>OZ023069.1:6730000-7980000 GCA_963992785.1 Tenthredo livida | reverse complement strand
TTGAGGTGAAACCGCGAATGGCTCATTAAATCAGTTATGGTTCCTTAGATCGTACCCACATCTACTTGGATAACTGTGGTAATTCTAGAGCTAATACATGCAAACAGAGTTCCGACCAGAAATGGGAGGAATGCTTTTATTAGATCAAAACCAATCGGCGGCGGGTTTCCCCGTCCGCCGTTTACCTTGGTGACTCTGAATAACTTTGGGCTGATCGCACGGTCTCGTACCGGCGACGCATCTTTCAAATGTCTGCCTTATCAACTGTCGATGGTAGGTTCTGCGCCTTCCATGGTTGTAACGGGTAACGGGGAATCAGGGTTCGATTCCGGAGAGGGAGCCTGAGAAACGGCTACCACATCATGTGCGAGGCGGTTGTGTTCGACCGGTTTATTTTTTTTTATATATTTTTTTTTCTCAGAACATTTTTCGGGTAACCTGCGAGGTTACGGACGCCGGACGATATTAGTCTCTCGTGTTCGTACCTCTGACAAGGTTGATGAATATGAATTTTCGCCCGAAATGTTCAACTTGTCGTCGTCCGGCTTGCCGGAAAGACGATCCTCGAACGAATCGTACAAAATTTGAACGTTTGACGCGACCGAAGATTTTTCGAAAGGAAAGGATCCGTTCGCGAGCCGTGAACACAACACCCCCCGACATTGCCATTTTATAATGGAACATATACAATGCCTGAAATGATGACCCTGAACGGTGGATCACTTGGCTCGTGGGTCGATGAAGAACGCAGCTAATTGCGCGTCAACTTGTGAACTGCAGGACACATGAACATCGACATTTCGAACGCACATTGCGGTCCACGGATACAATTCCCGGACCACGCCTGGCTGAGGGTCGTTTCAAAACGACACACTGCCCCGATTTTCAACCGTGTTTGACACGTATGGAAAGCCCGGGGCGAATGTTTGGACGTTCGCCGCACGGTCGTGGGTGGGCTCTCGTGTGAATATATATACATACATATACGTATATTATGTACGCGCTTGTTGTCCCCTCGTCACGTGGCGTCGTCCTAAACGATCGAAGATTGTCACGGTACGACGCGTCGCCGCAATTTCGCGGGGTCTCGCTGTCGTGGCCGGTCCGTCGCGTCCCAGTGCTAGCAATAGTCGAGCGGAACGACGGTCCTCGAGCCACGGCACATACGAGATTGTCCGCGGTCGCGGCAGCCACTCGAATAAAACTTTGAAACCTGGGTTGTCGGATGTTGAGGTTTGTCGGGGCGGGGGGGTGTGTTGTGGGGTGTCTCCCACCGCGCTGTCCTTCTCAAATTCTTTCAGACTCTCCGCTCCGTCACACCGAGTCGTTTCCGTGAAAATATAAGATTGATCGTTCGTTCGATCATCTATATCTCTGACGACCTCAGAGCAGGCGAGACTACCCGCTGAATTTAAGCATATTATTAAGCGGAGGAAAAGAAACTAACTAGGATTTCCTTAGTAGCGGCGAGCGAACAGGAAATAGCCCAGCACTGATTTCCGTGGTTCTGCCGCCGGGAAATGTAGTGTTTGGGAGGATCCACTTATCCCGGGGCGTCGGCTCGCGTCCAAGTCCATCTTGCAGCTCTAAGTGGGTGGTAAACTCCATCTAAGGCTAAATATGACCACGAGACCGATAGCGAACAAGTACCGTGAGGGAAAGTTGAAAAGAACTTTGAAGAGAGAGTTCAAGAGTACGTGAAACCGTTCAGGGGTAAACCTGAGAAACCCGAAAGATCGAACGGGGAGATTCATCGTCAGCGGAGTTGGCTTCTCCGCGGCTCGTGATGTCGGGACCCCGTGTCCACGGCACTCGGCCGCGGTGTCACGTCCGACTACGCCGTCGTGCACTTCTCCCCTAGTAGGACGTCGTGACCCGTTGGGTGTCGGTCTACGGCCCGGGTGGCTGCAGGTCTCGGCATTCGCGTCGGGGCAGACCCCCGGTTGCCCGTCCGGCTGCCCGGCGGTACCTGCACGGTATAGAGCCGCATTGAACTGCGTCAGGCCCGCCGCAAGCGCGGTCAGCAATTCCCGGTGGTCGGACCTAGTGCCGTCCTCGGGCCAGGCCAGCTGTTGGCAGGTGGTGTCCTCTGACTGGCTCATTTAAAATATTAATATACCGGTCGGCGACGCTATCGCTTCCGGTACTTTCAGGACCCGTCTTGAACACGGACCGAGGAGTCTAACATGAGCGCGAGTCATTGAGTCACGCAAACCTAAAGGCGAAATGAAAGTGAAGGTCAGCCTTATCGCTGACCGAGGGAGGATGGGCCGCGTCACGATGCGGCCCCGCACTCCCGGGGCGTCTCGTTCTCATTGCGAGGAGAGGCGCACCCAGAGCGTACACGTTGGGACCCGAAAGATGGTGAACTATGTCTGGTCAGGACGAAGTCAGGGAAAACCCTGATGGAGGTCCGTAGCGATTCTGACGTGCAAATCGATCGTCGGAACTGGGTATAGGGGCGAAAGACTAATCGAACCATCTAGTAGCTGGTCCCCTCCGAAGTTTCCCTCAGGATAGCTGGCACTCGCGTACAAAACGTGCACGAGTCTCATCCGGTGAAGCGAATGATTAGAGGCTTTGGGGCCGAAACGACCTCAACCTATTCTCAAACTTTGAATGGGTGAGATCTCTGGCTTGCTTGAACTATGAAGCCACGAGATTTCGGATCAGAGTGCCAAGTGGGCCACTTTTGGTAAGCCGAACTGGCGCTGTGGGATGAACCAAACGCCGAGTTAAGGCGCCGAAGTCGACGCTTATGGGATATCATGAAAGGCGTTGGTTGCTCAAGACAGCAGGACGGTGGCCATGGAAGTCGGAATCCGCTAAGGAGTGTGTAACAACTCACCTGCCGAAGCAACTAGCCCTGAAATCGGATGGCGCTGAAGCATCGCGCCTATACTCGGCCGTCAGCGGCAATAGAGGCGGCTTAGGCCGTCATGAAGCACTGACGAGTAGGAGGGTCGCGGCGGTGTGCGCAGAAGGGTCTGGGCGTGAGCCTGCCCGGAGTCGCCGTCGGTGCAGATCTTGGTGGTAGTAGCAAATACTCCAGCGAGGCCCTGGAGGACTGACGTGGAGAAGGGTTTCGTGTGAACAGCCGTTGCACACGAGTCAGTCGATCCTAAGCCCTAGGAGAAATCCGATGTCGATGACGGTGTATTTCTATGCCATTTGAATGAAACGCGTTTCACACCGCTCTGCGACGAAAATTATCGAGGTTGGGGGAATTATTGAGAAAATAAAAACACCGTTTTGAACCCGTGTTTTTTTCTCATTTTTTTTTCTCCTTCGTCTCGATTTTTTTTGTTTTCGTTCGCCTTGCGTGTACGCGCGGCTTGAAGTGACACACCCGTCGGGCGAAAGGGAATCCGGTTCCTATTCCGGAACCCGGCAGCGGAACCGTTTACAAGTCGGGCCCTCGCAAGAGAGTTCGTCGGGGTAACCCAAAAAGACCTGGAGACGCCGTCGGGAGATCCGGAAAGAGTTTTCTTTTCTGTATAAGCGTTCGAGTTCCCTGGAATCCTCTAGCAGGGAGATAGGGTTTGGAACGCGAAGAGCACCGCAGTTGCGGCGGTGTCCGGATCTTCCCCTCGGACCTTGAAAATCCAGGAGAGGGCCACGTGGAGGTGTCGCGCCGGTTCGTACCCATATCCGCAGCAGGTCTCCAAGGTGAAGAGCCTCTAGTCGATAGACTAATGTAGGTAAGGGAAGTCGGCAAATTGGATCCGTAACTTCGGAATAAGGATTGGCTCTGAGGATCGGGGCGTGTCGGGCTTGGTCGGGAAGCGGGTTTGGCTGACGTGCCGGGCCTGGGCGAGGTGATGGTTTCGGCCGGATCCGAGCTCGGTCCCGTGCCTTGGCCTCCCGCGGATCTTCCTTGCTGCGAGGCTTCCGTGTCGGTTCGCCGTCGCGGTCGTCCTCTTTGGCCGCCATTCAACGGTCAGCTCAGAACTGGCACGGACTGGGGGAATCCGACTGTCTAATTAAAACAAAGCATTGCGATGGCCCTAGCGGGTGTTGACGCAATGTGATTTCTGCCCAGTGCTCTGAATGTCAACGTGAAGAAATTCAAGCAAGCGCGGGTAAACGGCGGGAGTAACTATGACTCTCTTAAGTGTGAATGACATGCTGTTTTTCGGCCCGCGAATGGAGTAATTTTTTTGGCGTATGCAGTTCGAGCGCTGAGTGTCGGTTGAGTGTTAGAGATTCGCGTTAGTGGTCTGTGCGCGTGTCATCATTAGTGTCACTGACCATCGCGAGACTGTGAAGTGAGTACTGGTTATAGCTGAGTGTCAGTTTTGAGGTTAGCTAAAAGCCTGGCAGCCATGTTGGCCTACTTGGGCGTAGCCGTCTAGTGCAGCGCACGCAGCGGGATTTCGGGAAAGCGGTGGCGGACCCAGTCAGCTCTGTAAGTCCGACGGCCTAAAGCGGGTGAGCGCGTGTTACCGGGTGTCGGTATAAAGGCGCTCGGTCGGTATTGTACCCCCAGCGGACGACGCGCTACCGGGTGTCGGCAGAAAGGTGGTTGGTCGGGAGTGTACCCTCGAAGGACTGCGTTGTGAGTGCGCGCGTCGCTAGGTGGTATTGTTTCTCGGCCGATGATCAAGCAGACCGTCTGTGCAATTGGCGGCGCGGCCAGTATGGAGGAGCAGGGAACTGGAATGTTCCGCGGGTTGCGCACCTCGAACGTGCTAGACGAGGCCCTGGCACCCCCGATGAGCAGGCAAGACCTGCAACAGCTCGAAACGGACCTCCGCGGCCATATCTATGCTCTCGAAATAGCTGACCTAGATAGGCTTAACGTTACGCAGAAGACGACCGTCATGAAGTCCACTGCAGGCATCCGAAGGGCGGTTGACTCACTTGTGAGTATATGTAATAACTTTGCACGGGAACGGGACATCACCGGAAGGCTCGTGGACTTTATAACTCATGAGCTGCAACTAGTCAGACAGGATTTTGCGGTCAGGATGCAAACCGTGGACACTGCGTCAGAAAAGACCCTCAACGCAATTGCCGAATTGGGGAGCCAGACTGCCGAAACTACAAGAAGCACCCTGAAAGAGAGCCTGAGGGAGGCTGTTGAAGAATGCGGCACCGGCCATGCTCGGGACACGCCACAGGCGGACATGAGAGATGCCGTGAACGAAATTAGGAAAACCACTGCGATGACGTATGCGAGCGTGGCGCGCAACAAGGAGCAGCGAAAACCCGAGGCCAAATCCATCAGGCTTCCGGGTAGATGCCTTCAGATTGGCCATATAGCGGCGCGATGTACTGCGAGCGAAGGCACATGCGGACGGTGCGGACTCGCGCACGAGACCCGGACCTGTAGAAGCGCAACGGTCAAGTGCATTAACTGTGAGCGAGCGAACATCAGCGACACCTCGCACTCGGCGCTCAACACTGCGAAGTGCCATCTACTGCAACGTGAGACTGAGAGACGTGTGCGCGTGGCGCTACAGGGAGGAATAGTCTAAACGAAAAACTAAGGAGTGACTTCCTGCCGAGCCATTGAGCACGGCCGCCATATCCACCGGCGATAACCAATAAAAAGTCAATCAGCCGCTTTGCGGCTAACTCGTCGGACACTTACGTATCCGAAAGCCTAATGGCTGCACACAACCCCGGGGCCTCTGCCCCGGTGGCCGACGAGAGTGCGGGCGCGAGCCTGCACAACAGCACCGGAAGCACAAACGAAATCAACAATGACAGCACAGCAATACTCGTGTGCCCGGAATGCCTGGCAGCATTTACAAGTAGGATAGGTCTGGGGGTTCACCGCCAGCGCAAGCACGCGAAAGCAGTCAACGACGAAATAGTAACTGCTAGAACGAAGGAACGATGGACGGATGAGGAAATCAGAGTACTCGCGCGGGAGGAGGCGCGGCAGCGAGACCCCGCGAACATCAACCAAATATTGACTGAGCATGCACGGGAGTCACGAACCCTAGAGGCAGTGAAGGGTCTGAGAAGAAAACAAGCGTATAGGGAGCTAGTGGTAGCCTTCCGCCAGGAACTCATACGACAAGATACGGAGGCTAGGGCAGCTGCATCTGATGAACCTGAGGACGATGACCCACAGGAACCATTCTTTGAAGCGCTGACGAATGCAACCGGGTGCATGCCCGAAACCTACCCGGGCAAGGAGCACGTGGATGCGGCAATCCAGACTATCACGGCAGGAGGGAGCGCGGACGAGCATCTCACCGCGTGGTTCAGGTCCACACTCTATACGGAGCGCCGGTCGCGCGGACGTGGGATGAAACCGAATAGTACCAATGGTGGTTCACGGAAGAAGCTGCGGCGGGCAGCCTACGCGAGAATGCAAACTCTATGGAAGAAGAGCATGTCCAAAGCTGCGCACATTGTTCTGGATGGCGACAACGGCGAGGCCCCCCACCCCAGGCTGAAGGAGCAAGAGGACTTTTGGAGGCCCATCATGGACGCAGCGGAAGAAGATGACGGGGGAACCGAACCCCAAACATCACGAGCCACGGGTACGCGAAACAGCGTCTGGCGACCCGTAACCGAAGCAGAAGTCCGGCGATTCAGGCCACCGAATGGGTCAGCCCCTGGGCCTGACGGTCTCAGCACGAAACAGTGGGCCACTGTACCGAACCTACTGAAGGCAACGATTATGAACATCATCTTGGCGGGGCGCTCGGTTCCGCAACTATTCAGGGACTCGCGAACCGTACTCATACCCAAGGTCAAGGGGTCGATGAACCCCGCGGAGTACCGACCGTTATCCATCTCCTCGGTGATCCTGCGGCACCTGCACAAGATCCTCGCAGGCCGAATAGCGAGCCAAGATGTGCTGGACAACCGGCAGCGGGCATTCATAGCGGCGGATGGGACGGCCGAGAATGTATTCACCCTTGCGGCAGCCATGAGCGACGCGCGGGCCAGGAAGAAGCCGCTCCACATTGCAGTTCTGGATGTAAGGAAGGCGTTTGACACAGTGAACCACGCCGCCATAGCAAGGGTCATGAAGAAGAAAGGCATGCCGGCCGCACTGATACAGTACACCACTACGCTCTACAAAGCGTCACAGACGGTCCTGGAGGTTGACGGAGACACAACTTGCTCGATAAAGCCAGGGAGAGGTGTCAGGCAGGGGGACCCGCTGTCGCCCGTATTCTTCAATATGGTCATGGACGAGGGCCTCGAGGCGATACCGTATGAGGTTGGGTACGAGCTGGACGGGATAAGGCTCAACGCGTTAGCATGCGCGGACGATGTGGTGCTCATTGCGAGTACAAAGGAGGGCCTGCAGGCATCAACTACTACGATGGCCTCGGCACTGCGTAAGCAGGGCCTGGAGCTAATGCCCAGCAAGTGTGCCACCCTCTCAATGGTGCCATCGGGTGCGGAGAAAAAGATGAAGATCGTGACGGACGCGGCACCGCTACGGGCTGAGGACGGGACCATACCGCACATCACAGTCGATGGCACGTGGAAGTACCTCGGGGTGAGGTTCGCAATCTACGGACCGAGACAGGCGGAGATAAACGTACACGAATACCTGGCGAACATCAAAGCGGCCCCGCTCAAGCCGCAACAGAGAATGCGGATCCTCAAGACCTTCCTGCTTCCGCGATTCACGCACGCCCTAGTCCTGAGTGAAGTGACGCACGGCCGCCTTCGGAAGGCGGATAAAACAATCAGGAAAGCGGTGCGGGACTGGCTGAGGTTACCCTCGGACGTACCCGTGGCCTTCTTCCACGCTCCTGTTCGGGAGGGTGGCTTAGGTATAGTGTCTATGGAGTCGAGGATACCGGAGTTGCTGAGAAGGAGGCTCGACAAGGTGAAAACGAAATCACTGACACCGTGCGCGGGCCCTATAAGCCGCAGCACATGGGCGGCGCGCAAGACGAAATGGTGCGACATGCAAAAAGTCCGAGATGGGGACTGGAAGGACAAGTTTCATGGCTCAGTAGACGGCCACGAACTGAGGGAAACCAGCAAATCAGGGCTATCCCACGCCTGGATGAACGACGACCACATGGCAATCCCCTCCAGGGACTGGATTCAATATATACATGTGCGCGTCAATGCACTTCCATCCCGCATCCGCACGACGAGGGAGTACAGACGGCAAGGCCTGGCGACACAATGCAGAGCCGGCTGCAGCAAGGAGGAAACCATGGCGCACATCGTGCAGCAGTGTCCGCGAACCCACGGAGGTAGAATCCTGAGACACGATGCAGTGGCTAAAAGTGTTGCCAAATCGCTGGAGGACAGAGGCTGGCGCGTGGAGAGGGAGCGAATCTTCCAGACACCGGAAGGGAACCGGAAGCCTGACATCATAGCATACCGCAACGGGCGCACTGAGGTACTTGACGTCCAGATAGTGTCAGGAGCACCACCGCTCAACGAGACCAACAAGAGAAAGATCGCTTACTATCGGAATAATGAAGCGCTGATGAGAGAAATAGCGGCCGTGACCGCCTGCGGAGGGGACCAAGTACTCGTCGGAGCCATTACGATCTCATGGCGAGGAGTGTGGGCCGTGGCCTCGGAGGAAGCGCTAGTGAGATGCGGACTGCCGCGGTGCGAACTAAAGCGCCTTACGACTAGGGTGCTGATGGGGTCACACCTGAACTTCACCAGATTTAATAAAACCACATACAGAGCAGGAAGGGAGTAACAACCCCTCGCTCTTCAGCCCACAGCTCAGGATAAGGCATGCAGTTGCCTAGCGGCAGAAAACGACTTCTCGTTCCTTGGCCCACAACTTCTAAACGGGGGCCCGGACAGGAACTTATGACTAAGAGGTTATATGACCC
Organism: Tenthredo livida; assembly: GCA_963992785.1. Lineage (NCBI taxonomy): Eukaryota > Metazoa > Arthropoda > Insecta > Hymenoptera > Tenthredinidae > Tenthredo > Tenthredo livida. The sequence goes on along the minus strand of OZ023069.1, from coordinate 7,971,208 downwards.
CCCGTCGAACACGCACCCTACCATCGCACGCGTGACCCGACCGGCGCTTGCGTTCGCTCGCCGAGGCAACTGGCAGTTTAAGGCACGTAGTCGCCTAACGCAAAGAACAACTCTGCGTTCTTCGGCTCATAGCTTGTAAACGGGGGCCCGGACGGAAAATTGAGGCTAGGGAGTTATATGACCCCCTCTTGATCACGGACCCTGCCAGCGTATCCGCGCCCTGATCGGTGCACGCGGTAGCCCGCTACCACGATCGGCAACTCAAGGCACGCAGTCGCCTGATGGAAGAGAACAGCACCTTGCTCCCCGGCTCATAACTTCTTAACGGAGGCCCGGACAGGAATTTGGGGCTAGGAGGTTATATGACCCCCCTTCGAACACGGACCCTATCGCTGCAACCGCGACCTGATCGGTGCTTGCGTTCGCTCGCTAGGGCGATGGAAAACTCTGGGCACGCAGTCGCTTCATAACAGAGAGCAACTACTCCCTCTTCAACCGCGCCGCCCCACCAGGCGCTCCCCACTCCAGCGCTGCTCAGACAGCCAAACGAGCGGCTAGCCTCTCAGTGCCAAAGAATCTGCCACCATGGTAGGACGACGACCAGCAACGCGCTCAATGGGCACGGTGCCGACGCCTCCCGCCAACCTGAACAACCGCGGCCCCGTTCGACCGGACATATACGCGATGATGAAGCAGCACAACAAGGCCTACTTCTACGGCAAGGCCCGAGCCTTCACGATTGTATGGGGGATGAAGATGACGAGCAACTCCGGCTTCACGCACTTCTCCTCGAGGACAATTAAAATAAGTTGGGAAATCCACAAAAACCTGCCATTACGAGAACTGAAAGAGACCATTCTGCACGAAATGATTCATGCATACCTGTTTGTGGAGGTAGGGCAGGAAGCGGACGCCGAAAACGACCATGGCCCCCGCTTCGTGGAGGAAATGGAACGCGTCAACCGGATGGCGAGGACGAACGTGACGGTGGACCACCCGGCAGCGAGCGAAGTCATTGACGCGCTACGGCGCTATCACTGGAGATGCAGGACGTGCAGCCAGAAGGCTCGCTTGGCGGATAAGAGGACCCCGTGGAAGTCCATAGGCAAACACCACGGCTGCCCTGCCCCTGCATGGCAACGCAGGGTCGCCTGCGGCACAAAAACTCCGAAGCGACGATAGTCGACTAGCGGACCGGAAGGATCAGCAGTGCATTGAGTGGAGTGCGTCTCGGGTAGGCATATGAGTGTGACTTGTGCGACATTGTGTGACAACCGGCAAAACGGTATTCACCTAGCTTATATTCGTGCGCCTAATCCGCGAGTGCTGTAAACACTGTGTTAAATTCTACCTTTGTGTTGTTTTGCTTCATTTGGTTTGCTTTATCTGCTTAGTTTGCTGTATGTGTTTATTTTGATTTGCTTGGCCACCTTGCTTGTGGCCTCGCTATCAACGCGTACGCTATCACTGCGCCAAAGCATATGCCTATTATTATTATCATTATTACTAGTAGCTTATAAGATTCTCTGTACCTGCGTGAATCTAACCGTACTGCTATCAACCTATCTTCTATCACGTTACCTATTAGGCTACCTTACTATATTACCTTGCACATGCCTAAACTAAGGGAAATTGACCTTCTGGCTACTAATGCCCGCATGCGAAGCTGCATTATTTGTACTACTCTTACCTGCTATATATTGCTTATTTTATTGTAACTTTTTCTATTTCTTTTTCTGTTTATTTCCTGTGTGCTTCTGTAACTGCTCTGGTGCTTCACTGTAACTGTACCCATGCAGATCATGGGAAATAAATCGAATATCTAGCCAAATGCCTCGTCATCTAATTAGTGACGCGCATGAATGGATTAACGAGATTCCCACTGTCCCTATCTACTATCTAGCGAAACCACTGCCAAGGGAACGGGCTTGGAAAAATAAGCGGGGAAAGAAGACCCTGTTGAGCTTGACTCTAGTCTGGCACTGTAAGGAGACATGAGAGGTGTAGCATAAGTGGGAGATGGTAACATCGCCGGTGAAATACCACTACTTTCATCGGTTCTTTACTTACTCGGTTAGGCGGAGTGCGTGCGTCGAGGACATTCGTCCCGGCTGTCACGGTGTTCTAGAGCCAAGCGTGTAATCCCCGGCCGAAAGGCCCGGGTCACCCGCTGAACCTCCTGTGTGCTAGGGATTGGGGCTTGCAATTATTCCCCATGAACGAGGAATTCCCAGTAAGCGCGAGTCATAAGCTCGCGTTGATTACGTCCCTGCCCTTTGTACACACCGCCCGTCACTACTACCGACTAAATGATTCAGTGAGGTCTTCGCACTGATACGCGGCAATGTCTCGGCATTGCCGATGTTGCCGGGAAGATGACCAAACTTGATCATTTAGAGGAAGTAATAGTCGTAACAAGGTTTCCGTAGGTGAACCTGCGGAAGGATCATTAACGTATCGTACTGCAGGAGCAGTGATTCGATAAAATCGTAGGCACCCACTTTATTCAGTGATGGAGAAATGTTCGTGCTGCGAAATGACAAAAAAAATGACTCTTAGAACGACGTAACGACCGGCCGTGTGGCGCGACGCAGAGTTGTCGATCCGTTAAGGGGGTATGTACACCTTTGGAGGAGTTGAAATTTCCAAAAAGAAATTATTCTTTTTCTGCGACTTGTGGACTCTGACAAAATCCAAAAAAATCATGATGTCTAAGGAAGGTTCAACCCTCATAACGCATATTTAACATCATGTATTACTTTCAGTCTGAAGGTGGCTACGCTGAAGTGAAAAAAATACTGAATGACTCGGTTGTTGTAAAGAATCAGGACCACCGTTCCATCAATCTTGAAATTTTTGGTCCTTAATCGTTCATGAAAGATGCCTCTATGGTATGAACGTAGGGATTTTTGATATTGCAAAAATTACTTGAGTTATTCCATTTTTTTGATTTTGTTTTTGCATTTTTCAAATTCTTTTTACATTTTCGCCAGTATCTCAATCAAAAACAGGTTTATCAAAAAATCCCACGTTCATACCATAGAGGGAAGTCTTGTGAATAATTGAAGACCAAAAATTCCAGAATCGATCTAACGGTGCTACTGATTCTTTACGACAACCGGTCAATATATTCATTCTCCAGAAATCAACTTTCAAACTTTTTTATTTAAATTTTTTTTTTTCATTTCCTACTTTTCCCAGAAAAGAAAATGTAGTAACAGGAAATCAAGTTTCAAGATTTTGCTTATGATTAATATGCTGGATCCGCAGCTGCCCTCGTATCGATGTGTTATGAGTCGAGTCGAGTCTAGACACATAAGCCAGGCGGAAGTTTGTAGTGAGTTTTGACCTGTTCTGTCCAACAACAGTGTCTGTTAGTCCAGTGAGGCTGTTTGAAAGAAAATTAATTGCTTTAGAAAAAAAAACTGATCAAAATTTTTCAAAACAAAAAAATTCTTAAAAATTCTTGATCTTCAATATTCCGAAAATTCTTTCATCTTTTATCAATCATACCTTTTTTCTTATATTATTTACTAAACTCTCGCAATTAATATATCACAGAAATACTCATCTTTTTAGAACTCCTAATGTGTAGTCTCCTGACATCGATCTCAAACGCACTTTTTGATGGATCATTTTCTTTCGATTCCGAAGTCTCGTTCCAGATACATATGGGGTAAACCACCTCAACTCAGCACGCTCTCGGACCTTGACATTTTTGAAATGGCTAATATTTTTTTTCTATTTAGTACGAGTAAAAAAAAACTTACCCGTGTTTCATAGTTTGCCGTTTTGTCACACCGTGTGGTTAGGGCAGAATTTCGAAATTTCGCGGTTTTTATTTTCAGTCACATTTCATGCTGCGGTAGCTCCAAGTGTGTTACTCGTATCGGAAAAATTCATAGCACAAAAAAATTTGGTATTTGAGTGTCCTATTCGAAAAATATTTTTTTGTAATATTCGTGCCACTCGAAACTTGTTTTTCATGCGAATAAACATCAAAAATCGATTTTTTCAACAATAGGCCGCAATTGATTTTGCAAAAAAAAGTGTCGAAAAATTATTTGAGAAATTACAAAATTTTTAAGACCTTACCAATGATGGCGACACAATTTGTTTAGGAGTTACAGTCACTTGAACATCGGAAGAGCGGAAATTTTTTAAATTCGAAATTCAAAATTCATCAAATCTTTCACCGATGACAGATCGACATTCGAAATTCATCAAATCTTTCACCGATGACAGATTTGATGAATTTCGAATTTCGAATTTAAAAAATTTCCGCTCTTCTGATGTTCAAGTGACTGTAACTCCTGAACCAATTGTGTCGCCATCATGGGTAAGGTCTTAAAAATTTTGTAATTTCTCAAATAATTTTTCGACACTTTTTTTTGCAAAATCAATTGCGGCCTATTGTTGGAAAAATCGATTTTTGATGTTTATTCGCATGAAAAACAAGTTTCGAGTGGCACGAATATTACAAAAAAATATTTTTCGAATAGGACACTCAAATACCAAATTTTTTTGTGGTATGAATTTTTCCGATACGAGTAACACACTTGGAGCTACCGCAGCATGAATTATGACTGAAAATAAAAACGGCGAAATTTCGAAATTCTGCCCTAACCACACGGTGTGACAAAACGGCAAACTATGAAACACGGGTAAGTTTTTTTCACTCGTACTAAATAGAAAAAAAATATCAGCCATTTCAAAAATGTCAAGGTCCGAGAGCGTGCTGAGTTGAGGTGGTTTACCCCATATACACTGTGTTTATTTAATTCTGGAAATTACTATTGGTTTGAATTCGTAATGAAAGCAGGACAATATTTACAAACAAGTGGACACCTAACCTCAAAAGAATGTGGATCGCAGCCATGTGTTCTGTCAAGATTTCAGTTCAAAAGAATATTTAAAATTAAATATGCATAAGAAATGATGATTACAAAGAATTGAAAGATCATAAAATCAAATTCAAAATCAAAATATATGGAAACGTCATGAAAGTAAGACAGTGGTGTTGGCAGTGTTGTACAATACTGATGGGAGGAATATGAGGGTTCGTGCGCCGCGCGGCGGCGCTTTTTCGCAATTTGGCACTGTCATGACTGTAACTTCTCAAATCCTGTAGATATTCTGACGCCGATTTATTTGCAGGTAGAGTAGGTCACTACCATTCCAAATAAATTATTAAAAAAAAACAATTTTTCAAAAATTCAAAGGTGTAGATACCCCCTTAACAGGGGAAATAGTTGTACGCAGTGTGTACCCGATTGGTATACCGGACGTCGCTTTATGCCCCCGGGTTCGACGACGACGGTCGGAGCCGTTTCACGTGCCGGTGACCGCAGCACATCGACGGCTGCGTGGAATAACCGGCTATCTCAGAGTCCGGTTGAAAACGCGGCTATCTCAGAATCCGGTTGAAAAAGCGGCTATCTCAGAATCCATTCGAAAAAGCGGCCTGTGCCTATATGAATAATATAGGCAACAGGCGCTTTTTCGAATGGATTCTGAGATAGCCGCTTTTTCAACCGGATTCTGAGATAGCCGCTTTTTCAACCGGACTCTGAGATAGCCGGTTATTCCACGCAGCCGTCGACATATCCATCGTCCATATTACACCCCGCCGCCGCAATCTCATGTTTGGGTACACGGTGGAGTAAAAGAATGTCGACGCGCGCCCTGTGTGTTCCGTTGCCGCTCCAACCGGTCGGCCCAACCGCCCTGTGCGAGGCGGTTGGGTTCGACCGGTTGTTTTTTTTAAATATTTTTTTTTTCTCACAACATTTTTCGGGTAACCTGCGAGGTTACGGACGCCGGACGATATTAGTCTCTCGTGTTCGTACCTCTGACAAGGTTGATGAATATCAATTTTCGCCCGAAATGTTCAACTTGTCGTCGTCCAGCTTGCCGGAAAGACGATCCTCGAACGAATCGTACAAAATTTGAACGTTTGACGCGACCGAAGATTTTCCGAAAGTGAAGGATCCGTTCGCGAGCCGTGAACACAACACCCCCGACATTGCCATTTTATAATGGTGTTCCGTTGGAACAGTAGAAATGCGCGTGCGCGCGTTGTTCTCCGGGCGACTCACGCATTGCCTGGAGAGCGGTGCGCGCATGCGCGAACATGAACCTCGCTGCCATGCGGCAAGACGAGTCAGTCGCTAACCGACACCGAACACGCGCAGAGCTTTCTGAGTAATATTAACCTTTGCAACCAAACCTTCTATGCATTAGCATATTCTTTCGTCGTCAAACACGACTGACAAATCATTTCGCCATACTGGCTGATTATATACCATACACACACCCATTTCGCCATACTGGCTGATTAATAACAATCCTTATCAATATAAAGTGATCTCGTGTACAAACATTCGTGCATATCGATAACTAAAAACAATAAACTGGGTTTTTTATGCCGCAAGGCTTTTTCCCAAAAATAAACGCTGTTTTCATTCCCATCACATATATTAAAACATTTATATTCTTAATACTATAGTTCAATTAGATTCCCGAGCCACCTAGGGTGAAGGAATCCCACAAAACAAATGGAACATACAATGCCTGAAATGATTACCCTGAACGGTGGATCACTTGGCTCGTTGGTCGATGAAGAACGCAGCTAATTGCGCGTCGAATTGTGAACTGCAGGACACATGAACATCGACATTTCGAACGCACATTGCGGTCCACGGATACAATTCCCGGACCACGCCTGGCTGAGGGTCGTTTCAGAACGACACACTGCCCTGATTTTCAACCGTGTTTGATACGTATGAAAGCCGGGGCGAATGGTTGCACGATCGCCGCACGGTCGTGTATATATATATTAGGGTGGCCCTTATAATGGGTCTGGTGATAAATTGTTCGGGCCGCCCCCCAAATCGGTTCCAAAGAAATTTAAAAAAATCCACCCAAATTCCCAGCTATGTCGATTTAGAGGAAGGCGTGCCTGTGAGCATGAACTTACCCTGATTTGAATAAAATGACTTATTTTTTTATGATCGGTGTCATAATTTTTTTTTTCAATTTCTGTTGATGTAAAACTTGGTTTTCATAACACGGGCACGAAATGGGCCTCCTTTCACGCTAGTTGAGAGAGGGGAAAATCACGTGTTTCGAACGTGAGCACGAAATATCCGGCTCAGCGGGAGGAAATGGATTCCCTCCCGCTCCAACGGAAAATCTTGGATCTTTCTTTTTTGATAAATGAATTATCATTAATTGATAATAATTTTTATAAAAAATACAGTGTGCAACTGGGGGGGGGGGGGGGGGGGGGGGGGGGGGGCTAGATACACAATATACTATTTACTTCACTCAGTGTCATAACAGACGTTGTTATACGCACGCTTCGCGTGCACAAAACCCCAATTTTCGTCGCAATTTTCACACCTTATAAAGTAAAATTTTGTACAATACTCGACGGAAAAACTTCTTCTGATATCGTGTGATTGCAACACTCGCCTTCGGCTCGTGCTGCAACCTCGCACACTTCAGAAAAAAGTTTTGCCGCACTTGTATCGTAATGTACTATTTCAATATTGTGATGAAGACTTATCCGTTGAAATTTAGTTCACTTGACCGATTACTATCAATCGATCCATGAAATATAAATGAATTCTTGTTGACAGCAATCTACACGATTTCCACGTTCTTTCATTTGTAATTTTGAAATAGTACATTACGATACAAGTGCGGTAAAACTTTTTCTGACGAGTGTGAGGTTGCAGCACGAGCCGAAGGCGAGTGTTGTAATCACACGATATCAGAAGAAGTTTTTCCGTCGAGTATGCTACGAAATTTTACTTCATTAGGTGTGAAAATTGCGAGTAAAATTGGGGTTTTATTCACGCGAAGCGTGCGTATAACGTCCAGTGCCGGCGAGTTATGAATTTTCCGTGTGTGGTACATTTGGCGATGGGGGGCGGGGGGGGGGGGGGGGGGGGGAAGCAGAGAATAAAATTTTTTCAAGTTTTTAGACTTTTTATTCAGTCATAGCGAAAGTAGCTCCGTGACCGCACGAATATGAATCATGTTCTGAATTTTAGCAAATTTTGTAGCGTGGTCTGTGAAACTCAATGAATTTAGGTTTGCAGTGATAGAATTCCGTGTGTGGAAAAACCACACACGGACCATTCCGAGTGTGGTTGTCTCCACACCAACCGCACAATAGTTGCCGGCCATGATAACGTCCATTGTCATAATGACTGAAGTAAAAAGAAGTTTTACATCAACAGAAATTGAAAAAAAAATCATGACACCGATCATAAAAAAATAAGTCATTTTATTCACATCTGGGTAAGTTCATGCTCACAGGCACGCCTTCCTCTAAATCGACATAGCTGGGAATTTGGGTGGATTTTTTTAAATTTATTTGGAACCGATTTGGCGGGCGGCCCGAACAATTTATCACCAGACCCATATTAAGGGCCACCCTAATATATATAGGTATATTATACGCGCTTGTTGCCCCCTCGTCACGTGGCGTCGTCCCAAACGATCGAAGATTGTCACGGTACGACGTGTCGCCGCAATTTCGCGGCGTCTCGCTCTCGTGGCCGGTCCGTCGCGTCCCAGTGCTAACAATAGTCGAGCGGAACGACGGTCCTCGAGCCACGGCACATACGAGATTGTCCGCGGTCGCGGCAGCCGCTTGAATATAACTTGAAACCTGGGTTGTCGATGTTGAGGTTTGTCAGGGTCCCGGGGGGGGGGGGGGGGGGTGTCTCCCACCGCGCTCTCCCTCTCTAATTCTTTCAGGCTCTCCGTTTCGTCACACCGAGTCGTTTCCGTAAAAATATAAGATTGATCGTTCGATTCTCGAACGATCATCTATATCTCTGACGACCTCAGAGCAGGCGAGACTACCCGCTGAATCTAAGCATATTATTAAGCTAAGGAAAAGAAACTAACTGGGATTTCCTTAGTAGCGGCGAGCGAACAGGGAATAGCCCAGCACTGAATCCCGCGGTTCTGCCGCCGAGAAATGTAGTGTTTGGAAGGATCCACTCATCCCGGGGCGTCGGCCCGCGTCCAAGTCCATTTCGAATGGGGCCCAGGGCCGACTTAAGGCATGGGCTAGCGGGGCTATAGCCCAGGGCGCTCGGCCCCAAGGGGCGCCGAATCCCAGAGTTCCTTTCCAGCAGATTGAGACATTCTAAGGAAAATCTCATTCAAGAAATAAATCAAGAACTTTGCTGCAATAGAGGCCAGAAGAGTCAGCTGTTAATTATTTGTCATGCTCCATCATCCATGTGTGACTAGGGCGGTTCAAAAAAACGTTCCATTTTCGCCGAGTATTGCTGATCGATATTTTTGTTCCTGTTCATGGAAAATAGCTCTCGCACAAGCTAAGATGCGCAGCAGCTTATTGAATCTCTCGTTGAAATTGCGGTAAAAAGCATTTTCTGTATTATGTTGAGACGAACGAGCACCTCAAAGAGCACCTTGATATCTGAACTTTGAAGTTCCCAGAGATCTGCAGTTTATCGAAATTTCAGCATCGGTGCGGTAGTAGTGAAAAACAAATCGCGTAGGCCTCAGCTGGTGCGAGAGCCATTTTTTTTATGAACGGAAAAAAAAATATCGATCAGCAGAACTGGAAAAAAATCAAGCGTTTTTTCGAACCACCCTAATGTTTCGCGTTTCAAGGACGAAGATGGGTGCAATATGCGTTTTTTACGCGGTCGTTCTATTTTATCCCTCAACCTTCTCACCCACTTTGGGTTGTTTTCAAATGTTAGGCCATCAGGGGGGGGGGGGGGGAGGCTTCGTTAAGGGTAGCCCAACGGCGCCGTTAACCTTAAGACGGCCCTGATGGCGCCACTTACCCGTAGTGGGTGCCAGGCCCGTAGTGACCGGGACGCGCCACGGGAGGATCTCTCCTCAGAGTCGGGTTGCTTCAGAGTGCAGCTCTAAGTGGGTGGTAAACTCCATCTAAGGCGAAATATGACCACGAGACCGATAGCGAACAAGTACCGTCAGGAAAAGTTGGAAAGGACTTTGAAGAGAGAGTTCAAGAGTACGTGAAACCGTTCAGGGGTAAACCTGAGAAACCCGAAAGGTCGAACGGGGAGATTCATCGTCACGGAGCTGGCTTCTTCGCGGCTCGTGATGTCGGGACCCCGTGTCCACGGCACTCGGCCGCGGTGTCACGTCCGACTACGCCGTCGTGCACTTCTTCCCTAGTAGGACGTCGCGACCCGTTGGGTGTCGGTCTACGGCCCGGGTGGCTGCCTGTCTCGGCGTTCGCGTCGTGGCAGACCCCCGGTTGCCCGTCCGGCTACCCGGCGGTACCCGCACGGTATAGAGCCGCATTGAACTGCGTCGGGCCCGCCGCAAGCGCGGTCAGCGATTCCCGGTGGTCGGACCTAGTGCCGTCCCCGGGCCTGGCCAGCTGTTGGCAGGCGGTGTCCTCTGACTGGCTCATTTGAAATATTATTATACCGGTCGGCGACGCTATCGCTTCCGGTACTTTCAGGACCCGTCTTGAACACGGACCGAGGAGTCTAACATGAGCGCGAGTCATTGAGTCACGCAAACCTAAAGGCGAAATGAAAGTGAAGGTCAGCCTTATCGCTGACCGAGGGAGGATGGGCCGCGTCACGATGCGGCCCCGCACTCCCGGGGCGTCTCGTTCTCATTGCGAGGAGAGGCGCACCCAGAGCGTACACGTTGGGACCCGAAAGATGGTGAACTATGTCTGGTCAGGACGAAGTCAGGGAAAACCCTGATGGAGGTCCGTAGCGATTCTGACGTGCAAATCGATCGTCGGAACTGGGTATAGGGGCGAAAGACTAATCGAACCATCTAGTAGCTGGTCCCCTCCGAAGTTTCCCTCAGGATAGCTGGCACTCGCGTACAAAACGTGCACGAGTCTCATCCGGTAAAGCGAATGATTAGAGGCCTTGGGGCCGAAACGACCTCAACCTATTCTCAAACTTTGAATGGGTGAGATCTCTGGCCTGCTTGAACTATGAAGCCACGAGATTTCGGATCAGAGTGCCAAGTGGGCCACTTTTGGTAAGCAGAACTGGCGCTGTGGGATGAACCAAACGCCGAGTTAAGGCGCCGAAGTCGACGCTTATGGGATATCATGAAAGGCGTTGGTTGCTCAAGACAGCAGGACGGTGGCCATGGAAGTCGGAATCCGCTAAGGAGTGTGTAACAACTCACCTGCCGAAGCAACTAGCCCTGAAATCGGATGGCGCTGAAGCATCGCGCCTATACTCGGCCGTCAGCGGCAATAGAGGCGGCTTAGGCCGTCATGAAGCACTGACGAGTAGGAGGGTCGCGGCGGTGTGCGCAGAAGGGTCTGGGCGTGAGCCTGCCCGGAGTCGCCGTCGGTGCAGATCTTGGTGGTAGTAGCAAATACTCTAGCGAGGTCCTGGAGGACTGACGTGGAGAAGGGTTCCGTGTGAACAGCCGTTGCACACGAGTCAGTCGATCCTAAGCCCTAGGAGAAATCCGATGTCGATGACGGTGTATTTCTATGCCATTTGAATGCAACGCGTTTTACACCGCTCTGCGACGGAAATTATCGAGGTCGCGGGAATTATTGAAAAAATAACACAGTTTTGAACCCGTGTTTTTTCTCATTTTTTTTCTCCTTCGTCTCGATTTTTTGTTTTCGCTCGTCTTGCGTGTAAGCGCGGCTTGAAGTGACACACCCGTCGGGTGAAAGGGAATCCGGCTGCTATTCCGGAACCCGGCAGCGAAACCGTTTACAAGTCGGGCCCTCGCAAGAGAGTTCGTCGGGGTAACCCAAAAGGACCAGCAGACGCCGTCGGGAGATCCGGAAAGAGTTTTCTTTTCTGTTGAAGCGTTCGAGTTCCCTGGAATCCTCTAGCAGGGAGATAGGGTTTGGAACGCGAAGAGCACCGCAGTTGCGGCGGTGTCCGGATCTTCCCCTCGGACCTTGAAAATCCAGGAGAGGGCCACGTGGAGGTGTCGCGCCGGTTCGTACCCATATCCGCAGCAGGTCTCCAAGGTGAAGAGCCTCTAGTCGATAGACTAATGTAGGTAAGGGAAGTCGGCAAATTGGATCCGTAACTTCGGAATAAGGATTGGCTCTGAGGATCGGGGCGTGTCGGGCTTGGTCGGGAAGTGGGTTTGGCTGACGTGCCGGGCCTGGGCGAGGTGATGGTTTCGGCCGGATCCGAGCTCGGTCCCGTCCCTTGGCCTCCCGCGGATCTTTCTTGCTGCGAGGCTTCCGTGACGGTTTGCCGTCGCGGTCGTCCTCTTCGGCCGCCATTCAACGGTCAGCTCAGAACTGGCACGGACTGGGGGAATCCGACTGTCTAATTAAAACAAATCATTGCGATGGCCCTAGCGGGTGTTGACGCAATCCGATTTCTGCTCAGTGCTCTGAATGTCAACGTGAAGAAATTCAATTAAGCGCGGGTAAACGGCGGGAGTAACTATGACTCTCTTAAGGTCTCTTGGGACTCTCTTAAGGTCTCTTCGGTCTGACTATGAGCCGCCTTCTCATTCCCCAAGAGATAACGGCCGGCAGGCGGCGACACTATGCCTACCACGACCTGCCTAGAGGGCTCTGGGGGATCTCCGCATTGTGTTGCCACCGCCGGAAAGTCACAACCTCCCCGAGGTGAGAGTTGTGAAACGGCCGGGACTGCCCCTGCTAAGGAGAAAGGCCTCTCATCGTGTTTCGGCCGATCTCTGGGGGATGTGTCTCCGGTTAGGCAGATGTGACATGAGGCCAAGGGGCGGCCTTTCTGAATTGAAGCTGGGACAGTTGGTTGCTGCATGGTGAGCTCGCGGTTTCTGATAGTTAACACGTAGGAGCCGTTTTGTTAGGAGTAGCAGCTATGCCGGAGGGCTAGCATGGTGTGCTCCGTCGTCCTCACCAGTCCCGAGGTGTTAGGGAGACGGGGGTTCCCTATACCTAATCCATAAACCCCGTGAGGGGCACCCCCGGCCGTCGGGGAGACGCACCTCAGGTGTCTACAAGCGATGACACGGGACCGCGGTACACCGTGGGCCGGCTTCAGGAACTAAGTACTGGCTCGTCCACGGAATCTAAGTCGAACGGTCTCCTTGTAGGTCATCGGAGTCGGCAAAGTCGATCTGGCGGTAAGTTAAGCAACTAGAAGGGAAACCATTCAGCTCTGAGGAATACCCGCTGGATAAAAAAATCATCTACAAGTCACGACACGAAACCGCGTTGACATATAGCCATACTCAGCCACAATGAGAGACATTATAGCACCTTATATATCTACTGGGCAGCTACTGCTCGAGAATTAAGCCACCCTTGGCAGGTTTATATAACGCCTTCAACGACAACCACATTGCGCAGTGTCAAAACGTCTATAGCAATGAGACACTATTGAGCGTATATCCTGGGGAGTTCCTGGCCATCCGGCTAGGTACTCCACCATCCACGTTAAGCCACTTTTGGCAAACGCCAGAATTCTATATCGCTGCCGTTGTTTTCCTTTTTTTCTTAGCCCTCCTGGCATCCAGCAGGTCGCATCATCCTAAGCTTACATTACTTACATGAGACTCTCGTATATATCGAGGAGTTCCGCCCGTTCACAGGGAGCGCCTGGCCTTTTGGCCAGACGCTCCCGCGTTCACGTTAAGCAAAATTTCTGGCAGTTGAACCACTAGGGGACATACATTCCTTCTGAATGAACCTCACTAATTACCCTTATACTATTCACGGGTGGGCGGGCGCTGACCTCTGACTTTCAGAGCAACTACCGATCAACGGTTGGGGATCCTTGATCCCGGAGTCGCCTCCACGTGGCCCCCGCTGAGTAGATGGACCCTTCAGGTCCATCTAGCTAAGTACTCTCTCTTCTAGCAACCGGGCACGCTGTGAACCGCAAGGCGAGCGTGCATTTTTCCTGCCTTTATGTTGGCAGGGGTATTGGTTTTAGTTGCTCAATCGGCAACAACACAGATTATATCGCACACTGAGGCTCGGCTCAAACAAATAATGGCAACGCAAATAGAGGACCATATCGCGGCAAATAATATAATCAATGAAGATCTTCCCATATCTGAGGGAGGATCCGTACGAATTCCAATACCCATCACGGGCATAGTCCACTGCCCCGTATGCGGCCCAAGAGGCCTCCAAGGGGCCGTCCCCTATACCAAAAGCTTGAATAAACATATCGAAAGCGATCATGCTCACTTTGACGTAACTTGGTCATGCAAGCAATGCAATAAACGTTTTCCCACCCACAGGGGCATTGCAATCCACCTTGGTAAATGTAGAGACCAGATCGAGCCTGTACCGATCGTGGGGGGTGAGCTCTGCCAGCTATGCGGATTACGGTTCGCGAATAAAAGGGCGCTTAGCGCTCACGAGAATAGTAGGCACCCCGCGATTAGGAATGAGAAGCGCAAGGCGCTGCTTGAAAGGGCGCCGCCTTACGACGCCCCTAGACTTAAGGCATGGACACAGGATGAGATTAATGTGCTCAGAACTCTCAATGAGAGATTCAAGGGATGCCGAGATATAAATGTCAAGATCCACGGCCTTCTGCCAAGCAAAACCGCCACCCAAATCGGCGACAAGCGTCGCTCTCTCTTTGGCTCCCGATCCCCACAAGCCCATTCGGCCGCGGCAATCCTGCCCGAGCCAGCCCATCTGGCCATAGCAACTCGGTCAGAGGCAGCTGACGAACAGCTAGACGCTCCGATAGGAGTGACAGAAAGGCCCGCGGCTCCGTCCGAGACCGATAGGGCCTATATTGATAAGTGGCGGCATAGCATCGCCGACCATATTAGAGGGCTGCCCAGGATCCCCGAGTCCTCTGCACTGCATAAATTCGACGCCGACTTAACGGCTATCATTGACCACGCTCTAATCGAGGCTGGCGAGACTAAAAGAGACCTAGATTCCATTACAGCCGCGATACACAAGCAACTCGCTCCGAGCGCTGAGCGGGTGCCAAGCCGCAGGCGACGAAGGTACGAGTCCAGGGCGGCTTAGTCAAAAAGCCAAAGACAAAAGGTACCGGTACAGCAGATGCCAAAACCTATTTTCGAGGAATCCAAGAAAGCTGGCGGAGATGGTCATCTCTGGTGACCTCTCCCTGGTAAATCCTCTAATTAAACCACCAGATGCGGCCACCATCAAGGAGGCGTATCAAGGCCTGTGGTCCAATGCTCCACCAGTCGCGGATAAAGGTACCAACCATCCCGCCGCGGCGGGCGTCAGCAATAACCACATGCTTGAAAGCATTAGGCCGATATCCCTCGAGCAGGTCAATGCACGAATCAAAAGATTACAAAAAGGCACTGTGGCCGGTCCCGACCGTATCGAGAAATCGATCATTGACGACCCCATAGTGGGTCAACTACTAACTAAACTGTACAACGTCGTTCTGTTGGCGGGGCACCTGCCGGAACTCTGGCGGGGCAATCGCACTACCTCAATTTCCAAAAAAGCGGACGATCTGCTAAATATACATAACTGGCGTCCAATAACAATCGGACCCATAATTGACAGATTGTTCTCGGGGATTCTGGACACCGAATTGAAACCAACTCTTAAACTGAGCGCCAGGCAGAAGGGCTTCATGCCAGAGAACGGGTGCTGCAATAACATCAGCACGTTAGCAACAGAGCTGCGGGAGGCCAAAAGAGAGAGCGGGGCTGTCATCGCTATTCTGGATACGGCGAGAGCGTTCGATACAGTACCACACAGAGTAATATGCGATAGCTTGACTCGTGCCGGTGCACCACGACACCTAGCTCAGTTCATTTCCGAATCCTATAAGGACTGTCAGACCACCATTAAGGCGGGTGACGGCACTCAGGTGGACATCGACATTAAAAGAGGCGTCAAGCAGGACGACCCATTATCACCAACAATCTTCGATTGTGTGCTAGACCCGCTATTGCGGGAACTGGAAACCGAGGGGAGAGGACTAATTATAGAGGGTCAAAGAGCGGCATGTCTCGCGTTTGCGGACGACATCGCTCTCCTCTGAAAGAATAAGCCTTCAGCGCAAAGCCTCCTCGAAACAGCTGACAGATTTCTATCTCGTCTGACCATGAAGCTGGCTCCGCATAAATGCCATGCGTTTGAGATTGTGAATAAGGGAAAGACTTACTTCACCCGAAATCCAAACCTAAAGGTCGGTGCTAATCCGGTACCCTACCTTGATGCAGAGGACAGCACGTGCTACCTCGGCGCACGGGTGGGGCCCTGGAAGGGTATTCTTAAAGGTAACGAAAGTCGATGTCTTCTTGACGCCGTCACCCGCCTTCATGGACTGCCTCTCAAAGTAGGCCAGAAATTACGGCTCTTAACAACATATGTGCTACCCCACTTCCTATATGGCCTCATTACCAATGGGACTAGCAAAACAGCCCTCGTCGAGCTTGACACCGCCATAAGGCAGGTAATCGAAAAAATGCTGCACCTGCAAACCTCGACCACCAATTTCCTATTTTACACTAGGAAAAAAGACGGGGGTCTAGGTATCCTGAATTTTGAGAAAGTAGTTTTGCACGCCAGACTCAAACACTGGGCAAAGCTTAGAAAAGCCAATGATCCTGTCCTGTGTGCCATTGCCAGTAACGAAACGAACCTAAAGAAAGCACGTGATTGGTGCAAGCACCTCGGGATTGAATGGCCTCCGAGCGCCAAGGATGTTGAAAAGTCCAAAATCCATTACAAATCCGCCTTCTGGCAGAGCTGGTCCTCTACGCTTGGTCATCAGGGCCACGGGGCCAAAGACTTCGCAAACAACACATTGAGCAATGCATGGCTTTGCAGGCCGCACCTCCTCAAGCCCAACAGCTTCATAACTGCACTACAGATGCGAACTAATACCGTAGGCACAAGAGTCAATCTGGCCCTAGAGCATCCGACGGATGATGATAGCTGTAGAGGTTGTGGATTCACAGCAGAAACACAAGGGCACATTTTAGGACAGTGCCGCGCTACCAAGCCGGCTTGGATTAAGCGTCATAACGAAATAGACAATTTTATAGCCAGAAAAATCATAGATACAGGCAATATCCTTTCAAGAGAGCCGGAAGTCGCGGTTGGTGCAGAAAGGTACCGACCTGACCTGTTCGAGATAGATAAGGCGCAAAGCCAGCTTGTCATATACGATACCACGGTGGTATACGAGCGAGACGACTATCTCGAAGCCGCACACGCCAAAAAGGTACTTGAATACGCGAATGTGGCCTGGCACTTGGCCGAGGCGCACCAATGTCAATGGTGGAGTGTAGTGCCCCTGGTGGTGGGTACACGCGGCGCGATACCTAGCAGCACAAGATCTGCTCTTACGGCAATAGGCTGCGAAGACCGGGATGTCATCACCATATCGTTGATGGCATTACGGTCGTCAATCGAGATGTTTCACTCGTTCATAGACGAATACAGCAGAAGGCAACATAGGCCGTGATGGGCACGAAGGAAAGATAAACTCGGGACAAATGAATGAGCACAATATTCCTCTCTTTCCCTTTCTTGACATGCTGCTAAGCCACTTGCCTCACTCTCTTTTATATACCGGACGAACATTAAGTTATTTTTATATATTATATTTATCTTATCTTTCATTTTCGTTTCTCTTTCTTGCTTACGCGTTTTTAATTTATGTCAACTTCTTGGATCGTTCTCTTGTAGTTATTTTGTTTGGTTCATGTAGTTGTTTCAATTAGCGCCATCTCGCCCCATCAGGGCATGGGGCGGGAGGGTCTCTCGTTGGTTCATTTATGCAACACTCAGCGTCCAGATGGTGTAACAACCATCGACCAACGGAAAGGGTCTGTTCGCCGGAAAGGTGACCGATAATGGTCATGTATAAGATAGCCGAATGCCTCGTCATCTAATTAGTGACGCGCATGAATGGATTAACGAGATTCCCACTGTCCCTATCTACTCCCCCCCATGGTCTGTTGCCTTGTCGCGGCGGGGGGGCTTATGGCTTTTGCTGATCCCAGAGGCTGTGCCGGTAGGTTTAACCATGCCGGAGAGGCTCTGGGGGAAAAAGCTAACCAAACACAGACCGACCTAGGGATCGCTAAGAGGGCGGGAGATGCCGGGGCTTGCTGCGGCCTCCCAAGGTCTTCAACGTGATGCAGGGCTTGACACTCTTGGTTTCCCGAGTCTCCGCAACCTTTGCCTGCCGCAACGACCCCGGTCGCGTTTGCGTTTTGTCTAGTAGGGCATGCGCGGCGTGATCGGGTAGTGGCAGTCAAAGGCCGGGAGTCTTGGCTTAGCCGCCCGGGCTGCGAGGAGTACTACCTCTCTCAAATAAACTCCTATCTTACGCTCTGGTTCGTGGCAATGGGATGCTGGTTGTGTGGCCGAGATGCCCGCAACCTGTGGCCGGCGGGTTAGACCGGAGACGAACGACCAAACCTCGAGGCAACAGGCAAACCCGGTTGTATGAGTGCCCCCCCGAGCCTATGGACGTATGACTGTAGCATAAGTGGGAGATGGTAACATCGCCGGTGAAATACCACTACTTCCATCGTTTCTTCACTAACTCCGTTAGGCGGAGCGCGTGCGTCGAGGACATTCGTCCCGGCTGTCACGGTGTTCTAGAGCAAAGCGTGTAAGAGTGGCGTAAGGCTTCGGCCGATCGCCAATCATACTCCCGCGTGATCCGATTCGAGGACACTGCCAGGCGGGAAGTTTTACTGAGGCGGTACATCTGTCAAAGAATAACGCAGGTGTCCTAAGACCAGCTCAGCGAGGACAGAAACCTCGCGTAGAGCAAAAGGGCAAAAGCTGGCTTGATCTCGATGTTCAGTACGCATGGAGACTGCGAAAGCACGGCCTATTGATCCTTTTGGCTTGAAGAGTTTCAAGCAAGAGGTGTCAGAAAAGTTACCACAGGGATAACTGGCTTGTGGCAGCCAAGCGTTCATAGCGACGTTGCTTTTTGATCCTTCGATGTCGGCTCTTCCTATCATTGCGAAGCAGAATTCGCCGAGCGTTGGATTGTTTACCCACCAATAGGGAACGTGAGCTGGGTTTAGACCGTTGTGAGACAGGTGAGTGTTACCCTACTGATGACTCGTCGTTGCGATAGTAATCCTGCTCAGTACGCGAGGAACCGCAGGTTCGGACATTTGGTTCACGCACTCGGTCGAGCGGCCGGTGGTGCGAAGCTACCATCCGTGGGATTATGCCTGAACGCCTCTAAGGCCGTATTCTCTCTAGTCAAAGGGGGCAACGATATTTCTAGGAGTCTCGTGGGTCGAAAGGCTCAAAACAATGTGACTTCACTAGGTGGTCGGTCCACGGGCCGGTCATCGCACGAGCCCTGTTTGCCGCGCGGAGCCGTCGGCCGACGTCGGGATCTCCCCGCTCGTTGGCACCTGTGTGAACTTGGCACGGCACTTTGAGAATCGGTGAAAAAAAGTCACCGTTCCGGTAGCACTTTCACGAGTTCTACGGTTCCTGATAGTTTTTAGAAAAAGTTCCCTTCAACGCAATTGAAAAAACGCGAATGAAAAAAATGGCGTGCCAAGTTCCTGTAGCACGCCATTTGCAGAATCATTTTTTTTTCAGTACGAAAACCCACAGTTCTCGAAGAGTTCTATAGTTCTCAACTAGTGAGAACAATAGTTCTGGCGATTCCGATTTCTCAAACCATTTTTGAACTATTTCTAACAGTACCACGAGCACGCCATTTTCCAAAACTACCGCGTGCCGGTGTATAAAATTGTTTCGAAGAAAGTTCCGGGAAGTTCTGGAGTAGTTCTTGCATCTCTGCTAGAATATTACGATAGTTCTGGCGATTCCGATTCTTCAAACTATTCATTAACTATTTTTAACAGTACCACGAGCACGCCATGTTCCAAAACGACCGCGTGCCGGTGTATAAAATTGTTTCGAATAAAGTTCCGGGGATTTCTGAAGTAGTTCTTGCATCTTTGATAAGATATCACGATAGTTCTGGCGATTCCGATTGTCCAAACTATTCATTAACTATTTTTAACAGTATCACGAGCACGCCATGTTTCAAAACTACCGCGTGCCGGTGTATAAAATTGTTTCGGAAAAAGTTCCGCGGAGTTCTGCAGTAGTTCTTGCATCCCTGCTGAAATATTACGATAGTTATGGCGATTCCGATTTTTCAAACTATTCATTTACTATTTTTAACGGTACCACGAGTACGCCATGTTCCAAAACTACCGCGTGCGGGTGTATAAAATTGTTTCGAAGAAAGTTCCGGGGAGTTCTGGAGTAGTTTTTACATGTCTGATCAGATATCACGATAGTTCTGGCGATTCCCATTTTTCAAACTATTTTTAATGATCAAGTTGTCGGTCAGGTCTCGAGGAAATTCGATCTGAGGGATGCATTGTTTTTTCTATTGTTATCAGCGTTTTCAGCTCGAGCTACACTAGGCTACACTAATGTAGTGTAAGACTGCATTATCTTACAATCACTTTATTGGTGCGTCAGACTGTTCGTGTGCGATGAAATGATTTGTCAGCTCTGATAAGAGCCTATTTTGCTGGCTCTTGAAAAAGCTTATTTTCGTTGCTAGCATATACTGCAAATCAGAAAAAAAAGAAGTGTAGGGAGAAGAAGAAGGAAAATGACGTGAAATGTTACATGTCGGATAATCAATATAAGCAATGTATATGGGCATATCTTTGGAACTTTCGATTCTGATGATTGGGCACAGTTTTGTACGTGTATGGTCACAAATGCTTTACTTGAAGCGCAATTTTCACAAGAAAATACATCATATTAAGGGTATTCGTAGTGTTTCAGCCGATTCGAACCATTATCCTTTCGATGTAACTCCAAAACTACCTAAACCACGATTAAGTTAATGTAATGATTTACCATTTTGTTTTCTTTTTTAACGTTTTATTTCCTTTACCGAATTTATTTGGAAGGTGAAATTTTTGTCCAATAATCTTATATACGGCAGTATTCCAAAAATATAGTGTAGGTAGGCTCATGGGAAAGGTAGGAAAAATTATTAAAATAGTAACAGAGAATTATCATTGAAATTTAGCTAAAAATCACTTTTTTTTCCACATAGCTTTTTCACCGTTCCGTTTTGGAAAACGGTTGGGAAGTACTATATTAAACAGAGTCATGAGTATTAGAAATTTGGTATCTAAAAGAAAATTCTGGAAAAAAATCACTTTTCCAGCTGGCAGACTCATTTATCAATAAGTAGACGGTTTTTTACAGTAGAAAACTGTTATTCTACACTTGTATAATATTTCGGTAAATTGGTAAGTGTGTGAGTAAAGTCACACTAGTTTTGAAGGCGAAAGTTGTGAAAAGTAAAAATTTGAATCAAAACACATAATGTGAACAAACGCTATTTTTGCTGTACGACCGTCGCGGTTCTTTCGTATACACTTTTATCAGTCGTAAAATGAATCAAACATAGAAAAATAGAGAACCTAAAAATTCATGAAAAATTAATATTATTTTTCACATATGAACGCAAAGGCCCATTTTGCTACCTGTTTTCGGGGATAAAAAAGCGGTTTTACCGACCGGAAAGTTTTTCCTCCCGCTTCTTCTTTTTCTTTTTCGTCCGATGACTTAACGCCCGTTCGGGCATGTCGTCAAATCTTTCCTCCCGCTAAGTCTTTTTCATAGATATAGAGCATGGACTGCGCATTCCCTATACTGCCTGTGATAACGCCAAAAGTGAGAGAGAAGAAAGCACACGCGGCCAAACCTGTCTCTTTCTATGCATTTGACGTTGTTGGTTAGAAAGAAACAAATTTGGCCGCATCCGTTTCTCTCTCTTTCTACGGACCGAGTGATTTTCGGCCCGAATGCGTAGTCCATGCTCTATGTTTATGGTCTTTCTTCCCTAAAAGTATTTCCTCCCAGTGCCACTTGGTCAGTAGCGCCACATCGCTTGAGATATTTGAATAACTGCGAACTATGAGCCTACTGTTCAATCAATAATTTTTCGATTTCAATTTTAATTTTTCAATTTTTTTTTTTTGGAATTCATTTCTTTTTTTCGCAAACGATTGTTTCAGAATTTTTTCTTGTTTGCTTTCACAATCAACCGTTTTTTTTTTTGCTGGGAAATATCTTCGGCTTCTCTTTTGGGGGGCAGTGGATCCTTCTAGAGAGTTGCCCTCTGTTCTTCTTATATTGGATTTGATATTTTCTACGCATTGTATTCGAAAGGCTGTGAACAAACAGCAGAAAAACTTTAACCACCCACAAGTCGGCAGAAGCTGAGTGTAAATGATAGGTATTACTATTTGAATTTAATACTACTTTTAGGTTGTACTCTTTCCGAAGCACAACATCCGGACACCGATACCACGCTAGATATTCGGTAAACTGATGATTATTTAGTACTGAAAAGTACTACTATTTTTATTCACTTTGTTCAATTCCGAAACACTGAAAATCACGGAAACGCTCACGCAACCTCGAAAAATATTGCGCAAGTGATGGCGATCACATACCATGTAATTAATATCGAAATCCAGCGCCAGCGCCACTTGGGCCAGATCGCGATAGGCAAATGACGAACTTTCGAACCTTGACGATTTGGTCATACTCAATTTTTGCACAGATGGAGAAGACTCTTATAGGTAACATAAACTACAAAAAACGAGAAATCGATTTTTTCAAAAATTGAAGCTGTACTCGTCTCCTCAACCATCATATATGATACGTGAAGAATAATCAAGAATATGTTCGAAAAACTCAGAGATGTAACATTTACAATTCATTTTTCTCTGTGAAGAAAACTTTTCCTCGAAAAGATAAAAAAAGAAAGCGGAAGGAACAGAAGAAGAATAACTGCATTTCGTATCGGCATTTCGTAGTTCCCGATCATCTATACGCTTGTGACAATAAGTCAGTTTGCGTTTCGAATTGTCTGTAGGTACGTGGTAAGGGTAAGTACTGTAATTAATCTTTTGAGGTTATATAGACAGATCTATAATCGTTTATTACGTTATGGGACACGGTCCCGTCAACGAAAAAAAATATACATAGGTATGACAAAAAACAAGAGAATGAACCTGAATAGCATGAAAAATATATAACAAAACAATACAAAATATCAAATTAAAAAACTAGAGCAATATAAAAGTCAAAGAAAACTTATATAGGTATAACTTATATAGTATACACGTTATGTAGAGGAAAATTAACAAGTAAAGATGGACAGATCAGATAGCTAGAACGAAGGCAAAGGACAGAGAGCGCCGCAGAATACAAGCCTAGCCATGACAAGCGTAGGCTTAGCAAATGACTAAAAGATAATCTAAGATGAAAAAATATTCAATTCTCCAGAAAAGAACACAGATAAAAGGGGACCACGCATCGCTGACTAGTTGTCGAAAGCCTAGGAAAAGAGTCGGCCATCAAATATAATAAGAATAGATAAAAAAAAGGTCATGTACGATTTGTAAATTTATGTCAAGTTAACCTGAGTACTATCGAGAGTACTCTACTATCGGGCCGTAAAATCGGGACACGTGGGTTTGACACACTGCATCCAAGTGAAAGCAAAGATCGGACAGCTTTTGGATACAAATCTTTTTCAAGCTCGTCCTATTCCCCGTCAGATCAGTCAAAGACCATTGTTGTATGAAAGTCAAGAGGAAAATTATCGTTCAATGTATGCAAAAAAACCTAGTTATCACACATCTTCTTTCGTAGCTTCACTTCGACTCATCGCCGTCCTTCGAAAATAACTGGGAAAAATATTTGAAAAATCAGGCTCAATCTTTGAAGCTTTCTAAGTTCAATGGTTTATGAATTTTAGACAAATTCCGAAACTGATGGTCACGGAAGTAGAAAATAGCCCGATTGATGATCTCGGAGACGAGTAACAATAGAAGGTTCATCAATGGCTGAGAATTTAGGGAAAAGTTATGGCGAGCAATTATCATTGCGATTTAATATGTTCGATGTGGTGTTTAACAGTTATTGCAAAGTATTCCGTTTTCGGCGCAGTATCTCGCGCGCGGCGCCTATGGCTGCGGGAGCATTAACTGTTGAACAATACATCGAACATATTGAATCGCAAAGGCAATTGCTTACCATAATTTTTGACTAAATTCTCAGCCATTGATGAACCTTCTCTTGTTACTCGTCTCCGAGATCATCAATCGGGCTATTTCCACTGCCGTGACCATAAGTTTCGAAATTTCTCTAAAATTCATGAAGCGTTGCACTTAGAAAGCTTCAAAGATTGAGCATGATTTATCAAATATTTTTCCCGGCTATTTTGGAAGGATGGCGATGAGTTCGAGTAAAGCTACGAAAGAGAATGTGTGATAACTACGTATTTTTGCATACATTGAACGATAACTTCCCTCTTGATTTTGATACAACGATGGTCTTTGGCTGATCTAACGGGGAATAGAACGAGCTTGAAAAAGATTCGTATCCAAAGGCTGTCCGATTTCTTTTTACCTAGATATAGTGTGTCCAACCCACGTGTCCCTATTTTACGGTCCGATAGTACATGAAGACATATAAAATCTAATGAGTACGGCGAGTAATGAGTCACATCATTTATTTCTTTGCCACAACGTAGAAGATGGCGTGCGGGACTATTTCGGTTTGTGGACGTACACTAACACGTTTGTTCTCGGTATCATTGTGACGATACCAGTGAACTCCAGAAAGACCATACGCCATGTAGTGTCCATCTTGGAGGCCAGTGCCTTGAACATAGTGTGCAACACCACCCAAAATATATGTTTTCTGCCCTAGTTCAATAGTTTTAGCGATAATGTCCAAAGTATGTTTTATTTTCTTATTCTCTTTTGTCATGTATCTAGAGTCTGTAAACACGGTCGTGTCAACAATAATATGTGCGCCATATTCTGGAGTCTCCTCAGTTAAACTTTTGCATTTATCACACGCAACGTTAATCTCAGACCCGTTATCAATAGCCTGCTGCATAAACGTTAGTCCATTGACTAGGAGCATGTCTACATTTACAGCGATTGTGATGGAGATGTTTGTTTTTCGATAACCACAAGAACAGCTGATGTACCAGGTGCAGCTTGGCATGGCCCTAAATATGTAGTCTATTAAAGTGGCCACATTGCAGTTGGCGTTAATTCTTTCAATTCTACGAGTATA
Organism: Tenthredo livida; assembly: GCA_963992785.1. Classification (NCBI taxonomy): domain Eukaryota; kingdom Metazoa; phylum Arthropoda; class Insecta; order Hymenoptera; family Tenthredinidae; genus Tenthredo; species Tenthredo livida. The sequence continues at coordinate 7,946,127 of OZ023069.1, read as the reverse complement.
TAAGGTAATGTGAAAAAGTCCCGTGGACAATAGAATCTGAGCCCTTTCAGTATAATGCTTTACTGTAATCCTCTTCTCTTGCAATATCGATTCTGCTAGTCGAATAGTGGTGTTGTCAGATGTGTTGACTTCATCTGCATAGGTTTTAATGGTCGCAATCCCACTTGCCATGATTTGAAGTATGGTATCGAACGCACAAGTTTCCTGTACTGATAGCATCCATTCGCCGAGTTTCACTGGCTTGCATCGACTACCATTCCACATCAGTGGAATGTTTTGAGACTTCGCCTATTTGATATAATTTCACTCCGGACATTTGTCCAGGTATGACGGTTTGGATCGCTTTTTGGTGGCAGGTTTACTTTCCGAATCCGCCATCTCATCCGGAGCTAACTTCACCAATCCTCGCCAATTTTCAATGTTATTCCAAATGTCTCGATCATTTTTAAATGAAGCGGCACATTCTTTATCGTCAGTTTCTTCTACTGTAAACGTATCAGAACTCTTTCCGGTAGAATCTGTTACTTTTTGTGATCCATTCATAATATGGTCTTCACGTTCCGGTGTTAGTCGATGTTGCTGATTTTCGTAATTGATTAATGGTGGTAATTCTTCATCACTTAGCTGGGATGTCATCGACGCGAATGATCCGGACTTTTCCCTTGTACCGCATGCACTTGGGTCGGTTTCCCCTGAAGATTCTCCGTTACTGCTTTCTTCAAATTCAACACCAGCTCGCTTGACATCATTCCCAACGCGCCGATCAAGTTCATTTCGCTTCGGAATGTCTGTTGGCAATGAAGCTAATTTCAATTTTCCGTCTATGTGATCTAAATGTTGATGGACAAATTTGTCAGGTCTCATTGGAAGCTGACCACCGAAAGCTCTATGTTTGAGGTCTGAAAATTCAGCCTCGACGGAGGAAGAAGTAGCAATGTCTCCACTTCTCTTGAAGTAAACCCGCATCACCCCTGTCCATAATACAAGATATGGAATCAAACGTATCTTCAATTGATTAGCAAACTCCGGGTTGTAACAGGCGTTTATAATACTGCCACTTTCAGACTCCGTAGCTATTCTAGTTGACGAATCGAAGAGAGATTTCGTAAAATCTGCGCAACAATTTGCTGTATTAGCATTCCTCTGCACCTCGTTTTCCTCATCGTCCATTTCATCTTCGTCATCGTCGTGGTAATCTTCGAGCGAATCCGAGAGATTTATTCCTCTTATTGTGTCGTTCAAGAAGTGAACGCGGCTATCGGATGCCAATCGATCGCCATCAGGAGTAGTCCCTATACACTTGGTTAGAGCTGCAATTAGGATCGATTGCAAAAAGTACTTAAGCTCTGCGAACGATATCATTTGATACGCTTGACCGATACAACGAACAGAGAATCTGCATACCAGTAGCTTATCTTTGCCCCTCGAGCACTTCCATCTCGCGACCATAGCTATCAGATGACTCACGTCTAATCTTATGAAACACGATGGGATCGTGCGCTCTTCGCCGGATAAAATTGCGTGACATTTCTGAAGATAATCACGCAGGTCGGTACATTTCGCGAATACCTGCGCCACAGCTATCAACGTGGCCCAGCCGAAATCGGAAACAACCATACGTGGTGGAGTTGCTCCTTTGGAAATAATTTTCTGCAAAAAATATGCAATGTGCATTGCTTTATGGTCAGCTGAAATCATTTGAAACACCGGTATGCTACCATTTTCATCAACAAACATACATTGATATAAAAATATTGGTGGATCCTGTGCTGATGAGCGTTTTGCAATACCTTCTGTAGCGTCAATTGTTAAAATTCCATTTGAAGCCTTCTTCTGTCGCTCTGTGTAAAGCATTTGCTGTTCTGGGGTGCGATTCTGTAACTTTTGCGCAAAATTAACGATTGCGCTATCTTTTTCCCCCTATCCTCCGTCAATGTGCTTCCCCGCGGGCACCCGCTCACCCCCGAAGGCGTCCATATGCTCGGTTTTCGGGTGTCAACGAGGGGGTCGTCATGCAACTGTCCGAGAATCAACAACTGGATACCCGAGGAAAACCCGGCTCTGTGATGAACTTCTCGCGATCTAGCGCTATCTTAACGAATTCTTATTACCTGTCGTAACGATACTCTCATAGGCCTCGCTAACTATACCGATCGCGTGTTATCTAAACGAATTTTCAGTGCCTGCCGTTAACGAGACTCCATAATATATTCCTTATTTCCTTATTTGTTATCGAATATGTGTACTATGAAAATGTGATAATTCCTTATTAAATTAATGTTTCAACCACTTTTCCCATAGAATTTTTGACCCGGCCATGTAGGGTAATTCCGGGTGAGAAGACCATAGGGGAGAGATGGCCTCCGATGATATTTCGCATGCTATTCAATATGTGATACTTCCTATATAGAGTACTACAGTAGTACTACCGATCTACTGTAATCTTATTCGAATATCCCTCCGTTAAGTGCGTCGCACAACTAGACACAAATTGTCATTCTCTATGCTGAGTGTTTTTCCGTTCGAATAATTTGGTTCACCGCTTTTAGAGATTGTATATTGCTGACAAGTAATGACCAAATCTTTGGTAAGGTAAGTGTCGATTTTTCATTACCTACAAATGTTTTAATAGGTATTTAGTAAATAAACGTAGATTCTACGTAGAGGGGGAACCGGCCTAAAACGAGACCCCGGTGTAAAATAAGAAATTGACTGAATAAATGCCTTTGAATGTTGAAAAACTCCTTCTTCATTCAAAAAAAATTGCGTCTCATTCGGCCCCGTAGCTGCGGTTCTTAGGTGGCTTTTTCTGCCTCAATCGCCCCGACATTCGACAAGTATAATTCTACTCAAATAATAACGAACTAAAAGATCATTGGTATAAGGGTCAGTCCGTGTCAACTCGACCAGCGTTTGACCCTGATGACATTTTTCTTTCAGTTCGAAATTAATTCATGTAGGGTGATTCCGGGTGAGATGGCCATAGGGGAGAGATGGCCTTCGATGATATTCCTCATGCTATTCAATATGTGACACTTCCTATATAGAGTAGATCGCTTCGTACAGAGTAGTACTACCGATATACTGTAACCTTATTCGAATACCCCTTCGGTAAGTGCGTTGCGCAACTAGATACAAATTATCATTCTCTATGCTGAGTGTTTTGCCGTTTGAATAATTTGGTGCACCGCTTTTAGAGATTGTACATTGCTGACAAGTAATGACCAAACCTTTGGTTAGGTAAGTGTCAATTTTCATGACCTACAAATGTTTCAATAGGTATTTAGTAAATAAACGTAGATCCTACGTAGAGGGGGAACTGGCCTAAAACGAGACCCCGGTGTATAATGAGAAATTGACTAAATAAATGCCTTTAAATGTTGAGAAACTGCATGCTTAAATGCTGAGTTTGCTACTCTTGTGTCATGTATTTAATTAATTAATCTATCTGTCTATTCTACCTTATCATTCTATTCTTTTATTTTATTATTATATATTATTTTTTTCATTCTCATTTTTATCTATCTAATTCTAAGCTATTTTATTTCTACCATTCTATCTATTATGTAGGCTTGTATGCCACTGTATTAGACCAAGAGCCCATGTCACTTTTAAATCGTATCATAGGTTTACGCATACTGACCACGGAAACCTGTACTATCGATGTCGACGATGTTACCGATATGCTCGCCATACATTTTTTCTGGGGCGAAGTGAGGGTAGGGGCCTTATGGAATCGTTATCAAAAAGTAGGTATAAAACATTAAAAGTTCACGACTGAGGGTGATGGGAAACAAGAGTTTTCAATAAAACAGTCCGACGGTCGCCGGTTGTCAGTCGTCTACAACGAGGCGTCCACCAGCTACAACGCTCAGAAGATGTCTAAAAAACGGGGCCGAAAAAATTTGAGAGTTTACGACTGACAATGGGGGGGGTCTTACCATTAGCCTTTGAAGAACACAAATTCCGTCGGTCAGTCTTTTTCAATGGGGCGGAAGGGCGCTGGGCCCTCCGATTTTGGAAAAAAGTCTAGGTACTTTTGAATGATAAGTTCACGACTGACGGTTATAGATTCTCGATTTATATATTACGGGTAACTTGTCTTCAAATTTTTGAATGTAAACTCATCATAAAAAAGTACCTAGACTTTTTTCCAAAAGCGGAGGGCCCAGCGCCCTTCCGCCCCATTGAAAAAGACTGACGAACGAAATTTGTGTTATTCAAAGGCTAATGGTAAGATCCCCCCCATTGTCAGTCGTAAACTCTGAACTCTTTTCGGCTCCGTTTTTTAGACATCTTCTGAGCGCTGTAGCTGGTGGACGCCTCGTTGTAGACGACTGACAACCGGCGACCGTCGGACTGTTTTATTGAAAACTCTTGTTTCCCATCACCCTCAGTCATGAACTTTTAATGTTTTGCACCTTCTTTTTGATAACGATTGCATAAGGCCCCTACCCTCACTTCGCCCCAGAAAAAATGTATGGCGAGCATATCGGTAGCATCGTCGACATCGATAGTACAGGTTTCCGTGGTCAGTATGCGTAAACCTATGATACGATTTAAAAGTGACACGGGCTCTTGGTCTATATGTCTATTCCAATCTATCTCTGTTATATTTCATATATTTATAACTGATGCTGTGTGTTAACTGCTGTGCCAATTCTAAAATCAAAACTCATGTATACTCTGTATCTAACCATTTGCCTCAAGGTCCGCCAAGGCATAATTAAAATATCAATCAATCAATCAATCGATCTTTCTCTCTTCCATAAACGACTTATCATTCTTGCTAAGTGCCTGCAATGCCAAATGTTGTGAATTCGACATACGCCTAACGCTATGAACAATAACACATAACCCACTATCTAGTATCTACTCTGCGCGAACTCTCTCTCTCTCTCTCTCTCGTCCTTGAACGACTTAAAACGAGGATGGTGTAAGCACTCGACTGTCAAAGCTAGTCATATACAATGTAAAGACGTCCTTCTTCTTTCTTTGCTTAGGCCTTTACCCAGAGGGTAAGTAGACCGATACACGTATCAGCACCTTATTGGCGCCCATCCGATATGCGAACTGTCTACGGACGTGTCATCTTGCAGTTAATAGGTGTGACTCTAGACACTTCCTAGCGTCCGGGTCCCCGCCAGAAAGCCGAGAGCGTCGCTTTCTTTGCATAGCTCTCGATACGATTGCACATTTGGAAAGTACTCGCAGCTAAAATAATCAATCAAAAATCGTTTTAAGTTGAAATACCATACTTTTTTGATATATATTCTTCAGCAGAGCCCGGCTTTAACTATATAATTATATAATTTGACATTGTGATAGTTGTGATAATAATATATACCCGGGAAAAAATTTTCAGACATGATCATGCCTGTTCATATATGATCAGGCCTGAAATTAGACATGATCATGTCTGTTCATGTATGATCAGGCCTGAAATTAGACATGATCATGTCTGTTCATGCCTGTTCATATCTGATGTCAGACATGATCATGCATGATCATGCCTGTTCATGTATGATTATGCCTGATGCCAGACATGATCATGCCTGTTCATGTATGATTACGCCTGCTGCCAGACATGATCATGCCTGTTCATGTATGATCAGGCCTGATGCCAGACCCGATCATAAATACGTTCATGCCTGATCATGCATGGCCATGCCTGTTCGTGTATGATTATGCCTGATGTCAGACATGATCATGTCTGTTCATGTATAATCAGGCCTGACGTCAGACCTAATCATAAATACGTTCATGCCTGATCATGCACGGCCATGCCTGTTCATGTATGATTATGCCTGGAAGGTTGAGAACCTCCGCTCTGCTCTAACTATGTCGCTCTGATCAGGCCTGATACGTGATCAGACCATGATCGGCCATGAGCATCAGGCCTGATCAGACATGAATAGGCATAATCATGTCTAATTTCATACGATATGATCAGACATAACTGATATAAGTCAATGTCCAATCATTTATAGGTCTATATATAATTATAAAATATTATTATTATTATATTATTATTATTATTAATCATATATGGTCTATATATAATTAAATATGATCAGACCTGACTGATATAAGCCAATGTGTAATCATATACAGGTCTGATGTAGGTCTATATATGATCAGATCTGATCAGACCTTGATTTTTATGAAACCTCAATATACAGGGTTATTCAGAATTCGTGACGAATCTCTCGAGGGGTTAATCCTTGACAAAATCGGGATCGAAAGTTCTTCAGCCATTTTTCCGAAAAATGATTTTTTTTCCTTGGATTCATAACACATTTTTTCTATATCTTCCACCGAATTAAAAACTTTTGGGATCCTTCAAAATTGACAAATGAAACAACAAAAACAAAAAAAATCGTTTGTCGGAAAAAAATATTTCCAAGGAAAAATGGCTGAGGAACTTTCGTTCCCAATTTTGACAAGGATGAACCCCTCAAGAGATTCGTCATGAATTCTGAATCACCCTGCATACCCATACATATTCTTTGACAATTTAAACAATGAAAACCTGAATATTATGATATTATTAAATTAGCCGTTTTGCCCCACAAAGTTATAGAATTCCTCCAGTCAATAAAATAAACGTTTAATCTCTTTCAATAAATAGAATACACAGCATTTTCAGATTAGTAATGTTTTCTGCTGGAAAATTTAGAGTGGTCATATTGCCTCACATTCCCTAAAATACAAAAACAATTCAAGAATCGTTCGATCATCATAATCAATATTAAGTGCATTCGTTAAGGTTGATAGATTTTCGTGTCAAATACATATAGACATTTTGAAAGTATCAACTATGAAGTACGTAAAGTACCAAAGTGGTAGAAGCTTCGACTGATACGCAGAAGGACCTGGGTTCGAATCCCAGTAAGAACAGTCAGAAAATTTTAATCGACAAAAAAAGTCAATTATCAGAAATAACCATAATTCCGGACCATTACGACGAATAAAAGATATAAAACCGGAATAGTTTTCATGATTTTGTAATTCAATTGACTGTTTTATTTTAATTTGTCCAAAACAAATGATTAAATCTGATCATATCTGATTATATATAAGCAGACATGATCAGACCTGGCCAATTATACATGGTTATATATGGTCATATAGAGACAAATTTCGTTCATGATCATTAATGATAAGGTCATATACCGGGAAGAAATCTTGATAGTATACAGTCGATTGCGCATGCGCCAAATAATTTATTTCCATTGGTCGGTAAGGTCGTCCCGTGGCAGTATTATGACGTAGTCGGCCGCGGGACGATCTTACCGACCAATGAAAATAAATTATTTGGCGCATGCGCAATCGACTGTATACTATCAAGATTTCTTCCCGGTATGATTATTTATATTCATATACAACTATTTTTTCCCGGGTAATTATTTAAGTTCATAGTTTGTGCGTATTATAAGTTCAGTTTATATATATATTTTTTTTTTTTTTCTTTTTTAGTCGTGATAATACATAAATATTTAATTTCAGAGTTTGTGCGTATTATATAAGCTTGGTTGATATTTTTTTTTGATTCTTATTTTTTTTTTTCACTTATTGTAAGCTTAGGGTATAGGTTAGCATTTGAATATATCTTGTCCTTGTACGTGTGTGGGTCAACTGTCAGCAATGCTGCTACCGAATTCTGATTATCAAGGTTAGTCTCGTTACGCATTTATAAGTACAAGTATACATAATGTGTTATTTCGGAGTAATGTTAGTAGATAGGGTGCAGTATGGCTCCTATTTTATTGCCCCCCATAAAACGGCCCCCCACTGGAAGGGGGGGGGGGGTCGCCGGCTCTTGCCGCCCCCCCTTTTTTTTTTTTTTTCCAAAAGTAGACCAACCTATGGATTCAACCCTAAGTAAGTTTTTATATTGTAACCTAGGTGAACTCTGTCGATTCTAGTCTAAGTTCCAATTCGCTGGTCTGGTATATATATAGATATAGAGACCCATGCTCCTCTTTGCTTCGGCAGTATGGGTCCGTTTCTTTGGTCAGGTATATATAGATATAGTCCCATGGTTATTTTGCTTCGGCAGTATGGGTCCGTTTCTTTGGTCAGGTATATATAGATATAGTCTCATGGTTATTTTTGCTTCGGCAGTATGGATCCGTCGCTTCCACTAAATATATATATTGTGACGTGGATTTTATCTGATCCTCGGATCTGGACCGGATAACCAGTCTCCGAGAACCATCCACTCGACAATTGGCCAAAAACTGAGAATAAAAAGAGATATTGGGCGCCAGGCGGGTAACCGCCACTTTCAAAAATCTAAACAAAATAATAACCGTCGGCTGGCTACAGTACCGCGGAGAGGGGTCAGGATTAAATGAAGGATTAGCGGGACGTTAAATAACGACTCGAGCGATTGAATTTAATAACAGGAAAATAGAATTTATTCAATAAAATAAATTATAGAAAAGAAATAGAAATAATAATTTGAACAATCGGGGAGAATTCCCCTCGTATAAAGGACAGCCACAGGCCGTGTATAGGCGACCTGGCCACGTTTGACGAGCTTTACAATATCTAATACACTACTAGCTTCCACGTAGGATAGCAATAACAAGGAAAAATCATGCAAATGTTAACTAACTCGGCAAACTAAGTCCTCGTGGGACAATATCCCAACGGGAACGCTAAACAAACTACACGAGTAGAACTTACAACTAATTAACAGACTAGTATTTACAATGGGTGAGCCTTCGGCTCGTATTAAAGAATAGAAAATTAAGAAATTGATCAGAGAAGTAATATTTACAGGAGCTTACTAAAACTAACTTAACCTAACTCTGCGAATAACGCGATAATTATTTAATTAGAATTCTTTATTGACTCGAACCCGAAAAACAAAGACTCGAAATCTAAACACTAACTGGCTGTGTCTCTCCCTACAGGAGGAAGAGAGAGCGACAGTGACTGACTAGGACTATCTCTGTCGCACTCGTGTGCGACAGGTAGCACACCCGAACTTAATAAACCATACAATACTCGATATTTCTCTACAAAATAATGACTCGAACGATATTCTCTAATACACGGGGACACTGGTGACGGCCTACCCTTCGGAGATCGGTTTGATTCGATTCCAAAAATATTAATTAGCCTCGTGGCTGCTCAAAGGCAATATGGCTGACGGCCGTTGCCGAATTCGAATTAGCATGGGTGAGAATGGCTAGCGCTTACCGTCTTCCAGCCACGCCAGGAAAAGAAGTGTCTCCCGCTCCACATTCATCTTGGACTACCACGGGGTAACGCTAGTCCTCGAGGAACCTCACTCACTTTACCCACTACTCAGAAAATAACTTAAAGAAGCCCACGAGGCTCGAACGCAATACAGAATCTCTCACAAAACGGCTCTCAACGCAACGATAGCAAAAGAAAGAACAAAACCACCCAAATGTTACTGACGCTAGTCTGACGCAGAGTGACTAGACCGCATGGCACCGGTAATCAGCGCCCTCGTGTTACGGCCAAATATCGATTTTTGTATCGACCGAAGGATCCATGCAACATGGCGACCGGTGGTCGCCACGCGCGTAATTCAAAGTTCGCCACGATGATTTTAGCTCGCTACGTCGGAGGCTCACGGGTTGCAGGCTCTTCTTGGTGGCGGGAATCTCGTCCACCACCGATATCCCCCATTGTAGAATGCCCTTGGCACTCCCCCGTGTCCTCTGGATTAATAGCAGGAGGTAGCGTGGCCATCGCTATCCTCTGGAGCTGTTAGGTGGCGTTCGTCGATTAGGATCCCAATAGTCGGTTTTTGGCGTCACTCGTTGGTCGTGGCGTGTCTCTGTCTTAGTTTTTAGCCGTCGGCTGGGCCTCGTCTCCCACATGTTAGAGAAAAGTCGTAAAATAAAACAAAAGAATAAATAATATGCTCAACAGTCTTTAGTCGGTCACGGTCGCCTCTCGGAATTTCTATCGGACCTCGGGGTCTATCTACTCATTCTTTCATTTTCATCCACTCCGCTAAGGTCGTTTAAGGGGTGAGGAGCCTGTCGTAACATGCAATGTTACAAAATATATTTCGGTTTATTACTAGGGGATGCAGGTATAAGGGTTACCGTCTTTCGGAGGTGGGGATTATAAAGGGACAGTCTGCGGACTCGGAGATGACCATGGTTATGATTCATGAAAAAAGGACACTTGTTTATGGTTTCAGCTCGTGTTTATTCATGCAGATAAATTCAAATACAGACAACATAGGTTTAAATCTAACTAAACCGAGAGATATATCGCTGATTGAATATCGTATAATAATGAAATCAGATTATTACTAGTGAACAGAAAATACTTATTTCTAACGATGATACACAAAAGAACAAGAGGCATACACGTGACAAACACTTAGTCTTTCTTACGGCGACAACACTGGATACAATTCACACGGCTGATACCGTTCTGTATTCTACGCTTGAGCTTCCCAATAAACACTAGTTCGTATAAAAAACGTATAAATAGGTCATATACTCTACGTTTATTCCGAGGAAAAATGTTCCTCAGTTAAACGCATAAGCAGCGTTGATTGAAAACGTTACGTCTATACGTTTAACTTCACGCAATAAACAACGTTTAATACACGTGTACCACTTGAATTTTGACCAAATAATTGTTAGCTCAAAAAAAAATTGAGATATACGTAAAATGAATTAATTACAATATATGAGGCGTTGATCAACAACTACTAATCGTAAACAATCGCACTTTGTTACAAAGTAAGAATTTTGAGATTAGAAAAACTTCGCATTATTGTTGTGGTCGGGATTCGATCCGGGGACGCTCGCATTCGCTTGTATTACTGTTCGCACGCTCTATCGACTACGCCAAACTACTCATTGACAAAGTCAGTCACTTTCTCGTAATTACTCTGGATTTTGCATCTGTCTTAGTGATATCAGTGTTTTAATGTAGCTGAGATGTCTTAACTAAACATCCGAGTGGCAAGTAGGTTTTTTTAATTTAATTTCTTGCCTAGAGTTCCACACATTCTCACTCGATTTCATTATGGTGCATGTTCATTATTATATTGGAAAAAACGTATAAATGACGTGTAGTTCTGAGCGTATAATTATTGAAGGAACTGAACATTGTTATAGTGTAACTCAAAATCCGCGAGGTATTCGTTGATTTTTTGGTTTTCGAAGACGTTTTGAGGAAACGTACGCAATACGTATATGATATGTGTAACAGTATACGTACATTAGAGCGTTTCGTACACGCAATTAAATACACGTATTCTTGTCCAGTCTGATAAACGTATAAACAACGTGTGAACGACAGGTTTCGAGGAAACGTTCGTAATACGTATATGATATGTGTAACAGTATACGTACTGTAACGAGGCAGATGTGTCAGCCTCGTAAATGAACCATCTTCTCTTCCTCAGACCGAAGTGACCACCTTATTTAATAAACCGAATTCAAAGCGAGAAGTCCCAGCTCAAGTGCCCAAGGTCCATTGTAGTAATTATAAGTTCATGTACTAATACTTTTTCCCGTTCCCTATATCTTATATTCCCGTACCGTTCCTGCCGAAATCATCGAGGGAGATCATCCCTCAATCTCATCCGGCCTGGCAGGCCACCCGGCCTTCGAGTGATTAACCGGGGGACAAACGAGTCATCGTATCCCGAGATATGCCTGGAAGAGCGCTGCAATAAGAATCTGTCACATGGAGTAGCCCCTATCCTTCCTCTACCTGTCCCGCACCGGCTTGGTCCACCGGTCCAATATGCAGAATTCCGCCTTCCAGGATATCGAAACAAATAGAACACGACGAGACATCTAACAACCCCCTGGCGAAAGCTTGAAGTGCCAAAAGGCCCTGTCAGGCCCGCGACACAACCCGGCTGCAGAAGTCAACACGCCCATTAATTTTATGCGCAATACCCTCCTCACCCCCCCAAATAGCATTTAGATAGAGACAGATCTAGACGCTTCACTTCTTGCTTGGATCTCGTATCGTAAAGTCCGTTGTTCACTGAAAAATATCAAAAACAAACTTACTGCTTCTATATAAAAAACCTAAAGCGATAAATATTAATCGAGTCAACTCAGTTAGTGAGTGGTACATCTTATTTAAGGTAAGATTCCAATCCTAGACGACTCTTCGATTGATTATAGATTGATTAAAAAGAAATTCGTTTCTTCGTGCGTAGTTGGGTCAGGCCTCGAGGAGGGTGACGCCATTAACATATCATCGAATTGTCGTGCTTTAGTTTTGTTTAACAATTGATTATTGATTATATTATTGATTATTGTATCCCCCCTGATATATGTTGTGCCTTATCGATTGATTTTTCGAGAAAATACCGTCTATAATAGTCATAGCGTCAATAATTGTCGTATCGTCCCTGTTTCTCGTGTCGTTATTATTTGTCGTGTTTTTATTATTTATCGTATCGTCATTCTTCATCGTATTTTTATTATTTATCGTCTAAACCTTGTTTATCGTGTCTTCCTTATTTCTCGTATAATTATTAGTTATCGTACCGTCAACTATTTGTCTGAAATCGTGTGTTAAATATTTCCGTGTCTCTTTCCTTGAAAGTATTATTACTTGTTAATTTGAATTACCGATCATTATTACTTGTTAAACTCTCAGAAAATATATCCCCGCGTGGAAAATTAAGTTCGTAGTCCAATACGACAGAAATCTCGACGGCTTGTCGAGCCACGGATCTCTGGAAAAATCGGTCTACAGGCTGTAGATTAGCTAATGTAAACTAATCCCCTTCCCGTAACCCCTTGTCGTTGAAAGTAGTCAGTAAACCCTTAATAAACCTTGAGCTGGTATAAGTATCATTACTTCGAGTTATAATTTGTATTAGATTCTCGCGTTCCCTTTGTGTTAATTTGTTGCGGCGTAGTTGCATGGCGTGCCTCGTGTAAAGTTGCCTTGGCCATCTTGGCACGAACTTGTTTGAATCTAGTCCCGACGCCTTGCACTCCCTATAGAAAGACGCCTCGCATGTACTATAGAAAGTTCTGTAATACCGACTGGTCCCATTAGTTCCAAGAAGTCCCCAAATTATTGATTTTATAGATTCCCAATTCCCCTAGGTTACCGACCTATAACTTAGGAACTAATATTTTAGTGAAATTGATTCCTACCATACCATATTTGTTTTCTTCCTTTTATGTAAATTGTCCTACCGTATCTTCTTCTATACTACCTTATATTCTATATTGTTATCTGTCCTACTTTTCGTTTGTGACCTAGTCAGTCAGCTGTTCCAAATTATTTTTTTGTTTGAATTGTTTAACGTGTGTTAGTCCCGATCCAAGTGATCGGCTTTGATTGTTTAATTTGTTTTTATCTTTTGTTTAATTATTCTAATAATTTGTTGTTAATTACCGTCCCAAATAAAAGGTTTCTTTGCGATCTAAATCCATAAACCATAAAAATATATAAGTCTACCCTAAATTATTTCGCCCCCATGTTCCCCTCACGCTGAGCCAACCGTGTTGTATCGTTAGTGTTAGTTAATCCTTTTAGTTTATTTTCTGTTATCATAAGATATTTTATTTAATCCTTTTAGTTTATTTTCTTTATTTTTTTTTAGAAATTAGAAATTTATTCAACCAGTTTAAACAAAGATTACAAATTAACAACAGCTAATTCCTAAAATCCTATAGAGGTAAATCAATTACCTGTGCATAGGCCTGGCTACTTACACACTATCTTATAGCTAGCTAAACTGTAGGACTCTGTCGAGTTATAAAACCTAGAATATATATAAAAATTCATATAAGTTGCGCATTGTAACATAAAATTTAAAATTTAAAATCAGTGCTCGTGGCCCTGGACAATTGGATATATTATTAGAGGGCACAAGATTCAAGACATATCTATAGTTATTGCACTTAAAAGCAATTAGTTAAATGACTAGGGGGAAACTAAGAATTAAAGTGATAGGAACTTATCCATCTTTTTAGTTTAGACTTAAAACAGCTTATGCTGCCAGACATCATTTTAAGCTTTACAGGCAGTACGTTAAATGTTCTTAATGCTACAATATAGCTATTTTTATTGCTTACGCATTTCTTTATTCTCGGCATCAGCAGGTTCTTATGTCTAGTTATACTCTCTGAGACTATATAACTGTTTTTTAAATCACCATAGTGGTGCACCAGTGAATTATAGACAAATAACTGCTCGAGATTAAGCGGGTAATTTTGTGCTACAAAAACGTTTTTGTTAATAATATTCAGAATTCTATTCTGTAGTATTTGAAGCCGGTTTAGGTTACCTTTATACGCACCTCCCCAAGCTATTATACCATAGTTGATGTAACTATGGAAAAATGCATAATATATTAACATTAACGTCTTAAGCTGCATTGTTTTCGCAATTTTCGAGAAAATGAAGACTAGGTATTTAGTTTTATGCAAGATATTTTCAATATGCTTGTCCCATTTCATGTTAAAATCGAATATTACACCTAGATACTTCCAAGAATCAACCCTTTTTAAGTGTTGCAAACCAATTTTTATGTCTATACTAAATGGAACGCTATCTACATAGCTTCCAAAAGTCATACACACAGTTTTCTCCACATTCAGTGATAATTTATTAGAGACAAGCCAAGAGGTAACTATCTTTAGGAGTGTATTCATCTCATGTTGGGCAGCTAACCACGTATCTTCGGATGAAAGAATAACCGTGTCATCTGCATAAGATAGAATAGAATCATCCGGCAAGCTTTTTAGCAAATCATTCACATACAGAATAAAAAGTAACGGACCCAGGATAGTTCCCTGAGGTACACCAGTGGTAACTTTGCTAAAGTCACTGATACAACCATTTACTCTCACTCTTTGCCTTCTACCCGTAAGATAACTTTTTAACAAATCATGAGCACTACCTCTAATTCCATACCTGTATAATTTTTCTAGCAAGATTACGTGATTGACCTATCAAAAGCTTTCGCTAGGTCCAAAAAGGTGGCAATGAGAGGTTGACTTTTATCCAGTTTGTTGTATATTATATTTGTGATATAATTAAGTGCGTCAGTTGTTCCTCTACCTTTAATAAATCCAAATTGTTTGGCTGAGAGTATGTTGTGTTTAACAATGAAGCAATAAACTCTGTTGTAAATAATTTTTTCGAGTACTTTAGCTAAGTTGGATATAAGCGAGATCGGTCTATAGTTGGACGAACTCTGCCTACTTCCTGCCTTAAATATTGGAATAACTTCAGCTTCTTTCAGGCATAACGGCCAAACTGATTTTTCAATGCAAAGATTGAAGATGTGAGCTAAGGGATCTATTAGATACTTGGCTAAAGATTTTAAAGACTTGACACTAATACTATCTACCCCTCCAGCTTTGTTTTTCATATTTTTTATTATTGCTGCAACTTCATCTCTGTTTGTTGGATTTAAGAAGATAGAGTTACAAATGTTGGGAGGTAAGACTATTCTCTCGTTTGCCAGAGTAGCAATTTTGTTACTAAGTTCCACTCCAACGTTGCAGAAGTACGTATTTAAGGTGTTGGATATCTCAGCTGGATCAGTTATTGTTTGATTATTTTGTATTATAGATTTCACGGTCATAATACAATTCTGTTTTTTACTTTTGTTTAATTTGGAATTTATAATTCGCCACAAGCCTTTGGGGTTTTGGCTGTTTCTAGCGACTTCTTGTTTTTCATAACTAATCTTAGCCTCTTTAATACATTTATCCAAGATTTTAGTGTAATTTTTTAACTCCGTTTTCAATACTTCATTAGTAGGATCTTGTCTCAGTGAATTATACAGTGATTGCTTGGTTTCAGTCGAAATGATTATTCCTTTAGTAATCCATTTTTTCCTAGGTTTAGTAGAATTATTCTTTCTTTTGGTCTGTGATGTGACAGCTTGGATACTATTTTTAATGTTAGTTATTAGTGTATTCATTGCAATATCAGGGTCTTGCAAGGTCGAAATTGAATTCCAGTTGATTTTATCAGCTGCATTAATTAGTTTGCTGTAGTTAATATATGTTTCGTTTGCTAATCGGTCTTGCTTCAAGGCTAATTCATCTAGACTTATTATAAGTGGGAGATGGTCTGTAATAGCGTAATGTAATTTATATGCTTTAGATTTAATAGATTCACTTTTTGCAAAAATATTGTCGATGCAAGTACCACTGGAGAGCCTATCATGCGGTCTCGTTACTGATTGGAAACAAGGGGTATATTCATTCTCTAAGAAATTATTCAAAAACTCGTGGCTCGTATTATCCAAATTCAATAAGTCAATGTTGAAGTCTCCAACTATGTAGTGATTTTTAATATTCGAACATTCCCGTATATATTTGTTTAATGTACGTATGAATTCACTTTTCTGATAATCATGAGGTCTATACAAAGCGGAGACCTCAATAGTACAAACTGAATTTATTCTTATATTGGAACTCAGGACCCTCAAACCATCAACTACTACGGTTTCTGTTTTCTCAACAACGTTAGTTTTAATATACAAAACCACACCGTCAGCTTTGTTTAGTTTACCATTATTATAATAAATTTTATACCCATCCAATTGGTAGAATTGATGATAATCGAGGTTCCAAGTTTCAACACAAATAATCACAAACGGCTTGCTAATCATAGCCTCAATTAACACTTCGAGCTTGTTGAAGTTGGCATTAAGACTTCTTATATTTACGTACAGGATTAATTTTCCATCACCACCTACAATAGTATTCAGTGATTTCAAATCGTAAAGAACTTCTTCGGCTTGTAATACTTCGTTGAAATCCGGAAATCCTTCCATCAACTAGACTTGTTGAGTTTTCGTGCTGCGCAGGTTCCTTGTTTTGCTCCGGGGTACCAAAGTTGATGATGCAGGCGATCTCCGCGATGCGCTCGTCGCTAGCCGGTTCTCCTGATAGTTCTCTACATTACTGATGTAGGCCGGTATACTGGGTTTTACTGGATAGTCTGTCATATTTATGTGTTTCTTAACCTTGCTTTTCAAGATTGTGCACTTGTTGCAGTCCGTGGCCACGTGCTTCGTGTCCAGCTTAGAGTTGTATTTAGTATTGCTGAAAACACAGTTAGGGCAGTTATACTTAGTCTCGGAGTCTTTAATACATGCATACGTTTTATGTGGTTCAGCACATTTTAAGCAAACGCTATCATTATGGCATTTCGCACCACTATGACCAAATCTTCCGCAGTTAAAACAAGGCCTTGCGTTTATGATGTCGTGCACTTTACAGTTCTGATAGCCTAGAAACACTTTGTTATTGTTTTCCTTTATGTACTGGTATAATTCAGAGGTGACTTCTATTATTGCTGTCTGAGTTTGAGCTCTTGAATTGTTGTATACGTGTATTACTTTACATTTATTTTCAAAGTGTTCAAAATTTCTGTGATTAATGTCTTCTTGCATAGCTTGGTTATCCATCTTAGTTAGACCGTCAATTCCCACTATTTTCATTAACGGGTTGGCTAATTTTTCAGTCTCAACTCTACAAAACTGGCCCAGTTTTTTGTTCAAGAGTTTTTCAGCTTCAGTAGCACTCTCTGTGGTCATACAGCTGATAATCACTTCATTTTCATTTTTGAAGTCCACACTTTTAGCTTGAATATGCTTATCTTTAGTCAGACAGCGTATGACATACTCTTTAACGTTGGCTTTATTATTAGTATCAGTCTTTTTCACAACTAATTTTGGGATGCGTTTTGGTAGAGGCTTCGTCTTAGAGATTATTTCCGAGTACGATGGTTTATTCACATTATCACTTTTCCTCTGGTTCAGCAATTCTTTTAATAGAGCATTTTTATCTTGCAACTCAGCGGTTAGTTGTCTTAGTAAAGCATTCTCTTTTATCAAATTGACAACGATTTTAGACGTGCCATTTGTTGCAACGTCACTGAGTTTTGAGGTTAGATTACTGTCATCGTGGTCCTTGCAGACTATTAGGGACTCACTTTTATTATAATATATTTTATTTAATTCGATTATTTCAATTACTATTATTTTATTTTATTTCCATTACTATTATTTTATTTTATTTCCATTATTATTATTATTACTTTATTTCCTTTATTATTATATTACCGTATCGTTCCGTTCCGTTAGTTTCTTTTTTTTGTATACCGCGGTACCCTTAGGTACCTGGCGCCCAACCTTTAGTAGACCCAAGGAAGGTGCCGAATCTTTGTCAGGCGTGTAACCCGACGGAATAAAACCCCCACCGTCGGCTCTGCACGTCACAAATTTGGCGCCCAACGTGGGGCCCACGATAATTAGGTCCCCGATCTCGTTACGTACCTGACTGGTCACAACTTTGTAGTTTCTTTCTTTTTTTTCGTTTCCTTTCTATATTTTCCTTTATCGCTTTGTGTTTGTCTTTTATAAGTAGTTGGTTTTGGAGTAGTAGGTAAATAAACGAAAAAAAAATGAATCAGCACCCAAATTACCCTCTCGCCCCCCCTTCAACTACTCTGCCAAGTCCCGGTTTTTCGTGGCAGAACGTTACCAATGCGGTAATGGAAAACTTGTGCTATTTTTCCGAATCAGAAATCAATGAGTTATTGAGGAGTGCGTCCTTGGCCACTACCGGCGATTTGGAAAAGCGTACCTTTCGATTGTTAAGGTATCACCAGCGTATAAATGGGGCTAACGCGACTTGGAATCCGGAAGTAGATGAGAGTCCCGCCTTAGAAGCAAATAACCTCATCCCTAGCCCGATAGATCCTCTAGAAGTAACCGTCGTTCACCAGGGAGATAGAAACACCCCTCCACCGCACTTGCCCCTATACCGACCAATACCGAACGGTCAGTCTACCGTGAGGTACCCTAGTCTCGTTGATCAGCCGCGGGTTAGCTTCGCGGAAAGCCCGGCAATAAGTCAAATAAATTCAGGACGCGATGAAGCCTCCGAATATTATTCGCAGAATCATACTCCACGACGTGATCCCCCTAACCCGTACCCCCCTTATATAGTACCGACCACCCGAGGTTACATTACCCCTCCAGTGAGTCCCTACGTAACTACGGTCTCTTCTTTCCCTCGCTTAATTCCCCAAACTATAGCCGACTATCCTACCGTGCCGCAATATCGTTCCCCAGTTCAACATCCTCTCACCCCCATGTCGCAGCATCGACCCTTACATCAGACCCCCTTCCTTGCTGTATCGCCACAACCTTCCCCTCGTACTCCCAACTTACTGCGTAATACCCCGGTCCCAGAAACCCCCGTTCCGTCACTTAGTTTATTCCCAGCGACTCGCCAAGATCGAGGGGACAGAAGCGCCGACCGATCCCGATTTGATGCCCCCCGCGATTTACATAATATTGTTCGTCGTTGGAACATTGAATTCTCAGGGACGCGTGGAACTAGCGCCGAAGAGTTTCTAAAAAGAGTCGACGAATGTAGAAAGAGTAGTCGCTTAAATGACTCCGACCTATTCGAGGCTTTACCCTTTATATTGTCCGGAAAAGCTTTGCATTGGTTCAGGTTGCATAGTGCCGCCTGGACCGGCTGGCACCCTTTCGTTGCGGCGTTCCGTGTACGTTTTGGAGGGATTAATTTCCAGTATCGTCTCAAAGAAGAAGCGCGTAGGCGAACCCAGGGTGTCGATGAGCCTATTGCCGATTATCTATTGAGCCTGCAGATGATATTGAACTATATAACGCCTCCCCTACCGGAACAAGATCAGTTAGAGCTGGCATACGCCAACTTACACCCGGAATACCGTTTGTTACTAGCCCGGGAACACTTCTACACCCTCGACGATCTAGAGCGTGCGGGAGAACAAGTAGAGTCCTCCCGATCTCTAGGCAGGATGTATGTCCCTCCCCCTTCCGCAGCAGACTCAATCCTACCCGAACATGCTTACGAAAGCAGACATACCGTACCCCAGCCGCGTTTAGCCGCGTTGGGAACTCCTGAAAACATCGTAGTCTCTCCAGAGACTCCGAGAGCCACCCCAAATACTCGACGACCCGCTAGAAATGGGACAGCACCCCCAAACTCCCCGTCAACGGCCGCAGCCGAACAAACCCCGATAGCTGCTCTACCTACCGCTCCCGTTCGTCCCCCCGCAGCTCCCGTTCGACCCCCTACAACCCCCGTTCGTCCTCCTGTCACCCCCGTTCGTCCCCCTCCCACTTATCAAGTCCCCGGGAATCAAGTCAACCCCCCAACCGTTTGGACAAACAGTGCCAGACCCGCTACCCGATTTATACCCGCCCTGATGTCCCAAAATACACCTCGTCCAGAAACAAGCGAAATTCACTGCTGGAATTGTCGCCAAACGGGACACATGCGTCGCGAGTGCCCCCAACCAGCTTCTCGTCATTGTTTTAGATGCGGGACAGCAGGAGTTACCGTTAACACTTGTCCGCGCTGTATCGAATCCCATACGGAAAACCCCACCGGGAACTAAGGACAGGGGTCTCCTCTTGTTCCCTCTCTACAACTAAACCCCCCGTATCAAATCCGCTCATCAACTATAGTCCGATGATTGCCGCTCTTTCCCAAGATAACCGGTATTATCTAGATGTATTAGTTGACGATCAGCCAGTCCGCGCCCTGTTCGATCCAGGTGCGTGTGTATCGTATATCGGCCGGTTAGCCCTGCCTAGTTTCAAAGAAGCCCGGGAAATCGCCTCTCGAAACCATCGTTCGGACATAATTTATCCGAATGGAAGCATCGAAAAGACCCAAGGAGAAATCGCTCTCCCAGTTTATTTCGAAGGCTATCGTAGAGATCTCGTAATGCGTTTCGCCCCTTCTTTCGAATATGAGGGAATCCTCGGAATGGATTTTGCCAATGCCTTTAACGTAACCGCGAATTTCCAGACTCATTGTTGGAGTAGTCCAAATTCAGTAGAAACGCCTTTTCTCACTCGATGTGGGGAACCGTTTAGTACCGCGTCTCTGGAAACTGCCGAAGCAAGGCAGGAAAGGTCTGGTTCTTCAAACGAAGATCAGATCCTATCGTCTCAAAACAATATCGTACCGTCTCGCGACAATATCGTACCGTCTCGTAACAATATCGTACCGTCTCGTAACAATATCGTACCGTCTCATAACAATATCGTACCGTCTCGTAACAATATCGTACCGTCTCGTAACAATATCGTACCGTCTCGTAACAGTATCGTACCGTCTCGACCCGCTATCGTACCGTCTCGACCTGCTATCGTACCGTCTCGACCCGCTAACGTACCGTCTCGACCTGCTATCGTACCGTCTCGACCTGCTATCGTACCGTCTCGACCCGATAACGTACCGTCTCGACCCGCTATCGTGCCGTCTCGACCCGCTAACGTACCGCCTCGAACCGCTATCGTACCGTCTCGAGATCCTACCGTACCGTTTCGAAACCCTCCCGTACCGATTCCCAAAATTAGTACCCCTCTCTTCTCGCCTGTAGTACAACAGGATTTTCGTCTGCCGGAGGACTTACCCGTATCGAAGACTTACGCGAAGATCTTAGAAGTATGTCCTCCGACGTCCGCGAACTCAGACAACGACTCACAAAATATAACTCCGGCGTCAGCGAACTTAGACAACGAGTCACCGAACAGGACTCTGGTATCAACGGACTCGCTACGTCAGTCCAAGCCCTCCAGACTTATAGGGAAGGACTTTCCCAAGGGTATCATCAGCTCCGTCGAACGATCGACCAATACCAAACCTCCCGTAACATCTCGTAGACAGTCAGACCCCCTTACCGTACCGATTCGTCCCAACCCGTCGAAGTCCGGTATCGTTGAATTAACTCAGGTCCAAATGGATAGAGTAACCCAGATCTTGGATGAATTGATCCCTCCGTCGTTAGGTTATCCCGGTCTTACCGATTTAACCGTTCATAAAATCGATGTCCAAGATCATCCCCCAATAAAACAAAGGTATTATCAGGTTTCGCCGATAGTAAGGGAAGCCATGTATGAGGAGGTAAGCGCAATGCTAGAAGCAGACATAATAGAGCCCTCTAATAGTGAGTGGTCCACTCCCGTGGTAATGATTAAAAAGCCAAACGGGAAATATAGATTCTGCTTAGACTTCCGCAAGATTAATGAAGTTGCGAAAAAAGACGCGTACCCTTTACCGTACATGAGCGCTATCTTAGACAAGCTTAGTGAGGCCAAATATATCTCAACCATTGATTTAAGCCAGGCTTATCATCAAGTTCCCTTAGATCCCGCGAGTCGGGAAGTATCTGCCTTCACAGTCCCAGGTCGTGGGCTGTTCCAGTTTAAAAGAATGCCGTACGGGCTTTCCGGGGCTCCAGCCACTTTCCAAAGATTGATGGATAAGCTAATAGGGCCCGAGATGGAACCCTATGTTTTCGTTTACTTGGATGATATAATCATCGTAAATTCCGATTTTGACGAACACCTCAAATGGATGAGGATCGTGTTGAATAAAATATCCCAAGCCCACCTAACGATAAATCGGGAGAAAAGTTTCTTTTGTAGATCTAGTGTCAAGTATCTAGGATTCTTAGTGGACGATCAGGGCTTGCGTGCTGACCCTGAAAAAGTTTCCGCGATAATCAAATATCCCGCCCCAAGAAATATCAAAGGAGTTCGAAGATTCTTGGGAATGGCTTCTTGGTATAGGAGATTTATAAATGACTTTGCGACTCGCTCACAACCCCTGACCGGCTTACTGAAAAAGAATCGTAGATGGGGTTGGGAAACGGAACAAGAACAGGCCTTCCAAGACCTGGAAACCGCGCTAATTACCGCCCCTACCTTGAATTGTCCCAACTTTTCGGCCCCCTTCTTCCTACAAACTGACGCGAGTGATACCGGAGTCGGAGCAGTTCTGACTCAAACCGTTGACGATCAGGAGTATGTAGTAGCCTACGCTAGTCGGAGTTTGACCCATCCGGAAAGACAATATACCGTTACCGAGAAAGAGTGTTTGGCCGTGATCTGGTCAATCAGAAAATTCCGCCCCTATTTAGAAGGATATAAGTTTACCGTTATTACCGACCATAGTAGTCTCCGTTGGCTGTATCACTTGAAAAATCCCACGGGCCGATTAGCCCGTTGGGCCCTAGAACTCTTAGAGTATGATTTTAATATTGTACATCGTAAGGGAGCCCTCCATCACGTACCGGATGCCCTCTCTCGTATGTTCGAAGACCCTACCGAAGACGACGTAGCCGCGATCTCTGAAACTACGGATGCTTGGTATAAAAAACGCGTAGAAAACGTAAATACGCGTCAAGCTCAATATCCGGATTGGAAATTGGAAGAGGGGCGACTCTACTGCCATAAAGTTGACGATTTAGCTGACCCACTCCTCCCAGACTTGGATGCCTGGAAATTAGTCCTCCCCCAAGAATCCCGACATGCCGCCATTACGGAAAATCACTCCCTCCCTACCGCTGGCCACTTAGGAATAGAAAAGACGTACGCTAGAGTAGCATTGCTGTACTACTGGCCGGGAATATATCGTGAAGTAGCTACCTTCGTGAGAAATTGTGAGACCTGTCAGCAATGTAAAGTGGAGCAGACCAGCCCTAGAGGGTTAATGGGTAATCGAGTCCTAGAACAACCCTGGGTAATGATAGCTGCAGATATTATGGGCCCATTCCCCCCTAGTCGACAAGGCTTCACCTACGTATTGGTAATTCAGGATTTGTTTACTAAATGGGTGGAAGTCGTTGCGCTACGTAAAGCAAATTCCCAGTCTATCATTAAAGCACTAGAAGAACTGGTATTTTTTCGTTGGGGAACTCCAGAGGTCTTGCTCACCGACAATGGTACAGAATTTGTAAATAAAGCCATGAAGCAAGCCTGTCAAGAAATGGGTATCTACCACACTACCGTCCCCCCTTATCACGCCCAAGCTAATCCCGTAGAGCGTGTCAATAGAGTCTTGAAAACTATGATAGTAGCGTTTATAGAAAACGACCACCGCTCTTGGGATGCGCACCTTTCAGAATTCCGTTTTGCCATCAATACCGCCAATCACAGTTCCACTAAAGTCACCCCCGCCTTTTTAAATTTCGGAAGAGAACTTAGACCCGGTGCTTCCTTGAAGAGAAGAGAGGAAGGCCCTCCCCAGATCCAACCCATACCGCCAGAAGTCTGGGAAAATAGGGTTAGACGACTATCGGCCTTGCGTGATCTCGTAGCCAAAAACTTAGAAAGCGCGTCGGAGCGACAGGCTAAGTATTATAACCGGGGTAGAAGGGACTTAAAATTCGCCCTAGGTGACCTAGTCTGGCGAAGACAACACATACTGTCATCTGCCGTCGATTTTATCGCTTCGAAATTAGCTCCGAAATTTAAAGGTCCCTGTGTGATATCAAAAGTATTGTCGGCGGTAGTGTATGAGTTGGAAGATTGTCAGGGTAACCCGATTGGGAAATCCCACATTAAAGACCTCAAACCCTATCGTACCTTCCCTACCGTAGAAATCCCTGATGCCCTCCCAAACCTGCCAGTAGTCCCCCCACTTGTCGAAGAAGCCCCTCCAATCGTAGTCCCCCGTATCGTAGACGTAGTCCCCCGTATCGTAGACGTAGTCCCCCGTATCGTCGACGAAGTCCCCCATATCGTAGACGAAGTCCCCCCTATCATAGACGAAGTCCCCCCAGAAAGAAATGCTCCTGAGGTACCGATAATTCCGATGCAACGAAATGTAAAAAGAGTCAGTATCGTTCAGGAACCGGGTCCCGCTCCCTCTAATACCCCGAAAAAGGCCCCCGAGAAGAGGCCAGGACGATCTCGTCCCCCTACTCGCCGTAACCCCTCTCCACCCCGAGCATACAACCTACGACAGAGAAGTAGAATTCAGTCAACCCTTTGCCGCCTTCTACTTCAACCCTCCCCCAAAGGTGTGGAATAGTCTAGTTATCATGGATGATTGGTTTGTGGTCGTAGTTTTATTTGTTTGACATCATGCCGTACCTTTCCCATCGTAGAAATCCCTCAAGTCGTAACTAAGGCTCCCCCACCCCCCGTAATAGATTAAAGGTCACTAACGTCCATCAACTCCTTCTAGCCATAATGTGGAGGAAATCAGTACCTCGGTATAGGAGTGGTACTCCGAGTGGCCGAAGGAGCAGGGGGGAATGGTCCGATCGCGATGACCCGGGGAGGCCAATGATTTCAGAGCCCATCCTGTACCCCAACGACAACCCCAACCCATCCGCACCGACCCCCCCTTTGTTCCAGCTGTCCCTCGAGCCGGTATCGAGTACGGACTCCGATCCGGGGGACAGTAGCTCGGATGAGCTACGGGATACCGTCCTTCCCCCATCCCTCTTCAATTCCCTGACCAACCCCTACCGTCCATCTACTTCCTCCCAACCCTCTCCTTCTATCCCACTCCTTCCCGCCCGTTTCCCGGTGGCCTGCCTTTATTATAATGAGGGCAGGTTTACCCAACAACCCGCTCCAACTCCCATCCCCAATTCCCTCACTCCTCGTCCAACTACCCTCTTTCCTCCCGTGTTTCCCCCTCCTGGGTCCTACCTCCAACGATCCCCGGAACCTCTGTGGCAAGTTACAGGGGCCTCGGGGATCAGAGGAGTTCCCGCTCCCCAACTTCCCCGTCCAGCTTCCGTTCCCCCACTTCCTCGCCAAAACCCTATTCCCGCTCCCGTAACCCCCCAACTAACCCTCCCACGATCCCCAGCACCGACCCCCCTGCTGACAACCGCCGACGTCCCGGAAGCCAGCCGATGTTGGAATTGTCGGGAGGTCGGTCACCGATATACCGGTTGCCCGCACTCTCGGCAAAATCCATTTTGCTACGGGTGTGGCAGATTGGGCCACACTCGACGGACCTGTCCCACGTGTCAGGCGGAGTGGAGACGCGAAAACGGCGTCGTCGCCTCTACCCCTCCTCTCCTTAATTCAACCACCCCTTCAGTCCCGATTCCCCCTCCAAACTCCCCCAACCCTCAACAGTTGGAGGTTCTATTAAACCTGGTCCGCCTGTTTGGAGCCTTGGCCCCCAACTAAACCTTCTCCCTACCATTCCGTTCCTTACCGTTCCATTCCCTACCGTTTCATTCCCTACCGTTCCACTCTTTACCGTTCCGTTCCCTACCGTTTTCTTGTGTACCTCCTCGTTTCGTCTTTGTTTTGTCCGTCTTTGTTTATGTTATCCCCCCTTCCTTACCGCCTAACGCCTTTCCATTGTTTTTTTTTGTCTCCCACCCTGGGATCAACTGGAAAACCAACATGAACACTCCCAAAAATCTCCAACTACCTCAGGTATCCTTACATATATTTTTTTGTGTGTTTTGAAAATCATTCCACTGTGAATAATCTTTTTGTTTGGTTAACTTCCTTGTGTTAATATCCTTTTCCTGAAAATGATTGTTCCCAGGTGTTGGCTCCAGAAAACAAAAGTAACAAACGACGTCTAAATGGAAATGTAATCCTTCGACAAAGAAGACCCTTCCCTGCCTTACCGCATATAATAATTTTCGTCGTTTTTATCTCTTTATTATTGTTATTATAGTCCTATCGTAGTTCTGCCTGATTGTTCTCGTACTTTTTCTAATATTTCTTCGTTACCATTCTCCTATGTTATTACTTTATTTTCTCGACCAATAATTGGTCCCCTATCTTACTTTGCCAAAGAAGTATCTGCTCTAATAAAAGATTTTTTTTTAATTATACCAGTCTCGTAACGCGAACAAACTTAGAGTGTAATCAAATCCCCCTCCCTTAAGATTTAATCCCTGTTGGTGAGTTATTTTATCTGTTGTGTAATTTTGAAGTATCTAATCTTTCGCACTTGAGCTGACGCATGAAAATTCGGTGGTATCGAGAATTTAGTGTTGACGTTAACTTTCATAAATAAGAAATCATTCGAAGAGAGTTGATGGTTTTGGAAGCTTTGCCGGTCTCTCTAGGAGACCGCACGCTTCGTCTGGGGGGGAGTGTTGTAACGAGGCAGATGTGTCAGCCTCGTAAATGAACCATCTCCTCTTCCTCAGACCGAAGTGACCACCTTATTTAATAAACCGAATTCAAAGCGAGAAGTCCCAGCTCAAGTGCCCAAGGTCCATTGTAGTAATTATAAGTTCATGTACTAATACTTTTTCCCGTTCCCTATATCTTATATTCCCGTACCGTTCCTGCCGAAATCATCGAGGGAGATCATCCCTCAATCTCATCCGGCCTGGCAGGCCACCCGGCCTTCGAGTGATTAACCGGGGGACAAACGAGTCATCGTATCCCGAGATATGCCTGGAAGAGCGCTGCAATAAGAATCTGTCACATGG
Source organism: Tenthredo livida (assembly GCA_963992785.1). Classification (NCBI taxonomy): domain Eukaryota; kingdom Metazoa; phylum Arthropoda; class Insecta; order Hymenoptera; family Tenthredinidae; genus Tenthredo; species Tenthredo livida. The sequence goes on along the minus strand of OZ023069.1, from coordinate 7,918,884 downwards.
AGTAGCCCCTATCCTTCCTCTACCTGTCCCGCACCGGCTTGGTCCACCGGTCCAATATGCAGAATTCCGCCTTCCAGGATATCGAAACAAATAGAACACGACGAGACATCTAACAACCCCCTGGCGAAAGCTTGAAGTGCCAAAAGGCCCTGTCAGGCCCGCGACACAACCCGGCTGCAGAAGTCAACACGCCCATTAATTTTATGCGCAATACCCTCCTCACCCCCCCAAATAGCATTTAGATAGAGACAGATCTAGACGCTTCACTTCTTGCTTGGATCTCGTATCGTAAAGTCCGTTGTTCACTGAAAAATATCAAAAACAAACTTACTGCTTCTATATAAAAAACCTAAAGCGATAAATATTAATCGAGTCAACTCAGTTAGTGAGTGGTACATCTTATTTAAGGTAAGATTCCAATCCTAGACGACTCTTCGATTGATTATAGATTGATTAAAAAGAAATTCGTTTCTTCGTGCGTAGTTGGGTCAGGCCTCGAGGAGGGTGACGCCATTAACATATCATCGAATTGTCGTGCTTTAGTTTTGTTTAACAATTGATTATTGATTATATTATTGATTATTGTATCCCCCCTGATATATGTTGTGCCTTATCGATTGATTTTTCGAGAAAATACCGTCTATAATAGTCATAGCGTCAATAATTGTCGTATCGTCCCTGTTTCTCGTGTCGTTATTATTTGTCGTGTTTTTATTATTTATCGTATCGTCATTCTTCATCGTATTTTTATTATTTATCGTCTAAACCTTGTTTATCGTGTCTTCCTTATTTCTCGTATAATTATTAGTTATCGTACCGTCAACTATTTGTCTGAAATCGTGTGTTAAATATTTCCGTGTCTCTTTCCTTGAAAGTATTATTACTTGTTAATTTGAATTACCGATCATTATTACTTGTTAAACTCTCAGAAAATATATCCCCGCGTGGAAAATTAAGTTCGTAGTCCAATACGACAGAAATCTCGACGGCTTGTCGAGCCACGGATCTCTGGAAAAATCGGTCTACAGGCTGTAGATTAGCTAATGTAAACTAATCCCCTTCCCGTAACCCCTTGTCGTTGAAAGTAGTCAGTAAACCCTTAATAAACCTTGAGCTGGTATAAGTATCATTACTTCGAGTTATAATTTGTATTAGATTCTCGCGTTCCCTTTGTGTTAATTTGTTGCGGCGTAGTTGCATGGCGTGCCTCGTGTAAAGTTGCCTTGGCCATCTTGGCACGAACTTGTTTGAATCTAGTCCCGACGCCTTGCACTCCCTATAGAAAGACGCCTCGCATGTACTATAGAAAGTTCTGTAATACCGACTGGTCCCATTAGTTCCAAGAAGTCCCCAAATTATTGATTTTATAGATTCCCAATTCCCCTAGGTTACCGACCTATAACTTAGGAACTAATATTTTAGTGAAATTGATTCCTACCATACCATATTTGTTTTCTTCCTTTCATGTAAATTGTCCTACCTTATCTTCTTCTATACTACCTTATATTCTATATTGTTATCTGTCCTACTTTTCGTTTGTGACCTAGTCAGTCAGCTGTTCCAAATTATTTTTTTGTTTGAATTGTTTAACGTGTGTTAGTCCCGATCCAAGTGATCGGCTTTGATTGTTTAATTTGTTTTTATCTTTTGTTTAATTATTCTAATAATTTGTTGTTAATTACCGTCCCAAATAAAAGGTTTCTTTGCGATCTAAATCCATAAACCATAAAAATATATAAGTCTACCCTAAATTATTTCGCCCCCATGTTCCCCTCACGCTGAGCCAACCGTGTTGTATCGTTAGTGTTAGTTAATCCTTTTAGTTTATTTTCTGTTATCATAAGATATTTTATTCAATCCTTTTAGTTTATTTTCTTTTATTATAATATATTTTATTTAATTCGATTATTTCAATTACTATTATTTTATTTTATTTCCATTACTATTATTTTATTTCATTTCCATTATTATTATTATTACTTTATTTCCTTTATTATTATATTACCGTATCGTTCCGTTCCGTTAGTTTCTTTTTTTTGTATACCGCGGTACCCTTAGGTACCTGGCGCCCAACCTTTAGTAGACCCAAGGAAGGTGCCGAATCTTTGTCAGGCGTGTAACCCGACGGAATAAAACCCCCACCGTCGGCTCTGCACGTCACAGTACATTAGAGCGTTTCGTACGCGCAATTAAATACACGTATTCTTGTCCAGTCTGATAAACGTATAAATAACGTTCGAACGACAGGTTTCGAGGAAACGTCTGCAATACGTATATGATATGTATAACAGTATACGTATGTTGGATCGTTTCGTACGTGCAGTTGAATACACGTATCCGGGTGCAGTTTAACAAACGTATAAATAACGTGTGAACGACAGGTTTCGCGGAAACGTACGTAATACGTATATGATATGTATAACAGTATACGTACATTAGAGCGTTTCGTACGTGCAGTTGATTACACGTCTACTTGTCCGGGTTGATGAACGTATAAATCACGTAAATTTTCAACGTATTCGTTGTCCGAATCATACGTGTATATTAAAGGTACAAGAAGTTATTTCTTCGTTTAAAAAGCGTGATTAATAAACGGATAATATTGGACCACTCATAAACGTGTATGATATACGTTTTATAATAGTATGATGATATATGGATACCAAAAATCAACGAAAAAGACGTGTATAATACGTATAATATACGAACTGGTGTTTATTGGGTTAGAGGGATAGACACGTATCGCAGTACGCCATACTTAAAACTATTGAATGTCCCTAGACATTTGCTAGGACCTTTTATTGTCTTCTATATGGCGCCTATTTTTGACAGTATATGAGTTGGAAGATTGTCAGGGCAACCCGATTGGAAAATCCCACATTAAAGACCTCAAACCCTATCGCACCTTCCCTACCGTAGAGATCCCTGATGCCCTCCCAAATTTGCCAGTAGTCCCCCCACTTGTCGACGAAGCCCCTCCAATCGTAGTCCCCCGGATCGTAGACGTAGTCCCCCGTATCGTAGACGTAGTCCCCCGTATCGTAGACGTAGTCCCCCGTATCGTAGACGAAGTCCCCCGTATCGTAGACAAAGTCCCCCGTATCGTAGACCAAGTCCCCCCAGAAAGAAATGCTCCTGAAGTACCGATAATTCCGATTCAACGAAATATAAAAAGAGTCAGTATCGTTCAGGAACCGGGTCCCATTCCCTCTAATCCCCCGAGTAAGGCCCCCGGGAAAAGGCCCGGACGATCTCGTCCCCCTACTCGCCTTAACCCCTCTCCACCCCGAGCATACCACCTACGACTGAGAAATAGAATTCAGTAAACCCTTCACCGCCTTCTACTTCGACCCTCCCTTCAGGTATTGAATATTATAGTTATCAGAGATTATTGGTTTGTTATCGTATCGTAGCTTTATTTGTTTGTTGTCATACCGTACCTTTCGTACTATAGCGGTGTTCCCTCAAGCCGTAGACGAGCCCCCCTGTAGGAAATTAGAGGTCACTAACGTCCCCCCAATTCCTTCTAGCCATAATGTGGAGAAAAACAGTACCCCAGTACAGGAGTGGTATCCCGAGCAGTCGGAGAAACCGGGGCGAATGGTCAGACCATTACGGCCCGAAGAGGCCACTACTTCCGGAGCCTATCTTGTACCCCGACAACGACGACGATCGGGTCTCCCTACCCCTGTTGGGCAGGTGGTCACCCCCTCCAGACCAACCCGAATCGACCGCCCAGGTACCGAACCTGTCGGTCGACCGGAAATCTGGTACCGACTCCGATCCCGAAACAAGTAGCTCGGAAGAGTTACAGGGGACCGTTCTTCCGCCACCCTCCGTCCCTTCCCTCCCTAACCCCTACCGTCCTTCCACTTCAGTCCAACCCCCTCCTTCTTCCCCGATCCTTCCCGCCCGTTTCCCGATGCCCTGCATCTATTTTTCCGATGGGATGTTCACCCAACACCCTGCTCCACCTCCCGTCCCCAATGTCCTCTCCCCGATCCCCCTGTCGGAGGATACGACTCTGGAGTCGGAGATTGAGTTTGGGGAGCCCTCCGCCACCTCTTCTCGACACCCCTCTCCCGTTCCTCACTATACCGATCCCTTCCCCTTTCCCCTTCCCGAAAATCCCGTACCGATCCCGCTTTCCCAACCACCTTTGCCGACCCCTCAACCCCTAAGAAGGCCATTCGCCGTTACCCCGTTTCGCCTCCCCAGTACCTCCCCCTATCGCACCCGCTCCTGCGGGCCCGATTAACCTGGCCCCATACCCAGGTTGGGCCCACGAAAAGGTGCGGGTGTGGTATCACCCCTTAAAATCTCCCCTTCCTCCTTCCGAATCCCGTCCTCTAAAAACCCAACTACCATCTTCCTCAACAGCCACTCTTGCCCTACCGCCCACGTCCTACCTCCTCTCTGACAATTTCTACCGTTTCTCCCCCCCCCCCCCCCCCCCCCCCAACTACCTCTCCCGTTCCCGCTTCCACAAATATTCCGACCTCCGTTTCGACTCCGGTTAAGGCCCCTGCTCCCTTGTGGAAAATAGTGGGGCTAGGAGCGAAACGGGGATCCCTGCTCCCTCTCTACTTTCCGCTCCTAACATCACATCCCTTCTCGATCTCCCAGGCCCAGAGTCGGTGAACCCATTGCCCGAACAGTGCTGGAACTGCCGGGCGGAGGGTCACCGATACACCGCCTGTCGACAGCCGCGCCGAGGTGAGTTTTGTTATGGGTGTGGTAGGAGCAAGGTTACCTTACGTACCTGCCACACCTGTAGCCCGGCGTGGTTGAGCGGCGGGCGATCGGGCCATCCCGCTCCCACTTCTCCTATCGTTCCCATTCCCGATCCCGTTTCCGTTCCCCCTGTCATTCCCGTTTCCGCCCCAATTCCCGCCGCGTTGCTACCGCACGTGTCCCTCGAGGTCCGCCGGCTGCTGGACGAGATGAGCGCCCTCCTGAATCGGCGCCCTTAAATATCGTCCTCTTCTTTTCCTTACCGTCCCCTACCGTACCGTTCCCTACTGTTTCCGTCCGTATCGTCTAATTCCCGTCTTTGTGTCGTCTATCCCCGTTTATGTTATCCCCCCTTTCCTTACCGACTAATGCCTTTCCATTGTTTTCTCTCTCTCCCACCCTGGGATCAACCGGAAAACCAACATGAACACTTCCAAAAATCTCCAACTACCTCAGATATCCTTACGTCTAATTTTTTTGTGTCTTGAAAATCATTCCACTGTGAATAATCTTTCTGTTTGGTTAACTTCCTTGTGTTAATATCCTTTTCCTGAAAATGATTGTTCCCAGGTGTTGGCTCCAGAAAACAAAAGTAACAATCGACGTCTAAATGGAAATGGAATCCTTCGCCAAAGAAGACCCTTCCCTACCTTACCGCATATAAAAATTTTCGTCGTTTTTATCTCTTTATTATTGTTACTATAGTCCTATCGTAGTTCTGCCTGATTGTTCTTGTACTTTTTCTAATATTTCTTAGTTACCGTTCTCCTAGGTTATTGCTTTATTTTCTCGACCAATAATTGGTCCCCTATCTAACCTTGCCAAAGAAATATCGACTCTGATAAAAGATTTTTTTTTTTTTTAATCATACCAGTCTTGTAACGCGAACAAACTTAGAGTGTAATCAAATGCCCCTCCCTTAAGATTTAACCCCTGTTGGTGAGTTCTTTTATCTGATGTGTGATTTTTAAGTACACTCACGGAAACTGAACCTGAAGCGCCGTCGGTAAGGTGATCGAGCAACCCGTACGTACATGTTGATACACGTTGTTTTTAATTGTCTTCAAATTGTCAAAGACAATTAAAAACAACGTGTATCAACGTGTATGTACGGGTTGCTCGATCACCTTACCGACGGCGCTTCAGGTTCAGTTTCCGTGAGTGTACCTAATCTTTCGCACTTGAGCTGACGCATGAAAATTCGGTGGTACCGAGAATTTAGAGTTAACGTTAACTTTCATAAATAAGAAATCATTCGAAGAGAGTTGATGGTTTTGGAAGCTTTGCAGGTCTCTCTAGGAGACCGCACGCTTCGTCTGGGGGGGAGTGTTGTAACGAGGCAGATTTGTTCAGCCTTGTAAATGAACCATCTCCTCTTTCTCAGACCGAAGTGACCACCTCAGTTATTAAACCGAATTCAAAGCGAGAAGTCCCAGCTCAAGTGCCCAAGGTCCATTGTAGAAATCATAAGTTCATGTACTAATACTTTTTCCCGTTCCCTATATCTTATATTCCCGTACCGTTCCTGCCCAAAATCATCGAGGGAGATCATCCCTCAATCTCATCCGGCCTGACGGGCCGCCCGGCCTTCGAGGGATTAACCAGGGGAGACGAGTCATCGTATCCCGAGATATGCCTGGAAGAGCGCTGCAATAAGAATCTGTCACATGGAGTAGCCCCTATCCTTCCTCTACCTGCCGCGCACCGGCTTGGTCCACCGGTCCAATATGCAGAATTCCGCCTTCCAGGATATCGAAACAAATAGAACACGACGAGACATCTAACAACCCCCTGGCGAAAGCTTGAAGTGCCAAAAGGCCCTGTCAGGCCCGCGACACAACCCGGCTGCAGAAGTCAACACGCCCATTAATTTTATGCGCAATACCCCCCTTTACCCCCCAAAATAGCATTTAGATAGAGACAGATCTAGACGCTTCACTTCTTGCTTAGAATCAGTCACGTCAAGTCCTGTATTTGTGAAAAAAGCCTGAAATTGTTCCTTCGTCCGAAATAAACTAACGTATCGTAAAGCCTAACGCCAAATAAATATTAATATAATAAACTCAGTTAGTGAGTGTTACATCTTATTTAAGGTAAGATTCCCATCCTAGACGACTCTTCGATTGATAATAGATTGATTAAAAAGAAATTCGTTTCTTCTTGCGTAGTTGGGTCAGGCCTCGAGGAGGGTGACGCCATTAACATATCATCGAATTGTCGTGCTTTAGTTTTGTTCAACTATTGATTATTGATTATTGATTATATTATTGATTATTGTATTCCCCCTGATATATATTGTGCCTTATCGATTGATTTTTCGAGAAAATACCGTCTATAATAATCATAGCATCCATAATTGTCGTACCGTCCCTGTTTCTCGTGTCGTATTATTCGTCGTGTTTTTATTATTTATCGTATCGTCAGTCTTCATCGTATTTTTATTATATATCGTCTAAACCTTGTTTATCGTGTCTTCCTTATTTCTCGTATAATTAGTAGTTATCAAGAGACTCGGTAGAGTCTCGCGCCAAGTACATTAAAAAAAAATTTTTTCCAAGCGCGAGACTCAACGAGTCTATATACCCGAGAGGCAACTACCCTAACCTATACCGCGAACTAGTATCTTCGTTTTCTTTCACCTCACAACATACACGAATTGAAACTAACTTAATCCAGGATGTGGGCATGAACAGCTTTCATTTCAGTCCTAGATCGATTAAATCGGTGTCCGGGATGCTGAGATATGATTAACTACAAATTCTGATACCCCGTTTCCTCGTAAAATTTTTCGTTTTCGTCGTCGTCAGACCAAGATTGACATTCAAACCATTCCCATATAAAATCACTAGACGGGAAACCTACCAAAGTTGTATAGAGTGGCGTGAGTACGAGAGTCACGAGGTAGATGGCGCTGGTATCGCAGACAGAAACCTTAGAAATATATGCTCTAAGACAGAAACCGTCTGCAATACTAGCAGACGCGTGTTGTCATTATTCATGTTTTTGAATACAAATAAAGGAAATAAGAGAGAGTACGAGCAATGCTTAATACAAAATTTGAACACACATAAACTAGTGAATACCCACCAAAAGCCCCTCAGGTGCGAAAACCTTACGCCAAGTACATTTAAGTGATACCCACCAACAGAAATGTTTCGATAGGTTAATTATCTTAAATCTTACGATCTTGAGCTTTTGAGGTTATGCGAATCGACTGACGTGTAAGATTCGTGGTGATAAATAGAATAACAATTGTGAACGAATAATTTTACGATTAGGTTTACCTTGTATGACACAAGAATGTTAGATGAATATTAACTGACTATTACCTCTAAATTTTATTCACTTATACATTGTAGATTTGGCTTATCTCCATTCATGAATGCAATTATCGGAGGAAACGGTTTTTTGGGGATTCAATTATCTAGCAAGTCACCGCCTGAGGAAGTCTGACAGTAGAAAATCAAGAAAAAATGTTAAAGTTGAAAAATATCAGGATAGCTTGATTTGATATAAGGAACGGCAATGAGCCAGACCAACAGAGCAGAGTTGAAACGTTGGATTGCAACGAATTCTACTTCAAGCTTTATGTTAGGCTCGTCTCTAGAGGCTCGTCTGCTCGGACCCAAATTGTGAGCCAACGTTATGGGTTGGATTTCGACGAGTTCTATATTCTATCCTGGTATCCTCTAGTCCAAATGAGACTGTAAGTCGACGTTGTGTGTTGGACTCCGATAGGCTTTATTCTACACTCGACGTCAACGTAATGCCTTGACCTTCAGTGGAGATAATTTTTTAACCCATGTTTTACAATCAGTTGAGATTCTCTGCTCAGAAGCTCAATCAAATTCAGATTAGTGCTATCACGACAAATGGTGGGAATGAAAATACTCATTCGCTATTAAAGAAATGATCGATCGACCCCTCTTTGTCAGATGATAGAGATTCTCATTTATATTTATTTATTCATTGTAGGCTCAGCGTATAATCATTTATGGATGTAATTATTGGAAAAAAAACCTTTTTTATGGATCGTTCAATTTTGTAGCGGGTCGCCGTATAAGACCAGAGGATGATGAGAGAAGACGCTAGGGTCGCAAAGTATCTGGATGGTGCGATTTGATACGAGAAACGGCAAGAGTCAGATGAAGAGAGCAGAATGCGAGTGTTTGACTTCATAAACTTCCATCTTATGCTCTAAGCTAGTCTTGCATGAATAGGCTCAATTCTAGATATTTTGATACCATCTGTTCAGACCTGAATTTGAAGTTGACGTTATGAGTATGGGACGCGTACGTATTCTTTTCACAGAGGACTAGCTACATTTAAAAAAAAAAAACTACCTACGAATTGCAATACACATATCTCATATTTATATATATTTAATCATGAGCAGCAACTATAACCCTGTGTGCAAGTAACTCCGCCATTGCCGGTCCCAGGTCCAGATGAGACAGGAGGAGGGCTGCGCGCAGGGCTACACGTTTCAGGCATATAGAATTATACCAGATTCTAACGAAACAATTCGTAGAACTTAATGAAAGAACATATGTTTCGTCTGTCCACAGAAATTCAAGGCTCACAGAAACGTGTATATTATTACATTATTTTCATTCATTTGATTTGAAATTATACTACCACATTTAACATAGCTGCTTTTTGAGGGATTCGGATGATACAAAATGCATCACCGTACATGCATTGGGATGTTCATAGGAACAATTGGCAGAATGCTGCCAACTGAGCAAGCCTCGCGAGCGAGAATATAGAAAAACCCAATCAAGCGAGCGTAGCGAGCGAGCACAATTATTAGGTAGTCAAGCAAAATTGTACAAAAAGTGGTGATATCAACCCCAAAAAGCACCCCTGGTGCAAAAACCTTTCGCCAAGTACATTAATGTGGTGACTACCCCCAAAAAAATCCATCAACAAAAATTCCTCAACAAAATTGGTACTATAAAAATGTCTACTTACAAAAGGATTGAAATCAGATACAATTGCCAAGTACATGTCTTCTGTATAACAAAAGTTTACAACAGAAGAACAGAAAACTGAATAGTCTTGTATCGTTCACTCGCTACGCTCGCTCACTCGATCAGCTCTTTATAATTACAGGGGAAAAAATCAGAAAAAAAAAATTTAGGAAGTGGTACTTGGCGGGCCATTATAGCAATATGTATCAAACAAATGATACATAGACCTAAATGAATACTCTTTTACTTAATCATAAATGGCCCGCAAGTACCACGTACTAAATTTTTTTTTTCTGATTTTTTCCCCTGTAATTATAAAGAGCTGATCGAGTGAGCGAGCGTAGCGAGTGAACGATACAAGACTATTCAGTTTTCTGTTCTTCTGTTGTAAACTTTTGTTATACAGAAGACATGTACTTGGCAATTGTATCTGATTTCAATCCTTTTGTAAGTAGACATTTTTATAGTACCAATTTTGTTGAGGAATTTTTGTTGATGGATTTTTTTGGGGGTAGTCACCACATTAATGTACTTGGCGAAAGGTTTTTGCACCAGGGGTGCTTTTTGGGGTTCGTATCGTCAATTATTTGTCTTAAATCGTGTGTTAAATATTTCCGTATTTCTTTCCTTGAAAGTATTATTGCTTGTTAATTTGAATTACCGATAATTGTTATTTGTTAAACTCTCAGAAAATATATCCCCGCGTGGAAAAATAAGTTCGTAGTCAAATACGACAAAAATCTCGACGGCTTGTCGAGCCACGGATCTCTGGAAAAATCGGTCTACAGGCTGTAGATTAGCTACTGTAAAATAATCCCCTTCCCGTAACCCCTTGTCGTTGAAAGTAGTCAGTAAACCCTTAATAAACCTTGAGCTGGTATAAGTATCATTACTTCGATTCATAATTTGTATTAGATTCTCGCGTTCCCTTTGTGTTAATTTGTTGCGGCGTAGTTGCATGGCGTGCCTCGTGTAAAGTTGCCTTGGCCATCTTTGCACGAACTTGTTTGAATCTAGTCCCGACGCCTTGCACTTCCTATAGAAAGACGCCTTGCATGTACTATAGAAAATTCTGTAATACCGACTGGTCCCATTAGATCTAAGAAGTCCCCAAATTATTGATTTTATAGATTCCCAATCCCCCTAGGTTACCGACCTATAATTTATGAACTAATATTTTAGTGAGATTGATTCCTACCATAACATATTTGTTTTCTTCCTTTTATGTGAATTGTCCTACCTTATCTTCTTTTATACTACCTTATATTCTATATTGTTATCTGTCCTACTTTCCATCTGTGACCTAGTCAGTCAACTGTTCCGAATTAATTTTGGTTTAAATTGTTTAATTGTGTAAGTCCCGATCCAAGGTATCGGCTTTGATTGTTTTATTTGTTTTATCTTGTGTTTAATTGTTCTAAATATTTATTGTTAATTATCGTTCCGAATAAAATTGGTTTCTTTGTGATTAAATCCATAAACCATAAAAATATATAAGTCTACCCTAAATTATTTCGCCCGCATGTTCCCCTCACGCTGAGCCAACCGTACAGTATAATTGTAGTTAATTAATATCTCCTGTTATTTTATTTCGTTTATTATAATATATTTTATTTAATTCAATTAATACTATTACTTTATTTTACTTCATTTCAATTATTGTTATTTCATTTCATTTATATTTATATTATCGTTCAGTTCCCGTCCCCTTTTTTTTTGTTTACCGCGGTACCCCTAGGTACCTGGCGCCCAACTTTTAGCAACCCAAGGAAGGTGCCGAATCTTTGTCAGTCGTGCACCCGACGGAGTAAAACCCCCACCGTCGGCTCTGCTCGTCACAATATATATATGCATATGTTGTAACGTGTTCGAACTATACCACCCAGTAGATCGACCGAACAATCTACATACGACCGCGCAAATAGCCTCGCGCCGATCCGATCAGAAGACCCTCACGTGACGTCACGAGAACTACTATATAAGCTGGCACGCTGAGGCAGTAGCTAGCGATTCGTACTAAAGCAGTCAATCGACTCACGTCAACTAAAGGTAAACTCACATAACTTCAAATATAGGAAGTTACTCAAAGCGAGATCTTACCTCACATAGAATCAAAACGCGAGAAATTAAATTGGCTAAAGCAGCAATTTAGATTAAACTCAAAACAGAAGAAAAATATAATTAGCTAAAACAGTAATTATAGAATCAAAAAAGGAAACGAAAGTAAATTAGTTGAAATAGCAATTTAACTTAAACTCAAAACAAAAATAGATTCGCTAAAGCAGCAATTTAGAACAAACGAACAAAGAAAGAAAAACAGAACAGAAACAGAAACAAAGCCAATTAGAATAGAGATTATTATTTGATTATATCGAGCCACATTTTTAGTTTATTTCATTTTTGTAAATAGTAGATCAAGTAAAATTCGATAGTGAAAATTGAATCAATAAATCAATCAATCGCTTAAATTAGAATAATCGAACAAGATCAAATTGTCTTTCATTCCGTGTGTTAATTCATTTCTTTAATTAACATAAATTCCTTTCAGCTAAAATCACTTGGAAATAAAATCGTGTTTAGCTAGCTTAAAACAAGGCAGCTTCGGTAGTCTAACACTCAGGCAGCGACGGTACAGCTTTAATTGGTACCCGAGTCTGAGAGTGTAAGATTATCCAAGTCTGTATTAGGGAGGCAGCTTCGGTGCATAACACTCAGGCAGCGACGGTATAGCTTTAATCGGTACCCGAGTCTGCGAGTGTGCAATCCCAAGTCTGTATTAGGGTAACAATAGGTTTTTCACATTTTTCCTTGGAGGGGCTCCAAATCATACCCGTGACAAAGAATTCACGCGAGCTAGCGTAATTTCGCGGCCTTCTGCCGTGAGACATACGCAGAGAAAGTTACAATGTGTATATAATTCGAAGCACTTATTAGGTGTTTAAGGCGAACCTTTTTTTTATGTCACGTAGGCGGTTGAGCGGGATTGCGCAGATTATGGGCTCACAGAAGGTGATGGATGCTGGGGTTTTGGGACCACTGGTTGGGACTGGTGATGGTGGGCTGGGGTACTCACGGGGGGAGGGGGCAGATGATGTTGACGAGGATGATGACGACGATGAGGAGGACTCCGGATCGTCGGATGAGAGGTTGATGGTTGACGGAATCGAGGATGTAGAGGAGGCGGATGATGAGGATTCTTCGGAAGCTGGAGGGATTTCGAGTGACTCGTTGATCGGGAGTACCGAGGATTCGGATGGGCCCCGGGATAGTTTGGCCGTGCATCCCCCAAGCCTTATGGCTTTATAGACTTTGGAGTTTCACCCTTGTCCTGGCACAAACTCGTTTATGTTTCCCGAATCTAATTCCGCAATGGTCCAATCATCATGGCGATAATTTTTTATTGAACGAATTCGGATGTGCCTTCTTGGTACGAAAGGTGGACGATCGCAAATTATGAGCCTCCACGCGATAGGTACTTCGTGTATCTCTCCATCCGTCATCGTAGTTCGGTGCACCTGCACCCGTCGCGACGGCTGGCTAGCCCTTCCAGAGGTGACATACCCCTCTTGCTTGACCCAAGGTCTCGGGGTCAGTACCCTACCGGTCCAGTCATCCACGGTACACTCTTGGAGGACCTCATCGCGGTCGATTTGTAGGGACACGTGTCGCGTGCCCGGAAAATCGGCCTGGGACTCGCAGTGCATTCGAAATGCGTTTAAGTCCATTGTCAGTGGAGTTGTGACTCCACTGCTGCATTTCTCCGTCGTTCAAATTCACGGAATAAAGGGGATTCGATGAAGAAAGGGCAAAAAAAAGAAGAGAGGGTTTTCTCCTTGGCTCAACCTTGACGTATTTACGTCGTTTAGCAAATTTCGTCGGTTATACACTGTGACGTGCAGAGCCGACGGTGGGGGTTTTACTCCGTCGGGTTATACGATCTACAAAGATTCGGCACCTTCCTTGGTCCACTAAAGGTTGGGCGCCAGGTACCTCAGGGTACCGCGGTATACGAAAAAGAAAATAACGGAACGGAACGATACGGTAATATAATAATAAAGGAAATAAAGTAATAATAATAATAATGGAAATATAATAATAATAATAATAATAATGGAAATGAAATAAAATAATAGTAATTGAAATAATCGAATTAAATAAAATATATTATAATAAAAGAAAATAAAATAAAAGGATTAAATAACACTAACGATACAACGCGGTTGGCTCAGCGTGAGGGGAACATGGGGGCGAAATAATATAGGGTAGACTTGTATATATATTTTTTATGGTTTATGGATCAGATCACAAAGAAACCTTTTATTTTGGGACGATAATTAACAATTAAACAAAAGATAAAAACAAATTAAACAATCACAGCCGATCACTTGGATCGAGACTAACACAGTTAAGCAATCAAATTGAAATAATGTTCGGAACAGCTGACTGACTAGGTCACAAACGAAAATTAGGACAGATAACAATATAGAATATAAGGTAGTATAGAAGAAGATAAGGTAGGACAATTTACATAAAAGGAAGAAAACAAATATGGTGTGGTAGGAATCAATCTGACTAAAATATTAGTTCCTAAATTATAGGTCGGTAACCTAGGGGAATTGGCAATCTATAAAATCAATAATTTGGGGACTTCTTAGAACTAATGGGACCAGTCGGTATTACAGAATTTTCTATAGTACATGCGAGGCGTCTTTCTATAGGAAGTGCAAGGCGTCGGGACTAGATTCAAACAAGTTCGTGCCAAGATGGCCAAGGCAACTTTACACGAGGTACGCCATGCAACTACGCCGCAACAAATTAACACAAAAGGAACGCGAGAATCTAATACAAATTATAACTCGGAGTAATGATACTTATACCAGCTCAAGGTTTATTAAGGGTTTACTGACTACTTTCAACGACCAGGGGTTACGGGAAGGGGATTAGTTTACATTAGCTAATCTACAGCCTGTAGACCGATTTTTCCAGAGATCCGTGGCTCGACAAGCCGTCGAGATTTTTGTCGTATTTGACTACGAACTTATTTTTCCGCGCGGGGATATATTTTCTGAAAGTTTAACAAGTAATAATGATCGGTAATTCAAATTAACAAGTAATAATACTTTCCAGGAAAGAGACACGGAAATATTTAACACACGATTTAAGACAAATAGTTGACGATACGATAACTAATAATTATACGAGAAATCAGGAAGACACGATAAACGAGGTTTAGACGATAAATGATAAAAATACGATGAAGAATGACGATACGGTAAATAACAAAAACACGACAAATAATAACGACACGAGAAACAGGGACGATACGACAATTATTGATGCTATGATTATTATAGACGGTATTTTCTCGAAAAATCAATCGATAAGGCACAATATATATCAGGGGGAATACAATAATCAATAATATAATCAATAATCAATAGTTAAACAAAACTAAAGCACGACAATTCGATGATATGTTAATGGCGTCACCCTCCTCGAGGCCTCACCCAACTACGCACGAAGAAACGAATTTCTTTTCAATCGATCTATTATCAATCGAAGAGTCGTCTAGAGTTGGAATCTTACCTTAATCAAGGCTCTACATTCACTAACTGAGTTGACTATGTTAATATTTTTTGGCTTTAGGCTTTACGAGACGATATTTGGAACAAAAGAACAATTTTAGCTTTTTGGTATAAAAACAGGACTTGACAGAACTGAATCCAAGCAAGAAGTGAAGCGTCTAGATCTATCTCTATCTAAATGCTATTTGGGGGGTGCAGGGGGGTATTGCGCATAAATTAATGGGCGTGGTGACTTCTGCAGCCGGGTTGTGTCGCGGGCCTGACAGGGCCTTTTGGCACTTCAAGCTTTCGCCAGGGGGTTGTTAGATGTCTCGTCGTGTTCTATTTGTTTCGATATCCTGGAAGGCGGAATTCTGCATATCGGACCGGTGGACCAAGCCGGTGCGGGACAGGTAGAGGAAGGATAGGGGCTACTCCATGTGACAGATTCTTATTGCAGCGCTCTTCCAGGCATATCTCGGGATACGATGACTCGTTTGTCCCCCGGTTAATCACTCGAAGGCCGGGTGGCCTGCCAGGCCGGATGAGATTGAGGGATGATCTCCCTCGATGATTTCGGCAGGAACGGTACGGGAATATAAGATATAGGGAACGGGAAAAAGTATTAGTACATGAACTTATAATTACTACAATGGACCTTGGGCACTTGAGCTCGGACTTCTCGCTTTGAATTCGGTTTATTAACTAAGGTGGTCACTTCGGTCTGAGGAAGAGGAGATGGTTCCTTTACGAGGCTGAACGAATCTGCCTCGTTACAACAGATATATATATTTATTCCCGACTCGATCGTAAAGACCACTTTATTTACCTGAAAAGCGGGACTAAAGTGGTATCTGATTCCCTAGTATACTTTTTCTCCCGCAAATTCACTTCTGCGGGAGGAAAAGTAAATTTGCGGGAGAAAAAGTACTTTTTCTCCCGCAAATTCACTTTTTCTCCCGCAAACGCAGTTTTCAGTGTAACTTATTTTCTATCCTTTCTTTTTAATATTGAACTGTTTCTTTATATATTACTATAAATTTTCAATAAATTTTAGTTTTCAGACTTATAAAATAATCACACTTAAACATTAAGGAAGAAATAATAATGATTTTTCTTTTAACAACAAATGCTTTCATTTATTTAAAAGATTAATAATACTACTCTTTCATAATGAAAAGAATAACTACAGAAAAATATGACGAAAAAAATGATACATATATAAGTGATATGTGTAAGTTCTAAAAGCAGTATTGTTATAACATATGTTCACGTTTCAAGTTGATAAATAGAACGCAAATGAATTCCATTTTTTTTTTTCTATTGAGATTTTTGGTCTTGTTCTTAGTCGGGGGGGCTTTGCCCCCCCGAACCCCCCACGGGGGCTTCGCCCCTCGGCCCCACCAGGGGCTTCGCCCCTGGACCCCGCCGCCACGCACAGTGGTCTGTCAAAGGTCGTCTTTTCCAAGATCTTCGGACTCTTTCCTGACTTTCTCGAAACAAACGTTCCACTTATGTGTCGGGCAAAATATCGTGTGGACACAGGAGGATTAATTATTAACATTTCGATCCCAACAAAATACTTGTATTCGATCACTTTTCTCACAGACAATACAGTCAAATGAAAATAGGTCCCACTTTTCGAATATGGCTACGGGTCAGTCGGAAATAAAGTCCTATATGGAACACGGGAATAAAACCGATTATTCCCTAGTTGCATAATGTACTATTTTACAACAGCGGATGGAAACCAGTGAGTTTCCATCCGCAAATGAGGATGGAAACCAGTCGATTGCCGGTCCTCGTTTGCGGATGGAAACTCACTGGTTTCCATCCGCTGTTGTAAAAAATAGTATGTTCACCTCGGAGAAAACGGTCATTAGCGCCTCGTATGAACTTGAGAACACCTCGGCTTCGCCTCGGTGCTCAAATTCATACTCGGCGCGCAATCGACCGTTTTCTCGCTCGGTAAACAATGTACTATTATTCCCGACTCGATCGTAAAGACCACTTTATTTACCTGAGAAGCGGGACTAAAGTGGTATCTGATTCCCTAGTATACTTTTTCTCCCGCAAATTCACTTCTGCGGGAGAAAAAGTAAATTTGCGGGAGAAAAAGTAAATTTGCGGGAGAAAAAGTAAATTTGCGGGAGAAAAAGTAAATTTGCGGGAGGAAAAGTACTTTTTCTCCCGCAAATTCACTTTTTCTCCCGCAAACGCAGTTTTCAGTGTAACTTATTTTCTATCTTTTCTTTTTAATATTGAACTGTTTCTTCATATATTACTATAAATTTTCAATAAATTTTAGTTTTCAGACTTATAAAATAATCACACTTAAACATTAGGGAAGAAATAATAATGATTTTTCTTTTAACAACAAATGCTTTCATTTATTTAAAAGATTAATAATACTACTCTTTCATAATGAAAAGAATAACTACAGAAAAATATGACGAAAAAAATGATACATATATAAGTGATATGTGTAAGTTCTAAAAGCAGTATTGTTATAACATATGTTCACGTTTCAAGTTGATAAATAGAACGCAAATGAATTCCATTTTTTTTTTTCTATTGAGATTTTTGGTCTTGTTCTTAGTCGGGGGGGCTTCGCCCCCCCGAACCCCCCACGGGGGCTTCGCCCCTCGGCCCCACCAGGGGCTTCGCCCCTGGACCCCGCCGCCACGCACAGTGGTCTGTCAAAGGTCGTCTTTTCCAAGATCTTCGGACTCTTTCCTGACTTTCTCGAAACAAACGTTCCACTCATGTGTAGGGCAAAATATCGTGTGGACACAGGAGGATTAATTATTAACATTTCGATCCCAACAAAATACTCGTATTCGATCACTTTACTCACAGACAATACAGTCAAATGAAAATAGGTCCCACTTTTCGAATACGGCTACGGGTCAGTCGGAAATAAAGTCCTATATGGAACACGGGAATAAAACCGATTATTTCCTAGTTGCATAATGTACTAATTATTCCCGACTCGATCGTAAAGACCACTTTATTTACCTGAAAAGCGGGACTAAAGTGGTATCTGATTCCCTAGTATACTTTTTCTCCCGCAAATTCACTTCTGCGGGAGAAAAAGTAAATTTGCGGGAGAAAAAGTAAATTTGCGGGAGAAAAAGTAAATTTGCGGGAGAAAAAGTACTTTTTCTCCCGCAAATTCACTTTTTCTCCCGCAAACGCAGTTTTCAGTGTAACTTATTTTCTATCTTTTCGTTTTAATATTGAACTGTTTCTTTATATATTACTATAAATTTTCAATAAATTTTAGTTTTCAGACTTATAAAATAATCACACTTAAACATTAAGGAAGAAATAATAATGATTTTTCTTTTAACAACAAATGCTTTCATTTATTTAAAAGATTAATAATACTACTCTTTTATAATGAAAAGAATAACTACAGAAAAATATGACGAAAAAAATGATACATATATAAGTGATATGTGTAAGTTCTAAAAGCAGTATTGTTATAACATATGTTCACGTTTCAAGTTGATAAATAGAACGCAAATGAATTCCATTTTTTTTTTTCTATTGAGATTTTTGGTCTTGTTCTTAGTCGGGGGGGCTTCGCCCCCCGAACCCCCCACGGGGGCTTCGCCCCTCGGCCCCACCAGGGGCTTCGCCCCTGGACCCCGCCGCCACGCACAGTGGTCTGTCAAAGGTCGTCTTTTCCAAGATCTTCGGACTCTTTCCTGACTTTCTCGAAACAAACGTTCCACTCATGTGTAGGGCAAAATATCGTGTGGACACAGGAGGATTAATTATTAACATTTCGATCCCAACAAAATACTCGTATTCGATCACTCCACTCACAGACGATACAGTCAAATGAAAATAGGTCCCACTTTTCGAATACGGCTACGGGTCAGTCGGAAATAAAGTCCTATATGGAACACGGGAGTAAAACCGATTATTCCCTAGTTGCATAATGTACTATTATTGTTTTTCTGTTTCTTTGTATATTTATTCGTAATAATTAAACTAAGGCTACCTATAAGTATGAGTCATTTACTCTGAGGACTTCATATACCTCCTTAAACTAGTACGGTGATATACACCGATAATCTCAGATGGGTTGTCGGGATTTACTAACTGATAAGCGTTGTTGAACGGACAGTCGGCTATCTTATACGGCCCTTGATACAAATGAAAAAATTTACCTACTCGTTTCTCTATTAACGCGGAAATCTGAGGGACTCTAAGCAGTACTAAATCACCAACGTTCAATGTAAGCCTACTTTCCTTATTACCACTAGGATTTCGTCGAGCTGCGCTCTTTGTAAGTTGGTCATACGCCAATCGGATTTGAATTTCGCGAGGTAATCGAACGTGTTTTGGATAATTAACTAATTTTTCAATTTCGCTTTTCGGACTTTCATTAAAGTGAAGTTCATACGGCGTAAAGCCGGTGCTACTATGATACGTGCGATTAATCCAATCTTGGATCTGCGGCACCATGCTCGCCCATCCAGTATGCTTTTCGCTACAGTAGCTCCGGAAGTATCTTCCTAACTCGCGCATTATTCTTTCCGACGGGTTGCTTTGCGGGTGGCGAATGGGAAAATAGATGACTTTGATTTGGTTTTCAGCCGCGAAATTTTTCCATCTCTGAGCCGTGAACTGACTACCGTAATCTGACAAGATCTGTTTTGGTTTCCCGATATTAGTAAAATAATGATTCTGTAATTTCTTTACGCAATTGACCGTCGTTGCCGATCTCATAGTGTATAACGTTACTAGTTTAGAAACAGTGTCTACCACGACGAAGATATATTTGACGCCACCAACAGACGTAAGCAAGGGCCCATAAAAATCTATGGCTATTAACTCGTTGCTATTTTTTGTAATGAAGCTAGAGCCTTGCGCCTCCATGGAAATGTTCAAGGATTTAGTACGTTGGCACAGATCGCACGCTGCCGAATATTGACGAATACTGCGTTGATAATTAGGCCAGGTGAACAATTGGTCTGCGGCGTTAATGCACCTTTTGGCACCGGCGTGTCCGGTCGACTCATGAAGATATTTAATGACCTAGCTAATTGGGTTTTTAGGAATTCATATTCTCCAAGCGGAGTTGCCGACGCAATTTTCAAATAATACGCCGTTGAGCGTCGCAAAGCGCGGAGACGAATAATTGGCGTCTTTTTCGAATCGACCCAATACTTCTAAGATACGCGGATCTTGTCTCTGCAGTTCTCTAATCCGTTTCAAGTCGCGGGAAAGTTCGCCGTCGATCTTGAATCTAAAAGCTGACAATGCAAGTGTCTTCTGGCGATCATTCCTGATATCGGTAATATCCCCTGAACCCCTCGGGTTTCGGCTAAATAAATCGGCGACGTAATTGTCGCGACCTTTGCAATGAATTATATTAAAATCATATGCTTGTAAAAAAAGTATCCAACGAGTTGAACGACTATTATTAAACCTAGTTTGCATTAAAAAGGACAGCGCCTTGTGATCAGAAATGACTTAGAAGTGAGTTCCAGATAAGTACGTATGAAATTTTGCAATTGAGTATACCACTGCGAGAAGTTCTAATTCGGTAACTGTATAATTTTTCTCCGCACTGTTTAAGCAACGGCTGAATAAAGAAATAATCCGATGATTGTCTTCATCGTCAAGTTGGTAGAGAACCCCGCTTATGCCGCGATCGCTGGCGTCTGTTTGTACGAAAAACTTCTTTTCCGGTATGAAATGCCCTAAGGTTACTGTTATAATAAATTTGTTTTTTAAATCTTGGAACGCGAAGTCATGCTTCTCCGTCCATAAATATTTCTTCTTTATGCTTAATAATTCGCGAAAAGGATCGAGATAGTTCGCGTATCTGCTTAGAAACCTCCGATAGTAGTTGCATAGCCCTAAAAATTGCCGTAATTGCTTTAGATTTCTGGGCTTGGGAAATTCATGAATTGACGCTATCTTCTCTGGATTAGGTCGAACGCCGGTGGTTGAAAGGATATATCCCACGAATTTGACTTCCGGACAGCAGAAAAGGGTTTTCGATAGTTTTAAAGTGAATCCGTACGTTATTATTCTTTTTAACATCAAATCTAAATGCAATAAGTGCTCTGAAAAAGTTTTTGACGTAAAGACTAAGTCATCCACGTAGAGAGTGGCGAATTTATCGAATTCATGACCGAATGCAATGCTAACGGCGCGTATAAATCCACTTCCGGCGGTTTTTATTCCGAATGGAATTCGGCGAAATTGGTAAAGCGAACCATCATGCAAAAAGGCGGTGTATTTACGCGAATTTTCCTTTAAGGGTACCTGCCAATATCCTTGGACGAAATCAGTTGAGGTTATATACTTAGTTCCATCGAATTTTTGGATTACCTCGTCAACGGGTTTCGGCCGTTCATGGTCGGCGATCATATAACTATTTAATTTCCGGGCGTCTAAGCAGATACGTACTGAATTATCTTTCTTTCTTACTATCGTGATTGGGTTCAGATATGGTGACGCGCTTCGTTCAATTATCCCCTGATCAAGCATTTTTTTTATAGCCTCTCCGACCGCGGCTCGTTGTGTGTAAGGAACTGGATAAGGATGCGAAGTGAAGGGATCGTCGCTAGTTAATATTATTTCGTGTTCATACACGTTCGTACACCCCGGTTGTTCGCTGAAGGCTCGCTCATTACTTAATACTACATTTTCCAAAGCGGCTTTTTGAGATTTTTCTAGATTACTAATTTGATCCACGACTTCACGCACCTCACGTCGGAATTCCAGCCTTGGCTTAGCCTGGTCTTTCAATCTGAAGTTATGGTCCTGACCCACGTCCCATGTTACCGCGTTTAGAAACGAAGTTTCCGGAAAGTCGGGCGGTTGTTTTTCTATTATGCGGGCTAATCCCGTTAATGCGGTTTCAGGCCGCTCGTCGGTCGCTACCAGCTGTAACTTTTGACTCTTCGTCCCTCGATTATTTCTTTTGAATTTAACGGTCGGTTTAAAAAAAGTAATATTTTTGATTCTAATTGTTTGGGTTTCTAAATCTATCGCAACTCGGTTTTCGTGAATCCAGTCAATCCCCAAAATCATGTCCTCTAACGCAAGGGGTAACACGTAGCAATGCGTCTCTATCAATTGCGACTCGATTTGAAGTTGTACTAAAACCTGTTTTTTAATTATCGGTGCTTTTTGCTTAAACGGCCCGTGTACTGTTAGGTTTTGTACCGGTAGGGTCGGAAGATCCCCCTTTTTTATTAAACGTTGGTAATACGGTTCCGATATTGCCGTGATTTGGCTCCCGGTATCTAAAAGTGCCGCGGTTGGAACTTCGTTAATTATTATCTCTAGTCGCGGACAATCTATAAATTCTGGCTCCTGATTTGACGTGTTACCGTCTTGCGTTAGACAATCCCCTACTTCTTCCATCAGGTCCTTTGACATGTTCCCTACAATAGCTGAACTCAGGCATCAACCGCTGCCTAAGTCCGTTGGTGGTTTAAAGATAGTACCTGGTTTCCGTTTGCTTTTGACGTGGACGCGGGATGAACTTCATTACACGTAGAGTGAGGCGTCGTTGAGGCTATCCCCGAATCTTGAGATGCTTGGTTCTCTTGACTCCAATTATCGCTCCTATAATTAGGTCGACTGGTAGAATTATTATAACTAGCCCGGTCAGTATTGTTATTAGAACTCGGCCGATTTTGGTTATATCTCGGCGATTGGTTTGACGCGGGTGGCTGATTCCGTACGCGTTGCGGGTTATACATAGTTTGCTGGTTCGGACTAGATTGTCGATTATACATTGGCCGTGGATTATAGGTAGGTCGCTGGTCGTACGTAGAATGATCGTTGTACGTGTACGTCGGTTGCTGATCATACATCGGATGATCGTTATACATAGGCTGATCGTTGTACACAGGCTGATCATATTGAAAATATCGCGGTTCGGGGTTATCAAGTAACATTGGGTTTTCGAGGAGACTCAATCTTTCGATGACTGAGGTCATGTTATTGCAATCGACCGTTCCGATCAGCGAAGACACGTAATTTGGTGGATACTGTCTAATTGTATGGTACGCGATCTTAAATTTGGACATCCTGTCGTCAATACGCGTTGCACGGTGCAATTGGTCGTAAAAGTACTCGGTAAGTGACATACCGCTCCTGAAATCGTACCGTCTATTCGCCCATTCGCTTCGCCTGCGCAATCGCGTCGGCTCGCTCCAAAATGCTCATATGAACTCCTCTCTAAATTCAGCGTACGTCTCGAAATCATTTTTTATAGCTCCGAACCAAAATTTGGCATTGCCTTGAAATATGTTATTACTGGTTTTTAACTCAGTTAATTTTTCCGCGTTACCCATGTTCCATTTACGGAACCAATTTTCCAAATCGTCTAGAAATTCAAGTGGAAAGACCGTATGGTTATTAAAGAACATTGGCGGTTTTTCCTTAGCTAATCGGGTTAATATGGGTAACTGACTATCCGTAGCGATGCGAATATGTGCCATTTCTGACTCTAGTCTGCCTAAACCAGTGACTACTGGCCGTTGTACCGGTATCTGTTGTTCAACTTGTTGAACTCTCTGATTAATTCTATCAATTTGTGCAACAGTTTCGGACCGTACTTTCCCGATCGCTTCCTCAAGAATTCCGGTCATTTCTACTTCGTCTGTATTTCTCATTTCATGAGATTTGTTAAATGCAGCTCTTATCTCTAATTGAAATTTAATCAACATAGCCTGCAACCCATTTATAGAACCGTCATTAGGTATGTCTTGCGTTACTACTCCGCTACTACCTGGTCCATTCCTATTTATTTCCTCGACAACCTCATCTATTTGAACTGTATCATCTTCCATCATTCCGTTGTGGTTAGCCATATTTCTGCTTGGTTTTTTCGCGCTTCTAGTGAGAACCATCCCCAATCTATAAATCTATTATCTTTGAAAGTTTTTATTTTAAAATGCTTTCATATTGATATTATAATTGAAGTGCGCTTATTGTAGAATGATTTTATATTTTTATTATAAATAAAGTGATCTTACAGTATAATGATTTTATATTTGAGTAGAAACTGCCCCACGTTGGGCGCCATTTGTGGTGCTCTATAATTTTTACTTAACTTATATCGGCGAAATGCCGATGTAAACTCTAATCTCAGGGTGTTTAGGAATTAATCCACGGGCCTACTCTTATATAAAATCAAGAATTATGGAAGGTGACTCAATTCAGATTATATTGGTACATGTAAATAATGCGTTTTTATTTGGAATAAAAATGTAATATGGTTATAACAGTTTTTTAAGATTAAAGTTTGAACATTGGTGAGTGAAAATCTCACGTGCCTCTTCTGAGGGCTTCTATATGAATTGACTTCTTATTTGGAAGTATTTACCGGCGGTCAACCGTGATCTTAATATCTAATACCTAATGCTAAATATCATAACTCTGACTGAGTTATACTTGTCCTATAGCTTGTTTAGGACTCCTATATCTAATCGCGTTTTTATCTTGATAACTATGACCTATACTACTTGAAATCACTTTTGAGTGAGTTGAATCTGAACATATTTTATACTAAATCAAATGACTCCTTAGAGTTGAAAGTTATCTTAAAAACTACTGCCTGTATATAATGTATGAACTCTAAGTGAGTTCGTTGCCTATAACTCGTTAGGATGTTTATATTATTTGCTCTACCTGAATTTATCTAAGTAGTGATCTATTAATGCTAATTAAAATGACTCTTTTTGAATCGCTTTGCCTGAAAGTAATTAGGACTTCTATATTATGCTTTGTATTATAAGTTCTCTGACTATTTATAGGGATTCTATAATGCCTATTCTAAGTGATTTGATTTCAAGTGATTTTACTGCAAGTGATTTTACTCCATGTTTGATTTGATATTACTGAGCTGATTGAATATTTGAAAAGAAGAATTTAATTACAAGAAAGGATTTTACTGATTTGACCCCCCAAGAAGTAAAAGAAGAGACAGGTGGTGTGCCGGAGCGATCCCCCACTAGCTATCTTCTACCTTAAAAATGTAAAGACTTTACTGATTTGACTCCCACGATGGTGTCCAAGAAGCAAAAGAAAGGACAGGTGGTGTGCCGAAGCGATCCCCCACTAGTATCTCACTCTGCTATATCCGGAGAGATATTTCTCTGATTAAATGCTATTCAATAGCCGAACTTATCTAATTCATATAGTTACTTTGTAAGCGAGAGAGATTTTAGGCAATATGGCGATTTGCCGTTAGTTAACCCATGCCTACGGTAGATGGCTCTTTGAGATGGTTGACTGCGCTAACAACAGATGGCTTTTTGATATGGTTGACCGCGCTAACGACAGATGGCGCGCGCTATACGCCTTGTTGTATTATTATTTATATAGGTCGTGGCTTGGCCGCGTTACAAGCTAGCGATCCGCCGGAGTTCCTCCGATGACTCGGCGGGCAGCTTCCGGGAAACCAAAGCTTCCGGGTTCCGGGGGAAAAATGGTTGCAAAGCTGAAACTTAAAGCAATTGACGGAAGGGCACCACCAGGAGTAGAGCCTGCGGCGTAATTTGACTCAACACGGGAAACCTCACCAGGCCCGGATACCGGAAGGATTGACAGATTGAGAGCTCTTTCTTGATTCGGTGGGTGGTGGTGCATGGCCGTTCTTAGTTGATGGAGCGATTTGTCTGGTTAATTACGTTAACGAACGAGACTCTAGCCTGCTAAATAGGCGTACTTTCCGGTATCTCGAGGGCCCCCGGCTTTGGTCGGGCGGATTTTAATACCGGCGTACAAATAAATCTTCTTAGAGGGACAGGCGGCTTCTAGCCGGACGAGATTGAGTAATAACAGGTCTGTGATGCCCTTAGATGTTCTGGGCCGCACGCGCGCTACACTGAAGGAATCAGCGTGTCTTCCCCGGCCGAAAGGCCCGGGCAACCCGCTGAACCTCCGTCGTGCTAGGGATCGGGGCTTGCAATTATTCCCCATGAACGAGGAATTCGCAGTAAGCGCAAGTCATAGGCTCGCGTTGATTACGTCCCTGCCCTTTGTACACACCGCCCGTCGCTACTACCAATGAAATGATTCAGTGAGGTCTTCGGACTGGTACGCGGCAATGTCTCGGCATTGCCGATGTTGCCGGGAAGATGACCAAACTTGATCATTCAGAGGAAGTGAAAGTCGTAACAAGGTTTCCGTAGGTGAACCTGCGGAAGGATCATTAACGTATCGTACTGCAGAAGCAGCGATTCGATAAAATCGTAGGCACCCACTTCATCCAGTGATGGAGAAATGTTCGTGCTGCGGAATGAGGAAAAAAATAACCCTCAGAACGACGTAACGACCGGCCGTGTGGCGCAACGCAGAGATGTCGATCCGTTAACGGGGGAAATAGTTGTACGCAGTGTGTACCCGATTGGTATACCGGACGTCGCTTTGTGCCCCCGGGTTCGACGACGATGGTCGGAGCCGTTTCACGTCCCGGTGACCGAAGCACATATCCGTCGTCCATATATTATACCCGCCGCCGTAATCTCATGTTTGGGTACACGGTGGGGAAAAAGAATGTGGACGCGCGCCCTGTGTGTTCCGGTGCCGCTCCAACCGGTCGGCCCAACCGCCCTGTGCGAGGCGGTTGGGTTCGACCGGTTTTTTTTTTGAATATTTTTTCTTTGTCAGAACATTTTTCGGGTAACCTGCGAGGTTACGGACGCCGGACGATATTAGTCTCTCGTGTTCGTACCTCTGACAAGGTTGATGAATATCAATTTTCACCCGAAATGTTCAACTTGTCGTGGTCCGGCTTGCCGGAAAGACGATCCTCGAACGAATCGTACAAAATTTGAACGTTTGACGCGACCGAAGATTTTCCGAAAGTGAAGGATCCGTTCGCGAGCCGTGAACACAACACCCCCGACATTGCCATTTTATAATGGAACATACAATGCCTGAAATGAATACCCTGAACCGTGGATCACTTGGCTCGTGGGTCGATGAAGAACGCAGCTAATTGCGCGTCAACTTGCGAACTGCAGGACACATGAACATCGACATTTCGAACGCACATTGCGGTCCACGGATACAATTCCCGAACCACGCCTGGCTGAGGGTCGTTCCAAAACGACACACTGCCCCGATTTTCAACCGTGTTTGATACGTATGAAAGCCGGGGCGAATGGTTGGACGTTCGCCGCACGGTCGTGTATACCGGGAAGAAATCTTGATAGTATACAGTCGATTGCGCATGCGCCAAATAATTTATTTTCATTGGTCGGTAAGGTCGTCCCGCGGCAGTATTATGACGTAGTCGATCTTACCGACTAATGAAAATAAATTATTTGGCGCATGCGCCATCGACTGTATGCTATCAAGATTTCTTCCCGGTATATGGGCATTTCCAATTAAGCGTTCCCGGCGCTGGAAATTTTTTTTTACAAGTTTTGTCGAAGCACATGGGTAATCCCGTTGCCAATTGATTGATTAGGGTTGGAAGAATGTATTTTCACCAGTGTACACGAAATTTGGCCTGAGCTATTTTTTCAAACTGCCATTTTCCAGAAATAAGTTACGTCATTTCAAGACCTTCCGAAAAAACGCCGTAGGAAAGAGAATTGCGGTCGAAAAAGGTCTTGCTTGGGCTTTAAATCTTCGTTATTCAATGAAGAATCAGATGGTCCAAGTCGCGTGAGTTTCCTCCTCTCTCGCTTCTCCCAGGGTCCGATCGAACATGTACCTGTGCAGACTTGACTCGGAGTGTATTGATCACTTCCGAAAAACCGCTATAAAAAAAATAACATTTCTCCGAAAAGGTCCTGGCTGGGCTCAAAATCTTCGTTTTTTAATCAAGAATCAGATGGTCTGAGTCAAAAAAAAAAAAACTTTCGGTCGAAATATCCAAAAATTCAAAAATTCGAAATTTGAAAAATTTAAAAATTCAAAAATATCCTTCCTTTTCTCTTCCAGTTTATCCAAGTTTGATAGAAATTACGATTTACATCAAAATATACATTAATTCGATGCAAACTCTACCATATAAACTCGATTAGTGAGAAAAGTTACTTTCGTACGCTTCATTTATGAACTTTCGAGTCGATGTTTCTCCGCTCTGTGAAGAGGCACACGTTAGCAGTTTGGGTCACTTGATTACCCATGAAATGATGACGATTTTGAGCCCCGGTTGGACCTGTTCTGAGAATTTTTTTTTTACAGCCACTTTTCTGAAAACGGTCGCAAAAGTGAAAATTCTGTTTGGTAAAATCGAGCTTGCATTTTGAAAAAACTAGAAAGAGCGCACTCTCGCAGCTTTGTCACGCTTGTTGTTCGTGAAATGAGTAAGACTTTGAGCTCTTACACGATCTTTTCGGAGCTCAATCATGTTTGCTACACAGATTTGGAGAAAAGGTTGTTGGTGATTTGCTCCGGAAAACTGCGATTTTCGGCACTTGGACGGCCTCTGGTGGATTTTTGGTGATGGGTACACTTCTAAAAAGTGTTGCGAAGTGTTGTGCCACCATTGTCTTACAACACTGAACACCCCTGCAAAAATTGGTGCCAGAAAATTGATCGTCATCTGACATACCCCTCACATCATCAAGTGGGAACGCTTAATTGGAAGTGCCCATACATATACGTCTATTATACGCGCTTGTTGCCCCCTCGTCACGTGGCGTCGTCCCAAACGATCGAAGATTGTTACGGTACGACGCGTCGCCGCAATTTCGCGGCGTCTCGCTCTCGTGGCCGGTCCGTCGCGTCCCAGTGCTAACAATAGTCGAGCGGAACGACGGTCCTCGAGCCACGGCACATACGAGATTGTCCGCGGTCGCGGCAGCCGCTTGAATATAACTTGAAACCTGGGTTGACGATGTTGAGGTTTGTCAGGGTCCCGGGGGGGGGGGGGGGGGTGTCTCCCACCGCGCTCTCCCTCTCTAATTCTTTCAGGCTCTCCGTTTCGTCACACCGAGTCGTTTCCGTAAAAATATAAGATTGATCGTTCGATTCTCGAACGATCACCCGTGAAAAAATATTCTGATCAGACCTGATATGACCTGATAAGGCTATATCAAAATTTTTTATACATCCATATCTGGTCTGATATGATCTGATATGCCCATATATAAATTTTGATAGGTCCCGATATGGCCTGATATAGCCTGATATGAAAATTGGCCAGATCAGGCCAGATCAAGCCTTATCAACTTGATATGCCCATATCAAGCTTGATATGACTTGATAAGTTCATATATAATTTTTTTTTATGTCCTGATATGGCCTGATATAGTCTGATAGGATACGTATATTTTGATGTACTTGTGGAAAAATATTTCTGATCAACCCTGATATAACTTGATAAGACCTGATATAGCCTGATAGGATATGTATATTTTGATGTACTTGTGGAAAAATATTTCTGATCAACCCTGATATAACTTGATAAGACCTGATATAGCCTGATAGGATATGTATATTTTGATGTACTTGTGGAAAAATATTTCTGATCAGGCTTGATATAATTTGATAAGCCTTGATATGGGCAAATGTAACAGTTATTTTTGTGTTTCCTTTGTATAAAAATTTTCGTCTCTAGCCTGATCTAGACAGATACGGCCATATCTAGTCTAACATGTTCACATATAGTTCTTTGGTACGGCTTGATCAGTTCTGATATGAGCAATAATACTTTAATATAATGGTTTAGCGGATTTTACGAGAAAAAAATAGGAACAATAAATTTTATATGATCATATATAATCATATATAATTAATAATTATGTATAAGTTTATATAATTAAATATAGTTTCATATAGTTATGTATAATGTTTATATAAAATTATATATATTTTGTAACATTGCATGTTACGACAGGCTCCTCACCCCTTAAACGACCTTAGCGGAGTGGATGGAAATGAGAGAATGAGTAGATAGACCCCGAGGTCCGATAGAAATTCCGAGAGGCGACCGTGACCGACTCAAGACTGTTGAGCCTATTATTTATTCTTCTGTTTTGTTTTACGACTTTTCTCTAACATGTGGGAGACGAGGCCTAGCCAACGACTAAGAGACTGTGACACAGACACACCACTATCGACGCAAGACGTTCCAGTATCGACTGTTTGGATCCTACTCGACGAACGCCACCCAAAAGCTTCGGAGGATAGTAGTGGCCACGCTACCTCCTGCTAGTACTCTAGAGGACACGGGGGAGTGCCAAGGGCATTCTACAACGGGGGATATCGGTGGTGGAAGAGATTCCCGCCACCAAGAAGAGCCTGCATCCCGTGAGCCTCCGACGTAGCAAGCTAAAATCATCGTGGCGAACTTTGAATTACGCGCGTGGCGACCACCGGTCGCCATGCTTAAAGGATCCTTCGGTCGATACAAAAATCGATATTTGGCCGTAACACGAGGGCGCTGATTACCGGCGCCATGCGGTCTAGTCACTCTGCGTTAGACTAGCGTCACGAACACACGAGTGTACCTTTTTTTGCGTCTGTAGCTTGGTTGTAGTTTGAGTCAGATTTCATTGCGTTTAAGCCTCGTGGGCAGTTGAATAATCCGCTGTGGGTGTGTGTGAGCCAGAGAGTACGACATTTCGAGTTTCCCCGAGAGATTTCCGTCTCGTGATGGATTGTGGGCGGGAGAAAACTGATTTCCTTAGGTGGCTGGAAGACGGTAAGCGTTAGCCATTCTTACCCATGCTAATTCGAATTCGGCAACGGCCGTCAGCCATATTGCCTTGAGCAGCCACGAGGCTAATTATTATTTTTGGAATCGAATTAAACCGATCTCCGAAGGGTAGGCCGTCACCAGTGTCCCCGTGTATTAGAGAATATCGTTCGAGCCAATATTTGGTAAAGAAATATCGAGTATTGTATGGTTTATTAAGTTCGGGTGTGCTACCTGTCGCGCACGAGTGCGACAGAGATAGTCCTAGTCAGTCACTGTCGCTCTCTCTTCCTCCTGTAGGGAGAGACACAGCTAGTTAGTGTTTAGATTTCGAGTCTTTGTTTTTCGGGTTCGAGTCAATAAAGAATTCTAATTAAATAATTATCGCGTTATTCGCAGAGTTAGGTTGAGTTAGTTTTAGTAAGCTCTTGTAAATATTACTTCTTTAATCAATTTCTTATTTTCTATTCTTTATTATGAGCCGAAGGCTTACTCATGGTAAATACTAGCCTGTTAATTAGTTGTAAGTTCTACTCGTGGAGTTTATTTAGCGTTCCCGTTGGGATATTGTCCCACGAGGACCTAGTTTGTCGAGTTATTTAACATTTTGCATGATTTTCCTTGTTATTGCTCTCCCACGTGGAAGCTAGTAGTTTATTAGAAATTGTAAAGCTCGTCAAACGTGGCCGGGTCACTTTTACACGACCTGTGGCCGTTCGTTATACGAGGGAATTTATCCCCGATTGTTCAAATTGTTATTTCTATTTCTTTTCTATAATTTTTATTGAATAAATTCTATTTTTCTGTTATTAAATTCAATCGCTCGAGTCGTTATTTAACGTCCCGCTAATCCTTCATTTAATCCTGACCCCTCTCCGCGGTACTGTAGCTAGCCGACGGTTATTATTTTGTTTAGATTTTTGAAAGTGGCGGTTACCCGCCTGGCGCCCAATATCTCTTTTTATTCTCAGTTTTTGGCCAATTGTCGAGTGGATGGTTCTCGGAGACTGGCTATCCGGTCCAGATCCGAGGATCAAATAAAATCCACGTCACAATTTATATATAAATATGTATAAATATATATAAGTTTATATAATTATATAAAACTATATTAAACTTTATATAACAGCGTATCGCATGGCTTTATATTACGGTATAAAAAACCATACGTTGTTATACATTAAAATATATAATGATTATTGCCATATAATCATATAGTTTTTTTGTCATTACATATAAATACTTACAGTATATGAACGTGAATGGTGACAGATAATCGATGATTGTCAAGTCATCTTTTACTGAGGTGTATATTCTTTCTCTAATTTTGACGCAAAAATGTGCACTTTGTAAATAAATGCATTCAATAAATATGACAATTCGAAAATATTAAGTAAACTTTATTACGTCCGGGCATCACCGCCCGTACGTTCGCCCCTCACTCACTTAGTACCTTAACTCTTCACACGCTTCCCCCCTTTTCCCTCTACGCCTCCACTCTTCCTATCTGCCTGCTACCAGATCCTACTTCTAGAAAAGACTCGTTGCACCCGGCACTGCCAAATGCAACGAGTCAGCAAAACCTTTTATCTTACTGTCCTAGCAACTACCTACCAAGCTATGCTTCCCTCGTCCCTCACTCACTTCTCAACGATCCTCTTTACTGACAACAAGGGACTCCAAAATTTACTTTACCTATTCCACCTACAGTGCTTATTAATAAATATTAGTTGGTTAACCGAGTTACTTTTGTTCCAACCATCAACAAATCCCTCAGTTATATTCTGATATTCAAAACAGGGGACAACACCCCAAATAAAGACGTAACACTGGTGGCAGCGGTGGTCCCCCTGTTACTGAGGGTATTCCAAAGAAAAGTGAACGAACGAAACCAATACCACGACAATATCAACTTCAAACTACATGAATTGTGACATAAACCAGTGAACTAGTAAAAAAAAAAAAGAAAAATTGAGTGGTGTGAACCTATAACCTGTTCCCGACTAAAAGATCTCGAAGGACGCAAAACTAATATAAAAATCCAACTACGACAGACACATCAACCTACAACTTGTGAAACAAAACATAGTTATCAAATATCGAGAAACTGCACAACTGCAAACCTAGACGGACACGGAGGTCTACTATACACCGCGTTACGATCAGTGACTATCATCAACCTGCCGATAATAGATTCCTGCCTAAAACTAAAACAGACACGAAGGGTTACTGTACTTCGCGTTACGATCAGTGATTATTATCAACCTGCCGATAATATATTGCTGCTAAAACAAAGAGCAGAAATCGAATATCATCGACTTACTTCAAAGGCACCTTGCCCCCCAAAGGCTCATCTGAGCCCCACAAAGAGCGAACTCGCTCCAACGACGACCCGAAACCTGTTGACAACTCCAAGACACCAATATCACCAACGCTATCGCTCAACCCTCAGATCCAGAGTCAAGATCTCTACAGCAACAATCACCACTTTAGAGATATGCTAAGGAAAATCACTCTCATTGTACTCACCATAATTTCCAGAACGTAAGCTACCCTTAACATACGTATACCATTTAAGATAAGTCATAAGCCCCGCCGGAAACCATGTCTGACACAGAGATAGCATTCATGAATTTGAAAGTCGCGACCACAGCGATTCCAACTTTTAACGGAACAAATATCACAATAAAATCTTTCCTTAAAAAAATCGAAAACATAAGATTACTAATAGCACCGCGAGATTTACTCCTATTCGCTGCACTCGTACGATCAAAAATTGAAGGCCGTGCAGAAAGGGCACTCCCGCGAGAAAGCTCCCAATCACTACAATCTCTTATAGAAAACTTAAAACGCACGTTTGAACCGAAACAAAGACTATCAGACGTGCAATGTGCTATAGCGTGTGCACGCCAAGAGAAAGACGAGTCCGCATTAGATTACGGAACTAGGATAGAAGAACTCGTAGATACGGCCATTGACATTATAGAGTCAAAGGAATCCACTGAAGACGCGACTATACTAATAAGAAACGTTGAAGAAAACGCTGTACGCGCATTTATAAAGGGTCTGTGTGACACGCTAGAACAAAGGGTGTTAAATGAGAAGCCAAACACGCTGCGAGCGGCAGTCGATAAGGCGGTGAGCGCGGAAGAAGTAGTATCAGAAAGGCAAAAACTAGGAGCGCAGACACCAAAAACAAATGAACCGACTCAAAACCGTAGCATTAATAGCTCGAAACGAACACCGCCTCACGACCCGTCGCTGAACTGTAGGTTCTGTAAGCGTGTTGGGCACTCAATAGATAACTGTAGATCACGAGAGCGTACCGACCATCTAGCTTGTACATACTGTAAACGTAAAGGTCATACGGTTGAAAGGTGCCGCGCGCGAAACTACCAAAACCAACAAACACCCCAGAATCCTTCATTTTACCAATCAAACGCTCCACAATACACCCAACAACCTCAGGCATACAACAGACCTCAACATAACAACTCTGGTCAGCGACCAAATCAACCTAATAACCAAAACCGAAACCAACCAAACTCCGAACAGCCAAGATACGCACGCGTAAACTTTACAAACACAAATACTAACTTCGCGAATACCGACAACTTCCCATTAGAATCGCAGACTTTAAACGAGTAACGGGACCACCATACGGACGCAACGACGTCCCGAACTCTAGAAATGCGTCCGAATACGTAAAAAGGATCCTTTTAGAATCACCGACTATTAGAATTCAATCACCCCAAATCATCCGCAACACTGGAACACTAATAGTAGATACCGGTGCCAATTTAAACCTAATAAAACAAAAGATTATCACCCCGGACACTCGTGTCGAATCAAGGGATAAACGTTACATCTCGGGAATAACAGAAGGGTTTACAGTAACACAAGGTAGCATTAATCTAGAATTTGCGGGCACTTGCCACGAATTCCACCTAATAAGCAACGAATTTCCTATACAAGAAGACGGCATCCTAAGCGCCGATTTCCTGCGACACGAGGAAGCAACAATCTGTTTTAAAAACGACCAACTCCATTCGCGAAACACAGGCGTTATCCCACTACATTACAAATCCTCGAACAATAATATAATAACATCCCGCATCCTTACAACAGCGGCAACACAAACACCTAAGATACACCTACACACGCCTCAACTCGAAAAACAGATGAGCACACTCTTGGTTGACACCGGAGCCGACATAAACGTGATAAAACTTAACGCAGTCAAACCAAACACACACTACACCCCGACGGACAACACCCAGATAACCGGCACAACAGACGGTGCTATAAAAACTCTAGGAAGCGTCAACGTACAAATCGACAATAGTTGGCACGTATTCCACCTGGTCGATAATTCCTTCCCAATAAAAGAAGACGGCATTTTGGGTACGAAATTCCTATACACTGAGAACGCCACAATTTCGTTCGGAACTGATACAGTAACAACGGATAACTGTAAACCATTGAAAATACTAGACGAAAATATTGTATCTATCCCTAGCCGAACTGGGAAAGTAATATCATTAAAAATCGCCAACCCGACATTAAAAACAGGATTCATTGATAACATAGACCTTGGCCCCAGTATTTTTCTCGGCAAAGCCTTAGTCACGAACAGAAACGGTTTAGCATATGCCTACGTGATTAACTCCAGCGAAACAGCTGTAGAGATAAGGAGGCCTGTAGTTACCTTAGAAGAAGTCGACGAAATCGAGGATACGAGACCCCAGCTGACCGACACAAGACTCACCAGCGTTCAATCAATCCTACTAACCAAGGCTCGGGAAACTAATACCAATAACACTTCCCGTTCGCTTCACTTCTCCCCTAACTACGACTCGAAACGCCTCCACACCCTTATGGAAAACCTTCGATTGAACCATTTGAACGACGAAGAAAAACAGTCGATAACTGACCTTGCTATAGAATTTAACCACCTTTTCTTCCTACCGGGCGACAAATTAAAGCATACACAACTGGTCAGTCATACCATCCCTACCACAGATGACATTCCGATTCATACAAAACAGTACAGATATCCTCAAATTCACAAAGAAGAGATAAATACACAAGTTAGCAAACTCCTTGATCAGGATATCATCAAACACTCTTCTTCACCATACAACTCCCCGGTTTGGATAGTACCCAAGAAAACAGACACCGCCGGCAATAAGAAATGGCGCATGGTCATAGACTTCCGTAAACTGAATGAAAAAACTATCGGCGACGCCTATCCGCTACCCAACATAACGGACATTTTAGATCAATTAGGATCCGCCAAATACTTTTCCAAATTCGATTTGGCGTCAGGTTTCCACCAGATACCGATGCATCCTGATCACAGTCCCAAAACGGCTTTCTCAACGCCACATGGCCACTATGAATTCAACAGAATGCCCTTTGGCCTAAAAAATGCACCATCAACCTTCCAACGTCTAATAGATCAGGTACTTTCCGGACTCCTCGGCAACGAAGTCTTCGTTTATCTGGACGACATAGTAATGTATGCGAGATCATTAGAAGAACACGCCATTAAATTCAAAAAACTTATGGAACGATTAGCCAATGCCGGACTAACCCTTCAGCCCGACAAATGCGAGTTTCTACGTAAAGAGATAGCATACCTAGGCCACGTCATCACTAAAGACGGAGTAAAACCGGATCCCAACAAAATAGCAGCCGTCAAAAACTATCCCGTCCCTACGAATCCGAAGCAAATCAAACAATTCCTCGGACTGATCGGCTACTACCGCAGATTCATACCTAACTTATCAAAACTCGCAAAGCCCATAAACAACTTACTAAAGAAAAACAACCGATTTCTTTGGACGTCCGAACACCAACTCGCATTCGAAACACTACGCGATAGCCTTTGTAACGAACCTATCTTACAGTACCCGGACTTTGAGAAACCGTTCATATCGACGACCGATGCCTCTAACTGCGCCGTAGGCGCAATTCTCAGCCAAGGAGAAATCGGCCAAGACTTACCTATCGCATACGCCTCGAGATCCCTCGAAAAAGCGGAAGTCAACTACTCGACGATTGACAAAGAACTCTTAGCAATCATCTTCGCCGTGAAACACTTCCGACCATATCTTTACGGACGAACATTCACACTTGTCACAGATCACAGTCCACTAGTTTGGATAAACAATGTGAAAGACCCAACCTCACGACTGCTACGATGGCGCCTGACACTCGACGAATATTCTTACAACGTTATCTACAAAAAAGGAAAGATGAATTCGAACGCAGATGCGCTATCCAGAAACCCACCACCTGACACAATCCAAATCCTACCTCTTGACTCAAAGCGCCTTAGAACCGATACCGAACCCTCAGAGGGAAATAAAAAAAAGATAAAGATAACACATCGACTCCCAAGACGTCCCCGACAAACCACAGACGAATCCACTAACCCTGCCCCAACTAAAAGACCTAAAGAACAACAAACGCCAACTATGACAACGTCAACTGTCTCGGACAATTCAGATACTGAAGCTACCCACCAAAAACCTGAACCCCCAAAAAAACGAAGGACTACCGAGTCCTCTAGTAACCAGCCCCCACGGAAGAAAGAGACCCTTCACCTATCCGAGTTCGCTCATGACTCAACACCGCCAGAAGAAGACAACGATGAACGAACAAACTCTCCAGAAACCTACCCTAGCGTTGAAAAACCGAATAAACGTTATCGCGATACGCAATCTTCAGGTAACCCGGCACCACGAGGTAAACCGAACGTAGATAATGACTCAGACTCTACGGACGACTCAGACACTCAGATACACATCCGCCGTAAGCGCATTATCACGACCTCGTCCAGCTCAAATCGAAGGGTTCACAAAAAAGTTCGCAAACAAACAAAACGTGAACTCCCGTACACTCATACAGACCGTAGTACAAATGAGCAAAACAAACCACCCAATGCTGAACCGGGAACGTCGAAAAATAATAAGCCAAGACCTGCGCCCTACATACGCAAGAAAATTTATAAAAAACTCTCGAACACAAATCCGATCACGGACTCAGAGTCAACAGCAACACCCACTAGATCTGATATAGGAGGACGAGAAGACATAGCCGGAACCTCCACCAACCAGAATCCAGAAAACACACCCCCATACGGCCAATTTCTCGTAGATCTAGAATTTCTACCTTTGGCTTACAATAAACACATTACAGAGATAAACGCTGACATATCAAAACAAAAAGACAACCTCGCACACTGCATTTCAGCAGACTGTAAAGCTTCACTAGGTGTCGCGGATCAGATGGTGAAACAGGGATTGATACAACGTAAACAACTTCTAGCCATGAAGCCTGAAGTGACAGACATTATAACAGTCACATACCCACGACGTATAATCTATAATTTAGTAACAAAAGAACATCACTACGACAAACCTACGAAAGAAGTCATGTACAAGACACTAGCCAAACTAAAAATAGCACTTATCAAAGGAGGAGTGAAATCACTATCAATACCAAGATTAGGC
Source organism: Tenthredo livida (assembly GCA_963992785.1). Lineage (NCBI taxonomy): Eukaryota > Metazoa > Arthropoda > Insecta > Hymenoptera > Tenthredinidae > Tenthredo > Tenthredo livida. Next base: position 7,880,447 of record OZ023069.1, on the reverse strand, counting down.
TGCGGCCTAGATGAACTTAGCTGGGACCTAATTAGTCGTATGATCCATTACATATTCAAGGACACAGACATTAAAATCACCATTTGTGTATACGAAAATCCGATATCTCACCAACCAACCCTCGGAATCGACGAACGACCAAACCCAGTAACGGTCACCCCACACCCAACAACAGAACATAACATCATTCCACCAACAGAAGTAAATAACACTACCGACTACACGACGAACACAGACTATTCGTCAGATCCCGAGAACTCAAGATTAACAGAAAGTGACGACACCGATTCACCAATAGACACCCTAGATTTTCGAGACCTACCCAACAATGATTCTCTCATCCCAACCCGCACTAACACTCTACAACATACAGGTATTCAAAATAGCGATACCAACAGCACACCTGATGACTTCAACCATTTTATAAATAACCTGGATGACATAATACCTGTAACTAACGTCAAGGAATCAAAAGACCAAATGTTCCTAATAAACGACAACTACGTTCACTGCGTCCCAGCGGACCACCCTACAGATGACCCATTGGCAAAACGACTCATAGACAAGGGCATGCTCAACTAAAAAACGTTCACAATTCGAACACCGCAGAAACTAGAAATAGCTCTGACAAAATTCAGAGAAAGATATATCCTCACACTTGCAATCAAAAACAAACACACAGACAAAGATAATCTGGAAGACCTTTATAACACACTCCTCAACTTGAAACATATCCTAATACGCAAAAATATAAACTCCTTCACCTTTAGAAAAAACAACGTAGAGCTACGTAACTTTCAGTGGTCAACGATTAAAAAACTGTTTTACTACATCTTCGCAAATACGAACATTAGAATCACACTCTGCACCGAAGAAATTACCACGCCCGACGAAACCCTACGCCACGAGATAATCAAAGAATACCATGAATCGCTAATCGGAGGCCACCAAGGGGTAACGAAGACCTTTAACCGGATAAGAGAAAAGTACATTTGGCCAAACCTCAAATCTCAAATACAAACCTTTATCAAAACTTGTGACAGTTGCCAAAGGAAAAAGTTAGTTCGAGTTAAGACGAAATTACCAATGATGATCACGGACACCCCTGCAAATGCATTTGATAAGGTGGCACTTGATATTGTTGGACCACTGCCACTAACAAAATCAAACAATCAATACCTTCTTACTATACAGTGCAACCCAACGAAATTTCTTGACGCTATACCACTTCCAAACGCGACAGCTCAAACAATAGGCACAGCCTTCGCTAAAGATTATATTACGCGCTATGGAACTCCGCAAACAATCCTAACGGACCAAGGTCAAAATTTTATGAGCAACACGATCAAACAAATCAGTAAACTTTTCAAAATTAAACAAGTACGAACGACTGCCTATCACCCACAATCGAATGGATCCCTAGAAAGGAGCCACCTCGTACTTATAGAACATATCAAACATTACACAAAGAACGGTCATGACTGGGACGAATATATACGATTCGCAATATTTTGTTACAATACTGCAAAACACGAAAGCACTAGCTTTACTTCACATCAATTAATTTTTGGTCAAGAAGCACGATTACCATCAGATATGACCCCAACAATCGGGATGACTAGTAGTTACAACACATTTATTCTCGATTTATTAACGAATCTTACAAACATTCGTAAGAGAGCTATAGAAAATTTAAGAGAAGCAAAATTTAAATCGAAGTCTTATTACGATAGGAATATTAACCCACAGCTCTTTGAAGCAGGACAAAAGGTTTTTCTACTAAATGAAACACGAACAAAATTTGAAGATCACTACAAAGGACCATATATCATTAAACGAATAATTGACAATATAAATGCAGAAATCTACATTACACAAAATAAGACAAAGATAGTTCACTTAAACAAATTAAAGTTAGCACACACACGAAACTAACACGACAAATAATTACAGATACGGCACGGCACTCGAAAACGATGGAAACCAACCTTATACCTTGATACCGTTCACAACAAACCCTGGGAATTATTATGAACAACTGGAAGACTTACGTACATCAAACAACAAATGGAAGCTGATAAACTTCTTAAATATAAAACAGTTTATAGACATATCCGACAAGCTAGGAAGATACTGCGACCTAATTGATAAAAGGTGCAACACGACAGGAAGTGAATGCATCGTACGAGACACAATAAACATATCAAAGAACCGTCTGTCAACCATAAAACAATACCAAAACCAAATAGAAGACTTGATAGGATACCACGAAACAGACGGACTCCATGAGAAATTAGCAGAACTAACCCATACACGCGTCGAACGGGGATGGTTCAACCTCGTTGGCAGCATTCACAAGACGCTCTACGGAACGCTAACAGAAGCAGATGGTGATTATATTAACACACAAATCGATAGACTATTTAACGATACGAACCATGTAGCCATGTTACTAGCAAATCAAACGCACATCATCCAAGCAATGCTGGGCACGCAACAGAAAGAAATTGATAATATAGAAAAGCACATCATACAACTAGACAACCAAGTATTATTTTTCACTTCTACCTTATCAGCCATGAAAAAATACCAAACAGGGAATACAATTACCATAACATTACTGCATCACCTTAACAAACTAGACAAAATGCTAAATGAATACGAACTAGACTTAAACAGCGTAATCGACGCTATTTTATTCGCGAAACAAGGAATTGTACACCCAAAACTATTATCACCAAAACAATTGATTAACAGCCTGCAACACATACAAACCTTAGAACCGCTCCTACAATTTCCTACCCCTTTAAGAAATAAATACGCCGAGGAATTGATTAGACTATCGGAACTTGACATTATCTATAACGAACCCAACATAATCTATGCCCTATCAATCCCACTATTAGACGACGACACATTCAACTTATACCATTTACTCCCGATTCCAGTCAAACAAAACTTCGACAGAACAAATACTTTCGCCTGCATAGCCCCCAATAATGACTACATCGCAGTTTCAACAGACAGAAGTTCCTATTTCCACCTATCAAAAACAGACTTCACAGAATGCAAATTCTCGCAGAACTCATACATCTGTAAACAGACTAAACCAATCTATCACAACAACAACCACAAATCGTGTGAAATGCAATTATTCTTAGGTAATACGCCTAACCAACTCAACACATGTAACATCAGGATAAATTCATTCGATGGATCATATTGGTCAAAACTGAGAGCACCAAATTCGTGGATTTACTCCTTAGCAAACCCAGAAACTATTCATATTCTGTGCCCCAATATGCCTACAGCACGTGTCACCCTTTCTAAATCCGGGATACTAAAACTGAGGAGTAGATGTTCAGGACACTCAGAAATTGTAACGCTTAGTACCTCTAATACCATGACGTCGACAGAAATGCACTCATACGTCCCAGAATGCACTCTAAACCTAACCGAGATATATCAGGACCTAAACAAAAACCATACCGTAAACCTATCGACAATTCCCATATTCCACCAATACAAAACCACACCCCTAAACGCCGACGACATAAAATCTAACAGCCTAGGACTGGAGGATATAATCAAACAGGCAAATGAAATAAGTACACACAAACGCACACAGCAAAACACCGACAGCCTAACGACTAGTCTCTCCTACGCAGCCATTGGCCTAGGAATTATAGCAGCCCTGTTCGTGGCATTTAAATTTTCAATATTCGGAAAAATAGCAGCGGTCTTCTCCTGCCTGGGCAAGACAAGACGCGACAGCGGACGCTCAAAGTCACCCACTTACGAAAAACCTATCAAATTGAACATTATTCACCCACACCTAAACGGAAACACTCCTCAAGAGGCAATCCCACCACCACTTCCGCCAATGGGCCCGTCTGTGCACAAGAGCAAGACCCGAAAGCCCCACCTACTACACCGGACAGCGACAGGCTCGCACCCGCTCGAACCGGTGAAATACTACGATTAAATATACAAGTCGGTACGCTCATTTAATTTTAACGATAGATTTAAGTCATCAAGCCATTACCAATGTTTGAACAATTACTTAGACGCATAAGCATTTAACATGTAATTCAAACCTTTGTCATTAGGATAATAATATTACGACCAATGCCAATGTTTCTTTTTTTTTCCTTTTTCTTAATTTGAAATTGTAATCACTCACGTATCGTTAGACATAAATCTTAGATAATATTCGATAACTACGTTAAAAGGAAACATACCGCTTGAATACAAGCGATATGTTTCCTCTAACGGGGGGGGTGTTACGTCCGGGCATCACCGCCCGTACGTTCGCCCCTCACTCACTTAGTACCTCAACTCTTCACACGCTTCCCCCCTTTTCCCTCTACGCCTCCACTCTTCCTATCTGCCTGCTACCAGATCCTACTTCTAGAAAAGACTCGTTGCACCCGGCACTGCCAAATGCAACGAGTCAGCAAAACCTTTTATCTTACTGTCCTAGCAACTACCAACCAAGCTATGCTTCCCTCGTCCCTCACTCACTTCTCAACGATCCTCTTTACTGACAACAAGGGACTCCAAAATTTACTTTACCTATTCCACCTACAGTGCTTATTAATAAATATTAGTTGGTTAACCGAGTTACTTTTGTTCTAACCATCAACAAATCCCTCAGTTATATTCTGATATTTAAAACAGGGGACAACACCCCAAATGAAGACGTAACAACTTGATCGATTTCAAAACTTAACTTTTATATAGTTATACAAAATTTGTAAAAAAATGAAAAGTCACGCGTTGATCATTGAAGGTATACTTTATATTTATTATCATAGAAAAAGTAAATATATAATTTAAAAATTAAATCACAGAAGAACGTTTCTCCATGATTGTTTTTATGACTTGATTAATTTTCAGGTTCTAATGAAGGAAATGGAAGTTACCAAATATTGAATAATTTTGACATCGTTTTAATTGATAATTGTTACAGAAAATTTTTCTTTGAAAAAATGCACTTCCAGGAGATTAAAAAAATTACTAGTGCATTTTTGTCATGTTTTTTTTTTTTATTAACATAATTGATAATCAGCATTCATGTAAATTAACTCTGAATTCATCAAATTACTTGAATGCTCATTTAATAAATTTAATTTCGCTAACTCAATTTATATTTCACACAGAATATCATTTAACGATAACTGCGTGTTTGTTGCATTTAATTACCATAAAATTGATAATTAATACGTCAGATGTAGAATTTTGTTCGATAAGAATTGGAATATATGACATTTGTATATTTCATATCCGTTTAAGCACCTAATTTCAATAACAGATCTTGGGGCAGTGTTGGCGAGCGCACGGTTCACGGATCGATCCCTGGCGGGGAGTTTTTTTTTTTTTTTCCTTCTCTGGGCCGATATGTAAATCTAACTATATATAATCTGATATGCCCATATCAGGTCATATGTAGTCTGATATACTTATATCAAAGCATATATAGTCTGATATAGCCAATTTTTATATCAGGCCATATCAGGTCTGATATAGACAGTTTATATCAGGCCTGATATGGTCTGATCAGAATATTTTTTCACGGGCATCTATATCTCTGACGACCTCAGAGCAGGCGAAACTACCCGCTGAATTTAAGCATATCATTAAGCGAAGGAAAAGAAACTGACTGGGATTTCCTTAGTAGCGGCGAGCGAACAGGAAATAGCCCAGCACTGAATCCCACGGTTCTGCCGCCGGGAAATGTAGTGTTTGGGAGGATCCACTCATCCCGGGGCGTCGGCCCGCGTCCAAGTCCATTTCGAATAGGGCCACTTACCCGTAGAGGGTGCCAGGCCCGTGGTGACCGGGACGCGCCACGGGAGGATCTCTCCTCAGAGTCGGGTTGCTTGAGAGTGCAGCTCTAAGTGGGTGGTAAACTCCATCTAAGGCTAAATATGACCACGAGACCGATAGCGAACAAGTACCGTGAGGGAAAGTTGAAAAGAACTTTGAAGAGAGAGTTCAAGAGTACGTGAAACCGTTCAGGGGTAAACCTGAGAAACCCGAAAGATAGAACGGGTAGATTCATCGTCACGGAGTTGGCTTCTCCGCGGCTCGTGATGTCGGGACCCCGTGTCCACGGCACTCGGCCGCGGTGTCACGGGCGACGACGCCGCCGTGCACTTCTCCCCTAGTAGGACGTCGTGACCCGTTGGGTGTCGGTCTACGGCCCGGGTGGCTGCATGTCTCAGCGTTCGCGTCGGGGCAGACCCCCGGTTGCCCGTCCGGCTGCCCGGCGGTACCTGCACGGTATAGAGCCGCATTGCACTGCGTCGGGCCCGCCGCAAGCGCGGTCAGCGATTCCCGGTGGTTGGACCCAGTGCCGTCCTCGGGCCTGGCCAGCTGTTGGCAGGCGGTGTCCTCTGACTGGCTCATTTGAAATATTTTTATACCGGTCGGCGACGCTATTGCTTCGGGTACTTTCAGGACCCGTTTTGAAACACGGACCAAGGAGTCTAACATGAGCGTGAGTCATTGGGACACGCAAACCTAAAGGCGAAATGAAAGTGAAGGTCAGCCTAGCGCTGACCGAGAGAGGATGGGCCGCGTCACGTTGCGGCCCCGCACTCCCGGGGCGTCTCGTTCTCATCGCGAGGAGAGGCGCACCAGGAGCGTACACGTTGGGACCCGAAAAATGGTGAACTATGCCTGGTCAGGACGAAGTCAGGGGAAGCCCTGATGGAGGTCCGTAGCGATTCTGACGTGCGAATCGAGCATCGGAACTGGGTATTGGGGCGAAAGACTAATAGAACCATATAGTAGCTGGTTGCCTCCGAAATTTTCCTCAGGATAGCTGGCACTCGCGTACAAAACGTGCACGAGTCTCATCCGGTAAAGCGAATGATTAGAGGCCTCGGGGCCGAAACGACCTCAACTTATTCTCAAACTTTAAATGGGTGAGATCTCCGGCTTGCTTGAACTATGAAGCTACGAGATTTCGGATCAGAGTGCCAAGTGGGCCACTTTTGGTTAGCAAAACTGGCGCTGTGGGATGAACCAAACGCCGAGTTAAGGCGCTGAAGTCGACGCTTATGGGAAACCATGAAAGGCGTTGGTCGCTTGAGACAGCAGGACGGTGGCCATGGAAGTCGGAATCCGCTAAGGAGTGTGTAACAACTCACCTGCCGAAGCAACTAGTCCTGAAAATGGATGGCGCTGAAGCGTCGCGCCTATACTCGGCCGTCAGCGGCAAGAGAGGCGGCTTAGGCTGTCATAAAGCACTGACGAGTAGGAGGGTCGCGGCGGTGTGCGCAGAAGGGTCTGGGCGTGAGCCTGCCTGGAGCCGCCCTGTTGCAAATAGCCAGGTGGAATCCAGGTGAATTACCAGGTCAATTTTCCAGGTTGAATTTCCAGCTGGGGGACCTGGATTCCAGGTGGGATTGACCTGGATTCCAGGTGGGATCGACCTGGATTCCAGGTGGGATCGACCTGGATTCCAGGTGGGTTCGACCTGGATTTCAGGTGGATTTGATTTGGATTCCGTTTCATTCCAGCTCGAACTTTCCACCCGGTGATGAGAATAAAATATGCTACAATTTAGTATTTGGATGTGAAAGGAATTACCATGAGACATATTAATTTCAAAATTCCATGTATTAATGACGAACATCTCAAGAACACATTTTATGTACATTGTACAATCATCAAACATCATTTATAATTACAAAAATGTAGCAATGATGGATCAGTTGGGGGTTAAAAGTTAATCCCCGAGTGATCCATCATTGCTACATTTTCGTATCATCAACATGGAGGGTGAAAATATTCAAAATATTATTCATAATTACAGTTATCACAAATCTCAGAGATTAAGAAAAACAAAATTTATTTATTTTTTTTTTCACATAATTCCATCTCGAAATGGATGACACAGCTCGTGAAATACTACCAATACATATTTGGCAACGCTGAAATATATTGTTTCGAATTCAAATCCATGAAAACGCATAACCTGTCCAGTTCCTGGATCATGACAGTTGATATTTGATCGTCTTCAAGAGCCACTCTTCTGATGGAAGTTAGTTGTTCATTTATTAAATTGTCTAATTCTACGTACACTTTTGAGTAAACAACATACTCCATTCCATTATTAGGATTAACTAAAAATTGGTGAATTCTTATATAAGTCCCATATTTTAAAATCGCATACGAGTTATCCGACCTCAAACAAGTTCTTGTAGAAGCTCTGAATAGATTGGAATTTCTCACCATTCTATCGAATGCTCTAACACCTGCATTCATTATCTGTAAATCGTCGATATTTTGCAATGGTCGAGACTTACCAAAATATCTATTTTCATTTAACTTCAGTGTCGCCTGAGTAATTCTATTTTCCAAGTAATAAATGAAGTCTTGAATTGGTGAATTCTCCAATGTATCAACATACTCCTGTAGCAACTGCACGCACAGATTCAGTGATAAATTTCTGCATACTTGGCTAAGAACACCTTTAGCTGCATGGACACTTCTAAATATTCGATAATTACCTGCTTCGAAAGTATAGGCATTGTGGCTCCACAATGGCCCCCAGTTTATTACACTTTGTGGCAAATGTAATAACTGGTGTATGTTATACGTCATTGCATGAGGTCCATAATAATACTCAGTGTCTGCGACGAATGATTTTAGGAGACGATCTGCTCTCTGTAAATCTGCGATGCTGATCGTGTCTTGTAGCAAGAGATGGTATGCTTCAACTAACAATGACCAATGTTGTAGGTATTCCTGAAATTCAGCAATTTCACTTAAAAGTACTATACTATAAAATAACACCCAGTTTTCAAATTCTTTCGCTTTCCAATATTTCCAATCTTTCAATGATCGCGATAAACGCATAAGTTGAGTGGGGACCTTGAATGACTTGATTTTTTCATCCATCTGATCAAAATAGAACTTTGGAATGGAATATGGCATATTGGAAGTCTTGAACCAATATTCCATGAATTTTTTTGCTACTCCGAGGTCGAGGCAGTGCATAGGATCAGGGACAAACCCGTCAATGATATTGAAATTATTAAAATTCAATAAGGGACTTGGTTTCTTCATGCCATAAACCGGAAACCGTGAATTCATAGCGTCTTGTATATGCTGAAGCGTTTCGTCGGCTGTTCTTCTAATCGGAATTTCATCCAGTAGCGTATACTTGATGGCACTTCCTCTGCCATGAAAAACTCGTTGACCTGGATGAGTACACCAGGAGCACCCATAATCCCCATTGAATTGAATTATTCCTTGCATCGGTGGCCTTGCAGTCGAATCAACGCAGCAACAAATAGCGTACACGTAAATACGCTGTTCTTCACCTCCAATTGTGCAGTTTATACCAGATACCGAATAATGATTTATACTATTAACAAAGATTTGCAGAAAGTAAGTCATATTTGGCTTGTCATGTCCAAACCATACAGAATGGACAATGGTTTTTTTGTTCCGAATGTGTTGGGGTATTTCATTCACAACAACTTGAATAGGCCAAATACTGAATTTTGAACTTTTAAAAACAGGAGCACCGTCACTGTTGAACATTAATGTTGCGTAAGTATCTTTTTTATCATCTGGTAATGATCGTCTGAATTCTTGATATTTCAAACCATCAGTTATGTGGCTCCATTGTAAGTTTTCATTCTCTTCTTGTCTATTCATTATAATATTTGAAAAATATGTTTCATTTTCTTCAATTATATTTTTAATATCATGTCGGATGTCAAATACTATGAAGAAGTCTGTGTATGATGGATTCTTTATGTCCACGTCAACTTCACACACGTCACAATGAATAATTGTCATTTGTTTGTTAAATTCTTCTAAGTACATTTTACAATCCGGGCAAACAGCATGGAACTGTACTCCTTCCTGTGGGTTGAATAATTGATCGATACGATATCTTGTGTCTCCAATAACTTTTTCACCAAAGATACTGTTGATTAATTTGCATAAATCTGCTGTAGCAGAATGGGTCAATCCATTTGTTGAAGAAAATTTCATGATTCCTAACCACATTTCAATTATATCAATGTTGCAATGTGCATCAATGATTTCTCTAGCTTCTTCATTCATAATCAAATCTCTCAATTTCTGAAATCTGTGATTGAAATCTCCGACATTATCATCTTCATGCAAATCTTCTATTAGTTCTTCCAAGGAATATTCTTGACTTGATGGATATACGTAATTATCAGCTACGCTCATTGAAGTATCAATCTGCATGAAAATATAATCTTGTTAGGGTCTTGAACTTGAAGAAAATATTTAGACTTTTCTTAAAAGCTACAATTTAGTGAAGATGAAAAGAATTTGAAATTTAAACTCAAAGAGTGAAAAGATATATCAAAAGTTACAACCATCAGTACTCTTAAATAGATACCAGATGTTCTTGAATGATTTTTTCTTTGCCACCGTGATGAAAATGTTTTGTGCACAATTCCGTGAAGAAGTGTAAGATAGTATGATTATGTTTGAAAATGTGTGAAAATGTGTCGGTAGTTGTACTGCCTTTGCACATTTTCACAACAATTTAACAGATTTCTATACATTATTTCACAATTTACAAAAAGGCAACCCCAAATATTTGAACAATTATCCTTAGTTTTGTTTGAACGTGAGAAAATCAACTTATTAAATCTTGTTACAAAGATTGCGCGGAATTTGTTGTGGAAGAGAACTTTTTAAATTACTTTATACATAGCTTATAGTTACATATTTCATGATATATTGAAGGTGTTACTATATAGACTTGAATGAGATGAAACAACTGATTTCATATAAAATATTTCTAATTTGATTGAACATATAATTTGTGACAAGAAAAATTTTATCCAAAAGAATAGAATAAAATTAGGTCGTGTCTTAAAAATTTAGTTGTTCACTCACGTTTTCAGTGGTACTAGTTCCATTAATTGAAATGCTGTGAATATTTTGCTCTGAATTACATGAACCTTCGATTCGATCAGCAATTTCTTCTTCATGCCTATGAACGGGAGTACCATCATGATATTGCTCATATTGCTCTGAATCATCTGAGGACTCGATTGAAAAAGAACTGAGAGATAAATCTTCATGTGCATCTGAAATATATTATATATATTGTAACAGCGATTCCCGCGGGCTCGGGTGTTACCCGCAGGAACTACGATCCGTTATCAAATTAGCACCAACGCTTTACCTCCTCCGACTAGCTCTATTCAGATGTTGGGCGCCAGACTCCGGGCTCAGAGTCCTCTCTCTCTCTCTCGTGCTCCAGCTAGCCTATCGGTAGAGGGATATTCGTGGGGGCGAGAAATAAAAACACTTGACACTAGAGAAATAGGTTTGAAATATTATTTATTAATTAAAAAGAAAAAAAGAAAAAGGTGATATTAATTTGTACAGCCTATCACCTGGCTTCGGCTTTTCTCACCGCTACTTTATGTTGTGTAATCTAAATAACGATAAACTAAATTAAATAAAATAAACGACTAGAAAAGAAAATAAATTAAAAGAAACTCTACTCTAAATTATATAAATTCTCAAAAGTGACTCTACTCGAAATAATTGAATATTATAATAAAGCTAGGAACAGTATAGTTGACGGTTATCACAGACAGTAGGGAATAGCCTTTCTCCTACGACCAGCTGGAGGCTTGGCTGTCAAGTTGATTTCGAAGTCTACGCTTCTAGTCTCTAACTGACAGCTGATCACTCAACAGCTGGGAGGGGAAGGGAATCGGTACTCACTCGGGACTCGGCCACGAGAGTGCTCTGACACGCAGCAGACTATCTGCGACGCGTGACGTCAGAGACCCGGGCAATATGGCGGCGACTCTACTCTGGCGAATTTCTGCGCAGCGGCGATGCAAGCCGGAACGCTGTCGCGCAGAATCGACGGCCACTTAGCGAACAACAACAAGTTCGAACGTGCCGGTTCTCAACCGACACGTGGTATTCGGGGAATCGGGACTAAAGACGGTACTCGGGGAACGAAGAGCTTCCTGACAAATATCTCGAGACTCAAAAGGGATTTTTGGGACTCTAGGGGAAGAATGTAGACTATCTTAGGGGGTCTGGACTGGATTGATCCTACCTGATCGATACGCTGGCTCGGCCTCGTGGTCGGCTCGTGTCCGTGGGCAGGCGAGGGTCGTATAATTCAAAATCAGCAGTAATCAAGTCCAAAATCCAAATCAAAAGTCCAATAGTCAATAGCAGGGGTCACAATATCTCCAAAATCACTCACAAAACTCGACAAAACTCCTCAAAACACTCTACACTACTCTCTCGATTCAATTGCTATTATCGCACACGGGTTTACTCAGCGGCTAGGCAATGAATGGCTCTTCGTTTCCGGGATGCTAATTGCTGCTTATCGCCGTTCGTCCTGTTAGCGCCAGCCGTCATCGATAGACCAATCCGAGGATCTACGGTCGATAAGGCGTCGCTAGGACGAAGGGCGGCAGTATTCAAATTAGCTAACGGGACTTTTGGGCTCTCGGGGATACATACGCTCGTTTAGGCTGGTACGGAGGAGGTCTAAACGTTTGCCACGTTACAATATATATATATACATTAGGGTGGGCCAAAAAAAAAGAATAATTTTTTTTTTCTTAGCTACCATGAAAATATTGTTCAGGATGACAAAAAATAAATCCTGTAAAAGTTTAAGCTCTTAATATTAATATTAAGAGGTGGCGTTTAGTGATTATCGATTTCGCATTTAAATAACACAGGAAATTTTTTTTTTTCATTTGGAATTTTACTCCGTTTCAACGAATCAGCGTGTGATAAAAACGAATACATATTCTTGTAGGAAATTGAACGATCTCCAAAAAAGGTCCGATATGATTTTTCGCTAAGTCCACTCGATTAGAAGTTATTCAAGGTTAAAGTTCAACCTCAAACGGTATATGATGACTTCAACTTCCTTTTTTTTTTTCGACTTAGCGAAAAATCATATCAGACCTTTTTTGGAGATCGTTCAATTTCCTACAAGAATATGTATTGGTTTTTATCACACGCTGATTCGTTGAAACGGAATAAAATTCCGAATGAAAAAAAAAAAAATTCCTGTGTTATTTAAATGGGAAATCGATAATCACTAAACGCCACCTCTTAAGGGGACCAGTACAGCTTGGTTTAAGATATTTCAAGTACTCCAGAATCACTTTATTTGTCAACCAAAGTTTATTTTACATCAAAAAGAATATTTCTGCAAAAAACTGTGTCGTAAGGTTTCAGGCACACCGTTGATCCAATCCAGTGTTTCGACGTCTCAACTTCTTCAGACAGGAGTTCCACATCTTATGAACGCGGGGATCTGAAAAGAAAAACACATGTGAAAACTTACAGTCATTTATCTAAAATTTCCAAAATTTGAGCCACTAATTTGCAAATAACTTGGCCAAAATAGACACATTCAAAAATTCCCTCGTTCATATCATGAGGATTTGTCGCCCGAACAAAATGAGCCGTCAAAGACCCCAATCGGAGCAACGGTGCTCCTAAAACCTTACGACACAGCTCCAAAAACATAGTTCTGAGATAAACGAGTTTGAAGATTTTGCAGAAAAATTGTTAAATAATTATATACTCCTCCGGAGACTCATACATCAAAAAGTTTGTTATACCAAAGTTGAGTGAATTTTTTTTTTCTTTTTTTATTTTCATTTTTCAAGAATAATTTTTTTTTTTTTCGGAAATTTAATTTTTTTTTCCTTTCTGCAAACTGTTTTCTCAGAACTTTTTTTTTCTATATATTTTTGTGTTCCATGCAAGCTTCTTTCTCTTACTTACTTCTTTAAAAAGCTCCAGCAGCATATGAGGGCCCTGCTGCATCCTCCGCAGACTCATTGCATTGCCCAATACAACGCATCGCTAGTATGGATCGCCTATTGATTTCATACGCGCTTCGTGTATCATCAATCATAGGGCTACTTTTGAAGGTTTTTAGCTGGACACAATTTTCACAAGAGATACCGTATGTTCCACCCAGTCCTCTCAAGCTAACTTCAGTCATAACTATCGACCCACCACATGTCTTGCAAGATAAATGCTCCCGCAGAGCACGGAATAGTGTTTCAACGTGAAACAGCCTATAGCCAGCAGAATCGCTAGCCTCGTAGTCGCCACTGATTTTTCTATCCGAAGCTGTTGAAACATGAGTGCTCTGTCCAGCAGCCGCTGTTTGCTTCTGCGAAAATGTTTTCGCCCTCTTCTTTGACCGGCCAATGCATCCTTTTGTGCCAACACCAGAACTCCTCTCTCTTCTTTTCATATTGAATATATTGGATATATTTTATATATTTCTTTTCTGTTTTATCAAAAAATCTGTGAACAAAAAGCAAAAAAATTTCGACCGCACACACAGTTCGGCAGAAGCTTAGTGTAGATATTACTATTTTGATTGAATACTTACTTTTAGGTTATAGTTTTCGAAGCACCAAGTCACAACACCCGTACAACGATTACGCGCTATAGATATTAGGTAAATTTATAATTATTTAGTACTGAAAAGTACTGTTTTTATTTATTTATTTCAATTCTGAAACACTGAAAATCGAGCAGACGCTCACGCAACCTCGAAAAGTATTGCACAAGTAATGGCGATCATACACCATGTGATCAATATCGAAATCAAGCGCCAGCGCCACTTGCGCCAAATCGCGATAGCCAAATAACGAACTTTTGACCGTAACTTCTAAACCGTGACGATTTCGTCAAACTCGATTTTTTCACAGACGTAGAAGATCTTCAGGTAACATAAACTGCAAAAAACGAAAAACCAATTTTTTCGAAAATTCAAGCTGTACTGGTCCCCTTAATATTAATATTAAGAGCTTAAACTTTTACAGGATTTATTTTTCGTCTTCCTGAACGATATTTTCATGGTAGATGAGAAAAAAAAATTATTCTTTTTTTTTTTGGCCCACCCTAATATACATATATAACAATTTTTTGTGTGTGTTCATATCAATATGAATTTACAAAATACTCAATGTACAAAGTAAAGCAAGATTTAGCAATTTTCTTTCAAAATATACCACTAATCATCATAACAAGAGTAGGGATGCATCCATTTTTTTAAATTTTCACATTCGTGTATTTGTGTACGGTTATGCTTATTTATTATTCAAACCATGGCTGCAATTGTTAGTCATGGTACTGAAACCGTATTCAAGTTTATTAACCAATTTGGAAACATAAAAGCAGTAAGATTTATTTTATAAAAAAAACTTTGCCCATCATGAAAGACGATAATCCTCATATAACTGATTAATATACTATGATTCAATAATGATAATATATAGAAACCGTTGTAACATCTCATGATTTGTATAATAATTCTTTTGCATAAATTAATCATTTCATAATTGAATATGATCTACAGTGTATAATAATAAATGATATTCACATTATTTACCATTTGAATATGATCCAGAGTACGTACTAAAAAATGATATACTATTAGTACTTGTGTAATCACTGTTATCTTCATAGCTTGATGACTTTTCTATTATTTGTTCATCAATGCTTTTTACTGACACATGATCACAAGAACCTGAGGAATATTGTTGATGTGTAGTATTGTAACTTGCACTACTCTCCTCAGTATTTACTGCATCATGAGAGCTTGATGAATATTGTTCATGCGTTATATTGTTACTGGCACTGCTCTCTTCAGTATTCATAGCCTCATCAGAGCTTGATGATTCTAATCCACTCATGTTCAATTTGTAAGAATAGATGTCATGAGATATATGTGTAATATAAATTCTATATTCTAAACATTTCACGCTGAAACTTTATCATACAGTTTAATTACATGTCATATTCTCAAAAGATTTACTTCATTGGTCAATGACTCAATTTGTCAAGTTAAATTTTATGAGTAATCAATGACAAAAATGAAAGAATAATGTTCGTATATCACGAAGAGAACAGTCACATAACCTAGACTACACTCCCCAGTGTGGATTCTCGCAAGCAGTAACTAATTTATCCATATCAAGAGACTCGGTAGAGTCTCGCGCCAAGTACATTAAAAAAATTTTTTTTTCAAGCGCGATACTGAACGAGTCTATATACCCGAGAGGCAACTACCCTAACCTATAACGCGAACTAGTATCTTCGTTTTCTTTCACCTCACAACATACACGAATTAAAACTGATTCAATCTAGGATGTGGGCATGAAAAGCTTTCATTTGAGCCCTAGATCGATTAAATCGGTGTCCGGAGTACTGAGATATAATTAACTTCAGATTCTGATACCTTGTTTCCTCGTACAATGTTTGGTTTTCTCTTTAGTCTTCTTCAGACCAAGATTCACATTCAAACCATTCTCATGCAATCACTAGACGGGAAAATCCACACAAAAGTTGTAGAGTGATGTCAGTACGAGATAGTTCCGACGTAGATAGCGCCAGTATCGCAGTCAGAAACCGTCTCCTACATAGACATAGAGCATGGACTGCGCATTCCCTATACAGCCTATGGTAACGCCGAAAGTGAGAGAGAAGGGTAACACACGCGGCCAAATCTGTCTCTTTCTATGCATTTGACGTTGTTGGTTAGAAAGAAACAGATTTGGCCGCGTGTATATGCTGTCTCTTTCTACCGACCGAGCGATTTTCGGCCCGAATGCGCAGTCCATGCTCTATGTCTATGGTCTCCTACACTAGCAGACGCGTATTGTCATTTCATGTTTTTAAATCCCAATAATAAAGGAAATAAGAGAAATACGAGCAATGCTTATTACAAAATTTGAACGTACAAAAACTAGTGAATACCCACCGCAAGCCCCTCGGGTGCCAAAACCTTACGCCAAATACATTAATGTGATAGTCACCAATAAAAATGTTTCGATGGGTTAATCTTGAATCCTACGATCTCGAGCTTTTGAGGTTATGCGAATCGGCTGACGTGTAAAATTCATGGTGATAAATAAAATAACAATTATAAACGGACAAGACTGTCAGATGAATATTAACTGATTTATGAATGCAATTATCAGAAGAAACGGTTTTTTCGGTTCAATTGTTTAGCAAGTTATCGCCTGAGGAAGTCTGACAAGAGAAAATCAAGAGAAAATGTTAAAGTAGAAAAATATGAGGATAGCATTATTCGATATAGGGAACGGCAAGGAGCCAGACCAATAAAGCCGAGTTCAAGCGTTGGATTGCAACGAATTTTACTTCAAGCTCCATGTTAAGCTTATCTCCGAAGGCTCGTCTGCTGAGACTCAAATTGTGAGTCAACGTTATACGTAGGATTCCGACGAGTCCTATAATCTAACTCCGTATCATCTAGTCAAAATGAGATTTTCAGTCAATGTTGTTTGTTGGACTCCGATAGGCTTTATTCTACACTCCACGTCAACGTAGTGCCTTGACCTTCGGTGGAGATAATTTTTTAATCCATAATGTATATTAATAATTTAATGTCAAATTTCAATAAATTTGTTACATTTTGGTATGCAACCTGTGTCTATATGTTCGACTCTATTAAGCTTTCTCCAAATTAAGATTAGTGCTATCACGACAAATGGAATGAAATTACTTATTTATGGATTATTTAATTTTGTAGCGGGTCGCCATATAAGACGAGAGGATGATGAGAGAAAACGCTTGGGTTGCAAAGTATCAGGATAGTGTTATTTGATACGAGAAACGGCAAAAGTCAGACGAAGAGAGCAGAATGCGGGTGTTTGACTTCATAAATTTCCATTTTATGCTCTACGCTAGTCTTGCATGAATAGGCTCAATTCTAAATATTTTGATACCTTCTGTTCAGACCCGAATTGGAAGTTGACGTTATGAGTACGGGACGCGTACATGTTCTTTTTGCAGAGGACCTAGTTGCATTAAAAAAAAAACTACCTACGAATTGCAATACATATATCTGATATCCATACATATTTAGTCATGAGCAGCAACTATAACCCTGCGTGCAAGTAACTCCGTCATTGCCGGTCCCAGGCCCAGATGAGACAGGAGGAGGGCTGCACGCAGGGTTAGATGTTGTAGGTATAAAAAATTATTGTAGTGGAACAATTTGTAAACGCTATGAAAGTACATTACGCGTCACTCTACAAATTTGAGACTTGGGGAAAATTATGAGCACACGCGTGCTCGTTGCTGTTGACGTTTCTGCTTATCGAGCGACTTCGGGCGGTATGAAATAGCACAAAACAACCGAGCGAGCGTAGCGAGCGAGCACAATTATTAGGTGGTCAAGCAAAATTTTACAAAAAGTAGTGAAATCAACCCCAAAAAGCACCTTTGGTGCAAAAACCTTCCGCCAAGTCCATTAATGTGTAGATCACTTCACCAAAAAATAATCAAAGGTTGTGCTCGCTCACTCGATTGGTTGATGATTATCAACATACAAAAGCATTGAAATCAGATACAACTGCCAAGTACCTGTAGAATGATAAAAGTTTGGAATTGAAAAATTTGTTCAAACTAAATAACGTTGTACTCGTTCGCTCGCTGCGCTCGCTCACTCTATTGGCTTATGATTATGGGTTGAAAAAACAATTCGGATGAAGAGATTGAAGATGTCAACATTTATCTAAAAATATTCATAACGAAAAAATAATATAAAACAAATTAAAAAAAAAAATTTGGAGGTAGTGGTACTTTGGGGGCCTTTTGTAGAAAAAGAAATATAAAATATCGATCACGAACCATATCAATGTCATCTGATAGATATTCAAACATTGGCCCGCCAACGTACCACGGACTCCAAATTTTTTTTTTTAATTTTTTTTAAATTATTTTTTTGTTATGAATATTTTTAGATAAATGTTGACATCTTCAATCTCTTCATCCGAATTGTTTTTTCAACCCATAATCATAAGCCAATAGAGTGAGCGAGCGCAGCGAGCGAACGAGTACAACGTTATTTAGTTTGAACAAATTTTTCAATTCCAAACTTTTATCATTCTACAGGTACTTGGCAGTTGTATCTGATTTCAATGCTTTTGTATGTTGATAATCATCAACCAATCGAGTGAGCGAGCACAACCTTTGATTATTTTTTGGTGGAGTGATCTACACATTAATGGACTTGGCGGAAGGTTTTTGCACCAAAGGTGCTTTTTGGGGTTACTTATGAATTGAATAATTTCAAACTTGATGTGTTATAGTTGAATTTTTTCTTGTAAAACGTTTTAAAATGACTACGAACTTTGTATTTTGATTTTAGTTACAACAAAAAAAATTACAATCCACTAACGTATACTGATGCCCGTCAACGGCGTCAACAATAAATTTATAACGTATTTTTTTCTCCCTGCTTGGCGCTTGCTCGAGCGGGTGCCTACAGTTGGCTATGCTGAGTTCATAGATATAGATGTGTGAAGGTGCACTTTCAGAATCCGACTATATCTATCGAAATTGACGACTTATTCACTTCATTGAGATCAATTATCAATCATTATATGAACCGAGCTCTCAGCTAGCACAGGTTACTTATCAAGCTTCTCACGAGCAATTAATGTTTTCTATCGTATTCATTATATAATAATCTATTAAACTAACCTTATTGACGCACGATTCCTTTGTGACCGGCAAAAGTGGAACTGTGAAAGTACATACAAGCTAGTTAGCAGCCATGTGACGAAACTATTAAACTCGTTTATTCTTTGTATACCTAGTGTAAATAATTAGTTTTTAGTGCATCTAAGTATTGAAATAAAACCATACTTTTAGTGAAATTGATACAGTAATATAATAAAATACTCGAAAACGATGGAGCCTACTCATGCCAAAATTAAATTTCATGAAAAATCTAAGTCTGATGAAGAACCCTTTGTGGTTGAGATAACCGAAATCCTTCAATTTGGCAAAAATCAACCTTCTGATGTGAATGATTTTACCAAAGATAATTTATATGATATCATGTACAAAGATACAGAGGATGATGAAGAATATCCTGTCCCGGTTCAGATAGCTTCATTAGCAGGTAAATTTCTTGTACTATATATAATTCTATCAATATTCTAAAATATCAATAGTCACGGTAACCAGTGCGATACCACTTTCATAGGGAATCATGATGGATAAGACTGATAGAGCAATCACAATATTTTTTATTATGTGTCTATCATAGTCATTCTGTAGTATAGAATTTGCATTTGTACTCATGAATGTGTATATCATATCCTATGTTGCAATTGCACGCATAGCAGCATGCACTTATTAGTACTTCATTACATTTGTACACATTTATGAATGCTTTTATTCAATCATGCAACAGAGTGAACCTATAAAAATGATATTACATTTTCAAGTGTGTACGAGCAAAGAAGAAGTGACAAAATTCGAAATGAAGAGAGGTAACTTCTGCCCTTTAAATTTGAGTACAGTGCAAGGGTATGAACCGTATACTAACTCATCTATTGAGGAGGAAGAAGAAGAAGAAGAAGAAGAAGTGGCAGTTGAATCAGCTAACAAGAAAAAGAAGAAGGTTGATAAAGAGGTAATGTTACAAATCATTTCTCATGATTTATTATCGTAATTCGATGAGTCTTCAACATATTTGTGTCTTACCCAGCCTAACCACATAAGTTCACCAACTTTTGCGAATTTCAACTTTGATTGAGTTCTTAAATATTTGTTATAGTATAAATATCCTAATGTAACTATAACATTCATGGTATTGAAATGAAATATTTCATAACTTATAAAAGCTTACGCGTTTAAGAACATCATATAGTAGACTTATCTGGTTTAGCCAGGTAGCCACAGTTGAATTTCTAATTGTTATTTATTCAAGTTATTGACGATCATGCGAAATTTTATAGTAAAATTAAATTCCTTTTTTCATGGAAAATTGTTTCAAAGTTGACTGTAGTCTCTTCAATTGATGTAGATATTGTGACGCATGGTATCTATAACTTTTTATTTCATTTGCAGAAACAAAAAAAAGTTGCGATAAAAGAAAAAGAGATGCAGGATAAGATTTTGAAAGAAAAACAGATGCATGATAAGATTTTGAAAGAAAGAATAGAAAAGTTGAAAAACTCTGATAATTTGTCATTTCAAGTAACCTCTAAAACAGCAGGTTACTTACCTAGTCAAGCAACGTTACAGACTGTACCTAATGAAAATGTAATGAGTTCTGAAGAATCTACATTGATAGAAGAGAAATATAACAATCTTCAGAAACAATATCAGAAAATTGTGTCTGAGCATAAAGCTGAAATGATTTCGCTGAAGAATCGATTCAACAATGTATCTGTGAAATATGAGGATCTCTCAAATAGTTATAAGAAATGTAAGGAACAATTACATCTAGTAATGGAACTGAATCTAGAACTCCAGAAGAAAGCACTGTTGGGTAATCAAAGATGTGCAAATGAAACAACAGTTCAAATCCAAAAATATCCGCTCAATGAAGACACTAATGAGAACAAAGGTCATACTGAGTGTGACTCTGGTAATGTTTGTAAAACACCTGAGTTCTCTGAGCAAAATAATAATGTGCCAATCATACAATATTCGACTCCGAAATCAACAAAGGTCAGCAAATATTATTTATACCACTCTAACCTTAAAATAACAAATTTAATATTAATTTTTGGCTCTCGTGTCCAATCACAATGTCTCTGTTTCCTAAATTCTCAGGTGATTTCTCACTGAATAAGTCTCTATGTATAACTATCTATATAATTCACAAAATAATTTTCTTCATTCTCATCTGATTTCTCACTCAAAATAACTCAGTTGGTGAAGCATTCGATTAGTAATCAAGTATTTTATAATATTTTCAGGCTCAGATTCCATCAAAAAAAATTTTTGAGGTGAACGGTAGACGAGAAGAAATTTCTCCTTTTACAGATATGCATGATGAGCAAATGAATGTTCTAGAGGAGTCTGAACTGAAAAATGCGATTACTCACTCTCCTCAAGAAAAAGATCAGAGTTCATCAAATCTTCATCCAGGAGGTGATGAGACTGATTCTAGCCCTAGCGTAATAAATAATAAAAGAAAGAGATTCCATCAGATGAAGAAAAAAATACAAGAAAGAAATAGTCAACCAGTTGAGGAAAAAACCCGTCATTTGAGGCAGAGTAAATCTTTTTCTCAAGACAATGAGATTAGCGATGAATCAGATTTTTACCAGGAAAGTGAATATGACTCTAGTCCGAGCATTATCAATAAAAGGAAAAGAATAACCCAAAGGGTGAAAAATATTTTTGAAAAGAAAAATAGTCAACCAGGTCCAAGTAATCATCTTAAAATAAGATCAAAAAAAGGATTGACAATTCATCGAAGAAACGATATTCTTTTGCGAAAAGCTGGAGTCAAAGCCAAACTTGATTGTAATTTAAAAAATACAGTTAAAAGTAAGAGCTCTCAAGCAGCTGTAACTAACCCTTCTTTAGAAGGGATTGGTAAAAAAGTACGAGATAATTCTGTCACTCGTACAGACACTGATTCAGTTCAAATTCCTATGCAAAAAGAAAATGACAATGAAAATGATCACGCAGAGAAAAACAAAAAATCTAGAGATCCTAATTTTTCAAATGCATTTGAAAAATACACATCTGATGAGGCAGTAAGTATATGGATTTCCGTTAAAATACCAACTTGTTCGATCTTAATTATTATTCATAATTCTTAATTTTATTCACAGGTTCGAATGATATATTTGAACAATCATGTTTCCATTACAACTGAGGAATGGCGTGAGTGGAGGAGTAGAGATTTCCAAAAGTTTATCAACGCTGTACTAAGAAAACTATATAATGATGATCCTGGTCTGTTATCGAAAAAATGCCAAAGAGAAGGTCAGTTTGTGAGGACACCTGAAGGTATCAATAAAAGGTCCGCTCTAACGCCTGTCAAGAAGAAAACCATTTACCGTAAGAATTGTCACTTGAAATTGATTATACTCTGTAAATTCGTGGTAGGATGACTTAAATGATTCTTTTAAATTTCAGGATGCGCCCAATTGTATTGTGAAAAGGAAATGGGACTAAAGGATGAGTCTGAGATCCGTGATACGCTGGTTCTTGTCTCGGGTTTTATAACTGACTACATAAATACCATTATTAAAGAGATCAAGAAGGAAAAAGAGAAGAAATAATCCAGAAAACCAACTTTACTCAAAATCATACGCGATAATGTTCGATAATTACTATAACACCTACTTATAAATTATATAATTACATAATAATTATGTAATAAAAAGTATACTTGAGATTTTTGATGAATACTATTATTATTATTACTTACTAATAATTTTGTAATAAAAAGTATATTAAACATTTTTGATAAATACATAGAAATTTATTATTGATATCTTACCTAAAATCTTCCTTTTCCCTAAGATATCCCAAATAATACTGAATTGCAAAAAATTTTATTCTCGTCACAATGCTGAAAAAGCCAGGGCAACTCCAGGTCGATCCCACCTGTAATCTAGGTCATTCCTACCTGGAATCCAGTTCGATCCCACCTGGAATCCAGGTCGATCCCACCTGGAATCCAGGTCGATCCCACCTGGAATCCAGGTCGATCCCACCTGGAATCCAGGTCCCCCAGCTGGAAATTCAACCTGGAAAATTGACCTGGAAATCCACCTGGATTCCACCTGGCTATTTGCAACAGGGCGCCGTCGGTGCAGATCTTGGTGATAGTAGCAAATACTCCAGCGAGGTCCTGGAGGACTAACGTGGAGAAGGGTTTCGTGTGAACAGCCGTTGCACACGAGTCAGTCGATCCTAAGCCCTAGGAGAAATCCGATGTCGATGACGGTGTATTTCTATGCCATTTGAATGCAACGCGTTTTACACCGCTCTGCGACGAAAATTATCGAGGTTCGGGGAATTATTGAGAAAATAACACCGTTTTCAACCCCTGTTTTTTCTCATTTTTTTTCTCCTTCGTCTCGATTTTATGTTTTCGCTCGTCTTACGTGTACGCGCGGCTTGAAGTGACACACCCGTCGGGCGAAAGGGAATCCGGTTCCTATTCCGGAACCCGGCAGCGGAATCGTTTACAAGTCGGGCCCTCGCAAGAGAGTTCGTCGGGGTAACCCAAAAGGACCTGGAGACGCCGTCGGGAGAACCGGAAAGGGTTTTCTTTTCTGTTCAAGCGTTCGAGTTCCCTGGAATCCTCTAGCAGGGAGATAGGGTTTGAAACGCGAAGAGCACCGCAGTTGCGGCGGTGTCCGAATCTTCCCCTCGGACCTTGAAAATCCAGGAGAGGGCCACGTGGAGGTGTCGCGCCGGTTCGTACCCATATCCGCAGCAGGTCTCCAAGGTGAAGAGCCTCTAGTCGATAGACTAGTGTAGGTAAGGGAAGTCGGCAAATTGGATCCGTAACTTCGGAATAAGGATTGGCTCTGAGGATCGGGGCATGTCGGGCTTGGTCAGGAAGCGGGTTTGGCTGACGTGCCGGGCCTGGGCGAGGTGATGGTTTCGGCCGGATCCGAGCTCAGTCCCGTGCCTTGGCCTCCCGCGGATCTTCCTTGCTGCGAGGCTTTCGTGACGGTTCGCCGTCGCGGTCGTCCTCTTCGGCCGCCATTCAACGGTCCGCTCAGAACTGGCACGGACTGGGGAAATCCGACTGTCTAATTAAAACAAAGCATTGCGATGGCCCTAGCGGGTGTCGACGCAATGTGATTTCTGCCCAGTGCTCTGAATGTCAACGTGAAGAAATTCAAGCAAGTGCGGGTAAACGGCGGAAATAACTATGACTCTCTTGAAAAACCGAGGAAAGAGGACTAGTTATAGAAGGCCAGAGAGTGGCATGTCTCGCATTTGCGGACGACATTGCTCTTTTTGGTAAGAATAAGCCTTAAGCTCAAAGCCTCCTCGAAACAGCTGGCAGATTTCTATCTCGTCTGAGCATGAAGCTGGCTCCGCATAAATGCCGTGCGTTTGAGATTGTGAATAAGGGAAAGACCTACTTCACCCGAAACCCAGACCTCAAGGTCGGTGTTAATCCGGTGCCGTACCTTGATGCTGAGGACAGCACTTGCTACCTCGGCGCACGGGAGGGACCCTGGAAGGGTATCCTCAAAGGTGATGAAAGTCGATGTCTCATTGACGCCACCACCCGCCTCCATGGACTGCCTCTCAAAGTAGGCCAAAAATTAAAGCTCTTAAGGGGGGACAGTACTGAAAATTTGTAAAAAAACATTTTTTTATTTTTTCCACTACTCAAAATGGTTCAATCATAAATCGCCTTCAGCAGTTTTCAGATATGAGTAGTATGTGTATTTGAAAAAAATATAAACCTCCTGCGATGAAAGTGTATGCGCAAGGAACCTTTCGCAGTGGTTCGAAGGAAATCTTCTGCGAAAGGTTCCTTGCGCATACACTTTCATCGCAGAAGGTTTATATTTTTTTTCAATATACATATTACTAATATCTCAAAACTGCTGGAGGCGATTTTTGATTGAAGCATTTTGAGTAGTGGAAAAATAAAATATGTTTTTTTTTTTTCAATTTTCAGTACTGTCCCCCCTTAACAACATACGTGCTACAGCATTTCTTGTATGGCCTTATTACTAACGGGACGAGCAGAACAGCCCTCATTGAACTTGACACTGCAATAAGGCAGTTGATCAAGAAAATGCTACACTTGAAAACCTTGACCACTAATTACCTGTTCTTTACCAGGAAAAAAGACGGTGGTCTAGGTATCTTAAATTTTGAAAAGATAGTTCTGCACGCCAGACTTAAACATTGGGCAAAACCTAGAGAAGCCAATGATCCTGTCCTGTGTGCCATAGCCAGTAACGAAACGAATATAAAGAAAGCACGTGACTGGTGCAAGCATCTCGGGATAGAATGGCCTGCGAGCCTTAGAGACATCGGAAGATCCAAGATCCAATACAAATCCGCCTTCTGGCAGAGCTGGTCCTCCACGCTAGGTCATCAGGGCCACGGAGCCAAAGACTTTGCGGATAACGCACTCAGTAATTCATGGCTCCGCGAGCCGCACGTCCTCAAGCCCAACCGCTTCATTACTGCCTTACAGATGCGAACTAATACAGTGGGCACTAGAGTCAATCTTGCCCTAGAACATCCGACGGATGACGTTAGCTGTCGAGGTTGTAGAGCCGCAGCAGAAACACTAGGGCACATTTTAGGGCAGTGTCGCGTCACCAAGCCGGCTTGGATCAAACGTCATAACGAAATAGACGACTTCATAGCCAGAAAAATAATTGATAGAGGAAATATTCTGCTGAGAGAGCCAGAAATCGTGGTTAACGCCGAAAGGCATCGACCCGACCTGGTCGAAATAAACAAAGCGCAAAGTCAGCTTACCATATACGATACCACGGTTGTATATGAGCGGAATGACTATCTCGAAGTCGCGCATGCCAAAAAGGTACTTAAATACGCGAAAGTGGCCCGGCACTTGGCCGAGGTGTACCAATGCCAATGGTGAAGTGTAGCGCCCATGGTGGTGGGTACTCGCGGCGCGATACCTAGCAGCACTAGATCTACCCTTACGGCAATAGGCTGCAGAAACCAAGATGTCGTCACAATATCTTTGACGGCACTACGATCTTTAATCGAGATGTTCCATTCGTTCATCGACCGATGTGACAGAAGGAGGCACAGGCCGTGATGGGCATAAACCCGCCAGGGTAGTACGGAGGAAAGATAAATACGGAACCAAATATTGAGCACTATTTTTTTTTTTTCTCTTCCCTCCTCTTTTCATGCTCGTTTGAACCGTCAGCCTCATCCTCTTTTATTAACCGGACTCATACGAGATTAGGTTTTAATGTCGATTAAGTTTTAACTCTTTCTTTCATATTTCACTTACTTTATCTTTCCTTTTGCTAGTTCGTTCTCTTGTTTTCTATTTTGAATATAGTTCCTGTCAATAGCCCCTTTGCCCCGTCAGAGCACGGGACAGCAGAGTCTCTCGTTGGTTTATTCATGCACCACTCAGCGTCCAGATGAGAATACCCATCGACCAACGGTAAGGGTCTGTTCGCCGGAAAGGTGGCCACTAACGGTCATGTATAAAATAGCCAAATGCCTCGTCATCTAATTAGTGACGCGCATGAATGGATTAACGAGATTCCCACTGTCCCTATCTACTACCCTCCACGGTCTGTTGCCTTGTCGGGGCGGAGGGGCTTGCGTGCTTCAATGAACCCAGAGGCTGTGCCGGCCGGAGCTCGTCTCCTGTCAGGTCCAACCAAGCCGGAGTGGCTCTGGGGGAGAAGCCAGACTAAATTCAGACCACGTCCAAAGCTACGGTGTTCGATCACGTGCTCATGGCTGCATGGCCGCAGGGGCGTTAAATGGTGCGGTCGCGAACGTTCACTCGGGGTACCAGCCGACACCCCGTTTTATCTTGCATGCCGGCTTACCCAGGTAAGGCGGCTCTGCCTGGGTGGACTTCCTTTCCGATCAGTTACGTGGGAACAAACATGGAATCTGAAAACAAAAACGAAAACATCAAACAATTGAAGATCGGGGGACAAGGAGAATGGAGCGGAGCCGGCGGGGCAGAGGGGGACCGTATGGAAGCTGAGGAAATCCCCATGAGCCTAAAACAGGGATATAATCCCACGATAAGAATCGCTAGATCTGAAGGCTCGCTGGCCAGGCAACTATTCCCGGCTTTGCCCGAGACGCCCAAGCGAAAGCAGGGTGTCGTGTCGACATCGTCGACTCCGGAAAAGACCAAGCCTGGGATGTGGGGCGGAGCGGGGGAGGAGCGCGGACGAAAAGTCTGGGAATCGAGATGGAAGCACGGGGGAGAGTGTAGAGAAAAACAAAAAGTCCACGCCTTGCGACGAACGGAAGGGCGCAGTTGGAATGGGGCTTGAGTCTGCGACGGGGAGGGAAGGGCAGGGTATGGGTATGGAAACGGATAAGGACAAAGGAGAGGACATGGAGGGCGCAGATGTTTTGGAAGAACTGAGGGCAGAAAGAGAAAGCCTCGAGGCGTACTTGTTCAACGACAATAATAAGGCTACAAAAGCGATCATTAGGCACGTGCTGGAGAAATGGACGAAATTAGAAAACAGACTGGTCGACGAACACATAAAATGTATAAAGATAAAAGCTAAATACGAGGAGAATGAAAAGCTACAAGCTATTCACCGCTGTGGCGTCGCGCCGGCACCGGTTCTTGGTCGGTCGTACTTGGAGGCTGCTGCTGGTGATTTATCTGAAAAAAAAAAAAAAAAAGAAGTAATAATAATCGGAATAGTGATGAAGTGATCCTGCTGAAACCTGTAGATGAGAATAAAGAGAAAAGAAGTAATGGAGAAATTAGAACAGTAGTGACGGAGCACCTGAAAAAGGTTAAAAAGAAACTGAAGATAGTCGGCATCCGGCAGATGCGCAGACAGGGACACGTTGTAGAGGTGAACGGTAGGGAAGACGTCGATGTGATAGAAAAATCGGGCGTCGGCGCGGTAGGCTTGAAGGTGGACAGACCCAAAAAAGTTGAACCACAAATCGTGATATACGATGTGGAACAGGAATATAGTAAAGAGGATCTCGTGACTGACATCACTGAAAAGAATTTTGACCACATCTCAGAAGAGGAGCGAAGTGCAATGCATGACCAAATAAATCCACGAACCTGCTACAAAGTGGGCACTGGAAGAGTCAATTGGATAATTCAACTGCCGGGTAGACACGCCAGGCATTTACTAAACGACGGACGAATATTCGTGCAGTGGCGCACCTACAAGGTTCGAGAGTATAAGAACATCACTTGTTGTTACGCCTGCAATGGCTCTGATCACATTGCAAGGGTGTGCACCGTTCATGATCCTCTATGCGGGGACTGCGGTCAGAGTGGGCACGTAAGAAAGGATTGCGAATCTGAAAACATAAGTTGTTCCAACTGCATACGATCACGCAGAAGCAATGTGGACCACCCAGTTGGTGATAGGAATTGTCCGGAGTATCAAAAACAGCTGCAGATATATGACAATAGAGATCAATGGGACTAAAAATCGCCCAAATAAATGCGCAGCGATCCTTTGCAGCAATGGCGAACCTGGAGATATATTTTCATGAAGAAAACCTTGATGTTTCGCTGATACAAGAACCATATGTACGTGAAAATAAAGTGACAGGCTTCTCAGGTTCGTCGATCAAGGTAATGCAGCCGGATGTCCTGGCGCCGTGGGTGGCGGTGGTTGTTAGAATGGACAATATGGAGGTGTTTCAGAATACATGCGACGAGTCCGAGCACATTATGTGCTTTCAAATCAAGACATCTACCGACACGCTGACCGTCATTAATATATCGCGTTACTAATGCCAGAAGGTCGTAAGCGACATTATACGATATTTTGGTCTTCTTAAAACCAGAAGGTCGTACAATTGTTTTTTTATGCTATTCGCTAAAAATTCTCTAATATGAATAAATCCGTGAAAATTTCGAAAATCGAAAATTTTGGTCGATACAACCTTCTGGCTTTAGCTTTGAGAGAAAATCGGGAAAGATAAAGCCAGAAGGTCATATCGACCAAAATGTGAGAAATCACATTATCCATGAGAAAAACATAAATTGGAAGTGATAGTAGATAAAATAGAGCATAAACATGAATTTTGGTCGATACGACCTTCTGGCTTTAGTTTTGAGAGAAAATTGGGAAACATAAAGCCAGAAGGTCGTACCGCCATTTTTTTTTTTTCTTTTTGGAATCGTCTAGAAATTGACAAAAACATGTATTTCCATTGAAATTCCCAAAAAAAACAATTTTTGGCGGATACGACCTTCTGGCTTTATCTTTCCCGATTTTCTCTCAAAAATAAAGCCAGAAGGTCGTATCCGCCAAAAATTGTTTTTTTGGGAATTTCAATGGAAATACGCGTTTTCGTCGATTTCCAGACGATTCCAAAAAAAAAAAAAAATGGCGGATATGACCTTCTGGCTTTATTTTTGAGAGAAAATCGGGAAAGATAAAGCCAGAAGGTTGTATCCACCAAAAATTGTTTTTTTGCAGAAATCTCGATGGATCTACGTGTTTCCATCGATTTCATGGCGAATCCGAGAAAAAAAAAAAAAATGGTGAATACGACCTTCTGGCTTTAATTTTCGGAAAAAATCAAGAAAATTAAAGCCAGAAGGTCATATGTACTCGGACATACGACCTTCTGCCTTTATTTTTCGAGTTTCCCAATTTCAATTGATCTACACGTTATTGGTGATTCCGAAGCGAATCCAGAAAAAAAAAAAAATTATACGACCTTCTGGCACTTAAGGGGGTATATACACCTTTAAATGGGTTGAATTTCTGAAAAACAATTTTTCTTTTTTTTTCAACTTGAAGACTCTGATAAAATTGAAAAAAATCATTATGTTTGGGGAGGGTTTGACCTTCATTATCCATATCTTACATCATGTATTACTTCCAGTCTAATAGTGGCTGCGCTGAAGACAGGAAAATACAAAATCACTCGGTTGCCGTAAAGAATCAGACCCAGCGTTGGACCAATCTTGGAATTTTTGGTTCTCAATTGTTCATAAGACATGCCTCTATCAGATGAACATAGAACTTTTCGATATTGCAAGAATTACTTGAGTTAATGAATTTTTTCGATTTTTTTTCTGAATTTGAAAAAAAATTTTGCTTATTTTTCTAATATTTCAACTAAAAATGGGTTTATCAAAAAGTTCTATGTTCATCTGATAGAGGTTTCGATTCTACAAATTTGAAGACCACAAACGCCAGAATCGGTCCAGCGATGCTCCTGATTCTTTACGACAACCGTTCAAAATATTCATTCTCCAGAAATCAACTTTTAAACTTTTTTATCAAAATTTTTTTTTTATTTCATACTGTTCCAAGAGAAGAAAATGTAGTAACAGGAAATTAAGTTTCAAGATTTTGCTTATGACTAATATGCTGGGTCCGCAGCTGCTCTCGTATCGATGAGTTATGAGTCGAGTCGAGTCTAGACACATGTGCCAGGGGGAGGTTCGTAGTGAGTTTTGACCTGTTCTGTACAACAACAGTGTCCGTTAGGTGTCTGGTGAGGCTGTTAGAAAAATAATGAATTGCTTTAGAAAAAATCTGATCAAAATTTTTCAACATACAAATTCTCTAAAATTTTTGATCTTCAATATTTTGGAGATTCAGAAGATGCTAGCACAATTTTTGTCAATGCTACGAAAATTCTTTCATCTTTCATCAATCATACCTTTTTTCTTATAATATTCATTAAACTCTTGCAATTAATATATGTATTGTAGAAATACTCATCTTTTTAGAAATCCAAATGTGTAGTTTCCGGGCATCGATTTCAAAAGCACTTTTTGATGGATCATCTTCTTTCGATTCCGAAGTCTGCTCATAGATATATATATAAACACTGTGTTTATTCGATAATGGAAATTACTATTGGTTTGAATACGTAATGAAAGCATGACAATATTGACAAACAAGTGGACACCTAACCTCGAAAAAATGTAGATCGCAGCCATGTGTTCTGTCAATGATCACAATTCAAAAGAATATTGAGAATTGAATATGTGTAAGAATGATAATTACGAAGAATTAAAAGATCACAGAATCAAATTCGAAATCGAAATATATAAAAACGTCATAAAATTAAGCAGTGGTGTAAGTGGTGTTGGCGGTGTTGTACAATACTTATGGCACTAATCTGAGGGTTCGCGCGCCGCGCCGCGGCGCGGCGCTTTTTCGCAATCTGGCACTGTCATGGCTGTAACTTTTCAAATCCTCTAGATATTTTGACACCGAATTATTTGCAGGTAGAGTAGGTCACTAGCATTCCAAATAAATTATGACAAAAAAAACGTTTTTTTGAAAATTCAAAGGTGTAGATACCCCCTTAAATCGAGATTTTGGCCCTTACGACCGTCTGGCATTAGTAACGCGATATTACGAGTGCAAATATTAAAAATGAACAGATATTATATTATCCTAAGAAAATACTATGTGACGAGACAAAAAATTATCATATGAAAAAAATTATATTATTAAAATAAAGACTAAGGTAAAGGACCCAGTACCGGAACGAGACCCAATATCGGAACGATTCAACACTCAATAATTTATATTTAATCTCGTACGCGATGGAATTTTTCGAATCTTGATTCATTTGATACCTTAATCTTTTATTTATATAACATATATAAATGTGAATTGAAAGTATATTCGAAGTATGAAATAAAAATTGTCAAATATAGTAGTAGTCTCAGATGTACGACTTTTCCAAGTTCCTTAATGGTTTTGTTAAGAAATCAGTCGATGATCTTAAGCTTGTAGAAAGTGCATAAAAAAACTTTTCGGATATTTTTTTTTTTCATGTGTTTGTAGAAGTATTTTGAAATCAGAATAATTTATTTATAATATGAGCAAAATTCCCTTTTCATTTAAATTCTACCGTTCCTTTATTGGTACCCTAAAAATGAGCTGTACCCAGTGTCGGAACAGCCATCCATGTTGCTTTTATCGCATGACACATGCAGGGCATTTTATTTAGTGTACAGATCGAGTGGGGCCAACAAATTAATTTGTGATTGAATATTTAATGCAGTAAGTACGTTTGTTATAAAAAATACATGAAATATACTGTTACGTTTCGGTTCTTGAGCGATACCACCGGTATCGCGAACCGAGTGTCATTGTGAGTTCTTTGCTCGAATTTTTATTTTCTAGACCTTTAAATCAATAATTTAATGTTTCCTATTACGGACTTGAGTCGCCGTGCAACTAAAGCCGCCTCCCCACAGACCTGAACACGTAAACGCGCTAAGGCTGCACTTTACCCAACTAACCTTTTGATTTTAATTTTGTTAAAGTTAGTTTATTCCCAATTTTCTAAACAATAGAACCTGCTGTGCCAGACCTGAGTGCGTCAGAGACACACTAAGGCTGTATCTAGCTTTGGTTAGTTTTATCGATGAAGAAAGACCTGGAAATGGCGGATAAGGGATCTGCATAGAGTAACTTACTTTTTAAATGATCAAGAACTCGATTTATTTTATTTACTAAAACTAGCGGTTGCTACCAGATACTTATTCTATATTTACAGTGATCCTTACTTGCTATTTTTCTATATCGAAGACTAAATTTGGTCGCTAAGCGATGTTTGACAGTTACGTCGTTTTCAAATGAATATTCCGTTATTTTACGTTATATTTAATTTTCTATATTCTGATTATATATTTTCTTTTATGATATTTTCTTTTCTTTTATTTTTTGATTCTATTTTATTTTTTGTTGAACTTTGCGATTTGAGATAGAGCGATATAATATTAAAGTGAGTCTATAGTTCGCAAGGCGCTATGCCTATTGCGACTGATTTGCAAAAGTGCTGTGAGTCAACCCGGTGCTATACCGTAGAATTGCTGGTGATGAGAGCTGTGTCTCGACTTATATATTGACTATGACGTCACGCGACTTGTCGCTCTCGTCGGATGTGCTAGATCATTCGATGTTCGCAACGGCTGATGTTTGAATTGCTAACGGTCAGGCCTATGTTGTCTGATCCGTTACATTGCCCCCTTCGATCATCGGATGGTCGGATGATCTCTGATGGTACGTCTCGGCTGATGATCGACCCTGATGTTGGATGCGGTCTTTTGATGATGTGATGCAATTTTGATTTATCCCCTCTTTAATCCAAGTGGATCTGTGGGATCCATGAGTATGGGAATCTCCACAGTATCGTTGGTCGATGACCGATGGAGATTTCTGCGATACACAGCTGACGATCTTATGGCTGACTTCGCCCGTTGTTCTTGTCGTCGCCTTAGTGTCATTTCTTCTTCCTCGTCATCTGATAAATCTAATGTCCCAAAATTCCGGAGCATATTTATCAGTTCTCCTGTCTTGCGGTTACTTCGCCGATCATAGTCCGCAATGCGGTCCCGTTTTGTGCCGGTCGCCGAAGTGCTTTCAGTGACATTGTATCTAGATGTTCGTCCATTTTTCACCGCGGTCGTTGGAACGTCGGAGGACCTGTCAGTTATCCGTGGTATTTTAAACCTTCGGATCTCTGGTTGACTGAGTTCCAACTCCTCGATTTTCCTGATGGTAGGTGGAATTTTGTTTTTCTCTTTGTTTTCAGGTGTTAATGCTTTTTTTTTCTTAGTTCTTTTATTTCCGATAATTTAAGACGTGGAATGCAGATTTTTTAAAACCATGTTGTGGTTCTGATCTGTCGTAGTTGGTGGGTCTACCTTTGTCTTCTGCACTTCCTTCGATGGATCTACGCTGACGGTCGGCGCATTATTTATTGCATCCACCGGCTCAATTTCAGCTGGTTGGCTAGTATGCACTAGATTTCGCCGGCGATTCAAACGTGATGGATCCATGAGGTGCGCTGCCGTTTGATATCCTCTCCCAATTACATATCTTCCAGGTCCAGATTTAAATTTTCCAGAACTAATTATAACCTTTTCATTTTCAGATGCATGATAGTCATCGTCAACGGCTTGGGTTTGCGTACCCTTATCCTGAACACTGGTGTAACCGTACTCGAACATGGTAAGTGAATGTGATGACTCATACTCGACCTCGAGCTTTTATATCGTCCTCTTCGTCTCATCTAACCAAGGTACGTTAGCAATTCAAACACAACCGCTGCAAACGACGACAGTCAGCTCCCCTAGTTGCTGGTTTCGTTAATTTTTCAAATTTCAGGTAATACATAGTGCTTCAGCATGTTTGTATGGAAACGACCTCGCTCTTTTCGCGTGTTTATATTTTCTAGAATAAATGTAGCTTCGCCAATTCGGTTACAAATACGGTAAGGTCCCTCATATAAAGCTAGAAACTTTGCCATTGTTTTATTTTTTGAATCAGAGACATTTAAAGCTCTTACCAAAACCAAATCGTTTACTTTGAATTCTGTCATTTTATGACTTTCATTGAACCTTTTGGCTCTGCTACTTCCATTCTTCTTAATATTATTCTTAACTAAACTTAATTTTAATTCTTGTGATATGTCTTCCTTATCTAATTTAAACCATTTTTTCCAGAAACGAGTTGGCGGTTCTCCGAGCTGGATCTCGCACGGGCAAAATCCAGTCGACTCATGGTACACTTCGTTCACGCAGCTTTCGATAACTTTCAACCAATCAATCCAGGAGGTATGTTTTCCGGTCAAGAAAGTTCTAAAGAACCTTCCCAATTCACGATTTACTCTTTCGACCATATTTCCTTGAGGATGTCTAATTGACGAGAATATAGGTGTTATATTTTCCTCTTTCAGTTTCTTTAACCATAGCGCTGACGTGAACTGTGTTCCATGGTCGAACTGGATTTTACTCGGCTTTCCAAGCTCTGGTATGTACTTCTCAAAAATGCATCGGATGGTGGAGCGCGCGTCTGCAGTTTTCAATGGATACAAACGCACAAACTTGCTGAATGTGTCAATGGTCACTAATAACCATTTGTAATTTCCTTTACTCGCGGGTAACGGGCCTAAAAAGTCAATAGAAACCAATTCCCCGACCTCACTCGGTGTGATGTTTTGCATCCGAGCGTAGCTGTAACGATTCGGTACTTTACATAGCTGACATCGCTCGCAGCTAGCTAGAATTCGTCGAATGCACCGCGCGAATTTTGGAAAGTAGAAGTTTTCATTCAACAATTTGTAACATTTTCGAGCCCCAACATGTCCGTATGCCTCATGTGTTTCGGTTACTAATTCTTTTATCAAAGCCGACGGAAGATAAGCTCTTTTGGAGCCCCCTGGTTCCAAGTGGTACCAAATCCCTTGTTCCAATTTTAATCTCTTTTTATCCCTTGTCAAATCCTCATCGACGAGGTGTTTAATATGCGGATCATCAGCTTGGAGCTGTCCGAAAATTTTCAATTTATTCTCTAAATTTTGGTTTATATTTCGTGCTAACGGTGCAATTATTTGCAATTTGTTTATTTGCGGCATTTCGTTGGTTTTGTCAGGTGGATATCGGCTAAGCGTGTCTGCCACGATATTGTCCTTGCCTTTAACGTATTCAATCTCGAAATCGTATGTTTGAACAAACAATATCCAACGCGCCAACCTTGAACTGACTAATTTGCATGTCGTCATGAATGTAAGCGCATGATGATCGGTCCGAATTGTTAACTGAGCACCGATAATAAATGTCCGGAACTACTCCAGCGCGAAGACTATCGCCAAAAGCTCTTTTTCCGATGTAAAATAGTTAAGCTCCGCCCCCTTGAGCGTACGACTAGCAAAACCTACAATCAATTCTTCGTTTTTGTCGGATAACTGATACAATACGGCACCGATAGCAAAGTTGCTTGCATCACACTGCAAATAATACCGTTTTTTAGGGTTTGGATGATGAATGATCATCTCTTTACAAAATAATTGTTTTACTTTATTGAAATGTGCTATCATTTCTTCGTTCCAGTCCCACTTGACATCCTTTCGTACTAGTTTTAACAGCGGAGCTGTTGCATCCGAATAATGTCTTGCAAATTTACCGTAATAATTTGTCAGACCTAAAAATCCTTTCAATTGTTTAACGTTCTTTGGATCGGGAAAATTCGTTATTGCTTCTATTTTTTCCGGTTGTGGCAAAATTCCATTTTTTGTAATCCGATGTCCTAAGAAATCAATTTGTTCCCGAAAAAACTTCGATTTATTGAAATTTATGGTCATATTATGTTTTCTAAAAACTGTAAATAATAACTCCAGGTGTGCCAAGTGAGACGGAAACGAATCAGATAGACACAGTATGTCATCAACGAAGTTGATGGTAAAATCCTCTGTTTCCTTTAAGACTAAATCAAGAGTGCGGATGAGACTTGCTAAGCTGGTGCTTAATCCGTAGGGTGTCACCGCGAATTGATATGTCTTCCCCTCGTACATGAACGCCGTATACTTTCGTGAATCCTTATGCAATGGTACTTGCCAAAAACTCGCAGTTAGATCAAGGCTAGACATAACGGAATTGTCTCCGCACTTTTGAAACAAAACCTCAGTAGATTGCGCACAATCATGGTCAGGTACTATTAGCTTGTTAATGTAACGCGCATCTAATACCAGTCGAATGTCGCCTGATTTTTTAGCTACCACCACTATAGGGTTTATATATTCGCTGTATGAGCGCTCAATGATACCAAGATTTAACATTTTATCAATCTCTTCTCTGACTTTATCTCTGTGCATAATCGGCACTGGGTATGATCGTCTTACAAAAGGTCGATCTTCATATATTTTAATCTTATGTTCGTAAATAGTGACTCTACCAGGTATTTTCGAGAAAATGTCGCGATACTTTTTTAACAAGTTTGAAAATGCGTTAATCTCACAAGCTTCTAGTATCTGACATTCTGATAATTTGCTATTAATCTCATCATCGGTTAATCCCGGATTATGTCCAGCTTGATGACTATTAATTGCTTCGATGTTTGAAATTGTCTCTTTATCCCAGTTCACATTTTTACATTCATTTGCTCTATTGATTTCAACTTGATCATGTTTTGTATTTATTTGAAATTGTGATTTATTTGAATCTAGATCTAAATCGGCTTTCCATTTATGTAAGGTATCAATCCCTATTATGGCATCTTGCTTTAATCCGTGTACGATGAGAAGACATATCTCATCGGACGACGACCCGATCTTAATTCTGGCTAATATTTGCTCTTTCACCCGAGTAGGTTTGCCCCCTAGCACTCCTGATATCTGAAAGT
Source organism: Tenthredo livida (assembly GCA_963992785.1). NCBI lineage: Eukaryota > Metazoa > Arthropoda > Insecta > Hymenoptera > Tenthredinidae > Tenthredo > Tenthredo livida. Next base: position 7,842,801 of record OZ023069.1, on the reverse strand, counting down.
TCACTACAGGAAATTTTGCGCAGTCTTCCAAAGATATCTTATGTCGATTGTACCAGTTATTCGATACGCACGTTACATGGCTACCCGTGTCTATCAAAGCCTTTACTTCGACATTCTCAATGCGCAAGAGAACCTCCGGACATTGTACTAATGGTTGACCTTCTCCTGTATCCTCTTTAATAAGATAATTAAACGGATTTTCGAATAAATTATTTTCTGGGTTGTTTTTATTTGATATTACCGCCGAAACGCTTTGAACACGCTGTACTAGTGTCGGTAAGGATTCTTCTTCTAGTACAGCGCCTTCTAGTTTCCCGCAATAGTTGAATTTACATCGTTTACCGACTGGTCATTATCTGTATTTACAACGGTCGCTTTGATTTGGCGATTTGTCCAGTTCGACCTATTGTTATCATGTTCGCTTTGTCCATGTTGATGTCGCGTCTCATGCTCGTTGTTTGTCGGTTTGAAATTCTGACTAGTCATTTCATTCCGCCATGACACTTGTTTGTCTCGGTTTTCGTTCGGACGGTTGACGGTTTGATATTGTTTGTTCGTGTACGTATTTTTCGATCTTGGTGCGTTAGATCTACCACCGAACTGCATTTCGTCTAAAAATTCTAGTAGCGCGTCGATGTCAACTATGTTTCGGCACCTAGCAGCTTCTATTATCGGTTCGTCGAAATGTCGTGTAAGGTTACGAACGATCTCCGTTTCTGACATGCACGGATCTAAACCCACGGCTGATGCGAATTTTCTATTTGCATATTCAGACCACGTTACCCTCGCGTCTGGAATATAATAACCGAACTCAATATCTTTTCTTAATTCCCGCTGTGTTTCGATTCCCCAGTATCTTTTTAGAAATCGTTTTTTAAACTCTTCCCATGAATTGACTACGTCGCGACGCGCGATCCACCAATCCTTCGCATCCAAAGTGAGACTTTGCCCTACCAGTTTTAAACAAATGTCATCGTGACGTGCATCGATGAAGGGAAAGTACTCTTCAATTTCTTTTATATAATTAGCCGGTCTTTCCCAGCATTTTCCAGAGAATTGCGGCAGTCTAATATGTTTGGAAATTAAGCAACTGTAGTCACTCCCTTGATATGAACTGTTTGATTTTACTCTTCTAATGTCAGCGTTTACGCTTGTTCGGAAATTATCATGTTTTTTCTCGATTTCTATCAATTTTTCTACGTTGGTTTTTTGGTGTTTCTCTATTTTAGCTTCCAAACAATTTAGACCGTCGCCAAACTCATCTCTTATCGTTTCATGCTCTTTGCTGTATTGTTTTTGACTTTCTTCTAACTTTTCGTTGAATATTTCGCTATTTATTTCTAATTTCTTATCTAATGCTTCTAATTGTTTTCTATATTTTAATGATTGCTCTTCGAGCCTTTTTCTGAAATCATTCTCGCATGATAATATATTATCGGTATTTACCGCTTTTGATTCGACGATTGTTCTTTCTAATTTAGCATATTTTTCATCTATCTTTTTATGTATTTTTTCTAGTGTTTCCATCACCGAAGCCTGCTCGACGCCCATCGGCCTTCGACGCTCTGTTTCTTTTTCTTTTTCTGTTTCAATAAATGTTTTATCTAAATTTGCTGTGTCTTTTTCTTTATTATGCCGTCCTTGACTCCTATCACCTAACCCTAGCTCTGTAGCCGAGTTGATGCTAGATCCCTTGTCCGCCATTTGCCTGGTCGTGACACCGGACTTTGACATAATCCGCAAAATGACTCTACTAGCAATGAAGTTAAATTTATTAGTGCAACGAAGTTAAGTTAAATTGAATAAATGACTCTAGATATTTTTTAAGTAAGTTTTTTATTAAATATTGATTATAAAAGCCCCTCAGTTAGGCGCCAAATGTTACGTTTCGGTTCTTGAGCGATACCACCGGTATCGCGAACCGAGTGTCATTGTGAGTTCTTTGCTCGAATTTTTATTTTCTAGACCTTTAAATCAATAATTTAATGTTTCCTATTACGGACTTGAGTCGCCGTGCAACTAAAGCCGCCTCCCCACAGACCTGAACACGTAAACGCGCTAAGGCTGCACTTTACCCAACTAACCTTTTGATTTTAATTTTGTTAAAGTTAGTTTATTCCCAATTTTCTAAACAATAGAACCTGCTGTGCCAGACCTGAGTGCGTCAGAGACACACTAAGGCTGTATCTAGCTTTGGTTAGTTTTATCGATGAAGAAAGACCTGGAAATGGCGGATAAGGGATCTGCATAGAGTAACTTACTTTTTAAATGATCAAGAACTCGATTTATTTTATTTACTAAAACTAGCGGTTGCTACCAGATACTTATTCTATATTTACAGTGATCCTTACTTGCTATTTTTCTATATCGAAGACTAAATTTGGTCGCTAAGCGATGTTTGACAGTTACGTCGTTTTCAAATGAATATTCCGTTATTTTACGTTATATTTAATTTTCTATATTCTGATTATATATTTTCTTTTATGATATTTTCTTTTCTTTTATTTTTTGATTCTATTTTATTTTTTGTTGAACTTTGCGATTTGAGATAGAGCGATATAATATTAAAGTGAGTCTATAGTTCGCAAGGCGCTATGCCTATTGCGACTGATTTGCAAAAGTGCTGTGAGTCAACCCGGTGCTATACCGTAGAATTGCTGGTGATGAGAGCTGTGTCTCGACTTATATATTGACTATGACGTCACGCGACTTGTCGCTCTCGTCGGATGTGCTAGATCATTCGATGTTCGCAACGGCTGATGTTTGAATTGCTAACGGTCAGGTCTATGTTGTCTGATCCGTTACAATACATTAAATTTAATTTAGATGGTAAAAATTAATCTCTGTGTCAAATGATTTATTCGGAAACTATTTAATTCTAGTATAACCTCAAAATCATTCATTTCTATTTTATCATTATTTACTTGATAAAATGTTTGTTTATTTTTTTTCTTATAAAATATTAAATCATTCAAAAATATAAAATGCATTTTATATTTGTACATATTAAATAATTATTGAAACTCACTATAATGGAGTACATGGCATTTATTTTATATATCAATTATTTACTCATGCACAGGTTATAAATAAAAAGAAAAAAAAAAAGAAAATAAAAATTAATTTATTATAAAAGAATAAGAAAACCCTTTTATCATAGAATTTTTCGATGTTAAATGCTTCTATCACTAATTATTATTGCCTTAACTCATTTATCATTAATTATTTCTTCCAATTAACTGCTATATTATTCAATCACTTTAAGGTAAGCATAATCCTTTCATTGAAATAAACTCATTTTATTGACCGTTCCGGTACTGGGTTAACTATGTTCCGATACTGGGTCTGGGCTTTTTAGGTGTTCCGATACTGGGTCTTTTAGACTCATTCGTAAAACAAAATTTTAATATATTAAATTTTAGTAAAACTAATCAATGTAATTACGCCTGAATAGCTAAATGTCTATTCCATCCGGTGAATTAATTCATTTTTGTCCATCAGCTACTTAAGTATTTTGCAAATAAGAAAAATCAGTCATATACCCTTCGTCGTTCCGGTACTGGGTCCTTTACCTTATATGTTGTAACATTGCATTTTGCAACGCGTGTTACAAGTGACTCCCGAACCCTTAGACGACCATAGTTACGAAGGGTGGATGCATGACAGAAGCATGAATGCGTTTTGGCTAGCCCCGAGGCTATAAACTCTCCGAGAGGCGACCGTGACCGATCTAAGACTGTAGAATTTAGTTCTTATTCTTTTTGTTTTTTTTTTTACCTTTTCTCTATTATGTGGGAGACGAGGCCCCGACGACGGCTAAAAATTGCAACGGAGACCCGATCAGACGAACGTACGACGCCAAATATCGACTGTTGGGATCTTTTTCGACGAACGCCACCTAAAAGCTCCGGAGGATAGTACTGGCCAGACTACCTCCAACGATTAAACGAGAGGACACGGGGGAGTGCCAAGGGCATTCTGCAACGTGGGATATCGGTGGTGGAAGAGATTCCCGCCACCAAGAAGAATCTGCAGCCCGTGATCCTCCGATTTAGCGAGCTACAAACACCGTGGTGAACTTCGAATTTTGCGCGCCGCGACGATAGGTCGCCATATTTAAGGATCTCGCAGTACATTTGCAAAATCGATAATCGATCGCCTATTGAGGGCGCTAAGTACCGGCACCATGCCGTCTGATCACTCTGCCGTAGGCCTGCCTCGCAGGTAGAGCCCCGAGCTCTAGTGCTCGCGCTAATTGTAGAAATTACCTTTTGTAGTAGCCACGAGGCTGATTTTTTTGGGGTGAATTTCCTGCGGGAAAACGTTTGAGTCTGTTGAGTTCGAGTTTAGTGAATTCGAGGGCTCGTCGTCGAGACGCTACGAGGCCTTTTATCGTGGCTGGAAAACGGTAAGCGTTAGCCAATTTGACTCATACGAATTTGAATTCGGCAAACGGCCATCAGCCATCTTGCCTCATTTTCTGAGCCACGAGGCTTTTAGAGATTTTTGGAAATCAAATTAAGACGACCTCCGAGTCGGTAGGCCGTCACCAGTGTCTCACGCCATAATAGAGTTTTGAGTTTTGAGTCTTGATTTTTGAGTGAGATTTTTGAGTTTTGTGTCACGTAATAGTGCTTTTTGTAGAGCCGTAGGTTTTCGCACGTGAGTGCGAGAAAGATCGTCTGACTACGTCACTGTCGCGCTCTCTTCCTCTCACGGAGAGATTCAGATCGTTATTATATTTTGAATTTGATTTACTTTTTTTTTGTTTCGCCTACAAAGGCAGAGTTAGTTTAAGTTAATTTTAAGTAATAATTTTGTGGATTAGTTATTGTGCCTTGCGGGCCTATTCCGGTCTTTAATTTGTAATTTTTGTTCCACGAGGACCGAGTTTGTCGAGTTATTTATTTTTGCATTATTTTGTTTTGTTATCGCTCTCCTACGTGGAAGCTAGTAGTTTATTAATTATTGTAAAACTCGTCAAGCGTGGCCAGGTCGCCTGTATACGACCTGTGGCCGTCCTATATTCGAGGGGAAGTATCCCCGATTGCTCAATTTATTATTTTTATTATTTTTTTTTATACTATTTTTATTGAATAAATGCTATTTTTCTTTGTTAAATTCAAAGTTACGAGTCGTTAGTCAACGCCCTGCTAATCCATCACTTAATCCCGACCCCTCTCCGCGGTACTGTAGCTAGCCGACGGTTATTATTTTGTTTCGATTTTTGAAATCGGCGGTTATCCGCCTGGCGCCCAATATCTCTTTTTATTCTCAGTTTTTGGCCAATTGTCGAGTGGATGGTTCTCGGAGACTGGCTATCCGGTCCAGATCCGAGGATCAAATAAAATCCACGTCACAATGTATATCACAAGGAATACGAATATAAAATATACGAAAATATCAGATTACTACGCGAATAACTATGGCAAAATGACTCCTCCTCCTACTAACTCCACACCTGAAAAAATTACAAGTCGCCGGGCTTGATAACAACAGAGTGTAACTTTGCGCAAGTATCATAGGCCTGATAGCTATAGTGATACCGCTGTTACCGTCGGTGTTTTTATCTAGAACTGAAAATTAATCTTTGACTATATAGGTATATACTTATGAACTGCTAGTCCCTATCCCAAATCTGATTGATTTAACCATCGGGAAGAAATACCAGATTCGCCGTATTTTCACGGGATAGAAATTCGAGCTCACAAAATTATCGTTATGTCTCAGATAGTTTCGGGTATATCGGGACTAGACAACGCCGGCCTTAGGGGCGGGCGAAGCGGGCAGTAGCCCGGGGCGCCGAGGTTCAGGGGCGCTTAACTGAGCTTTTTTTTTTGAGTTAAATTTTTTCCCGTGCAAGCACGAATATTTCCATCGCATGAGAATATCGAGTGCATTCGACTCGAGGATCAGCAGTCGAAGCGAGTTGGGTTGGGCGCACGGTCACAATGGATACATGCACGGTCGACCGAAGTACCTAAGTCCACCGTTATGTGGCGGCGCGCCTCGACAGTTCCACTGCCGCTTCGACGGCTCGCCCGCATGAATAGTATGTTCGGCGTAGAATGATTATGCCCCGTTCGAAAGCGCTAATGAACGCATATCTAGATACCTACCGGTCGGAAAGCAGTTGAAGTCGTCAGTCGTTCTGCTCACGGTTTGCCTAGTTACGCGCATCTTTCATATTATCGGGCTCATATTGCGATTACAATTATAACAATTTAATGAGCTCGAATATGGTTCGAGATTCTTTTTCTTTCTGAGTAATAGTAGATTTCGGTTGTTGTTCACGCTTGACAAAAATATTAAATTATCTACATCACTTTACGTTTGCTATTTTTACTTTGTACCTAAATTAGATAGTTTTATTGAGATTCCGCGCTTATTACTAGTAATAGCTAAAATGTCGTCCAAGGCATCTGGGGCGCAAAATCGCAAAAGAAAAGCCAAATATGAGCAGGAGAACGCTTCTGCTGCGAAAACGATGGCAGCATTCATGAAAAGAAAAAACGAACAGTCTAATATGACCAAGGCTACGAAGAGTTCTGCTGCAGATTCGTCAAGTTCTGTTGCTACAGATACCTCGCAACTCCAAGTAGAAGTTGAAAGTATCGATCAAGTTTTTAATATTAGCAATCCAGAAAAAAGCACTCAATCAGATTGTTTTGAAAAATCATCACGGGAGAATCTTGTAACTCTGGAAAATGATTCTGCATATTCAGACATTGGACAGTGGCCCACTATAACAGCATCTATTCGAGATGTCATTGTTACTAAAGGTCCTATTGCTCTTGCGGATCTGAAATTAGCCTCTTTTCCGAGAGATAACAAACATCGTAGCTTTTCGGTATCTTTTTTTCAAAGACTGCTTTCAAATGGGGAAACTACAATTAGGAACTGGTTGCAGTATTCGAAATCAATGGACCGCGCGTATTGCTTTTGCTGCAAGCTCTTTGATCAATCTCCTGAATCGAAATTAGGCACAGAAGGGATTAATAACTGGCAGCACATTGGAGACTACTTAAAGAGTCATGAAAAAAGCGGGAAGCATTTTTTATCGTAGCAGAAATGGATCGATGCTGAACAATCGCTTCGAACATGTAGCGGAATCGACATTGATTTACAATCGCAGATCAATAGAGAAGCAGCACACTGGAGAGCTGTATTAGAGCGCTTAATAGCGATTGTCTTATATTTGACGAAAAATAATTTGGCCTTTCGAGGAAGCTCCGATCGTTTGGATACGTTAAATAATGGCAACTTTCTAGGTCTCATTAAATTAATGGGGAAGTTTGATCCTGTTCTGATTGAACATGTAAGACGAATTCGATCGCGTGAAGTTCACGATCACTATTGTGGAAAAACGATTCAAAACGAACTTATCCAACAACTAGGTACTCGAGTGAAATCTACCATACTAGATATCGCAAGAAAATCTAAGTATTTCTCCATAATAACAGATTGCACGCCAGACATTAGTCACGTTGAGCAAATGTCTTTTACAATCAGATTTGTCGATACTTCCGACGAAAAAGTTCAAATTAAAGAACACTTTCTTGGTTATCGCCCTGTAACAGAGTCTACTGGAGAAAGCTTAACATCTGTAATCTTAAATGAATTCACAACAGAATGTAACTTGGATATGCGTAATTGTCGTGGCCAAGGATACGACAATGGAGCGAATATGTCAGGTAGGCACAAAGGAGTTCAAAAGAGAATTACTGATTTATATCCTCGAGCAATCTTCAATTCGTGCGGATGTCACTCGCTGAATTTGGTAGTAGGTGATGCCTCTAAATCTCACATCAAATCAGTTTCATTATTTGGAATCGTACAAAGAATTTACACTATTTTCAGCGCGTCTACCAAACGTTGGTCAATTTTGAAAAACCATGTGTCAAATTTGACAGTTAAACAAGTTTCAGAAACTAGATGGGAGTGTCGTATCCAAAGTTTAAAAGCCATACGATATCAGTATATTGAAATTTATGAATCTCTCATAGACTTGGAAGAAGAATCTACCGATCAAAAAATCACATCCGAAGCAAGATCATTGGCAATGCATATGTCAGACTTCGAATTCATTATCACGCTCATAGCGTGGTATGACATACTTTTCCAAGTAAATCTCGCAAGTAAAGCTATGCAGGCAAAAGACATGGATTTACCTAAAGCTATCGAATTACTCCGAGGTTGCGAAGACTATCTCGATGGCTATCGCCAGACAGGATTGAATACTGCAATTATAGCTGCCAAAGAAATCGCGGAAAACTCTGGATTCAAAATGACTTTCAAAACTATACGTCCCCGTAAAAAAAAGCAAATGTTCACCTACGAAGGATGTGATAATGTTCCTCTAAACCCGGAAGAAACCTTCAGAACTCAAGTTTTCTATCCTCTGGTAGATACGGCCAGGTCTTCGATTAACGAACGGTTTACGCTTCTGAAAAAACACGAGGAACATTGGGGATTTTTATATAATCTTAAACATTTGCCACAAAATTCTGAACTCCTTCAACATTGCCTCAATCTTCAGTCACAGTTGACCGAGTCAGGGGATATCGATCAGACAGATATTGATGGGACTCAACTACACACCGAGCTTCTACATATCCAGTCTGTAATTCAGGGGAAAAAAGCAAGTCCTCTTGAAGTACTACAACTTATTCACGATAATAAAATGCAGGACTGTTTCCCAAACTTATGGATCAGTTTACGTATTCTATTAACAATTCCTGTAACTGTCGCAAGCGGAGAACGCAGTTTTAGTAAATTGAAGCTCATAAAGACTTATTTGCGGTCTACTATGAGCCAAGACCGTCTTTCAGCATTGGCAATTTTATCTATAGAAAATGACACAGCATCTAAAATGAATATTGCGGAACTAATAAAAGACTTCGCCAATGCCAAAGCGAGGCGTGTAAATTTTGGAATTCCGGATAAATGCTAAGTTATTAACCGAATTCATTTCGATAACTTCGCGATTCCGGGGGGAAATGTGGGGGGGGGGGGGCGACTATCCGTTCGCTTGCCTGGGGCGCGAAAAACTCTAAGGCCGGCGCTGGGACTAGATCGTAAATGATATTCACAGATAATGCAATAGAATAATAGCAAAACTCTCAACGCAGTGCGGCTGGATATAATGCGAAATACAATATTAAATTGAACGGAAAAAGATATCAGGCGATAATAATAATAATAATAATCATAATCATACGAAATAAATCAGACGGAATATCGATAACTGAGAACTATAAATTAAATAACAATGCTTGCTTCTACACTCGCTATCTCCGGGATTATGGTCTACAGGTCGATTGTTATCAATTATTCGTTATTTAAGAAAACAGAAGAAGCGACTAAGCTCTACAACATGCGGTTGGCAGCCTAAGATAAAGAAAGAAAGCAATAAGGCAAGAAGGCCCACAGATAGATGCTAAGCACAAGTCAACTCGTGAATCCGTTTTTAATTAGACAAAATACTAATAACTCGGAACGAAGTCTGTGACTTACGTACCGTTATCCCGACCTGCGGCACACCAAATATATTATATAACAGATTGAAGAACTAAACGGAATTCGTGAGTGAACTCGGGGTTTTACAGAAAATAGGTTTTACCTTATTAATGAAATATGAATTACCTCGTACGTAACGGGATTGATAAGACACTTAGTGTTCTTTAACTGAAGCTCACTATAATAACTATGATTTCAAATAACGCAATAAAGAAGACAGAATGAAATAACAGAAGAAGTGAACAAGAAAATACACTATCTTCGGGACACTCGGGAACACTGTTCGGTAATCGGGAACTTTTGCGGTGTTAACGTGAAAACGGACGAGCGTAGAAATACGTCGAGTCCTGTGTTATCCGACATTTTATAGCCTCGGGATTTCCATGCTGCTGAGCCGATCGTCGAAGGTAGTTTAGGCGACCAATCAGGCGCCGAGTACTGTTGGACGTACTTTCGGGAACACGTTGTCCAATTCTGCCTGATTTTGAATATTTGTCCAGGCATGTAGTTAGCTTGGTGGTACGGCGGGACGTTTTGAATTCGGTACACGCGGTCTCGACGGTTTCTTTTCGATCTTTTTCTCTTCTAAGCTCTGGTTTGCATCTCGGGACTGATCCTCGGGACTGATCCTCGGGATCATCGTCATGACGTAGTGCACCCTGATTGCGTACAATTTCAGATTCAATTAACATATAAATTTTTGAAAAAAGTTATAAAAGAGTGTTTAAATAAATCTGACTCGATTTGAATCGAAAAAAAAAAATCTCACAAACAATTTGACCAATTTTCCGCTCGTTTTTTTTTACATTTTTGCTCATTTTCCTAAAACTACATCTGTCATTTCTGCACAACGGAATAGGGCCCAATGTGACCTGAATTGCATAATGTTTAACAATATTCACTTCAAATGTTAATTAAAATTGAAGTTATTTAAAAATGAAAGTGAAGACTTGGTATGACTTGATTTCATCCATTAATACTTGCCTTTTCATTTTATTCTGAAAACTTTTCAGCATAAGGTAGTAACAACGGCAATCAAGCCGATAGAATTGCACCGATTGTGAACTATTGTTTCTTCCTTTCCAGTGTCATTAATGATTCGAAATACGTCGCCATATCATAACTTTATACCGGTCTGAATAAAATACGCTTGGTGTACATTGTACACTAGGCCTGGCCAAAACAAAAAATTGTTTCTTGATTTCGTCTCTGGCAACTTTAAACATTAGTGTTGGGTCCAATAATGACTCTGTCAAAATTTGGGCTTCGTCGGATAATTCTAAGAGGTTGCGCATCGAGTCTCAATATTTGCATTTGATTAACACGTGAAAAATAACTTTTCACCGTTCAAAGCTGTTCTAGAAAAATCTAGGCGATCGCGGGGGGTGTACATTGGTGTGCGGCTTCCTTCATTTTTTTCAAATTTTTGGGTATTTTTTTTTTTTTTTTAATTATTTAGTATTGTTTTTTTAAATTTTTTATTCAACAAATTTTTGAAATAAATAAGTTGAAGAAAAAAAGCCAAAAAATTAAAAAAAAAAATAAAGGAAGCCGCACACCAATGTACACCCCCCTCGATCGCCTAGATTTTTCTAGAACAGCTTTGAGCGGTGAAAAGTTATTTTTCACGTGTTAATCAAATGCAAATATTGAGACTCGATGCGCAACATCTTAGAATTATCCGACGAAGCCCAAATTTTAACAGAGTCATCATTGGACCCAAGACTAATGTTTAGAGTTGCCAGAGACGAAATCAAAAAACAATTTTTTGTTTTGGCTAGGCCTATTGTACACATAGTGCTAGTTTACTCATGCTGTATCTTGCATTCGACTAACATTCATTTGTCACATATGGCACTTATTTGAATGCCCAACTGAAATCAATCAGCTTGCGAACCGTATGCAAAGGCCATTCAAATTGTAAAACATGTATGGACAGCACTGAAAACAGATTACGATAGTCAGGAACAATATCTCAAGATCTGTAAACGAAAAATTGATACGGGATCAGTTAGCCCAATTAGCAGTTAAGGTGCAACCACATTCCTATATGATGTCAAACTGACGAAAAGGAACCCTATATGTTCAATACAATTTATGCAAGACTTACCTGTAATGTCAAACAGATCTCCTCGACGGCACAAGAGTTACCGTTGTAACAAAATAACACTATTGACGCAGAAGTTGGTATACGCTGTAACATTGCATGTTACGACAGGCTCCTCACCCCTTAAACGACCTTAGCGGAGTGACTGGAAAAGTACGAATGTTTAGAGAACCCCGAGGTTTGACAGAAATTCCGAGAGGCGACCGTGACCGACTAAAGACTGTTGAGCATATTATTTATTCTTTTGTTTTGTTTTACGACTTTTCTCTAACATGTGGGAGACGAGGCCCAGCCGACGGCTAAGATACTGTGACAGAGACACACCACTACCGACGCAAGACGTCCTAGTATCGACTGTTTGGATCCTACTCGACGAACGCCACCCAAAAGCTTCGGAGGATAGTTAGTGGCCACGCTACCTCCTGCTATTAATCTAGAGGACACGGGAGAGTGCCAAGGGCACTCTACAACGGGGGATATCGGTGGTGGAAGAGATTCCCGCCACCAGGAAGAGCCTGCATCCCGTGAGCCTCCGACGTAGCAAGCTAAAATCATCGTGGCGAACTTTGAATTACGCGCGTGGCGACCACCGGTCGCCATGCTTAAGGGATCCTTCGGTCGATACGAAAATCGATATTTGGCCGTAACACGAGGGCGCTGATTACCGGCGCCATGCGGTCTAGTCACTCTGCGTTAGGCTATTGTAGCGAACACTTGGCCTACGGAGATACTTGCGTAGAGAGCTTTCCTTTTGTTGTTGTTGGCGTAATATTACGCTTTTCCGTTTGTTCGAGCCGTGTGGGTCTCTTTGAGTCCTTTTTTTCTTTTGTGATTGGGAGTAGAGTGAGTGAGGTTCCTCGAGGACAAGCGTTACCCCGTGGGAGCCCAGGATGAATGTGGAGCGGGAGACTCTCCTTTTCCTAGCGTGGCTGGAAGACGGTAAGCGTTAGCCATTCTCACCCATGCTAATTTGAATTCGGCAACGGCCGTCAGCCATATTGCCTTTGAGCAGCCACGAGGCTAATTAATATTCTTGGAATCGAATTAAACCGATCTCCGAAGGGTAGGCCGTCACCAGTGTCCCCGCGGATTAGAGATTATCGTTCGAGTCAGTAATTTATAGAAAAGTATTGAGTATTTCTTTAGTCTGTTAAGTTCGGGTGTGCTACCTGTCGCACACGAGTGCGACAGAGATAGTCTGAGTCAGTCACTGTCGCTCTCGCTTCCTCCTGTGGGGAGAGACGCATCGAGATATTATTGAGACTACGAGTCTTGGCTTTCGGGTTCGAGTCAATAAATAATTCTAGTTAATTATTAGTCGCGTTGTTCGCAGAGTTAGGTTAAGTTAGTTTTAGTAAGCTCTTGTAAATATTACTTCTTTGATCAATTTCTTATTTTCTATTCTTTAGTACGAGCCGAAGGCTCACTCATTGTAAATATTCGCCTGTTAATTAGTTGTAAGTCCTCCTCGTGGAGTCTATTTAGCGTTCTAGTTGAAATATTGTCTCACGAGGACCGAGTTTGTCGAGTTATTTAATTATTTTGCATGATTTTCCTTGTTATTGCTCTCCCACGTGGAAGCTAGTGGTTTATTAGATATTGTAAAGCTCGTCAAACGTGGCCGGGTCACTTTTACACGACCTGTGGCCGTTCTTTCTACGAGGGAATTTATTCCCGATTGTTAAAATTATTATTTCTATTTCTTTTCTATTTTGTTGAATAAATTCTATTTTTTTTATTGTCAAATTCAAACGCTCGAGTCGTTATTTAACGTCCCGCTAATCCTTCAATTAATCCTGACCCCTCTCCGCGGTACTGTAGCTAGCCGACGCTTTACGTACCCGTAGGATATATTTTGTTTATATTTTTGAACGTGGCGGTTATCCGCCTGGCGCCCAGCATATTTTTCAGGTAATTAACGTTGGCCAATTGTCGAGTGGACGGCTCTCGGAGGCTAGCATCCGGTCTAGTTCGAGGGCTAAATAAAATCCACGTCACAAATATTGGCGCCCAACGTGGGGCCCTGAGAAAATTAAATTGTAGTTTTGTTGAATAATTATTCGCTTTTGGGTAACGGCTTCTCTGTTGCCAAGAGACTTCGGGTCAAATATTTAGTTTTCTCTGTCTACCGGAGAAGGATCAGCGGCGCGTACGCTCGCAGCGACTTTGTATTGAAGCCGTACCGCGGCAATTCTTTTGTTTATCGTAGCGATTCAAATTCTCTCATTTTATTCTTCGGGTATTTCTTTTGATTTACGAAACAATTTTGCGTTCGGGAATTGTTGAATTCTCTCGAGGGATTCGGATTTTTTTTTTACGTTTTGGTTAAATTAATGAATTAATTTTTTTTTGCCGTGTTCTCTCCGAGAGAGTAAAATACTCGATTATAGCGTAGTACAAAACGTTATATGCGCAGGGACACTGGACACGGACCCCTAAGCTTAATATTAAGAGCCATTCGCTATTATTAAGATTATAAAATAATATCTGCTTGTTATGGAATTGTGTTTGTTTGTTTTTTTTTTGTGTACTATTTCCCTGTGCATGCCTGGTGGTGGATAAATTGTATCAGGTGATCGAATAGTGACGAACCGCTGTAACGAAACATACTGAGTACCAGTGAAGTCCTACCACAACGATCACCGGGGGAAAACAACATTTAATTTTCAAATAAATAATCTCAAATAGCTAGCTAGCGAGGGTCTTGTCTAGAATCCAACGGCTAACATTATTCTATATTTCGGGTTCGTGAAACTATTCTCTAACGTGGGGGAAGAGCAAAGTCCAGACTCGACGGACTCTGAGTACACCCCGCGCCGAGGGGAATGTTTACGCGTCGTCATTGCGAATCGATTCGAAAATCATAGATGTCGCGTAAATTCACATTTTTCGTTCTGGCTGTAGCAGTGGTGCTCAGGCGTGGGTTCTGAGGACCATATGATAGCAGTGGTTCTCAACTCACGGCTACCTCGACGAGTAGACTCGTCGAGAAGATAGAGTATAGCGCTTTGAGTATGTTTTAGTTTTTTTTTTTGCGTATCTTTCGGGTTCGGGTTCGGGTTCGGGTTATCTTTCGAGTTCGAGTTCGAGTTCGAGTTGATTTTCGAGAGTGACTTTAAATCGAGTAATTTCATTACGCACGTTCGACTGCACTCTCGGAATAAGTATTGAGTTTAGTTCGGGACTTTTGATCTTTAGTTTCGAGTTCGCGTTGATTTTCGAGATCGAATTTAAATCGATTGGTTTCTTCACGCACGTCCAAGTGCACTTTCAGAACAAGTATCGCGTTCAGTGAGTGATTTTCTTTTTTTCTTTTGTGGATTTCGTTTTTTTTTTTCCTGAAAGTTCGAGTTCGATTTTCGCGCTTTCAGTTAGTTTGCGTATTTTGTTTTTTCTTTTCGCGTTCGTGTTTTTCCCTTCGTTCGGAATATTTCTTTTTGGTGTCAACTGAGTCCTAGTTTCCTCATCGAGTCATGGCGTCAATAGATACCCCGTACGGATGCGCTTTGTGGGATTTAGATCATGCGGAGTTATCCCAATTGCTCAGTTCGCTAAACGTGAGTACCACGGGCTCAAGCGCAGAGTTGAGAGATCGGTATTTGCGACATTGGCGGCGGCGCCAGGGCGAACTCACCATCCCCTGGGAGCCTGAGGACGAAACGATTTTCGCCTCAAACGTTGGATCGCGACCGGGTGGTAGCCAGGAGCACCAAAGAAACCCTTCGCCGACCCGGGTTTCGTTCGCGACTAATTTCGAGTCACGACCGGTGACGACAACAACCACGAGCATCATCTACACGACAGCTCAACCGGTTATGTCGACCATCGCCGACCCAAGGCCTGCGAGGAGTGCACCGAGCTCACCCCCGAGGCCAGCGAATACACGCGCCGGTTTAGATGAGAACGACGCATATCGGGATTTTTATAGCGACCACGCTGCACTCCGGGAAATCCTAGCCGAGGAAAGACCCGAAGTGATGCCGCGACGATCCACAGCCAACCCGCGGGCGTTAACGGAATACGGTCGCGAGTACCTACGCGGTGCACAAATCGAGGTCTTACGCGACAACAGGCTCCAACAGCTAGAGCTAGAGGACCGATACCTTAGATCTGAGGGCCGAGCGCCTAATCGAACGAGGGGAAGGCCAGAAACAGTAGAAATTAGCGATAGCAGGGGCCAACAAGACCTCGAGGGTCTAGTACAAGAAGTACTGAGACGATTACCGCGGGAATCTCTTCCGAGAGGAGCGGTAGAACCCCGGGAAGATAGGGAACGTCAATCGCGCGTAGAACTACGGCCAACGGAGGGCCACACCCGCCGAGAGGTCGACTTCAGGCAAAACCGAAGCCTGTCGCCGGTAAATCCTCAACCGATCATTACCCACCCACCCTCCCATGTTAGGGATCCCAGCACGAGGATGTGGGATGACCCGCACTCCAGCTGGGAAGACGTGACGACACCCGCGAGTTCGCACTGTAGAGACCGAGCTAAAGAGGTGGTCGAAGCGTTACGAAGGTGGAACATAAGGTTCGGAGGTAGTAGTGAACAAAGCGCGGAGGACTTTTTAAGCCGTCTCGATGATTGTAAGAGGTTCACTCCATTAAGCGGCAAAGAAGTGATACAGTCTCTGCCGATAGTATTTACGGGGATCGCCTCGGAGTGGCTACGACTCGAGCGAGATAGCTGGTCGAGCTACGAAGATTTCCGGCAGGAATTTAGAAGCTGGTTCGGCGACGAAACAGTAAATAAAAGATTCCGTCAGCAGGCCGCGTCGCGTACGCAGGGCGAAAACGAGTCGGTGACCGACTACTTGACCTGCATCCGGGGGTTATTAAATCGTATGACTAGGCCATACGCGTTGGAAGACCAACTAGATCTAGCATTCGAGAACCTTAAGCCGGAGATTCAGAACTTGTTAGACCGGAATCAAATATCTAGTTTTAAAGAATTAGCTCGGGCTGCCACTGCTAAAGCAAGAAATTTAGCATCCTCGCGGGCGTACAAGCCACCCCCACCCGCTGACGCCGACGAGTCGTACATGTCGGAGCTAGCATGTAAGGCTAAGGCCAAGCAAGCGAAGAAAGCCCAGGCACTCGCGGCCGTGTATGAGTCTGTCGAGACTGCGGAGGCACCGGAGGCGCCGAAGGCTAAGTCAGCTCCGAAGACGAAAACGAAGGGCGGTAAGAGTCAAGGGGGGGGGAAGATGGCCTTGGAAAAGGCCATAACAGAGCAACTCGCGGCAATTCAGGCAAATTTAGAGAAAAGAATAGAGACCGCGACCGCGAACCTACAGCCTCGGCAGGCTAATCCAACCGCTCCGACATACCCCGTAGACGCGAGGGTAGCTACGAACACCATGCCAACAATGGATGGTGGACCAGCGGTCACCTGTTTTAACTGTGATCGCAGAGGTCATATATGGAGGGATTGCCCAGCGCCGAGGGTTCGTTTTTGCTATCATTGCGGTAGAAAAGGCGAAATAGCGACTACGTGTTCGCGTTGTCATCCGGGAAACGGAACTGGGGGCTCGCGAACAGGGCAAGGGAGTCACCCCCAATAGAAAACCCGAGCCCAAATAATCCTTATACCGAGCCGGATGCAGAATGCTTTCCGATGCAGACCCTTGAACTGCAGCCACGCTGGTTTTTAACAGTCAAAATCGGGAATTCGAAGGTTCGCGCTTTAATAGACACCGGGTCTTCTAGAAGTTTTTTAGGAGCTTCGGGAAAGAAAATCGCCGAAGAAAATGGTCGGGCCTTAAGCAAACCAGCTTTTGAACGGGTTATACTGGCAAACGGCGACACCGAAGCAGTCTTAGGGGAATTTATCGTGCCGATTGAATTGGCAGGAATAACCCACGAACTCGCGATCCGAATACTCCCGTCTGTAGCGTGGGATTGCATCCTCGGGATGGATTTTATTAGATTATTCGAGTTAGAGTTATATGGCGGAGACGATGCTTGGCCTCTAAAAGAAGGACCGACAGAGACAAATCCATTTTTCGAGTCATTGGCAGCGACCACGGGGTCAGCCAACGCGTGTTATGGTATAGCAGAATTAACTTCAGCGGAGAAAACGGTACTGGGAGAGTTTTTAGAGACTGAACTACCTGCGGTCACGGGCCCACTAGGACTAACAAGCCTAGCTGAGCATACCTTAGATACGCAGGGAAATTCGCCGATTAAACAAAGATATTAGTTAGTATCACCGGTGGTACAAGCCGCGATCCATGCTGAAGTTGACCGTATGTTAGCCGAGGGCGTCATCGAGCCTTCACAAAGCGCGTGGTCGAGTCCCATAGTCATGGTCAAAAAGCCGAATGGCAGTTATCGTTTTTGTTTAGACTTCCGTAAAGTAAATAGCGTCACAAAGAAGGACGCCTACCCGATCCCTTATATTAACGGGATTTTAGATGAATTACGTTCCGCGAGGTATATTTCGACGATTGATTTGAGTCAAGCCTATCATCAGATTCCCTTGCACCCAGATAGTCGCGAAGTCACTGCGTTCACTGCACCGGGCAGAGGCTTATTTCACTTTACGAGGATGCCATACGGACTCACCGGAGCCCCTGCCACGTTTCAAAGATTAGTGGACAAATTAATTACCCCGGATATGGAACCACACGTTTTCGCGTATTTGGATGACATTATTGTAGTTACGGATAATTTCGTGAAACATATAGACTGGCTCAAACGCGTCTTTGATCAAATCGCGAGGGCTGGCCTAACGTTAAATCCCGATAAGTGTGAATTTTGTAGAGATGAAGTAAGATATTTGGGGTTCAGAGTTAATAACGAGGGTTTACAAACAGACCCCGACAAGATCGAACCGATTGTTAGTTATCCGGCACCCCGGAACTTGAAACAATTGCGACGATTTTTAGGGATGGCCTCGTGGTACCGCCGATTTATTCCAGCGTTCGCGGGCTCCTCGGAGCCATTAACGCGGCTTTTACGCAAAGATAGACGGTGGGAATGGGGTAAAGAACAAGAAGAAGCGTTCGACGAATTAAAATCCGCGTTAACCTCAGCCCCGGTATTATCGTGTCCTGATTTTCGAGTACCTTTCGTAGTGCAGACGGATGCCAGCGATTTTGGAATCGGCACCGTTTTGACTCAGACCATTGACGAGGTCGAACGAGTCATCGCATATGCGAGTCGTACTCTTTCTGAAGCCGAGAGAAAATATTCGGTGACAGAAAAAGAGTGTTTGGCTGTAATTTGGGCTATAAAGAAATTTCGCGCGTACCTTGAGGGGTATCATTTCACGGTGATAACGGATCACAGCAGCCTCCGATGGTTGCATAATTTGCATAATCCGACAGGTCGGCTTGCTAGGTGGGCATTAGAGCTCCTGGAGTATGACTTCGAGGTCATACATCGAAAGGGAGCTATGCATCATGTCCCCGACGCATTATCGCGAATGTACGAAGACGAGGTCGAGGACCTCGCAGCCGTGTATGTAGCCGCGATTAATGAAGCTCAAGATCCATGGTACACTAAGCGCGTACAAGAAGTTTTAGAGGCCCCGAAAAAGTATAGAGGATGGTCAGTATTCGAAGGCCGACTGTATTATTTGCGGCCGAATCCGGTGACAGAACCGATTATGGAAGAACTGAATCCGTGGAAATTAGTATTGCCCGCCGAACATCGCGACCGAGCGTTTATCGAAGCGCACGAAGACCCGCAGGCTGGGCATCTCGGAGTCGAAAAGACTTATGCGAGAATCCGCGAGGATTATTATTGGCCTGGCATGTTTAGAGATATCGTAGTCGCGGTGCGACGCTGTCAGCAATGCCAGCAGTGCAAAGTCGAACAGGCTACACCAGCTGGTCTGATGGGAGATCGTGTAGTAAATCAGCCGTGGACAGTAGTCGCAGCTGACTTAATGGGTCCGTTTCCTCGTAGTCGATCCGGGTACGAATATTTGTTAGTCTTCGAGGACTTGTTTACAAAGTGGGTAGAGTGCACTCCGTTGCGTAAAGCCACGGGGAAAAACATTATCGCGGCGTTCGAGGATTTAATTTTGTCTAGGTGGGGTACTCCGGAAGTATTCCTCACTGATAATGGCACTGAATTCGCGAATAAAGCCGTCGATGAGATGTGCGCCGAGTACAACATTGTACACGCCCACGTACCCCCGTATCACGCGCAGGCCAATCCGGTAGAGAGGGTGAACCGAGTCCTGAAGACTATGATCACGACGTATATTGAGACGGATCACCGAGATTGGGACGTGCATCTGCATGAATTCCGTTTCGCGTATAATTCTGCAGTGCATAGTTCGCTGAAAGTAAGCCCGGCATTTTTAAATCTAGGTCGCGAACCGCGGCCTCGAGTGCAACTGCGACGCGCGGAAGAAGGTCCGGCGACTATTCCGGAACCGTGTCCGGCGAAGTGGGCTGAAAGAATGAACCGCCTACAAGAATTAAGAGATCTCGCGACCCACCATTTACAAAATGCACGCACTAGGCAGGCGCAATATTATAATCGACGTCACCGAGACGGCCACTATAAGGTAGGAGACCGAGTCTGGAAGCGAAACCGCGTCTTATCATCGGCTGCGAACTTCGTAGCTGCAAAATTAGCTCCTAAATTCGCGGGACCGTATATTGTAACGAAAGTAGTATCACCCGTCGTGTACGAGCTAGAGGATGAAACCGGTAGGACACTCGGTCGACACCATATAAAAGATTTTAAACCGTACGTCGCCCCCGAGGTAGACGTCAATCTCAGCGAATCCGAGGTGGAAGACGCATCTTCCGACGAGGCCTGAGAAAACAATTCGCGTTCGTGTATTCTGAGTTTTTGTAGTAGGTATTCGAGTGCTATTGGATCCGAGTGTTTTGTTTTCTTTTTTTTTTGGTTCGGTGATTAAAGTTAAGGAAATAGGATTTTAGGAAGTTTGGGGAAATGATATTCGGTCAGTTCGGCGAATTAGTTTTTCTTTATTTTTTTTTGAGTCGACTGCGCCAGCCAGTTAGTGGGGAATGCTGTTGCGGCGTCGCCACAAATTGACGAAAGGACGTTTTTCCTCAGTATACGAAGGTGCGATCCGAGACGAGGACTTGGGGGCCACCTGTAGAGACCTCGTATTTTCTCAGACCCCCGAGGCCGAGGAAGAGCGAGAGCCGCGCATTCCCCCGTGGGAAATACCCGGTAGGCGTCCCCTCCTGAGTCCCCTCATGCGGGAAATGTTTGGGCTACCTCCAGAACCGGGGGCCACCAACCGTTCAGCCCCACTACCTGGTCCCAGTCTACCGTCCGTACCCACCGAGGCCCCCCTGACGGCCCGGAACGAGGTTACACCGGCAGCCAGCCCTAGTCAGGCCAAGCCTAAGACTCCGGCAGGGGCACCGCCGCCGACGGCAGCCATGGGGGCGATACCGAGAGACCCGCGTTACGTTCCCGTGCCTAAGCCCCCGGCCCGGCCCGTGGGCGACCGGTTGACGGAGCTCGAGAAGGAGCACCGGGAGGCTGTTCGACGCGCCAGCGAGGCACAGCAGATAGCCCGCGAGGCTAGAAAGAACGCCGACGAGGCCGAAGCGGAGGCTCGACAAGCCCGACATGCCCTGGAAGCGGAGCGGAGGGCTCAGGCCAACCGTGAGGCCATCAGACGCGAGCGGCGGGCTCAGGAGGAGCGCGAGGCGGCCATCCTGGAACACCGGAGGAGCCAGATGAGCTGCTGGAATTGTAGCCGCGCCGGCCACACGTCTCGCTACTGTGACAAGCCGAAAAGACCGTTCTGCACGATCTGCTCCATGCCCGGCCCGACCACCGAGACCTGTCCTAATCTGGACCACCGGTGGCACATGGTCTTGGCCGACAAACAAAAGGAGGCACAGGCCAAGGGGTACTACGGTCTGCCTCCGCACGGAAGATGGCAGGGGGCTCGACGCTAAACCTCACCCCCCCCATTGCGAATTTGTTTTGTTTTTCTTTCCTTTTTTTCTTTCTCTCTTTTCTCTTGTTCCCTTCCTTTGATTTTGTAGGTTTTCGATTTTTGTGTTTTGTTTTTTTTTCTTGTCTTTCGCGGACCCTCAGCTGTTTCGTTTTGTTTTGTTTTCTTTGGTGGTTTGCCTCGCGTGGCGAAATATTAAATTTAGTTTTAGGTATCGGGGGGATGACCCCGTATATTCAGTTTTGCTTCACCCCGAGGGGTTATCATGGAAAATGTTCCCTTTGTTTTGTTTTTTTTTTCCTCTCCCGTCCGCGGGGGGTTTTCGTTCTTTTTCTTGGGTTAAGAGAGTCCTCGGACTCGGGCAGCGACGCCCTGTATTTAGTTTCCTTTTGTTTTGTTGGTTCGTAGTCTCTTATTTTATTTGTTTTTTTTGTTTGTTGTTTTCGCTCCCCATCAGTAGTAATGAAATTAATATAGTCAGTTATTTTGCTAATTTTTTTTTGCAGTCCCTAAGTTTTGAGTTTTCGTCTAATAGACTATTATTTTGGTTTTGTTTCTTTTGTTGTTCGGGAAGACGAACCCTTCCCTACATTTTTGTCTTTCTGCCTTATGTAGGAGGGGAGTAGCGTATGACGACTTAAAAATTTAACCGGGGGTTTTCATAAAATACCTTCATATTCCCTCCCCGGGGGAAAGTTTAGTTTGCTAAAAAGTTACGTTTAAGCCATCAGATCCAGACGGATCTGTAGACGTAAGACGCGGTGTGCGGCCGCCACTCGGAGTTCGGTCCATGGGTCAGTTTTGCTGGCGCTTCCGCCCCAGTGGTCCGTCTAAGGGGGGGGGAGTTGTAACATTGCATGTTACGACAGGCTCCTCACCCCTTAAACGACCTTAGCGGAGTGACTGGAAAAGTACGAATGTTTAGAGAACCCCGAGGTTTGACAGAAATTCCGAGAGGCGACCGTGACCGACTAAAGACTGTTGAGCATATTATTTATTCTTTTGTTTTGTTTTACGACTTTTCTCTAACATGTGGGAGACGAGGCCCAGCCGACGGCTAAGATACTGTGACAGAGACACACCACTACCGACGCAAGACGTCCTAGTATCGACTGTTTGGATCCTACTCGACGAACGCCACCCAAAAGCTTCGGAGGATAGTTAGTGGCCACGCTACCTCCTGCTATTAATCTAGAGGACACGGGAGAGTGCCAAGGGCACTCTACAACGGGGGATATCGGTGGTGGAAGAGATTCCCGCCACCAGGAAGAGCCTGCATCCCGTGAGCCTCCGACGTAGCAAGCTAAAATCATCGTGGCGAACTTTGAATTACGCGCGTGGCGACCACCGGTCGCCATGCTTAAGGGATCCTTCGGTCGATACGAAAATCGATATTTGGCCGTAACACGAGGGCGCTGATTACCGGCGCCATGCGGTCTAGTCACTCTGCGTTAGGCTATTGTAGCGAACACTTGGCCTACGGAGATACTTGCGTAGAGAGCTTTCCTTTTGTTGTTGTTGGCGTAATATTACGCTTTTCCGTTTGTTCGAGCCGTGTGGGTCTCTTTGAGTCCTTTTTTTCTTTTGTGATTGGGAGTAGAGTGAGTGAGGTTCCTCGAGGACAAGCGTTACCCCGTGGGAGCCCAGGATGAATGTGGAGCGGGAGACTCTCCTTTTCCTAGCGTGGCTGGAAGACGGTAAGCGTTAGCCATTCTCACCCATGCTAATTTGAATTCGGCAACGGCCGTCAGCCATATTGCCTTTGAGCAGCCACGAGGCTAATTAATATTCTTGGAATCGAATTAAACCGATCTCCGAAGGGTAGGCCGTCACCAGTGTCCCCGCGGATTAGAGATTATCGTTCGAGTCAGTAATTTATAGAAAAGTATTGAGTATTTCTTTAGTCTGTTAAGTTCGGGTGTGCTACCTGTCGCACACGAGTGCGACAGAGATAGTCTGAGTCAGTCACTGTCGCTCTCGCTTCCTCCTGTGGGGAGAGACGCATCGAGATATTATTGAGACTACGAGTCTTGGCTTTCGGGTTCGAGTCAATAAATAATTCTAGTTAATTATTAGTCGCGTTGTTCGCAGAGTTAGGTTAAGTTAGTTTTAGTAAGCTCTTGTAAATATTACTTCTTTGATCAATTTCTTATTTTCTATTCTTTAGTACGAGCCGAAGGCTCACTCATTGTAAATATTCGCCTGTTAATTAGTTGTAAGTCCTCCTCGTGGAGTCTATTTAGCGTTCTAGTTGAAATATTGTCTCACGAGGACCGAGTTTGTCGAGTTATTTAATTATTTTGCATGATTTTCCTTGTTATTGCTCTCCCACGTGGAAGCTAGTGGTTTATTAGATATTGTAAAGCTCGTCAAACGTGGCCGGGTCACTTTTACACGACCTGTGGCCGTTCTTTCTACGAGGGAATTTATTCCCGATTGTTAAAATTATTATTTCTATTTCTTTTCTATTTTGTTGAATAAATTCTATTTTTTTTATTGTCAAATTCAAACGCTCGAGTCGTTATTTAACGTCCCGCTAATCCTTCAATTAATCCTGACCCCTCTCCGCGGTACTGTAGCTAGCCGACGCTTTACGTACCCGTAGGATATATTTTGTTTATATTTTTGAACGTGGCGGTTATCCGCCTGGCGCCCAGCATATTTTTCAGGTAATTAACGTTGGCCAATTGTCGAGTGGACGGCTCTCGGAGGCTAGCATCCGGTCTAGTTCGAGGGCTAAATAAAATCCACGTCACAACGCTTGCTTAAGAAGAAGTACAGAGCAATCTCTCAATAGAGCCGCTCACAGGCTGTGAGGGGAATACAATTCTCAGAATCTCGGTTCCCCCGCTCTGACTGCGAACGCTCGTTCTCGAGAATTACTTCTTGACCCTTTCAATAGTACCGCGCAAAGGATTGTAACTTTAGTACGCCGAAGTGTAAGTATGTGGTAGTAGTGAGGGAAATGACCGAGCACGGATTAGGGGAGGCAGAACTATTGGGAGTGGCACTATTGAGAGGTTGGACTGTACATAAACAAATGAGACAATAGTTCACCCGAGAATACATTAGTGTGCGATGCACCCCAGCGAATGAACACTTATGACACTTATGATTGAACACTTATGGGGTTGTAGCTCAAAAATCGAGACCACCGTATTTGGGGAGCTCATAAATCAGCGAACGTTCCGGTACGTCCAAGAATTCGATACAATGAATTTTGAGAATACTCCTCTCTTCTTCGGGTTAGGGGTTGTAGCTCAAAAATCGAGACTACCGTATTTGAGGAGCTCATGAATCAGCGAACATTTTGGTACGTCAAAGAATTCGATACGATGAATTTTGAGAATACTCCTCTCTTCTTCGGGTTAGGGGTTGTAGCTCAAAAATCGAGACTACCGTATTTGGGGAGCTCACAAATCAGCGAACATTTCGGTACGTCAAAGAATTCGATACGATGAATTTTAAGGGTACTTCTGTTTTATTGGGGGTTAGGGGTTGTAGCTCAAAAATCGAGACTACCGTATTTGGGGAGCTCATAAATCAGCGAACATTTTGGTACGTCAAAGAATTCGATACGATGAATTTTAAGGGTACGTTTCTCTCGGAGAAGAGCGCGTTCTGAGGGTTTGAGTCGGTAGGGGTTGGATTTAAAAAATAACAATCACCATATTTCGGGAGCTGATAACTCACCAAACATTCCTGTCGGTTACAAATCATGATTCGTTAAATTAAAATTTTCTCCGGGTGTAAAACGAGTTTTTGAGTTTATTTCCGTAAGGGTTAAAGCTCAAAAATCAAAATTAGCATGGTTCGAAAGCTCATAAATAGCTCATAATTCTCGTATTCCTGTTCGATTTTTTTCGATTTTTTAAGGGGGGTGAGGAGTTTTTTGAGTTTATTTCCGTGAGGGTTGAAGCTCAAAAATCAAAATTAGCATGGTTCGAAAGCTCATAAATAGCTCATATTTCTCGTATTTTTGTTCGATTTTTTTCGATTTTTTTAAGGGCTGGGGGGGCTGAGTACGTAAATTTTCAGCCCCCCCACTCAAAAACCCAAATTCCTGCTCGACTGTTGGAGCTCAAAAATCGGGACTAAGTTATTTCGAAAGCTCATAAAAAGCTCATAATTTTCCATATCAAGTTTTTTGTTTTTGAGAAGGTGGGGGGGCTAGGTACGGAGAGGTCGATTCCGAACAATCTGTTCTATGATGAACTATCTCATTACATACCCAGCATGCGTAACGATCTCGTGTAGCAACTTTATTTGCGCAAACTTTACAGTCAGTCTGTTCTTGACTCACTTGACTCAGATTTTTGATAGGTGAATCATGAATCTCAACCGAAGCCGTTGGTGCAGGAATCAAACTACCAATAACATTTTCTTCCACAGCCTCATTGGAACGTACCAACGTTATCCGGCTATGGTTGTCAAGCGTCTTCCAACTCAAAATTTTTGGAAGATGCCTTTTGTCTATCTGGTCTCTTTTATTCTTGACACATCGGAAGCAAATTCTCTTTTGTCCGTAGCCTTCTTCGCCGACAGGTAGTGAACATACATTCAATGCATGTACTGCTTTGTTACAGTACATGCATAAATGTCCACCATCGGGTGGTTGGTTATTACAGCACGCTGGGCACTCAGATTCTTTTTGGCTCATTTCATGAGGTGGAACCTCATCCAATAATGAGCCGTTATCTAAATCAACAGAATTCAAAATAGAATCTCCGCCAGGCTCTTCATTCACCATATCCAGCGCTGCGTTCACAATAAGTATTTTCCCTTGTAGATATTTCAAATGTTTTTCAATGAACAAGTCTACGCGCATTGGTAATTCCCTTGGCTTAAATATGCAATTCTTAATTTTATTGAATTCGCCTTCAACTGGAGCACTCGATGCGGTATCTCGATCATAACTGTACTGATTTGCACAGATATTCGTCCATAATGGGAGCAAAGTAATATCTTTGAGGAGATAATCTGCAAATTTTTCAAAAACGTCAGCGTTTGTCCTATCACCTTCATCATGACATTTGTTTCTAACAAATTTGAGAATGTTTTTTCCCCAATTTGTTCCATTCATTACTTGTAGCGCCTACACATGTTTCGACTTCTTCGAAATAGTTGTCCGAATTCATACACTGAGTCTCCAGATCATCAGGCAAAATAACATCTGCAATAGATTATAAATCTTGAATTTGAACTTAGCATGGGTTGTCTCCATGGATACAATCCATGTTCAGTGTAACGACCCAGCAAACACAAACTGTTACGGTTATATAACCACGGTCTAACAAATAACATTACAGATGTTATCTTATAAAAATATAAATGTTATGTAACATGTAATAGTATCGCGCATGTAACAATAAATCATAACTATTATATACCATTGTTGCATGAAGGTTACATGAAAACGAACATTTCAGATGTTATCTAACGAAAACATAAATATTATATCACATTTAGGTATCGTGCATGTGACAATGAATTATACCTTTATATACCATTGTTACATACAGGAATTCCACCCTAACCCGGCCTACGTCTGACCCTCACATTTTCCAATTAGGGTCATAATTTTTTATGTTGTTCCACCTTTTCGAAAGAACACTTTGTTTCCAGATTTGTTGGAAACCGAATTGAAAAATCTGAAAAAAATTCTCAAAAATCCTGCTTCAGTTAACAAAATTTTCAGGCCTTCAGCCAAAGTAGGCAGACGTTTGCTTCTCATATTATTTAACGTTGTTCTCGGAAAAAACTGTAAACATTATAGAAGCGAAGGTCTGCTCACTCTGGGTTAAGGCTTGAAAATTTTGATGAACAAAGCAGGATTTTTCAGACTTTTTCAGATTTTTTAATTGAGGCTATCGATGTGTTCATTTTCGAAGATCATAGGTAAATCGGACGGTTTCCAAAAAATCTGGAGAAAAAACAGAGTTTTTTCGAAAAGTGTAAAAAATTATGACTCTAATCGGAAGGGGTGGGGGTCAGACGTAGGTCGGGTTGGGGTCGAATTCCCCATACATATAATTGTCACCCGCTAACGCCGGCAACCCGCACGCCAATCCCCCACGCGACCGAAGTTACTGGAGATGGGCCGGCGAGCGCTGCAGCGCCTCGCTCGAAAAACCTTTCTCGCAATAGAAGTAACATTTCTTCTCAATGAGACTCGACGATTTTTTGAGTAAAATCAGCGAACTACAGATATCAACGAAGCGGCTCAATCCACAGAAAAGACTACTTCATTGTTTTACAGAACATTAGATCTAGTCGGAATATCATGCAATTGGGTTTATTGGAGTAGTGGCCTTAATTATTGAGAAATAGACCATTACGCTACCGATCAGTTACATGTATTCGGCGTTATTGTACGCAACATCAATATAACAAATACATAATGTACGTATAATCAACGGACGTAACTGTTATATAATGGTTACAAGCTTGAGTAGGAAATAACAACTTACCTGACCGTTACATGTAACGAACAGGTAATATTACACGTTATATTCGGTTATATAGCTGTTGCATAGCTGTTACATAACTGTGTTTGCTGGGGAGAACTACGGCAATTCAAGAATTAATAACTATGCATTGATTTCCGTAGCGAAAAAGTGGATCGTATGAAGTGTTGAAAGAAAATAATTGATTATAAATATGAAGTGTAACGGAGTTTCAGAGTACAACTGCGCACCCTACGGCGTTCCTTCGATAAAAGACTAATTAATAAAAATCTAAGAGAGTGTTGGGCGCCAGACACGTAAGTGTCGTTTTCACAGAAATCAAATCAACTATAGCGATATTCAACAAACTAATAAATTGCCGGAACCAAGGCCTTGAAGCTAGGTTAGCTCAGATTTGCTAAGGTAGTGGTAGAGTGGGTGGATTCACCGTTTCAACTAATTAAATAAAATATAAAATACCAGATATAAATTTCCTTCAGTGAAATCTACGATTTCGTATATTGTTCTTTAAGTAAATGATACAGGTCTTAGCGGTAACAAATTGATTAGCGATAACTAAAGATTCGACTATAATCGGAAGTATTAAATTACGCAGAATTAGTTATCGAAATAATAGTTACAAATAATACTCGAATAATAACGATTGGAATAATGCTTAGAAAAATACTGAATTTAACAAAAGAAAGAATATTATATTATTGAGCCTTACCGCGACGCAGCGGTACAAAAGAACGTAACCACGCCGGTTAGCTAGCTGTGCCGTAGAAGCGATATAATGCAAGCTACACTACTTTTCAGGCTACGTATCACCGAGCGATACGATACTCAATATCAACTTTTCTAATGCGGCACACTAGCGTTATTAATTAATTATTAGACGATATAATGACTCAATAAATAATTTCAGAAAAGCTAAGAGATGCGATAAGCTAAATTAATAACAGATTCATATTAGAATAATTAAGATATCAGATCAAAGATACTACTTAGCGGTAGTAATCTTATTATAATGTAATATAGCGTAAATCGAAATATTAGATAGCACAAGTAAATCGCATAAATCAGATATATCACATAGAATAACAGAATAATAGAAATCAAACAGAATAATAGATATCAAACAGAATGAGAAAATAATAAAGCAGATTAATAATTGAACAACTTAAAACTATGACTAACTACGTTCAGCCAACCTCGGAGAGTTGGAATTACAAGCGACACACCATGCGATATTATACTACTTAATTACTAATATATTACTAAATCAGAGATAGCAAATAAATCAAAGCGTTAGATACTCTCAAAGCGAGAACTCAAGCAAGAACAAGCTCTCAAATAATATTTAGCAAATCAAAATCAAATAAAGCGTAGAAATCAGACTAATAAGCGGAAAATCATCAAGCCAAAAGATATTCTTAAGGGGGTATCCACACCTTTGAATGGGTTAAAATTCTGAAAAAGATATTGATGTTTTACAGCGAATTTGAGGGTCTGATCAAATCCAAAAAAATCATGAAGTTTGGGGAGGGTTTGACCCTCATCATCCATACCTAACATTCAATATTACTTTGAGTCCAATAGTAGTTACGCTCCATATAGAAAAATACCAAATTACTCGGTTGTCGTAAAGAATCAGGAGTATCGTTGGACCAATTCTGGAGTTTTTGGTCTTCAAGTGTTCAGAAGAGGTGCCTCTATCAGATGAACAGACAACTTTTTGATATCGCAAAAATTGCCTGACTCGCTTAGTTTTTACTGAGATTTTTCTGATCCTTCAATTTTTTTTCTATATTGTTTCTATTATCTCAACCAAAAATAGTGATATCAAAAAGTTGTCAGTTCATCTGATAGAGGTTTGGATTCTACAAATTTGAAGACCACAAACTCCAGAATCGGTCCAACGATGCTCCTGATTATTTACGACAACCGGTAAAAATATTCATTCTCCAGAAATCAACTTTCAAACTTTTTTATTTCAATTTTTTTTTTATTTCCTATTTTTCCCAAAGAGGAAAATCTAGTTACAGGAAATCAAGTTGTTGTGTAGGTGAGTATATTGAAAAGAAAAGAGTCAATATCGGTAGAACGGAGAAAACGATCCTTCTTTATTTAAACGATAACTACCGATTCATATCACTGCATATCACGGAACAACCTTGCCGGGGCGGCTACCACCGGACTCTCTCTATCCCTACTTCTCTTGCGACGCAAGAAGACATACACAAACCGCGTCTCTATTAGACGCGGACTCCTGCTCGCCTTCAAGCCGCGTACACATTAACATACATATATAACACTCCCCTCCCTTGAGGGTGAAATTCCAAACAGCAATATTAACATATTATGAAAATAAATTTCGAATAAATCTAACAGGCATTTGACTGACAGAACTTAAGTCCTCTCCTTCGTTTCTAGTTCTCAAAGGAAAGTTGTTCCTCTATCAGTTCCTTACTTAACTAATCAATACTTAAATCGTAATCATGTAATCGTCTCGGTAAATTAATTTTTCTTATTGGTCTCCCCGGTGTGCCGTCCTCTGTGTTAGGGGTTTGTCCCCGCCCTCTTCCTTGGCCTCTTCCCAAGGCTGATCCAGGACGTTGAGGTGCTACCCCACCTACTATCGTAGCTGTTCTGTTTTCTGGATTTGCTGGCGGGGGTGTTTCTTTGGGTTCGCCTTGGTCTTTGTGGATTAGTTGGATTTGCTCTTCGGGTTCCACGTAGTAATCTAACTCAGGGAGCTCTGGTTGCGTTTGCCAATTTTGTCCGGGTGTGTTTTCACCTATTTTCCGTAGTTGATCGATGTGACGAAGCCACCTTCTCCCATCATCCAGTTCGATCTGATAGTGTAATTTGCCAACCCTTTTTGTTATATACTTTATGTTTTTCTCTATGTTTTTCTTTATTGGTGTAATTTCTACAGCCCACTCTTTCTCCCTCCTGGAGTAATTTGATGGCGTGCTCACCTATTGGAGGTTTTATTTCGGTTGGGGCTAGTAAATCTAAAAACCCTCTGGTCTCCCTGTTAAACATCAGCTCCATTGGTGTTTTTCCTGTTGTGCTGTGTTTCATGTTCCGGTACTGGAATAGGATTCTTTGTATTTCTGTTTTTAGATCTATTTTCTTGTGTTGTGATTTTAACAATGCATTTTTAATTATTTGTACATATCGTTCTGCCTGGCCGTTTGTTGATGGGTTATATGGCGCTGTGAGTTTTTGTTGTATCCCATTGATTTTTAGGGAATTTTTAAATTCGGTCGATGTAAACGTGCGTCCGTTGTCTGATACCACAACTTTTGGTAATCCAAAACAGGCAAATATTTCCCTTAGTTTTCCTATTGTTGTCTCGGCAGTGATGTTGTTTACGATGTGCGCCTCCGGCCATTTAGTGTAAGCGTCTACTAAGATTAGGAACATTTTGTTTAAAAAGGGTCCTGCAAAGTCTACATGTATTCTTTCGAATGGTGTCGTTGAAGGTTCCCAGATATGTTTTTCTACTTTTGTTGGGTTGTTTTTGTAAGTATTGCATTCCACGCAATTCTTTACCATGTTTTCTATATCTTGGTCTATACCTGGCCACCATATGTGACCCCTAGCTAAGTTTTTCATCTTTACGATCCCAAAATGTCCTATGTGTAACTCTTTTAATACTTGTTCTCTAAGTTTCTTTGGAATCACCATTCGGTGACCTCTTACAATAATATCCATTTCGGTGCTGAATTCTAGTGGATTAATGTTCCACGTATCCTTATGTACTAAAGTCCTACCTAAATCTAAAGCACTCTGTATTTTACAAAATTCTTCTTCTTCCTGAGTTTCTATTCTAATTTGCTCTGCTGTTACAGGCAGCATGCCTAACAGGTTGATATAGAACACATCCACTACGTCCATATCTTTAGATTTAATTTCAGTTGGTAATCTTGATAAACAATCTGCGTTTGCGTTCAGTTCAGATTTTCTATATTGTATCTCGTAATTGAATCCCTATAAAAATATTGCGTAGTGTTGCATCCTCATCGCGCTGTATAACGGTAAGCTTCTGGACTGTGAAAAAATTTGTGCGAGCGGACGGTGGTCCGTAATTAAAATGAATTTGTTTCCGTATAGATACTGGTGGAGTCGTTTTACTGCGTATACGATAGCATACGCTTCCTTATCGATTTGTGCATATTTTTTTTGCGTATCCGTAAGGTTTTTCGAGATATATTAAATAGGTGTTTCTGGCCCATCTTGGAATTTATGTGATCAAGCGGCTCCCACTCCATACGGACTAGCGTCCGTCGCCAGAATTAAAGGCAATCTAGGGTTGTAATGTGTTAAACACACGTCGCTTTGGAAAGCACGCTTTGCTTTCGTGAACACTTCTTCGCATTCATCTGACCAAAAAAAATTTACGTGATTTCGCAGTAGATTATTTAAAGGTTGCAAAATTGCACTAATATTCGGAATAAATCTTCTGTAATAATTAATCATGCCCACGATAGTTCTAATTTCAGACGTATTTGACGGTTTTGGCATGTTTTCTATTGCTTCGATTTTTTTCTTGTCTTTGTGGATGCCTAACTTATCTACTACATAACCACAATAACTTATTTTATTTTGAAAAAACTCGCATTTTTCAACATTAATATGTACATTATATTCTTTGAATCTTTGTAACACTAGTTCCAATCTTTCCAAATGTTCTTGTTCTGTAGTGCCCATAATTTTTATATCGTTCAAAAAAACACTTATTCACGGTATTCCGGCTAAAATCTTTTCAATTTCGCGTTGCCAAATCGCTGGGGCTGCCGCCACCCCGTACATTAAACGGTTACATTTGTATGAACCTTTATGGGTATTTAGAGTGAGAATTTTTTAGCTTTCCTCGTCTACCTCCATCTGTAGGTAAGCTTGATAAAGGTCTAGTTTAGTAAATACTATCCCTCCGGCCATTGATGCAAAAAGTTCGTCAGTTGTCGGTAGGGGATGGTCATCGACCATTAGTTGGGGGTTTATCGTGACGCTAAAATCTCCACAAATTCTCACCCTGTTATTTTTCTTCAATACTGAAACTATTGGTGTCGCGTATTCGGATGAGTTTACTTTTTCTAGGATACCTTCCGATTCTAACGTATCCAGTTCCTTTTCTACCAACTCTCACAATTTAAAAGGGACCGTACGTGATTTCAGGAAGATTGGTTTTGCACACTCTTTAAGGGTTAAATTAGCTTTAACATTTTTTATTTATCTTGAACTTTGTTCCGTCACTTCTTTGTATTTTTTTAGTAAGCGGTCTAACTCTACTTTCCTATTCACTTTTTCATCAATTGTATTTATTTGAGTGTTCCGTACGAACAAACTGTTTGCACCCGTAACTTCTATTATTTTATGTATTCACTTGCGTCCAACTAACGGAGTTCTTTCTATTTGAGTTAAGTATAAATTGAATTTGTATGTATGATCTGCAAAAACCACTTCTACTGGTATAAACCCTGCTATAGTTACCTCTTTTTTACAAAAAGTGAACAACTTTAAGTTTGATTTGAAAACCTTCTCGCCTTTGAAAAGTTTGCGCGCTTGTTCTATCCACATAACAGTCACGGCGGCACCGCTGTCCACTTCAAAGTCAACGATTTTGTTGTTTACTTGAAACGAGGTAATGAATTTCCCCCGTTGATTTATCCGCTCCAACTGTAGTATCTCTTCCACTTGTTCAATCTCTTCAAGTTGCTCCATATCTTCTAGTTGGTGTACATTTGCGCGTTTCTTAAAACACTCTTTCTAAATGTCCAGGTACTCTACAGAAATTGCATGGTACGTTTTTGTTTAATTCGCAGCGTGATGCCATGTGGTTTCCGCCGCACCTGTAACATTGTGTTTTCTTAGGCTGTGTTCCAATTGGTAAGTGTGCACACTCGTGCCCTCGTACCCTCGCGCCCTCGTACACTCGCGTACTTACTTTTCCATGTCGTTCAGATTTTTCATGGTAGAGGGCACTCTCCTAAAGCGTAGGTATACAGCGATATAAAGGTGCCTTTTCACGACGTCGCGCGTCGCTGCTCATCGCTTCGATTCAGCGACAAATGGGTAACGTGAGGGTAGTAAATATCGCCACGACAAATTCTATCTATGGCCGAGTGGATTTCACGAACACAATTCAGTCTTGTCGAGTATCACGTCGAGTATCAATCCTCGTGCTACTAGAGCGAAGTGACCGAAACGTTTTAAAGTATAAAAATAACAAAAGAATCTGGCGTGAAAAACAAGTTGTCAGTGCGAGTTTTACAAGTGTCAATCCAGAAAAGCGTTGTACATAATGATTACTGACGAATTGCGTATAGCTGTCTGGATGGTTACAAATCGTATATTCCAAAGGAATCGGGAAATGGAAAGGAGACACGCAGCTAGAACACATATGTATTGTTCGCTGCTGTTGCGATTATTGCAGCAAAATCATGAGGAGGTGAGGTTATAATACGTACATAAGAATTACTAGACTGAGTCAAGTCACGTTACCTAGCTAACTGAGGCTTGTTTTCACGATGCAGTTTAATGCAAAATTATTTTTCTAAAATTTCCAGAGAAGCTTGTATTGTCAGGCGATTGTAGGGTACAACGACCGACTGTTAGGAGCTCTGCTGAGGGGCGATCGAAACCCAACTAAGGAGCATTTAAGAGTTACACCGGAGAGCATAAACCGACTTGTTCAATTGTGTAGGCGGGATCACAAGCGGTCGGGTTGGTGTATTGAACTCGAAGTGAGTATTGCATTTGTTTGAATATGATTTGATCACAATTGCTCATTCATATGGGTGGACAATTTGTTAAAACAGACATGAAATAGTCATTCATCACTTTTTTTTGTTATTTTCTAGGCAATCACCTTCCTGTTTTGGCTAGCTTGTGGTACATCGTACAGAGTTGTTTCCTTCAGCTTCGATATCCCACGGTCAACTGTTTTTCGCATAGTTCATAAATTTCTGGACTTAGTTATTGCCATTTTACCCGAAGTTGTGCGACTACCATCCGAAGAGAGACTGCCAAATATCGGTGAAACATTTGGTAGGAAAGCAAACAGCGTTGTGTTCAGGCAGTGTGTTGGAGCCATCGACGGGTGCCACGTTCGCATCCTTTGTCCCATCAATTTGCATGATCAATATGACAACCGCAAACAGTTCTACTCTATAAATTTACAAGGTCTAGTTGACGATTCCGGGTTGTTTATAGATATTGTAAGCGGATTCCCCGGCTCTGTTCACGATAGTCGAGTTTTTAGGAACAGCGCATTATTCCAAAATAGTCTGTATCCTCCAGAAGGGTACTTTATAATCGGCGATAGTGGCTATCCGTGTAGACGACACCCTATAAGCATCATTACGCCTCACAAAGCACCTCTCACTGCAGAGAAAAGGGCATTTAATCGTGCGCTCAGCAGAGCAAGGATAGTAGTTGAAAAAGCATTCGGTCTTCTGAAGGTAAGATGGCGAATAATATTTACAAAAGCTCTGGAAGTGAAAATCGAAACTGCGATCAAAGTTATAGCAGCTTGCACAGTAATGCACAATATTTGTATTACACAAGGTGACATTATTCGAATCAATGAAGACCACCTACTAGAACAACTTCCTCCCCGACGTGTTCCCCATGAAGAACAGCACGGGAACAATTTTCGTGACTTATGTCTGCGACTATTTACAATTGAACAAGCACAAATGTTGCAATAATTAACGTTCTCATTATGGGGTGCTGTCTCATACACTAGAATTGGTATTGTTTCCCCATATTTGAATACTCCCATTTTATTTTAAATAATTTCTGTGATCAACCAAAACTGTGAAATAATGACTTGATTAATACTTATTATTTTATTAATATAAAGTGATCTTGTGTACAGACCGAGGTGATGAATATATTATTTTAGTTAAATTTAATATAATATATAATATGTATTATAATAATTATAATTGATAATATTTACTTTGAGACATTCGTGCATATCATTAACTAAAACAATAAACTGGGTTTTTTATGCCGCAAGGCTTTTTCCCAAAATTGAAGTCTCATTCATTCACCTCAAATCCGTCTTAACCATTATAATCTTAAAGCTAGAATTAAACTAGATCCCCAAGCCGCCTAGGGTGATGGCTCATTCCCACAGGATGAAATATTATTTCTTTATTTTAATTTTTTATTTTTATTTTTATTTTTTTTCAGAGTAAGGTCTCAGTCAATAAAGTCAAGTTGACTTTTCTTTTTCAGTCTTCAGCCAGGCATAAGACCAGGCAAACTTTTGTCTTTTTTATTTCATTAGGATTAGATATTATTTTTTTTTTAATTATTTTTTTTTTCTCAGAGGCGGGTCTCAGTCACTCAAGTCGAGTTAACTTTTCTTTTTTAGTCTTTAGCCAGGCAAAATTATATGGTCGATATGGTCGGCTCACAATCTATCATTATTCTTGCCGGCTTACCTACCTTTTGATAGAGATTTCCCGATAAAATAACTGAGATCGATCCTTTGGAAGCCACATTCTATATAAGCCGAGCCCATTCCAATACCACCATACAGAATCTTAATTAAATAATCATACCGGTACCTATCTGTGCCATGCCCACTCATTCGAATCTGAAGCAGTTGGGCATCTATGTGATGTCGCCATATATCCACGAGACAGCGCTGCGGTCGGCGGACCAAGGTACGCAATGGGCGTATACCCACATTCTATCTACATTTTCGTAAATTTAACACTAAATATCTCCTTGAAAATCCCGATGACCTATATTGAATTTATAATGCACGGAATCGTCATTAAATAAGCAAAAGGCAGTTGATTTCTCGTGTAAACCGTAATTCGCTAAAGGGATTAGTTATATCATGGACTTATAATATATAGGGACGGAGCACAAACCCCCCTTGTCTATCACAGGTAAGTAAGGGGAGTGCATGAACTACGCATGCGCTCCCCACTACTTTGGCGGCGTGCCAGCAACATTTTACTGCTCCGCCAATCCGGAGAACGCCACCAATGAAGTGGGAATCTTCGCCTCTCCCGATATACCAAAACCACCCCCTTGCCTAAGATAGGACCTTGTGTTCTTCTTTCATCCGTTAACGACTTATCGCGTTATTCAGGCATGTAGTCGAAATAGGACCTTGTGCTTTGTACCTATATTTTATAGGTCCATGAGTTATATCATTGAAACATACGAACACGCGCATTGCAATTGAGAACTCTATAATTCCGATACGTCAACTAGTGACAAAAAAAGAACTGTTCTAAGAGGGCCAGGGGCTCGATTCCATAACTTTATCACTGCTATCACTGGCAATAAATAGATGGATCTATCCATTTATTGCCAGTCAATAGATAGATCTATCTATTTATCGCCAGTGATAGCAGTGATAAGGTTATAGAATCGAGCCCCTGAGTATAACGGAATAAAATCCTCACAAATTTCGACCCCGGAAGTGCCGCCATTTTGAGGAAAACTGTATCCGCCGATATCTCCGTCATCGTGCAGTTTAGGCCAAAAATTGTATCACTTACCGTTCACGACTTGGTGAAGAACCACCTTAAAAGAAGTACTTTGAAAAAACTATATTCAGATATTAATATTATATTCTGCTACAACTAGTTTCACACAAAATCACATCTATATTGCATTTCAATACATAATGAAATCATGAGGTTGGAGTTCGTAACGTTAATGCAACAAAATATTCGCCGAAAGCTCTCAAATTCAAGGCTCGAACGTTTCAAATGGATCAAGAACGGTGTATAATTCCTCAAATTGTGTGAAACATGTTTATCTTGCATATTTTATAATTCTAACAACATTTGAATCACGAAATATCGCATTTCTTCAACGAATATTCTGTTGCGTTAACGTTACGAACTTCAACCTCCTATAAAATCACTGACTTTTAAGATAATATGGACAAAAATGAAAATGACGTTGAAAATTTCGGCCATGCCAGTTTTGAAAAAAGTTAAATATTGTATTCTCATTTCCTTGAGAGAAATTCTCGCAGAACCTCTAGAAGGTCTGCTTCAACTTTTCGGGCCTGTGCCCGATCGCGGTCCTGTTTACTGAGATCTTCCGTTACTATTTTCATCAGGTCTATGATGGGATCTGTATTCTTTGATGTAGGACGCCTTCTTTTTCTACTTGATTCTGGGTGATCATTGCTCACTCCGGTATTAACGTCGTTGAGGATAGGCGATCGGTAAGGTACCGAGAAAGACGCAGGTTCAGGTGAACAGGAAGAAGACGGTTGCGGAGAGTAAGAAGAAGATGGACGGGGAGAGTAGGATGGTGATGGCAGAAAAGAGCAGGAAGGTGATGGCTGAGGGGAGTAGAAAGGAGATGGCTGAGGAGAGTAAGATGGAGATGACTGACGAGAATAGGACGGAGATGGCTGAGGGGAGTAGGTTGGAGATGGCTGGGGAGAGGAGGGCAACAGAAATGAAAAAGGTAATGCAGCCGAAGATGAAGACGGCCCGGAAAGCGTTGCAGCCTCAGAGCACATGGAGTGATCAGACACCGAAGTTGATGCTGCGGTTTGAATGGGAGTGAACGACTGTATCAACAACAGAGGGTTTATGGTGTGTCGGCTTGACATGAACTCGTTCATCAACGTGTAATAAGGCCAGTTATGGGCTCCATGCGGCCGTTCTTCCAACCCTCTTCCTGTTGCAGGAACCATTATCTTCTTGTACTTCATCTGCAGATTTTCCCATTTTTTCTTACACTGAAGTGCGCTCGCACCGCATCTCAATTGGGTCGCCACGATTTCCCAACCACTACTACTGGACCCACGCTTACCGGTAAATAAATGGTTCAACGATGACCTTGTTTTTATTAAACCAATAACATGTTCATGTTTCCCTGGAAAACGAAGAAATTATTCACACTCTTGAGGGTATCCATCGGATAGAGGGAATCCCGCGATTTTCGGGTACATAAGGGGTAATTCTCGGTCAAAGTCTCATAGTTTCAGAAATTTGAGTATATAAGATTTATAGGGAGCAAAATTTACTCATGGGTGTGTACACGTGTCTGTGCCGACACTACCACCATGTGTTCCCCTAGAATACCCTCACGAAAATGTTCCGAAATTTTAATACGTTCCAGTAATATTTCAGAATGTGAAGAACATCATCGATTGTCTAGATTGAGTTCATTTATTCGAAAGGAAGAACGTAATTTAAAAAGGAGGGTTTGAGAGTGGAAGGAGACAGTCGAGTTTAAAGAGTTATAAATTTATTACTAAAATAGAAATAGATAACCTAATACAAATTCCTTGTGATTTGGTTACAAGAGTAATCGGAATAATTCTGTGTCCTGTTATAGTCCTGTAATCCTATTAGAGTCGAACTTATAATTAGCTCACTAGATAACGTTTCGCCCTGCAACCCGGTTGTTACATTTGAAAGCAACAACCCACAATTTGAAGTAGCAGAGGAAGCAGTAGTTACTGAGGGGGAAATAGTAGAACCAACTGATCCTGAAAATATCATTGCTGATCTGGGTAAACAAGCAGAAGTAGAACTTTCCTCAGGAGGACATTTAATTCTACAAGTAGGCAATGATACAATTCGAGAAAGAGTTAACAGTAAACTAAGCATATTTTCTATCGAAGCAATAGCAATATCGGAAGCATTGGATGTGATATTAAAAATGAATAGAAACGAGAACTACTTAATTTGCACAGATTTTCTCAGCGTCGTAGAGAATCTGAGTAATGATGGATTAAATAGCAAAATGCATTATGTGATGAAAGACATCAGGGAAAAAATTCATAAATTGGCTGAGTTAGGAAAGCAATGTTCTGTACTCTGGACCCCTGGCCATGTGGGTATTGAGGGTAACGAAGAGGCAGATAGGTTGGCTAAACTAGGAGGAAACTTAGACTCCTCTAAATTTACTAAACTTGACATTGGAGATTTATACCCCGATATAAAACAAAGCATGATAGATCCCGGGTAACAATTTTAAGTGGCAGCCATACGGCCGCTTTATAGCCAACTGACCTGCCAATAAGGCCGCCATGTGGGCTTTATCATGGCTAGTACCTGGCTAGTACCTGGCAACGACGACCAAACTATGTCGCTCCTACATGGCAGCTAGCTGGTTAGACAGCATAGCTTACTTATGGTTACGACCTGGCAGCGATATGGCGGGGCTTCCTTGCTGCCATGTGGATGCCAACTAGTTACCAGGTAACAATCCGATATGGCAACCATATGGCCGCTATGTGGCCAGCCTACCTAACCATTGATGAATGTAGCGGCTTATGTGGGCCGTAGTCGGTTTTATATTGGCTTGTACCTGGCAACGACGACCGAACTATGTCGCTCCTTCATGGCAGCTAGCTGGTTAGACAGCATAGCTTACTTGTGGTTGCGACCTGGCAGCGACATGGCGGAAATCACTTGCTGCTCTATAGACGCAATGAAGAAACCATCAAGAAACCATGAAGTTGCACTAGCTTACCTGATTTGTGAATGATTGCGATATGAAAAAAAAGTATGCATCGAAAAAAAAAGAAAAAAGTAGTAATAAAAAGTATTCGAATTTATACCACACAGCCTTAATTACAAAAGACTTTTGCGATACATACTGCCGGGTAGGCGGTATGAGTCGCTTGACTCGCAAGTTAGTTATAATTACCGCCAGCCAGCAACGGGTAGATGTAGCGAACCCAGTGTTACTTTGCTTGCGAGCGTGGCCGCTCATCTACCGGCATAGCGAGGTACTAAATAGGTGGCAACACAATGTACGGACCAGGTTGATGGCAGGCTACTTTAGGACATGGCAGTGCCAGGTTGGCCGACATAAAAGCCATATGGCATCGCGAAGTGGCGGCCAGGTAGTCGCCAGTTAACGTTAAGACCCGGCAGTGCCAGGTTGGCCCGCATGAAAGCAATATGGCATTGCGAGGTGGCGGCCAGGTCAATGCTAGGTAGCCAGTGTACATTGGATAGATAGTCGAAAGCTACATGAAATAGCCTTGTAGCATAAAAGCCATGTGGTATCGCGAGGTGGCGGCTAGGTAGTGGCCAGTTAATGTTAAGACAAGGCAGCGCCAGTTCGGCCCACATATAAGCCATATGGCATCGCGAGGTGGCGGCCAGGTAGTTGCCAGGTAACCTTAAGACATGACAGTCCTAGGCTGGCCCACATGAAAGTCATATGGCATCGCGAGGTGGCGGCCAGGTGGTTGCCAGTTAACGTTAAGACATGACAGTCCCAAGTTGGCCGACATGAAAGTCATATGGCATCGCGAGGTGGCGGCCAGGTAGTCGCCAGTTAACGTTAAGACCCGGCAGTGCCAGGTTGGCCCGCATGAAAGCCATATGGCATTGTGAGGTGGCGGCCAGGTCAATGCTAGGTAGCCAGTGTACATTGGATAGATAGTCAAAAGCTACATTAACCAGCCTTGTAGCTGCTAGGATGGCGCAACATTGGTAGCCCAGCTGAATTAGCCATACTATCGCCATATGAAAAGGCCATGTTGAAACCATATAGCCGCCGCATGGTAATCTGCAACGTCACAATACACAGAGCCCTATGACGTGTCCCAGGGTCTCTCTCCCTGCTCCGCACCTGCGACTGATCTGATCCTGGTGCCTATTCGCTCTGGCTAAAACTGATCTGACACCGAACGTGTTCGTTCGAAGACGGAATGCGTCCGGAATCCTCGAGGGCTTCAGAAGGTCGCCACTCTCCAGCCACGAATTCCCTATACGATCGTGCTGAAATATTTTTGCGCCTTCACCCTGTCCTAGCATTTTGGCCCAGTCGTCCAGATCGCCCCGCATCAACCTTGTTTTGGCGGCTTGGATCTCCTCCAGCGTGACTGGCCATCGTATTCTGAATACTTTGGCGGCCTTCTCCAGATTTTGTACCGTTTTGTGACTACCGGCTGCTCTCAGCACGGCCGGGTCGGTGGAATCGAGCATCTTCGCTCCGTTCCTCAGCATTGCGAGAGCCACTTGCCTCTCCAGTCTGGGGAACCCTAACCCGCCCTTGCGCCTTGGCGCGTATATAAAATAACTTGTCGTCGAGGGCTGAAGGTGTAAGATATTCTTGACCACCGTACGCAAATCCTGATCAAGCAATCTGAGGGTACCTACCGCCGGAGGACTCACAGTGAGGCTGTGGCTGAACCTCGGTAACAGGTACACGGAAAAAAGTATTGTAGCATGGCGCTCCAACTGAGCCAGAGCGGCAAGCTCTCAACTAGAAAGTAGAGGGGTTATCTTATTTTCGAGCGGACGGTTACCTAAAGTGGGGGGGATTTCTGTTTTCCTCCGAATGCGGGAGCTCAGAGCTCCCGAAACCGGGAATTCAGG
Source organism: Tenthredo livida (assembly GCA_963992785.1). Classification (NCBI taxonomy): domain Eukaryota; kingdom Metazoa; phylum Arthropoda; class Insecta; order Hymenoptera; family Tenthredinidae; genus Tenthredo; species Tenthredo livida. Next base: position 7,800,468 of record OZ023069.1, on the reverse strand, counting down.
ATCTCTTGAAGGAATATAGTTAATATTGAGATGAAATGCTTGAATCGATGATTAGATACCGCTATTTTCTATTTCTTATTACATAATTACTTTACTATGAAATATAAATGTGTATTTAATCGATCAAAATGAAACAGTCGAATTTAAATAATCCGTAGAATAGTAAAGTTCGATAGAATAATTTCATTCTATCTATTTTTCAAAAATAAAATAGAGAATAGTGAAGGAATGTCCTTATGATAACATAACTAATAAACGAATAGACAATTTAGTACTTGGATGAAATAAAAGTTTAAGGAACAGATTATTTTATTGGGAATTTGAGGAATACACGATTTCGTCCGTTGTTATCTGTAAGGAGAATTCATGAATTAATTAGGAAAATTGATTTTCAAGTGAGTTTATTTGAAAATCCATTCTTTGCACAAAGAAAATAATTACGTAATCAAGATATAATTGATTATATTCTAGTAAAATTATTTTTACAACTCCATCTTCTAGTATTTTTGTTTATAATATATATCGGGAAGCTATATATTCTTCATTTTTTCGTACAACGTAAAGTAGAGGAGCGATTTTTGGTAAACTCTCGAACTTTAACAATTTGTACTCGTCAGAACGCTCAACCATATACGCGTGATAATGCTCATCAAATAATATTTCAGAGAATATTTGTACATAGAAATGAACTTCTGTCTTTATTTGAATCACTTCGAGAATTTTTCCAAATTCCTTCTCAGGCTCAGACATACTGACGACGATATAGGTTCCTCTTTTATATAAAATACCATGAACAGTTACATTTGAATGGAATTGATGTGGATTTGATTTAAATTCCTCACAATGGATAGCTTTTCTCTTGTCATTTATATCAATAGGTCCGAATTCTATTTCCTGATAAGATTGTAAAGCATTCATCTTGTAATACATTATGAAGCTCTCTTTTTTTGCTATCGTTCCTAATAAATCTATAGAACAATTTGTGGCTTGTGCAATAGCTCTCATGATCCGATGGTAGGATTCGAAACGCATCCCCCAGAAATTTACACAAGGTCCATTATTCCGCATGACTGTTGGATAATGAGTTAGATTATGCATTTTGAATTTTAATTTTTTATCAAAATCAATAAAAAGTTTATTATGTTCCTCTATATACCCAGAGAGATCTCTTAGAAACGATGGCACAATTCTTGGCGAAGTTAATATATCAACTATTTTTCGTAACAAAATGTATAGAGACCAATAACCATCTGTTTCGGGAATTAAATCGCCGACCATCAGGCCAAAATATCGAACGAAGCATAGCATTTCACCAGCAGACATTTTAATATCTTGATCATTATTAAGTCGGTTCAAGTCAACTTCTGAAGGCTTATTAGATTTCTCGATGTATCCGTACTCAAAACTCTTAATTCTAGTATTCAATTCTTCTACTGTAAAGTATTCTTTTTGGTAAATGAAATATTTGATAATTAGAAGCATTTCGTATTTGCAAACGCCTTCCAACACATCGTGCATTAGGTCCAGACTTATATTTTCAGTTAAATGAAAACCTGGTGCACCGTGGAATACGCATTTTTATTTTATACCGGTGGTTTCAACATCTATCTTATCAGTATCTATTTCGTAACTTTCTTTCGATCTAAATTTCGGAGGCGATTCAACGCAGAGACTACCTATATCCTCGATCGTAGTCTTACATACGCGACAGCAAAAATTTGAATTGAAAGAAGTAATGAATCCAAATAATTCATTAAGACCTAAATTATCACCTAAAATGAGGATTAGTTGAAATTTGACAAGTCTTTCAGCTCCATTAACAAGAATCGTGATACCTTTAAAGCGCAAGAAGGCAAGTTCTTTAATTAGCTTTGAAAAAACGTTCTCATTTGTTGTTTTCTTCTTGTCTTTAGTGTGTAGAAGCATTGTGAAAATAATACTATTTAATTTTGAAGCTATTGATGGTGGTAAACAAGCGATAGAGGTATAAAGAACTCCGAATTTATTCGTACCTGCGTGACTTCCAAGTGGATTCCCTACTTCAACGTCATCAAAAAATAAATATATCGGCAAAATTATTTCATTTAGGCAGATTGCTGAATATTTCTGTAACCACAATTTCGACTGTACAATATTGGTGATGATAGTTTTTTCTCGCGACAATTCTTGTACATAGTTGACAATTTTTTCAAATATACCAGGAATTTCAAGAAAAGATTTTAAACTATCACGCAATGGAATGTATACAGCATAGAGTTTCTCTGGAACCAAAATTGAATTGTTACCTACTATTTTTTCATTTAATGTTATTCCAATTTTCAATTTTTGATGTTCTAGTAAACCCCTCTTCTTAAAATACGAAATACGTTTATTTTCAGAATCTATAGAATCTAGTATCATTGTATATTTTGTGGAACAATTCTCAACATCTCTCATTATAGAATCAGGTACATTACTTTTCTTCATAATATCTAACACTTCTTTTTTCAACATTGGTATAAAAATTGTGCAGATAAATTCTTTCAGATAATCAGTGAAATCTTGGACAATTTTTCGAGGTAAAATAGGATCGGCATACAACGATACGAAAAACGTCATCAAATGGCTTACAATCCTTATGAGATCCATGACTAAACAATCGACAGTATTAGAATGACATACAATTTACAACACGTTTCTCTATGATTTTATAAATAATATGTATTACGACCTGGATACATCTACGAAAAATATTCTTATTTTTATCTTGAAAATGAATTTATGATAAGTTAAAATACATATCAATTACTCATTTCTTTGACGTTTTGTACCCTGTTTTGCTTTTCCTACTTTCGGTGGTTTTGGCGGTTTTGGAAGTTCAGGTGGTTTGTTAAGTTCTACTAGAAATTTCTTGACATAAGCGTTACTTTTTTTGGAAGAAAAACCATAGACAGCCCTCTCTATAAAAGCCCATACAAAATCGCAAATGAATGGTAACCTTTGTAACGCGAGTAAACACTTGTAGCAAGCCTCTACTGCTTTGATAGGATTTTCGTAGTTATAATTTTCGTCGTTTATAATAACATAGGATGATAGATCTTCTAATTTTCCAGTCACGATCACGTACGGCAGAACGGGCAGTCGCAATAGTTGCATCCAATCTTTGAATTTTTGCTTCTCAGCTTGCAAGTCATCAGCAGACTAATAAAAAATATACGACATGAAAACTTTGTACGAGTGTATGAAAATAAATAACGTTTAAATTACATACATCTATGTGTGATATGAACGCCCTCGCTGCATCGTATCTATTCAGTGTCTTCGAAGTATCATCAGATTCGTTTTTGATACATTTTTGTACCTTCATACACAAAGGTAATATAAGAAGAGCCAGTACGTTTTTCAAATCATCTAAGAGAGAATTTGTTATTTCATTATAAAAAATCCTTATGGAATTTGTATAGTATATTATGCTGCAAGGACCGAACGACAGTGATTTTTGACCAGGGTGAAGTTGGTTGAACGAGACGAAGGCGAGGGCGAAGCCCGAGCCACAGTCGAGTGCAGCCAACTTCACCCTGGTCAAAAATTACTGTCAATCTGTCCATGCTGCATACCATAGTTTTCGTGACAAGCGCACGGAAAGTGGGGTTTGTCCTCATTTAGAAGCGGAAAATGAGTCTTTGAGTCAGGATTCAGGTAACCCACTGATATATATTCTAACTGGATAGCCGATCGATCGAAATCAACCAACATCGACGTCGCCGCATGGTGGTGATTTTCGGAAGTGGAGGACAAATATTTTCATATTTGACCAGCATTTTTGTCCTGGGACCTGAAAAACCAACGAATCCGATCCTGACTCAAAAAGACTTATTTTCCGCTCTCAAATGAGGACAAAAAAACCCCACTTTCGGTGCACGTGTCACGAAAAATATATTTTTCCTCTAGAAACACGAATACGAAACGAACATACCTCTGTCCACAAGATCTTTATGGCTCTTTACGAATTCCGAGACTTCTTTAATTTTGCTATCCCGTGCAAATGCCAAGATTTTATCTGCGGTCTCAGGCCATTTCACACAAAAGATATTTGTATAATTTCCTACTAAATGGCTAGAAATAGCAGTTTGACGGGCATACAAATTTATTGTATTTGTGAAATCTTGCTCAAGCTGAAAAAAAATTAATGTTCAGTTCTTCTTCACACCGAAGAGAAATTCAATAATCATTTTCTCCAATATAAAATTTCGATTCAATCTGAATAGTAATAAATTAATAAATATCTACGTTATGGTTTAAGCATCAATGAAAATCCTATTGTATATTATTAAAAAAATATTCCTGCACGAAGGTATCAATTACGGTACAGACTCGACTGAAATTCATGAAATTTCTCGAAACCGTTCACCGGTTATGCATCATTACAGTTTCAATTCTTTATATACGCTATTTCATAGTCATTTCTACCAGACTGTTGAATTTGATATATTTTAATAGCAGAATAACTCATTTGCAATTTAAAAAAATAATGTTCTAGTGTATTGTATATTCTGTAAAATTGAAGAGAAGAGAAGGTATTTCTCACCAATAGAATTGCAACTGGAGCTTTCAGGCATGGAAAACTTTTAAAGTACTTGTCAATTGATAAGTGTTTTTTAGGATGTTTTTCCTTTGAAAGACTAGATGAACGCAAAGTAAAAGTCTCATTCCAGACTTTCAGTACATCAGCCAGAGTTGATTCTTGATTTGGTGGCTCTACTAAAGCTCTGATATTCTCGTCGATCTCTGAAAATTATTCATAGCATTAAAATTGATATACCGTGATAATCAGGTGAAGCCGAATGGTCCATCAGCGTAGTCGCCGAATATTTCGTGTGGGGGATAGCCACTCGTTGCGCTGAAAAGTCCCTAGTGATTTTGGCGCGCGGTCGATGCAACTCGGCAGCCATTGTTGATACAAGCCGGCTGACTGTCAATACATCGCGGAAGGTAGACATGTGTGGTTATGTTCGTTTATTTAAAGCTGATAATAAATAAAGTGAATAAAACCTACGTGAATAAGCTAGGAATATTTATCAAAAATCGATCAATTAGTTTTAAATGATATCTCAATGCAATTAACGACTTAACCTAAGCAATAAATGGAAATTAATCAGAATCAAAGAGTTCATTGAGAACAACCAATGTGAACGAAATTATTAATTGTATCCTGGGGTTGAGGCTTCAATAAATTGAACGAGGTGAGTGAAAACAACTTTATTGAAGCTTACTGAAAGTTTATTCAATGCATAACAAGGATAAGTGTCATGTTGTAATGAATTAGTCCCCGTTTCAGCAAGTAGCGCAGATCAAACCGCCAGGTCTTGGAGTCTTTGAGAAATGTACGAATCCTAGACTGGACATCATGCCTGCGCCTGTAATTTCAAGGTAAGAATTATCACACATTCATTGCACAATATCGTAGTTATAAGAAGGTCAACTAACCCCAAAAGTCACCATTCGAGGATGATTACGAACTGCTTTCAAGTAGTCGTTATGACAGGCTGTTGTCGGAGAGCCACAAACAGCTGCCAGTGTTCCTGTAGAAAAAAGGTGCTTTTTAATGGAATTAAGTTATTGACAAACATGAATATTGAAAAGTGCGTCCCAGTTACACTAAATCGGTTGTCGGCTAAATTATAATTAACAACAAGCGATGCAACATGTAGCGAGCCGCACATGCCTGTATGCTTTTAATCTTTCACCTTTGCGCTTGCGCATTAAAGTTTTTAATAAACAGAGTAAACAAATTCGACTTCCCGTGACGAAACCGTCAGCACTCTGGAGCTTTATCGAAGTCTATGAAGGTTCCAAATTTTCTTGCATCGACGTAGATGGAGCTTGACCAAAGATGTTCCGCACCCTCGCTGATCTTCATCGTCTTGTCCATGATGATTGACCTCGAAGTGTCCGCCGCAGTTCCAGTTACACTAAACCGGTTGTCGGATAAGTTTTAATTAATGACAAGCGATGGAACATGTAGCGAGCCGCACATGCCTGTATGCTTTTAATCTTTCACCTCCGCACTTGGGCATTGAGGTTTCAAAAAAAAGAGTAAACAAATTTGACTTCCCGTGACGTCAGCACTCTGGAGCTGTATCGAAGTCCATGACTGTTCCAAATCTTCTTGTATCAACGTAGATGGAGTTTGACCAAAGATGTTCTGCACCCTCATTGATCTCCATCGTCTTGCCCACGACGATTGACCTCGAAGTGTCCGCCCTGCATCCTGATACAGTCCCCTATGCGATTGTAAAACCCTTCGGTTATGTTTGCGAGCATCTCGGGACTCATAGCCGCGAAGATGTCCATAACCCGAGCTGTCAATTCGTTGAGGTTGGCGATGCGGTCCTCCGTGTACAAGGCGTTTTTCATACACGGCCACAGTCCAAAATCCAGCGGAGCGAGGTCAGGTGATCGAGGAGGCCATAAGACTGGACCAAGTCTACCAATCCATCGATCGGGAAACTGTTCGTCCAGATAAGCCCTAACGTCTAGGCGGTAGTGCGCAGGTGCTCCATCCTGTTGATACCAGATGGGGGGGCCCTGATAGTTGAAGAAAGCAATGTTTATTTCACGACATACCAATTAAAATGATTCAGTATTCCTGACAATAATTGTTGATTCTCAACGTATAAAATCTCCTCACATCCCCTTCGATGGCTCGCAAGGCAGGTACAACCTGGTCACGCAACAAGTTTAGGTACTTGTCGCCGTTCAGGTTTCCCTGGATGAGATATGGTCCGACGAGCCGCCCGTAGCACAAGCCGAGCCACACATTCAGCTTTTGCGGATATTGTGTGTGGGTCTCGACCTGCAGATGAGGGTTCTTCCAAGCCCACACTCGTGTATTCTGCCTATTCGGCGGAGCAACGAGTACCACTGTGGATTCGTCTGTGAAACAGATTCGGTTTAGAAGTCCCATGTCTACGTTGAAACGGTCCATCATCTCCCTGCAAAAAATCAAACGGGACTCTGCGTCCCCAACCATAAGCTGCTGGTGTTGTTCGAGTTTGTATGGTCGACACTTATCCTCCTTGAGAACCCGGAGAACCGAAGCTGGGGACACCCCCACCTCCTGGGCGATGATCCTCGATGGCTTGTTACCAGGTTCTGCGGCCTTGAGGAAGATCTGATACTTGATCTCCTCGGTCAGGCGCTTCGACGGCTGGCAGACGACGTTCTTCTTCGGGTCCACGTTACCCGTCCTCCGAAATTTCGTCACGATCTCGCAGATCGTCGAAGGTGCTGGAATTGGTCGATCGGGATACTCGGCCGCAAAATGGTCCGAAATTCGTTGGTAACTAGTACCCTGCTCGTGCTGCTGAACCATTTTCACCCTTTCTTCTACCGTATACGTGATGTTCGGCATTTTTCACAAAAAAATTTTCACAAAGTTTTGACACGATGTTATCAGTTCGCTACTTAATAACGAACAGATAGTTCGATACCGGGAACGTGGGGGGGCCTTTTGTTTATTGTATCGGAAGTCTGGGTGCCAGCCAATCACGAGTCGTCTGAGCATCATTTTTCGCGCGTAAAATAGTTAGTTACCGGGAACGTGGAACGCCTTTTGTTTATTGTCTCAGAATTGTGGGTGTCATCCAATCACGAGTCGTCTTAGCATAGTTTTTCGCGCGTAAAAGTACCTACCAGAAAGTTTGTTGGCGGTAACATTACTAATTTTCCGCGCGTAATAATATCCAACAGAAAGTTCGTTAACAGCTGATAATTTTTTGCGCCTGCCGAAAAATTTAGAAATTACAATTTCAGGTGTGATTACATACATCGTGGTGAGCTTGAATCAAGAATTTGGAAATTCCAGATACTAGGTTACAGTGGTAACAGAAATAACAAAGATCGACACACAACAACAGCTGGGACTCGACAGTATCGGCAAATCCGAGTGATAGGATTTTTCAATTTCGGAGGTTATAAACACGATTATGAAATTTCCCGAAACCGAAAACCTTGTTGTTAATTTTGTTGATATCTTGCAGCCATTGGATTGTAGTGATTTGACGTGAAGATGAGGTAATGTACGACGTACAGTACTACCTCTCTAAGAGAGCCCTCGGTAAGAGAGAATTTCCCCGCCGTTCCGGTTGAGCGAGTTTTATAGCTTCCCCCACTCTACCCGTACGTGCAAGGTTCTCCCAGTGGTGATGCTCACTGATACACTGATACATGTGCGATTTACCAGTAGTGGGGGAACGCTTCAGCGACAAATTTCTTGGAATCCTATTCCCCTAACCGCCCTAGACCTCTCTCTTAGAGAGGTAGTACTGTATAATAAAATGTGCGAAAATCCGCTACGAAAATTGTGTAGGAGGTTGGAATCGCCGATACGTAGTTTTCGAACTTTCTTCAATCAGCAATCACGAAGACTATGATGAGGTTCTGCCATGATGTTTTTTCCAAATGATTTACAACCAGACCAGATAGCATCTGGGCATCGTAGAAGAACAGACTGTCGGTGCCTTGAGAGCAATCAGAGTTATCGAAAGAGACGTGCGTGCCTTTTATTGATTAAAATCCACCTGTTCTTCGTTCGCAAGTACAACAAGATTTTAATTAGTAATGATTGAAATATGCGTCCTTCTGAATGGCGCAGAATTCTATCCTCTGGTATTGACAGGGGATACCGCCTTGTATTCTGCTGTTGCTGTCTAGGTCTAACTACCATGAGTTCGTTTGTGTTTGAATCTTTACAGATTGAGCAGTAGGCTGATCTAATAATGTTCTGTTCCTTCACCTGATGCATGGCTGCTCAATCACTCTCGGTGGGCCAGCGCACATGCCGCAGGCAGGATTGAAAATCACAGCTGCGAGCCAGTATTTGAAATTGAATCTTCAAGCTATATCCATCATAATCAGAGGGTTCTATGATTGCCTGGTCTACTATTCGGTAGCCAACGAATGTTTTCTTGAACATTTGTAGAGGCATCGTAGGTCTGTAGTCCAGCATGTAACAGTAACTTGTACTGCGACACTCCCACAAGATCCTGGATCATTGATGTCTGCCTGCGTCGACTGTAGCTCTCAAACTATTGAGCCTAGCTAGGGCGATTCATTGCAGAATGCTCCAACAGCTGTAGGCTTATGTATCAGATCTGGCGTCATTCAAATAACTGTTTTAAATCAATTAATTTCTTTTTTTTAATTATGAAAGGGTTTGGATCACTCTGACTGTCTTAATTATGTCTTGCACGTGACTGATGATCTTTATTTTAAGGAAATCTAAAGCTGTGTCGAATGAAAAGATTTTGGAACACTGGAAGCTTTATTTTACTTGTGGTTGGATGTTGACTACAAGTTCCGAATATTGGAAAGCATTCGAGTTGATTTAAAGTAAAACACTAAATCTCATCTGTGTTTTTGTTTAAACCATGATTACTTCCAACCCTGTTCTGCAGACTCCGTTTGACGGTTGATAATGAGATAATCTTTCTCAATACTGTGACTGGCACGCACCGTTTCAATATTGGTAATTGTCGTCAATCTTATAGGACAATTAAGATCGCTTTCTCAAAAATTACATTGGTCACTGTATGCTACAGCTGTCATATGGCATATTTTCTTTACTTGACTCCATGCGCACAAGTACAGCCCGAGGAAATACGCCAATTGCCTGTCTTAACGACTACTTGAAAGCAGTTCGTAATCATCCTCGAATGGTGACTTTTGGGGTTAGTTGACCTTCTTATAACTACGATATTGTGCAATGAATGTGTGATAATTCTTACCTTGAAATTACAGGCGCAGGCATGATGTCCAGTCTAGGATTCGTACATTTCTCAAAGACTCCAAGACCTGGCGGTTTGATCTGCGCTACTTGCTGAAACGGGGACTAATTCATTACAACATGACACTTATCCTTGTTATGCATTGAATAAACTTTCAGTAAGCTTCAATAAAGTTGTTTTCACTCACCTCGTTCAATTTATTGAAGCCTCAACCCCAGGATACAATTAATAATTTCGTTCACATTGGTTGTTCTCAATGAACTCTTTGATTCTGATTAATTTCCATTTATTGCTTAGGTTAAGTCGTTAATTGCATTGAGATATCATTTAAAACTAATTGATCGATTTTTGATAAATATTCCTAGCTTATTCACGTAGGTTTTATTCACTTTATTTATTATCAGCTTTAAATAAACGAACATAACCACACATGTCTTCCTTCCGCGATGTATTGACAGTCAGCCGGCTTGTATCAACAATGGCTGCCGAGTTGCATCGACCGCGCGCCAAAATCACCCTAGGGATTTTTCAGCGCAACGAGTGGCTATCCCCAAAAAAATACGAAATATTCGGCGACTACGCTGATGGACCATTCGGCTTCACCTGATTATCACGGTATAGTACATAGGATATAAGCAGTGTTGTAAAGTACCTAGTTACATTTTTCAGTACCTATACCTGTACCTAGGTACTTTTCCTAGCAAGTACCTTGTACCTGTACCTAGGTACATTTGAGGAATACCTGTACCTATTTATAGGTAAAATGTGAGGTACTTCATTTACCTAAGAATCTCGGTATTTAACATATGGTGAATAAACGTATACGTATAATTGTACAAGTATGTAATCCACTAACTTGGTTTTCGTATACTTTTTCCACCCTTATTCGTATCACTCTTATGCTAAACGTAAATAATGTACCTAAGTACCTATAAATAGGTACATTCTGAGTACCTGTACCTGTACCTAGGTACATTTCTCAAATAGTAACTGTACCTGTACCTAGGTACTTTTTTCTGCAAGTACCTGTACCTGTACCTAGGTACTATTTATAAAGTACCTTTTACAACACTGGATATAAGCATAATATAAAAAGTATTTCGTACCATCATCTTCATCATCTTCGTTATTCTCATCATTTTTTTTTTGGCTTATCGATCAGCAAGCCAGCTTGTCTATATAACTTGCGTACAGTTTTGTAATGGGTATAAAGACAACCCTGAGTACCGACGGTATCACCAGTATCGCTCTTATGCGAAGCTTCGTAAAAAAAATCTCTGTCCTCTGTCGGAAGCAGTTCAATTACTTCATCTGCAGCTCTCAGGAAATCAGATCCTTTTATTCTGTAACATCATGAATTTAATAAATATTAATTACTTTGAATTAGTCAATCATTATCAAACTTATGTATTCTCAAAGTACCTGAAATATTAGGACACATATTAGAAAGATTGTTAATCACAATTACAGAATTCATACATTTATTATTCTTTGTCTTTCAATGAACGAATGAATGAAATATATAAAATAACATTATAATTATTCAATCAATTCATCATTTGTAAATCTGTTGATTACGATTCAAAACATAATAAAGAGAAAATAAAATATTTCATATCACGGTATGCATTATAGATTTTTCAATCAATGGAATTGTTTCTAGAATGAAATTATAATTCTGAAGTTAAAATGAATTCATTCGACTTTTAGAAACAGATCAATGCCCTACTAGACAAATTACGTACGAGATCAATTACGGTTAATTTATTTTTTATAATTGTGAGAGAATGATTATATTAATAACATTCAAATTCACGAAAATATTCCATCTGAATTATTGAGATCATGAAGTAATTACTTGTGTTAGTGCGTTATTGGTTAGTAACATCTACTGATTATTCATTTTTATGAACTCCATTGAGTAAAACATCTGTGCTCAAGAATGATGGAACTTCAAGTAGTTGAAATCTATCTTGATTTTCTAAAAATCTATCAACGTTTTTCTAAAAATCTATCAACGATTTTCTAAAAATTTCACTTACTTATAATTGATCGGATCTTTATTTATTTCATGATATATAACTATATCTTTTAATCTGAGATAATCAACAACTCTCGTATACCTATATCGTTGAAGAAAGCACAATCCATCATCTCGAACGATAATTCGACGATATAAATCATTCTCTACAAATACGAACTCTTCTACAAAATACAAAAATTAAAATTTCCCACACAGAATTGCATCGTCATCACAAACAATAAAATGAAACTAAATATTAACCTGGTAGTTGTATTTGCTGAATAGAAAGTATACTACATGATATATCTCCGTTATTTATAGTCAGATCAATTGATTCGACTTTAGAATCATCATGAGTTACGGGAAAAGCCGAGGATGCTTCAAGAATTATTTCATTTTGATCATTTTGACTGTTTTGATCGAAGTTTTGTATTATTACATTTTGATATAGTTGACTTCTGTTAAGTAGTGCAGTTTTCTCAGAACTGTATGATGAGATGAAAAGAAACAACATATCCTGATGACTTTTTAACAACTCGGTTATTTTCATATCTGGTATAGAATAAAAGTTCTGATCTCCTGCACCATGATCTATAAATTATAATTATAAGGTATATTGTTATCCAGCCATGCAAATTTATGAATGTGAAATCATGACAGAAAATTTGAGGTTATGATTACGCCGCTAGTATCATGCTGTTAGATTCACCCACGAAATAAAAGGCAATGATAAACTAAATACGTACCTTCGAAAATTGGACGAAGTTCACTCAAACTTGGGTGTTTTTCGAAAAACTCATTCATTGCTCTGGGTTTTCGCAGGTTGCGATTCACAAAGAAAACGTCGATTGTGCACACGCGGCCGGCGGGAAAACTATACGTCAGTTGAAGAGAGCGCCACCGCACGTCGGTATGCGCGCAATGGTTCTCTTGCTACGGTAGCTCAGAGCTCCCGAAACGGGAGGACCGTTTACTTGAACGCGCGAAATAACAGGCGAACCACATTTCGTCTTACCACACTACAAAACTTTTTTCCGTGTACGTCCTGATTAGTTCGATCTTTTGCATGGGCTTGAGAGGCAGATGCCTAGCCCTTTCGACCGCTCCCATCAGTGTGGGCACGTCTGCGCCGCGTAACAGGCCTTTCCAGGGGCCCAGCGTCACCCCCAGATAGCGCAGAGTTTCTTCGGGGCTGGTCGCACCCGGCGCCCCCGCTCGTGTATCGAGATTAGGGTTCTCGACGAACCGAGGCTTGATCATCGTCCTGATCTCGAACGCTGAGCACTTCGCCACAGATAGGCTTCATGCCCAGGTCTCTGAGGTAGCTATCAGTTAGGTGGAGCTGCCTAGCAGCCTCCTCCCGGCCATCCGACGTCAGGACCAAATCGTCCGCGAAGGCTGGGATGGCCACTCTTTCGTCGTTGATGCTTATACCTTTGGTGGTCGCCTGTATCTGGTCCAACAAAGTCTCGATACAAAGATTAAAAAGCAGGTGCGACAGAGGGTCCCCCTGCTTGACGCCTCTGTTCAGGCTTATATTCACTTTGGCGCCATCCTTGGCGGTTATGGACGTCCGGCATCCCCGGTACATCCTTTGGATGTAATCCGCGAGACGCACCGGGACGCCTTTTCTTTTGAGCGCCGCACCCACTGCGCTGTGCGGCACTGTATCGAACGCCTTCGAGACGTCCAGCACCACAAATGTCCCGCCCGTGCGCGCTTTCGCCTCCCGCAGGGCCTCATCGAGCAACGTTATATTGCCTAGGCATCCGTTCTCGTTGGTAAATCCTTTTTGCCTTGGGGACTGTGTTATCCGCTTCCGTAGGCGTTTATCAATCAAGCTCGAGTAGAGCCTGCTCAAGATGGAGCTCATTGTGATCGGACGCCAGTTTCTGGCACCCGATCTGTCTTTCCCTGGCTTGGGGATTAAGGTGGTCCTTTTCGCGAGCAACGAGCTTGGGTAACATCCCGCGCACAGTAGGAGGTTAAAGAATTCTGCCAATATGGCTGCCACTCCCTTTTCAGCAACGTGTGCCTTGCCCAGCCCGTCAGGCCCTTTGGCTGTATCGCTTGCGATCTTCGCAAGTTTGTCTGTGATCTCCGCCCCCGTTATCGGGGAAAGGAGATCTGTCAAACTTGAGGACGTGGACCTCCCGCATTCCGGGAAGGCCGTCACCTCGGGCCCGGTAATTCCCCAAAGCTCACTGTAGAGTCTTTCTACCTCCGCCGCGGGGGGCTTCACCTGCCGAAACTCCAGGATCGACATATCGTCGGTTGCAACCATCTCAGCCAGCTTTTTCGGGCAATTGTCATACAATTCCTGGGCCCTCGCATAGGCGTACCTTTTTCGCTGGCCGCGGTTAGGTGGTCTCCGACCACGGAGGTGGCCCCCTCTGGCGTTTCCGCCTTCAGCTCGGGTTTTGCGGCCACCCCGGCTTGGCTGCCTTCCACCTTCATCCTGGTCCGCATTAGTCGCACAGGCCAGTAAGGCCGGGACCAGTCTCTGGTCGAGGAAGTTATCGCAGGCTAGGGCCAGGTCAACACCGGCCGCTACCCAGATGTTGCCTACCTCGTTAACTAGATCGTTCCAAGGTGACTGGAGATGCTCCTCCGCGGAGAATTGGTCTACTTATGGCACCATCCAGGTCTCGTCCTCACCTTTCGCCAACGCCTCCATCCGTAGCGGGCTTCGGGCGGGCCGGGTCCCTGGGTTCACCACTACATCTCCTACGGCAAGCTCATCTCCCAATATCTTGCTCAGTGTATCACTGTCGGTGTCGCACACCGCTCCGGGCTCGGCTCTCGCGGCCGGCCCACCGTCCTCCAACCTTTCCGGCTCATTCTCATGCTCGGACGGTGTGTCGCTGCCAGCATCAGACACCGTTTCGGGCTCGGCCCTAGCGGCTGGCTCGTTTTCTTCCAACACCTCTGGCTCCCGCCCAGCTTGCGGGGCCACCACACAGCGACGCCTACCGTCGCTGACCTGCTTCGCGGTTAGCCCCGGAAAATGTGGGGCGACCGCAATATTAATGAAGCGGCTATTCTTGTGTACTTTGCATAGCCTTTGCAGGCGCTTGATCTTTCTTGGGGTCCAGACTGACCCCCCGATCTGCCGTGTTGGTCGGATCGTTCCGAGCCTTCTAGCCTCGTTTCTTCTAGCTGGGTGTTCGTGCCTCTCGTGCTGCCCGAGCCCACTCTTTGTGTTAAACGAGCGTGGGCACTCGGCACACTGAAATTCCCCTCCCGGGAATACCCGGGGGGCCTCGGTGGCGCATATTCCCGAGTGAACTCGCCACCCCTGCCTTCTCTCGAATCGCTTGCCGCATTGGCGGCAAGCCCAAGTCACTTGGGTTCTCGGGTGGTCCTTCTCCACGTGACTGTTCAGATCTTTTTCGTTCAGGAAGCCATACTTGCGGCCGAGTCGGTCGCAAGCTGGGCAGTTGGTAATGCCTGGCCCCAGAGGACCTCCAATGGTCAGTCGCATGTACCGTGTTCGTGCCAAGTCGTCTAGATTTGCTCCTCAGCCAGCAGTTGGGTTTAACTCCCCGTCGGGTTCCCCCGAGAAGCATGGGGGGCCTCCGAATCCGAGGCATCACTATCTGTGCTATCCATAATAATAATAAGTGTATAATTTTCCTGGGTGACCAGGTTTGCCTTACGGTCAGCCCACCGTGGGCTTATAGGGCCCCACTACCCCTGTGCGCGAAACAGGCTGATGTTTGTTTCAGCGGCTCCCTGCTGTTGGGAGCTCGGGCCAATCGGCCGGCGGTTCAATAATATTTCCCCATACGGGGTGTTTGGCTGAGCCGTTAGGCGCCAGCTTCCGACGAGCTAAGCTCGAGACATCAGGTGCGAGGATAAAGGATTTGGTTATTTCCCTCCCTCAGGAGGTCCAGAGACGGCCTTTGGGCGATCTCAGTCGCCTAAGGCGATTAGCGACACGTGCCTATACGCTTCGCTCCTGTTTTCTTTTCTACCTCAACGGTGGGTGCGCGTCTAGCTAGACGCTCGCGACGTAGGGCCGCGATTTTTGGGCTGAGAGCAGGAGCCTAGTGGGACCTCCCAGGTTAAAAAAAAAAAAATATACATACACGTATACATAATAATAAATTATATAACATAATATCCCCCTACGTCCCTGCGACGCGCATACCCAAAAACTAACTGACGAGAATCGGGGAGCCCGTAGGCTCCCCGTTTCCGGCGCATACGACTCCTTCACCCCTCTTACCAGGTGATCGGGCTGGTGCTAGTTCGTTCGTGGCAGGCCGTAGACTGGCGCCGAATGATGTTAAGTCGGTGAGGGCACGCAAATGGCGAGGATTCCTCTCTTAAGCAACTACCCTCCCGTTCTTTTCCCGCAAGTTCGAAGATCTGGGTCCCGTCACCTGCCACGATTTTTTCGTCTTTCGCTCCTAGCACACCTTCCCTAATTCCCTGAGCGTCTAGCAGCGTTGGGAGCCGCCTTGCCCTCCCGCACTTTCTGAGCAGGGTCGGTGTTGGTCCTGCTCAGGTCGACCCCTTGAGGTCTGAAGCCCTCGTCGTCGGTTGCACCTCACCACCATCGGCCCTCCAACTAGAGGCCCAACTGGTTGGCGAGGTGTGTAACGACCCTGTGACGTACGATGTGGGTAGAGTGTTATTGATCCCTATGGTTTAATTACAAGAAAATCCGAGAATGGAATTGGTCATCCCGTCACATCCACATATGAATAATTATGATAGAGATCTATTCTAAAATAGATTGGTAAATAGGATTCGTTGCCGCCTAGTCCTATACAGGTCTCAATCGATTTGTTTAAATTGTTGTGAGGCTAATTGATATAGAAATAATAATAATATAATTAAAGTAAAATAAAATAAAATAAATGAATAAAAGGTAATTCAAATGATAATGGGAAATTGACTGGTAAAATCAAATATATATTCTTGAACGATTATGGATATGAAAATATAATTCAAGCGACTAACAAATGATTGTCGGTTGAACAAATGAATAACATATAATAATCAATTCACGAAATAATGAAATAATGAGATAATATAATGATCTCCGACGTGGGGATCGTGAAGGCTTGTTACTATATAAGAATTATTATTAATGAAAAATAGTAATGAATTTATTAAAAAGGCTCTTCACGATTCACACGCGTTGATATGAAGAATATAATGAAATACTGAAATAGGAACTCTCTCTCTCTCTTGGATAGAAATAATATAAATTGAATCAAGATCAGTGACTACGTATTTGAGTAAAGTCTCTATATTGACATAGAGGAAATCTCGCACTGGAATGAGGGTGTTACCCGAAATCCTAAAAGATTATCCCAGTAGGTTTTCAAATTTATTATAATACCAATCTTGACCTATTATTATTGTGTAATCCTTAACTATATATTATATGGTTATTTGGTGAAGAGATATAAAATTCAGAATTGGAATAATGAGTGATAGTCAAGCTCGACGGGTGGTAGTCGTTAATAAGCAAGGGGTAGCCCCGAAATATCTGTGAGTATTAGCTTAGAACGATATTCCCTTTCCCTTATTACTCATTCAATCTATTCAATATATTGTTACGCCGGGTGAAACGCCCTATAGTTATTAAAACACAAATATGTATTTCATCAGGATATCTAGTAGTTCTGAGATAAATGAGATATCTCTTAAAACATACGAGCTAGGTTTCTAGATCAATAAGTATTATTGTAAAAACAAATCAGTCTTGCTCTAGCCTCCCACTAGACAAGATCTATGTATACAATTTTATTGAATACAATTTCATTTTATCTGAATCATTTAATTTATTCATTGGCTCACTTTATTGTTCTCGAGGATTCACAGCCCTCTGATTTTCTTGCAAACTTCTTTTGCTACACTGGTGTCCGAAGCGCGATCTTTTCGAGATCAATAAAGTTAAGGTAGTGCTGAAATAACTTGAGAGAAAAAATAACTTGAAAAAAAAAAAAATAACTTGAGAGAAAAAATAATTTGAGAAAAAAATGACTTCACGACGACGAGCTAATGCTCCTCTGGAAGAATCTGCAAACCAATCAGCTGGCACCCAGCTACCCCCGGCTCAACCCCAGACGGACTTGATGGACCGTTTTCTGCAAGCCTTTGCTGCCCAGCAGCAGGCCACCCTGGCCGCTCAGCCTGCCCAACATCAAACCAACTTAGACGCTCAGAGGGAAGAACGCGAGGCCAACCGGGCCGAGCGAGAAGCCGAGCGACAGGCCCAGAGGGAGGAACGAGAAGCCCGACAGCGAGAGCGCGAGGCTACCCTGTCACTTCTGCGAGAGGGACTTCTCAGACGTCCCGATGTCCCAGAAGTTCACGCTCCTGCTACGACTCCCAGACGCTCCCCTGTTCCGGAAGTACCCCAACGACCATCTCCTGCAGTAGCCATACGGTCTGTGCCTGTTTATGGGGAGGAAGAATCCTCCCCAATCTTACGTAGACCACGTACGGGTGGCGCGGCGACGTTCACGCCGCACACCCGTACCCTAGAGCGAACTGACCGCATCGAATTAACGATGCGGGACGATCAGCCGATAGGTAACTATTACGATAACCTGGTGCGTGGCGATCACCACTCGCGAGAAGAGATTCCGAGCTCGTCACGTATTCCAGCTGGAAATAACCCTATTACCAACGATATACCATGCGCCGAGAGCAGGCGCGAAAAACAACTCGCGGACGCGATACAGAAAACCATAAATTTGCATAGAGAGGGTCGTACTGAGACTGTCAAAAAGTCGACCAGCCAGGTAAAAGTCTATCCTCACGACGGATCTCACCCATGGACAGAATACGAACGACAATTTAAAGTAATAGCTAAAGTAAACGCTTGGTCTTCCACCGCAAAAGCCGGGGACCTCGCTAGCAGCCTTAAAGGCCCGGCTCTGGAAGTTCTCACCTCACTTGCCGATGCGGACATGGAGGATTTTGACAGGCTCAGCGCGGCCCTACGCCTACGGTTCGGGGGCCAAAATTTAGCCAAGCTGTCTCTCACACAACTTACCTTGAAAAGACAAGCCAAGGATGAGGGCCTTGCCACGCTGGGCATGGACATAGAGAGATTAACTAGGGTAGCGTTGCCACAGTGCGACGAATCAACGAGGGAGGTTTTGGCTTGTGATAAATTTATAAACGCGATAACCGACAGAATTACCCCCACGAAAAAAATATATATGCAGATATATATGCTGCAGATATATACCGCGGATATATCGCAGGATATATCCGGACATATATGTCACATATATATAGATTCGCCCACTTGGATATATACACAGATATATACGCTTCTTCATATATGTAGGATATATGTAGGATATATGTGGTATATATGATATGTAGGATATATGTGGTATATATGCTGGTATATATGCTAGTATATATGCTGGTATATATGTCAGGATACCGACTCATGCCATTCAAAAAATATAATATGAAGCATAGCTTATATCTATGGATATATGTTTAATTCCATATATGTTAGGATATATGCAAGCATAATATGCAACGGCGACTCAATAGAACATATATGAAGTATATAAATAACTTATATCTACGGATATATTATCTCATACATGTAAATATGTGTACATAAAAATATTATCCGGCATCGGAAAAAAATGGATGTATATTAACAGGTAATTTATTTATTATCTTATATTTGTTTCGGCACACATAATAAAATATTAATTAAGAACATAAAAAAACATGAATCAACTGATTTAATCAAAACCAAAGCACATCAAATCGGTACGTGAGTCGAAAAGTATGACACCTCAGATTAATGCCCGAAACTACGACACCTCCACCCAACTTAACATACCTAGTGCCATAATGTACCATTATATTATAGATGAAATTAAATAATCATATATCTTATTAATTAATAAACAAAAAGACAACCAATATTTACATTATGTTAATAAAATGAATTGTTAATCATTAATGATTAACGCACTTACCTATCCTTTCTTTTATATATTATCAATTGGAAATAAGTCCATTCAGTGTTACATAAATTTATGTATAAAGCGATACAAAATTATAAGAAATTATATCATGACAAGACTAATATATATAATTTTATATAGTTATAGATAGTTTTGAAGTAGATAACGAAATATATTATAACAAAACATATTCAACTGTGTGTGGCCAAAACGAAAATGTAAGTTGATGTTATGTTATCATTCATATGTAATATTATATGATTGTACGTATGCAGCTTATGTAAAACCAGCTCACGTTAGTCAAATTCATTATTATCAGAAGGAAAGCTACGCGTATAATTTTGTTACATATAATTCATATTATGTATTCACATCTTTTTCCTTATACTGATATTGAATATAATCAATATATATAGTATACGAATTTGTTGACAGCTGGTCATTATGAAACACAAATTCAACTAATTTTTTTTGCCAATATTCTGAAATACCATTCCCGTTGATAATTGTACTCGAAAAGTAGTATATTATTTTAAATAAATACTTCTATAAACTATTAAATAGTATTGTTGTATATATATATATATATATATATATATATATATATATTAGGGAGGTCCTTAGATGGGGTTTAAAAAAATGTTGACCGCGACGCCCCCCAGATCAGCTCCAAATAATTCACAACAAATGTGGAAAAAATTGCAGCCCCCTATCTTTGAAGATGGCCATTACCAGAGGGGGGTCATTTGCCCCTTTTAAATACACGTGTTTTTCCGATTTTTCAAAGACCTGCGTATTAGAGCGTCCTAAACTCTTTCTAAAAATCCAAAATACATACGAACGCATTCCTGGTACCCATATTCTATATCCAGATGGATGAATCAAACTCCTGATTCAACCTTGACAGCTATACGGGTCATCCCATAAGAGAAAACGTATTTTTTCAATTTAAATAAAGAAAACAAAGAGAAAAAGGTACATAACGAGTCGGAATCACCTATATATAAATCAGAAAATGGAGTTCAATATTGAGATCGGTGTTCTTCATTCAAGAATTTTTTTTTTTCTTCACGAAAATAATCTTAAAATTCAAGGAAAGAAAAGGGTTATGCCAGGTAGAAAATGATATGGGGTGATCTTTTTTAATTTCAAGATCACAATTTTTTATTTCATGATCAATATTTTCAATGTCGAACTTTGTTCTGACAACATTTTCGGGCAACTAAGGGGAAAGAAAAATTGAAAAAATACGTTTTCTCTTATGGGATGACCCGTATAGCTGTCAAGGTTTAATCAGGAGTTTGATTTATCCATCTGGATATAGAATATGGGTACCAGGAATGCGTTCGTATGTATTTGGGATTTTTAGCAAGAGTTTAGGACGCTCTAATACGCAGGTCTTTGAAAAATCGGAAAAACACGTGTATTTCAAAGGGGCAAATGACCCCCCTCTGGAAACGGCTATCTTAAAAGATGGGGGGCTGCAATTTTTTCCACATTTGTTTTGAATTATTTGGAGCTGATCTGGGGGGTGTCGCGGTCAGTATTTTTTTAAACCCCATCTAAGGACCACCCTAATATATATATATATATATGAGGTATTCCACGCGGTTTCGAACGGTCAAAAAAATCACCGCTTCCGAAAAAATCGCAATTTGGTCCTCGAACACAACTATATCGAAAGAATTTTCGTGAATTTTTTCAGATATTTCGGATTGCATTTGTAGATTTTTTCCAAATTCCGACTTTTTCTACAAACTTCCGTATCTCAAAACTATAAGATAATACAAGAAAATTTATGAGACATAAAAGTTGCAGTTTCGAATCAACTTTCTGAAAAAATTTTTTTGGGAATTTCTCGAATCCCAAAAATACCCATTTTTATCAAAAATACACAAAAATCGATCTTTCGATCAATACGTCACCTTCGATTTGTCTCGATAAATCACAGAAAATACTCTCAAGTGTGGAGAACAACCCCATATTTTTTTGAGATGGTTGGCTCAATCGTTTGGAAGGTATGCTTTATTGATTATTTTTTTTTCGGAGGTATGTTCGATTAATTCTTTTGTTCGAAAACAAAAAGAATTATTAAAGCCTACCTTCCAAACGATTGAGCCAACCATCTCAAAAAAAATATGGGGTTGTTCTTCACACTTGAGAGTATTTTCTGTGATTTATCAAGACAAATCGAAGGTGACGTATTGATCGAAAAATCGATTTTTGTGTATTTTTGATAAAAAATTGGTATTTTTAGGATTCGAGAAATTCCCAAAAAAAATTTTTCAGAAACTTGATTCGAAACTGCAACTTTTATGTCTCATAAATTTTCTTGTAGGATCTTATAGTTTTGAGATACGGAAGTTTGTAGAAAAAGTCGGAATTTGGAAAAAATCTACAAATACAATCCGAAAAATCTGAAAAAATTCACAAAAATTCTTTCGATATAGTTGTATTCGAGGACCAAATTACGATTTTTTCGGAAGCGGTGATTTTTTTGACCGTTCGAAACCGCGTGGAATACCTCATATATATTACAGCTTATATGGTAATTTAAGTTTTTAGCGTAATCTCAAATCATCATTTGTTTGAAAATTTGTATACGGAAATGATCAGATCACTGAAAGAAAGGAAACTTAGAATATTTAAATCGAACATTTTCTTTGAGTAATGTTTGAATGATGAATTAAATTTTTCCGTAAATATATGGAAACGTTTTATAATGTAAATATTTGCAGAAAATTCCAATAAATTTTCTAAAAGAATTTTTTTATTTTTGTATATTCAGTCATTTTGAATTGGTGTATATTCGGATATCAAGAAAAATAATACATACATTTTTGAAGACATTCAATTTTTCATTTCAGCATTTCGAATTTATTTGGATGAATGCAAGCAATCTTAATCGTTGGTTGATTATTCATTTGTACGATTGTTACTTTTCCTTTAATCATAGTTGTATCAACTGCTGCTAAATGTTGAGATTCATCTGAAGTTTTTATAAATACTAAATGTTCCAAGTTTCTGTTAGAAAATTCTGTATTTCCACATCTTTTGAAATAGTATCCAAATGCATAACACAATAGTACATTTCGATACGAGAGCAGAATGTGAGGCTTTTATAGGGGAGTACGATGTTTTCAGCACGAACCGTAGTCGAGGCGAAAGCGGAGCTCGGCGCCGAAGGCGCCGAGCTCAGCTGTAGCCGAGACGAAGGTGAGTGCTGAAAACTTCGTACTCCCGTAAACGCCTCATTCCGCTCGAGTATCGAACACTGTTTTTTATAACAAATGCATGAAAAAGTTTCGCAAAGGCTAACCACCAAAGATCTCAGAAAAGCCGACTTTTAACAGACCACTGCGCTTCCCGGCGGGGTCGAGGGGCGAAGCCCCCGTGGGGGGGGTTCGGGGGGGCGAAGCCCCCCCGACACAAAACATAACAAAGATTGTTATTGCAAAAAAAAAATTACAATTTTATTGACGCAAAACTTCTCTATTATCCCTCTCTACAGGTATAGTAGAGTACTTATATAAAAATCCAAATAATAATTATTGAATAGTGAAAATAGTACATTTGATTTGAGAACGATCAAAACACGTGCGAACGTATCGGTGTTACAATGTCAACAACTGAAATGGCTGATTCACGTGGAACGGCGAGCGCCGAGAACGAAGTGTACGACCCGTACCAAAAACATCGAGTTGATTCAGGATGCCAAGCAATACGCACGGAGGTGGCGCGTAATGAAGGATAAATGACTCTTGTTTGCACGCCGTGCGCGACAAGAATCTTGTTGAGCACGCTGAATGTGCGCAGAATCTAGTGCGCATGGCCAGCCGCAAACGTCAGAAAAGGGCCAGATTATACGCTCCGCGGAGCCCCAAACAAGCAACTTTTTCATGCATGCGTTATAAAATAATTTTTGCTGTACTTCAACTACTGCAAAAATTCTTATTTCAAAAATCTCGTTGTTATTTAGAATTACTATACAACTGTTGCGTTTTTTAGGTTTAGTATATGCTTGACTATGTACTTGTTCACCATTGATTACGATCCGCTTATAATAATTGATCGTACTGTTCAAATCTATTCTTATATTCAACCGTTGCAAAGCTAAAAAGTGATCGTTCGATAATTCATCTTTTTCTTCATTTTTTCCGATTAATTTAACATTTTCCACTGTTAGTTTGGCCATCGGGTGTATTTTTTTACGTGTTACTTCTTTCAAAAATTTCTGCTGGCGTGAGGACAAGTCATCTTCGTACAATTTTTGCAAAGTATCTAGAGCAAATTGTGACCTTATCGATTCATAAATTTGCAAGTCAGCAGAGTTTGAACTTTTCACTAACTTTTTCAACAGTTGGTGAAAATTCTCATAGCAAAAAGCACTGTGAGTCCACAAAGGTCCCCAGTTTAATACGCTTTGAGGTAGATGAGTTAAGAGATGTACATTGAATGATACATGTTCAAGTCCATACAACGTTTCTACACCTTTAACAAATTGAAAAAGACACCTACGAGCATATCTCTGTTTGTCGTACTGAAGTGCGCAACAATATTGAAATGGCTTCAACTAATAAACTCCAATGATCAAGAAATTTTTTAGGTAAATAAGGCTTTAAAGCAGGCAAACTGTAGAAAAGAAGCCATATTACCAACTCGTGTGCCTTGAAGTGTAAGCGATCTGATATTTTTCGTGGAGTTCTTGAAATGTCTAAGGACGGTTCAATTGTAAGTAAATAGTTATCAATATTTTCAATGACAGGTCCAAGATAAAATTGTTTCTGATGATAAGTCGAATCAAACCATAATTTTAAAAATTGTCGGCAGACTCCAAGTGGCACGCAGTGCATCCAGTCGACATCCAAATTTTGAACGATATCGAATCCTGGGATGTCGAATAATACTGAACGAGTTTTCATACCCTTTTTTTGCATACGTGCATGAACCTCTGTTTCTGTATGATTTCGAAGACCTTCACCAAAAGCATTTCCCTCACTGTCGATCGGGTAAACACGAACATGACCATTACCTTTTTCAATTTCTTCTCCTGCGTGCTTGCATAAACCACAACCATATAATCCACGAAATGAAATTGATTCCCTCAATTTTGGCCGTTCTACAGAATCACAAACTCCAACAAGAATTTTGAACTTTTTTACATATTGTGTTTGGTTAAATGTATAATTAATTCCGTCTGTTGCTAATAATTGTGTTTCCGAAACGAATGGTTTCAAATATTCACTCATAGGAGGCTTTTTATTACCTAGAAAAATGCTAGCAACCATTATATGTTTTTTGCGTAAATGAGGATGGAGCTCATTCAATGTACACAAAATAGGTGTTATTGAAGTTTGTGAACTTTTAAATAAAGGCGTACCGTCGATACTAAAGTTTAAAGATAATAATTCATCACTATTACCGTTTTGCATTTGATTTTTGTAAAGCTGTGCATCCATTATATCTTCGATAGCAAACGAACATTCTTTTTTACGATCTTTTACATATGAAAAACTTTCATGATATTTTTCACAAAAAAATTCAAGTTGCGCAGCTAGAGATAAACATGAGAAAACATTTTTTCTTCTGTTCTCTTTGACTGATATAATTCTATTACAACTGGGACATTGTTGTTCTTCTTCATTGTTAATTATGCGATCAATATCATTGTCTAATAATGTTTCTCGTCCAACGTAAGAATCGCAAAACGGACAAAGATGATGTATTTGAAATGGAATTGAGTGTATATCTACAACTTTTTTAAAATGGTGTAAAGACGTAAAACGTGAAGGTGTATCAGTTACAGCATCAATCAATTGTGTTATAAATTTAACACTATCATTGTCAAGGTTTTTACGCAGTCTAACAGCGAGAATTAACAAAGTTCTAATTAATACTTGTTTTGGATAAATTGATGAATGCGAAGCTTGGTCATTAAGATCAGCAGCTCTTGTTTCGTCATGTTCTGATATATCGTCACCTTCGGTAATGAAACTTCGTTCTGAAGCAGCATCAGAAGTATATTGTTCAACCACTTCATTCGTAATGTCCGTATCACTTTCACTTGACTCTGATTCTTCTACATCCTCTTCATTACTTGAAATATAGGAATTATCCGAATGAAGTTCATTTGATCCACTGGCCTAAAAATAGAAACTATTCAATATAATCTATTCATTCAATTATGATAGAATCAAGTCATAAAAAGGGGCATTTTACGTGCAGGTGTGAAGAAAAATATAACTGTTTATTTTTAAGGTAAAAAAATATCAAAAGTACGTAAGACCATCATACTCACGCTACGTATATTATTACCACTTATATCAACTACAGTGTCATCCAAATCACTGGCCTGAGAACATAAAATATTGAAATTTCATATAATTCTTTCATTATGAATAAATCAAATCAAAGAGTTAATATGACTTACACTATCAAAGATGGGATAAATCTGTTGCAGGTTCGCATCGTAAGTTTTTTTTGAAATTTCAGATAAGTCAGTTATTTCAACAGCCTGAAAAATATAACTGTAAATTTTCAAGGTAAAAAAAGATCGCAAGTATGTAAGACCATTATACTTACGCCACGTACATTATTATCACTCATATCAATTATACTGTCATCTGAATCACTGGAACAAAAAAGTACAAGTTAACTCATATACGATGTAATAGACAGAAATTAAATGGTCATTTTTTTACTAACTATTCAGAAGGTGATGAATCCGGATATGTTGCGTGTTCAACCTTCCAGTCATTAGCAGTTCGCTTAGGTATTTTACTGGAACTACCGTGAACGAGATATTTTTTATATGGGCCTCTTTTTTTTGGGGCAGCCATACTGAATAGATACACTGCAGACGATATTAAAACGGAAATGAATAAACAGCGAATCACGAATATATTCACAATCGAAATATGAATAATCTCTATATTTTTTTGATATATTTGATAATAGATTTAATTAGTAAATACGAATATGAAAAGGAACGCGCTGTATAATTGCTGTAAATTGAACAATTTACAAACTTTAATACATGTATCGCCGAACGTTCTGGATGGAACGTACTTAGTATGCATAGAATAAAGCGCATGCTGACATTTGGAAAAATACAATAGTATACGCCCATTGCGTACCTCGGTTTGCCGACCGCAGTGCTGTCTCGTGGACATATGGCGACATTACATAAATGCCCATCTGGGGCTCGATTCCATAACTTTATCACTGCTATCACTGGCTAGTGATAAAGTTATGGAATCGAGCCCCTGCTTCGGATTCGTATAAGTATAATGGCACAGATAGATACCGGAATGATGATTTAATTGAGATTATAAATAGTGGTATCAAAATGAGCACAGCCCATATACAATGTGGCTTTCCAACAATAGATCTCAGTTTTTTTAGAGGTAAATCTCTATCAAAAGGTAAGTAAGCCGGCAAGAATAATGATAGATTATGAGTCGACCATATCGCATCTGTATATGGGCTATTCCGCGTCAACCGGATCAGTCATCTCTCAGATATTTTTTTTAATTTTGCATGTCGATTGTCCTTGGGGAGTTAGATTTTTGTGCCAAAGGATTGTTCAATCAGTGCGGAATTCGTTGAGTTATTTGCATAAACAAATTCGAGCAAGGTTTTTTTCAAAAATTTATAACTCCGCCAAAAATGATGCTAGACTCAATTTTTTTTTTCAGCTTGCGCGGAAAGATTCATAGAATGTAAAAAAAAATATGTTCTTCGTCAAAAGTTTGTTTATCCATTGTTTATTTAACAATTAAGTTTTC
Organism: Tenthredo livida; assembly: GCA_963992785.1. NCBI lineage: Eukaryota > Metazoa > Arthropoda > Insecta > Hymenoptera > Tenthredinidae > Tenthredo > Tenthredo livida. Next base: position 7,772,924 of record OZ023069.1, on the reverse strand, counting down.
AAAGATTTTTAAAACAGTGAGCAACACGACCAAAAAATGTTTTTTTAATTCTGACATGTTCCTTGAACTATACTACAACCTGTGCATTAATTCCAGAGATGTGTTTTTCTTTGTTTTCGAGTAAAAAATCATTGAAGGTGTCGATGCGCATGAAATTGCGGCGCGCCGAGTCTCTACGTAATGGCGGGCGGCCGATTGCCGTCCACCGCTACTCCGCGGTGGCGTCGCAGCGTTAGTTTAGAGTCATTTTCACGATGTAGGACATTATTGAAAAATCTGAAAAAAATACTGTACCTTCACAAGGCCTGCTCGAAGCGATAAGTGAAGTTTCAAGAATGTGTTTTTCACCGTTTTTCTATTACAGAGATTCAAAATAACGGTTACATACCATGAGAGTGCACATAAATAATAATAATTACAAAACTTGCTACTTATTTTAGTACTTATAATCACCCCCGAAGATATGTGGAAGCTGCGAAATGAACGCAATTACAATTATATATTTTATACAAATAAATCGCTGATTCTATGGATACAATCTATTAATCTTTGATCAAACTGGGCATGAAACTTAGAAATGTAAGCAATCTCTGTAATAGAAAAACGGTGAAAAACACATTCTTGAAACTTCACTTATCGCTTCGAGCAGGCCTTGTGAAGGTACAGTATTTTTTTCAGATTTTTCAATAATGTCCTACATCGTGAAAATGACTCTAAACTAACGCTGCGACGCCACCGCGGAGTAGCGGTGGACGGCAATCGGCCGCCCGCCATTACGTAGAGACTCGGCGCGCCGCAATTTCATGCGCATCGACACCTTCAATGATTTTTTACTCGAAAACAAAGAAAAACAGATCTCTGGAATTAATGCACAGGTTGTAGTATAGTTCAAGGAACATGTCAGAATTAAAAAAACATTTTTTGGTCGTGTTGCTCACTGTTTTAAAAATCTTTGAAAACTTAATTGTTAAATAAACAATGGATAAACAAACTTTTGACGAAGAACATATTTTTTTTTACATTCTGTGAATCTTTCCGCGTAAGCTGAAAAAAAAAAATTGAGTCTAGCATCATTTTTGGCGGAGTTATGAATTTTTGAAAGAAACCTTGCTCGAATTTGTTTATGCAAATAACTCAACGAATTTTGCACTGATTGAAAAATCCTGTGGCACAAAAATCCAACTCCCTAAGGACAATCGACATGCAAAATTAAAAAAATATCTGAGAGATGACTGATCCGGTTGACGCGGAATAGCCCATATACATCCGATATCCGAAGCAGATGGGCATATATGTAATGTCGCCATATGTCCACCTCCACGAGACAGCGCTGCGGTCGGCGAACCTACCCAGATAATAAACGTGCGACGCACGTCACCCTCACAGCGTGAGACTCACGCCGTGCATGCGAGAACGCAGGTCTGATGCTATGGAGACTATATGAGACTATATCTGATGCTAACACTCGCCACGACGACGTGATTCAAGCTCAGTGCGAGCGCAATGAGCAAGCCCGGCGACTTACGAAATTGCCGGGTATGGATAAATATTTTCAGAAGCAGGAGGGGGTGGGGGGGGGGGGGCAAGGAGACTATTGGGTTTATATCGGCTTGGTAGACCTTTAATCCCACTAATAAAATTCCTCTATCCTACTGAAAAAATTGTGTATTATGAGTACATTCGTGTACGTATACGCAACAAAGGTAGATCTCCAAATTTAGAAAAAACAATTTTCTAATTTTTTCAGATCTTTATTTTGAGCCCTAATTGGTGCTCATTCATTTTCACATGGGATTTTTTTTGTACGTGAAAATACCAATTTAAGTGATTTTTAGAATAAAAATTGAATCAACAAACCTGATTCGAAAAATGAACGATAATAGGTATTCATGTTTCTATAAGACATATTCAAAAATCGTATACGGGTTATTTCATACGAGTCGTGGGGGTTTTAATTCGGTTAAATATTTTTTTTCTCACGTGGCCGGGAAGGCCGATTTCCTTATCCGCTGAGAGGTAGGGAACTCCAGTTTTACCGACCAGGGGAGTTTTGCCTTCCATGGGAGGGAAGGCCGTGAGTCATGAATTTTTCTCCCAGTCCGCTGCGTATGTTTTCGGTAACAGCGCCATCGGACGAAACAAAATGATAGAAAAAAAGCGCGTCGTTCATGATCGTTTCTTTGTTCGTTGCGAAGAAGAAAGTGAAATAATGGAAAGCAAAATAGCATGACTTCCTTGTCCCACCTAAAATTGCGCGTCCGCGATCGTGCGTGGTCGTGCCTCTCTGCGGGTAGGAAATCGGCCTTCCGTCCATGTGTGAAAAAAAATATCGTGTGTATCATGGGAGGAAGTTTTTGCTCCCTCGGTGTAAATAGCCGCCCTCGCGATCGGGTGAACTCAGCGAGCCTTCGGCTCGCCGAGTCCCCCCGACCAGCTCGGGCGACTATCTACACGCTCGGGAGCGAAATCTCACTTCCTTCCCTTGATGCACAATATACTATTTTATCCATTTTGTTAGTAATATAACGTCGTACTTTATTTTCTTGTGCTTTTCAAGCCTGACGGTGTTAATTTGTTTCGCGAGAATTTGAAACTATTTATGACGAAAAATTAATGAAAGAATCAGCTGCAGAACTCTGACGTTAAAATATTAAGCACTCGTGTGAAATACCTGAAACGGAGGCCCCATGGAAAATCAAGTTCACCAATACAAGAAAATGAGCTGTATTGAAAAAATAATGAAATGAAAAATTATATCTTCAACGAATGAAAAATCAATAGAACTATCAATAGAATAATCACTTCGTAAAATATTAATTTTAATTTTGTCACTCGAGTATCAGATGCAATCTTGCTAACTTAAATTAGACCCAACTCAAATAAGTATATTTACAAATGATGGAAAATCCACGTGAAAATAGTCCTAATCAGGACTCAAAATGAAAATCTGTAAACATTGGAGAATGGTTTTTTCCACATTTAGAGTCGATTTACGGCCATCCAACATTGAAATTCCGAAAAAAACTCATAAAGGGACCACCCTGGTGTACATATGCTATCACCCTCTGTCTATCTATACTCGATGCCTCTGTAGGGATCCACACGAAGTTGTGCAGTTCGAGAGAACACAGGAAGACGTCACGTAAAGCGCATATCGATTGAGCGATCACATCTCTCAAAAATGTGCGTAAGGCCCGTATTGATGAAAGTACATTTAAATTATTTTCGAGTAAATATGGAAGATTTTCGGGTATGGAATTCCACACCGGGAATAATTCGGGTGTGGTACGCTCCATAACCACCATACCATAGTCGCCGGGCTTGGCAATGAGTCGCAATTCGCCATCACGCGTGCTATCTCGGGTTGCCAACCATAATTTATAATAACGTATCCTACTTTATTTTTGATGAATATACTTGATACTTTTGCATAAAAATAAAGTATGCGAAACTACTTTATTCCGAATCTTCACTGTAATCTGCAAAACAAAACACTCCTATCTGCGTAATTTTCGAAAGATTTATCGATAACTAAAATAAAACAGAACGTAGTACACACGATTAATGATGATTATTGCTTACTGACCTAAATTATTTCCTATTTGCTCTCTGTTCCCGCAACTTTAGCTTTCACTGAAAGAGTTTTTTCGGTGATGAATGTGAAGTGGCGAGAAGAGAGAAACAGATCGTCCATATATTTAATAAAAAATGAATTATTTATTAAAAAATTTATATTTTTATTAAATAAATATTCCATATTATATAACTGTTTTTATTTATTCCGCGGCGTACAATTATAAAATGTTTATTGAGACAATAAAATTAATCACTATTAGTAAAATAACAGTCTAAATGCCATTTCGACGACCGGCATTCTACCGGGCGATTATGTGGAAATGAAAGGCTCCAAGCGCGCAGGCGCTGATTTATTCGAATATTTCGAGGGTCACCAATTTCAGACTCGCCACGAATATCCCTAGAGTCCGTCTGCTATTTGTTTCTGATTGTTGTCAAATACAAATGGCGGCAGACCGTTGCAGGAATAGGTTATGTTTGTGTGAATCTAGCAGACGACAGAACTAGGGATATTACTGAGAAGTTGGTGGAGTCGCTGGCGCTATTCTGCTGGCCAATGAGATTTAAGTAAATCAAAGTTCGCGCGCTTCGAGCCTTTCCTTTCCACATAATCTCCCGGTATAACAGTCACGACGTGCGAGCACTATGCGTCTCAATTGATGACGCATTGACGCTGCGTTCATGAGCTCACACGTGAGGATCGATCCGCACACGTGCGAGCGTATACGCTCTCACCGTGCAGACATTTTGTTATCTGGGTAGGTACGCAATGGGCGTATAGTCATAGATTCGTCCACTTCGAACTGATCAGTTCCTCAAAGAGCGAACCTTCCGTACGTGTGTTCATATACAAGTTGTAACAGTAATAAATTCTAAAGTCTATTATTATTAATTTGATATTCATATAAATTGATTATTGATTAAGCTGAAAGAATGTCAAAAACGTAAGTATAGCAAATTTAAAATTTATTTTTCTAAATATTGTTTGGTTATTATTTGATTGAACAAAAAAAAGTAAAACGATTATTATTGTAAACCAGTTGTTTAGTTATCGGTTTATAAACAATTTGATATTGCGATCCTCATAGTATATTTCGTATCGAGGGCGTAAAATTCTATACCCGCGTGTGATCGCCGTGCACGAGGATCGGCGAAGCCGGCCCGAGTGATTACGGCATCACACGAGGGTATAAAATTTTACGCCCGTGTTGCGAACGATATTTTTCGATGCAGTTGACGTAAAATTCGATTTTATCCAAGCAGAACTAGCTGTAGAATCGGATTTTACGCCCACTGCAACGAATAATCATTCAGAAAAAAAAAGTAAATATTTATGTAATTAATTAATTGTTTTGATTTTCTTTTATTATGAAAGGAATAAGCAAAAGTTGTTGGCGTTGGTAAAATGGGTCGGTGGCACCTATGATAAAACATTTACAGCGGGGATTAACGTAGAACACATAAAAAATTTCGACGTCGATAGATTCCTTACGGATGAACAAAATGATCCAGAAGAAGTTTACGTCGTGGAATGGCATGATACAAAAAAAGAACCACTTGGGGGTTGGGAGTGTTTTAATGCTATGGTCATAGCAGTTTCAGGTAATAAAATGATAATAATTAATTTTTAGCTTTAAAGTATCTCAACAAAATTAATTATCAAATTTCAATAATACTTCATACTTTGTCAAGAATTTTCATTATTATATACTACATGAGAATTTGGTCATTTAAATATTTGAATTTATTTTACAAGGTTCCTTTAGCCTGTTGAATAAAAAAACTAAGTTCTCTGGACGGTGAGAAGTCACCAGGACCCAAAGTTAAGCCAATAAACTTTAATGATGGAAATGAAAAAAATGTAAGAGTTGATCTAGCTGAAGACAACAATATTGTTGATGATAATTTGTTGACTGACAATGAAGTAGAACCAAAAAAAAGGAAGTTAACCATGGATGAAAGCCAAAAAAATTTGGATCCGATTAGGGAGACATTGCAAGTTAATACTGAGAAAAATGACTTAGTGGTTTTAGTAAATATAATTGCAAGTCTAAGTATACATTGTCCAATATTTATCGTTATGTTTTTAAGGGGGGCCTATACTGAAATTTAGAAAAAAATAGTTTTGTATTTCTCAAAGGTGTAGAAAAGGTCCAAATAGAAGAAGCCTACGTTACGTTATAAATAATGCTAGTATCTATGTATAGAAAAAAATTCAATCTTCTGCCATGAAAGTGTAGACGCGAGGAACCTTTGGCAGAACCTTGCAGCACAGCGAAGGAAAGTTTCTGCAGAAAGTTCCTTGCGTCTACACTTTCATAGTATAACATTGAATTTTTTGCTGTACATAGATACTACTATCATTCAAAAGTTAACGTAGGATTTGTTTCAATTAGACCTTTTCTACACCTTTGAAAAATGGTAAACCATTTTTCGTGTCCAATTTTCAGTATTGAAATACTGGCCCCCCTTAAAGGTTTTTTGAAATAAACGTTAACAATCAACGTTGTAAAACAGTACATTTTTAGTATTCTTGAATCACCAATGATGGTATTACTGATATTAATGGTAATGAATTGCTGAAAAGTTTTCCGAAAATCATGTGTGTAGAAAGGTTGCGCAGGAAATTTCTAAAAGACACAGACGCATTGCTCGCAATAGATTAGCGTGAGATGTTCCAAGATACCTCAGTTACTATGTAACTGTTTCTGTATGACAACCTTTAAGGTAAAGACCGAGTGGCTCGGTGGTGCTCAGCTTTATGTAAGTGTAGTGAGACAGAACAGTTGTGTTTAGTATAACATATCTTGAGTAATTCTGCTGTGAGTAGTGCGTCTATATTTTCAAGAAATTTCTTGTGCGAACCTTTTATATTTACTGCACGCACCATTTTCAGAAACATTTTCAATAATTTTCATTAAAAGTATGCTTTTACAATTCTTCAATTGAAATATATAATCAAATACTAATTCAAATCCTGGAGAAAAATTATAAATTAGATCTGTTGTACGTTTCTGTTGCAAGACTTACTTCTGTGCAATGCTTTTTTACAAGTCTGCTGCAACATTATCTTTTAAAAGTCATCTTTTGCAAGCCTGTCTGAATTTTGTTTAAATCCAGTGTCACCAGTGACTTGCGCAGACAAGAGACAGAAAATTATTACCTGAGAATGTTTATAATAACTTTATCTTAATAAAAATAATTTGCTGAATCTCTGAGGATTAAAAAATAATCCACAGGAAAATGGAAATGAAAATAAAAACCTATCGGATACTCCTATTTCATCTAAAGTTGGAGTGCAAGGATCAAGCGCTGTGCAATATATAACACTTGATGATTTCACTAAAGGTTTATTTTCTTTTTTTAGATAATTTATTTGTAATTCCGGATTACACATATATTAAGCTAAGTTGGATTTTAAAGCATAGTATTTAAGAAAAATATTAATAAATTTTTTTTCAGCTATGAAAAGTGTTGCTGATCAATTCGATAAGCTTCGAAATGAACCTCCAATCTCCCAGGGTATGAAAAAAAATTCGTCTGTTGTAAGACAACAAAAGAAACAAGTAAATATAATATTTTTTTCATTTAAGGGTCGAAGATACTGAAAACTGCCCATCTATTGCTATTTTGAAATCAGATGAACCAATTGCTATTTTCAAATGAAATTTAACACACATGTTTGCAATCTCAAAACATAGACATTGTGCAAATTTCAAGTCATTTGAATCAATAAGTACAGAGTTACTCCTCATAATGCTTCTGAAATAGCCTTTATTCGAAAACCTCCCATGCGTCTCAATTATTCTTGAATCTTGCTGGGCTTGCACACACATATCTGAGGATGCGTAAGCCACAAGCCCACGTCGGTTTTTAGAGATAGCTACGATACTTTGATTTTGACACTTTTTTTTATGGAAAAAAAAAAATAATATCAATTATTTTTACTAAAATCCGTAATTTTGTCTTGATTTCCAAAATCTGACGTGAATTTGTAGCTAGTGCGTGTAGGAATGTACCCTGGAAATTTCAGAAGTCTCCAACAAAAACTCAGACGCATGGGACTTTTTCAATTGGCCAAAACCTGGTTCGGAGATAAATCGCTTTGAAGTTTTTGTTTTTTTCAAATTATTCACAAAATTCAAGAAATTCAAGATATAAATTGTCACAACTTGAAAAAAATTCAACATATGTATTTTAGCACTTCGATTGATATAAACTTGGTCTTGTCGAGTCCAAGCAATTTGTCCTGCGGGCAGCGAATCGTGCGGTTGATAACTTGTAAATCTGGTTCTGTAAAATGAATACAAACATTTGGAACAATATTGATTCGCTATATAAATATGAATGCTCATCTCTGGTGAAGTGTGTGACCGAAAACTTCAATATGATTTCCAACCGTATAAAAACACATTTTGGAGTTGTTTTCTTATAGGGGTATACACATCTTGAAAATGATTTTTTCCAAATCATTGCTACGCTCTGAAAAAACATTCTAGTGCCTCAGTTCCTTGACAGTTGATTAGTGCTATTTCGATATATAGTTCATGATTTTCTCAGATTTTATGTCCTCCGCTGAACAAAAATTTAGTCCGTCGAAGAAAAAGTAGTTGTCGTAGGGTACAGGTTGCTGCGTTGCATGAAATTTCTCCCAATTCGGAGGAAATATTCTGTATTGATGTAATTTAGAGGCAAACCAATAATATTTCATGAATTCAAGTTCTAGACACATAAATTTTTGATTGTAAGACTTTTTTCTCCATCGGTTTGGAAAAATTATTTTACAATCCAAAATTTCTATGTTTAAAACTTGAATACATGAAATATCGTTGGTTGGCCCCTAAATTACATTCATACAGAATATGTTGTCCAAATTTGAAGAAATTTCAAGCAACGCAGCAACCTGTACCCTACGACAACTACTTTTTCTTCGCTGGACTGAACTTTTATTCAGCGGAGGACATAGAATCTGGAAAAATCATGCACTATGTATCAAAATAGCACTACTGTACTGTAATCAACTGTGAAAAGACTGATTCACTAGAATGTGTTCTCAGAGCGTAGCAATGATTCGAAAAAAATTACTTTTTATTATAATTTTTTTTTATAATTTTTTTATCTCACGTGAATCACTTGAGTGTGGAAGCTTGATGGAAAAATGCATCTCAAGTTACTTATTTTCACAAATTGAAATGGCAATAACCGAAATATAGGAAAATTAGGAACGTCTACTGTAACATTATACGTTTTATTGAGTGAACGGGGCATAATAAATTTTTTTTCGCCTTAAGGATTTGTGTACGTATAGATAAGGGGTCAGATAACACTTTTCCGTAAAAAACCGGAAATCGAATTTTTTGAAATTTTCGCACTCAAATTTCAGTATCTCCTACCCTATAGTATATTTTGTTTCTAAAAATGATGATTATACTTAATTTCATCCAAACATCGTTAAATGAAGAAAAAATTATTCTCAAAATATATTCAATTTTACATACTACAATAAGTATATAGACTTTTAGAAGTTATTCAAATTAATCATCCCAGCGAAATTTATATAGAAAGAACTCGGACACGAAGGGCATTTTTGGCATTTTTATTACACGGGAGCAATGGGATTATGCAAAAAGTAGAAATACATACACAGCGATGTCAACGTCTTTGCTTGTTGCTTTATTCCCCCCAGATGTTTCAATAAGAAGCAATTATAAAGGTGGTAAGGCTAGGAATCAAGGTAATAAAGATAACGATCGCCATGAAGCCCTAGATTCTGCCAAAATATATGTCATAAAAGGTAAATAATTTAAACTTGAATGTACCAAAAATTTAGCAATATAGTTGAATGAATAATTATAATTTTTATATTCTTTTTTTGCATTTCTTAGAAACTGTCAAAGCTAAATTCCCCGATACATTTAAGGGGGGAAACACATGGAAATTTTTTCAAAAAAGTTTTTTTTTTTTATTTCACGAATCGATAGTTCAACATCTTAAGAATATTCTCTGAAAATTTCGTTGTGATATCATGAATACTTTCGATGTTATGGCCGGAGAACTGAGCGACCGCGCGCGGAGCAGGTATAACGCCGCTCGCCGGGAGACCCCTTCGTCCTTTGTTTGACAAGAAACATCTGTTCCCTCGAGTATACAATTCTCTGTGTGTATACTGATGTATACGAGGAAGGTCCACTTTATGGTCCCGGAATAGCGGAATAGCCTTGAAACACCTATAAGGTACCAGACTTTGATTTTCCGTTGCCCGAAACTTTAAACGCGATTATCTCGAAACTACATTTTCGCAATCTGCGGCAGCGATAAAAAAAAAACTATTCATCCGATTCACTTCAACCAAATTTTTTTAGACATGTAATTGCAAACCCTTGTCGATAAACCTCCAATATCTCGAAAAAAAAAATTTTTTAAATGCATTTTGCATAAAAATGTTCGGTGAAAATCCGATCTTTTTTTTCTGAGTGCCGCCATTTTTACAATATTCAACATTTTTAACTTTTTTTAGGTTTATCGACAGCGTACTTTCATACAGAATTTAATGGTTTTTGAAATTTTTGTTTCAGATGAAAAATGAAAAAACTACAGCTGCCGCAATTTGACGTCGCGGGAAAAATTCGTTTAACAACAATTGGTTGCAGTCAGCTAATGAATAATTATTTTCCATTGAAAATTTTTTTTTTCATTTCTTCGAATATCAAATAAAATAGCCTCCAAAGTTGAAAACGATTGGTGTAGTACTGACTTCAGGAAAAAATCCCGAAATTCCTCGTCATTTTTGACCGTTTCCATATGTTTCCCCCCTTAAAGATGGTGGTTCTGGAACGGCAATCAATACTAAATTAGCAAGAATGAGATCCATGAAACATAAGAAAGACGTGAGTTAATCAATGTAATATTATTCTTGAACCTTATCATAAATCTACAATTATTTATTGTTGTAATTCAAATCAATGAAATATATTTTCTATTTTCAGAATGATAAAAAAAATGCTGACGATAGTGAACAACCAGAAGAGGATCCTGCTATATAGTGATAAATTGACTTGAAAATTTTCTCACTTAAATCTTCAATATTTGCAAAAACTGTGATTCCTTAAGGGGACCAGTACAGCTTGGTTTAAGATATTTCAAGTACTCCAGAATGACTTTATTTGTTAACGAAAGTTTATTTTACATCAAAAAAAATGTTTCTCAAAAAAACTGTGTCGTAAGGTTTTAGTCACACCGTTGATCTAATTCATCGTCTCGACGTCTCACTTTCTTCAGACAGCGGTCCTACATCTTATGAATGCGGGGATCTGAAAAGAAAAAAACATGCGAAAACTTACAGTCAATTATCCAAAATTTCAAAAATTTGAGCCACTAATTTGCAAATAACTTGGCCAAAAAAAAAACATTCAAAAATTCCCTCATTCATATCATGAGGATTCATTTTCTGAAGAAAATGAGCCATTAAAGACCCAGATCGGACCATCGGTGCTCCCAAAACCTTACGACACAGCGCCAAAAACATAGTTATGAGATAAACGAGTTTGAAGTTTTTGCAGAAAAATTGGTATATACTCCTCCGGAGGCTCATACATCAAAAAGTTTGTTGTACCAAAGTAGAATGAAATTTTTTTTTTTTTAATTTTCAATTTTCAAAAAGAATTTTTTTTTTTATTGGAAATTTAATTTTTCCTTTTTCTTTTCTGCAAACTATTTTCTCAGAACTTTTTTTTCCCATGTATTTTTTTGTTCCATACATGCTTCTTTCTCTTACTCACTTCTTTAAAAAGCTCCAGCAGCATATGAGGGCCCTGCTGCATCCTCCGCAGACTCATTGTCCGCAAGCCGCAGCCTTCTCATGGCGATCCGTGTCTCGCGGGAACTTCTAGCTGCTTGTTGCTCAGCTTGCTCGAGGCGTGTTTTATCTGCCTGAATTGAGTGAGCCCTTGCGTTGGTTCCTGGAGTGACTTTGAGCGCAGTCATGATCTTCAAAATTCCTGTGGCTCCTTCGGAAAAAGTTACAGCTCCCATGTGAGCTGCGATGCGCACCAGATTGTGTCCAGTGTAAGTCCTCTTTGGGCAGAATTTCCAGATGACGTTGTTGAGGGACTCGTTTGCATTTTGAGTCTTACCTCCGATGCAGCGCGTAAGTAGTTCTGGAGACGTCAAGTTATGAAAAACAGGCTTGATCGTCTTCATTACAGCCTCTGGCAGCGAACTCTTATGTTTGTATTCCGCCACCGTTCCTTTTGCAACCGCCTTATTATATTGGCACCAAGAATTTTCCCCGCTTGGGCACAAATGATGCTGAGGCTTGTCATCTGTGGAACACTTATGGTGCCAGATTGCCCATATTGCCTTGCTCATATCTTCAACGGAGCCTGCATTGTTACGGATAGCGTTGCCGTAATATGACTGCATTTGATCTATGATCACATCGGTCAACCTACCCTTTCCAGCCAAGAGTCTGCCGTCAGAAAGTTTTTGCCCCCGCAGTTTCACTTTCAGCTTGCGCATTTGGGTTCCGAATCTCTTCTGGACGTGTCCGCAGCATTCAACTTTGTTGATCTTCACGTCGGGTCCGTAAGGCTCTGCTTTCACTACGGCAGCGTAACTTTTGGTATCGCCATCCCCAATGTAGCTGACGTACTTCGCATTATGTTTCCCTTCGGAGCGCTGGAATATCCTGACCATACCACGTACCTCCATTGCCCCGGCACAGCCAGTGTGATTAGCCTGGCAGTGTGGCTTATGTTGCTCGTACCAAGTCTGCCATTCTTCACCAGTCTGCTTTCCTTTCCATCGTATGCATGCATTGCAGTGCGATGAAAGCACCTCGACGTCTACCACCTTTCCTGTTTCGCTGCCGATGACGGTACAAACACCGTTGAGTGATTTGAAACCTCGTTTCTGCCATGTCCCATCGCACTGCACAGTGATCGCTCGAGCTTCAGGTGTCACTGAAGTCTCTATTTCTTCTTCGACAGCTTGTTGGAAAACTGTATCAGCAACTTGCGACGAAGCTTCGACTAGACGTCCTACAATTGCATTGTATGTTGGCCGTTTTACAGGTGGTGGCAGGTCCATGACTCCGCAAAATGTGGCTAAACTGTCCAAGCCTTGCCCAATACAACGCATCGCTAGTATGGATCGCCTATTGATTTCATACGCGCTTCGTGTATCATCAATCATAGGGCTACTTTTGAAGGTTTTTAGCTGGACACAATTTTCACAAGAGATACCGTATGTTCCACCCAGTCCTCTCAAGCTAACTTCAGTCATAACTATCGACCCACCACATGTCTTGCAAGATAAATGCTCCCGCAGAGCACGGAATAGTGTTTCAACGTGAAACAGCCTATAGCCAGCAGAATCGCTAGCCTCGTAGTCGCCACTGATTTTTCTATCCGAAGCTGTTGAAACATGAGTGCTCTGTCCATCAGCCGCTGTTTGCTTCTGCGGAAATGTTTTCGCCCTCTTCTTTGACCGGCCAATGCATCCTTTTGTGCCAACACCAGAACTCCTCTCTCTTCTTTTCATATTGAATATATTGGATATATTTTATATATTTCCTTTCTGTTTTATCAAAAAATCTGTGAACAAAAAGCAAAAAAACTTCGACCGCACACACAGTTCGGCAGAAGCTTAGTGTAGATATTACTATTGTGATTGAATACTTACTTTTAGGTTATAGTTTTCGAAGCACCAAGTCACAACACCCGTACAACGATTACGCGCTATAGATATTAGGTGAATTTATAATTATTTAGTACTGAAAAGTACTGGTTTTATTTAATTTTTTCAATTCTGAAACACTGGAAATCGAGAAGACGCTCACGCCTCCTCGAAAAGTATTGCACAAGTAATGGCAATCATACACCATGTGATCAATATCGAAATCAAGCGCCAGCGCCACTTGCGCCAAATCGCGATAGCCAAATAACGAACTTTTGACCGTAACTTCTAAACCGTGACGATTTCGTCAAACTCGATTTTTTCACAGACGTAGAAGATCTTTAGGTAACATAAACTGCAAAAAACGAAAAACCAATTTTTTTGAAAATTCAAGCTGTACTGGTCCCCTTAATAACATCACAAAACTTTTTTACTATAATTTAAAAATCGATATAATTTTCATTTGAATATTTCGGTACGTGAGTCGAAAAGTATGACACCTCAGATTAATGCCCGAAACTATGACACCTCCATGTTGAGTTAGGTGGAGGTGTCATAGTTTCGGGAATTAATCTGAGGTGTCATACTTTTCGACTCACGTACCGATTTGATGTGCTTTGGTTTTGATTAAATCAGTTGATTCATGTTTTTTCATAACGCATGCATGAAAAAGTCGCTTGTTTGGGGCTCTGTAGCGGTCATATTGTGGCACTTTTCTGACGTTTCCGTAGGCGATGCCAACATGAAACAATGTTGCATGCCGAACGTGCGCACAACGTTCTGCGCACATTCAGCGTGCTCAACAAGATTCTTGTCGCGCACGGCGTGCAAACAAGAGTCATTTATCCTTCATGACGCGCCACCTCCGTGCGTATTGCTTGGCATCCTGAATCAACTCGATGTTTTTGGTACGGGTCGTACACTTCGTTCTCGGCGCTCGCCGTTCCACGTGAATCAGCCATTTCAGTTGTTGACATTGTAACACCGATCCGTTCGCACGTGTTTTGATCGTTCTCAAATCAAATGTACTATTTTCACTATTTAATAATTATTATTTAGATTTTTATATAAGTACTCTACTATACCTGTAGAGAGGGATAATAGAGAAGTTTTGCGTCAATAAAATTGTAATCTTTTTTTTTGCAATAAGAATTTTGGTTATGTTTTATGTCGGGGGGGCTTTGTCCCCCCGAACCCCCCCACGGGGGCTTCGCCCCTCGACCCCGCCGGGAAGCGCAGTGGTCTGTTAAAAGTCGGCTTTTCAGAGATCTTTGGTGGTTCGCTTTTGCGAAACTTTTTCATGCATTTGTTATAAAAAATAGTGTTCGATACTCGGGCGAAATGAGGCGTTTAGGTTCGTACGATGTTTTCAGCACGAACCGTAGTCGAGGCGGAAGCTAGGCGCGGCGCCTGCGGCGCCGCGCCTAGCTTCCGCCTCGACTACGGTTCGTGCTAAAAACATCGTACTCCCCTATAAACGCCGCACATTTCGCCCTTGTATCGAAATGTACTATTTTATGTTCTTAATTAATATTTTATTATGTGTGCCGAAACAAATATAAGATAATAAATAAATTACCTTTTAATATACATCCATTTTTTTCCGATGCCGGATAATATTTTTATGTACACATATTTACATGTATGAGATAATATATCCGTAGATATAAGTTATTTATATACTTTATATATGTTCTATTGAGTCGCCGTTGCATATTATGCTTGCATATATCCTAACATATATGGAATTAAACATATATCCATAGATTGTAACATTGCATGTTACGACAGGCTCCTCACCCCTTAAACGACCTTAGCGGAGTGGATGAAAATGAGAGAATGAGTAGATAGACCCCGAGGTCCGATAGAAATTCCGAGAGGCGACCGTGACCGACTAAAGACTGTTGAGCATATTATTTATTCTTTTGTTTTGTTTTACGACTTTTCTCTAACATGTGGGAGACGAGGCCCAGCCGACGGCTAAGATACTGTGACAGAGACACACCACTACCGACGCAAGACGTCCCAGTATCGACTGTTTGGATCCTACTCGACGAACGCCACCCAAAAGCTTCGGAGGATAGTTAGTGGCCACGCTACCTCCTGCTAGTAATCTAGAGGACACGGGGGAGTGCCAAGGGCATTCTACAACGGGGGATATCGGTGGTGGAAGAGATTCCCGCCACCAGGAAGAGCCTGCATCCCGTGAGCCTCCGACGTAGCAAGCTAAAATCATCGTGGCGAACTTTGAATTACGCGCGTGGCGACCACCGGTCGCCATGCTTAAGGGATCCTTCGGTCGATACGAAAATCGATATTTGGCCGTAACACGAGGGCGCTGATTACCGGCGCCATGCGGTCTAGTCACTCTGCGTTAGACTAGCGTTCTTAGCACGTGTGCCTTTTGCTCGGTCTGCGTTATTGCGTTGATAAAAACTATCATTTTTTGGCGTTCGAACCTCGTGGGCTTACTAGAGTTTTTTTTTTGTTTTCTTGTGTTGAGTGAGTGTTTTTCCCCGAGGAATATTTCCCCCGTGGGATTAGACGATGGACTTTAGCCAGGAGAAGGCTTCCTTCCTCAGGTGGCTGGAAGACGGTAAGCGTTAGCCATTCTCACCCATGCTAATTCGAATTCGGCAACGGCCGTCAGCCATATTGCCTTGAGCAGCCACGAGGCTAATTGATATTCTTGGAATCGAATTAAACCGATCTCCGAAGGGTAGGCCGTCACCAGTGTCCCCGTGTATTAGAGAATATCGTTCGAGTCATTATTTTGTAGAGAAATATCGAGTATTATAGTCTGTTAAGTTCGGGTTTGATATCTGTCGTACACGAGTGCGACAGAGATAGTCGTAGTCAGTCACTGTCGCTCTCTCTTCCTCCCGTGGGGAGAGACATAGCTATTCGTTATTTGGACTTCGAGTCTTTGTTTTTCGGGTTCGAGTCAATAAAGAATTCTATTTAATTATTAGTCGCGTTATTCGCAGAGTTAGGTTAAGTTAGTCTAAGTGAGATCTGTAAATATTACTTCGTAGATCAATTTCATTTTTCTAGTCGCTATTAAGAACAGAAGGCTCACTCATTGTAAATATTCGCCTGTTAATTAGTTGTAAGTCCTCCTCGTGGAGTCTATTTAGCGTTCTAGTTGAAATATTGTCTCACGAGGACCGAGTTTGTCGAGTTATTTAATTATTTTGCATGATTTTCCTTGTTATTGCTCTCCCACGTGGAAGCTAGTAGTTTATTAGATATTGTAAAGCTCGTCAAACGTGGCCGGGTCACTTTTACACGACCTGTGGCCGTTCTTTCTACGAGGGAATTTATTCCCGATTGTTAAAATTATTATTTCTATTTCTTTTCTATTTTGTTGAATAAATTCTATTTTTTTTATTGTCAAATTCAAACGCTCGAGTCGTTATTTAACGTCCCGCTAATCCTTCAATCAATCCTGACCCCTCTCCGCGGTACTGTAGCTAGCCGACGCTTTACGTACCCGTAGGATATATTTTGTTTATATTTTTGAACGTGGCGGTTATCCGCCTGGCGCCCAGCATATTTTTCAGGTAATTAACGTTGGCCAATTGTCGAGTGGACGGCTCTCGGAGGCTAGCATCCGGTCTAGTTCGAGGGCTAAATAAAATCCACGTCACAAGATATAAGCTATGCTTCATATTATATTTTTTGAATGGCATGAGTCGGTATTCTTACATATATACCAGCATATATACCAGCATATATACCAGAATATATACCAGCATATATACCACATATATCCTACATATCATATATACCACATATATCCTACATATATCCTACATATATGAAGAAGCGTATATATCTGTGTATATATCCAAGTGGGCGAATCTATATATATGTGGCATATATGTCCGGATACATCCTGGGATATATCCG
The DNA here is from genome assembly GCA_963992785.1 of Tenthredo livida. Taxonomy (NCBI): domain Eukaryota; kingdom Metazoa; phylum Arthropoda; class Insecta; order Hymenoptera; family Tenthredinidae; genus Tenthredo; species Tenthredo livida. The sequence goes on along the minus strand of OZ023069.1, from coordinate 7,755,761 downwards.
CGGTATATATCTGCAGCATATATATCTGCATATATATTTTTTTCATGGGGGTAAAGCACGCCCTCAGCCTGGCAGGACCCTCTACCCTGCAAAAAGCAATAATAAAGGGACTAGAAATTGACGCGATAAATAAGCAATTTTCGCAAGATCCTCAAATCAGGCGTATAGGAGAAAATAGCCAATCCGTACCGAACACTGCCGACACGACGAACCCTGCTCTCCGGCAGGAACCGCGAGAATCTAATAGCGATAGACGTCCTTCCCCTTACAATAACAGTAATCGTCCCCTGAGAAAATGTAGATATTGCGGGAAAGTAGGATACGATATGAATCGGTGTTACGAGTTAGAGTCCCTAATTGATCGCACGCGGGATGCTCAACAAAAATCTTGACGACGCGACGAACCGCGTAAGACGGACGAGACGAACAAGACAGTGACGGACAATGCGGAATCTACTAATCCAAAAAACTAGCCTCTGATGGTTCGACAGGGCGGGAACCATCAAACACGCGACGCGAAGTTAGCCCTAATCCCACCCGGTATCTCGTTAGGAGTCTTAGGCGAACAGGATTATACGCTCGCGGGACCGTCAACGGGATCGACTGCCTCTGGGTCATAGACACGGGGGCGGAAGTGACCGTTGTCAGGTCGCACCTTCCGGGGATCGCGGGGCTTCCTCCGCTGTCGTCGTCGCTGCGCACCGCCACGGGAGAAACGACTCCCGTTTTGGGAGAAACGTCTGTGAAAATGAATGTTAAGGGATGTATCGAATCAGAACACAAAGTATTCATCGCGGATATTGAGGATGAAGGGATCTTAGGGATCGATTTTCTTTCAAAACATAATTGCATAATTTCCACAGAAAATATTTCATTGGTGTCAGGTCCACACAAAATAGCTTTATCCACCAATAGGAATAAATCTCTTCAACATCCTCGAATCCGCAGCTTACGTTCTCAAGAAGTAGAGATTAGGAGTCCTTTCCCAACTCATTTAGAGGCCCTGTTAGACCGAACCTCGACGAATTTAGATCCAACACAAGAGGCCGCTTCCAAAGCACTATTGGAAAAATTTCAGGACACCTTCGCCAAGAACAGCGGAGACAAGGGCAGAAGCACCCTAACTAGGCACACCATAAACGTGGAAAATCATGCCCCGATCAAACAAGCCGCTAGAAGACTACCCCTGCATGGACGGGAAGAAGTAGAGAAACTAGTCAAGGAGATGCTGGCCAATGACGTTATAGAACCCTCATCCAGCCCGTGGGCTTCGCCGATCGTACTAGTGGAAAAGAAGGATGGCTCCAAAAGATTTTGCATAGACTACAGAACGCTAAACGACGTCACCAAAAAAGATTCATACCCCCTACCGAAGATAGAAGAGATCCTAGACTTAATAGCCGGAGCCAAATGGTTCAGTACGATAGATCTACAAAGCGGCTACTGGCAAGTCGAAATGGACCTCCAGGATAAAGAAAAGACAGCTTTCGTTACAGGGTTAGGAGGACTTTGGCAGTTCGAGGTGATGCCATTTGGACTATGCAATGCTCCGGCGACATTCTAACGGTTTCATAGGTAGGCTTCCTAGGCCACATCGTCTCAGCAGAGGGAATAAGAACAGATCCGGCAAAGATAGAGAAGGTTTCGGATTGGCCCCGCCCTACAGATAAAGAGGGAATACAGAGTTTCATAGGTGATTAATAAAGATAATCAACCGTGTCTCTGCACTGAATTTAAGGGTGAATAATCAGACCACCACGCTGTGGATTATGTCACGATTATTACTTTAGGTTTAACGGGTGTAGAGTCCTTTGTATTACCACTTGACTTTAGGTTTGATTTGAAGAAAGATTGAATACAACTCGTGACTCGAAGTTACACACGGTTTTTTACGTCCACGCACCTCGCGATTTACCAGAAGAAAGACGTTATAAAATATGTTGAAGTGAACTAGTTTAAAACAATGAAGTTAATCGTTGTCTCAAAAGTGCATAGATCTTAAAGAGATTTATGGCTTGAATTTATTAACGGGTACAGAGTCCTTTGTGCTATCACTTTGATTAAAAGAAAGAAAAGATTGAACACAACTCGTGGCTCGATTATTGCACACGGGTCCTTGCATCCACGCACCTCGCGATTTACCAGAAGACAGACGCTAGTTCAAATTCAAAGGCGACGGGGTCCCCGCGGTTGCAACAATGTATGTATTACTACGCGCGTGGCTTAGCCAATTAGGGCCTTGCTTAGTGGCTAATTGTCGCCTGATTGGTTTGAGGGACTACTTGCAGTTATGCGTAGAAGTAGGGCCCTGGTGACCTCCTCCCTCCATGCCTCACCTATAGTCTACTCACACTAGCTCAGTTTGAATATATTCAAACTGCATTATTAATTTGATCTTATACTTGAATTATGGCTCATTTGATTGCTCTTTAAATTCTGGTAATGCCCAATTTAGTATCTTATTATTCTACTTATCATATAGCTCAATTTTCCTATTAATTATGGAAAATTAGAGAGAGAGCGAATTACACCTACGTACACTACTTTAGTAATGTGAAATCGAAGGGTCAGCAATACTGGGGTTCCAGTCTTGCCTCGCCGTTATCTACTCCTACGTGACTTATAGCCGTTTCAAGAAGGAATAAATATTCGTTACGTTAAAATATTATATTTCATTATGGTCTGCTTTTGCGTTCTAAATTACGTTTGATAATAGAAAAAGTAACTATTGCGCGTTGAAAAGAAATAAAGTTAGTTTATGGAGCAAGGAATATTTATCTGATTCCAAAAGATGATCCAAAATGAATTAATGGAAAGAATTTGGAGTTTTGGAGGATTTCAAAAGTTGCGCACGTAACAACCCACAGCACGAGAAGGTGACGATAGGCACATGAGCCCGACCCTTGGGCCTTCGGCTCTTGTGGCACTTGAAACAAGTATTCCTTGGGGAGCGGCCCTAACGATCGTTTTTCCAGCAAGCCGGACGACGACAGGTGGAACATATCGGGCGAAAGTTCATTACTCAACCTATCAGGTAACCCAATAATGTTGGCTTTGCTAATTTTGGCTACCCCAAGACCTGAAACAAGTGTCCCTTAAGGAACAGCCTCAAGAGAGTCATAGTTACTCCCGCAGTTTACCCGCGCTTGCTTGAATTTCTTCACGTTGACATTCAGAGCACTGGGCAGGAATCACATTGCGTCAACACCCGCTAGGGCCATCGCAATGGTTTGTTTTAATTAGACAGTCGGATTCCCCCAGTCCGTGCCAGTTCTGAGCTGACCGTTGAATGGCGGCCGAAGAGGATGACCGCGACGGCGAACCGTCACGGAAGCCTCGCAGCAAGGAAGATCCGCGGGAGGCCAAGGCACGGGACTGAGCTCGGATCCGGCCGAAACCATCACCTCGCCCAGGCCCGGCACGTCAGCCAAACCCACTTCCCGACCAAGCCCGACACGCCCCGATCCTCAGAGCCAATCCTTATTCCGAAGTTACGGATCCAATTTGCCGACTTCCCTTACCTACACTAGTCTATCGACTAGAGGCTCTTCACCTTGGAGACCTGCTGCGGATATGGGTACGAACCGGCGCGACACCTCCACGTGGCCCTCTCTTGGATTTTCAAGGTCCGAGGGGGAGATCCGGACACCGCCGCAACTGCGGTGCTCTTCGCGTTTCAAACCCTATCTCCCTGCTAGAGGATTCCAGGGAACTCGAACGCTTATACAGAAAAGAAAACTCTTTCCGGATCTCCCGACGGCGTCTCCAGGTGATTTTGGGTTACCCCGACGAACTCTCTTGCGAGGGCCCGACTTGTAAACGGTTCCGCCGCCGGGTTTCGGAATCGGAACTGGATTCCCTTTCGCCCGACGGGTGTGTCACTTCAAGCCGCGCGTACTCGCAAGACGAACGAAAACAAAAAACCGAGACGAAGGAGAAAAAAAAAGAGAAAAAACACGGGTTCGAAACGGTGTTATTTTCTCAATAATTCCCCCAACCTCGATAATTTTCGTCGCAGAGCGGTGTGAAACGCGTTTCATTCAAATGGGATAGAAATACACCGTCATCGACATCGGATTTCTGCTAGGGCTTAGGATCGACTGACTCGCGTGCAACGGCTGTTCACACGAAACCCTTCTCCACGTCAGTCCTCCAGGACCTTGCTCGAGTATTTGCTACTACCACCAAGATCTGCACCGACGGCGGCTCCAGGCAGGCTCACGCCCAGACCCTTCTGCGCACACCGCCGCGACCCTGCTACTCGTCAGTGCTTCATGACGGTCTAAGCCGCCTCTCTTGCCGCTGACGGCCGAGTATAGGCGCGACGCTTCAGCGCCATCCATTTTGGGGCTAGTTGCTTCGGCAGGTGAGTTGTTACACACTCCTTAGCGAATTCCGACTTCCATGGCCACCGTCCTGCTGTCTTAAGCAACCAACGCCTTCCATGGTATCCCATAAGCGTCGACTTCGGCGCCTTAACTCGGCGTTTGGTCCATCCCACACCGCCAGTTTTGCTTATCAAAAAAGGCCCACTTGGCACTCTGATCCGAAATCTCGTGGCTTCATAGTTCAAGCAAGCCAGAGATCTCACCCATTCAAAGTTTGAGAATAGGTTGAGGTCGTTTCGGCCCCGAGGCCTCTAATCATTCGCTTTACCGGATGAGACTCGTGCACGTTTTGTACGCGAGTGCCAGCTATCCTGAGAAAAACTTCGGAGGGAACCAGCTACTAGATGGTTCGATTAGTCTTTCGCCCCAATACCCAGTTCCGACGATCGATTTGCACGTCAGAATCGCTACGGACCTCCATCAGGGCTTCCCCTGACTTCGTCTTGACCAGGCATAGTTCACCATTTTTCGGGTCCCAACGTGTACGCTCTGGGTGCGCCTCTCCTTGCGATGAGAACGAGACGCCCCGGGAGTGCAGGGCCGCATCGTGACGCGGCCCATCCTCCCTCGGTAAGCGCTAGGCTGACCGTCACTTTCATTTCGCCTTTAGGTTTGCGTGTACCAATGACTCGCGCACATGTTAGACTCCTTGGTCCGTGTTTCAAGACGGGTCCTGAAAGTACCCAAAGCAATAGCAACGCCGACTGGTATAATAATATTTCAAATGAGCCAGTCAGATGACACCGCCTGCCAACAGCTGGCCAGGCCCGGGGACGGCACTAGGTCCGACCACCGGCAATCGCTGACCGCGCTTGCGGCGGGCCCGACGCAGTTCAATGCGGCTCTATACCGTGCGGGTACCGCCGGGCAGCCGGACGGGCAACCAAGGGGCTACCTCGACGCGAACGCCGAGACAGGCAGCCACCCGGGCCATACACCGACACCCAACGGGTCGCGACGTCCTACTAGGGGAGAAGTGCACGACGGCGTCGTCGGACGTGACACCGCGGCCGAGTGCCGTGGACACGGGGTCCCGACATCACGAGCCGCGGAGAAGCCAACTCCGCTGACGATGAATCTACCCGTTCGATCTTTCGGGTTTCTCAGGTTTACCCCTGAACGGTTTCACGTACTCTTGAACCCTCTCTCCAAAGTTCTCTTCAACTTTCCCTCACGGTACTTGTTCGCTATCGGTCTCGTGGTCATATTTAGCCTTAGATGGAGTTTACCACCCACTCAGAGCTGCACTCTCAAGGACCCGACTCTGAGGAGAGATCCTTTCGTGGCGCGTCCCGGTCACTTCGGGCATGGCAACCTCTACGGGTAAGTGGCCCCATTCAAGATGACTTGAACGCGGGCCGACGCCCCGGGATAAGTGCATCCTCCCAAACACTACATTTCCCGGCGGCAGAACCGCGGGATTCAGTGCTGGGCTATTTCCTGTTCGCTCGCCGTTACTTAGGAAATTCTAGTTAGTTTCTTTTCCTCCGCTTAATAATATTCCTAAATTCAGCGGGTAGTCTCGCCTGCTCTGAAGTCGTCAGAGATATAGATGATCGTTCGAGAATCGAACGATCAATCTTATATTTTGACGGAAACGACTCGGTGTGACGAAGCGCAGAGTCTGAAAGAATTAGAGAAGGAGAGCGCGGTGGGAGACACCCCCCCCCCCCCCCCCCCCCCCCCCCCCGCCCCGGGACCCTGACAAACCTCAACACCGACAACCCAGGTTTCAAGTTTCATTCGAGCGGCTGCCGCGACCGCGGACAATCTCGTATGTGCCGTGGCTCGAGGAGCGTCGTTCCGCTCGACTATTGCTAGCACTGGGACGCGAGAATGATCGACCGGGCGACATGAAGACTAAAAATTACGAAATGTAAAAACCGAAATTTCGGGCAAAGTTCATACGACGCGGGCACTATCAGTTTGACAGAATTGCTACGAGACTGAGCACGTCACTTCACGGCCGTATTATTGGTTAGACTAAACCTTCTATAACTCAGCAACGACCGGGCCCTGGAAGTTTTTGATAAGGAACTTTATTCTTAGATTTCGACAAGGAATCTGCATGTGAAATCTTTTCCGCGACTTGGGAATCACGCTGTATATTAGACCTGTCCATAAGAAGGGTAAAATTGAATTTTGATCGGGCCACCCATCAAAATGGTTCAAAATAATTTTGAAAAAATGTACAATTTTTTCCAATTTTTTTCGTCCATATTTACCCACCCCTCGATGGCCTTACTTTTTTCAGCAAGAAAAGCATTGATTTTTCGAGGTTTTTAATCAAAAATGCGTACTGGGTCTGAAAATAGTCGTAAAAAAATTTCTGAGGAAGCAAAATGGAGGTGAATTTGTCCACTTTGAACCGCCGATCGGAAAATTGCTCTATCTCTATTTTTGACTCCGCTATCGAACTTCTAGTGTGGCAAGAAATTTCAACTTGTGAATACAAGCTTTTGGGATTGGTTTTGGAGAAACAAGAAATTCTTCGTTGAAAATAACAAATAGAAATTCAAAAATGTCGATCACCTCATCTTCCTCCTTAGTATTTGGGAAACCGCTGTGAAAATATTTCAAAAATGTCGAAGAACGTCATTTAAATTCAATTATTTCAATTATTCTGGAATATTCTATTTTTTCTCGTAAGATGAATTTGGATAATAGGACTAAGAACAGCAAAAATTCAAACTCATGGCATAATCGATTCGGCTGGAAGGGTTGGGGTTACATTTTTCACATGACCAATTAGTTTGTACAAAGAGTTTTTCATTTTCTACGACCAATCCGATTTAATTCCTCCGATATTCAGCTCTCCAAATGACGTTTTTCGATATTTTCAAAATCTTTTTTCAGCGGTTTCCCAAATACCAAGAAGGAAGATGAGGTGATCGAAATCTTTGAATTTCTTTTTCTTATTTTCAACGAAGAATTTCCTTTTCTTTCAAGACCAATTCCAAAAGCTTGTATTCACAAGTCGAAATTTCTTGCCGCACTAAGAGTTCGATAGCGGAGTCAAAAATGGAGGTAGACCAATTTTCCAAGCGGTGGTTTGAAGTGGACAAATTCACCTTCATTTTGCTTCCTTAGAAATTTTTTTACGACTATTTTCAGACCCAGTACGCATTTTTTTATTAAAAACCTCGAAAAATCAATGCTTTTCTTATAGGAAAAAGTAAGGCCATCGAGGGGTGGGTAAATATGGACGAAAAAAATTGGAAAAAATTGTTCATTTTTTTTTTAATTATTCCGAACCATTTTGAGTAGTGGCCCGATCAAAATTCGATTTTACCCTTCTTAAGGACAGGTCTAATATATATATACACGACCGTGCGGCGAACGTCCAACCATTCGTCCCGGCTTTCATACGTGTCCAACACGGTCGAAAATCGGGGCGGTGTGTCGTTTTGAAACGACCTTCAGCCAGGCGTGGTCCGGGAATTGTATCCGTGGACCGCAATGTGCGTTCGAAATGTCGATGTTCATGTGTCCTGCAGTTCACAAGTTGACGCGCAATGAGTTGCGTTCTTCATCGACCCACGAGCCAAGTGATCCACCGTTCAGGGTAATCATTTCAGGCATTGTATGTTCCATTATGAAATGGCAATGTCGGGGGTGTTGTGTTCACGGCTCGCGAACGGATCCTTTCCTTTCGGAAAATCTTCGGTCGCGTCAAACGTTCAAATTTTGTACGATTCGTTCGAGGATCGTCTTTCCGGCAAGCCGGACGACGACAAGTTGAACATTTCGGGCGAAAATTCATATTCATCAACCTTGTCAGAGGTACGAACACGGGAGACTAATATCGTCCGGCGTCTGTAACCTCGCAGGTTACCCGAAAAATATTCTGAGAAAAAAAAAATATATAAAAAAAAAAACCGGTCGAACCGAACCGCCTCGCACAGGGCGGTTGGGCCGACCGGTTGGAGCGGCACCGGAACACACAGGGCGCGCGTCCACATTCTTTTTCCCCACCGTGTACTCAAACATGAGATTACGGCGGCGGGGTATAATATGGACGACGGATATGTGCTACGGTCACCGGCACGTGAAACGGCTCCGACCATCGTCGTCGAACACGGGGGCATAAAGCGACGTCCGGTATACCAATCGGGTACACACTGCGTACAACTATTTCCCCCGTTATCGGATCGACATCTCTGCGTCGCGCCACACGGCCGGTCGTTACGTCGTTCTAAAAGTTATTTCTTTTGTCATTTCGCAGCACGAACATTTCTCCATCACTGGATGAAGTGGGTGCCTACGATTTTATCGAATCGCTGCTTCTGCAGTACGATACGTTAATCATCCTTACGCAGGTTCACATACGGAAACCTTGTTACGACTTTTACTTCCTCTAAATCATCAAGTTTGGTCATCTTTCCGTCAACATCGGCAATGCAGAGACATTGCCACGTACCAGTCCGAAGACCTCACTAAATCATCCAATCGGTAGTAGCGACGGGCGGTGTGTACAATGGGCAGGGACGTAATCAACGCGAGCTTACGACTCGCGCTTACTGGGAATTCCTCGTTCATGGGAAATAATTGCAAGCCCCAATCCCTAGCACGAAGGAGGTTCAGTGGGTTACCCGGGCCTTTCGGCCAGGGAAGACACGCTGATTCCTTCAGTGTAGCGCGCGTGCGGCCCAGAACATCTAAGGGCATCACAGACCTGTTATTGCTCAATCTCGTGCGGCTAGAAGCCGCCTGTCCCTCTGAGAAGATTTATTCGTACGCTGGTAGTAAAAACCGCCCGACCGAAGCCGGGGGCCTTCGAGATATCGGAAAGTACGCCTATTCAGCAGGCTAGAGTCTCGTTCGTTAACGGAATTAACCAGACAAATCGCTCCACCAACTAAGAACGGCCATGCACCGCCACCCACCGCATCAAGAAAGACCTCTCAATCTGTCAATCCTTCCGGTGTCCGGGCCTGGTGAGGTTTCCCGTGTTGAGTCGAATTAAGCTGCAGGCTCCACTCCTGGTGGAGCCCTTTCGTCAATTCCATTAGGTTTCAGCTTTGCAACCATACTTCCCCCGGAACCCAAAAGCTTTGGTTTCCCGGAAGCTGCCCGCCGAGTCATCGGAGGAACTTCGGCGAATCGCTAGCTGGCATTGTTTATGGTTAGAACTAGGGCGGTATCTGATCGCCTTCGAACCTCTAACTTTCGTTTTTGATTGAAGAAAACATTTTCGACAAATGCTCTCGCTTCCGTCCGTCTTGCGACGATCCAAGAATTTCACCTTTAACGTCGCAATACGAATGCCCCCATCTGTCCCTAATAATGATTACCTCGGGGTTCCGAAAACCAACAAAATAGAACCGAGGTCCTATTCCATTATTCAATGCACACAGTATTCGAGCGAAAATAGCCTGCTTCAAGCACTATAATTCGTTCAAAGTAAACGTACCGGCCCACGTCGACACTCAGTGGAGAGCACCGCGATGGGATATCAGGTGGGCCGCCCCGAGAGGCTAAGCCCACCGGTAGGACGTCCCACAATCATGCCAGTTAAACACCGCGAGCGGCGAACCGGCAGCGTGGGACACAGATTCAACTACGAGCTTTTTAACCGCAACAACTCTAATTTACGCTATTGGAGCTGGAATTATCGCGGCTGCTGGCACCAGACTTGCCCTCCAATGGATTCTCGTCAAAGGACTCAAAGTGTACTCATTCCGATTACGGGGCCTCGGATGAGTCCCGTATCGTTATTTTTCGTCACTATTTCCCCGTCCCGGGAGTGGGTAATTTGCGGGCCTGCTGTCTTCTTCGGATGTGGTAGCCGTTTCTCAGGTTCCCTCTCCGGAATCGAACCCTGATTTTCCGTAACCCGCTACAACCATGGTAGGCGCAGACCCTACCATCGACAGTTGATAAGTACCCTGGTGAAAATAATTTCTACGACGAACTACGAAATTTAAGTATCGTAGGAATGCGTAGTAGATCATGAATTTTCGTAATATTTTTCGTAAAAAACTACGAATTTTAATGAATAATAATGAAAATCTACTATTTTTCACGAATATTAATGAAGCAGTAAACCACAAACTATCCGAATGAATTATCGTAGATTATTGTGGAAGTCTACGAATTTATACGATACACTACGAAAATATCCAAAAAATGTGTCGATGAATAGTTTTTCATAAATTCTTGTAGAAAAGTACGAATTTTTACCACTCTTCGAAAATCCTGTACTCAGCTGAAGTGATAACGGTTTTTCGTAAATTATTGTGAAAAACTAAGAAAGTCTACAGCTGAAGTGAGAATAGCTTTTCGTAATTAATTCAAGTAAACTACCAATTTCACCGCGAATATATGACAATCCGATACTAAATGAAAGCGGAAAGATTTTTTCATAAATTATTGTAGAAAACTACGAATTTGTACAGCCAATATACGACAATCCTGCAGTAAATGAAAGTGAGAACAGGTTTTCGTGAATGTTTGTAGCAAACTACGAACTTTTAACGCCAAAATATGGTAATGCGGCACTGTGTAAAGCGAGAATGGCTTTGTGCAATAATTCTTGTACAAAACGACACATTTTTACAAACAACCACGCAATTCTATGAAGGAGACTATGATAATATGACCTAGAGCGCCTAATAAGTTTGTCGTTTGTCGTCATTCATTATAAACCTGCAGCATAAGTTGATTATGGATTGATACGTACTATTACTTATACGTGTACCTGTATCGTGCAATTTGCATTGAATAAATACCTAATATTGTTCTATATATATCCCGGTAATACAAACTTTCTTATTATATTTCAAAAAATGCGATGACATCTTTATTCTCCGAATGAGAATGCTTGCTGCAAATCAATGGATTATCGTCCGTAATCACCGATTATTCAAATAGTCTGCTTGAACGTAACTACAACGAAAGTATTACATTCTATGCCAGAAACTAAAAAAAGATGCCGTCTTACGACAGTATATGAAAAACTATGCCATTTTACGATGATATACGGAAACCTATACCACTTTACAATAGTATACAAAAAACTATATCGTTTTACAATAGTATACGAAGAACTATTTCGTTCCACAATAGTACACAAAGAACTGTCAATCTACACCATGATCGATGACAAAAATATCACAGAAAAGTATTCAATTCTATGTGAATTTACGAAAAGCTACCATATTATACAAAAATTTTTACGCAAAAACTACGAAATTGTTCCAAATCCAGCATAAAATTGTAGAAGTTTTCGTACTTTATCGTAGTAGTTTTCGTAGTTAAAGGGTGGCACGGCAGAACGGTGTAAAATTTCATGATTTCATATGAAAATTAAGTTCATTTTGGCACTTACACCGTTTCCGATCCCTCCCTCGTCCGCCATTTTGCCCCGTAATGGCTGAAAATTTGGGTGAATCTGAAAATCTATAAGCGAATCTCATTCATTACGGTTCAAGCTTTCGAAGCATATTTTTTTGATGATTTTAGCATCGTATTTGGGTTCGTAATCAGTAATCAGCATCTAAAGTAGAAAAAAAAGTTGGCATAAAACGTGGCACTTACACTGGCACGAAAGAAATCGACTTTCGCGAACGATTTTCTCGAAGGTAGATAGCTGTATTGAATCGGGGTTTGCGCCATTTCAAAGAGCTCGAAAAACTCTACAAAGTTCTTTCTCATTTTTTTTTTAAATGAGTTTTTAGAAGTTTGGGATAGTTATTTTGCTCTACTGAAAAGTCATCACGGTGGTACTTACACCGTTTTGCCGTGCCACCCTTCAGTTCATCATAGAAATTATTTTCACCAGGGTACCTCGGCAATCCTGAAGTTAAGAAAATACAGGAAAGAACCCGATACGCCTCAAATCCAGATATTAAACGAACTAAGGAGAAAGGCAAATGGGCTGTGAACTTTGAGGTAGAGAAAAATAAGAAGAAGGCAAAATATGCTGCCAACTCTGAGATAGAGAGAATTCAGGAGAAATCAAGATACACTGCAAATCCACAGGTGAAAAAAAATCAGGAGAAAGCTAAATACGCCAAAAATCCTGAGATAAAAAAACATCAGGATGTTATGGCCGAGCTGGGGGGCTCTTGCAACGAGGTTGGCCGAAAGCCAGTTAGGGAAAATATGTGAGTTAGAAGGATAGTTGGAGTAAGGGAGATGGAGGCTGACTCAAACTGGCTACTACAAATAAGATATATGTGAATGATATTTATTGATTGATTACCGAAATCGCCTGACATACAATATAGGTATTACCTACTTATGTATTATACAGAAAGAGAAGATGTATGTATTTGTTATGCCTGAGCTGGGGTTTTAGTAACGGGGTTGGTTAGGAAGTCGGTTAGGAAAAGTGTGTGTACAGAAGGAGAGTTGACTGGTAAGTAACTTCGCTATTTGAATAGCATAAAGAGGAATGAGGTTTAACTGGAAGTTGGTGGGAGATCAGTCTCGCTAAGTCATCACATATTATGGGACAAGTGAAGTGGCGTGATTCCCAGGGTGTTGGTAGTCCAGGAGTTAGGTGAGGAGCGAGAAATGATAAGAGCAGGTTAAAGGTCATATTACATGGGAATAGAAAGATTGTCGGTGAGGCAAGGAGGTACGCTCGGGGGTCGAAGCCCGGACGTAACACCCCCTCCGTTAGAAGAAACATACCGCTTAATTTTAAGGGGCATGTTTCCATGGAAGGTATTGAGCGTGTACGTGAAGATGTTTGTATGATACGGTTATGTCGGTTACAAGTTATACATATATAGTTTTTGATGATATTTTACACAAAATGATATGATTATAATATAATTTTGTCAGATATTGTGTGTTAGTGTGGAGGTATAGCCCAAAAATTTTTTCTATACCATGGGAAATTTATTGGCAAAAGACTGTGTTTTACAAGATCACACGGAGAGAATTTTTCTAGGAAAGATTCCCATACTTGCTGGTGAATGAGGTATATACTAGTCATTGCACAAAATTTCATACAAAGTATAGGAAAAAGTACAAGGAAAAATCGTTAACATACCATTAAAAATATTACTGTTCTCAATACTCGGTGGGACCTTTTCCTATACTTTGTATGAAATTTTGTGCAATGACTAGTATATACCTCATTCACCAGCAAGTATGGGAATCTTTCCTAGAAAAATTCTCTCCGTGCATGTGTATTTGTATCCATGTTTGTGTATATATCTTACGTACTAGTATTATATTGTAATAATATATAATCCAAATCTGGAATTCGATTATAAATCAAAAGTTTTATCAAAGAAAGTTTCAATCATACAATAATCGTTGTAAACTAGAAATAAAACATTCAGTTAAGAAATTATATTAGTACAAAACATTGCATTTTCATTGCAAATTAAGGAAAATCTTTGGTTCTTTATAAATGTTTGTATGTCTCAAGATAATACTAATCATTTTCATCTTCGATGAAAAACTTCTGAATTTAAGCTAATTAATCTTAACACTAATATATAACTGATATGTTCAAATAACCGCGCCATAGCAGACAGCTATCGGCACGGAACAGAGGAAACGGACCGGACGCCGGGAACGGTGGAGAGTTCGATGTGTGAGGTACCGGCTCCAGGAACGAGTCACTTCTGTACAACTATCCTTGGTTATAATAAAGCCTTACCTAAACCACCAATCTAATATTGACTAAAAAGATAAACCCGCCCCTCCTTCCCGAAGATCCCAAACACATCAGTTGGCGACGAGGTAGTTGGAAGCTGAAACGAAGAGGCTGATGATATAATAAACATATCATCGGATCAAGCACGGCAAGCGTAACCACGCGGAAGAAGGAGCAATCAAGATGGCGTTCATCGGGAATATCGAGGTCTACGAACCAGAACTAGAAAACTTCGAAAGTTATTTAGAAAGATTCGACCAGTTTTTAATAGTGAATCAAGTAGAAGATGCACGGAAAGTGGCCATGCTAGTCACAATGATCGGACCGGCAGTATACGGCACCCTGAAAAATCTAGTAATGCCGAGCACGCCGAATTCAAAAACGTACGCCGAGTTAAAAGAGGTATTCGAAGTTCATTATTGCCCAAAAAGAAGTATTATTGCAGAAAGATATAAATTCTATAGCCGGATTCAAAAAGACAGTGAATCAGTCGCAGATTTTGTGGTGGAACTAAAAAAGTTAGCTAGCACGTGTGAGTTTGGATCCTTTTTAAATGATGCTTTACGTGACAAGTTTGTTTGTGGTTTGCGTTCAGAATCCACAAGAAAAAAAGCTATTGACCAAAGATAGTTCGACATATACAGAGGCGGTAGCCAGCGCAGAGGCTATCGAGCTGGCAGAACGTCAGACGGGGGCACTGCAACGGAAGCAGGCTTATATGCATGCAGTCTCAGCAAAGCAAAATAAACCCAGCGTAGGAAAGAAACCAGCGCCAACACCGACAGCCACAGCGACAGAAAAGACAAAGGAGTGCTGGAGATGCGGATCAACGGACCACCAAGTGACGGAGTGCTATGCCTATAAACAAAAGCTGAAATGTCATCAGTGTGGGAAATTGGGGCATGTGCAAAAGGCTTGTAAAAGTAGTAATAGGAGTAGTAATAAGGATAGTATTAAACAAGTCAAGCTGGTAAAACAAGATTTGAGCTTGGAAGAAGCGCGTAGTCAGGTATTAATTGAAGACGAGCTAATCGAGTTTGAGATTGATACGGGGGCAGCCGTGTCACTGATGTCGGAAGAGATGTTCAAAATAGTAGATTTCGATACGAGAGCGAAATGAGAGGCGTTTATAGGTTTGTCCGATGTTTTCAGCACGAAACGTAGTCGAGGCGGCAGCCGAGACGAAGTGAGTGCTGAAGACATCGGACAACCCTAAACGCCTCATTTCGCGGGAGTATCGAACGCTATTTTTTATAACAAATGCATGAAAAAGTTGCTTGTGGGGCTCTGTTGTCAATGTAAACAACCATACCAAAAACATTGAGTCGATTCACGGAGATAGCGCGTCGACTGGGATGAATGATTATAAAATGCTCTTGTTCGCACGCCGTGCGTAACAAAAATCATGTTGTGCACGCTCGATGTGCGCAAAACGCAGTGCGCACGTTTGGCATGCAATTAGTTTCATGTTGGCATCGCCTACTCAAACGTCAGAAAAGTGCCACAATATAACCGCTTCAGAGCCCCAAACAAGCGACTTTTTCATGCATGCGTTATAAAAAGAAATTTTCGAACCTAAAGACATCAGAATTCAGCAATAGTTTAACGGCAGCTGGCAGGGACGATTTAAAAGTCATTGGTCAGGTGGACGTAAGGGTAAAAACAAAAGATACTTGGAATATTCTACCGCTAGTAATAGTAAAAGAAAGATTACTAGCTCCTCTATTAGGTCGCACCTGGTTAGATGTATTAAAAACAGGGTGGAGGAAAGCGTTAAGAATAAGTCTAGTTCAAGGAGTAGAAGATATACAAACGAAATATAGAAAAGTATTTGAAAGAGAAATGAAAGAACCTATTGTAGGATTTAGAGGCAGTATTGTGGTTAAAGAGCAAGCTGATCCGGTTTTTAAAAAACCATATGATGTACCGTACCGACTAACAGATAATGTTGACGCCGAACTAGACCGAATGAAGAAAGAAAATATAATAAGCGAGATTAGATACGCAGAGTGGGCTAATCCCACGGTAGTGGTAGAAAAAGAGGGCGGAGGCATTAGAATATGTGGAGATTATAAGAGAACAGTAAATCCAGTATTAGAGAGAGATATGTACCCTTTAAGGAAAATACAAGATATTTTTGTAGACCTCTCAGGAGGAAAAATATACTGCAAATTAGACTTGCGTCAAGCTTATTTACAATTAGAGATTAACGAGGAAAGCAAAAAGTATTTGGTGTTGAATACACACGTGGGTCTGTTCAAAATGAATCGTTTACCTTACGGGGTTTCGTCAGCGCCGGGTATCTTTCAATCAATAATTGACACAATGTTAAAAGGAATACTTGGGGTTTGTGCTTACTTAGATGATGTAATTATCGCAGGACGAAACTACCCGGAATGTAGGGATAGATTAGTAAAGGTCTTACAGAAATTAGAGGAATTCAACGTAAAAGTAAATCTGGGGAAGTGTGAGTTTTTTAAAGAAGAGGTAACCTACTTAGGATACGTAATAGATGGGCAGGGGATACACCCGACAGTAGATAAGTTAGAAGCTATACAAAACTGTCCAGAACCAGAAAACGAGACGCAACTCAGATCTTACTTAGGGATGTTGAACTTCTATAACAAGTTCCTACCCATGACATCAACACACTTAAGACCGTTACACGAGCTATTAGAAAACGGAAAACCTTTTGTATGGACGGAAAAAGCAGAGGCAGCGTTTAAACTTAGCAAGAAACTACTGCAAAAAAATAATTTACTTGTACACTACGACCCGACTTTGCCTTTAGTAGTAGTATCTGACGCTACCCCCTATGGGGTAGGTGCTGTCTTAGCTCACGAAATCGAAGGGGTGGAAAGACCAGTACTCTTTGCCTCAGCAACATTGTCAGCAACGGAGCGAAATTATTGTCAGATGGAAAGAGAAGCGCTAGGGATAGTTTTTGCAGTAAAACGTTTTCACAAATATATTTACGGGAAAGCCTTTACCCTAGTCACAGACTCCCAACCGTTGTTAAAGATACTGGGACCAAAAGAAGGTATACCAACTCTTGCAGCCTCAAGACTGCAACGTTGGGCAGTAACATTAAGTGGGTATATTTATAATTTAAAATATAGATCGGATCTAAAAAATGCCGATATGTTATCACGTTTACCTTCAAGCAATTTGGCAAATGAGGTCGTAAAAGAAGTAAACGAGTCCATTTGTGGAATTTATAGTCAAGACACAGTTGTGGGGGTAGACGAAATTAAGAGGGAATCTAAAATAGATGCCACTCTAGTCACAGCAGTGAAATATACACACGAAGGTTGGCCTAGGTATTTACCCAAAAGAGAGGAAGAAAGTCTGAAACTATATTTTATGCGTAGGGGTGATCTATCCATTTCAGACGGGTGTTTGTGTTTCGGGGATCGAGTCATTATACCTCAAAAACTGAGATCTCGAGTCCTTCAGACTCTACACGAATCACATCCGGGAATAGTAAAAATGAAGATGCTCGCTAGAGGTATGCTCTGGTGGCCTACAATGAACAAAGAGATCGAAGAAACAGTACAAAAATGCGAAAGCTGTGCATTGTCACAAAATGCAAACAAAGAAACGGGAAATTTAGTAAGTTGGCCGAAAACTACAAATTTTTGGGAAAGAATCCATATAGATTTCCTTCACGTAGAACAAAAAGTAATTTTGATTATAATGGACAGCATGTCGAAATGGATGGATGCACACCTAATGGAAAAAACAAACGCAGGAAGCGTAATCAATAAATTAATGAAGAGTTTTGCCATCTGGGGGTTTCCGAAGCAAGTAGTTAGCGACTCGGGACCTCCATTCGCATCGACAGAATTCATTGAATTTTGTGAAAGTCACAATATCCAAGTGACGAAATCACCGGCTTATCACCCTCAGTCTAACGGGCTAGCGGAAAGGGGGGTGCAATCGTTGAAAAAGGGCTTGAAGAAAAATCTAGCAGGGAAATCCACCAGCCAGTTGGAAATGGAACTCAATAGATTTTTATTCAATTATCGTAACACACCGTCAACAGTCACGGGAGAAAAGCCGGCGGATCTTATACTAAAACAAAAACCTAGAACCAAATTAGAATTACTAAAACCGGAAAGAGAAAAGACGGAAAATGATAAGTTAGAAAATGAAGGTTTCAGAGCACGAGAAAACGTTTTGTTAAGAAACAATAGTGGAAAAACAGAGAAATGGGAAAGAGCAAAAATAATTAAGAAAAAAGGGAAAGTGTCATATTTTGTCGCAGTAAGAGGGAAAATTAGATTTTGCCACCGAGATCATCTGAAAATATGTAAATTTAAAGATGGTCAAGAGAACGAAACAGACGTTCAGGAGGATTGGGTAGAGTTTGTTGAAAATGAGATAAACGAAGACCAAATTAGAGAAAACCCGGTCGGAGAAAATGAACCACAAATAGATCCTGAACCTCCAGAACCTCCAGAACCTCTGAGACGTTCTACGAGAATACATAGACCACCAAATCGATTAGATTTGTAACTTTAGATTTAGAAAGGGGAAGGTTGATATGTTCAAATAACCGCGCCATAGCAGACAGCTATAGGCACGGAACAGAGGAAACGGACCGGACGCCGGGAACGGTGGAGAGTTCGATGTGTGAGGTACCGGCTCCAGGAACGAGTCACTTCTGTACAACTATCCTTGGTTATAATAAAGCCTTACCTAAACCACCAATCTAATATTGACTAAAAAGATAAACCCGCCCCTCCTTCCCGAAGATCCCAAACACATCAATAACGTTGTATATGATTTAGTATAGATTGATAATAATTGTATTTCTTAATGCTAGTACGATTCCAATCTGGGTTCAAGTATTATTATTATTGGTCATTCGATCTAATAATAATGTTACCTGAGGTAGGTTGGTTTCAATCAGATCGGTATCAGGTGGTTGGGTAGGTCCTGTATGCTGTTATTTGTAAGGTGTTAGTTCAAGTGAGACCTCAGTTTTACGTTGCGACTCGTGTTTAGTTCTAGTCGTCAACGGGTTGGGGTTTTGGAGTAAATGGGGATGGATAATTTCTAGTTCAACAGGCTTTTCGTACGTGGCCATTTTCAAACGCTTATTATCGCGTTTTTCAGGTTTCTGAAGGCACGAAACGATTCTAAGAATTTTTCCGAATAATGACATTTTATAAGCCAGGAACACGGACTTATACGGAGGACTGGCATCTTCATATACCAGCCGTGATAATTGTGTCCCCCTTGTTGTCCGCTAGTTCCACGTTGTACCGTTGTTATAACTGTGGTGCGCTGGCAGTCTTCTCGCTCAATCACGCCCAGATACGAAGATAACGCGCGGTTATTTTAAACGCTTGAGCGGGAGTGAGACAAGTGAATACATGTTTGCATGAACATTTCTTGAAATAGAAGCATCGTTACGATAAATATTGGTTATTATTTTACGTTGCTTTTGGTATGTCGTTCAATTATAGTTTAATTTGGTACCTGCACTGAGTGTAGCTCGTATAGCTTGTAGTATAAGTGTGTAACATTCGTAACGGTTGAAGTGAACCAAATTTACCATACAGAATTCGAAAATCCCGCGCAAACGTGAGCGAGAAGACTGCCAACGCCACTACAGTACAAGAAGCTACTAGCGGACAATAGGGGCGCGCATCAACAAGCGGTAGTTGTCAGTCCTCCATATAAGTCCGTGGCCAGGAACAAAGCTCCTAGCAAGCCTAGAGCAATAGCGGCGTAGGAAAGGCCGGTTGTCAGGTTGTCTGTATTTTGTTGCGTGCGTCTATGCGTGCTTATTTCCTTTGCTTGTTTTATTATATCGTCTAACGCTAGACTACTGGATTTTAAGTCATCGGCGTCTAAGAGTGTGGTCTTATATCGATGGAATATAGGAACTGTAGATAAATTCACCGTATGGGTATTGTTCAACTCTCGATATATTTTAGTGAGGTTCAAAGTAAATTCTGGAATATACGAATGTGTTTCTATCGATGAGATTGAGTTAGAGGCACTAAGTGTTACAATCTCCGAACGTCCTGAACATCCACTGTTTGATTTTAATATTCCTGAGTCGAAGAGGGTGACGCGTGTTGTGTGTGTGTTGGGGCATATAATGTGAATGGTTTCAGGATCTGATAAGGAGTAAATCCAGGTATTAGGAGATCTTAGTTTAGCCCAATACGATCTGTCGAATGCGTTTATTCTGACATTGCATGTATTTAATCGATTAGGCACATTATTTAGGAATAGTTGCATCTCGCATGTCTTATGATTATTGTTGTGGTAAATAGGGTGGCTTTGTGTACAGATATAAAAGTTCTGTGATTTTTTGCAGTCTGTAAAATCTGTCTTCGATAAATGGAAATAAGAGTTTCTGTCTGCAGATATTGCTATATAATCGTTACTAGGAATTATGCAAGCAAATGTGTTTGTGGTTTTATCGAAATTTCGTCCAACTGGGATTGGGATTGAGTGGTATAAATTAAACGTATCATCATCCAGTAGGGGAATTGATAGTGTGTATATCAAATTTGGGGCTGTATATAAGATGTCTAGTTTCGATACTTTGATTAATTCTTCTGCATAGACATCTCTCAGCGGAACAGGAAATCTTAGGAGGGGTTCTAAGGATTAAATATGACGCAGGCTGGATATAATCTGTACAGGGGTAAGGATCTTAGGGTGTATGATTCCCTGATGTCCGAAAAGTATTGCGTCTATTAAGGAGTTTAGGTCGAGTTTATGTTCGCTGATAATTTGACCTAATTCGACAGTATGTCGTACTTAGGTAATCAATATTGTGTGGAGATTCAATTTCTCCTCTAAACGAATAGTATCATTGCGCAATAGAATCGTCTGTGTATCGAGTTCATGCAAATGTATATTAATGTTGTCTAGCTCTTTTCGATGGGCTCCCAGCATTGATTTGATAATACTCGTCTGGTTTGCTAATAAGTTAGCCAGGTGATTAGTGTCATTAAATAGTCTGTCTATCTGTTCGTTATAATATTTGCCGTCATCTTCAGTTAATGTTCCATACAATGTTTTATGAATTTTTCCAACGAATCCGAACCAAGCTCTCTTTTTACGAGGATGCGCAAGGCGTGAAAGCTTCTCGTGTGCTATGTTAACATCGTTATATCCTATTAAATCTTCAATTTGGTCTTGTGATTCTTGTATTATCAGTAGTCTATCTTTTGACATGTTTATGATATCCTTGACTGACCAGTCACTTCCGAACTTTCGACAACTATTAAACAAGAGGTTCGTATATCTTGTTATTGTTTCAAACTTACTCAATGGATTTTCGATATTTATATAGTTGATCAGTCTCCAGACATTGGTGGACGTGCGTAAGTCGGGTAATTGGTCGTAATAGATGCCTGGATTTTTGTCGAATCTCGTCGTCGTATATGGTGTTTCGACGTTAACTGCGTCTGCCGTACCATATCTGCAATCAGTATATGTTCTCAGTACTAATTGTCGCCTCAATTTTTCTATTCTATATGTTCGTTTATTATTAAGTTTGTATGTTGTCTAGAAAATTTTCAGTCCCGTATATGCGCTAGTTTTAATTTGTTTAAGTGAACTATCTTTGTATTATTTTGTGTAATGTAGATTTCTGCATTTATATTGTCAATTATTCGTTGATTGATATATGGACCTTTCTAGTGATCTTCAAATTTCGTTCGTGTTTCATTTAGTAGAAAAACCTTTTGTCCTGCTTCAAAGAGCTGTGGGTTAATATTCCTATCGTAATAAGACTTCGATTTCAATTTCGCTTCTCTTAAATTTTCTATAGCTTTCTTACGAATGTCTGCAAGATTCGTTAATAAATGGAGAATAAATGTGTTGTAACTACTAGTCATCCCGATTGTTGGGGTCATATCTGATGGTAATCGTGCTTCTTGACCAAAAATTAATTGATGTGGAGTAAAGCTAGTGCTTTCGTGTTTTGCAGTATTGTAACAAAATATTGCGAATCGTATATATTCGTCCCAGTCATGACCGTTCTTCGTGTAATGTTTGATATGTTCTATTAGTACGAGGTGGCTCCTTTCTAAGGATCCATTCGATTGTGGGTGACAGGCAGTCGTTCGTACTTGTTTAATTTTGAAAAGTTTACTGATTTGTTTGATCGTGTTGCTCATAAAATTTTGACCTTGGTCCGTTAGTATTGTTCGCGGAGTTCAATAGCGCGTCATATAGTCTTTAGCGAAGGCTGTGCCTATTGTTTGTGCTGTTGCAATTCGAATACCAAGCTATTGGACACCTCATATCCGGCATAGCAGGGCAATGACTCTATCGTTCAGCGAAATACAAGAATGCGCTAAACGTGGTATAGCAGGGCAACGACTCGATCGTATGGCGAAATACATAGCAATGTGCAGACGCAGCACCAAAAGAGTCGTTCAAAGGCAGGCAGACGACGCGCCTGTAGTCAGAACATCGCGACCAGAAGCAAGACACATTATATAGAGATCAGTTCGAAATTAGTCAAGCCTTTGTAAAACTTCATATATTAAATAAACTTGAATTACTTTGTACGACTGAGTTCCAACTCTTAATTTGACAACGAACCTTTAAATAAATTGTAGTTGTATGAAAGATCTCAGGATCCCGATTACAACAAAGCTGTCGCGTTTGGAAGTGGTATAGCGTCAAGAAATTTCGTTAGGTTGCACTGTATAGTAAGAAGGTATTGATTGTTTGATTTTGTTAGTGGCAGCGGTCCAACAATATCGAGTGCCACCTTATCAAATGCATTTGCAGGAGTGTCCGTGATCATCATTGGTAATTTCGTCTTAACTCTAAATAGTTTTTTTCTCTGACAGCTACCACAAGTCTTTATGAAGTTTTGAATTTGAATTTTCATGTTTGGCCAGTAGTATTTTTCCCTAATTCGGTTGTATATCTTAGTATCGCCTTGATAACCACCTATTAATGATTCATGATATTCCCTTATTATATTTTCGCGTAATAACTCTTCCGGTGTGATGATTTCATTACTACACAACTTGATCTTGATGCTAGTGTTTCTAAACATCGCATAAAATAGTTTCTTCACAATAGGCCACTCGAGAGTGTCTAATCCTGGATTTGCTTTTGTGAGCGAGAATGAATTGATTTTATACATAAACAAAATTTGTTTCAACCTAACTATCAAGCGGTACAGATCTTTCAATCTAATTCTATCTGTGGGGTTTTCTCTGGCTACGAGAGAGATGATGTATTTTTGTTTATATCTTGAGGCTGTTATTCCGCCCTTTGTCGGTTCATGGATTGTAAAGGTTTCTTTCCTAAGCATGTTTTTATCAATTAACTGGATTGTTAACTCGTCCTGCCAAGGGCAGTTGGCGTGAACGCGATGAACGATGTTATCGTTCCTCGTAAATAGTCCGTCTTTGGATTCTATTACATTAGTCGTGGGTGTTCTAGTGTCTAAGTCAGTTATGAATTCCTCGAAGCTAGGTGTGTTTTCGTTTTCTTCTTAAGATGGTTCCGACGTGTTCGGTGGCTGTTGCTCGTACAATCGGATCGCGAAGGAAGGCGCGAGTATTTTCTCTATCAACTCCTTCATTCTTTCCCAGTCTAAATTATCTTCTTCGGAATCTAACTTCGTCATTGCTAAATTATATCCGCCTACATCTTTACATATGTGTCGTAGGGTTTCGAAGCATGTCTCTAATGTTGTGTACGTAGATTTATCTTCGTGTTTTTTTCTCGTTATTACCTAAAATACGAATCTATTTTCATGTTGTAAAACTCCTACTCCGCCTATCTGTGTGTGAAAGCTTCTTAATCTATCTATCTGACCAAATCTTAGTTTGAATTCTTTTCCTAGCTCTTTTTTTATTACGTAGTCTTGTGCTGCGCAATGTACCAGTGAATATTTGGCGGGTGCTTGAAATATATTTTCGACAGATTGTCGTACCCCGATTAATCTAGGGGGATTCTGGGGCCCCCCGTGTATACTTTCGTCGTCTGTGGTGTTAGTCAGTGTATCAGGGTTAGATGAGTTGATATCGCGGATTTGATCAGAATCAGTGTTTTCGTCGTGCGACGAGTTAATGTTTTTCGAATGATTACCTGTTTCGGTAACTCTATAGTTTTGAGAATCGGTAGATATGTCAGTGTCGATATCTGTTGTTAGGACAGCTGAAGGGACGTTGGATATTTGTGCGTTTTCGGATTGGGTGCGTGAGTGGGTGTCACTTCGGTTTTCCGTGTTTAATTCAATAGTCTTGCTCCTCCTAGCTGGGTTTGCAGGCGGTCGCATCGTGCGTGAAACCGGATCTTCACTATCTTCAAGTGTGGACGGTTCATGTGTAGATGGGTAGTTGTAGTTGCAAATGGTGATTTTAATACTTGTGTCTTTGAATATATAGTGGATCATACGTTTGACCATGTCCCATTTGAGTTGATCTATACCACATTCTAATTTTGGTATCGATACGGATTATACTCCGTCCTGTATCAACGCTGATTTCAATTTGCTTAGTATTTTATACATCGTCTCATTTGTCGGTTTATTGAATTTGTATTGTTTTGTAACTAGATTATAGATTGTACGTCGAGGGTATTTAATTGCAATTATATCCGTCATTACGGGGTCCGTTGACCGTAAACGCTTACGTTGTATGAGTCCGCATCTCACCATTTGGTCTGCTATACCTTGTGAAGCTTCGCAATCTGCTGAGATGCAGTGTGCGAGATTATCTTTCTGTGTCAACAGGTTTGCTTCGATTTCTTGAATATTCCTGTTATGAGTTAGTGGCAGAAAATCTAAATCTAGAAGAAATTGACTGTATGAGGGTGTAGTTCCCGGTTGTTTGTCGGTTGATGTCCCCGCTTGTATGTCACGTGGCGTGTTTCGTTTTTCATCTGAGCTATCGTATTTTTCATAAATAGGTAACTTTTTTCCGTGGCGTTGGATTGCTAGATGTTTCTGTATCGCGACGGCGTTTGGACGATCTTACTTTGATCTGAATTGCTTCTGTATCTGAATCATCATCTGTCAAGTCCGTTGGGTCAGGAAGTTTTGTTCGTATCTTTCGTGGTTTTGTCCTACCGGAAGATTCAGTATTTTGATATCGTTTAATTTTTTTCGTTTGATGCGGTATAGGGTTAATCGTTTCGCCAACGCTGACGTTTTTAGGTTTTTCGGAATTCGTTTTAACATCTGAGTTGTTTGAATTATGTAGGTTTCCTTTTGGTGGATTGTTTGCCTCTACTTCTATTTGTGTTTTGGGTTGTTTGCACGGTGCAGGATTGGTGGAGTCGTATGTACTTTGTCTAGGATGTCGTGGGAATTGGTGAGCTGGTTTTGGCTTTTTACGAATCTCCAGTTCTGTGGAGTCTGTCTCTGAACGGGGACGTTTTCCTTCCATAGGTAAGGCTTGAATAGTATTGGGAGGAGGATTTCTTGATAAAGCGTCCGCGTTAAGGTTTGCTTTACCTTTTTTATAGACTACGTCATAAGTGTATTCATTGAGTGTTAGTCTCCAGCGTAATAGTCGTGATGTCGGGTCTTTGACACTGTTCAGCCAAACCAATGGCCTATGATCTGTTACCAGTGTGAAAGCTCATCCGTATAAATATGGTCTAAAATGTCTGACTGCAAAAACTATAGCTAGTAGTTCTTCATCTATTGGGATCCTTGGAATGGGCGTGGCTTCGTAAAAGTAGCCGACTTTCAACAGTTCTATTTTTCGTCACTAGTAAGCGTATCGAGGTTTCAAGCCCTCTCATTGGTTACAGCTGGTTACTGCAGCTGTCGTTCAACAGTTCGATTTTCTGCCACTAGTTGGCGTATCGAAGTTCTAAGGATCCCAATAGTTGAGTAATTAGTTTCTGCTTGATTTAATGCCCTGGATGCGTAGGCGATAGGTAGATCTTTTCCGATCTCTCCTTGACTGAGTATAGCTCCTAATGCTTGATTTGAAGCGTCAGTTGTGACTATGAACGGTTTTTTAAAATCTGGATAGCGAAGGGTCGGTTCGTTACAAAGGCAGTCGCGTAAATTTTCAAAAGCTCGCTGGTGTTCTGACGTCCAGACGAATGGAGTATTCTTTTTCAGTAGGTGATTGATTGGTTTAGCGATTTTCGACATATTAGGAATGAATCTTCGATAATAACCGATAAGGCCGAAAATTGTTTGATTTGTTTCGGATTCTTGGGAATTGGGTAGTTTCTCACGGCGGCTATCTTATCTGGGTTTGGTTTCACTCCGTTTCGGGTTATTATGTGTCCTAGATATGCGACCTCTTTGCGTAAAGACTCGCATTCCTCTGGTTGCAGAGTTAATCCTGCTTTACCAAGTCTGTCCATCAATTTCCTGAATTTCATTGAGTGGTCTTCTAATGATTCTGCATAGATAACTATGTCGTCTAAGTATACAAAAGCTTCGTGACCTTGTCATCCTGAGAGTGCTTGGTCCATCAATCGTTGGAATGTCGATGGTGCATTTTTAAGACCGAATGGCATCTGAATGAATTCAAAATGACCATAAGGGGTTGAAAAAGCAGTTTGTGAGCTACGGTCAGGGTGCATTGGGATTTGATGGAACCCTGAAGCCAAGTCGAATGTTGAAAAATATTTTGCAGAACCTAACTGATCTAGTATGTCTGTTGTGTTTGGTAGCGGATAAGCATCACCGACAGTTTTTTCGTTTAATTTCCTAAAATCAATTACCGTACGCCACTTTTGAATGCCTCTAGCGTCATCTTTCTTCGGTACTATCCAAACTGGGGAGTTGTACGGGGACGAAGAGTGTTTAATAATGTTTTGTTCGAGAAGCTTAGTTACTTGGTTATTTATTTCAGCTTTGTGTGCTTGAGGGTATCTATATTGTTTAGTGTGGATAGGTATGTCATCTGTAGTAGGAATTGTATGGCTGACTAGTTGTGTACAGCCTAGTTTGTCACCCGGTAGAAAAAAGAGATTATTGTACTCTGTCACCAGCTCGATTATCGATTGTTTTTCTTCATTATTGAGATGTTCAAGCCTTAAATTTTGTTCTAAAATTTCGAGTCGATTTGCATCATGATTCGGAAATATGTTTAGCGTATGTGAATCGTCACTCGGGTCTGTTTTTTGGCTATGTGTTAGTAGTATTTGTGAGCTATCAACAGTTTGTGTGTCAGTCAGTTCAACAACTTCTTTTAATGAAGCTGTGGGTCCTTTTATTCGTGCTACCGACTCTCCTGAGTTTATTGCGTAAGTGTATGCAGAACCGTCTCTGTTAGTGACTAGGGCTCTACCGAAAAAGATATTGGGGCCTAGATTTTGTTCTTCTAGTAATAAGGCTCTTGAATTTGTTGTTGGTGAATTAGTTACTTTTGCCCTTATCACTTGTGCTGTTCGAGGGGGAATTAAGATAATGTTTCCATCTAGTATTTTCAATCCTTTTGAGTCGTCGAAAACTACTGTATTTGTTCTGAAAGAAATCGTAGCATTTGCGTCACGTAGAAATTTCAAGCTTAAAATACCATCTTCTTTTATAGGGAGCGGGTTATGAACTATATAAAATTTGTGCAATTTTTCACCGATTTGGACATCAAAACTTCCTAGTGTTTCTAGGGTTCCGTCGGTCACACCAGTTATTTGGATTCTGTCTGTTTTTGTACAACGGGTGTCTGGGTTAATTGCATCAAGTTTCATTATGTTTACATCGGCTCCGGTATCGATTAAAAGTGTAGCTGTTTGTTTTTGGACTTGTGGTGTCCGTAGGTTAGTTTTGGGAGTTTCTATCGTCGATGTTGCGAGTATGCGTGCAGTGTTTATAGCATAGTAGGAGGGTCGGTATGAAAAAGGTAGAACATCTGTATTTCGCGAAAAGATTTGATTATTTTTGAAGCAGATTGTCGCGCTTTTCGCTCGTAGAAATGCTGCCCTCAAAATACCGTCTTCTTCTATTGGGAATAAATTATCGACCAAGTGAAATTCGTGACGCGTACCAGCAAATTCTAAATCGATGCTACCCATTGTTTCTGTGAATCCTTCTATAATACCTGTAATACGGCGTATATCATTTGGCGTGCAACGAGTATCGCGAATAATTACTCCGATTTTAATCACGTTCATATTTGCGCCAGTATCAATTAGTAGTGTTGCCGTCTCACGGAGGATCTGTGGTGACTTTATTCCAATTATCGGAGATCGTGAAACGATTCTCTTATTGTGTTCGGACGCTCTTCCGACGTTTGGACTACCGGTACGTCCGCACGATAGTCCCGTGACTCGTTTGAATCGTTCTGTCTATTATGTGTCTGGTTTGTGTTATTATCTGTTACACTATTGACAGCTGCAGTGTTGTTTTGACGTTCGGAGTTTTGCCTATCATTATTTCGCGGATAGTTCGACCGTTCCCGAAAATTATTATTATTCGGACAATTAGTGAATTGAGTTTTTCGGTAGTTTTGTCTGTTGTAGTTTTGGTTTTGGTTTCCATAATAAGAATGATTTGGTTGTCTGTTGTAATTGTTAGAATATTGACGGTTGTCGCGTTAATAATTTTGTCGATTCTGAGTATCATTTTGGGATTGGTTGGTTGTGGGGTTTGGGCGAGTTTGCTGATTTCCGAGGTTTCTCGTACGACATTCATCATAAACGTGTCCAGGACGTTGACAACGCGTACAGTACTTACTATTACGCTGCTTCGTCTCACAATTTTCCATCGAATGCCCTCGTTTTTTACAATATCTACAAATTAGTGACGATTGATCTACTGGGCTTGACCTTTTTTTGAGACAGTATTTATCTATGTGATCTGTTTGTTTACAAATCTTACATTTCATTTCGGTTTGGCACGATGATGCTACGTCGCAAAATGATTCTAACAGCTTCCTTTCCGATATAAGTTTCTCGACACCAGTAGCTACATCTATTGCTTCGCGAAGTGTGCAAGGTTTTTCATTACCTACTCTGTATTCTAAATCATTTGTTAGACCTTTTATGAGTGATCGCGTGGCTGTGTATTGATTGAATTTATTAATTATGGCAGCTTGCTCGATATTAGAAGTTGAGGACACTTCACATGCCGTTTCGACGAGCTTTTCTATCCTTATACCGAATTCTAGCGCGCTCTCGTTCTGTTTTTGCACGGATTGTGAGATTTGAGTCTGTATATCTGGTAAAAGTTGCTTTGGAGAATAGGCGTGCTTCAAATCCTCGAAAAACTTAGGTAATGAATCTAAACTTCCTCTTTGTATATAGTTTTCCGCTGGACCTTCAATTTTTGTGGACATTAAAGTAGTGAACAACGGTATGTCTCGTGCATGAATCGCGCTTTTAACTTGTTCTATTTTTTTGATGAACGATGTTATTGGTATATTCGTGCCATTGAACATAGGCACTAGATTGAACACTGCTTGCAGCGGTAAATACAGGCTGCTTGCGGAATCGTTTCCGTCTGAACCTGGCATTTTATATGATAGTGATTCTTGATTTATGTGTTTAAAATAATGAAGACTTACAATATGATTGATGTTATTAAGATTATCCGCACTGACTGCATATCGGATGTACTATCCCTGCATAAAATATCCGATAAATTCCGTACATCATTTTATACGTTATTTATCTGTGTTGATCTGCATTGTATCCGGACGAAGGAAAGTGTATGCGGGTTACATGTGGATTCATAGGGAGTGTATCCGAGTTAAGAAAATCGCTGATACGTACTTCATCCGGTTGTATCCACATTCTACACGTAATGTATGGGCCGTATACGTACGTATCCGTTTCTCTTCCGAGCAGCGATTATCGTGATCTCCGCAATCTATCCGTCTGTATACGAACTGTATCAACGTCCGAAACTCTGTACGGAAGTCACACGTACGTATCCGGTTTCATTCCCGGCAGCGATTTTCCCGACATGCGCAATCTATACGTCTTCGTCCGGACTCTATTCCACGGTACTCACATTCCATCCGTCTGCATCTGTTTTCGAAACGCTGACGGAATTTATACGCGCGTATCCCGTCTCATTTCGGCCAGCAATCCTCACGACCTTCGCAGTCTATACGTCTTGGTCCGGCGTCTAACTGTATCACGGAGGCCGAACGGAATTTCCTCGTACGTGTCCGGTTTTGTGCCGGGCATCGAGTAACGCGACCCTCACATTCCATCCGTCTGTATCCGTTTTCGAAACGCTAACGGAATTTATACGCGCGTATCCCGTCTCGTTTCGGCCAGCAATCCTCACGACCTCCGCAGTCTATACGTCTTGGTCCGGCGTCTAACTGTATCACGGAGGCCGAACGTAATTCATTCATTTGTGTCGTGTTTGACTTACGTCAGCGCTAATCATGAGCACGTCAATGTATCCGCTGCGAAGCGAACCGTATCCGGACGACAATCCAACACGCCTGGAATTTAGGTGTGTCCGAGAGGCTTTCTGGACAGGAAAGTGCCGGACGTGGTTACCTATTCGGACCCGTCTGTTTCTTGTCCGACATATTACAACGCGTAACGTTATTCTCAATTGTAGTTTTCGTGCTTTACAGTAAAGGAGAATATGGGTGTTTAAACAAAGGCTCTTGAAAAGAATTGGTTGAACGTAT
This sequence comes from Tenthredo livida, assembly GCA_963992785.1. Lineage (NCBI taxonomy): Eukaryota > Metazoa > Arthropoda > Insecta > Hymenoptera > Tenthredinidae > Tenthredo > Tenthredo livida. The sequence continues at coordinate 7,725,186 of OZ023069.1, read as the reverse complement.
ATTGAAATTCAATACAAAATAACCTTTATTGAGAAATATCATGAGTCTATCTGTGATTACATTTTCAAGTATAGATAGACATCCTTGTGAAGAAAAATTTCTATCGAAACCGATTCGTTATAGTATAGAAACGAGAAGGAGCCGTAAAGAAGACGTTGATTTGTCTATACGGCTTGTATTGCCGGATCGTTTCCGCTTCTATACCCAATAAACACCAGTTCGTATATTATACGTATTATACACGTCTTTTTCGTTGATTTTTGGTATCCATATATCATCATACTATTATGAAACGTATATCATACACGTTTATAAGTGGTCCAATATTATCCGTTTATTAATCACGCTTTTTAAACAAAGAAATAACTTCTTGTACCTTTAATATACACGTATGATTCGGACAACGAATACGTTGAAAATTTACCTGATTTATACGTTCATCAACCCGGACAAGTAGACGTGTAATCAACTGCGCGTACGAAACGCTCTAATGTACGTATACTGTTATACATATCATATACGTATTACGTACGTTTCCGCGAAACCTGTCGTTCACACGTTATTTATACGTTTGTTAAACTGCACCCGGATACGTGTATTCAACTGCACGTACGAAACGATCCAACATACGTATACTGTTATACATATCATATACGTATTGCAGACGTTCCCTCGAAACCTGTCGTTCGAACGTTATTTATACGTTTATCAGACTGGACAAGAATACGTGTATTTAATTGCGCGTACGAAACGCTCTAATGTACGTATACTGTTACACATATCATATACGTATTACGAACGTTTCCTCGAAACCTGTCGTTCACACGTTGTTTATATGTTTATCAGACTGGACAAGAATACGTGTATTTAATTGCGTGTACGAAACGCTCTAATGTACGTATACTGTTACACATATCATATACGTATTGCGTACGTTTCCTCAAAACGTCTTCGAAAACCAAAAAATCAATGAATACCTCGCGGATTTTGAGTTACACTATAACAATGTTCAGTTCCTTCAATAATTATACGCTCGGAACTACACGTCATTTATACGTTTTTTCCAATATAATAATGAACGTGCAATATAATGAAATCGAGTGAGAATGTGTGGAACTCTAGGCAAGAAATTAAATTAAAAAAACCTACTTGCCACTCGGATGTTTAGTTAAGACATCTCAGCTACATTAAAACACTGATATCACTAAGACAGATGCAAAATCCAGAGTAATTACGAGAAAGTGACTGACTTTGTCAATGAGTAGTTTGGCGTAGTCGATAGAGCGTGCGAACAGTAATACAAGCGAATGCGAGCGTCCCCGGATCGAATACCGACCACAACAATAATGCGAAGTTTTTCTAATCTCAAAATTCTTACTTTGTAACAAAGTGCGATTGTTTACGATTAGTAGTTGTTGATCAACGCCTCATATATTGTAATTAATTCATTTTACGTATATCTCAATTTTTTTTTGAGCTAACAATTATTTGGTCAAAATTCAAGTGGTACACGTGTATTAAACGTTGTTTATTGCGTAAAGTTAAACGTATAGACGTAACGTTTTCAATCAACGCTGCTTATGCGTTTAACTGAGGAACATTTTTCCTCGGAATAAACGTAGAGTATATGACCTATTTATACGTTTTTTATACGAACTAGTGTTTATTGGGTACGGACCCATCATACCTATATACACTGAATAACATTGACATCTTGAAATAAAGTGCAGACTATAATTATTACAAAAATAATGTCATTACTCACAAAATGTACTTTAATTTCATTTATATATACCTTATATTGGCTACATCTTGAAATGAAGTGCAGACTATAATTATTACAAAAATAATGTCATTACTCACAAAATGTACTTTAATTTTATTTATATATACCTTATATTGGCTACATACATTGAATGACATGCTACGTCACATACACACATGACAATACGTTCGGTTTATTGAACAATTTCAAGTGACGCGTGTGGGGATAAACAACGTATAAATCTTGATTTTATTTATTGAGCAATTATCGTAGAAAAAACAATACTCTTAAAAAATGATAGCGGTATAATGAACGGCTCGATTCTGAACCACTTGCGTCAATTGCTATTCGCACTTTTACGTGATGAAAAATGACTTTGATTGATTACGTAGTATACGTGTTTTATTGGATTTCTATCGTGTTAGGCATTCGCGCAATGTAAGTTTCCTCGTCGACTTTTATTACTACACATTTTTCGATTAAACGCTCAACGCGCATTAGTTTAGTACCGTCGTCTCCCACTACTCGTACCAAATGGTCAATCGTAACATCGTCTATTTTCGGGCGGTTTTTACACTGTTCTGGTTCGCAACGTACGATTACTTTTTCAACATTAAAGCACGCAACTTCGGCCACCGCCGTTTCACGATATTTTATTAAATATAGAACCTGTACGAATTTCCCCGCCTCCGTACGGAAAACGGTGTCATCGGATTTCTTCGTCTCTTTATCGGTTGCCGCACTGTGAATTAATATACCCGACGAAACACAACGCTTAAATGCCTTAATTTCATCCCGTGGTAAATTCAGAATTTCACGAGCTCTACCCGTGTACGTAGTACCGCTTCCTAAAAAGACAACTGACCCTGATGCAGTTCTAGCGTACGACGCGACTTCCGTTCTTCCAAACAATGATTGGATAAACCGTGAATAAGGAAGAGATATGTCCGCTTCGTGTAAGAGACTGTGGTATACGTTCCGCTGCATGGTTTTTTTACTCATCTGTTCACTGACGTTTCTCGGCCCTTGGACACACTGTTCTAAGTTACGTATTCTACTTTCAAACGGGAAAGCGGAAGTCGCCCACAGCGGACCACAGGACCTAACGCTGTCTACAGCATGCCTCACAGTATGAACATTAAACGTTATGTATCTTGCACCATACAGCAGTTGGAATAATATGACAAATCTTTCAAAATTAGCTTCTGTCGTTATCAAATCTTCATCGCTTATACTTGTTTGAAGAAGCGTGAACATACCCTTCACATATAGGGCTAAATGTTGCAAGGCGTAAGGATCCAAGATTCCCGATAAGCATGGAATTGCATAATAAAGCAACCAGCTGCGCCATTCGGAGGCTTTCCATTTGCATTTTTCAGTTTTCAACGGTCTCACGAGTCTGTGCACTTCATTCGGGGGGGGTCATTCGCATGAGCCTTTCGTTAACGACGTCCATTTGCGCCTTCGTAAGTCTGATGGGACAATTGGGATCGCCAAACATGTTTATCAATTGCATTATGACTCCTAATAAATCAGCATGTAAGTAATCTCTCGAAAAGCCCCATGTCATGTCAAATGATTGCAATGACATTAAAACTCCATGACCCCGAACACCGCGCACGGTACAGATTTTCCTATTTCCCATATTTTTTTGTATCGCTGCTTCAACGTCACGTATGTAAGCGCTATGCGTTCGATTAATTGGATCGGGTTCCTCCATCAGGAAACGCATACAGCCGTTTACGTGCTAACCCTTCGAGTAACACCACGAGCAACCGAAGTAACCATTGAACTGCAATCTATTCTGCAGCAGCGGTCTGGCAACGCTGTCGACACAACAGAATAATGGCTTTAGTACGAAGTGCACCGATTCTCCACCGACTTGCGCCTCGAAACCTACCGTACCCAATCTCTGTAATGCCTTCACGAAAGGTTTCATGTACGCGTTCATCAGATCCGGAGACGGTTCTTTTCGGACAATACACATACCGGCCAACAACGGGTACCGAAACCTGATGCGTGGAGACAACTCATTTATTATTATCAGTATGGGCCAAAACGCACGTTTCGAACTATTAAAAAGAGGTGCACCGTCTGTATTAAAACTGCAGGTGAGAAGTACCGAGTCGCGTGGTGTCTCGGAAAGTATTTTCTTGTACAGACTACCGTCGTATACGTCGCGAATGTAATTATCAGAACGCGATACCTGAGGATCTAAAGTAGCCAAATTTGTTGCAAGATCTTCGTTGACCACCTTTAAATGTAGCAAGGACGTTATTTGATATTCCAGGTCAAGCGACACGAAAGAATTTGGTGCATCTATGGTCAACGTATAATTTCTCTCGCATGTGTGACACATCGTTGCGTGATTTTTGAAATTACCCTTAGACACAGGCGGTTCCAATTGCTTAGAACACACTTTGCAATAAAAATGATACAGGGTTGCCTCATCGGGTGGATCAAATATTTTACCCAAGTAATAATCTGTAATGTCCCAATTACGAAACCGAGGCCCCGCAAGCAATTTGATTGCGTCAATCACGCCTCGTCTAGCTTTTTTGTTTAACGAAAATCTGCTGCACAATCCAAGTACAATCAAAACCACTTGCCAACATTTCATATTAGATTCAGCAAACATAACAGTATCACCTGCAACGTTGTGGAGATCATCTTCGATCTTGTCAGCAGTGTAATTGTTGCGATCGAAGTCGGGTGTTATCGGTGACGACGCACCATCGTCGGTATCTATATTTACAACTGGTGGTGGTGACTCTCTCGGCGGTGAATCCTCAACTTCGGAACCAAGATTATCGACGTGCTCAGGCTCAGATGAAGAGGCACTTGCTACAGCATCATTGCAATCCACTATTTCGTCGCTACTGGACGTATCCGTTGCGGAGTCCTCGTTATGTGTGAACTGGCGCTGCACTGCTACACGTTGGCACTCGGCGGCAATTGTAGCCGGATTATAATCTAAGACAAACGAATGAATGATACTCATAAGTTATGTACTACGGTAAACATAAAATAATACTTATTGTATGATTTCCGTGCAGTAATTCAACGCTCACCGGAATCAGACGAATCCATGAGCTCACCAGTACATTTTTGTACTCGCGGATTTATGCCGGAACCAGATGGCTGCAACTCTATATTCGCCCACACATCTTCCGGAAGCCATTCGCATTTACTATTCTCATTTGCACCTTCATCTGCGTATACAGAGTATAATTGCTGCCTTCGTTCTGGAGTAAAAATCAAATCCGAAATATGGGTCACGTACATCATAAGCATGATTTAATTCATTGCATGTGTATTCGATTATATTGCATGTACCTTCGGCAAGTCTGCGGTCGAGGTCTTTGCGTCTTCTTTGTATCGTACGTTTAGTCACCAATCTCTTGCCATCGGTGCCGTACACGATCGTGCGTTGTTTTTTAGGCGTTTCCTCTTCACTCATTTTGACGGAGCTTAAAGATAAACACCACCGTTTACACGCGTGGGAAAAAAAAATGTTCGACCGTTATTTCAAAGACACTTCACAAAATCGTTGAAATACGTTACATAATTATCCGATCACTAATTGTATCCGCGCGGGGGGATATTCAACAAGTTTTATATTATATTACGACACTATAATTGTACTTCGCAATACATAATATGCAGCTATAATTATATCACAGAAGAAACCTTATGCAATATTATACCGAATACATTGACGGCACGTCAGCCATACGGTGAGTTGATCGTTTCTCATTCTCGGCCTGACCGTAAGAGGCGTGGCGATAGCTGAATGCAAGTCAAACGCACTACGCGAGTGCAGGTTTGTTGTCAGTATTTTGGAAATGTAAGCATGATAAACAACTTAATTATACATTATAATGTTGACTTCATTTTATCTCGTATATGACGTCATGAATAAAGATGTTGATTCTTGGTTAACGCCATTAACAGCGAGCGACGTTTGAACTGCTTGGTACTTCCGGCCGCAACGACGAACCTCGATTACGCCGATCAGTCATTCGTGTCGTATGTGCTGCAGCTTCATTATATGTATAAAATATTGTGATCTACAAGTTCGCGGTATACATAATAATTGTAATATACGCGCTGCGTATAATCATAACGTCCGTTTCGCCTCATTTAAACCCTCGTGCATTCACTGAGTCACGTGTCACCGCGCGTTGCCGGCGCCTGCAGCGCACCGCGTCAGCCATTAATCCTGCGCGTGGAGGCAAACGTACGCAGTTCTGCAAGTCTCGACCGGTCTGAACTTGCGTCGTCGGATCCGCTAGTTTTGCTGCATATAAATATAAAGTGCGTGTTCGAATACAGATTGAACGAAAAATATGGAATCTGCCGATTCACCAGCTGCACGTGTAACGAAACTTGTACAGAAGTACGCGTACGTGCGTTACACTGAGCAGTGTAAAAAGATCGCAGCTAAGCATCCGGATGCGGAACCCGTTCCGGTTAGCAGAATCCTGAATTTTGATCCAACGAAATTGGGGAAAAGAGCATACCTCGTGCAGTGCAACAAAGTTCGTTGTCGAGCAACCGTTTCCGTCGTCGGAGGTAAGTTTGTTGATCCATATACATAGAATATACAGTGCAACCTCTCAATAAGAGCCCACTCAATAAGAACGCTTCCCCTATTTTTCGATTGAGCACTTCCCCCATTCCGACTGTATGTCATCGTAACAATAACCTCTAATATCCGGAACTTACATACTTTACGTATGTCAACGTAACCCAACTTTTGACGGATAGAAACACGATAGACTCCGGACGACCAGTAGACTGCTCTGTGACAGTTAACCTAACTTTTGACGGATAGAAACACGATAGACTCCGGACGACCGGTAGACTGCTCTGGGACAGTTAACCTAACTTTCGACGGATAGAAACACGATTGACTCCGGACGACCGGTAAAGCCTCCTCTGGGACAGTTGACCTAACCTAACTTCTGACGGATAGAAACACGCACATTCGCACATTCACATATATGTATATGATAGCACAATATGTATGAGGCATCATGTACTCGCGGATAGGTAAAGCCTTACATCGAATTTGCAGAGTCATTGAAGGACCTTGGAAATAAGCTTGCATCTAAAAGACCGGTATTTGCGAACCCCAAGATCGTGAGGAACGCCGAAGATACTTCGACTGGCGCCGAAAATAAGGTATGCGCTCTAATTCTGTTGTAACTCATAATATCGTCACTCCTTTGTGTTGGCGCATCACGTCAACCTATAACAATTGTTGACAGGTCAAGAAAAAATCATCGACAGGAATTACTGCTGTGTACGGGGAGAAAGAAGCTTCGATCGCTGAATTGAAGTTGAGGAGACTCAATGATGGTAACCTTCAATCGAAGAAGAAAAGTGTGGCGAAGATGCAGTCTAAGCGTACAAAGAATATGGATGAATTATCGGATGTCGAAAATCAGGCGGAGTTGGTCAACCAAGCTGCAGCCTCTGGTAGTTATAATGAGCGCTCCGAAGAAACTAACGATAGCGGACATGAGACTGCACCGAACGATAGTGGGTTCATAAAAAACACGTCTAAATCGGCTGGCAAATCGGCGAAAAAAACGGCCACATCTGCCAAAACAACAGCTCGTATACGTGACAAGAGAAACAGTACTCCGGATTCGGTTCATGGGAGAAGTTAGACCGGCATGTCGCACACCGATGTAGCTGCGACCACCACACTCAATCGTGCGGTCATGAAAACCGTACGGAAACCGATTCAAAAGGCCACAGACATTGCTGCGAAAACTAATATGGAACGGAGCATCACCGGTATGTCGCACGCCAATGTAGTTGCGACCCCAACGTCTGATCTCGCGGTCATAAAAACCGTACGCAAACCAATTCCGAAGTCCACAGACATTGCTGCAAGATCTTCGGGCAAGAGAGCTTCGCTAACTGCCAAGAAGAGCTTCAATGAGGGTAAGATAACCATTATAGTGTATAATACCTGAAAAAGAATGTGTGTGTCATGTCACACATCGATGAAACTCATGGATTCGATCGATATATTAATGACACACATACTTTTATATAGATAGTAACAGCGAAGAACAAAACACCGGTGGCAGCGATGCTGCAGCAGGGTATTCGACCGATGATCATGCAGTGATGAAAACCCCATTGCATCCCACTGTGAGATCTATAAAACGAGTAGCAAAAATTCAGCATCAGGGCGAAAAACGTACACTGAGGGATAAGCTGCGTACCGCTGCAGAAGAAACGGATTCGTCGAATACAAGCAACGACTGTATCGCGAGCGCAGCCAAAGCGCTTGTCATTCGTAGTATGGATACAGCTGATGATACAGTGATGGAGCAGGATGACGAATCGGAGTACCAGCAGCTGAACCAGCTGTCTGATGTTGAAGCTGACGCTGACACAATTAGCACGTCAGACGGAGCACTGTTGAAACAAAAGAATTCCTACAAAGGAGATCAGAGCGTAAACGAAAACTTCATCGATGAATGCCATGAGGTTAATGATTCATAATACACAATTTCTCGACCATCAACTCCTCGCGAAGTATAGAAATTTATGTAAATAAAAATATTTTCTTGCAGTTAATGAATGAAATGCAGGAGGATGACATCGAAGAAGAAGAATATCACGAAAACCGTGCGAATGCAGTCGGTTTGAAGGACGCACCGTTTCAACCCGCGAATTTTGCTAATCGTCGTGTCCAAACGGAACTAAGATTGCTAAGAATGATGAATTTCAGACTGCAACAAAAACTGCTCATCCGTTGCGACCAAATTGAAGGTATTTCGTTGATCGACATATTATAACATATTATCATGCATGCGTCTAATATAAGACTTTTATTGCCACGAGGTATAATAATGGATATTCACTGTGTTAATGATGTGTAATATACTTTTACTTCACGTATTGGTATTGACTTTGTCGATTGTAAAATGTATTATAATTGCAGCCACAATCAAAACTATTGACCTCCAAGCGCGACACGAGATACAGGAGCGTATCGACACTGGAAAAGAGATGGAGGTCGGATTTATGAACCACTTAACCAATAAGGTGAGATAATAGTATGCACATATCGTACCCCTGAAACCACACTGTAACATCTCAAAAAAAATCTCGTTTCTTCAAAATCGCCATAAAACTTCATGTAATAGCATTTGCATTCATTTGAACGAAAATCCCCTAAACACATATTTTTTGAGATGTTACAGTGTTGTTCTAGGCATGCGATATATGCATATATTTACGCGTTAAACTATCGAGTGAATATACCTCTACGTATGTGCAAATTCTCAACGTTGAGGCGCTTTCCCGTTGGAATCAAAGTGATTCAGATCACTTTAGATTCTAACCTTACCCGAAACGCAGCGATTTTATTGGTTGGCATTGGTTGGCATTGGTTGGCATTGTTCAATAAAAACGCTACATTTCGGGTAAGGTTAGAATCTGAAGTGATCTTGGATCACTTTGATTCCAACGGGAAAGCGCCTTTGGATAACAAACAAATTTCGCTTGACAATTGACGAACTGGTGTCAACGTGTCAGTAATTCGCTCCCATATATGCTACAGATACACGCCGGATACGGGCACTGGATTGAGAGACGGGACTACGACGATCTACGAACGAGAGCCGCTTTAACTCCAGCCAAATTTATGGCCAACTTGGCGGTGTTGATTTTCGGCGAGCGTATCATGAAAATGTCATCGGTGACTGAAAAACCGTGCAATTCTCGCAAATCCGAGGACGGTAGGCGGCTCGCTGCAAAACCAGCGTTAAAGGCGTCAGGTTTGGACGCTGTAGCTGATAAGTAGGTTATAGGGTGGAAAAATTAGGCTAGAATGCTCGTGTCACATTACTGACAATCCTGTTGTATGTCTTGATGATTACAGCCCTGACGCGTTACTGGCTGGAGAAGAGCGAACCCAAGTATACGGAAATGCAAATTATAGAAATACTAAGCGGGCTTCGGACGGTTATCGCTAAAAAAATATGCGAGATGGTTCGTAGAAGAGAACCAAAGACAAAGTCCCAGAAGACAATCAGGAACAAGTCCAGGGCACGTGCCCACCAAATAACGGAAGAAGCAGACAGCCAGGAGGAGGACGACTCGGATGAGCAAGACACGGAGAAGGACGGCACGGAGACGGAAGACACTGAGGAGAAAGAGACGGAGAAGGAAGACCAGATAACGGAAGAAGCAGGCAGCCAGGAGGAGGATGACTCGGAGGAGGAGGACGACCCGGAGGAGGAGGACACGGAGGAGAAGGACCAGGAGGAGGATAACGTTGAAGTCCATGCATTGAATACGAAGGAAAATAGGTCTGTGGTAAAGGAACAAACCGAACATTCGACGGTTCGGGATGGTCTACCGGATAAAACCGGAAAGAATCCGGATGAAGGTGATGGGAGACAAAACACATGTGCAGAACCTGAAATGGTTGCACAGGATCAGGGTGCATTGGTTGCATGTGTCAATGTAACTAAACCCGATGTATCCGCGGACGACGAGGTGCCCGATGATACAAAACGAAGGCATGAAGACGATGGTTCAAATGAGTCCCCGCCAATCCTCAAGAAGCAGAGGGTACCTGTAACATCTCCTGAGTCATGAGCTGTGATGTATTATACTTATACATTCTTCTTGATACATTCTTCTTCTTTATACATTCTTTTCAGAAAGTGCAAACTTTACCAAATGTAATTAAACGTATTATCTTTTTATATATTCTTCTTAAAAAGCGCAAACTTTACCAAATACCGAGAGGATCTCTTGAAACGGTACAGTCAACTGCGCATGCGTGGAATAATTTGATTTTATTGGGTTAGAGAATCCCACCACGACGGTATTGACGATGAAACTACTGTGGTGGGAGTCTTTAACCCAATAAAATCAAATTATTCCGCGCATGCGCAGTTGACTGTACCGTTTCAAGATATCCTCTCGGTATAATTAATCGTATCATCTTTTTATATATTTTTCTGAAAAAGCGAAAACTTTACCATGTATAATTAAACGTATCATCTTTTCATACCGAGAGGTTGTTTAGAAACGGTACAGTCAACTGTGCATGCGCAAAATAATTCAATTTTATTGGGTCAGGGAATCCCACCACGGTAGTTTTATCATCAATACCGTCATGGTGGGATTCTCTCGGCCAATAAAATTAAATTATTTCACGCATACGCAGTTGACTGTACCGTTTCTAAAGAACCTCTTGGGATATATTCTTCTTGAAAAGCACAAACTTTACCACGTATTATTACACGTATAATGTTTTTTCATTTATATTCGGAATAAAAATACGATTTCAAAACAGATTTCATGTGTCGCGTGTATTTCATATTATAACCGTGTATACATTTATATATATAGGGGAACGTGGGGCAGAACGGGCAGCGGGGCAGAACGGGCACCAAAACAAAAAAAAATAATGTGGTCGGAAATGATTTTTTATTAAATGTGGTGACGTATTTTGGATCAATAATGAAAAAAAAAAAAGATCAAAAAAAAATTATTTTTTTTTCCATTTTATTTTACTTTTTTAAAAAAAAATTTCAATTTTTTTTTTTTTTTCATTATTGATCCAAAATACGTCGCCATATTTTATAAAAAATCATTTCCGACCACTTTATTTTTTTTTGTTTTGGTGCCCGTTCTGCCCCGCTGCCCGTTCTGCCCCGCGTTCCCCTATATATATATATATATATATATATATGTGTATACATTTATATATTGTTACGTTTCGGTAGTTCCGCGACTCGCGAAACTACCTCTTACTGTGAGTCTTTTGCTCTGAAATGATTTTAGGACCTCTCTATCTAGTTCTGTCTAATTACGGACTTTGAACGCCGTGCGTTCGCAGCCGTCTCCCCTGGTTCACGGACCTTGTGCACGTAGTGCACGCAGCCGTATACTATCCCTAGCACCGGACTTTGTGCACTCAGTGCACGCAGCCGTATCCCGTCTATCCACGGACCTTGAACGCAAGGCGTTCGCAGCCGTATTCCTAACTAATGAATTTAATAGGACCGTGAAATGGCGGAGAAGGGAACCAGCACTAAATCCGAGCAATTCTATTAAACATAAGAAAACATTTATTTAAATCAAATTATATCAAATGTGGTTGCAACCAAACTAAACTACTATTTACAATGTTGCCTCAAGTGCTACTAATTTAAGGTTATGAGTCTGGTGCGTGAAACCTCTGTTTCACGACTTTTATGTAATAATTTTTGAATAATAATGAATCGAAGAATCTAAAGAATTTATAACAAAAATAATAGCTAATTAAACGAAGTTGTATGAATTCTGAATTTTCTATAATATGAAAGCTAAATAGCTAGGTAGATCACCAGGCGCTTTGCCTATGGTGTGTGATACAAAGTAGTCTAGTGAGTCAACTCAGCGCTTTGCTCGAAATTGCTGACGAGCTGAGCGACGTCCCGACTTATATACGCGTCGTGACGTCACCCAAACTCATGCTGTTGTGTCGAACGTTCTAGACTCTCCTCGAATGTTCGCAACGGCTGATGTTTGAATGCTAACGGTCAGGCCTATCTGCCTGTTACGTTACAATATATGTATATATATATATATATATATATACATATATATATATATAGATATAGATATATATATACATATATAATAAATGTATATACACATACATATATATATGGGGCATTCCAAGTCAATCCGACTAGGGTCTGACCCTGATATTTTTATTTTCGTCTGAAATTAATTTACGTGATAGCAGCACTCGAAAAACACCTTATGAATTTGTTTAAAATTCTTTTGACTTTCACTTCCCGAGTTACGATGATTGAAAACTTGTTGAATTTGGCCACTTTTGTAAAATCTGAAAAAAATTACAAAAAGTCTTTGTTTAATTTAGAATTTTTTGACGGAAATCCCATTATGGGCCAAGGTCTCCTTCTAGGCTTTTTACGCATTTGAAATATTTACTGTTCAATTAAACCATGCGAATATGTATTCTTTGCTTTTCCAAGAGTTTCTACAAGTTTATTGGTTCATTTTTTAATTTTGAAGCTTAGAATACATATCGATATGGTTCCATCAAATAGTAAATATTTCAAATGCATAAAAAGCTTAGAAGGAGACCCCCCCTTCATGGGGTTTGCGTCAAAAAATTCTGAATTGAACAAATATTTTTTGTGAATTTTGTTCAGATTTTACGAAAGTGGCCAAATTCAACAAGTTTACAATCATGGTAACTCGGGAAGTGAGAGTCAGCAGAATTTGAAAAAAATTAATTAGGTGTTTTTCGAGTGCTGTTATCACGTAAATTAATTTGAGACGAAAATAAAAATAACAGGGTCAGACCCTAGTCGAATTGACCTGGAATGCCCCATATATAAAGATCCAGATTGCTTATGCGGCTATTATGTACACGTCTTTGTAGTAATATTAGTAGAGCATGTACGATAATTTCTTTCATTTCGGTATGTGTATATTAAATCCGAGATCCCCTGTCCGCCGAAGCTCGGATAGAACCGGATACGTACCAGATACGTGGTGTAAACGAGCATGGGTGACCGATTCCGCGTATAGATACCGCATTCCAGGCGGATTAACGTGAGCTCGCAATTGCCGGATTCACTCCGATAGAATCCAGCAACGAGAGCTACGACTTATGCTGTATAGGTAAGTATAGAAACCCGATATATACTGCCGGACGAGTACCGCATTGCAGGCGAATAACCGCGAAACTGCAGGTTCCAGATGGAGCCGGATAGAATCCGGCAACGGCAGTTACCTCTAAAGTAGGATCGATGCCGTATTAGTACGGATAAAAACCGGGGTCAAATCCCTTATGACTTCCGTGTAAGTTCCGAATACGGTGAAAAAACCGGAACGCTACAAGCCCCGGATTCGATCGGATACACCCCGACGACGAAAAACTTGAAGAATGCTGTATCAATTCCGTATGAGTCTGAAAGAAAACCGGGGTCAAAACCCTTATGACTTCCGTGTAAGTTCCGAATACGGTGAAAAAACTGGAACGCCATAGGTCCCGGATTCCATCAGATACACCCCGACGACGAAAAACTTGAAAATTTCTGTATCGATTCCGTATGAGTCTGAATGAAAACCGGGGTCAAAACCCTGGTGACTTCCATATATGTTCCGAATAGCGGAAATCCTATCGGATATTTTATGCAGGGATGCTCAACTTCACTTCACTTTCGGCAGCTCGTTGTAAGCGGCCTTGTAGATCTCCAGTGACTTCTGTTGACTTCTTCGGATTTGTAGATTCTTCGTAGATTTCGTTCGTCTGGCTCTGTAGATTTGTAGATTATTTGTGGATTTGGCTCGTATGGCTCAGTAGACTTGTAGATTATTTGTGGATTTGGCTCGTATGGCTCCGTAGACTTGTAGATTATTTGTGGATTTGGCTCGTATGGCTCCGTAGACTTGTAGATTATTTCTAGATTTGTAGATTGCTTATGTAATCACCGAGCACTTTGTATATAATTATTATCGTCAAATTGGTACACACACTCTGTGGATTCGAGATTTTCACTCTTTCACTCTTTCACAGTTCACTTCTTCACTTTTACTCCAGAAACGGGCTTCACTTCTGACACCAGTGTTATGGCCGAGCTGGGGGGCTCTTGCAACGAGGTTGGCCGAAAGCCAGTTAGGGAAAATATGTGAGTTAGAAGGAGAGTTGAAGTAAGGGAGATGGAGGCTGACTCAAACTGGCTACTACAAATAAGATATATGTGAATGATATTTATTGATTGATTACCAAAATCGCCTGACATACAATATAGGTATTACCTACTTATGTAATATACAGAAAGAGAAGATGTATGAATTTGTTATGCCTGAGCTGGGGTTTTAGTAACGGGGTTGGTTAGGAAGTCGGTTAGGAAAAGTGTATGTACAGGAGGAGAGTTGACTGGTAAGTAACTTCGCTATTCGAATAGCATAAAGAGGAATGAGGTTTAACTGGAAATTGGTGGGAGATCAGTCTCGCTAAGTCATCACATATTATGGGACAAGTGAAGTGGCGTGATTCCCAGGGTGTTGGTAGTCCAGGAGTTAGGTGAGGAGCGAGAAATGATAAGAGCAGGTTGAAGGTCATATGACATGGGAATAGAAAGATTGTCGGTGAGGCAAGGAGGTACGCTCGGGGTCGAAGCCCGGACGTAACAAGGAAAAAGCTAAATACGCCAAAAATCCTGAGATAAAAAAAGAACAGGAAAAAGCCAACTACGCCAAAAATCCTGAGTTAAAAAAAGAACAGGAAAAAGCTAAATACGCCAAAAATCCTGAAATCAAAAAAGAACAGGAAAAACCAAAATACGCCAAAAATCCTGAGATAAATGAAGAACAGGAAAAATCAAAATATGTTCAAAATCCTGAGATAAAACAAAATCAGGGGAAACAAGAATACAGTGCAAGTCCAGCTGATAAAAGAGAGATGAATAAAAAAAATGACATGAAATGTACAGAAAAGAAAACACAATTTTCAAAATTGATCATGACAGATAATATTTTAAAGAAATACAGACGCATGAGCAGGCAAGGTAACATATTGAAGTTTTTCGGATGAATAGCGAAGTGTACTACCATTTTTTTTACTATTTACACTCTCGTTGGAAAACTATTCTTCCTATTTTTGCAGAATTTTTAAAAATAATCAATTCTGTTATTTTTTTGGGGGGGGCCCCAGTGCCGTATTTGTTGTAAAAAATAACATGGAGTAACAATGGAGAAGTGCACAAATAATGACAGAGTACACTCAAATTTCATTTAAACCGTAATTGTGACTTGGAGGTGAACAATCGGAAAGTTTTCAGACACGATTTTCATCGCAAATTTTCAGAATCTTCCTAAAAAAAACTCCGATTTACAAAAATCGATGGGCAACATCGTGGAATTAACATTTTAAGTTTTATTTTTTGAATTTCGCGCTCAAAATGTCAAGTGAGACGAAAATGATCATTTTCGAAACTTTCCGATCGACTACCGTGTTTTTAATCTCGTTTTAAGGCATTTTATGAATCATTCAATTATATTGGAAAATTTTGCAGCAAAATCTAGTAATTACGGAAACCCTCATTAACTGAAGTCAGCGATCTTTTATACTTTGTGAATCTCTTCGTTGACACCTAAAACCCCACAAAAACATTTCCAATGTAGAAAGTACCGCCAACTACAAAAATGATCCTACTAAAAAAACATAGGAAAACCTATCGCCAGTCTCTGTCGTGAAATCAGGAAAAATGCCAAGCACTACGCCCTTCCCGCAAGTAGATACGTCGAAAAGTCGGACCTCGCTGATTCGTGTAGTGATATCGAAAAATCATTTCAAGAGCTACATACTTGGCGGGCACATACCTTTCTCCCACTCTATTTTCTACGTCAATCTATACTTATTATGAACGAAAAAAAGTGTTAGAATGTTTAAGTTGATTTCTACTAATAATTACGAATGATTAGATGGGGTGATTCACTTTGCGCACACCACTGTATGTGGGTAGATTCCTAATAAAAATCTAAGACCGATTTTTTCCTAATAAAAATCTAAGACTGATTTTCCTTTACCGAAAAGTCGTGGGACTAATAGTTTTCGAGTTTCGGAAGATCTCAGTTGACCAACCGCTGAGCTTATAATTTACATAAACAGGACACCGCTGAACTTACACTCATGGTCAGCGTCTGTGTCACTTATATAAGTTCTGTGATTGGTCTACTCAGATCTTCCGTAGCTCGATAACCATTAGTACCACGACTTTTTTTTTAAGAAGAATCAGTCTCAGATTTTCACGAAGAATCTACCAATGTACGGTGGTGCGCGAAGAATTAATCACCCTGTATACAATGTGTGATTGTATGAACAAATGCAAGAATTATGCATTTCATAATCATCCCACGTTCTATTTTCTATTGTAATAATTCCGAGTCTATTGACAACATTGAGGAAAGGTATACAATATACGCAAATGGAGCTGTGTATCATACGTATGGGCTACAGATATAAATCATACAAAATTTCGTACACCAATTCAACTGATTCGAATAATCCGACGTGTGATGTAACATGACTGAAAATTTTGATTCACGCTAATTCACATAAATAGTCATTGAAGTTCACTCTCCATTTGAATAGAACTTCTAGCTACAAATATTATGTATCGACGCAATCATTTTGTCTTGCTGAATTAAAGTAGAGACTTCTCCAGATTTCCCAGATAATATTTGCTTTGAATCAATAGTTACGATATTTATCAATCACCAATTTCGATTATTCAAGGCCTGAAGCAAGTGCACAATTATAATTACAATAATTCCAGTATTGTACTCATTAGGATTGAACAGTAGGAAATAATATACGTTGTTTGGTTCGTCGGGGAAGGTCATTAAGATAATTCAAATTCTTCTTTCCATCTGGCAACGTTGAAACGAAATAATTATAGATATCAATTACAGACACAATCTTCCCAGTGAACCGAATTCCCCAATTCATTTCGGTTTACTGGGTCAGTACATTCTGATACAGACAAATAATATCTGTATTGAATCAAAGCGAGTGTCACTCTTTTCGACGTAGACGACCCTGACTTTAAGTAATATATTAACGCTAACCCAAGAATATTTCGAATTCAAATTTAAGGTGAATGGGGGAAAGGAATGTGCCCGCCAAGTATGTAGCTCTTGAAATGATTTTTCGATATCACTACACGAATCAGCGAGGTCCGACTTTTCGACGTATATACTTGCGGGAAGGGCGTAGTGCTTGGCATTTTTCCTGATTTCACGACAGAGACTGGCGATAGGTTTTTCTATGTTTTTTTAGTAGGATCATTTTTGTACTTGGCGGTACTTTCTACATTGGAAATGTTTTTGTGGGGTATTTCACTACTTTTTGTAAGTTGTGGTTGAGATTATATGAAGAATGGGAAATTAGTATCGTTGTTTTTGGAAGCGGTGGTGGAATTATAGATGGATGGATTGTACAAAAAAAAAAAGCAGCGTTGTGTTTGATTCGATAGCATATAGGCTATTTATTATTTTTTAAATGCTCAGATACAGAGTAAAAGTTTCACATTCGACGACAAAGGATTGGACAACATTGCAGGCATCAAAACAAGTTAATTACGAACAACACTCTATTTTTATGGACCACGGAATTCCTAATGCAATTGACTGTTTTGTTATTGTCGCTAGTGTGGCACAAGTTCAGGTTACCGAAACGGCAAATATGACTGTAACGGGCTGAACACGTACTTACTGAGTTGCCTATCCCGCTTTTGTACTGTAAAAACGGGCGATCAATTTTTTGAAGCCTAGGGCGTCTGATCCCATAAATCCGCCCCTGTGACCAGTGCACAGCACAAACTAATAGATACAGTCGACCATCCCAATAAGGCCGGCCAACGCGGAAAGGGGAAGAGTTTTTCTGCGAATCCTAGTTCCCCCACTCCGCACCGTCGTGCTCGCCGGTGATGTTTATACCGCAACTATTCTCAATAAACCCGGCACCTCGTGCATATCTAAATACTGATTTTACATTTGAAAGTATATGTAAGAAGCCAGTGCGTCGAGAGGCCTTATTGAAAATATTTGCGGATGAAATGCGAGCTCGCCTTATCTGCTTGAGAGTGGGGGAACTGCTCGACGTGCTATCCTGGGAAAGCGGCCTTATTGTGTTACGTTTCGGTTCTTGAGCGATACCACCGGTATCGCGAACCGAGTGTAATTGTGAGTTCTTTGCTCGAATTTTTATTTTCTAGACCTTTAAATCAATAATTTAATGTTTCCTATTACGGACTTGAGTCGCCGTGCAACTAAAGCCGCCTCCCCACAGACCTGAACACGTAAACGCGCTAAGGCTGCACTTTACCCAACTAACCTTTTGATTTTAATTTTGTTAAAGTTGGTTTATTCCCAATTTTCTAAACAATAGAACCTGCTGTGCCAGACCTGAGTGCGTCAGAGACACACTAAGGCTGTATCTAGCTTTGGTTAGTTTTATCGATGAAGAAAGACCTGGAAATGGCGGATAAGGGATCTGCATAGAGTAACTTACTTTTTAAATGATCAAGAACTCGATTTATTTTATTTACTAAAACTAGCGGTTGCTACCAGATACTTATTCTATATTTACAGTGATCCTTACTTGCTATTTTTCTATATCGAAGACTAAATTTGGTCGCTAAGCGATGTTTGACAGTTACGTCGTTTTCAAATGAATATTCCGTTATTTTACGTTATATTTAATTTTCTATATTCTGATTATATATTTTCTTTTATGATATTTTCTTTTCTTTTATTTTTTGATTCTATTTTATTTTTTTGTCGAACTTTGCGATTTGAGATAGAGCGATATAATATTAAAGTGAGTCTATAGTTCGCAAGGCGCTATGCCTATTGCGACTGATCTGCAAAAGTGCTGTGAGTCAACCCGGTGCTATACCGTAGAATTGCTGGTGATGAGAGCTGTGTCTCGACTTTTATATTGACTATGACGTCACGCGACTTATCGCTCTCGTCGGATGTGCTAGATCATTCGATGTTCACAACGGCTGATGTTTGAATTGCTAACGGTCAGGCCTATGTTGTCTGATCCGTTACAATTGAGATAGGCCTTATTGGGATGGTCGACTGTATTTCTCAAAATTACACGTAGTCCTCAACCGATCTCAACTATTCAGGTCCCCTTCATAAAAAGACTGTCCACATACTAGTTTGCGTTTCTATTATACATGAATATGAAATCTGGAAGTTGAGCGTAGGTATAGGCGAATCCGCTCCTCGCATGTACTTTCGAAGATCGGACCTAAATGATTGAGATACCAGCTGTGCCAACTTAAGAAATTAAAATTGCAATATTACACATATAATATTATCGACTCCAATGGCAGTGTACTATAAAGTCAATACGTAAAGCTATTTTTAGAGAAATTCAACAGAGTGCAGATAGAGTTGAGTGTGGCTGTGATGTATCATTATACCATATGTTTACAAGTAAGCTACAATTGCGGTAAAACATTTTGATCTCTATCGGAAGTCATAACAATTCCAAATTGTCTCTACAGTTGTAGTTTTCGATATTCTTCACAAATAGATGAAAGCAGTTTGCGTTTCAGCCCAATTTAATTTCTATGGTTGGTTTATTAGAGAGGCGATTTGAGGACACAATACATATCCACAATTCAAAATAATCTATACCTATCAATTATTTGGGAAGCCTAATATCATGACAATGGTACACACAATACTATACTATACTTATTATACGTACATATTGCACAGATACATATCCAATATTAGTTTCACCTTTTTAAGAAAAGAACCTACTGAACTGAAAACGTTTACCTCTTTTTTATGATCGAAATTATTCATAAATCACATCACAGTGTACTTCAAAACTAAGAAAATCACATGGTGGGTTTTTAGGATCATTTAGAAAGTGTAGAACTTATGCAACATTTAATGATAAAAGTATACCGAACTGCCAAATGCTCCTGGTATCTCAATTTTAATCGCATCATATTCACCTTTGTCTAAGGTCTTCCGCACACTGAGGCAAAGAAAGATAGGGATCGGATGTGACATTAACTCATTCGTTCCATTTCCAAAACATTTAACATCCCTGATTTCCAATTTTGCCCAGCATTCCCAGATTCACCGTAACATAAACGAGAATTTGAACAGTTAATAGTTTAATTAATCTGTATTTCAATCCTTCTCTGTCTTTGAGGTTTCACATTGCGCCTCCGTCTATTTGGGTACACGTAGAAGCGTGTTTCATCGTGCTGTGTTCTGCGACTTGCTGACTTTTTGCGTAGGCTAAAGAATCTTGGTGCTGATCTTTTATACTCGTTGCTTCCTGACTGTTGTTTTCAAATTTCTCCATGTGTACACCCATTCAACAGCTCGTAACTGGCTAGTCTCATGAACGCGTATTAGTTTTCTCATTTATTTGAGACTTCTGATGTGGCAACTAATAATATTTTAGCGTAGCGGTAGTGGCCTTTTTCATTTATTTAGGGACATTTGTTATGTTTCACATCATAGCTGTCTTACAGAAGTTGTTCTTAGAACCAGAAAATAACTTTGAGGGATAAATTTTGTATTTTGAGCGCTCTAGCTGGTTATTGCATTTCGGAGTCCTGCGACACCCATTCACTCGGTCTCGTAGTTCATACTTTGACTTTACATTGTATGAAACTTAAATTTGATGATATTTCTAATAGTTCAATGAGATTCTAAAAGTTTATTACGGGGTAGAGAATTTTTTTTGGTAATTGTGTTCATAAAATCAGCTGCCTGTGAACTGAAGAAAATCACAGGGCCTTGCATATTTCTCACATGGTAGAGACAGGCCCTCGCTACGTAATACATTTATTTTTAAAATTGCAATACGATGATAGCTGTACAGGTGGAATAAATTATAGCTACGAAGTTATCGCAAGCGTGAAGTTAGAATACATAAAGTTTCTATAGGTGTTAAGCTTGATATTTTCATGAGATCAAACAAACGCATCGATATGGTCACTACCGAATGTAGTATCTATCGTTTGCTTTCACTGAGCTAACAAGGGTTCTAAATCTGAAACAGCTCCTATTACCAGGTATTTATCTGTGCTGCCTCGAATTATAGAATCTCAGCAAAGGAAGTACATTCGGTATTGCGCTATACCTTTTAGGAGGTTTGCAAATAAGAATTTTAATAAAAGTAGGAAAAGGGCGCAGAGGCTAACAGGGAAACAAAGATGAAATGAGAATGGCTTATAGCAAACCAACTAATAGGAAACCGGGTTGAGTAAGAAACCCCCCCCCCCCCCCCCCCAAAAAAAAAACTACGAAAAATTACATTGTTAATGTACTATATATTGATTGATTTTCGACGGGGTCAAATATGAAGATTAGGGCTAGAATGAGCAAGTTGGCTCAGTATGTAGGTGCAGCGTCGCGGTTGAATGAATGACCAATGAAATTGATTATTCAATTCATTGAATAATAATAATAATAATAATAATAATAATAATAATAATAATAATAATAATAATAATGCTAATAATAATGCTAATAATAATAATAATAATAACAATAACAATATATAAAAATAATAATAATATATATAATATATATTATATATGTTATATACATATATTTGAATAATCGAATCGATTTGAATAATCGAATCGAAACTCGTGACGTCATTCATCACCTCGTAGATTGATTGGGCCCAATCTTTTCGCTGCGTCGTACGATTCATGCCAAAATCAATAGGGGTCGAGATTCTGATGGAGAGAATCTCCCTTCCAAATCTCAAGTCGATCGGTACTGCCGTTCGATAGATATCGTGATCCCAAGAAAGGGTCTGCGAAAAAACTGTCCGGAGAAGAAGAAGAAGAAGAATCTTACGTTTTTTCATCAACTTTGACGGTCAATATCTCAGCAACCGCTGGACAAATATGGTTCTGATTTCGTGAGCGAAGTGATGTGGACTGGAACTTATCGTCCCACGAATTTTATTGAAAAAGATCAAGTAGTTCAGGAGATATGACGTGATGATTACAGGTATAAGAGTTTGCTAGAGTAAATGATTCTCTGCTAGCGCTTGCCGGCCGAAGGGTACTTGGCGGCGATTCGCTGCCGCGAATCTTGATACCGAACGCAGCTTATATTATTTCTTCTGGGAGACACAGGAAAAGCTGCAGATCGCATTCTGTTATTTGGGCGGGAGAATGCCCAAGAATAGAGCTCTCTAATGAAAAATATTTATATAGACGGCACCTTCAAAATAGCGCCATCGTTATTCAGCCAGGTGTTTGCAATCCTTGCGGAACGAGACGGATATGTTTTTCCTGTCTTGTATGCCCTGCTGGCCGATAACAGGCAGGAAACTTACTCCAGGTGTTTCACTCTCATAAGATACGTTTGGCCAGATTTTGATCCAGAAAATGTCCATTCGGATTATGAAATGGCTGTATTGAATAGCATTGCTGAGAAATTTCCTGCGGCAAAAATCCGGGGCTGCTTATTCCACTTGTCGCAAAATATTAAAAAGAAATTGGGCAAAGAACATTTATTGTCGCAGTATAATAACGATCCGGAATTTGCACTTAAAGCACGAATGATCGTCGGGCTTGCATTTGTGCCCACAGAAAATCCATCGGAAGTGGTAATGCGGCTGTATGATCATCTTCCTGTGATTCTACAAAGAATTTTGGAGTGGTTTGAGGTATGAATATTGTATTATATCTGTAGTCGTGAATCGTTGCCACTGCCATACGTAGTCTTTGTTGTCCAATTCACTCCTTTATTTGACTTATATCCCATTCGGGAAAGTAGTCAAAGCCAATGAATAATCTTGGCATTTATCCTTTAATGACTTATCGCCGTTCAGCATGTAGTCGTATAATCTTGGTTGTATCCATCGATCTTCTTTTTCTCCTCTCTTGACTTATCGCTCGTTAGAGCATGTAGTCGATCCTTAATAATTCGTATAGTGAACTTTATTTGTTTAAAATTCTTTATAAACATTAAATCCAGTTTATTATGTTGAATATATATATTTTTTTCTTTATATCAGTCTCTGTGCACTCGATGATCTCAGGAGATCTTTATTATTTGAATAGTTTTGGTTTCTTCATGTTTTCTTTATTTTTTTTCCTTAGTTTATGGTTATGTCTCTCTTAGTATTTGCTTCTTCACAGCTTTCACTTTTGGGCCAGTATGTTTCTCTTATTAATTTAGAATTTTTATTTACTATATCTCGCTTATTCTTACATAACCTATTCAAATTACTGCCTGCTTTGCTTTATCATGATCTTTAATTTGTTTAATTATGCACATTCCTTGATCACTTGCCTCTATATATCCATGGATCCATGGGGACTATAGAGACTCGGAGCACGAACTGCTATGGTGGTTCAGAAGCGAACTCGAACTGGAGTCTACTGAGCCCACTACTAGCGCCAGCCCGCGACCATATATTTCTGTTCGCTCAACCAAATCGCAGTTCGTGCTCCGGTCTCTAGTCTCAATTTTTTTTTTTCTTCCTTAGGCTTAACCCAAGACGGTCACACCTCATGAGAATCCCGTGGTGGTCATATGGGGTGTGACACACCCCAGCACTTTGAACCGCTGTAGAATTTCGTAGAATTATCCGGGGGGCCCCAAAAAAATTGAGAACATATTTCAAACGTTTCTCTATTAACCCATTCAAGAATGAAACGAAAATTTTAGTTTCAAGTATGTTTAAAAAATTCGTGAAAAAAAAATTTGCGAGAAAAAAAAAAACAAATTTGCAAAAAAAAATAAAAACTCTCGGTTTCCGGGATTAAGAGGCCGGAATTGGAGCTCGAAAATAACTTGTGGTGTGTCACACCCCATATGACCGTCTTGGGTTAAGGTTGTGTCGTGTAACTTTTTTTTTTTGACAAATTTTTTTGAATTTTTCATCGTAAATAGCTCAAGTAATCAGCTACAAAATAAGCCCAGGATGATCGCAATTGATCGTCTCAAACTTGAGATAAAAAGTTTTGAATTTTTTCGAATTTAACATGTCTTTAAATGCAGATTAACCGGTTTTAATTATTAAAAAACGAACAACTCGACATTTTTTGACAAAAAAATATCATATGGTAAATTGTAATCTTCTGAATCGGTTGATTCATCATTCCGTATTTTCGACCGTCTCGTTTGGATTTTATAGTTAAAACTGAAACATAAAGCGGCGCGTATCTCTCTTCCTCTCGAGTGGATATCTTCTGGCTCTCACTCTCACAGAGCCATACATTGTCGGTGACTAGTACGAATATATATGGGTATTAAGTTTTGGGTCGGACTGTAGCACGACAACAACCTTAACTCCTTTTCGGAATGTAGCCTACTCTAGTCTCCATGGTTATGTCACAGACGGTTAAGGCCGGTTGATATAGGATATTTACATTTCCTTTGCCGTTGCCGTTTTCGTAGAAAATCGAAATGTACGAAATCTATAGTATCGCCTATCGTTCGGCTACAGCCGATATTTATGCAGGTTTCGTCTATTTCAATTTTCAACGTGAACGGAAACGGTAAGCGACCTATGTAAACCGGCCTTTATTCTCTTCAGAAAATTTAATTCTACCCAACTTAGGCTACATTCGAAAATAGGAGATAAGCCAAAACGGCCGAAAACGACACAAAAAAAGAAATTCTAACTAACTAGATGCTACTAAAATTCGCGGACCTGGAGTGATTCGTTGGAATAATTGTTAGACTTGCATTTATGGTTTAGTCATATATATCCTTCTTATGCTTGTTGACGCTTGAGTTGAATTTGTTACATAGATATAATTGTTTCTAATATGACCTTGATGTGTGTTAATACTGTTGTTCAGGGTAATTATATAGGACATCTTCAACGTGACCGAACACGTTTGGATCCTTTATTTGCGCCCGAAATTTGGTCCGTGTATGAAAGTTTTGCTGGGGAAAAACAGAACTAACAATTTTGCGGAAGCCTCACACCGAGCTCTGCAAAGAGAGCTGGATGTTGAACATCCGTCAATTTGGAAATTCATTGACGGACTGAGAATTGTCCAAAAAAGTAGAGACTCGCATTACGCCGCATTCTTAAGAGTAATACTACCTCCTTATAAAAGGCGCAAGTATCAAGAAGCGGATACAAGAATTGCCGAAAATGTACGCCGATTTGCCAACAGGACAATAATCGAATACCTGACAGGCATCGCGCAAAAACTTTTTGCTCAATTAATATATTATATTGGGTTTATGCGAAAAAAAAGAAAACTAGAAATATCAGTTTCATTAGTGAAGGTGTCCATCCAAATGCAAAATAGTAAAAGTGCAGTCTATATACTGTGATTTCCAGAGTATTTTGGTAATTATGTACTGAAACTGTAATATTTCTAGTTTTCTTTCTCCTGTATATTACCGTGGTATGTTCAGAACTGTAAATTATTTACATTTAGTTATCGTTTTTTCTAATGCTTACGATCATAGTACCATTTTTTGTTAACTATTTCATGTTTATTTTCCGAACTATAAATCATGTATTTAATTTTAGTTTTCTGTAACGCTTTTTGCCGTATCCTGTTTTTTGTCAGCTCTTTTATTCTTTTGTTGTGAATGGTAAGATATGTATGTGTGTACTGGGTTTTACTTTATGTAATGCCTTTGATCATCATTCTATTGTTCGTTGTCTTTTTCATATCTGTGTTCTTTGGTTTGATTCATAAACTAGATTTCTACTCTACTTCTAACCGTATATTTTATTCCATATTTATTCTCCTATCTGTTTGTCCGCTACAATTTTAACTGAGTTTGAGTGCAATTGATTGTAACTGCTTGCTGTTTTTTCTTACGGTGTTTGACATGTGGTAAGTAGATATTATGATCGGTAGAAATCCTGCATGCTCTGTGAGAAACCACCTGCAGTAGTTTCGGTATGAGGTGAGTGAGGTAGGTATTAGGCAACTGAACTTAAGCGTGAGCTTGTATTTTACTTCGCTATTGGTAACAAATGGTCATAATCAGCGAAAATGTGTGGTTGAAGTTGAAGAATCCCGGTTTTATGTAATCCCGATGAAGTGAAAATCTCGCTAATTCGTAGTAATCAGTCGATCCCTCAAAAAATCGCCCTCAAGAAACATCTCGATGATTCGTAAATTCCGGTAATTACCCCACTAATCTTACACACATACACACATGCGAAATACCGCGACGGTGGCTGTGGCTCTCAAAAGGTTAGAATAGGTTGGAATGGGTTAGGATAGGTTAGAATAGGTTAGAACAGGTTAGGCCACCCCACTAATCCTACACACACACACACACACATGCGAAATACCCAGACGGTGGCTGTGGCTCCCAAAAGGTTAGAATAGGTTAGAATGGGTGAGAATAGGTTAGAATAGATTAGAACAGGTTAGAATAGGTTAGGCCACCCCACTAATCCTACACCCACACACACATGCGAAATACTCAGACCATGGCTGTGGCTCCCAAAAGGTTAGAATAGGTTAGAATGGGTTAGAATAGGTGAGAATAGGTTGGAACAGGTTAGAACAGGTTAGGCCACCTCACTAATCCTACACACACACACACATGCGAAATACCCAGACGGTGGCTGTGGCTCCCAAAAGGTTAGAATAGGTTAGAATGGGTGAGAATAGGTTAGAACAGGTTAGAATAGGTGAGGCCACCCCACTAATGCTACACCCACACACACATGCGAAATACTCAGTCCAGGGCTGTGGCTCCCAAAAGGTTAGAATAGGTTAGAATGGGTTAGAATAGGTTAGAATAGGTTAAAATAGGTTAGGCCGCCCCACTAATCCTACACACACACGCACATGCGAAACACTCAGACGGTGGCTGTGGCTCCCAAAAGGTTAGAATAGGTTAGAATGGGTTAGAATAGGTTATAATAGGTTAGAACAGGTTAGAATAGGTTAGGCCACCCGACTAATCCTACACCCACACACACATGCGAAATACTCAGACCATGTCTATGGCTCCCAAAAGGTTAGAATAGGTTAGAATAGGTTAGAACAGGTTAGAATAGGTTAGGCCACCCCACTAATCCTACACACACATACACATGCGAAATACCCAGACGGGGGATGTGGCTCCCAAAAGGTTAGAATAGGTTAGAATGGGTTAGAATAGGTTAGAATAGGTTAGAACAGGTTAGAATAGGTTAGGCCATCCCAGTAATCCTACACACACACACACATGCGAAATACCCAGACGGTGGCTGTGGCTTTCGAAACTCCAAAAAACCTGACCAGTAGTTTAGGGATGAGGTGAGTGAGGTAAGTATAAGGTAAGTGAACTTACGCGTGACCTTGCATTTTACTTTGCTATGGGTAATAAACGATAACAATCAGCGGAAATATATTTTTCAAGTCGTAGCTGCGATTCGCAACATCCGTTAGCCCTGATGTCCTGCGCACAAACTTCCATCGCCAAGACATCCGGTGCCGAATCTTCCGGCGTCAAAACGTCCGGCGCCAAAACGGCCAGCGCCAAGACGTCCGGCGCCAAAACGGCCGGCGCCAAAACGTCCGGCGCCAAAACGTCCCCGCGCCAAAATGACCGGCGCCAAAACGGTGGCGCCAAAACGGCGGCGCCCAAACGTAACGTTCCCCTTTCGGGTCTTGCTTCAAGTGAGCCCCCCTGCCTCTCACTTTCGGGGTGCTTGTTTCTCGTGAGTCTCCTTGCCTCTCACGTGCGCGATAAGATGTCTGCTAAAACCACGTGTTACCTCCGCGGTTTCTGAAGTCCTGAAGTCTTTCGCGCATGTTAATGCACCGTCGTATGCGTGCCTGTGGTATGATGTTCCACGCATCCACCACCGCGTCTTGTAATTCATCAAAAGTCCTGATCAGTACAGGACGAATACGTATTCTACGCTCTATCATATCCCAGACATATTCAATAGGGTTCAAGTCTGGGCTGACGGCAGGATGATTCACAGTACGTATGTGATGTAGCTCCAAAAAGTTCTGAATCAGTCGTGCTGTGTGAGGGTGCGCATTGTCTTGAAGAAACAAAAAATGGGGTCCTCGAGCATGTCTGAGCCTTACCACGTGTGGTTGCAGAACCTCATCCCTATAACGGATAGCAGTCGTTCCTGGCGGAGGTATGACCACCAGCTGACTTCGCCCATACCATGAAATGGCTCCCCAAACCATAATCGACCCACCGTTGAAAGCTCGTGTTGGTACGACACAATTTTCGGAAAAGCGTTCTCCGGGTCGACGCCATACACGTACACGTCTTTCATTTTGATCCAGGCAGAACCTAGATTCATCGCTGAACCAAACACGATTTCATTGCCGCGGCGTCCAATTAATGTGGTCTCTCGCATATTGAAGACGTTGTCGGCGTTGATTCGCATTTGAAGCATGTATCCGATTTGGCTTCCGATTTCGCAGATTACTAATGTGCAAGCGGTTTCTGATCGTTCGATCCGAAACTTGGCTGTCCAAATCTGTATCGTTTTAAATTTTACGAGCGGTTGAACTGCGATTGCGTACCGCCGATCTGCATATTCTCCTATCTTCGCGATTTGTAGTGTTGGGTGTTCTACCTTGACCTTCTCTTCTCAGAAAGTCACCTCTTTCACGATGACGAGCAAGAACTCTGCAAACTACCGAATTATGGCGATCTACACGATCTGCGATTTCTCTAAGAGAAAGACCAGCTTTGGAAAACGCAACGATCTTTGCAGCATCGATTTCAGAGAGATTGCGCCTGCGGATTGTAATGAAAAGATCAGTATTCTTTCTTTTTCGGCACTGGAAATTTATGTCTTTTCTGAAAGGCTTTCAAAGAAAGACTGAATCGACTTGTTATCAATACCTGCGAGACAAGTTTGCTAACCATCAACAATAAGAGATCAGGCGATAGAATCGAATGTTTACTACAACCCCTTCTGTTGATAAACATAATGCTACGTTATGAGATATGCGGCTTATGCTGTATCATCATTCAAAAGGTCAATTCTACGTCACGATTCTTGTGAGGACAGTTTCGAGACAGCAGTTGCGGCTGTATGCGTAGAACATCATACCACAGGCACGCATACGACGGTGCATTAACATATGCGAAAGACTTCAATAATTCGTGAGAAACCGCGGAGGTAACACGCGGTTTTAGCAGACATCTTATCGCGCACGTGAGAGGCAAGGAGACTCACGAGAAACAAGCACCCCGAAAGTGAGAGGCAGGGGGGCTCACTTGAAGCAAGCACCCCGAAAGTGAGAGGCAAGGGGAATCACTGAATACAAACACCCCGGAGGGATCAGATTCCCGCTACGTCCACGTCGTTGATCCTGGGTAACGCCAAAAGCGGGAAGCATTCATACACAGATCGGAAGGAGTTTCAAATTTTTGGAAATTTCGAATTAAAGTTTGATCTGATGATAAAGCACCTGGAGCACGTCCAAAATGGTCCCCAAGAAATTGTTCTACCATAGAATGTTCAGAAGTTATAGCAAATTGAAGATCTTTTGCAGTAGTCTACTTCAAACTGTCGTAACTCGGCGAAAAAAAATCGCGCGGAAATCGACAGCTAGAGAAATTGAAAGAGAAGAGCTTGAGCTTTTTGAGAATCATAGCAGTTTTCAATTTCCGATTAGTTTGAATAGAGTTTTAGGGGTCGGATTTAACCCTAATTCTCAATGCATTTTAACCTATGCACTTCTGTGGTAAAAGTGACCTGAACCCTTTAAAATTGAGAGAAAAATTTATTTGATACAAGCATCTTGAAGGAGATGAAATTACCTGAAAATCGGTGTGTAGAATATTGTTCTACCATGACTCTGTCGAAAGTTATGGTGATTTGAACATTTTTTCGAGTAGCTTGCATGAAATGGACGTAGCTCTGCGAAACAAAATCGTACGAAAATTTTGGAAAAAGGGTTTTGAAGCCATGAAAATTTCCTAACTTTGACACGGAATGGATTTATTGACAAAAAATTCCTGCTCCCCATGTGCTACGTTGAAGTTCGCGTTAAGATGTGAATTTGCGCACCGATTTTTTCAGAGAGATGCAACTCAACAATGAAACGGAATAAAAAATATCCATTTGACAGACGTAAAAGAAGACACTTCAAGCTTCAATTTGAACCTCACAAATTCCGAATATGATATCCAAATCAAAAGTTACAGTCGTTTTAAAATTCATCATTTTTCGACTCGTGATCAGGTGCTGCTTCAATTCTTTTGAGGAGTGTATATTAGGGTGTGTCAGAAAAAATTTTTTTTTTTGCTACCTTCTGGACGGATAGTTCTCGTCAAGACAGAGAGATTCCTCGCTGGAAAATGTCTTATGTCAAGGCTAAGTGGTTCCGAAACGTTTTTTTCGTTTTCCATTTTCCATAGTAATTGGAATCTTCCATAGGAAAATGGAGAACTAAAAAAAATTTCGGAACCACTTAGCCTTGACATAGGACATTTTTCAGCGGGGAATCTCTCTGTCTTGACGAGAACTATCCGTTCAGAAGGTAGCAAAAAAAAATTTTTTTTTCTGACACACCCTAGTGTATATATACTGTAACGTGCCAGGCTGGCTCGGCCTGGTGCGTTACATTTGAACAAGCCAGCCGTTGCGGAGCGACCAATCAGCGACAGCAAAGACACAAGAACGTCTCGAAGGTTCGATCACAGCAACCAGTCGAATAACGTCACGACGGATATAAAAGTCGTGACGCCGGTCGACTCAGCAGCAATTGACGGCAAAGCGCCCAATCGGCTCATAGCATATCTCGAGCAATCTATAGGCAAAACGCCTGATTGACTCACAGTTTAATCATCACTCACACCTTGTATTCAGATACTCGTGGCATAGAGGTCGTGTAATCTATAATTCCAGATTTCAATATTGTTAGATACTTACTAAAGCAGTAGTATACTAGTTTCTCTATTACCAAATTCAAATCGATATAAAATTACAAAACTCATAAACAGAATTTCTTATTTGATTACAAAATTATTACAATTTGAAAACTCATATAAAAGTCACGGAATCGATCTTGTATTACTAAGATCTATTACTATCAATATTCAGCAACTTTGTAAATATAATATTAGTCGGTTGCAACCATAGTATAAGTTGTTAAAATAAATGATTATTTTGTTTGATAAAGAAAAAGCATAATTTGTCGCAGACTCCCTTTTTCGCCAATTTCCAGGTTTTGTAAATTCGAACTTACTAACCGTAGCATAGGGACAGCTTCAGCAAGGTATAACCTTGTCAAAGTCTGAGACAGGCTTTGTCTGCATTGCAGGCACAGCTCTGAGCGTAAGTTGTTTACTAACTGGGAAAAAGACGATAGTTGCACGTCCGCGTGTACCTATTCGTCAGGGAGACGGCTGATAACGCATAGCATTTGAGGTCCGTAAAATTAGCGTCAGTAGTTTAATCATTAAAAGTGGTCCCGAAAATCATATCAGAGCAATAGAACTCACAGTAACTGCACGGTTTGATACAGCTTCAGTATATCAAACCTCTGAAAAGTTACAATACAAGTTTGAGAAAACAGCAATGGAACCATATTAACAATCCAATACTGATAAGAAATATCGGCCCTCCAAGTTCCACGTACCTACTCCGAATTTTCTTTTTAAATCTTGTTATTTTGATTCTTCCAGATTTAGCGGTAGTGTCTAATTTCAATACTTTTTTGGAAGAAGTTGATTTTTTCTAGTTGATGACCGCATCAATTTTGATATACTTTCTGTGAAGGTTGTAAGATTCGTCAGAGGAGGTTGTGGAACGTGTAAGCAAAGCGATATTTGTGTATGAAATAAACAGCTGCAGTTGGCCTTGAACTGATCTTAAGGTAGTTGTTGCGTGGAACGATTTTTCAAAGGATTTCAACGAAACTTTCCTTGATTGTTATTTATTAGAATACAACCTATTGACCTATTCCGATTAAAATTGACCACCCCAATTTTGAGATAAACGATATCAAAGTTTTGTAATTTGAGCATGGGCTCTTGAGGAGAATATAGAGTTACACGCGAGATTATCGGATGAAATCAAAACGCAACAAAGGAATTTGATGAAAATTTGATATGTTACGAAAACCCGAAGTTAAAATGTTACGGCTTTTACAAATTGAGCATTAAAAAAGAAGAAAATTATATACAACAAGAATATTTTTATCGAACTAAACAAAACTCAACCGTACATGGTTACCCAGAACTGAGTGCAATAAATAATAGGGGTAATAGAGGGGGTCGAGCTGAGTAAATTGACCTAAAGAACATGTGGTCTCTGAATCCGCGTTCGCTAAATATGACCGGTTAAACAATCACGTTGGGCGCCGGCGTGTAGGCAACCATGGACACAGCAGGCAGTAAGCAGTCTTTTTGATGACTTGGCCCCGTTAGGACACTTTCCGATTGGACACGGGTCCCATTGGACACGTGTCCAATGATTTCTTTTATCGGACATGTAATTATTGGACACGTCCCGATTGGACATCAAAGTTTTCGGACACGTCGCAATTGGACACGAGCTAAATATCGATCCACGAAAGTCCCTTTCGGACACGTCATTATCGGACACCAAATTTTTCGGACACGGCATTTTTTGGACACGTGTTTTTCGGGGAACGGGCTTTCTGGAGACGTGCGTGTTTCACAACGGAAACTTTCACGGTGTGTAAGTGACCCGAACAACGAAGTAATTAACCACTAGGAATATGAAGTAAGTACGCGGAAAAATATTGTTTTCCCGATGCTTACAACTGTAGGTATTCTGGGATGTACGTAGTATGTAAATTAGGACTGAAGGGTATGCTGTATTAACAGAAGATCCGGTTGTTATTAATTAGGTGAGTAATTGACGCAGGTTTATTTTCATATAACATTTATTTTTTATTTATTTTTTTGCCAAAGTTGCACGCATAATATGCATGACGACGAGTTAAACTTTTTTAGCCTACTAGCCAGTTGATATTACGTAATTTCAAACTAGAAAATAAATCATAGTTTAGTGGCCCGAATATAGGCCGCAAGTACGACTGTCGGCTGATTATTTAGGGTATTGTCAGCAGCCAAAAACCTAAACCTATATCCAGGCAAATATGATATTCAACGTTTCTCTATCATTCTTAACATCAATATTCTAGGAACTATAAGTTGAATGTAATATCACTCGTATAAAACCTTCCGCCTATCTAGTAGGGACTGTAAGTTAAATGTAATAGACTCGTATCAAATCTTATGCCTATCTAGTAGGGACTGTAAGTTAAATATAATAGACTCGTGTCAAACTATGTTGGAGAGAATAGAAAACAAAAGTATAACGTGAAATCACATTTCGTAGCTCTTTTTCATGCCGAAATTATGCTTATTGAGAATAACTCGGAGCATATTATAAAAAATTAACCTGTCCACAGGTACCAAAATTAAAACTTACTGGCTACGTGTGAGTATTGAGCCTTTCCTTAAGCAGTAAAATCGAATGCTTGCCATCAGAATCAAAAAAAAAGTTAAGTCATTTGAAAGATCTCTCGAAAATATTTTTCGGGTAAGTATCAAGCCATCTTATTCATAGGATCATCATCATCCGCAGTAGAAATTGAAAACTAGATGGGTAGATCAAAGTTGGTTTCACGGTGACCCCTCAACAGCACTACTTGACAACCCTTCGAATTCGTGACATGCTGCCAGCAAAGCATCGTGTGAAAACAAACAAAAATTTAAAATCATGTGGATAACAAAGAAACAAGGCTGGATTGAAAATATAGTAATCCTATACCGCCAACAAAGAGCTAGTAAGCATCCTCGGCAGCAGGTGGACAATCTTCTGGGATTGCTGGAAAATAGCACAAAGATAATTCACAATCAGAACGATATCTTGGCTTGCGCAGTCAATCAATCATTGAAAATGTCAATTATTAGAAAGGTTATGCGACTCACGGTTATCTTCATTCCTGAGCGAGCGCAAGAGTTCTGCACATTCCTCTGCTATGATTTCGTGGCGTCTTCTCGTTGCCGGTGAATATAATCTGACAGGCGGTCCACGACTGGTCGAGGCTTGAGCCTGTTCCACTTCACAATCATTGTTACGAGCAGGTTCCATCGCAGCCTCTGGGTTATCGTGAGCATTTCCAATAGGGACAGCAGGCTGGGATGTTGCTCGTCCACGACCTCTCCCTCGGTTTCGCCCACGGCCACGTCGCGCTCTGACACTGAGCTGTTGCGAACGCACATTCGCATCATCACCAGGATTGTCGCCACCACCTGGCTTCATTCGTTGATACACAGCTTTAAAGAGATACGGAGAACAATTCGGCATTATTATTGGCAAGAACGAATGAAGGATGGAGCGAGGGTAATAGCAAGGTAGGCTGAGTCTGATTCTTACGGTCTCGTATCTGAGCATCCAATGCCTGCGGACCAACCAGATCGATGTTGACATTATCATCTGCGAAAAGTGAATCACGACGAGTTACGAGGGTCCGACTGCTCGAATCTTCCTTAATTGTTAGACGAAAGTGGGCTTATCAAGTGGCTGTAGAGTTGCGTCGTACTGGACCTGACGATAATACCTCCCGAAGCTCTGGAGAAAATCTCTAAGTGGCAGCCTGAAACCCACAATTTTGTATTAACTTTGGATACATTCTATTGAAATCGTCTCTACGCATGGCGGTGTTGTCACCTTCCGGATCCAAGATGTGATTGCGCAAGGGCAATTTCCTGGTCCCGCTCACGGTCGATTCGAGGTCGTGCTCGACGAACCGGCGCTCCAGTGCGTAGACGGTCAAGATTGATTTCTTGATCAATCATCATTGCTTCAAGATTTTCTGCAGGACACAGGCAATTAACGACGTAGTAAGTTGGAAAATGAGGACGACTGTTACCACCTCGCAGCGTGATCTTTTTTTTTGTCCCTTACACCACAGCAGGTACATCTATCAGCGATCTCTTCCGATATTATTCTCTCAAGTTCACCAATTGATCCATCCTTAATAGAGACTGCTATGAATGGTCGCTCATACTCTCTGGTCGATTCTGGACATTGTGTGTTCGAGCACTCATTTATTTCCTTGATGCTGCAATGACCTTGAATCATTTGTGATATTAAAGTTGATACGGGTGTTTCATACTTCATGAGCATCACCTCATTTGGTAATCTAATACACCGATAATGGGGGGTTAATATTTCTGCTCGAAGCTTGTATGATGTGGCAGAGATACCTTTTTTTATAATATCAGCAACAAGCTTGCCTATGGGATAACTCAATGCTTCATCAATATATTCTTTATACGCATTACTGTCGCAATACGCGGTACACAATATTTGCAACAACGAATCGAAAGCACAAGTATAAGAAAGAATTGTTTTCTTTTCGTTCAGGGCAATAGGTTGCAAGGTACGGATATGGCAATTTTTCAACAATCCAATTGGTATAATAGGCTTGACTTGAGAAAGATCTACGTGGAGCCGTTCGGAATTCGGTTGTAGATAAGATTTACGTCTTCGCTTCGTCTTTTTCGCACCTAATTGCCGCCAGTTTTCAATTTCGGTCATCTCTGCGTTGCGATGACTTAACTGGTCTATCCGAGTTTGAGTAAGGGTCGACCCTATAACCGTCCCGTCGAACGATGCTGAGGCGTCAACTGATTTTTCACAGGCAGGCAGATGTTCTATGACATCAAACTCATCATTTGACTGAAGAGTCGGGGTTGCAGTGATTTCGGTTGTAGACTTTGTGCATTCTTTGACGCCGATAAAATGATCAATTTCCGTCATCTCTGCGTTGCGATGACTTAACGGGTATATCCGATTTTGAGTAAGGGTCGACCCCATAACGGATCCGTCGAACGATGCTGAGGCGTCAACTGATTTTTCACAGGCAGGCAGATGTTCCATGTCATCAAACTCATCATTTGACTGCAGAGTCGGGGTCGTACTGATTTCGATTGCAGGCTCTGCGCATTCTTCGTTGCCGATAGAATCTCTTTGAACTTCTGTGTCGGATAGTTGTGAGTCCTGCTCTTGTCGCGCGGAATGTGCTGCGGCAAGTTTCGTGAAACTCTCGATTGATTTAATATGATGTAGGATGAGATCATCAACGCGCAAGGGTAGAATTGTATTTTTGAAAACTCTGTTTTTCAAATCATTGAAGTATGACTCCACCGGAACACTGGTTGCTGTTGATTTTCCGTAACCGTAATGTGGCACCATAATGGCAGTGAAATAGTAGATTTCGATACGAGAGCGAAATGAGAGGCGTTTATAGGTTTGTCCGATGTTTTCAGCACGAAACGTAGTCGAGGCGGCAGCCGAGACGAAGTGAGTGCTGAAGACATCGGACAACCCTAAACGCCTCATTTCGCGGGAGTATCGAACGCTATTTTTTATAACAAATGCATGAAAAAGTTGCTTGTGGGGCTCTGTTGTCAATGTAAACAACCATACCAAAAACATTGAGTCGATTCACGGAGATAGCGCGTCGACTGGGATGAATGATTATAAAATGCTCTTGTTCGCACGCCGTGCGTAACAAAAATCATATTGTGCACGCTCGATGTGCGCAAAACGCAGTGCGCACGTTTGGCATGCAATTAGTTTCATGTTGGCATCGCCTACTCAAACGTCAGAAAGTGCCACAATATAACCGCTTCAGAGCCCCAAACAAGCGACTTTTTCATGCATGCGTTATAAAAAGGGGTATTAAATGCGATACTGGTAAAAAGTCGTCGATCAATTTGGGCGATTCTTGTTGATTTCCTCGTGTGCCCTTGTCATTAATGCTCCTAACGGTCCGAATGATTTCCTGTACGCGAGTGGTAAATGGATTTTCCTTAGATAATTCGATGCCTGAAAAATCATGCTCTTGATTCTCAGTTTCAGGGAATTCTTGACCGTCGGTAGAATTGATTCCTCCGATTCTTTTGACGAGAGCATTCTTACTAACTTCACAAGGTGTACGCAGACCTGTATTTTCATCATCTCCCTCCGTAGCATTGCAGGCCACGGTAATAATATCCGTCAATAATCTGAACAGGTCATCTACGTCGTCTGATTGTATAACTTGACACAAACTGTCCACGTCAACTGGGCCACATTGTCATTAGCTTTACAACGTGAGCAACGTCGTTTCTGATGAAGCACGCAGGTAGGTTCAGAGCCGTACAACCCCCGGGAAGTAATACCTTACCGCATTCTTGTAACTAAGCATTCAGAGATGAGAAATGTGTGAATGATTGGACACATGCTGACATCAGGGCTTTGGACATGTCAACCACTACCTCTCGAGGTGTCGGAGCCCCGTCACGTTGCCATATGGACAACCAATGACGGATGGACTCTGTATCATGTCGCTCCGAGAGCATAGAACACACAGGGTAGATTTTTCGAGACGTAGCATCTCGAACGACGGCAGTGTACAAAAAAATGTGGCCTGACTTTGTACCCTCAGATCTTCCAAGTCTCTTGACAACTCCACCAGTTGCATCGATCATAAGGCTATGCATAGGGTTAGTTTCACAATAATTTCGGTATACATGTAATTGGGCTATACTATGGTAACATACGTGAAATTTATCATACGCGACGTCTCGGATAATTCCCTGATATGGCGTTATGTACATTGCTTTTGCTATCGCTAATATAGGATCAGAATCGAAGCGCAATTTTTTCAAAGCTTCACATTTTGCAACTCTAAGTACGTTGGTCGAAGGTAAGTGACTTGGTATCGGGTCACCAAATTCTATTGACTCATTCGCAGATAGCTTTTGTAATGCACTCGCTGACATATTCTCGCAAGTCATTTTCTTCACCGCTTTCTCCCTCGCGGCACCGGATAACTTAGATTTTAAGTTCGAGGGATGGGCTCTTGAAAAAAAACCCTTATTTGTACAATGCATGTGTACTCCTTCGTTTGTATGTGGCTTACGATCAACGTTCGCCAGAAATGTGGATTTACCAAAAGTGCAAACGCCTTTAATGGTCAAGTATTTTGTCCTCGAGGACAAGGTTGTCTTACCTCCTTTGAAACTAATCTTGCACGGTAATTTCGTGTGTTTCCAAAACTGAGCGATCACGATATGTGTCCACTTACCACGGTTTAGCACATTGTATTTCCGTGAACATTTTCTGCGGTTGTCTTTATAAGTAACTGTCTGAGGGGAAATAGCTTCCCACTCATTTGGCGAAAATTTAATAATGAATTTTCTCTCTTTAAAATCCTTTGATAAGTTGCGACAATCGTTTCGCTCCGCAAAACTTTCATTACCAGTCGAATTTGGGCTGGTGCCCGCTGAAATACCTGCGCTGGAGACGCTAGTGTCGACTGTTTTTGGGCTCGTATCAAGAATATTTGTACTAGCATTTGATACATCGTGTTCATTTACCGCCGAATCTGGTTTATTAATACTGAAATGTTCTAGCAAATTATACCTATTCTCCTTGACGATGGTGGAGCAGTATAGAGCAGAAACCTTCTGTCCTTTCATTTCTTTGCTCAACCGTCGCCATACATCAGAAGTCTTTCCTGCTACACCACCATTGCTTGAATATACAGCACTAATTTCAGTAGCGAGTAAAGTACGAAACTCTTCAACTGGAAATGTGCGTGGCCTCCCATATTCACGCGATATTCGAATACCCATCAAATTATTTCTACTGCTCTGGCTACGGAACTCACGGGATGCACCAGCACATGAAATGAGTCATACGCATGCGCCGTCTAGTTCTTACGTCAACCAGACGCTACCTGCGAATCTCTCTGCATATACTTCAGCGCGACCGCCGCACTGTGGCGGCACCGTTATGGTGAGCGTAGAGCACCAATTTGCAATTTGGTATACACTCAAGGTTGAGTTTCGTTATTATAATGTCGAAAAATCGAGCAGATCGGGACACTGCTATGTGGTTTGGTCATAACAAGAGGTATAAAATACTGGGAAACTTTTGACAGTTATTATTATCATTATTATTATTATTATAATTATTATCATTATGATCATTATTATCATTATTATCATGATTATCATGATTATCATTATTATCAATATTATCATTAATATCATTATTATAATTATTATAATTATAATTATTATTATTACTATTATTATTATTATATATCCATTTTTGTTATTCTTATTTGCTTTTTTGTGTCATTGTTGATCCAGAATACGTCACCGTATCATGAAGAATCATTTGAAAAAACCGTAGCGAATTCCAACTTAACGTAAAGTTGGAACCCGCCGATGAACAAATGACATTGAACAGTACCGAATATTTTGTACTCGTTTCATGCTGTTTTGTGCCGAAAAAAAAAAGTTTTCTGCATATAGACAAGCGGTAAAGGGGGGCGAAACGGGCACCAAATCTAAAAAAAATAATTTCGTCGGAAATGTACTTTTCATGAGACGGCGACGTATTTTGGAACAACAATGACACATAAAAGCGAAAAACGAAAGGAAAAAAAATTGATTTATAATCGTGCAATTTATTCTATAGGCTTGATTGCCGGCTTGATTGCCGTTATTACCACCTTATGATAAAAAGTTAAAAAAATGAAATAGAAAGGCCAGTATTGAAGGATGAGATCAAGTTACCTATACTAACCCAATAAACACCAGCTCGTATATTACGCGTATTATACACGTCTTCTTCGTTGATTTTTGGTATCCATATATCATCATACTTTTACAAAACGTATATCATACACGTTTATCAGTTATCCGATAATATTCGTTCAATAATCACGTTTTTTACACGAAGAAATGATTTCCTATACCTTTAATATACATTTATAATTCAAACAACGAATACGTTGTAAATTAACGTGATATATACATTTCTTAGCCTGGACAAGGATACGTGTATTCAACTGCGTGTACAAAACGCTCTAACGTACGTATACTGCTACACATATTATATACGTACCATGTACGTTTGCTCGAAACCTGTCGTTCAGACGTCATTTATACGTTTATCAGACTGGACAAGGATACGTGTATTCAATCGCGCGTACGAAACTCTACAGCATACGTATACTGCTACACATATCATAGACGCACATCGTCATGTGCTTGAAACCTGTCGTTTAAACGTCATTTATACGTTCATCAGACTGGACAAGGATACGTGTATGCAATTGCGCGTACGAAACGCTCCAAAGTACGTATACTGCTACACATATTATATACGTATTGCGTACGTTTCCTCAAGACGTCTTCGACAATCAAAAAATCAACGTAGACCTCGCGCATTTTCAGTTACACTATAAAAACGTTCAATTCCTTCCGATGATTATACGCCGGTGTCATATCTATACGTCATTTATACGTTTTTTTCCGAATCAATACTAAACGTGCAATATAATCAAATCGAGTGAAAACGTGAGGAACTCTAGGCAAGAAATTAAATTGAAAACATACTTGCAACTCAGATGTTGAGTTAAGGAGCTGCATTGAAACATTGATATCACTGATATGAGACAGATGCAAAATCCAAAACAATTACGAGAAAGTGACCGATTTTGTCAATAGGTAGTTTGGCGTAGTCGATTGAGCGTCTGAATAGTAATACAAGAGAATGCGAGCGTCCCCGGATCGAATCCCGGCCCCAACAATAATGCGAAATTTTGTTCATCTCAAAATTCTTACTTTGAAATAACGTACGATTGTTTGCGATTAGTCGTTGTAGATCGACGCCTCATATATTGTAATTGATTCATTTTAGGTACCTCAATTATTTTGTTAAGTGACCAATCATTTAGTCAAATATTGAAGTGATACACATGTATTAAACGTTGTTTATTGCGTAATGTTGAACCTATCGACTTAACGTTTTCAATAAACGCTGCTTATCCGTTTAGCTGAGTAACACTCATCCTCTGAATAAACGTAGAGTATATGACCTTTTTATACGTTTTTTTACACGAACAGGGGTTTATTGGGAAATCATCACTTTCATTTTTGAACAGCTACAATTTGAATTAAACCCTATATTATGATTAATAATGATGGAATAAATTTTTTTCTGTGTCACAAAACAACACGAAACGGGTACAAAATATTTGGTACTGTTCAATTTCATTTGGTTATCGGCGGGTTCCAGTTCACGTTGAGTTGGAACCCGTTACGGTTTTTTTTTTCAAAATCTGGTCAATAATGACGGCACAAAACTTATTTTTTTTGTTGGGCACGATGCAGCACGAAACGAGTACAAAATATTCGGTACTGTTCAATTTCATTTGGTCATCAGCGGGTTTCAGTTTACGTTAAGTTGGAACCCGCTACGGTTTATTTTTTTTAAAATCTGGTTATTAATGACGGCACGAAACTGTTTTTTTTGTCGGGCACAATACAGCACGAAACGAGTACAGAATATTCGGTACTGTGCAATTTCATTTAGTTATCGGCGGGTTTCAGTTCACGTGAGGTTGTAACCCGCTACGGTTTGTAAAATATCTGGTCAATAATGACGGCACAAAACTTTTTTTTTTTTGGCACAATACAGCACGAAACGAGTACAAAATATTCCGTACTGTTCAATTTCATTCGGTCATCTGCGGGGTCCAACTTAAGGGGGGAAATACATACCGGGAAGAAATCTTGATAGTATACAGTCAATTGCGCATGCGCCAAATAATTTATTTTCATTGGTCGGTAAGGTCGTCCCGCGGCAGTATTATGACGTAGTCGATCTTACCGACCAATGAAAATAAATTATTTGGCGCATGCGCAATCGACTGTATACTATCAAGATTTCTTCCCGGTATAAATGGTTGAAAACGAGGCAACATTTCAGGATTCATTTTCAACGCAACTATTGAACCATTCATTTTCAAAGTTTTGGGGTAGTTTATTCAACATTCGAAGATGTGAAAAAAAATGTAGTTAATGTGAAATGATTGTTTTCGAAAAGCCTGGAGAGAATTGTTGTTGCACGAATTTTTTCTGAGCTGACGAACTGCGGCAGTTGTAGCACTCTTGTTTCTTATCCGTAACCAAACAGCAAAAGATATTTCTATTCTATACGAAATTACACTGTCGACAAGCCTATAAAAAGAGATGAAAAAGTTTAATTTGAATAATCGCGGGACTCAGAAATGAAAAATCCGATTTTCACCAAGAATTTGCGTGTTCTTTATCCAAACAAACAATTGTTTGATTCAATTTTCTGTCGAAAATTTAGGTTTATCGACGAGGGCTTGGAATCATGTATCTAAAAAACTTTGGTTTGAATAAATCGGCTGAATAGTTTTTTTTTTATAGCTGCCGCAGATTTCAAGAATGTAGTTTCGAGAAAAACTCATAATCGTTTGCCAGCGCGCGCCGTTATACATGCTATACGCGCGAAACGCTCAACTTTCACAGGCTGCAGCATCTATAGAATTCAGCATTTCACTTCAAAATTTTCGGACGATATTCTGAAGATGTTGAGCTATCGATTATTGAAAGAAAGAAAAAAAAAATTCTGGAAAAATTTATATGTATTTCCCCCCTTAATAGACCTGCCTGATACGTTACAATATATATGACTCGACACGCGCCATCCCCCTTCCGATCGACGCGCATCAAAGAAGGCCCCCATTTCGTGCCCGGATCATAGAAAATACAGTGTGCAACTAGGGGGGATTGCCATTTCTACCTCGGGTGAAACGTCTCACCCTCGCTCGACATGACCATTTTCCCTCCCTAGTTGCACAATATACTATTTTTCTCACTTTGAATTTTTCTTTCGTACGTACCCAGCACTATAAAATAAAGTTGTGATAACTACTTGAGTATAGTTATATCAAATATAGTTTTCTTTGCGTTGTGTTGTTTGACTATAATGGGAAGTACTCGTGACCCACAAATGCGGTATCTCTAAATGCTCTGCAGAGTGTACTCGATTATTTTGATTGTTGAATTTACCTAATAGATATAGTTATATCGACTATAATTCGTTGAACTCTACGCATAGTTGAAACAACCATATTGATGAAGTCATTTTTTGACAATAATTTATAGTTCGTAGGACCATAATTCCGTGGGTATTTTGAACTATAATTTATTGATGTCCCCTCCACACAGCCTATTTCATGGTAGAATTATGGTTGAATCGACCATATTTTTCTCTCAGTGTGGGCAATGAGTAAACTGTCGAAAGTAACATTAACCCAAAGAATCTACCGAACAACGCACGGCGTCACCACGCTAACTGTTGGAATACGTGTCTACGGTCCAAAAAAAATGGATTCATACTGCAAACCGCTAAAAAAAACCTGAACTTAAGAGGAAACGTAAGCGAAAATTGGCGTAAGTTCAAACAATACTTTGAAATCTTTTCAAAAGCTTCGAAAAACGAAGATAAAAGTAATAATATAAAAGCCGCACTATTTCTTAACATCGTGGTGGAAGACGGCGTAGAGTTATTTAACACGCTGAGTCTCTCGGAAACCGATTAAAATGATTACGCAAAAGTCACAGAGGCTTTCGAAAGGCTGTGTATAGCCGAACGATACCGGCGCCCTTGTGTCGTGACGGTAGCGTCATCTGATTGGTCCGCCGCTGGTGGGCGGGCAGTAGATAGGGTGGAGTA
Source organism: Tenthredo livida (assembly GCA_963992785.1). Classification (NCBI taxonomy): domain Eukaryota; kingdom Metazoa; phylum Arthropoda; class Insecta; order Hymenoptera; family Tenthredinidae; genus Tenthredo; species Tenthredo livida. The sequence continues at coordinate 7,681,333 of OZ023069.1, read as the reverse complement.
TGGCTCCTATTTTATTGCCCCCCATAAAACGGCCGCCCGCTGGGAGGGGGGAAGGGGAGGGGGTCGCCGGTTCTTGCAGCCGCCATTTTTTTTTGTTTTTTTTTTTCTGGTACCCAGGGGTTGCTCGTAGTGTAATGAATCAGAGGTGATTACTCGCGACCCAACGTTTTATTCAGGCGTGAACGACTTACAAATTTGTTATGTAATATCAACAAAACGTAAAACTTGTAAGAACTTCTATAACAATAAAAAAAACTAACGAAAACAATTCTTGTGGTACGGAAATTTCACGTCATCAAACTGATCGTTTATAGTAGGTGTTCAAAGTGTCCGCCACCTTGAAGAAGACACTCCGTGGAACGTCTGGTCATTTCCTCAGGTATTCTAGCGAGCTCGTCTCGAACGACATCAGTTGCAGCCATAATCCTTGCCATTAAATCCATCTCCGTGGCTACAGGTCTACCGTTTTCGGGGTACACCAGATCTTTCATTCTGCCCCAAAAATAAAAATCCAAGGGATTCAGATCCGGGGATCTATCAGGCCATGCAACGGGCCCACCTCTTCCAATCCATCTACCTGGGTACTTTCCGTCGAGGTACTCCTGCACAATGATACTGTAGTGGCATGGTGCCCCATCATGTTGAAACCACATTCCGTGGCGAAGACCAAGAGGAACATCCTCAAGTAATTGTGGTAGACTTTGACTCAAAAATGCTCGGTACACTTCACCGTTCAAGCGTGGCGGCAGCATGTAAGGGCCAATGAGATGATTCCCTATGATACCGGCCCACATGTTGATCGAAAATTTGACCTGGCAGCTATGACTGTACTTAGCATGGGGATTTTCTTCGGCCCTCACATGGTTGTTTCGGGAATTAAAAATTCCTTCTCGCGCGAATCTGGCTTCATCGGTGTACAGGACCTGCCCCTGAAAGTCAGGGTCCTCTGCCGAATGCTGTAAATACCACTTACGGAATCTTCCGCGATGCTGGTAGTCATCTGGCCTGGGGTGCTGGACTTTTTGCCGGCTGTACGGGTGGAGCTGTTGTTCACGCAAAACTTTCTAAACAGTTCTTTGACCACAGCCAACTTCAGCCGCAATTCGTCGCGTGCTAGTTGATGGAGCATTTTCGACGCGAGCCAGAATGTTTTCTTCTAAACGGGGAGTGCGCACGGTTCTAGCCCGAGCTCTTTCCTGAGCATTTACCTATCAAATAATACAAGTTATTGAGATAATCATCTGAGAGTCGTACTGCAGAACGAACGAACGGCATCCCTTTAATTTTCCAGTTTCCCTCAGGTGACGATGAACTGCAGAGAAAACTCGCCTGTCGGGAAGTGATCGGTTTGGGAACTGTTCATGATACCACCGTTGCGCAGCAAGTGAATTCGAATCATTGGCGCCGTACGCTGTAACGTGAATTTTATTGAGCCCTCGAACTAGACCGGATACTAGCCTCCGAGGACCAATCCAGTCGACGATTGGCTAAAATTAATTACCTGAAAATAATGCTGGGCGCCAGGCGGATAACCGCCACGTTCAAAAATATAAACAAAAGATAACCTACGGGTACGTAAAGCGTCGGCTAGCTACAGTACCGCGGAGAGGGGTCAGGATTGAATGAAGGATTAGCGGGACGTTAAATAACGACTCGAGCGATTGAATTTAATAACAAAAAAATAGAATTTATTCAATAAAAATGGTAGAAAAGAAATAGCAATAATACGTTTAACAATCAGGGATGAATTCCCTCGTATAACGAACGGCCACAGGTCGTGTAAAAGTAACCCGGCCACGTTTGACGAGCTTTACAATATCTAATAAACTACTAGCTTCCACGTGGGAGAGCAATAACAAGGAAAATCATGCAAAATAATTAAATAACTCGACAAACTCGGTCCTCGTGAGACAATATTTCAACTAGAACGCTAAATAGACTCCACGAGGAGGACTTACAACTAATTAACAATCTAATATTTACAATGGGTAAGCCCTCGGCTCTTAATAACGAATAGGGAAGTGAAATTGATCAAAAGAAGTGATATTTACAGATCTTACGAAGACTAACTTAACCTAACTCTGCGAATAACGCGACTAATAATTAACAGAATTTATTCATTGACTCAAACCCGAAAAACGAAGACTCGAAGTTTCAATAATATCTAGCTGCGTCCCTCTCCACAGGAGGAAGAGAGGGCGACAGTGACTGACTGAGACTATCCTTGTCGCACTCGTGTACGACCGGCATCAAACCCGAACTTAATAAACCATACAATACTTGATATTTCTCTACAAAATAATGACTCGAACGATATTCTCTAATGCACGGGGACACTGGTGACGGCCTACCTCTCGGAAATCGGTTTAGTTCGATTCCAAAAATTATCTAGCCTCGTGGCTGCTCAAAGGCAATATGGCTGACGGCCGTTGCCGAATTCAAATTAGCATGGGTAAGAATGGCTAACGCTTACCGTCTTCCAGCCACGCGAGGAAAGTAGCCTTCTCCCGGCTAAACTCCATCTTCGGCTCGGCAAAGCACCCTCGAAGGTGATCAGACCTCTCCTCACACAAACACTCATCCAAACGAACAACAAAAAGATCAACTAAATCGCCCACGGGGCTTCGACGCAAAAAAAAAGGAATTGTTTTCTAAACAAATCGTACGCTCTCAAAACACACGAGTGCTTATGACGCTAGTCTAACGCAGAGTGTTTCTAGACCGCATGGCGCCGATAATCAGCGCCCTCGTGTTACGGCTAAATATCGATATTTGTATCGACCGAAGGATCCCTTAAGCATGGTGACCGGTGGTCGCCACGCGCGTAATTCAAAGTTCGCCACGATGATTTTAGCTCGCTACGTCGGAGGCTGACGGGTTGCAGGCTCTTCTTGGTGGCGGGAATCTCTTCCACCACCGATATCCCCCGTTGTAGAATGCCCTTGGCACTCCCTCGTGTCCTCTAGATTAAGAGCAGGAGGTAGCGTGGCCACTACTATCCTCCGAAGCTTTTGGGTGGCGTTCGTCGAGTAGGATCCAAACAGTCGATACTGGAACGTCTTGCGTCGGTAGTGGTGTGTCTGTGTCACAGTCTCTTAGTCGTCGGCTGGGCCTCGTCTTCCACATGTTAGAGAAAAGTCGTAAAACAAAACAAAAGAATAAATAATATGTTTAACAGTCTTTAGTCGGTCACGGTCGCCTCTCGGAAATTCTGTCGGACCTCGGGGTCTACCTATTCATTTTCTCATCTTCATCCACTCCGCTAAGGTCGTTTAAGGGGTGAGGAGCCTGTCGTAACATGCAATGTTACAACGCATAATGCACATCTGTTAGCTCGGCCCAAGTAAGGCGGTTCATAATTACCCGATTGTACTGATGAGACACTAAGAGGTACGCTGTTTAGCGCAGAATGAACCATTATGTTCGAATCCGAGCACAAGTTGTTCACATGGAGCGGTCCCATTTTCTTCAAAGGCTTCAATAGCTTCCCGAGGAAAAAAGATTTTGTATAATTATATATAATCATATATAATTATATATAATTTATATAAAATTATATATAAATCATATATAATTATATATAATTTATATATAATTATGTAAAATTATGTAAAATTATGTAAAATTATATATAATTATATATAATTATATATAAAATTACTAAAAAAAATAATGGATTTATATATAATTGTATATAATTATATATAATTATATATAATTTATATAAAACTGTACATAATTGTATAAAATGATATATAATTATGTAAAATTATATATAATTTTACATAATTATATATAAAATTACTCGAAAAATAATGGATTTATCTATGATTGTATATAATTATATATAATTATATATAAAATTGCTCACAAAAATTATGGATTTGTATATATTGTAACGTGTCAGGCCACCTAGGCCTGGGCGTTAGCATTTGAGCTCAACAGTCGTTGCGAATCGACGAATCATCGACAAGCAACGAGCAAATCATCGAGAACGTTCCATCGCAACGTCGAGCTGAGTGACGTCACGACTGATATAAAAGCCGTGACGCTGCTCAGCTCAGCAGCAAATCTACGGCAAAGCGCCTAGAGTTTGGCTCACCACTAAAAAGCAAATCTACGGCAAAGCGCCTAGAGTTTGGCTCACCACTCAAAAGCAATACACGGCTGATCGCCTGATTGACTCACTGTAATATCACTTCTCATACTTTGTTGTCTGACACTCGTAGCAAAGAGCTCGAGTGATCACTAAATTCAAATCTTTATTTCGTTTGGATATTGGCTATAACAGCAATATACCTTTAGCTTCACATTATAATCAGAAAATCATTATTATAGAAAAATAGAAATCATATAAAAGTCACAGAATAGAAAACTTATTATTGTGCAAAACTTCTAGAAACAATATTTCGAATCGAGAGAGCAAAAGCAACTTTGTAAATATGATTTTAGTTGGTTGCAACCTTAGCTTAAGTTTATTAAATAAATGATATTTTTGTTTGATTAAGAAAAAGCATAATTTGTCGCAGCCTCCCTTCTTCGCCAATTTCCAGGTCTTGTAAATTCAACTTACTAACTATAGCATAGGGACAGCTTCGGCAAGGTATAACCTTGTCAAAGTCTGAGACAGACTTTGTCTGCACTTGCAGGCACAGTTCTGAGCGTAGGTTTGTTTACTAACTGGGAAGAAGACGGTAGTTGCACGTCTGCGTGTACCTATTCGTCAGGGAGACGGCTGATAACGCAGTGCGTTTGAGGTCCGTAAGATTAGCGTCAATAGTCTAATTATTAAGAGTGGTCCCGAAAAACATTAACCGTGCAATAGAACTCACACTAACGGCACGGTTTGTGATATCTTCTATATCGCAAACCTGTGAAAAGTTACAATATTTGTATAGAATTATATACAATTTTATATGATTATATACAATTATATAAAATTGTATAAAATTATATATAATTATGTATAAAATTGCTAAAAAAAAATATGGAACTTTATATGATTATATACAATTATATAAAATTGTATAAAATTGTATAAAATTAATATATATAAATATGCATAAAATCGCTAAAAAAAAGTAACGGATTTATATATAATTGTATAGAATTATACAAAATTATCCACGGAATTGAAAGGATTTTTGATTGCGAGGATTTTGATTCGCGAAAAGTTAGGAATATATATTTAATCTTATGTCGGTGATGAGGATTTATTTTTGATGAAGAGTCGCGAGTAGAATTTCAAGTTTATGTTTCGTATGGAGTTTTATTTACTCATCAATTTATGAATATATAACTATATAATAAATCATCATTCTACATAGATAGCTAATTATTATATTTGAACAAAACATTTATATATTCAATATATACATAGTACATTGATAAGGAGTTATCTATCAGAAATTATCATTCATATCTACCAAACTTTTTTTAATTGATCAGGTCTCTTACAAATGTAGTTTCCCACTCTTACAAGGTGACAAATATTTTGCACATCATTGACTTTTATTAGTAAGTGTTCTGTAGATTCTGTTACAGGTATTATGTGTTTTACTGCTACTTTTGTCTTCAAATGACTCATCATATCACCATATTCTACAGTCAAGCATTTAATTATAAGGTACAATTGACTTTCACTCTCAAAAAAGAACCTTATCATTCCATAAATACAACAACCATGATTGTTTATTATTTTCACAGTAAAACTGTTCGTTTTAATTGCTTTGTAAATTGTTGATGTGTAAACGTCATTATTTATTTTTGCTCGAGCATAAATTTTTAAATTCTCATAGTTGAATCCCTTAGATGTAATTAATTGACGTTCATCATGTTGGATTCCAACAACGGTCGGGCTTCCTAACAATGTGTAATTCTTTTGTCCACAAGCTTCTGCAGCAAAATTATTTTGATCAATGTTACTCTTTAAAATTTGAACACCTTGAACAATTTTTAAATTACTAACGATTTCTTGGCCCAAATTTTTGTTCCCATGAACGCAATTGGCAATACATCCATTTTGATTTTCCCATGGAAAAGCTGATATTGATCTAAGTGGACCCCATCGTCTCACACATAGCCCAAGATGTCGCAGCTGGTGAAAATTATATGTCATCACCCTGTCACCATATAGTCTAGGAGCTTGTTCTACGAATGAGTCTAGCAAATTTTCAGCACGTTGTAGATCCGGTTGTATTAGAATTTCATCTTGCAGTAAATCATATAGTGCTATAACTAAAAGCATCAGATGTTGAAAATATTTTTCCTCCAAATAACTGATTAAAACTGGTAATGAATAAAATAAAATGAAATTATAAAACTCTGAAGCTTTATACTTCTTGAATTGCGTTATCTCTCTTGGTAATCTATTAAATGATTGAGGAGGATTTATATTTGATAAAAAACTATTAATTTGATCACTGTTGTTTTTTATATTCCAGGGACCTGGTTTAATTATTAACAAATTGATGTACTGTTTTACAACCCCCAGAAGCACTGAATGCATATATTCTGGCAAAGTACAAGAACCAAGATCAATTAACGGTAGAATTGATAGTACCGAATATCCTTTAACACCTCTAATATGAGATTTTACAGAAAGTTCTTGCACTTTCGCTTGAGCTTCCATGCGCTTACTAGTCCTTAACACTGATGGTTCTGGTTCAAACGGGTACATACGAGTTGTTTTTTTACCAACAATCTTTTCACATTTTTTTGTCATAATTTCGCAAATGTTGCAACCAAAAACACCGTTGAATGAAAGAATATTTTGAAGGTTAGCTCTAGCAGGAGCATCAGCTATGAATAACGGTGCAACAATTCTAGAAGTAAAAGTTTCTTTTGTTTGAGGGTGCATCCACTTGAAACCATGATCATAAAGATACTTCAATTTCACGCAAAACGGTTGAAGAAACGTATTCATATCAGGCTTACACTTACTGTCATACCATACGCCTAAAATTAGAATAAATGATTCTCGTATATGCTCTGGAAGTTCTGCAATGGTATACATTAAAGGCCAGCAATGACTACTTCCGCTTTTAACCAAAGATAGCCCATCAGTGTTTAATACTAATGTCAAATCATATTTTTGCCTGTCTTCGCGAGAATTTACTCTTTTATACTCGGAGCCATCAGTTATATCACCTATTACATTCTTATCACGTGATGAAGGAAACAATGTTAACTGGTTTGCAAGATTACCTTTTTCGAAGAAATATTTTAGCTGATGTTCAATATTAAACTCAAAAAAAAAATTTGATTTGTCTAGACTCTTAGTGCAAGAAACACATTTTTCAATATTTTGGTCATTAATACCAATGTAGAGCAAGCAATTTTTGCAATGAAAATGCTTCGTGACTTCTAGATGAGGTGCTATATTTTCAACATATTGTAATAGTTTGAACAAAGTCTTAGGTAATCGATTATTACTAGGAAGAGCTGCTAATTGAACCTTTAATACCTCTTTTAAAGCGGATTTAGAAAGTTTATGTCGAATATATAAATCTAATAAATTAAAAACAGCTTGATCAAGAGTGATATTGCTATTTTCATACAATAAAACGTTTGTTGTGTTATTATCATTATCGTCATTACTATCAATCAATTCAGTGCTGTCACCAGAAATGTCATGATTTTCAATACCGATTACTTCGTTATTACGCGAATCGCTATGATAATCATCACTTCCTCGCTCATCGCAACTATCATCACTTCTCCGTTCATCATCACTATCCTCACTGCAGGTGTCTATATCAATACTGCTTCTACTAGATTCTTCATCTGCATTGATTCCATCTTCAAGAATAAATGCACTAGATTCGTGGTTTATATTATCATCATATCTCTTTGCAGCCCGTCTATTTAATGTTCTAAGTGGAACCTATAACAAAAAATCAGAAAAGACGAAAAAGACGGGGTTTTTTGCAGTACATTTTCATGACCTCACAAAACCAATGCACTTACGCGAAATGTTATATCAAGTTTACACGCAATCAACATTTTGTTATGTTTGCATTTCTTTATAAAATGGTTTTCATTTTATTGATTTTTTTTTTTTTTTGTAAAAACATCATTTTGATTTGAAAATATCAAAAATGAAAAGTAAAAACGAGAATAAGAAATAACACACACATAAATTGAAAGTCAATTTATTTCGTATAGAAGCGAACGTTCTAATTATTTTCGTCGGGGGCCAATTTGTAATGATATATAGTAAAAGTAGCAAGGGGTGCGTTCCATTACTTTTATCACTGAGCTATCACTGTCGATAGATATCATAAAACAGTCTATTTTACGTACACGTTTCACTCATAATTATGACATCTATTGACAGTGTGATAGCAGTGATAAAAGTTATGGAATCGCACCCCTGATTGGACTGTTATTTTTATTTATCTATTCAAAAGACTAAAATTGAAAAAAAAAAAAATTTAATTTTTTAATTTTTAAATTTTTTATTTTGTATGGAGAACTTTTAAAAATCTTCACGTACATTAGGGTGGTCCTCAAAAATAAATTTTTCGATACACCCCCTAAAAAGTTTCCTTTTTGTGTAAGAACATAAGGGACATTTGTTTTATTTGTGAAAAAAATGAAAAAAACACGTGCCGGCAGACGATCAAAGTTTTTGCTTCGATGAATCTGCAGGTTTTTGGAAACGTGTCAAACATGCAGATTTGAACAAAAACTGGAAAAAAATAAAATAAAAAAACTTCAAAATTTAGAAAAAAAAAATCACAAAAATTAATTTTTTTTTCCAGCTTTTCACATAAGAGAAAGTATATATATAATTATTACTTACCGGTATTTCAGGATTTTCTTTATACAATTTGTATTTTTTTTTTTTTGGAATTGGTGATACATCATTAACTTCATCATCAGATGACATATTTTTTAATTTTTTATATTAAACAATAAAAAGTGTATCATTAAGTTTTGATGGAGCCAAAAGAAAAACAAAGATACAGTATAAGTATAACGGTTACATAACTACATACATAATATAGTCATATGCGATGATGCGTTGCGCCTGCGCCGCACTGTGCTTAACTATTTACAAATGGCGTTATGTATGGTGAGGTGTAAAGTATAAAGTGAAGAATAATTGTGGTATTGTTCTCGTATAGTAGAAAATTCGTGTTCATATAGATATTACAAAAAAGATTTTGTGAAATGCATTATCTAATGAAGTGTGATGCTGATAATTCGTATTGTACCGTCGAGGATTATCAGGTTATTCACGACCCCGATGTTCCTCCAACAGTGAATGATAGCGTTTCTTTTTATTGGGGAAACGACAAATACATGGGGACCATATTAAAAACATCAGGTGATGCCATCTATGTTTATTTTGTTTTTGTGCTTCATTTTATGAATAATAATCTTTGTTTTATATAATAAAAATATATCGTTGTATCTAACCTCTATTATATCGCGTCCCTAATGCCATAAAGGCATACGCTGTATATATAGATCTACCCTAAGAGCCATGAAGGCATATACATTTTTTTATTCGCCCAATCGCTTCAGAATAACTTGAAATGAATATTCTAAAAAAAATTAAAAAATTAATGCCAAAAAGGCATATCTTTTAGGACATAGGCCCTTTTGGTTTTAGGTGAACTGATTTTTTTTTTTTTCATCTGTCTATGCGTTTTTCATATTTTCAAAGCGATAGGCGAAGTTTGAAAAAACTACATGCCTTTTTGGCATTAGTATGCCATAAAGGCATGTAACGACGATATGCCTTTATGGCATTAGGGACGCAATATACTATTCTGAATTCTAAATTTTATCTATTACAATTATTTTAGATGACGTTGATGAATTAAAAGAATTGGCTAAAAAATGGTCAATGAAAAGACAAACCCGCGCTGACACTAAAAATTCTTCACCTCTCCCTCCCAAAAGATCTCGAAAGCCGGAAAAAAGTTGGTCGTTTAGTGAACAAGATAAGGATTCTCCAGTCAAAAAAGATGAAAAAGTGAGATCAACAAATCATACTGATTATAATATGTAATAAATACCAAGTATAAAGGTCGAACGGTTAAACTAAAAACTTTTATTTCTAAACCTTATTAATTATAGGTTCTAAATAATAAAGCTGATACCAAGCAATCCAAAAATCTCAAGCAGCAAATAAAAACCTTAATCTACAAAGATACAGGCGCACTTGAAGAAGCAAACAAGTCTACATCAGCATCAAAACCAGATCCCAAAACCAGCCCAAGTAAAGAGGAACTCAAACTCTTGATCGAACAACAACAAAAGCTCCTTGCATCTAGTAAAATATATTTACTTATGATTTTGATTATTGCTTACACACAAAATTGATTAAACTTGTTCTTTTTATTCTGGTATATAAATATATGAAAAAAATTAATTGATAATATTTATCTACTCAGTTCAAGGTACACCGTCAAGTACTAGCACAAAAGATGCATCCAGTTCAAAGAGAGTTCTAGAAAAATATTTCCCTTCTGATGACGACGATGATAGTGATAAAGATGATGATGAAACGAGAGAACAAAAAGATCGTAATGATGAGTCTCCGGAAGGCGAAGAAGACTTTGATAAGAACAGCAGAGACCCACAGAACCATGATGCTAAGTCAGCTGAACTGGATAATTCTGAGCTGACAGGTGCCTTAAAAACTGAAACCGGAGAAAATGTAAACCCTCAGTTGTACGGGCGAAACTCTAGTGAACCGGTGAGAAATAATATTATTCATAATGATAAACAAAAATAATATGAATAATAATACTCATGACAATAAAAAAATAAGTCTAATTCAATGAAAAGTGATTTTTACCTTCGTTTAATCAAGTATATTTATGAACCTGAAGTTTCAAACGTTACCGTTGAATGAATTTTTTTTTTCCAAAGTTTGTTGAGACATTTTATGTCAAAATTTCTTTACAAATAGAGTTTGTAAAAATATTTAAACAAAAAATTTGTTGAACGGCAACATTAGAAACTTCAGGTTCATTTATATTTCCCTTTGCTTGTAGATATTAAAATTATTTAATACTACTGAATTTTATTAGTATTATTTTTTTTATAATCAGATGGTTTTACTGAAATACAATATTTATTGTAAGAAGACAGCTTTCGATGACGCAGTCGATTATAGTCGAAAATCCGCTACGTCGTTTTTACGTCGTCTAATGAACGGTGTTTTTAAGCGTAGTGCTATTTTGGATTGCACATATAGTGGACGACCTCCGAATGCCCAAGGCGTAGCTAGGAAATCTGAAAAAGTACAATCCTTAGACAGAACTGCCAAGAAAGCTGTTATAGGTAAATGATATTTTTATTTTTTGTTTCAATTAAATTTTACCTCATCTCAATTTAAAATCATGAGAATTTAAATAAAGACATTTACAATCATAAACAATCCTTAGGGGAGCCTATACTGGAATTTGGAAAAAATGGTTTTTAATTTGTTGAAGGTGTACAAGAGGTCCAAATAAAAAAAGCCTACGCGTTACTTTGTAAATGATCCTAGTATCTATATAACGAAAAAAAACAATCTTCTGCCATGAAAGTGTAGACGCAAGGAACCTTTCACAGAACCTTGCAGCGCAGCGAAGCAAAGTTTCTGCAAAAGGTTCTTTGCGTCTACACTTTCATGGTATAGGATTGAATTTTGTTCTGTATATAACTACTACTATATCATTCACAACTTAGCGTAGAATTTTTTCAATTGGACCTTTTCTACACCTCTGAAAAATAAAAAAACTATTTTTTGTTCAAATTTCAGGTTAGGCCCCCCGTTATCTTGCGACGGTTTATCTTATTCATTAGGACTTTTTTTCAGGTGCTTTATAAAATCTTAATAAAAAAGATGGAAAATAGCAGTTTCATGATTGTTAAATTGTGGATAGTCTTTATCCAAATTCCCATGATTTTGATTTCATTCACTATTTTTCTGGACGTGAAAATTATTACGTCTAACGTATTTATTATAATTTACCACACATTTGAATTTGTATTACAGAATTTTGCTCCGAATATGCTTCCAAAAAGGGATGGTCAGTGTCGAGCGACGCAGAGTTGCGTAAAGCTATGACTCAATGGATCGGCGAAGTCAAGAGGGAGATTAAAAAAAATCTGAATAAAAGTGCATAATTCTATCTTATGGATGAGATCATCGTTTTTATCGTTTATATTTTTTTCTTTCAGTAGTCACCTGTTTTTATTTTTAGTGACATGGTAGTTCTTTCATCTATAACATTTCACAAAAATTAGACTTCAAAAAGTTTATTTTTCTGTTTTTTTAATAATAATTCGTTTGATATATAATATTACGGAAGTATGTGACGTAAAAAAGTATTTAATATGTGATTATTGAACTACGCAATTAGAAATAATAATTAGAGTAAATTCTCGTACCTATGACGTGCAATGAAACAAAAGGCTAAATGTCTGTGATATAATAGATGGTAACATAGCTATATTGTAACGTATCCAGCACTAATACAGCGCTGGATCACATAGACGACACACCAACACCAACACGCAATCATCAGACATCACGTGACACCGAATACACGGTATATAAAGGGCGACGCTTCGGCATATCATCAGCGTTAGTCGAGCCAAAGCGGCCTTCACGTCTCATTATATCTTTGTTTCGCCAGTCAGCCAAAGCGGCGGCTGAGCCATTAGCTTCTCATAACATATAAATTCTATTTAGCCAAGGCGGCATTAGAATAAATTTCAATATAATAGATAAACTCGTATAATTGGTAAAGTACCATTATAACGTAGTCAAAAAACAATTCAATTCAAAATTAACTTTTTTTCTCATTCCTCACAAATATAAAATCAAGCTCAAATCAGAACGAAAACAAAACAAATCAGAAACGCTCATAATTTAAGGTTAGGATTAAGGCTATTTGTAAGTATTGTACTATTCATTTAAGATAAAAATTATAGAGTCAAACAGATAGAACTGTAATAGAATTATTATTTGCTAACGTGTAAAATTTGTTATTTGATAAATCTAGTTTACGACCTCATGGTCAATCATATCATAAAAAGCCAGGAATCTGATTTCTATTTCCCATTTTCCTTGCTCAGTTTCACTTAAATCCTTCATCTTTTTCATAAACTCGTTTTAGCTAGTTACAGCATTGGTGCGGGAATTCGTACAGTTACGATAGAGCTTTCATAGCTATCGTAGTCTGGGAATTTCCAATCTTATGTCTGAAGTGCAGCCGGGGTGCGTTTGGTTGAATCAGTTATAATAGAGCTTTGATAGCTATTATAGTCTGTAATATCAAACATAGCCAAGGTCTGTAGGGATGCAGCTAGTGTAGAACAAAACCTACAATAGTCTGTATTAGGGTTTTATGGGTTTTTTCAACTTTCCCCAGGAGGAGCTCCAAAAATCACACCCGTGACAAAAAACTCACGCGGACTTGCATAATTTCACCAGCCTTCAGCTGGTGAAACAGTTGCAGTAAGTTACAATATATATTGTAACGTGGCAAACGTTTAGACCTCCTCCGTACCAGCCTAAACAAGCGTATGTATCCCCGAGAGCCCAAAAGTCCCGTTAGCTAATTTGAATACTGCCACCCTTCGTCCTAGCGACGCCTTATCGACCGTAGATCCTCGGATTGGTCTATCGATGACGGCTGGCGCTAGCAGGACGAACGGCGATAAGCAGCAATTAGCATTCCGGAAACGAAGAGCCACTCATTGTCTAGCCGTTGCGAATAAGACGTGCCATTATTTCAGTGAGCCGAGAGAGAGAGTTTATAGCGTGTTTTGAGGTGTTAGAGTTTGTTGTGTGAGGTGATTTTGTTAATTGTGACCCCTGCTATCGTTTATTGGACTTGATTTGGATTTTTGGACTTGACTGCTTTTGATTTTGGATATATACGACCCTCGCCTGCCCACGGACACGAGCCGAACACGAGGCCGAGCCAACGTATCAGATCAGGTAGGATCTATCCAGTCCAGATCTTTCCAGATCGCTTTCATTCTTCCCCTAGAGTCCCTAAGGTCCCTTTTGAGTCTCGAGTTAGAGTCAGGAAGCTCTTCGTTCCCTAGTACCGTCATTAGTATCGAGTCCCCCGAGTACCGCGTGTAAGCTGAGAGCCGGCAAGTTTGAACTTGTTGTTCTCGGTGGCTGTCGATTCTGCGCGTAAGCGTTCCGGCTTGCATCGCCGCTGCGCAGAAATTCGCCTAGGCAGAGTTGACGCCATATTGCCCGAGTCTCTGACGTCACGCGCCGCAGATCGTCTGCTGCGTGTCAGAGCACTCTCGTGGCCGAGTTCCGAGTGAGTACCGCTCCCCTTCCCCTCCCAGCTGTTGAGTGATCAGCTGTCAGTTAGAGACTAGAGGCAGCCGCCTCGAAATCAACTTGACAGCCAAGCCTCCAGCTGGTGGTAGCGAGGAAGGCTATTCCCCTACGCCTGTGATAACTGAAACCGTACCTTTTTCTAGCTTTAGTATAATTATTATTTCAACTTGAGAGAATTTATATATTAGAGTAGAGCCACTTTTGAGTATTAAATAGTATAGTCGAGTCATTTAATTTTGTTCTAGTCGTTCATTCCATATAATTTAGTCTTATTATAAAACATAAAATAGCGGTGAGAAGAGCCGAAGCCAGGTGGTAGGCTGTTCAAATTAATACCACCTTTTCTTTTTTTCTTTTTAATCAATAAATAATATTCAAACCTAAAATCGTATTGTGTCAAGTGTTTTTATTTCTCGCCCCCACGAACTATCCCTCTACCGATAGCTAGCCGAAGCAAGAGAGAGAGAGAGAGAGGACTCTGAGCCCGGAGTCTGGCGCCCAACATACATCCTAGAGCTAGTCGGAGGAGGTAAAGCGTTGGTGCTAATTTGATAACTGATCGTAGTTCCTGCGGGTAACACCCGAGCCCGCGGGAATCGCTGTTACAATATATGTTAATTATAATATAAAACTGAATATTGCGTCAGAGTCAGTAAAACCAAAAATTAGTATAGTACGAGTGTGTAAACTATAATTATGATTATATTGATGAAAACAGCTAGTATCATAAGTAAAATAGCTTATAATTTTATATATCATTAGTGTATCTTCTGAATAATTTCATTATTAATAAAATAAATTCCGCAAAGTGACAAATTCTTGTTTTTTATTTTTCTCAGAAAAATAATGGATTTTGATGACATTATATATAATTATATATAATTATATATAATTTATATATAATTATATAAAAAAATGGCCCGATATGATTATATACAATTATATACAATTCTATATAATTTTATAGATTTATATACAATTGTATATAATTGTATATAATTGTATACAATTGTATATAATTATATCGGGCCATTTTTATTATATAATTATATATAAATTATATATAATTATATATAATTATATATAATGTAACTTTTCACAGGTTTGCGATATAGAAGATATCACAAACCGTGCCGTTAGTGTGAGTTCTATTGCTCGGTTAATGTTTTTCGGGACCACTCTTAATAATTAGACTATTGACGCTAATCTTACGGACCTCAAACGCACTGCGTTATCAGCCGTCTCCCTGACGAATAGGTACACGCAGACGTGCAACTACCGTCTTCTTCCCAGTTAGTAAACAAACCTACGCTCAGAACTGTGCCTGCAAGTGCAGACAAAGTCTGTCTCAGACTTTGACAAGGTTAGACCTTGCCGAAGCTGTCTCTACGCTATAGTTAGTAAGTTGAATTTACAAGACCTGGAAATTGGCGAAAAAGGGAGGCTGCGACAAATTATGCTTTTTCTTAATCAAACAAAAAATATCATTTATTCAAATAAACTTAAACTAAGGTTGCAACCAACTAAAATTATATTTACACTGTTGCGTTTGTTTGTGTGAATTTAATATAACTTTTGCACAATAATATTCTTTTCATTACGTGACTTTTAAATGAGTGATTATTTCTATTTTCTTTTATGATAATAATTTTCTGATAAACTAATAATTTTCCGAAATATAATGTGAATCTAATGGTATATTACTTCTTTAGTTAATATCCAACAAAATTGAAATTAGAGGTTAATGATCACTCGAGCTCTATGCTACGAGTGTCGAATTTGAGTATTGAAGTGAATAGTGAGACAATGAGGCGTGTGGCCTATCAATTGCTGCTCTGCTGAGCGCCGTCGCAACTTATATACGATTTGTGACGTCACACGGCAGACGCGTTTGCTCGAACGTTCTAGATGCTTCGCTCTTTCGCCGTTGATGATTGGTCGATTTGAACTAGCTGTCGTACTCAAATGCTACCGCTCAGGCCTAGGTGGCCTGATACGTTACAATAATTATATAAAATCTTTTTTCCGCGGGTTGTCACGAAAGTGAAATTCTCAGTAATACCAAACACTGACTTGTTGATTTCGCATAACAAATTTGTAAGTCGTCCACGCCTGAATAAAACGTTGGGTCGCGAGTAATCACCTCTGATTCATTACACTACGAGCAACCCCTGGGTACCAGAAAAAAAAAAATCTTTAAAGCCCTCCACAGCCGTTAGGAGGAGTTTCCGACCATAAGTGTGTTACCTCAAAATGCTTGTCTGAGCAGCCCCAACATACCCGTGACGTATTGACAGAGTTAAAGGATTCACCCTGTAGATATAGTCCCATGGTTATTTTTGCTTCGGCAGTATGGATCCGTCGCTATGACTATATATATTGTAACTTATTGCAACTGTTTCACCAGCTGAAGGCTGGTGAAATCATGCCAGTTCGCGTGAGTACAGTGTCACGGATTATGATATTTGGAGCGCCTCTGTGAAAAGTTGAAAAAACCCTTAAATTACCCTATTACAGACTCGAATAGATTTTTCACTATCAGAGCTGCCTCCGTACGGATCTGGGATATGTCAAATTCGCCAGACAAAGATAGATGCTATAGAACTATCTAGCTGTTGAATTTGACGCACCAATACCGTTTAAATCAGATCTGGGATATGTCTAGCTCACCAGACTAAGGTAGGTACCATAGAGCTACCTTAACTGAATGAGATCAACGCACCGATACTGATATCTAGCTATAAATGGTTCTAAGTTAACTGAAAAATGAAGAAATTAATGAGAACAAAGTAATAAGAAAATAGAGAAGAAAGACCAGATTCCTGATAATTTTAAATGATCATAAGATCATTCCCTATTTTATTTCAACAAAAAAATGGTGTTCCATAGGAATTCTATATACAAAATAATATATAAAAAAAATAAAGAAAGAAAATGTAGAACATAGCATAATAATGATCTTTAGAAACGAATTTCTGAATACTTAACCTAACTTAACCTAATCGCGCGCTTGCACAATGTGCCGGACTTTGTGTTTTGCTTTTAGCTCTTTGAATTTGATTTTAGATTGATTTTATAGAACTGCCGCTTTGGCTAAGACTATGTTTTGATATTTTGTTTTTGATATAATTGCCGCTTTGGCTAATTATTCGATTTTATTTGAATTTATAATATTGTGCCCGCTTTGGGTCTTTCTGTGTTTGAAAAACAATAGAAATTGAGTTTATGAATTAAACAGACGTTATGAGTCGGTTGGCCGCTTTGGCACAAGTCCGCTCACGAGCCGTGAGACGGTCGCCTCCCTGACGACTTTTGCGCAAGGTTGTACGAAGGTATACATACCGATATTAAACGGTATATTTCCGGATTTACCACGGGTAATCACTTCAGAAATACAGAATGTTTGCGCCTTTCTGCATACCATGTTCTACCGGCACTTCTACCGTATTCACGGGTACTGAACACAGTTTTCATACGGTGTGTACACCGTTACTATACTCTGTATGATGCGACCATTTCCCTGGTCCCTTCAAAAAACTAGGTTCTACCGCACTATGTGTACCGAAGTTCTACAGTTTTGATACCGTATTCTTACCATATTCATACTGTATTCTTACGTCATTCATACCGTATTCTTACTACATTCATACCGTATTTCCACCGCATTTATACTGTATTCTCAAGTCATTTACACCGTATTCACACCACACAAATACCCTATTCGAACCGCATCCATACCTGAAAAAAAAAATTCAATAACAAAAATTGGGAAAGTGTGAGACAGCGACGCCTCGGCGGCAGAAGACATGTAACGAATTTCATTTAGAAATAGTGCTCTTCAATAGATTTCAACTAACGCAGGGATGGCATGATTCATAATGAAATTCCATGTATGCCTTCGCACCAAAGCGTCGCTTTTTACTGAGCAAGACATATCTGACTATTCTGTACATGGTATTTAATGCTCACAGGACATTACAATAATTTACTATCATTACATTGAGAGACATATGACATTGCAGACATAATATTCATATATTCATATAATGATCTTATTATCTGCGAAAATATTAATTGGACCCTAAAATATACAGTATACTCGACAGAAAAGATATATAGTATGGTATTAGATAATTCCTGTAATCGTTGCCTAATTTATTGTCATAAAATAAATAATAATTGAAATATTTACAAATAATCAGTTAGGTTTTATCCACACCGCAATAAATTCTCACTGCAAACGATCTGCAGTGTGATTTTTTTTAAGCAGAGTCGCTAATAGTTTCAACATTTATAATCCGATTACAAGTTATAACAGCGATTCCCGCGGGCTCGGGTGTTACCCGCAGGAACTACGATCAGTTATCAAATTAGCACCAACGCTTTACCTCCTCCGACTAGCTCTAGGATGTAGTTGGGCGCCAGACTCCGGGCTCAGAGTCCTCTCTCTCTCTCTCTCTTGCTTCGGCTAGCTATCGGTAGAGGGATAGTTCGTGGGGGCGAGAAATAAAAACACTTGACACAATACGAATTAGGTTTGAAATATTATTTATTAATTAAAAAGAAAAAAAGAAAAAGGTGATATTAATTTGTACAGCCTATCACCTGGCTTCGGCTTTTCTCACCGCTACTTTATGTTGTGTAATCTAAATAACGATAAACTAAATTAAATAAAATAAACGACTAGAAAAGAAAATAAATTAAAAAAAACTCTACTCTAAATTATATAAATTCTCAAAAGTGACTCTACTCGAAATAATTAAATATTATAATAAAGCTAGGAACAGTATAGTTGACGGTTATCACAGACAGTAGGGAATAGCCTTTCTCCTACGACCAGCTGGAGGCTTGGCTGTCAAGTTGATTTCGAGGCGGCTGCCTCTAGTCTCTAACTGACAGCTGATCACTCAACAGCTGGGAGGGGAAGGGAATCGGTACTCACTCGGGACTCGGCCACGAGAGTGCTCTGACACGCAGCAGACTATCTGCGACGCGTGACGTCAGAGACCCGGGCAATATGGCGGCGACTATACTCTGGCGAATTTCTGCGCAGCGGCGATGCAAGCCGGAACGCTGTCGCGCAGAATCGACGGCCACTTAGCGAACAACAACAAGTTCGAACGTGCCGGTTCTCAACCGACACGTGGTATTCGGGGAATCGGGACTAAAGACGGTACTAGGGGAACGAAGAGCTTCCTGACAAATATCTCGAGACTCAAAAGGGATTTTAGGGACTCTAGGGGAAGAATATAGACGATCTTAGGGGGTCTGGACTGGATTGATCCTACCTGATCGATACGCTGGCTCGGCCTCGTGTTCGGCTCGTGTCCGTGGGCAGGCGAGGGTCGTATAATTCAAAATCAGCAGTAATCAAGTCCAAATATCCAAAATCAAGTCCAATAACGATAGCAGGGGTCACAAATAACAAGATCACCTCACAAAACTCTACAAAACTCCTCAAAACACTCTACAATACTCTCTCGATTCAATTGCTATGATGGCACACGGGTTTTACTCAGCGGCTAGGCAATGAATGGCTCTTCGTTTCCGGGATGCTAATTGCTGCTTATCGCCGTTCGTCCTGCTAGCGCCAGCCGTCATCGATAGACCAATCCGAGGATCTACGGTCGATAAGGCGTCGCTAGGACGAAGGGCGGCAGTATTCAAATTAGCTAACGGGACTTTTGGGCTCTCGGGGATACATACGCTCGTTTAGGCTGGTACGGAGGAGGTCTAAACGTTTGCCACGTTACAAAGTTTATCGATAGAAGAATGACTAGTTTCATACTGAGAATCAGTTAATAATATCGAGTATCTACGTTTTTTCCAGTTAGCGTATTCCAAATTTAAGAATTATGGCTAACGACGGGTTCGTCTCGAAAAACGTCAAGCACACGATACAGTTTTTGAAAATATCACACGTGGATACGTCACCGAAGAAACAATGTAACATGCACCTGGAACGCATGGAATTAACGCGTAGAATTTTGTCAGGCAAATATCAGCGAATACACAATTAAACGTAGGAGATACTGAAATTTGAGTGCGAAAATTTCGAAAAATCGATTTTCGGTTTTTTACGGAAAAGTGAAATTTAAACCCTTATCTATACGTACACAAATCCTTGAGCCGAAAAAAAATTTATTGTGCCACGTTTACTCAATAAAACGTATAATGTTACAGTAGAAGTTCCTAATTTTCCTACATTTCGGTTATTGGGATTGGAATTTGTGAAAATAAGTAACCTGAGGTGCGTTTTTCCATCAAGCTACCACACTCAAGTGATTCACGTGATGAAAAAATAATAAAAAAAATCATAAAAAAAATATTTTTTCAAAGTCACTGCTACGCTCTGAAATAGCATATTACGTATCGCCTTCGGTTCGGGTGTCAATCTGACACGCAGTTTGGGATGGCCTTTTTCACTCCCGTGTGACGTATACTATTTTTCACCACCCCCTGGCATCGGAAAGTACGACTTCCCGTTCACGCGAGGGGCCGAAAGATGCACTTTCCGTGCAGGTGTGGTGAAAAAACATTCTAGTGACTCAGTTCTTTTACAGTTGATTAGTGCTATTTTGATACATAGTTCATGATTTTTCAAGATTTTATGTCCTCCGCTGAACAAAAATTCAGTCCATCAAAGACAACGCAGTTGTCGTATGGTACAGGTTGCTGCGTTGCATGAAATTTCTTTAAATTTGAAAAAAATATTCTGTATGAATGTAGGTAATTTATGGGCAAATCAATAATATTTCATGTAGTATTAAAGTTTTAGACATATCAATTTTTGATTGTAAAATATTTTTTACAACACAATGTAAAAAAAAAATCTCAAAATCAAAAATTCCTATGTATAAAACTTGAATGCTACATGAAATATTATTGGTTTGCTCTGTGCTTACTGTTTCAAATGACTTGAAATTTGAAACCCGTTTTTTTTACAATGTCTCTGTTTTGAGATGGCAAACATGTGTGTTAAATTTTATTTGAAAATAGCAAAAGGGAAAAGGGAGTATTGATTTGGAGGATGGCAGCGCGGCCGTTGAGCGTCTGAAAGAAGTCTTTTCCTTGGGAAAGTTGCTCAATAGATTTCTATTAAGCAACTTCTTACTGCGTGACGCCAGGCTCGAGGGAAGTATGGATACGATGATTTAGCTTCAGATGGCGAGCGTTGACCTCCCGAGCTATGCTGTGACCGCAGGACGTATCAAAACTACACAGGTTAGCTTTCGTGTGTAAACGATGAACAAGTTCCACTTCGCGAGCATTCACCTTCAGAGTTATGCTGTGACCACAGGACGTATTGAAACTACACAGGTTCGTATCTTTTTACGCCCTGAAAAAAAAAGGTTACGAAAACACGAACGACAATGACAATGATGACAATCGCAGGGCTACCTGGTTGACCCAAATGTTTATACATGTAGATTATGAATATAAAATCACATTAACTATCCAAGAATGAAAGGTAAATTTGATATCGTGTGTGTGTGTGTGAATGTATCGTTGATACCATAGTAGAACCTCTATCCCGAACGCCACGTTTTCCTTCAAATATGGAATCCTGGGTTTGATCCGCAGAACGTCGATATGACATACATTTTCCTCGGAGATCTCGTGTGGGTCGTATTTTGTGTTCAATACTTCATTGGGCCACTTATAAGACGAATTGGTAAGCACGTACTACACACATTCTCAATGAAGGGGGTATAAACACCTTGAAAATAATTTTTCGAAAATCACTGCTACGCTCAGAGAAAACATTTTACTGACTCATTTTTGTTATGGTTGATTAGTGCTATTTTGATACATACTTCAAGAATTTAACAGATTTTATGTCTTATGCTTAACAAAAATTTAGTCCACCCAAGGAAAAGTAGTTGTCGTAGGGTACAGGCTGCTGTGTTGCATGAAATTTCTTCAAATTTGGAATAAAGATTCTGTAAACCAATAATAGTTCATGAATTAAAGTTTTGATGACATTTCATTTTTAAAAAAACAACAATGGATGCTTATTCTAGAGAGTTCAAGGTATGTTCCATATTTTTTTGATTGAGATCGGACTGATAGTTTGCATGTAAGAGCGTTTTGAAATCCGTCAAGGTCTATCTGACCCAGTGTGACAACGGCGGGATTCTACAGAAGAGTGACAACAGAGGGTTAAAGTTGAGACATACAACATTGTTTGTGTGTATATTATTTGATGAGCCTTGCTCCTTCTGCAGGAACGGTTTCGCGTTTGTACGTGACGACGAATAAGGGTATGTAATTAATTTTCAAAGAAACTTACCTTTCAACGGTCGAGGTGGTTTTACTTATACGCCCAGTGTACTTCGTCTCGGTCTTTCCCTGGTAAATCGAATGCAGTACATGCTCCGTTTTTCGGTGAAGTGCCCTTTTGAACGTTGGGAACAACTTCATTTTCTTTATCTCTAGTATCTCGGTTTCCATGCCTGGCGGGACGAAGTAATATCGGTGGAGGCGACCGTGATAATTCAGCAGCCACATACTCGGTTCGTTTATAGATCACTCGTCATCTTGCATCATCTGTGGTACCTGTGTAATTTCAATAGCCGAATTTACCTAACCCTTCGTTGTCACACTTCCGGAGAGTGTCGAATTTCAAATGACGATCGTGAAAAAACTATCCGCCATATTGGGATGCTACACTACAATAATTTCAAACAGCAATTTGATTATCAGTATAAAAATGATATTTAATACTAGAAAATCTCAGATGCAAATTAAAACAAATTTATAACAATTTATTTATATGTTAACTATATAATTAATAATTAAACAACATTTTATTAACTATATAAGCTAATTAACTATATAAGTAACTATATAAGCTAGAGATAAAGTATTTATGATTGACAAGTTAAAAAAAATTAGAATTTGGTAAATTAATTAAATTGATTAATTAAATTTTTTTAATTAATTAAATTAATTAAAACAAATTTATAACAATTTATTTATATAATAACTTGTAACGTGGTAGACGTTCAGGCATCTACCTAAACCGGCCTACGGACGTACCTGAGCCCGGCCGCACGATTCAAATCGTGCCGCCCTCGTTCTGCCGAGTCCTAATGGCCGCTGCACCTCGCACATGGCGAGTAGGTCGCCGCCAGCGCTCACAGACCGGGCGACGCCGGTTGGTACTAAAGATAACGGAAGAGGAGCTCATTCCATTTTTGGGAGCTATAGCGAGTGCCTCGTGCGGTTATAGAAAATTTTCCAAAGCAAAGATTGATTGATTGATTAATAGTTTATTTATGCCCTAGTCAGCTGTCCATGGGGAAAATAAAGAATGGAATACAGTGACAAGCTGATAGTTAACAGTGGTAGAGAATACAAAGATAGAGAACTTAATCTAAAAGTAGTAATAACTAAAAACTAGAACTAGGAGTGTAAAATTAGAAGACAATAACGTAGTAATAAAGTAGAAAGAAGCAAATAATAATAACAAGTCCTGGCATTAAACAGTACAGTAACATTAAATAGTACATTCAAAAGCAGTAAAATAACACAGCAGCTAAGCCGACTCAGCGTCCAAATTAAACAAGTGTTTAAAAAGCAAGGGCTTAAACGACCTCAGAGTTTGGGCACCTATCACCTCACCCGGAAGCGAATGCCAAAAATAAATGGCATGCAACTGAAAGGAGTTGCGATAGGTCTCCGTTCGATGTTGAGGCACAGCAAATACAGTAGTGCCCACTTGGCGAGTGGGACGGCCATCTAGAGGGGCATATGGCGTAAAAAGCTCAGACAAATAGGTCGGCAATGTCCCCTGGAGGAGATTGAAAACGGTAATGCCCATAAAATAGAGACGCCTCGAACGGACAGTGAGCCAGCCTAACTGCCTGCGATAGGGAGTGACATGCTCGTCCCGCCTAAGATTAAAAACGAACCTAATCGCGGTGTTCTGAAGGCGTTGTAAGGTGGTGTTGAGCTCGCGAGAGAGGTCGTTATAAACTAGGCAACAGTAGTCAAACTGAGGAAAGATAAGGGAAGCAACAAGTCTAGCCCTCAACTCACGTGACAAGGCATTCCGATGATGCTTGAGCTTATAAATTGAAAAATTGACTTTACTGGACACCGCGACAACGTGACCCCGCCAGGAGAGATTTGACCTCATTACAACACCTAGGTTGCGCACTTCCGCAACGTACGGAAGTACAACATCGTTCACGACAATAGGAGGAAGACTCACGAGATTAAGACGATTAACGTACGTGCCACTGCCAGAAATCAAGACCTTGGATTTGGCTAGGTTAAGCTTAAGGCCATTAGCAGCAGCATAGTTGGCTATAACATTCACATCATGCACAATCTTAGCAATACCCCCCGCGAGATCAGACGGAGGGCAGGTAAGATATATTTGAGTGTCATCAGCAAAAATTAGATGACGTGAGTAGCGCAAGCCAGATCCAATGTCATTGATAAATAAAGAAAAGAGCAAGGGACCGAGAACGGATCCCTGGGGGACACCCGCCCGAGTGTGAAGCCAGGAGGAGCAAGTACCGCGATCGTCAATCACTGCCTGGGACCTACCCACGAGATAGGAGTGGACCCACCGCAAAGAATCGATAGAAAACCCAATCCCTTCCAATTTAACTAGGAGCCTATGATGGTCGACTGTGTCAAAGGCCTTACTGAAGTCAAATAAGACCAGAATCGTAAGACATCACTGAGACAGCACTGCGCAAAGGAGAGGTAGAGGACCTAATTAAAGTAGTAACCATTCCTGGCGTAACTGGAGAAAAATGAAACGCCGGTCTGTCGAGACTCGAAAAACCAGACAAGGCGGTAGAAAAGTTAAAAGCGTCGAAGTCGATAGAATTAAAATTAAGAGCATTAGTGTGGGGCTCAGACGCCTCGTTAGAGTAGGCAACAAACGCCACATTAAGCTCATCGAGGGAGTAAAAAGAGAGCGGTGAAGTCAGTCGTTGTTTCACCAAACCTAGCTTTGCAAGCTCACGCCATAACTTCGCACAATCAGTGATATTAGAGAGAACACGCCAGTTATAATCATCGGTCGCTTGCCGCAGGTCAATCGTGAGCTGATTCCGAAATTGTCTGTAAACAACAAGCGCTAGCACACTGCCAGAACGCCTAGCCTGCTTGTACAGCGAGTTACGTCTCCTGATACGCGACTCCAGAAGCTCAGTAAGCCACGGAACGCGAGGCTTCCTAACAGTGAAGGTAGAGATAGGCGCGTGTAAATCAGTAGAAGCAGTGAGGGATCCGTTAAGACCCTCCATAAAGGAGTCCAAGTCACCGCCCAACGAATGTCGGCCCGGTAGCTCCGGACACCTAGACTGAAGCTCGCTTATGAGTGAAGTCGAAAAGGCGCTGGCATTAAAGTGCTTAAAATTACGACACGTGATGGAACGAGGCTGATAACTCGCCACATCAAACCTATAAGTTAACTCAATCAAGTCATGGCCAGCTATAAAAGGGGCATCTGATTTACGATAAAATAGCATCTTCAGCGGAGATTCAATAATAAAAACGTCGAGCCACGAGTCGGAACTAGATGTATGATGTGTGGCGTCAGAGTCAACTATAAACAGAGCTTGAGATTGCACAAAATCCCGAAGGAAAGTGGGTCTCACATCCGAACTAAGTAAATTACAATTGAGATCACCACAAATAATTATGTTAGAGTAGGCAAAAGCAAGCTTGGTAAAAGCCGCAATAAAATCACCAAAAAGCAGGCCCTTGGGGCGTCTGTATAAACTGGCTAGCAGGAGTGGTTGGGCATTGACACTACGAATCTCCAAGATAATGAATTCCGGTGCATTAGAGAACGGTCCAGGGGAGGTTGACAACACTCTGACCTTAAGAGACGAGTGAATGTAACAGGCTACCCCACCACACTTCTTACCCTCTCTATCGTTGCGAATTAAAACATAGTCTTCCAGGCGTACCAAATCATCGGGAATATTGGAGTGCAGCCAGGTTTCCGATATAGAAATAATATGATAAAAATTAGCAGCTAAGTGAGCTTTGACGAGGTTAAAATTACCTAGCAGCGAGTTGGCATTAATCTGCACAATCTTGATATGCGAGTGAGACTGAGCAGTCCTGAGGGCCGGTACACGCGGATGTCACGCCAATTTACCAATATCATCATCGGATTTAATAGAAATAACAGCAGCTCCGTCAGTTTTGCGCACCCGAATAGAGCCAGACCGAAGCCAAACATATTTATACCCTAATTCAGCGGCTCTGGCCTTAGTGCGACGAAGCAAGTCGTACACGTCAGAGGGAACGAATTCATTGACGTATATCATACCAGATAGATTAGCTGCAAAGACGTCGCGAGCCGGCAAGTCCTTTTTAGTACGCTTTATCGAGATGATGTGATCACGTACCATAGCCGACTTAAGTGTCACAATGAGGGACTTGGTACTGGATGCAGCAGAGGTCGACGGACGAGGATTGCTGCCTACCGGATTAGTCGCTCGCTTAACTAAAGTGCGGATATCCGAGACTTCGCTAAGGAGTTCAGGGATTCCAAGAGCAGCAAAAACTTTTTGAACCACGGACCGCGGAGAGTCGTCAACGGAGACAGGTATACCCGCAAGAATGACTTCAGCGTGGACAGACGCGGGCGCAGTTGAGGTGGAGGAAGAAGCTCGAATTTGCTTAAGTTCACTTAAAATACGAGCATTAGAAGCCTCTAGCCGAGCAGTGTTAGCTTCCAACCGCGAAATCACATCATCGTGCTTGTTTAGTTTCTCGATCACTTCAGGTAAACAGCTAAGTTTGTTGGCAATATCCTCATCAATCTCAGTTTGCTTGGAGATGATCCCTGCCAAATCGACATTAGTTCTATTGGTCTGATCCATAGTGTTAATCAATCTATCCATAAGAGCCGCGTCCATAGTAAATGGACTAGGTAGAGCACAATCACTAACGCCGCTACTGCAGCCACCGGCACCACTACCAGTACTAATGCTACAGCTACTGCTCCGATCCCGAAGATGAGATATACAACAGGGATTCGCGCTTTTATATGTAACATAAACTGCACCGCAGCCCGGATGAAACAGGTGGTTGCACACAGGACAGGATAGCAACGAACCTGCAATGCCACGCTGACACCTAAAGCATGTAGGTGACATGCGAATCAACGGCGGCAGCAGCAGACAGCAAGTACCATATGACCGTAGAATCCAGCGAAGCACTGGGCAAGATGAGGCAGGGGACGTAATCCAGTAGAGCTCCAAAGTAAACAAGGCCGGAGCAGAAGAGGGAAGTCCAGGTCGGAACAATAGCGGCTACTACGCATGCGCCAGCAACGGTTTTGACGAAGATTAGGCACAACTGTCAGCGAAGCAGGTTGGAAGAAGTAGACTATTTTCCGCACAATCTCCCAGAACCGGGTGCAGGTATGAGAAAGAGCAGCAGGCAAGTGGAAAGCAATAATTTGTCATGCTAGTAACTGCAAAAAATAAAAGCCCGGAGGCACTTTGCGGCAGAAAAAATGACGCCAAAGGAGAGAGCGAAGTACAGTATGACTAGTAATACTCACAGCGACGACGACAAAGAGAGAGAGAGAGAGAGAGAGTTTTTGTTGGTGTAGAGAGTTTGTGAGAGTTTTGTGTACCTTGTGCCAACTTATAACGACCCGTGCTTGCCTTTGGAAATTGATTTGGATTGGATTACTGGACTACCGATTTGGACTACGACGACCTACGCACGACCCCGGCTCTCCGACCGTTTAATAAACTAATACCGTCGCACCCGGGAACGTAAGAGTCTCCAGACCAGGTAGGATTCATCTGATTTCCATTATTTGCCACCCCCCCTAGTACCAACCCGCCCCCGTAATAATTCTGAGCCTCGAGAAACCCCGTGCCTGAACCTTAATCGTTCCCCGCGAACCGTTGGATTCAAAGCCGGCACTGGTTAGTTGTTTTCGTTGCGCGTAGCCGTGTCAGTCTTGGTCACCGCTGCGCCGATTGCAACAGAAAGCTAGCCGACGCCATATTGCCGCAGACTTCTGACGTCACGCATCGCACTCAGCTGCTGCGAGGCAGAGTCTGTCGCATTCTCCTAGAGAGAGAGCGTGAGTTAGACCGTGGGTTGAGTAGACTTAGTCCTCCCTACCGTCTAACTAGACCGAGAGCACGAGTTAGTGCAAAGACGTATCATTTTAAATTTTTGTAAGAAGGCCATCCTAGAGAGAGAGTGAGCCTGTTTATTTTCTTGTGATTTTGATATTTTCTTTATTTGATAGTTTAGTATAATTTAGAGTAAGTAGAGTCAATATTATAATTTATCTTGTTTGTAACCTACGCCAGGTAGCGGGCGTGTTAACGATTCGCCACCTTTTCTTTTTTTCTTTTTAATAAATAATAGTAACTAATATTCGGTTTGTGTCTTTGTTCTTCGCCCCTACGAAATCCCTCTATCGTATAGCTAGTCAGAGGGTCCCAGAGAGAGAGAGAGAGGACTTCTGACGAAGTCTGGCGCCCAGCAAAATCCCCTACCTATCCGTTGGGCCTTGGTTTGTATTCGGCTTAATTTCTTGGGTACCCGAACCCAGGAATAACCCGTTACAAACTATATAATTATTAATTAATTAACATTTTATTAACTATATAAGCTAATTAACTATATAAGTAACTATATAAGCTAAAGATAAAGTATTTATGATTGACAGCTGTGCCAATCTTTTCAAAACGGCTTTTGCCGCACCAAACAGTTGGAACTTAACGATACTCTATGTACAGAGGTAGGCAACGAATCATCTGTCGCGATTCCACCCATACTTGTTGCCTACATTCGTACGTAGAGATCCGACGTCCCAGACGAAAACTACGAATTGAGTAATACGGTAAATCTATGGAAGGAGATGAAGATAACACTGAAGATAAAGTATTTATGATTGACAGTTGCGCCAATCTTTTCAAAACAGCTTTTGCCGCACAGACTAGTATGAACTTGACGATACTCGATGTACGGAGGTAGGCAACGAAGCATCTGTCGCGATTCCACCCATACTTGTTGCCTACCTCCGTACGTAGAGATCCGACGTCACAGACGACTCAATGCTACGGTTTTTGAATTGCTTTCTTCAACTGGCTCCGCCGGTTTTTTAACCAGTCGCTAGCCCAAGTCTTCAAGTGTAGATCTATCTGCTCCTCTTTACCCCGGATCGCAATTTTCCGTATCTTCTGCATTTGCTCACAGATGTTTGAAAACATACAGAATTCCATTAGGAAACCGAATACGTGCGACGTTCGCTAATACTATCCGAGACGTGTTTCCAGTAATCTTTGCTCGTTTACCGGACACGTATTTCGCGTAAATGCTCTCTATTATATTGTGCATCAAGGTAAGAAAATAGGTTATTTCTAACGAATGTGAAGTTTACATGTGTGATAAAAACAATATTGACGCTCACACTCACTTATTATTTTCGTGTAGTCGTGCACGTCCATTTCGGTTGATACAGCCGGAGCAACATTGGAATTGTGGTGTCTACGTTTGACACATAAGCTAAGTATTTTTTCGTCTGTCTACAGTGCTTTCATAATTTCGTTGGCTCTAATAATGTGAGACAACGTGAGATTGTATAATACGGATACAAGAAGCATGGATCGGTCGATATGAAAATTTTGCATTTGTGAAACAATGAAAAAGAGATGTAAAAATATCGTTTATGCGACCCGTTGTTTGAAAGTTCACTTTTTGAGCATTTGATTTAGGCCGCAAAGTGACCAATTTCAGGTCACTAAAATATAGTGAAATATTATAGGACAGGAGCCCATAATAAAAATATTATCGGACGATATGAATATGTTTCATCGAAATAAACATAGTCAGGTTGGTTTTGACTATGTTCACACATTATAAAATAAAATGTCTGAAAATGTCAAATGTATGAGTCAAAATATTTTGATACACTAAAACGCAATAACACCAATAATTTTGGAAACTATAGAGTAAGTATAAGTGTATAACACTTTAGGTGTGCGATTTTCCAAAAAGTGAACGTTCAAACAACGGATCGCATAAAATATTGTATGCACCAAGTCCGAGAAGTGTCAAATCCGGTATGGGTAATTTCCGAAATTCGCCTCTGAGTGTGTTGTGTCACAGCATACTTGATCGGCTCATATTAGAAATTACCCATACCGGATTGTGACACTTTTCGGACTTGATACATAAATAGCTATTTTCGATAAAAAAAAAAGCAATCGAAAAACTCGAAAAGTATCGAAAAACGATATTTTTACATCTGTTTTTCATTGTTTCACAAATGCAAAATTTTCATATTGACCGATCCATGCTTCTTGTATCCGTATTATACAATATCAAGTTGTCTCGGATTGCACATTATTAATATGGATTGTCCAACACGACAGACAGTTCGCAGACGTCAGAAGCGTAAATTAAAACAATACAGCGAGTTGTTCATACGTACTGGGTTGAGTACTACCATTCCACCTGGTTTGCTTGAAAGCGAGGTGAGTTTACACAATTTTGGATACCCGACTATTTTTCCCACGTACATAATACAAGATATGTAATTAACAACACAAGAATCCGAACGATTAGACACGTCAGTACAACTATTCGCGTGTCGTTAATCTTTGACCGAACCCTCCTTCTTATTTTTTTTTAAATGCTAGCAGATTCCAATGTCCTAATGAATAAATCTTACCACAATTGTGGTCATTTCTATACTCCAAAAACGGTTGTCCCTATTCCAACTGCTCATTTTTGTTTACGTGCAGCAGATATTTACGAGGATATGTATCGCAACCTTTTACATGATCATGTGGGCAAGATATCTTGTAACAAATTTTATATTTGTCAAACGTTTTTACTGTATAATCTATTATATAATCTTTATTTTATAATAATATATTTTTATCTAATGAGTCATGCCAACTTGACCAATTCCTTTTCCCTCGCATTTCACTCACCATTTTTTATTTGATTCATAATTTCTACTATAGCTAGGACAACTCTAATGCCGGGTCTACACACTATGATTATGATCGGGTAATTAGCCAATCACTGAATTTCCTCAACAGAAGTGACCAGTCAGTTAACAGATTTAATTCA
Organism: Tenthredo livida; assembly: GCA_963992785.1. Classification (NCBI taxonomy): domain Eukaryota; kingdom Metazoa; phylum Arthropoda; class Insecta; order Hymenoptera; family Tenthredinidae; genus Tenthredo; species Tenthredo livida. Next base: position 7,649,916 of record OZ023069.1, on the reverse strand, counting down.
ATCATACCAACATAATCATCAGGTGTAGACCCAGCATAACACCCTGCACGCATGAATTTTTTTTTTTTTTGGAATCGATATTTATTCATGAACGTTCGAAACTTACAGCAGAAAGACACTTTGTATTTTTATAAAAAAAACTCTCAAAAATTATGAGTCCTAAGACAATCATCTTGACTTCCATTCGGAAGTGGAAACTATTTTCCTTACATTTTTTTTTATGATTCAATTTAAAACGTGGTGGATACTAATTCTAACAATTTTTTCAATGCGGATAAATTGTATTTTTAGAATAATGGGTCGTAACCATCAGAGATACAATTGATTTCATTTTCTTAAATTTTTATATAAAAAATTATGGTCGCCATTATCCACTCCGTTATAAAGTTATATAATCGCACCCCAGGGTACATAGTTTATTTGCACTATCAATTGTTCGCTACCAACGAACGAAACAACGACGCAGTTGTCGGCAGGGTACACCATGCGATAAGAGACCGCGGGAGGATGTTTCTGACGTGGTAAATGCCCAAGAACTAGAAATTCCTCGTCCATCCGGATCTGTGAATAGAAATAGAGCCGACGACAGGCTGCCTGGTGACGATGACGATGATCAAGATCATGATGCTCGTGATGATAATGACGATGGCCATGATGACGACGGCGATGACGATGACGATGACGACAATGACGATGGCGGTGATGATGACGATGGTGATGGCGACAATGACAATGACGGTGATGATGGTGATGGTGATGATGGCGATGGCGATGATGGCGATGGCGATGGCTATGGCGATGGCGATGGCGATGGCGATGGCGATGATGACGGTGGCGTTGAAGGTAATGGCGACGTTATTTTAATATCGACAATTCCCCGCATTGCAATTTGCCGCTACGGGGAAAGCCTCAGGTGACTGCTAGAGATCATTTACTAGCTATAGTCTCGCTCTCGATAAGACATAAATTATCATAAGAAGCCACTTTGGATATTCTGAGGTGGATGTCGGACTCGCATGAAAGGAATCGTCTGCCAAAGACGAAGGATACCTTTTGGAAAGTATTGTGCCGGAATACAGCAACTATGAAACGCCAATATTACTGCCGACGATGCCAGGGATATTTTGGAGATACGTATCTGGAGGTGCCATGCATTTGGGGTACTTTTGACAACTTGACATTACCTCCTAAATCAAGCAACTGTTTTCCACACCGAACATGTACGCATCACTGCGGTATAAATTTCGTCGGGAAAAAAAGAATTTGAATGCTCTCGAGGATATCTACGATGGCGAGGCGTACAAATCCCAACATCTTTTCGTTGACCTTTAATACCGATGGCTGTAAAGTATCCAAGTCGTCGAATACTAGCGCGTGGCCCATTTATGTGCAGATCAACGAACTGCCGCCGCACATCCGAAAAAGACATATGATACTCGCTGGTATATACGTCGACGATAAACATCCGGTACTGAGTCAATTCTTTAAACCTTTCGTCGCTGAAATGAGAAAACTCTTCGATGAAGGTATATCGTGGCGGCCATACGAAGATTGCGAGATAACGTCAAAATTTGTGGTTGTCATCGGCTGCGTCGATTCTCCGGCAAGATCGAGTTTGATACGGATGAAGCAGATCAACGGCCGTTACGGCTGCTTACATTGCTACGCCGTCGGTCGTAGCATCGGACCTGGGAATTTTGTATATGCCGTCGCACACAGTTTCGGCCAAGTTCGGACTCACAATGAAGTAACGACCGATATGCAAGAAGCTCTTCGTATCGGAGAAACGACACGGGGAATGATGGGAGTTTCCTGTGTAACCGGGTTGCCTTTGTACGACGTATGCAAGGGTACTGTCGTTTACAGTATGCACGCGTGTTTCTTGGGTGTTGTCAAACAACATTTTCGTTTGCTGGTAGAGTCCGCTGGTGAGCGTTATTATATCGGCAATCCAAACAACGTTCGTGTGATGGACGAACGACTGTTATCGATTACGCCACCGACCCGTCGATCTCGAACTCCGCGGAGCATCACCGCTTGAAAGCAGTGGAAGGCTTCTGAATGGAGAAATTGGCTCGGATATGCGCCCGCGTGTTTAGAAGGTATCCTTGACGTCAGATACTTGAAGCAGATTTCGTATTTATCCGAGGCGATTCATTATCTAAATTCTGATTCGGTAACGCCAGAACAATTGGACTGCGCCGAAGCTTTGGTGGAAGACTATATCCGGCGCTTCGAAGAGTACTTTGGTGTTAGTAATATGACCTTCAACGTCCATCTCATGACACATATAACCACATGTGTCAGGAATTGGGGACCTATATGGACACATTCGGCTTTCGTGTTCGAATCGTGGAATAAAAAAATCGCCGACAAAATTACAAGTCCACAAGGTCGAGTGTTACAGGAAGCCTCGAGGTTCTTGGTTCACACCTTCGTCTCCTGCTCGGTGTCCGACGACCAGATATCACGTGAAGCTCACCGGTTAATTACCAACTTACTGAACACTAGGCCGATGTACGACTATGGCAATCATGCCGCAATCGTGATGACCGGCAGGTGCGTGCAACGCCGACCTACGGCAGCTGAGCAACGGCTACTTTTTGACGAGGGTTTTCATCCGAGAATTCTATTTTGCTACCGTAGTATACGTATTCGCGGTATCCGATTTGCTAGTCACGATCGTCGCGTGAAAAGTTGCGATTCCATTATTATGATGGCCGACAATCTGTTTGGTTTTATAATACACATAACGGAATTTCAGCACGAAGACGAGGAACGTCTCGTAATATTTGTGAAGCGTTTCAGGGCAGGGATTCTGTAACTTTCCGCTAGCTCGCTAACTCGCTAACTCGCTAACTTTTCGGCGAAAACCGTTGGTTGGCTGAGGAGCGTCCAATCGGAGATCGACCGACCCGTAACGATCTCCGATTGGACGCTCCTCAGCCAACCGACGGTCTTCGCCGAAAAGTTAGCGAGTTAGCGAGTTAGCGAGTTAGCGGAAAGTTACAGAATCCCTACCCAGAAGAATCGGATATTCGTTTCAAACCCGATACATACATAAAGTCGTTCTGTCCGACGACATTATATGCATCACCGACATAACAGTCGTTCGTCCGGCTGTTCGAATCGAAATGACTGATTATTCATATATATATCCGCTATCAAACCTTTCGGAGACTGATTAATTCACGAAGAAAGTTCGCCCGTTATGTGCTTTTGTGTCCAGACTTGTTTCGAATTGAAAATGTATAGTGACTATTGTTATTTGTGTAGTTCGTCAATCTGTGTTTATACGAGTGTGACCTCGGATGTCTTGGATCGTAGGTGTTAATTGCATCGTTGCAGCGAGTAATAAATGCAACATCCTGTATTTAAAATTTGGATTACTGAAAGTGCAATGCTATTTCGGTCGGTAACTTCACGCACTCTTAGTTTCATCGTACATCGAGCAGATTGTACAGGCATGCGCAGACAACAAATTGACGCAGAAGTGTTATAGTTACTTATATAGTTAATTAGCTTATATAGTTAATAAAATGTTAATTAATTATTAATTATATAGTTAATATATAAATAAATTGTTATAAATTTGTTTGAATTAATTTAATTAATTAAAAAAATTTAATTAATCAATTTAATTAATTTACCAAATTTTAATTTTTTTTTACTTGTCAATCATAAATACTTTATCTTTAGCTTATATAGTTACTTATATAGTTAATTAGCTTATAGGGGAAGGTAGGGCAAAACGGACCGGGAGGGCAAAACGGACCGCCTGAAAAATTTCTGTGGAATTATGATAAAAAATTCAATGATGCATCGTGAAGGTAACCCTCGAACTTAGTAACATTTTGAGGTAGGTCTTAGTCAATCTAGTCGAGTCAATTATCCTTTCTAGTCGTTTGCGATGACTTGACTGAGTCTGACTCGACGTGATTGACTAAGACCGACCTCAAAATATTTCTAAGTTCGAGGGTTAACTTTACGATGCATCATTGAATTTTTTATAATAATTCCAAAGAAATTTTTGAGGGGATCCGTTTTGCCATCTCGGTTCGTTTTGCCCCACCTTCCCCTATTGTCAATAAAATGTTAATTAATTATTAATTATATAGTTAACATATAAATAAATTGTTATAAATTTGTTTTAACTTGCATCTGAGATTTTCTCTTATTGAATATCATTTTGATACTGATAATCAAATTGCTGTTCGAAATTATTGTAGTGTAGCATCCCAATTTTCAGGAAATGTTACCAACATTTTTTTTACAACGTTGTTCAGGATTTGATTCCAAGGCGTGTACAGTGGTATACGCTTTATATGCTTAGGTGTGATATACACTTCATGAATTATCCGAAAAATAACTAGATTCTGTGGAAAAATAACTTTGGAGCAGAAAAACCGTCATACCGTGATGTGACGTCACCAGCAGTAATCTAGTTGTTCGATAGGTGACGCCACTTGATTTGCGCGCTAATATTCGAATAAAAGTCCAATCAGATATTCAAATGAATGATATGAAATAATTATAGATGAGACTGAATGTTGCCTCGAACTTTTGTTAATATTCACAGAAGACTTCAACTAAAAGATTATATATTATATTTAGGTTTCAAGCAATAGAGAGTTCAATATAAATAACACTAGTACGGATGCCAACCTAAAACTCGTAAGCAGCAGTTTAGTAACTTACTATATTTTCATAGTAAAACCACTAAAAATCTAGTAATGTCCAGTAAAAATCTAGTGATTTCTAGTGAGTTTACTAACGTCTAGTAAGTTACTAAACTGGAGCTAACGAGTTATAGGTTGGCAACCCAACTGGGCTGCATCCACATTAAATCACGGGCCCTGTTCGGGGAGTCGCTTAAAGTCGCTTGAAGCGCTGAAAATCTAGAGAAAGAGAGAGACGGAGCTTGCGGAAAATCAAGAAGTGTGACAGAGACACAAGATTACTGACAGCGCTTCAAGCGACTCCCCGAACACGGCCACGGTATAACAAAGATACATACTGTATTTTTGGTAAAAAAATACTGTTATATAACTAGATACATACCGTATCTTCAGAGTGAAAATACCGTCATACAACTTGATACATACCGTATTTTCCGTGGAAAAACACCGTATACTGTAACGTATCCTTAGTATAAGCCATAGGCAATACACGCATACGCCGACATGTCACTGTATAGAGCGGCGCAGTAGCAAGTAAGCTAACTCACGCAGAGTATGTGACGTCATCACAAATATAAAAGGCGACCGTCACACTGCTCGGCAGCGGATTCGTGCCATAGCGGCCTACCGTCTCGCCTATCCATTTAGCTTCTCATACACTCATTTATCATAGCAAGAGCCAAAGCGGCCACAAGTAAAAATTTAATAATTTCTTTTTTTTGGATAATTCCCAAAGCGGGAATTATACCTTCCAGTAGACTCAATAAATCAAATAGTTTAGCCAAAGCGGCACTATCAAAATTCAATAATTCACAATAAAGCAAACAAATCACAAAGTCCGGCACATAGTGCCAGCGCGCGATAGAAATAAGTTAGGTTAGGTTTCAAAGATTCGAAAATTCACATTTTTATTTTATGTTAACATTTTCATTTCTATTATTTTTTTTTGTATTATGATTTTTGTTAAAACAAGGTTCTATTAGAACATTATTTTTGTTAAATAAAATCCAGATGATCCAAGGATCATCAAGTTTAATCAGGAACCTGATCTTTGTTTCTATTTTCTTATAAATTGTTTTCTTTTAATAATTTCTTTAATTTTCAGTCAACTTAAAATCATTAGTTAGATATCAGTATCGGTGCGTTGATCTCACCAGCAACGGTAGCTCTATAGCACCTACCTTCGTCTGGTGAGTGAGACATATCCCAGATCTGATTAAAACGGTATCGGTGAGTCAAATTCAACAGCACGGTAGCTCTATAGCACCTATCGCTGTCTGGGGAATTTGACATATCCCAGATCCGAGGGAAGCAGCTCTGGTAGTGAAAAATCTATCCGAGTCTGCATTAGGGTAAATTAAGGGTTTTTTCAACTTTTCCCAGGGGAGCTCCAAATATCATAACCCGTGACAAAGAACTCACGCGAACTAGCATAATTTCACCAGCCTTCAGCTGGTGAAACATATGCAATAAGTTACAATACATATGATATACATACGTGATTCATACCCCGTTCATACGTACTTCATTTGCCATTACGACTGTGCAAATTCCGATTCAATTCCGTATTATTACTAATTACCTACGGTGTTTAGACGATATGCATTAGGGCTGAAAAATACGGTATTTATTCCGACAACACACAGTTTTCAAACAGTGACTTTTTTTTTTGACTTTGAAAATTCCCTTTATTTTGAATTGTCTTTACATGGTAGGTTTGAGTACATTTGTAGTTTTATATATGGGGCATTCCAGCTCAACTCAACCGGCCAACGGAAGTGACCTCTTCGATTTTGTTCTCGAAATAATATATGATAGTTCTACATTAAACATAACATGTCTGTGAAGATCAAGCCTTAAATCAAAAATCTGCCCAAGTTATGATTTTATGATGATTCGAGTCGCCTCACATTCAAATATTCACTGCCACTAAACGATGAGTCGACTCAAAAATGTGTCTAATGAATTATGTCCGGTACAAAGTGTAGTTTGGATGGAAATTCAATGAAAAATTTCAAGCACTCTTTTTCTCTAAAATTTCTCGTAAATCTCAATTTTCTCGGGAGTGCCCTAATCGATTGGGATGAATTTTGCACACAAAATTTTCGGTGAAAAACTACAAATTTCGACATCCGAAACAATATGCCCGGACGTCAACTTCCGGAGTTGTGCAGTTCTTGAATAATCATATAATTACCATTTCCGAGGAAATTTTGGTTCGCACGAATGAATAATTTGCATAAATAAATTGCACTGAAAGAAATTTGGGCGACTAGCGTTACCATGGAGTGACGCAGCAGTGTTAAACAAATATGCGCTGCGAACCTGATTTTGAATCTGCTACACGCTCTACTAGGGTGACTCAGTACACCAAGCCGGGCGAGTTACAATCCCAGTGATAGCTCACCGCGTTCGTGGGTGAGAAAGTCACCCGACGAAGTGTACCTATGATCCCGAAATCTGAGTAAGTAGCGTCTCAAGGCAAGCAAGTGCAGCGCCACTAGGCCTATATTGGTAGGTCGCCCAAATTTTTTTCAATGTGGGTATGATGCAAAGCATAGAAAGCTTGGATACAAATATTTAGGAAGTTGCTATTAGACATCAATAAATCAATTTAGTGATTGATAATTTTTTTAGTTATCACAAACATAATTTATTCGTCAATCGTGTCGAATAGCACTTTCTGTTTTTATGAATCACTGATTACATTCAACTGGATACGAGTTCACATGGAAGGCAGGGGCCAATGCTTGCACCCGAGTGTACAGTAATGTTCGTTCATGGGTTGGCGGTGGCTAACTGTTTTTTTCGGACTTTTTCGGAAACAAGACTCCATCCTAGTCGTATTTGATGTGCTGATGGCCGAAATTGTAATAATAATAATTGTGACCCCTTGTAAAAATAATAGAATATTATTTTATTGATGGTATCCGAAAAAGTCTGAAAAAAAATAGTTAGCCAGCGGCAAACCCATTCATGAACATTACTGTACACTCAGGTGCAAGAATTGGCCCCTGCCTTCCATGTGAACTCGTATCCAGTTAAATATAATCAGTGATTCATAAAAACAGAAAGTGCTATTGGACACGATTGACGGATAAATCATGTTTGTGATAATTAAAAAGATTATCAATTACTAAATTGATTTATTGATGTCTAATAGCAAGTTCCTAAATATTTGTATTCAAGCTTTCTATGCTTTGAATCATACCCAATGTTATTTATTCGTGCGAACCAAAATTTCCTCGGAAATGGTAATTATATAATCATTTAAAAACTGCACAACTCCGGAAGTTGACGTCCGGGCATATTGTTCCGGGGACCAAAATTTGGAGTTTTTCACTGAAAATTTTGTGTGCAAAATTTATTTCAATCGATTAGGGCACTACCGAGAAATTTGAGATTTTCGAGAAATTTTAGAGATAAAGAGTGCTTGAAATTTTTCATTAAATTTCCATCCAAACTACACTTCGTACCGGACACAATCCATTAGACACCTTTTTGAGTTAACTCATCGTTTAGTGGCACTGAATATTTGAATGTAAGGCGACTCAAATTTTCATAAAATCATAACTTGGGCAGATTTTTGATTTAAGGCTTGATCTTCACAGACATGTTATGTTTAATATAGAACTACCATATATTATTTCGAGAACAAAATCGAAGAGGTCACTTCCGTTGGCCGGTTGAGTTGAGCTGGAATGCGCCATATATTTATTTATTCTATACCTGGTCCCTTGGGGATTTTAACTAGAATGGTAAGTGTTACTTTTATTGTTTGGGTTTGTTAACAGTTTGTTTGCTGCTTATTTATGTTTAATGCTGGATAAAAAATTTGAAAAAAAACCTATCAGTTTTTTCAAACGGTGCGGTTGCTGTGTTCATACTGATACCACGTGTTCGCGGTTGATACACCGACATTATACGTTGGTCAAAAGCCGTCAGGGCTTTTATATTTGCAGTGACGTCATAGCTGGTGATCAGCTATGCGTGAGCGATAGTGCGCGCTAACGCTACTCTATATCATGATATGTAATGGTATGAGTGTATCGCCTACTGGCCTATACTATGATATCGTTTCGGCTATTCGGCTATAGGCCGAATACGTTACAATATATATATTTCGGTTTATCACTAGGGGATGCAGGTATAAGGGTTACCGTTTTTCGAAGGTAGGGATTATGACGGGACAGTCCGCTGAGTCGGAGGAGGAGTAGATAGGGTGAAGTATGGCTCCTATTTTATTGCCCCCCATAAAACGGCCCCCCGCTGGGCGGGGGGGGGGGGGGGGGTCGCCGGTTCTTGCCGCCGCCATTTTTTTTTTTTTCTTTCAACTGTAGTCGAACCTATGGATTCAAACCTAAGTAAGTTTTTATATTCTAACCTACGTGAACTCTGTCGATTCCAGCCTAAGTTCTAATTCGCTGGTCTGGTATATATCGGGGAGGGTAGGGCAAAACGGACCGTAGGGCAAAACCGACCGCCTGAAAAATGTATTTTGAATTATTATAAAAAATTCAATGATGCATCGTAAAGTTAACCCTCGAACTTAGAAATATTTTGAGGTAGGTCTGAGTCAATCACGTCGAGTCAGACTCAGTCAAGTCATCGCAAACGACTAGAAAGGATAATTGGGTCGACTAGATTGACTACCCAGCAAACCAAAATATGTATCAAATACGTATATATTATGTAACGAATGTTACACGTTATGTATCAAACTCATAAGAAAGTATGTTACTGGTGCAGCACGATGTCAGCAACATTGGATGTATCATCAATGTATTAGATATGTGCTGGTGATATATATCAGCGACGGCTCACCGATATTATAGACATATCAAAGATATGTCAAAGACATGTTGAAAGATGTATCAGATACATATTGGAGATACATCTGATACAATTAACTATCACACTGGAAAAGATAAATAAAAAGCCGTTATTATTACTAATTTCCATCATCTATGGTGTATATATGACATGGCAACAATTCATAATCAACCACAGATAGATTAAAACGCATTTTTAGTTCATTCAAGACGACATCATTATTTTGACCTAACCCGGGCTCGAACCATGATCGCTCGGACTCGCTTGGATTAGTAGTCGCACGCTCTCGCCACTACACCACAGTATCGTGTAGTGAATACTGCCAGATCTCTCTATATTTTCGATCTCGCTATCTAACAGCTCTGAAGCGTTAATGCCTCGATTGATGCGTACTATCATGTTAGTCACTTACATACGTTTCAGAAATTATCGCCAGCAGATACGGATATCCTATTTTGCGATGTTTTAATTGCAGAACTAAAGATATTGCACGTATCATAGATGTTATTATGTCATGTGACTCTGTTCCCTGGTGTTGCCATCTCTGTTACGTATCATCCATGGGTCTGATGTTATATATACGACACATGCCATATTTGCAGAAATATTATGTCCCATGTATGTAACTATGTTATATTTCCGGATCCCTGAAGATGCTTTCAATTTTATGTATCACTTGTGGGTCTCATGTAATGTACATGATACATCACGAAATTGAAGTTATGTTATTTCTCCTCTACGTAACTTTGTTATATTACATTGTTACTTCGTGATGCCCTCAATATTACGTATCATTCATGCATCTTATGTTATGTAAACAATATGTTACATTCTAAAGATATGTCGCATATCAGAGACATAACTATGTTATATTACTCCGATCTCTAGATGTGCTCTTACAGTTATGTATCAGTTATGTATTGGTTTGCTGGGTAAGACGTACCTCAAAATGTTATCAAGTTCGAGGGTTACCTCCCTATTGAAAAAATCCAGGTGGGACACATGGGAACCCATAGGGTTTTGCTGGGCAACCACATGGTTTGGCTGGGAACCTACATGGGTTTGTTGGTCTCCCACATGGTTTGGCTGGGAACCTACATGGGTTTGTTGGTCTTCCACACGGTTTGGCTGGGAACCCACATAGGATCTTTGTTCACCCACGTGGTTTTGCTGGGCACCCACATGGGAGTCTTGGAAATCTATGTGGGACCCGCAGGAACCTACATGGGTTTGTTGGTCACCCACATAGGACGTCTGGAATCCCACACGGGTTTGTTAGGCACCCACATGGAAGTTTCGGTAAACCATGTGGGACTTCTAAGAACTCATATGGGGCATTGATGACCCTACATGGGTTTGTTGAGTACCCATATGGTTTTGCTGGAAACCCACATGGGAGTCTTGGAAATCTATGTGGGACTCGCAGAAACCTACATGGGTTTGTTGGTCACCCACATAGGACGTTTGGGATCCCACACGGGTTTGTTAGGCACCCACATGGAAGTTTTGGTAAATCACCCAGTAAACACAGAAATAAAAGTCGTCTTAAAGTCGTGGTATAGACGTCCAATGTCTCACTTTTGGACGTCTAAATGTCGTCTTATGTCGTAAAGACGTCTTTAAGGTCCTATGGGGTACCCACATCCCACATGGGTCCTATCGGGAGACCCACACCTACCACACAGGTCCTATGGGGTACCCACATCCCACATGGGTCTTATTGGGAGCCCCACATCCCAGATGGGTTCCCTGCCAAAATTCCCCTGGGAACTGGGAACCTAGGAGACCCACATGGTTTCCCATGTGGATTTTTTTGATAGGGCTTCACAATGCATTATTGAATTTTTTATGATCATTCCAAAGAAATTTTTCAGGCGGTCCGTTTTGCTCTCTCGGTCCGTTTTGCGCTCCCGGTCCGTTTTGCCCTACCTTCCCCTATAGATATAGAGGCCTATGATTCTCTTTACTTCGGCAGTATGGGTCCGTTTCCTAGATCCGATATATATAGATATAGTCCAATGGTTATTTTTCTTCGGCAGTATGGGTCCGTTTCTTTGGTCAGGTTTATATAGATATAGTCCCAAGGTTATTTTTACTTCGGCAGTATGGATCCGTCGCTTCGACTATATTTATATATTTCGGTTTATTACTAAGGGATGCAGGTGTAGGGGGTACCGTCTTTCGAAGGTAGGGATTATGACCGGACAGTCTGCGGACTCGGAGGTGACCATGGTTATGATTCATGAAAAATGGACACTTGTTTATGGTTTCAGCTCGTGTTTATTCATGCAGATAAATTCAAATACAAACATCACAGATTTAAATCTAGTGTGACGAGGATTTTATTTAGTCCTCGAACTAGACCGGATACTAGCCTCCGTGAACCATCCACTCGACAATTGGCCTAACGTAATTACCTGAAAATAATGCTGGGCGCCAGGCGGATAACCGCCATGTTCAAAAATATAAACAAAATATAATCGACGGGTACGTAAAGCGTCGGCTAGCTGCAGTACCGCGGAGAGGGGTCAGGATCAAATGAAGGACTAGCGGGACGTTGAATAACGACTCGAGCGTGTAAATTTTATAACAAAAGAATAGAATTTATTCAATAAAAAATATTAGAAAAATAATAGAAATAATAATTTGAACAATCGAGAATATTTACTCTCGGATGAAGAAGGGCCACGAGTCGTGTAAAAGTGACCTGGCCACGTTTGGCGAGTTTTACGATAATGAATAAACTACTAGCTTCCACGTAGGATAGCAATAACAAGGAAAAATCATGCAAAAATTGAACAACTCGACAAACTAGGTCTTCGTGGGACGAGATCTCAACTACAACGCTAATGAGACTCCACGAGGAGGACTTACAACTAGGTAACAGGCTAATATTTACAATGGGTGAGCCTTCGGCTCTTAATAAAGAAAAGAAAAATGAAATTAATCAACAGACTTAATATTTACAAGAGTTTACTAAACCTAGCTTAACCTAACTCTGCGAATAACGCGACAAATATTTAATTAGAATTATTCATTGACTCGAACCCGAAAAACAAAGACTCGAAGTCCAAATACCGAAAAGCTATGTCTCTCCCCACGGGAGTAAGAGAGATCGACAGTGACTGACTACGACTATGTCCGTCGCACTCGTGTACGACAGATATCCAACCCGAACTTAACAGACTATAGAATATTCGATTCTTCTCTAGAAAATAATGACTCGAACGATAAACCCTAGTACATGGGGACACTGGTGACGGCCTACCCTTCGGAGATCGGTTTAATTCGATTCCAAGAATATTAATTAGCCTCGTGGCTGCTCAAAGGCAATATGGCTGACGGCCGTTGCCGAATTCAAATTAGCATGGGTGAGAATGGCTAACGCTTACGGTCTTCCAGCCATCTGAGGAAATCAGAGTAGAGAGGGTGCAGTATACCGTTTATGACCCTTCCCCCCTCCCCCCCCCTCCCCCCGGGCCCGGCGCCATTTTTTTTTTTTTTTCTTTTTCTCTCTTTTTTCTCTCTCTTTTTTTTCCTTCTTTTTTCTCTCTCTTTTTTTTAAATTTATTATTATTATTATTATTATTATTATTATTTTTTATTTTTTTTTTTTTTTCCGCTAATCCTTCGATCCTAACCTAAGCGAACTCAATGGATTCTAACCTAAGTGAGACCTCCGGTTCTTCCGCTACTGCCGTGGCAATGGTAGAGCGGGCGCTCCGAAGTCGTTGCCTATGTATACTTATCGAATAGAAATAAATATATATATATATTAGGGTGGACGTTAAATTCCATCTTGAGGAGTGAAGACCCATAGTTTGAAGGAAAAAAAAAAAGAAAAATTTTGGTCCCAAAGCGAAGTTTCTGAGATGAAGTTAACACGTGCCGGTAAGGCCTCAAATTTTCCCATTTAAAACACATGCATTTTCACGGATCTCAATTCAAAAATTCACTGTGAGGCTAATTTTATTTCGAAAAATCCTAAACTACGTCAGGGTATCGGGTATGTATACTACTACATGAGGAAGAATAGAGGATATCGTACCATTCAATCTGATCATGATTTTACTCCAAACTAAAATTCTCTTCATCGATTTTACGGCCTAAAATTCTAATTTTCAGTAAATATCCTGCGGATGAAAATTCGATGATGATCTCAATATCATTTCTAACGTAAAATTTCTCGAGGAATTCAGGGGAACCAATAAAAAAACTCTACTCTCAATATTTTCTGAAATATATCAATTTTTATTACAAAAAAATAGTGAAAATTGAATTTTTCGAGGTATTTCTCATTCATGAATATTTATTATAAAAAAAAACAGTGATTTCAAGAATCGACGAAAAGTACTGTTATGATGGATTTCAAATAATGGACGATTCAATTTTTCCGACAGAAATACCTCGAAAAATTCAATTTTCAGCATTTTTTTTATTGGTTCCCCTGAATTCCTCGAGAAATTTTACGTTAGAAATGATATTGAAATCATCATCGAATTTTCATCCGCAGGATATTTACTGAAAATTAGAATTTTAGGCCGTAAAATCGATAAAGAGAATTTTAGTTTGGAGTAAAATCATGATCAGATTGAATGGTACGATATCCTCTATTCTTCCTCATGTAGTAGTATACATGCCCGATACCCTGACGTAGTTTAGGATTTTTCGAAATAAAATTAGCCTCACAGTCAATTTTTGAATTGAGATCCGTGAAAATGCATGTGTTTTAAATGGGAAACTTTGAGGCCTTACCGGCACGTGTTAACTTCATCTCAGAAACTTCGCTTTGGGACCAAAATTTTTCTTTTTTTTTTTCCTTCAAACTGTGGGTCTTCACTCCTCAAGATGGAATTTAACGTCCACCCTAATATATATATATGTGTCGGCGCGTTTAGATCCTTTCTCAAAGAGATGGAGCGATGGTTATTATCTCGCTCGCACGGAGCCGTTACTGCAATGATAGTTGCTCGATTTTTGAAAAGGAGGACTATCATTGCTGAGCTCCAGTTGTTTTATGAAAAAGATCTGCAGGGAGATTATTATTGATTCGGAAAAAGGAGCTCGCGGAACCGTGACATCTCTTAGAAAATTATAATTTAAAAGGAATCAATTCTTCAACTTGTGTTTATACTTTAAATGTTAATTTTAGCTCTGTTCTGTTTGCTAACTGTTTTATTAAATATTGTGTTAATAAAATGCCCCTGAAAAAGACAAAGAATACTTCTTCTTCCTCTTCGTCTTCTTTGCTGAGAGAAGACTCGACTTATGCATATATGGAGGATGTAGGAAAGGTATGGGAGTTGGTCAAAGACGCACAGGTGAATATTGTTATAATGGTTGTTTATTCATATCATTTAATATTCAGAAAGGTGAATATTCAGACTTATATTTACTAATATTTATGCAAAGGTTCAAGCTTATGGCGACTAAGAATTATTCAAAAGTATTTCGTATAAAAATTACAGCTAATTATGCTAATGATAAAAAGTCTTATTCTAGATAAAAGTTTAGGAACAGTCGTTTCTTATGCCAAACTAGACGAGTCTTGCATATGATCACAAAAATGCTATACATGCTAAATGCTCAGCGTCGGTATACGCGTGTCGAATCTATGTTCGTTTCAATTTCTTTGGCTATAGCAACACTAAACAGAGCCTTCAGTTCAAGCATAACAGTTTTATACATATTCGTAACAAAATCCGGTTCAAATTTCCTCTTTAACACTTCTTGCATATCGTCGAAATCCTTCAAGACAAGCTCGGTGAAACGCTCGAGCGGAGTATTCACAAAGCCAAACGCATAGGACAGCGTAGTGAGTTCCCCCAGTATATCTTCTTTAGCCTCGTTCACAGCATCCGCATGATTTGATAGACGATATATATGATCAATTACACACGGTATTATAGCATTCAATCCATCGATCGAAGTTTTCTGCAGCACGATAGACGGAGAGTGCAGTTTTCGTTTTTTCAAACTAGGGGAGTTGTAGGCAGACGACTCATCGTCCGTGGTTCGATCTTCTTCCTTTTTCCATAGCTCAGCAGGTTCCGATAGCTTGATGGCTCTTGAGCCGTGAGCCAAGATGAACGAAACAGTATAACCATTCAGATCTACGGGTATAGTATCGGTAGAAATGTCGGAGTTATAGTCTGTGACCGTTGGATTAGCGAGGTATTTGTTGATATCGTCCAAGGCGTTCAAAAACTTCCACCAAATTTCAGCTCTCATCGCTATCACACTTCCACCTTGGCCGCTGAACTGCACAATAGGCTCAAAACGTTCTCCGACTAAAGAATATCCGACCGAGACTGTTGTAGAAAACGAATAGTTTATCCCGTATGTGGTTGATAGTAACATCCGCCTGGTTGGTCGTAGAGGGTCAATTATGAGTGGTTTATCAGATGGTTGAGGATTTTCTGATGCACGCACAGTTTGAGGGTTAAACATGATGAAATTACGATCCAGACAGTGAATAGTATTAAGGTATGGTAACTGATGTTCACTGTTGCAAGCACGGGCGTTCTGCAACTACTGTCGTAGTTGCAGATAGACCCCTCAATATTTCCAGAAAAAACCCCCCACCATTGGCTGGGATTTTACTATTAGCCAGCGGGTAATAGACACAGTACCTACAGCTAGAATCAGCGTGGCTCTGGGATGCCATGGGTGCCGACCTCAGCTTATGCCAGAGGCAGTATGCCGTTTATGACCCAAGGGCTCGCAGGTAGCTGCAGGGTTGGGCCTAATGTTTGAGGGAAAAGTTTGCAAGGTCTCCACTTGTTCGGATAGGTTCAAGCAATTGCTTTGGGATATATTACCGTCTGTTGTAAAACTGTACACTAGCCATGAATACCGAGTGTATTGCTGTACAGAGTTTTGTCGATGTTTCGGTCCGTCCTTTTCTGTTAGCTGATTGTAAAACCAATCCTAGAAAAAATAAAGAGACCTCCGGCTCTTTGAAAACTGTTTGGCAGGTCAGGCCTACAAGTTTCAGCCTGTCTAATAGCACAGTGCGACTATGGTTCGCTAATAATTACTTTTATTATCATCCGAACAATATGAAAGTATTGAACACTGTACGGTTCTCAAACAGGCAATCGACCGTTCAACGTCATAAACTATTGTTAACGTATCGTTCGGAAATGAACACTGAAAGTATTGTATACACGCAACATTCGTGGAAATATGGCAATTATACTCTACTAGTTGAACAATGTAAAAATTGTTTGTCAGGGTAACCTGCGTCAGCAAAGGGTAATAGATAGGTGTACGATGCAGCTGTCTTTGTAATTAGTCTTTTTCGAAATGTAATTAAGCGATTTCTATTTTCAAGTTTACGCTCCGACGACCCTCGCGAAGGTGCAAATGTATATTCTTTTGTCTCGCGCGCCATGGTGCGATTGAGGATTAGAGGCGACGGTTATGCAGGTTCAGACTTGCGGACGTAAGGATCGAAACGGCAAATACCGATTTTTATGGCCAAGTTCACGCTCCGACAACCCTTGCGAAGGTATACGATGTACATTCTTTTGTCTTGAGTGCAGAGGTACGATTGGGGATTAAAGGCGGAATGCGTGCAGGCACAGACCTGCGGGCGTAAGGGGCGGTCGGGTGAAATGCTATGTGGAGGTGACGATAGTCAAGGCGATGGATAGTGACAATGTTTCAGGTAAGTAAAATGGTCAAGGGTTGGCGGGGGCGGTGGTAATACCACGGATTGGTTCATTTTACTAAGTGGGGATGAGCAAGCTACCAAGCAAAAGATATATAGGCCTGCCAAAAGTGAGTAAATTTTATCAGTTTGAAAAACTATTCAGTAGAGGAAACTCTGCTGGTTGTGATCTTCTGATTTCGAGTGGTTTAACAATTACTGTTGCGTTTGTTTTTTCATTCGTGAAAGGCGTTGTTACCAAGCGAACAAGTTTGAGCTTTGAGAAAATTTCGGACAAGTCCTTATTTTTTCTTTTGTTCGAATTTATTTTGAAGAGTATATTAACGATGAATCGTGTTGGAGATAAACGTGTCATATCAACCGTGAGGGGTTTAATCCTGATGGTGATACGGTACCTCATTGCTTCAAGACCGAGTTGCATCACGCCGCGTATTCGTGAGTGGTATGGTCAAGTCAAAGAGATGCGTACGGTGATGTAAGTGTCAATAGTTCTGCGCAATATTCTGGGTATGCTTGACATGCCGACGATCATAGAAATCATGAAATTGCCGTACTTAGTGAACAGGCCTTCTTGGAAGGCGAAAATGCTGGACATCGTGAAAGTTGCCCTTATACCAGCCGATGTTCAGAGACTGAAGGATGTGATCGAACGGCAAGGACGGAAGATGAGAACGGCTGCACAACCGGATACCAAGGCTATTCTACGAGAAGAAGCGATTGCTATAGAAGCTGTCGAGGCTTATGAACTGGCAGCAGAAAGCATGATGGCATTTACACAGGATCATCCTGATGTAGAGATGGACGGTGCGGTGATGATAGAGGAGACTACGGAGCGGCTATCACAAGTCTCCGTAAAAGATGAGGAGGACGCGAGTGAGACGAGGGTGATCGAGGAAACGAGAGACGAAATTTTTCGATATGCACCGCATCTATCGAGTGAAAGTACGCGGTATACTCCTGTGAGCGGTAAGTGATTTCAGAGAATATGTCACGAGTACACTCCTATCCGAAAAAATGTCAAATCTTATTCTCAACCATTCGAGTTTACGTCGTTTTTAGAGTTTTGAATACTTTTACAGATACTGGGAACATGCGCGCTGGAGCTTCTACCCCAACGTCGGGAATCCCAGCCAGGCTATACACGGTCAACGAAGGGGCTAGCACTTCAAGAGTGCAGCAAGGTGGAGCAGCTCGTCGCCCAGGAAAGCGTCATGCTCCATCGGACGATGTACCTGAACAGTAAGATCGACCGGCGATTGACAGGCGAGTTAGTGTACCAGCTCAGGTTGTAGGGTTAGAGTCCGGAATAGAGGAAGTAGACGATAGTACGTCGAGACGATTTAGAATCACACAGCGTGTCAATAAAAGATATCCGCGTTTTGGATTAGCTGGAAATCAAGTCACGGTAAAAATCATAATTCCGCCGGAGACGGAAAATACACTACGTTGGTTAGAGGACGCTTTTAGGGAACTTCATAGGTATTTCAGGTCATTGTGCGGTCAGAATGATCTAATGGGTATAACGTTTGTTACGGATGGTTTTACGAGGGGTGCAGCGGGTTTAAACTTTCGACCGGCACGCGATTTTCAGTTCGAGGATTTATGGAGTCTTGTGTTTAGAGTCACGCAGAGTACGAGCGAGTTTTCGATAGAACAGCCTTTCACAGTCAATATATTTACCGTCAATTCACCTGTTGGGAGGGGTAAACGCTTACGGTTGGATGGGGAGGGAATATTAAATAAGCGCTCGATCTTAAAACTTAAAAACACGGATAATTTATGTTTACCGCGGGCTTTATTCGTAGCTGGGGTGCACGCGCGTAAGATTACTCATCCTGATTTCAAAAATATATGGGGCAGGGCTAGGGACAACGTGAAATATCAAAAAGAGAGAGCTCAGGAATTAGTTAGAAAGGCACATGTCACGGTACCAGAACAGGGCTGCGGGTATGATGAACTCCTACAGTTTCAACAGTATTTGGCACGAGACGACACTGTCATAGTTGTTTACTTCCAAAGTACCCTCGGAAAGGGTGGAGAATGTTTTTTCAATGGCGAAGATATTGTGCTAGGCTTGGGGCGGAAAGTAACTTATAGACTCAACATTCTTTACGACGAACGGAACAGGCATTATGATCCAATTTTAAACATCAGTGCAGCAGCCGCCTCTAATTTTTTCTGCATACCATGTAATGTAGGTTATGCTCGTGGTATGGAGCACAGGTGCTCTAATATATGTCCTCGTTGCTTGTCGACACCCGCTTGCGATACGAGGGTTGATCGAATGGAATGTATCTCGTGTAGACGTGAGTTTTTCGGCCTTGAATGCCTTAACAATCACAAGAAACCCGGTTCGTTTAGTGGAAGGCGGTCAATCTGCAGTACCCTGCGGATTTGCGAGACCTGTGATATTTATATGGATACATCCAAGGGGAAGCATGTCTGCGGGGAGACATACTGCAGGACCTGTCGTTCGACTCAAAAGATAGAGCATAGTTGCTATATGAGACCTGTGAAACATACCACTGAACAGTCTGCGAATTATATTTTCATTTTTATGATTTCGAGACACAGCAAGACCAGACTTTAGACGGTGACGATACAGTGAACGTCCACGTGCCAAATCTGTGCGTTGCGCAGCGGGTCTGCACGCGTTGTATAGAAGAAGATTTTAGTGAAGGCTGCGCAGAGTGCGGTGCTCAACGAGAGTTTGTTTTTAGTAGGGACCCAGTGAGGGAGTTCATCGAATTCGTAGATAGGAAAATTGACGGTTTTAGGAAGATTATATGCGTAGCACATAACGCTAAGGGTTTTGACGCGCAGTTGATTCTCAAGTATCTGGTGGAGAATGGGGGTGAACCACCGCGGGTTATACTCAACGGGAGTAAAATAATACTTTTGGAGACAAACAACACCCGGTTCCTAGACTCACTGGCATACATGCCAATGGCTTTGTCAGCGTTGCCAAAGGCTTTCGGTTTACCTGAGTCTACACAAAAAGGATTATTCCCGCACCATTTTAACATCCCGGCTAATCGGGGGTATGAGGGTCCCTTACCTGCGGTCGAGTTTTACTCGCCAGATATTATGACGAGAGAGGCTAGGGAAAGTTTTTTCGAATGGTATAATAGATCAGTTAGCGAGAATTATATTTTCAACTTTGATGTAGAATTGCTAAGGTACTGTCAGTCAGACGTGACAATTCTTCGTCTCGCCTGTCTAGCTTTCCGCAAGATCTTTCAGCGTACAGGGAACGTCTGTCCGTTTACGGAGAGTACGACTATTGCGTCAGCTTGCTCGATGGTTTTTCGGAAGAACTTTTTACGTGATAATGAAATCTGGATTATCCCACCTGCTGGGTACAGGCTGGGTGATAAACACTCACGTAGAGCCATCGAGTGGCTGGTATGGAGGGAGCATGAGCTCGGTATTGAGATCGAGCACGCTGGCCGAGGAAGAGAGAGACGGGTACGGGGACGACGGGTTGACGGCTACTACAAGGGGCCCGATGGTGTGGAGCATGTGCTGGAGTTCCATGGCTGCTTCTGGCACGGTTGTCCACGTTGCTTTCGTATTAACAGGGATGGACGGCCAGCGGTTGGCGAAAGCATGGATCGACGACTCGAACAGACAATAGCCAAAACAAGACGCCTGCGGGACCAAGGGATGATCGTCGAAGAAATATGGGAGTGTGAGTTTAATAGGATGGTTGAAACAGATGCGATGCTGCGAGCATATATTGAAAATAACCGTCTTATTCCGATGTTAGGTATCACTAAATTGAACCCGCGTGATGCCTTTTTTGGAGGCCGGACCGGTAATACGTCACGGCTCTACGAAGTAGATGGCGGGAGCGGTGAGCAAATACACTACGTTGATGTTTGTTCACTGTATCCGTACATCAATGCGACAGGTAAATACCCGCGTGGTCACCCAAAGGTATATGTAGGGCAAGAATGTGAAGCTTTAATAGGGAATCAGGGTGTAGATATTACCAGAGTCGAGGGTCTAGTTCAATGTGTCGTGCTGCCGCCGCGTAATCTTTATCATCCCGTACTACCTTTCCGTATGCATAATAAATTCATGTTTCCGCTTTGTTACACCTGTTGTCGCGAATTATTACAATCTCCATGCCCACATGATGACGAACGCGAACGATATTTATCCGGCACTTGGGTTTCAGTTGAGCTGAAAGAGGCCGTAGAAAACGGGTATAAAATTATAACTGTATCGGAAATCTGGCAGTACGAAGTCACCAAATTTAATCCAGAGACCGGAGAGGGCGGGCACTTCACGGGTTATATACGTACTTTTCTTAAGCTTAAGCAGGAGGCCAGCGGCTGGCCCGCTGGTTGTAACACAGAGGATGCGCGATCAGACTATCTCCGACAGTATAAACTAGTAGAGGGTGTAGAGTTAGACCGTGAAAAAATCGAGAAAAATCCAGGGCTTCGCTCTGTGGCGAAGTTATGCCTCAACTCATTCTGGGGCAAGTTTGGTCAACGGGACAACATGTCAAAGACGACCGTCATTGATACACGGGAGGGACTGTTGGCTCTGCTAACGAATCCAGCGATTTCACTGGAGGATCTAGTCCCCGTCAACGACGACGTGCTGTACGCCCGCTGGTCCTACATAGACCAGAGTATTGAGCCATCCGCCCTCGCGAATGTAGTTATAGCGGCATATACAACGGCACAGGCGAGGCTGACATTATATTCTTATTTGAAAAAGCTAGATCGGCGCGTTTTGTATTACGACACAGATTCTATCATTTATGTTCGTTCGGGTAGGGTTGGAGAGTACGAACCACCGGTTGGTAATTTTTTGGGTAATATGACCAATGAACTTGAGCAGTATGGTAGGGGGAGTTACATACGGGCGTTTGTATCCGGTGGTGCGAAATTCTACGCTTTTATCGTGGTGTGTCCAGACGGAAGGGAGGTAGAAGTCTGCAAAGTGAAAGGGATTAGCTTGAACTATTCAACACGTATGAAAATAAATTTTAATTCTGTCCGGGAAATGGTAGCGGAGGATGCAGCGCCGATTCGAGTAGAGTTTCGGGGGATAGGTCGGACTGCAATGCATGAAGTAGTGACCAGGGACCAGACGAAGACCTGTCGGCCTGTTTTTGTGAAGAGGCGTTGCTGTAGAGATAGTTGGGATACCCTTCCTTACGGTCACACCGATGAATAGTCGAAGTAAGTCGTGTCGTGTTCGTAGGTCTAAACTCCACTGTAGGCCGTGATGAGCAGATCCACTGTTTCAACCATCCTGTTGAACTCTTTGTAATCTTGCTTATCTTTTTTAATTCTTTTACAGGTGATATTTATAATATTAATCTTGCCTATCTTTTTTAATTCTTTTACAGGTGAAATTTATAATATTAATCTTGACCGTATGATTCTTATATTATTTGAACTATTGAACTGTGATATTTCTGTTATTTGTACTATTCGCTCTGTCTGTATTATTCTTATATCATTTGAGTAAGCCAATTGTAATGTTTGTAAAGTAAAATAATATTTATTTTTACGTAGTATTCCTGTATTATTCAAGTAAGGCAAATGTAATATTTGTAACGTTGATATTGATATTTATTTAGTACGTAGTATTCCTATATTATTCATAGTATTTGTGTCGTAATTGTAGTATTCAAAATTTTGTGTAAATGTAAATTTGAAATATACCCCAATACATACTTACTCTGTCACGCTCTATCACTGAATCACTGTAATAAATAAAACTGTTCGCTAGTAATACCATACCTCACCACTATATCAATAAGTACAAGATATCCCATCTAAGAATATTGTTTGTAATGACGTGGCCAATTTTTTCTGTAAATATACTTGTCGAAAAAATGTCTGCTCATATTGCTAGACCCCGACGAAATAAACATCTGAATCCGAATCTCAACAATTTATATTCATAACTTTCCGCTCAACATTCATCCATGATCGGTATACAGTACAGAAAAAAAAAATCAGACGATACATTTACTCTGTAAAAAAGCGTGCATCGAATAAGAGATGGCGCGTGTCAGACACTTAGTCTCGTCAGGAAAATATTGTAGCATAGTTAGTCTTCGGTTGAGTCAAATTTCAGCCATAGTTCCTAAAACACTCGGCGTGTACAGTCAGAAATAGTGAGAGCCCTTCCATAATAAAAATGGACACACGCTGGCGACACCCTTTTTCGGCTATAATTGCCGGTCCGTCCGGTTGCGGTAAATCAATCTTTGTCAAGACCTTTCTGCGAAACATAGGCGAATTGTGCGATACACGATTTTCACGTGTCCTATGGTACTATGCTGAGCAAAATTCGCTCCAGGGGCCTCTCAATAAAAACAATACAACTAATACTGAAATTGAGTATCGGGAAGGGCTACCTCAGGAGTCTGACTACGATACGGATGGAACATCTAAGCTACTTGTGGTCGATGATCTAATGCGGGAGGCCTCCAACAACGTAATCGTTGATCTGTTTACCAAGGGTTGTCATCATAAGAATCTAAGCGTGTTTTTCATCACACAGAACCTATTTCATCAGGGTCGTGGTCAGAGAGATATATCGCTCAATACAAATTATATCATCTTTTTCAAGAACCCGCGAGATCGTGCGCAGATACAACATTTAGCACGCCAGGTTTATCCTGAGGATCAACGTTTTTTACAGGAGGCATATCTTGACGCCACTGCGCAACCACACGGTTATCTATTACTTGACTTAAAACAATCGACGCCTGAAAATTGCCGCTATCGCACCAATATATTTCCATCTGACAAGTATCAACACGTCTATGTTCCACGAAAAGATATAAAGTCGCGTTCTATTTCCAATTTACCAGTCGTTCGGTTGTAATGCCACGCGTACGGATGTCTCGTGGTGCCTCGGATAGTACCCAAAGTGCGAAAGGTTCATCAGTTGCGGTCGCTCGTAGACGATTCGGTAAAGAAAATACAGCATCGCTACAGGCGCTCTGTAGGCTAAGTCCTGAACAACGTCTGGCCCTGCTACGTAGTGCCAATAATTCCCTTGTAAAGAGTATATGTGAGTGTGCTTTGAACACAGTGCACGGTAACGTCATATTGACGCAGAAGGAAAAAGCGAGGCTTGCTAGGCATAAACAGCTTCTACGTAAATTGGCTAGCAGCAGAGAAAGCCTGAAGAGTAAAAAACAAATATTGGTTCAAAGTGGTAGTGGTTTTTTACCCATGTTAATTGCACCAGTTCTCGGGACTCTATTTTCACACCTGTTTGGCAAATAGAAACAGGAGAGCGATGGAACATGCGAAGAAAATGGTTTTGATACCTTCGGAGAGTGTAGAACGTTTCCAACGTAATCTCACGACCTCTGGGACACTTTCCAGTAGTAATTACGAGGATGCCAACCAGATCACGAGGAATCCAATCTCTAGACTCGATAGCGAGATGCGAGCCATTCTGGATTTACCTACCACGGATGACGCCGCGAAATGGAAACTATATCAACAGCTACTACAGCGTTTTTTATACTTCGCCGAGGATTCACGAAAACCTTTAAGTCTAGAACTTCACACAAAGTCTGGAAACGATAGTTCAACAGATATCACGCATGAAGAGGAAGCAGAATCATCCCCCGACAAGCAGCAATCGTTATCACGAATTGTTAGTACAGTACCAGAGAAATACAGATCAAAGGCAGAACATCTGCTCAAACGCCTGACGGATGTTCCGACGCGTTTCTCTTGGGACAGTAACGGTGTTGTGACCATAGACAACAAGGTTATACCTGGCACAAATATCGTAGATTTGGTGAACGATTCTATGCGTTCTAGAAAAGGCTTTCAGCCTGACGGCAGACATGTGTACGCACGCTTTCTTCAGAGTATCAATGTTCCGCGGGAATATGTTGGAAATCAAAATGTGTGGAGGAATGCGGCAGCATCACCATCGACCGCAGAAAACGTCATGATGTGGAGCGGTGCAAGACAGCGTGAAGCATCCCATCGTTCTAGAGACACCAATGGTAGCAGTGGCGAGCAGTCGACCAAGGAAGACGGAAGTACCGACGGGGTAGGGGATGAGTCCTTCTCTCTACAGCCGAAACTAAAGAGCGATCCAAAAACGCCCCGTAGATCTCCGACAACATCGTCAAAACAAGGCTGGCTGTCATTCGGAATGCGAAAATGAAAGAACTAGAACGACTGTATTATGACCCCTCACACCCGGCTGGCTATGCAGGAGCAAGAAAGCTGAAAAAGGCCGCTCGAGAGGTGAGCTCGACTGTAATTGAAAATTGGCTAAGTGCACAGGATGCTTACACGCTGCACAAACCTATACGGCGAAAATTCCAACGACTGCGGTACAACATTTCAAATATTGATGAACTCTGGGAAGGCGATTTAGTTGAACTCGGTTCGATAAAGGATCATAACGACGGATTCCGTTACTTATTAGTAGTCATCGATGTCCTGAGTAAATTCGCATGGGTGATTCCACTCCATAGTAAATCGACTAGTGACGTAGCCGACGGATTCAAGCAAATCTTAACCTCTACCGATCGGCGTCCTGTTACAATGCAGACTGACAAGGGTAAAGAGTTCGTGGGTGGTTCTTTTCAGAAACTACTTGCCCAGAACGAAATCCGTTTTAGAGTGACGCGTAATCCTGATATAAAAGCAGCTGTTGTTGAGCGATTCAATCGTACTCTGAAAAACCGCATGTGGAGATATTTTACTCATAAAAACACTCATCGATACATCGACGTCCTGGAAAACATCGTCAATTCCTATAATAATACTATACACTCGAGTATCAGAATGGCTCCATCGGCTGTAACACTCTACAATGCGGCTGAGGCCCGTGCGAATATTCAACGTATGCATCCGCTACACAAGGCGCGCAAGCTAAAATTCAATAAGGATGATCTTGTACGCATAAGCAAAACAAAGGGGACCTTCGCTAAAGGATACGAAGCTAACTGGAGTGAGGAGTTGTTCAAAATTAGACGTGTTTTACCTGGTTTACCGAACGTATACGAGTTGGAGGATCTTTCCGGAGAGGAGATTGACGGTTATTTCTATGAAGCGGAACTACAGCGTGTGACGACGGACATTGAAAATACTGAGTTTCAAATTGATAAAATCATTCGCAGCAAGGGGCGGGGTCCCAGTAAGAAAGTTCTTGTCAGCTGGAAAGGTTACCCCGAAAAGTTCAACAGCTGGATTCCCGCTACCAGTCTTCAGAATCTTGCATCATAATGAAGTCGCAGTTCTACATAACCCTACCTAGCAATAGCTCGATGCAGTATTTTCCTGATAACAAGACCTGCTGTTATATTACTCAGCTCCCACGCACGATTGAGCTCAGCGGCGAATGGGAGGTCGCTATTGTCGAAATACAATATCCTTTAACATAACTACCTGACAAAAACAGTAAAGAGGTACAAAAGATACCGTCACTTATGTTCGTCTATTGTGACATTATAGAACCACGTATCGTAGGCGACATCTATGCACCTCTTCTGCGTATACTACAGGTTAGGCAAAGCGCAGACATCGTGGATACGGAAGTAAAAACGTTTTCACCACCGCACTATCTACCTTTACTTCTTTTGAGTTTTCGGACAATCGAAATATCTATAAGAGACCAGCAGGGTAAATCCATACCATTTGATCACGGAACCTTGACCGTCACACTACACTTCAAGAAAGTATACTAATTTGATGCATGTGGTGAGAATAAGAGGAAGAACAGTATAACAACATGGCTCACTACATAGAGCATTACGAGTCACAAATAGGCGGAGGAATCGATCGTGTCTTCGTCGGAGCACCCAATCAGCGGGGACATGGAATCGGTAGTTTTCTCGGTGGTCTATTCCGACGGGCTATTCCTCTTTTAAAAAGGGGCGCACGTGTACTCGGTAAAGAGGTTTTGAGAAGTGGTATGAATTTCATGTCAGACCTAGACGGTAATGTACCGTGGAAACAGGCTTTCAAAACACGAGCCAGTGAGACACGGGAGAATCTGAAGCGGAAGGCCCAGGAGGGTATTGAAAAGGTTATGAAAGGGGAGGGCTATAAACTCAGGTACGGAGGGACGCTGGGCCAGTCTGGACTTGTCCGTGCACCGCGACTATCGATAGCAGCTACTTCGTCTAAATCGCTTAGAACCCGTAAACCCTCTAGGAAAATAAAGAAAAAGAAAACGGCTAAGTCCACTTCCAAGAAAAAGTCACCGAGTACTAATAAAAGATCACCTGGTAAGGGTAGAAAAAAGATTTGCTGCAAGAAAAGGGCTATTACGGATATTTTCGGTCCTTTGTGAAGAAAAAATCTAAAGTGAACAGTGTTATTCGAGTTAGCTACAAAAATGGCCTACCTACATGCGCATTCCTGCGAATGTTTGAAATCTGAACTAGATCTCTTCACTCTGCCGCCTACACAGACCTCTATCGAAGGTGGGCAATGGGTGCAGTACAAACCCGTGTCTGCACTAACAGATGACTCACCGATTGAATTCGTCGTGCCGGGCCAGGGTGACGAGTACCTAGATCTCTCACACACAATGCTTAGGGTATGCGCACGTGTACTCACTGTCCAAACGTCTTCAACTAGTCCAGGTTCTCCAACAACAGCAATAGTAGCCCCGGTGAACAATTTCCTGCATACGCTTTTCAACCAGACGGATGTATACTTCAATCAAAAACTGGTCTCCCCGAGTAACAACTCATACGCATACAGAGCTTACATCGAAACACTGCTCAACTATGGCGATGCAGCTAAAAAATCGCATCTCACATCTGGCTTATGGTATTCCGATACTCCCGGCCATTTTGAGGAGACTACGGGCACTAACAATACGGGATTCGCAAGTAGATGTAAATATTTCTCTAATAGCAAGCCCGTTGATATGCTTGGTCGTTTGCATTGCGACGTCTTTAACCAGGAAAAGTTTCTGTTGAACGGGGTGGAACTCAGATTGAGGCTGGTCAGATCCCGGGACGCCTTTTGCTTGATAGAGGCTAACGATCATCATAAGGTGGATATTATGGACGTGACCTTATTCGTACGGCGTGTCAAAATCAGTCCAGGTATTCTCTTAGCGCATGCAAGAACCCTAGCCAAGACAACAGCCAAATACCCTATGACGCACGTAGAGGTCAAAACAATGACAATACATAGCGGTGTGCAGGCCGAGACCCTCGATAATGTTTTCCTTGGTCAACTACCGAAGCGGTTAATCATCGGATTTGTCGATAACAAAGCCTATAACGGTGACAAAAAACTCAATCCGTTTAATTTTTCATCATTCGGGCTTAATCACCTATCCTTGTATATCGAGGGTACTCAGATTCCCTCGAAGCCCTTACAACCCAATTTCAAGAATAAACTATTCGTGGATTCCTACATTACTCTGTTCACGGGGACCGGTATACACTTCCTCAACGAGGGAAACTCAATTCCTCGTCAGGACTATGCACATGGATACTGTCTTACCGCGTTCGACCTCACACCTGACCTCTCAGCCAGTGATAACGGGCATTGGAATCTCATTAAGCACGGTAGTGTTCGAATAGAGACGCGCTTTGAGGAACCCCTGACCACGACTATAAACTGTATTGTGTATGCCGAATTCTCTAACGTAATAGAGATCGATTCGATGCGTCAAGTCATTACAGATTTTGGTAATTAGTTGTGAAAGTTAACCATGCGACGTCCCGAAATCCTGTCGGAATCTGTATTCCATAATCCACAGTTGAAGCAACCCTCTCGACAAACGTGCTGTGACCATGATAAAACCTGATAGAACCTGCTCACCCCCTCCAGTTCACTGTATACGGAGGGGCAGAATTGCAACCATAAAACAGTAGAGCTTAAATACCTCAGGCTGTCCAGTCTTCTCCTCAGTCTACTAGTAGTGTCTCAAACGCTTGAAAGTACCAGCTGTGCAACTCTCAAAATCACCATGAATTACATCGTCGACATACAAGGTTTCACTGGTGAAAATGGCGAATTCATACCGAAAGAGGTTGCCGTTGTTGGATACGAGTGTGAAACTCTGGCTCACTGGATCATCGCTCCGCCGTACTCCATCTCTGATCTCTGCTCATCAGACCGCTCACGAATCAACTGGCTGACCAATAACCACCACGGGTTGGAATGGTTCGAAGGTGATGTGACACTCAAGCAGCTACACACGAATTTACGCACGATTACACTTACGGCAAAAAATATCTTCTGTCGTGGTGTGCAAAAAGCTAAATTTCTCCAAGAGGTGACGACACGTGAAATTGTAAACCTAGAACGTGGTGAATGCAGATGCCCAGCGTTCAAAGATATGTCAGCGAACGAAGTATGCTACGTACACTCAACCGTTGCAGAATCCCTCAGCTGTGCATTACGTAATGCTATGAAATTGAAAACATGGTTAAAATCCCAGGGATTATCCGCAAAAGAGTTGTCTGCAATTCCTTTCCGGACTGAGGTGCTGTACACTCGTCGTCTATCAGAATTCAACGAGAGCCTTGAGCAGAAGGGTACCAACAGCGTCAGGGATATTAACAAGTGTGGTGATACGGCGCAGGAACTGGAGAACAAGAGATTACGCGAGAGGACCGTGTCATCATTTTCATACGTTACTAAACCCTCAAGGTCAAATGATCAATCGGAATGTTTCAACAGAAGATATTTGTGCCACGACGAGATAGATACCTGTACAAGTCCAACCGACATCAATAACCGTCGCAGTATCTAGTTAACCAGGATACAGAATGGACAGTCTTCAAATCTATAAAGCGCTGGAGATGATCCCTAGCCGTTCCAAGGGGGTGTTTGCAGCCGACCAGATACCTCTGCTATGGTCGTACCCTACAACGATCGTGGCAAACACCGATGAGCATACCAAGCCAGGATCCCACTGGGTGGCTTTTTATGTGTCAAACTCTGGTAATGGAGTATACTTCGATAGTATGGGTCTACCACCGATCATACCGCATTATCTACGCGGCCTACGGCGGAACTGTACGACCTACCGATGGAATGACAAACAACTCCAGAGTAATTCATCCCGCGTATGCGGTCAATTCTGCATTATGTTTCTGCACTATATGAGTCAGGGTTTCACTCTTCAACGGTTTACAAGTATCTTCAGTGGGAATCTGGCGTCAAATGACAGACTGGCCGAATCTTTCTACAACCGAATAACCTGCGAGTATAAAGGAAAATGTGATGGAAATAACTGCATGCTCGGATGTATTCAACGCTGCTTACCATGTAAACACTAGTCTTAAGTATTTAACATATAGTATAAACCCACGCTGAGCATTTAGCATGTATAGCATTTTTGTGATCATATGCAAGACTCGTCTAGTTTGGCATAAGAAACGACTGTTCCTAAACTTTATCTAGAATAAGACTTTTTATCATTGGCATAATTAGCTGTAATTTTTATACGAAATACTTTTGAATAACTCTCAGTCGCCATAAGCTTGAACCTTTGCATAAATATTAGTAAATATAAGTCTGAATCTTTACCTTTCTGAATATTAAATGATATTAATAAACAACCATTATAACAATATTCACCTGTGCGTCTTTGACCAACTCCCATACCTTTCCTACATCCTCCATATATGCATATATATATATATATATTTATTTCTATTCGATAAGTATACATAGGCAACGACTCCGGAGCGCCCGCTCTACCATTGCCACGGCAGTAGCGGAAGAACCGGAGGTCTCACTTAGGTTAGAATCCATTGAGTTCGCTTAGGTTAGGATCGAAGGATTAGCGAAAAAAAAAATAAAAATAATAATAATAATAATAAATTTAAAAAAAAGAGAGAGAAAAAAGAAGGAAAAAAAAGAGAGAGAAAAAAGAGAGAGAAAAAAAAAAAAAAATGGCGCCGGGCCCGGGGGGAGGGGGGGGGAGGGGGGAAGGGTCATTAACGGTATACTGCACCCTCTCTACTAATCAGTTTTCTCCCGCCCGAAATTCATCGCCGAAGAGAAAATCCCTCGGGGAAAGCTCGAAATTTCGCACCCTCACACACACACAACTCAACCAAAACAGAATAAACGGCCCACGGGGCTTATATGCAATACAATTCTTTATATCGGCGCAATTACTCAAGGCCGAACAAGTGGTCTTGACGCTAGTCTAACGCAGAGTGAGTAGACGGCATGGCGCCGGTAATCAGCGCCATCGTGTTGCGGCCAAATATCGATTTTTGAATCGACCGAAGGATCCCTTAAGCATGGCGACCAATGGTCGCCACGCACGCAATTCAAAGTTGGCCACGGTGATTTTAGCTCACTACGTCGGAGGCTCACGGGTCGCAGGCTCTTCGTGGTGGCGGGAATCTCTTCCACCACCGAAATCCCACGTTGTGGAACGCCCTTGGCACTCCCCCGTGTCCTCTAGTAGCGTGGCCACTACTATCCTCCGAAGCTTTTGGGTGGCGTTCGTGGAGTAGGATCCCAACAGTCGATTCGTACGTCGTGCGTTTTAGTTGTGGCGGGTCTCAATTGTAGTTGTAGCCGTCGGCTGGGCCTCGTCTCCCACATGTTAGAGAAAAGTCGTGAAAACAAAACAAAAGAATAAATAATATGCTCGATAGTCCTTGGTCGGTCACGGTCGCCTCTCGGAATTACTGTCAGACCACGGGGTCCATCTACTCATTTTCTCATTTTCACACACTCCACTTAGGTCGTTTAAGGGGGGAGGAGCCTGTCGTAACATGCAATGTTACACTAGCTATAACGAGAGATATATCGCTAATTGAATATCGTATAATAATGAAATCGGGTTATTACTAGTGAACAGTGAATACTTATTTCTAACGATGATACAGAAAAAAAAGAGAAGAGGCATATACATGACGAACACTTAGCCTTTCTTACGGCGACAACACTGGATACAGTTCACACGGTTAATTCCGTTTTGTATTCTATGTTTGAGCTTGGTTAGTCTCAAGCGTCTGTAAAATGAACTGACTATTCTATCGTTTTGTTTCAAATTCTGAGAAAATATACTCGTGAACTGCTCGAGAGTGAAGCCCTGCGTCATATAATACGAGAACATGATGCAGAACTGACCACATACCAGGGAAGAGGAGCTCTGTAGCTGTTTATCGTTCCAACGGTAGGCTATACAGTTCCGAAGCAGAGCCCTGATGTGATGGGGTATAACGGGAGGTAGACCAAAACTATCGAAATATACGGCTTGTCCGGTGGCTGTCACATGGAAAGCAACCCAGTATGTCCCGGAGCGTGTATGGATATCCGTATTCGCTACGATAGCGGTCGGGTTTGTCCAGTGCAGCGGGATCTGATCGGCTGGGTAATCTCCCTTCGTCCGAGCAGGTGCTTGTTCCAGTGCACTCAGAATTTGAAAAGTATCCATCCTCTCTGCTTCTCGTGGACTCACTGATAAATTTGGTGAAAAATCTGTGAAATCCTTAGTCACAGGCTCTGGCAGGCAGTCTTCATGCGTGCAGATATCTCTTCTATACCGTTGGGACCACACTGATCCTCTCCTTGCTCGAGCGGATTGTTCGGGCTTTCTTTCTCGTTATCAGCAGGTTGTTCGAGCGAATTTAGCAAACTAGTGCGGAACGGGATCGAAGACAAGCGTTTTTCGGACAGCCCATGTGACGGCAGCTACTTCTTCAGTTTCATAGCGTTACGCAGTGCACAGTTGAAGTTCTTACGAGCACCGGTGTGTAGAAGACATGACTTGTCCGATGACAGGTCTCTGAACGCTGGGCACGCACACTCACCACGTTCCAGGTTGACGATTTGTCGTGCCATCACCTCTTGAAGAAATTTAGCTTTCTGCACCCCGCGACAGAAGATGTTTTTTGCCATATGCGTGATACCCCGTAAATTCGCATTCAGTTGTTTATGCGTCACATCGCCTTCAAACCATTCTATACCATGGTGGTTACTTGTAAGCCAATTGTTCTGCGAACGCCTTGATAAGAATAGCTCGCTGATGGAGTAAGGAGGTGTGATGATCCAGTGGGCCAGAGCCTTATCCTCGTAGACGACGACGGCAACCTCTTTCAGCATGAACTGCCCGCTCTCAGTGCAAAAGCCTTGTATATCGATAATGTAGTTTATGGTTGCTTGAAGAACTGAACGACTGTTACTCGAGAAGGTTTGAATCACTACTGGTAGACTATGGCGAGGGTTAGACTGGCTCAGGTATTCAAGCCTCCCTGTTTTATGGTCTTAACTAGCCCTCTCCGTATTTTCCGAGATGGAAGGGATGAGCAGGCTCTAGCAGGTTTTACAATGCCCACAGGTCGTCCCCCGCAAGGGATGGTCCAACTGCAGGTTTATGGTGTACAGGTTTCAACAGGATTCCGTGACCTGACGTAGCTAACACTCTCGTTCAATTACCAAAGTCTGTAATGACCTGTCGCATAGAATCAATCTCAATCACGTTATCGAATTCCGCGTACACGATACAGTTTATAGTCGTAGTCAGAGGAATCTCAAAACGTGTTCCGATTCTAATAATACTGCCATGCTTGATGAGGTTCCAGCGTCCGTTATCACTGGCTGAGAGGTCAGGAGTAAGATCGAATGCTGTGAGACAGTATCCGTCCGCATAATCCTGACGAGAAATCGAGTTCCCCTCGTTTAGGAAATGTATACCTGTTCCCGTGAACAGGGTGTTGTAGGAATGCACAAATAATTTGTTCGTGACATCCGGCTGTAACGGCTTCGACGGAATCTGGGTGCCCTCGATATATAAGGATAGGTGGTTCAGTCCGAAAGATGCGAAATTGAACGAATTACGTTTTCTGTCTCCGTTGTACGCTTTGTTATCGACAAATCCGACGATTAAACGTTTCGGTAGTTGACTAAGGAAAACATTATCGAGTGTCTTGGCTTGCACACCGCTATGTATCGTCATTGTCTTGACCTCAACGCGCGCCATCGGGTATTTCGCAGTTGTTTTGGCAAGGGTTCGTGCATGTGCCAACAGAATATCGGGACTGATTTTGACACGTCGTATAAGTAAGGTCACGTCCGTAACTTCCAATTGATGATAATCGCCAGCTTTCATCATGCAAAAGGCATCCCTGGATCTGACGAGTCTCAATCGGAGTTCCACACCGTTTAACAGAAATTTTTCCGGATTGAAGACATCGCAATGCAAACGCCCGAGCATATCGACAGGTTTGTTTTCAGCGAAATATTTATTTCTACTTCTAAATCCCTCATTGGTGCTGACCGTGGTGTCGTCAAAGTGGCCTGGTGTATCAGAATACCATAAGCCCGAAGTGAGATGCGAATTCTTAGCTGCGTCGCCATAATTCAGCAAAGTCTCGATGTAGGCTCTGTATGCGTATGAATTGTTACTCGGTAAAACCAGTTTTTGATTGAAATACACATTCGCTTGATTAAACATACTATGCAGAAAATTGTTCACAGGGGCTACACCTGAAGAATCTTTAACGATTGCATCGACCCGCATTTTCTTTGCACGTGCACATACCCGGAGCATCGTGTGTGATAGATCTAAGTACTCATCTCCCTGTCCCGGTCCAGCGAATTCAATAGGTGAGTCATAAGTGAGTGCAGACACAGGTTTGTACTGCACCCATTGACCACCTTCGATAGATGTCTGTGTAGGAGGTAGAGTGAAGAGGTCCAGTTCGGATTTCAAGCATCCACAGGAGCGGGCATGTAGGTAGGCCATTTTTGCATTGTGCACCAGTAAGACTATTCACTCAAGGTTTTGTCCTTACGCAGCTCCGAAAATATCCGTAACGGGTCTTTTCTTGCAACACTTTTTCTTTCTACCTTTCCTAGCAGATCCTTTGGTGCTTGGTGTCTTCTTCTTCTTCTTCTTCTTCTTCTTCTTCGAAGTGGACTTGGTCGTCTTCCTTTTCTTTGTCTTAGTAGGGGTTTTACGTCTTCTGAGCAATTTAGACCTCGTAGCTGGTACGGATAGCATCGGTGGAAGGGCAAGGCCAGACTGACTCAACGCTCCCCCGTACCTGAGTTTATAGCCCTCTCCTTTCATAATCTTTTCAAGTCCATCCTGGGCCTTCCGCTTCAAGTTCTGGCCTGTCTCGCTGGCGCGTGTCTGAAAGGCCTGTTTCCACGGTACGTCATGGTCCAGGTCCGACATGAAATTCATACCACTACGCAGAACTTCTTTACCGAGTACGCGTGATCCTCTTTTCAACAGCGGAATAGCCCGTCTGAATAGACCACCCAGAAAACTACCGATACCATGACCCCGTTGATTGGGTGCTCCGACAAAAACGCGATCGATCCCCCCGCCTATTTGCGACTCGTAATACTCTATTTACTGTGCCATGGTATTGACCCGTTTTTCCTGTTATTCTCAATACCGGCATCAATTTAGTATATTTTCTTGAAGTGTAGTGTGGCTGTCAAGGTTCCGTGGTAAAATGATATAGATTTACCCTGGTGGTCTCTTATAGATATTTCGATCGTCCGGAAACTCGAAGGAAGTAAAGGAATATAGTGCGGTGGTGAAAATGTTTTGACTTCCACACCCGCGGTGTCGCCTCTTCGTCTCAGTTGTAGTATACGCAGAAGCGGCGCATAGACATCTCCTACGATACGTGGTTCTACGATGTCACAATAGACGAACATGAGTGATGGGTGCTCCTGGTCCTCTTTACCGGGTTCCAACGGTAACATGCGAGCCTCTGGTGTAGGGAGCGGTTCTTCGTCCTCTTTACCAGATTTCAACGGTAACATGCGAACCTCTGGTACAATGCGGGGTTGCAAAACTTCGTCTCCGGCCGTAATCCTGGCGTCACCAGCATTTGTACTAGATACAGTCTCGCCTAGTTCACGGTTCAACTCCTCTTTCTCGCTAGCTAGGTACGTCAAGGGATACTGTATCTCAACTATAGCGACTTCCCACTCGCCAGAGAGTTCAATCGTCCGTGGTAGCTGGGTGATATAGCAACAGGTCCTGTTATCGGGAAAAACCCGCATTGAGCTATTGCTAGGTAGGGTTATGTAGAACTGCGACTTCATTGTGATGCAATATCTCAAAGACCGGCGGCCGAAATCTAGCTGTTGAACTTTTCGGGGTAACCTTTCCAGCTGACAAGAACTTTCTTACTGCGTCCCCGACCCTTGCTGCGAATGATTTCAATAATTTGGAACTCGGCGTTTTCAAGGTCCGTGGTCACGCGTTGTAGTTCAGGTTCATAGAAATATCTGTCGATTTCCTCTCCCGAAAGGTCGTTTAATTCGTAAACGTTCGCTAAACCTGTTACAACTCGTCGAATCTTGAATAGTTCCTCGCTCCAATTAGCCTCGTATCCCTTCGCGAAGGTTCCCTTCGTCTTACTTATACGCACAAGATCGTCCTTGGAGAATTTTGGCTTCCGCGCCATGCGTGGCTGATGGTTAAGTTGAATGTTTGCGCGTGCCTCCGCTGCGTTGAAAAGGGTCATGGCAGAAGGAGCCATTTTGATACTCGAGTGTACGGTGTCATTATACGAGCTAACGAGCTTTTGCAGGAAATCGATGTAACGGTGGGTGTTTTTATGAGTAAAATACCTCCACATTCGATCCTTCAGAGTACGGTTGAATCGCTCGACAACGGCCGCTTTTATATTAGGGTTACGAGTCACGCGAAAACGTATATCATTATCGCTGAGGAGTTTTTAAAACGCTCCACCCACGAACTCTTTACCCTTGTCGCTCTGTAGGGTTACCGGTCGACGCTCCGTAGAAGACAATATTTGTTTGAAGCCAGCAGCTACGTCGCTGGTCGATTTACGATATAGAGGGATCACCCATACAAATTTACTCAGAACATCCGATGACAACCAGTAGGTAACGGAAATCGTCATTATGCTCCTTTATAGAACCAAGTTCTACCAAATCAGCTTCCCAGAGATCGTCTATATTTGAAACGTTGTACCACAGTCTCTGGAACTTTCGTCGTACCGGTTTGTGTAAAGTATAGGGATCCTGAATACCTAGCCAGTTTTCTATGGCACTAGCCTT
Organism: Tenthredo livida; assembly: GCA_963992785.1. Taxonomy (NCBI): domain Eukaryota; kingdom Metazoa; phylum Arthropoda; class Insecta; order Hymenoptera; family Tenthredinidae; genus Tenthredo; species Tenthredo livida. The sequence goes on along the minus strand of OZ023069.1, from coordinate 7,612,717 downwards.
TACATTCCGAACAGCCCTCTTCAACTTCCTAGCCCCGGCATAACCAGCTGGGTGCGAGGGATCGTAGTATATCCGTTCTAACTCTCTCATTTTCGTAATGCAAATGACAACCAGCCTTGTTTCGGCGAGTGCTGTGGTGATTTTCCGGGTATTTCTTCCGTTCGTCAAAATTTCGACGGTGAAAAGAAGGTTTCGTCGTCTGTGTTACCAGAACCGGCACTCGGCTCCCTGTCTGGATGATCGCCACTACTGGTCCCGCTGTTCCTGGATCTGTGCGCTGCTCGGTGACCTTTAGCCTGACTTCGTGTTACAGGGTTTACTGCGGCCGGTGGTGAGGTCGATTGAGCATTCTTCCAGATATTAAGATTTCCGACATATTCCCGTGGTATATTGATGCTCCGGAGAAGACGTGCGTACGCATGTCTACCATGCGGTTGAAAGCTTTTTCTAGAACGCACGGTGTCGTTAACTAGATCGACAATATTTGAACCCGGGAGAGGTTTGTTGTCTATGCTTACGACGCCTTGGTTATCCCAGGAAAACCGTGAGGGAAACTCCGCCAGATGCTTAAGGAGAAGTTCCGCCTTCGACTGGTATTTTTTTGGTACTGTCGAGGCAATCCTCGATATCCGTTGTTGTTTGTCAGCGGAGGTTTCGTCTTCTTTTCCTTGTAAGAGTTCCGCAGGATTAGTTTAATCAGGAACGGAGTGAAGATCCACGCGTAGCGGTTTTCTGGACTCCTCGGCGAAATATAGGAAACGCTGTAATAGCTGTTGATAAAGCTTCCATTTCGCTGCATCATCCAGCTCGGGAGAGTTCAGAATAGCGCGCATCTCTCTATCGAGTCTGGATGCTGGGGAACTTGTGCTCTGTTCGTTGTTTTCGGCGTCACCCGCGGAAGCTGCTGCCGAGGAAGTTATACCACGTTGAAAACGTTCTACGGTGTCCGACGGTATTAGTATCATCTTCTTTGCATGCTCCATCGTTCTTCTCGTAATTATTGACCGAACAGCTGAGTGAAGAGTGTCCCGAGAATGGGAGCTATTAGCATACTCTCTAAAAATGAAACAGTGGATTTTCACTAGTTCGCAGTGCATATCAACTATTTGCCTCAGCTATAAGTATACCACTAACAATTGGTGGATACACACTTTTTCAATTAGTGACATGGCAATACTAATTGAAGTAGTGAAATTCACTGTGGCAATTAGTCGGTCCAATAACTATTCTGATCAGTGATATTCACTTTTTATTTCAGTCAAAATATCATTTTATAACTGAAAATCACTCAAAATATTGGTGAAATTCACTTGAAATATTCATAGAAATAAGTAGCTAAATATACCCAATGAAACAATCAGCAGCAATCTGTTATTGAATAAATTTATTAAAATTGGTAGGATATTTGTACCGTAACAAAACATACGCAATAGTTCACGGTTTATACAATTATTAGAAGAAGAGACACCTAATGGCTGCATCGACTCTACTGTTGGGTAGAGGGTATGTGAAGATATACTACAGAAATGAATCCATGCAGTATGATCTTAATTAAACACGGTTGAGACGAGCCAACTGTATCATTATCGGGGACACTTTGCTCGCGAGAATATATTCTCTTCGTCCGCCATCTGTCGGGCAGTCGCATATTCATCAACAGAATAACGTGAACACTAATTCGAAAGTCAAAATCACTATCATTAAGTAACTAGTGAAAAATTACTATTTCACATCGAAAAATACTGAGTCAATAGTGGTATTCAAACCACTATAACAGGAAGTGAAAATTTCACTAATTTATTGTCGAATTCACTGCTTTTGCAGTGAGTTAGTGGATCACTGTGACAAACAGTGAAAATTTCACTGTTTCATTTTTAGAGAGTAGGCAGAAACGCGCTACCGTTTTGAACCAGTAATTTTTTCTTGCTCTTCCAGCTTCCTTCGCTAGCAGACAGTTTACGAAGAAGATGTTTATGTTTGCCTAGTCGAGCTTTTTCCTGCCTAGTGAGTATGACGTTACCGCGCACAGTGTTCAAAGCACATTCACATATATTTTTCACGAGAGTATTATCGGCAGTGCGTACTCTCTAAATTTGAATCAGTGAAAATTTCACTGATTGAATCAGTGATTCAGGTTTTCACTGCTGAATCAGTGGTTTTATACCTAATTCACTGATTATTCAGTTAACTCCCTCTCGTAAGTGATTTTACCACTGCAGAACCAGTGCCCCAGTTCACTATTTCATCAGTGACTATTCTTCCGCTAGGGGCGCTGCGTGAATTGTGGTCCTGTAGTGACTTGCGTTTTACATACCTACGTTCATTTTGATCGTGGGACGCGGCGTCGTATATGAGAATCTGAAGAGGGAAAGTGTTTAATATCAACTGGTAAGTACGTACATACATACATACATTCATGAAATACTTCAGAATTTCAATATAAGGTGTGACCTGCACGAACATCAACTTTACCCGATCTCTCTCACGGTATACTGTTGATAGGTTAGATTGTGTCGAATCACATTGAATCATATTGTTTAGATTGATACGATATTTACTCGTACTTTACGTGTTATTGGGTTCTCATGACTGGTCTATCATGAAAAATGATAATAATATTACCACGAGTTTACTGCATTATCGTGTATGACTCCTGCATACCACACGCCTGACTTCGATTCAGAAGATAGAATATGCGAGCTTTGGTTAGCTTTTGATTTCAGTGGCCGCGTGTACTGCATTTCATATTAAAACTAATTGAAACTCATTTACGACTATCCTACACACAATCCTCGTCATTACTGTCTCGAATGAAATATTTGTATATGACCAATAAAGAATATACATCTGCAGTTTGTAGTGCTTTGATAGCTGAAACACCCTTCAAAATTGATTCATATCCTCAGAAGCTATTTTTTTGTGTATTTTCAGCTTTAGGATAATTGAACTGGAAAAAAAAGGGATAAATGGACATCATTTCCGGATTTTCAGTGGACCAGCTCACTCATTGGTTGCGGTCAGTAGTGAGTAATGCTGAAACTCCGCGAATTTTTGAGAGTGAGTAGACAATTGTTTTATATTGTGCCCAAGCTGCATTATTCACAATTCCACAGGGTTGAACTGAAGAATGAAAACTGGTCCAACAAGGAGAGTTCTGGATCACTGTAGATTCTGCTCAATCTGGAAGGGGTGTTTCCTTGGCCCAAAAAATGAAACCGTCGATGTTCCATTCCATCCATTAGGTCTCCGTTCTCATGGCAAGCCACGCTTCATAGTTAATACCCAGCGATAGATGAATATTCCACAGGTGATATAATACTTGGTACTTCTTTATCGAATTGAGTTTTCACGTCCTGGAAGCTGCACCAGCCAAATCAGCCCACTTGAAAAAACAGAACGGAAGATTTTCTTACTTTTTAATTGCTAATTTATTACCGTAATCCTGAATTTATTACTGCTACTTGTACCGCGTAAACGTCTTGCGGCTCAGCTTCGATCAAAGCTGCGCCAGCCATATCCTAACTTCGCAATATTTTACGCAATCGAGTCGTACCGCACGTCGAAATTTTTTACTTTTTTATTACTCTCGAATGACATTAACGATAACTCGGAACTTCTACCTTCTGAGGGTGAAAACAATCCTTATTCCCTGATCTCGGGCGTTAATCATCTTCCAAGCTAACCACTGGCTGAAATTGATTGCCATCGTCGTTTGTATTCACCTAGAGGCATAGGAATGAACCCTGAAACATTTCCGAGCATTTGGGGTGTGATGGGCTGTGCTAATAAAAACATGCACCCCAACAAAACAGGTTTTCACTCAATTTTATCGAAATCTCGCGTCGCTCAAATTTCTTATTTACCTTCTATGTTTATTTAGTTCATACTAACCATCACACCGCTTTCCCAAGGGTTCGTGGATGTACCCTGAAACATTCCCGAGCATTTGGGGTGTGGTGGGCTGTGGTAATAAAAACATACGCCCCAACAAAACAGGTTTTCACTCAATAACCAGTTGAATCAGGGGGTATGACTGGATTTGTTGTAATCGATTGGCCCAGAATCAAAATCTTTGGTGGCACTAAAATCGGTGACCCATGCGCAGAAAAGTGTCTCGGATGAGCGAGAATACCCCATATATATGGGGGATTTCGGGCCAACTCGACCTGGGTCTAATCCTTAACCCCTTGGATTCAGTCCGTAATTTGTCCGTAAATAAAAATCCTTCATTTGATACAAAGAATTTTGGCGTTTGAACCCGAGTGGGCCGGCGATCGCTTCTATCTGTAATTTGCGGTTTTCTGGAAATCCAAAAAAAAAGAATTATCGTCAAGGTCAGTTCACTGTGAGCAGTTTCTTGAACATTTTTATATGTAATTCCGGATTTTTCAGAATGTTTAAAGATTTTTTCAACTGCCTGCAGTGAACTGACGTTCGCGTCTATTTTATTTTCCCTGGAAATCGTAGATTACAGATAGAATCGAACGCCGGCCCTCTCTGATCCGCACGCTCAAATTCCTGGGATCCAATGCAGGGTTTTCGAGAATTTTTTCAGATTTTTAAAAAGCGTGTCCTTTGATGTGATTCTTTTCTGAAGTGATTCCATCTCCGATTCAAACAAATTTGATGGTAAAAATCTGAGAAAAATTTAGCATGCTTTCGAAAGATAGAACAACCATATGAAAAATGAGGGACCAAATCCAAAGGGTTGGGGGTCAGACCCAGGTCAAGTTGACGTGGAATGCCCCATATACATGAGGCCATCACTAAAACCAAGAGAATAATATTCTTGGACTGAGTTTTCAGTTTCTTGACTCAAAAATTCAATTTTAACGAATCGTAATAATATTCTGTGACTTTGCCAGATGAAAATTAAAAACTGATGAACCAACAAAAAATGTTTTCAAGCCAAGAACATCAAATCCAAGAGAAGTATTTTCGTGCACTGAGAAAAAAGTTTTTCTTCCTTCTAATGTTTTTGGTTCAACTGAATATTACTTGATTGAAGTTAATTTTTTTTGTGTGGAATTCGAGAAATCACAGTAATTTTATGGCGAAAAAATATTGAGTGCCTCCCATGCCTACGCCGTTGGCTTTGGATTCACGCTCTCATTGACTTTTTTGTTGGAAATTCCGTGCTCTACAAAATTATATCCATAAAATTTTTCTCTATCTGGCATAGTTGGCGCAGCGTTCACAATTGAAACTGGCGGCACGCAATTTTTTTCGTCATTTTTCACGGATTCTAATTTTTTTTGCACACTTTGCAGAAAGTTAGTTCCCCAAAAACTTGAATTGAGAATCAGTAAACGACCCTCAACACGTCTATATTTTTTTTTATCCTCATGTGATGATTACTTTAATTTAAAACCCTATTTTGGCTGGCGTAGAAACTCCTCGGACGCCCGCACCGCAACTGCTCCGCCACTACTAGTCTAGTCGAGAAGTGAGTTTCCTGAGAAAAATAGTTTCAATTCTCTCAAAAATATGAGCGATAGCTCATTCGGTACGGGATGCGATCCTGAAAAAGAAGTATTTTTTTTTTTCCGGAAACAAAATTGGAATTGTTATTAACAAACAACATAAAAAAAAAGACGTCTCCGGTTTTTGACTATAACTGAAAAACTTTGAGTGATAACGAAAATTGGAACAAAGCATCGTAAAGAGGAGAAAGTTTCCAATAAAAAAGTCTGGACTCCCGGTACTTAATCTCCATTATTTATAATTTTAATTTGACGCTGAAAATAGGGTTCCGCGCGGCCGCTTCAGCACTGACGCTTCGCCGCTGAACAGAGAGTGCGATGAAAATTTTTTTTTTTTTACTATTCAATATTAATTTTGAAATTTGAAAAAATTATGCTATCATCAGAACACTCCAAAGAATCTAGCCCCGCAGAGAAAAAATTTTAAACTTCATTTTTCTAAAAGCTATACGATTGTTAATTAACTCATTTTTTTTCGCACTTCTGTTTTCATAAATGGCGACATAAAAGTTTGAATAATTGGCCTATAAATTTTTTACTTGTTGGAGCCCTTCTTATATGTATACTTAACAAGATTACGTGATAAAAGATTAAGAAAGTTTTTTTATTTGTTTATAATAAATTTATAAAGTTCCAAAAACATGATAAATGAAAAAAATAATGGTCAAAAAAACGTTTTTAAGGAAAATTATGCTATGGCTGGTTTCACATCCAACAATGACATTAATAAATGTTAAACAAAAATTTTTTAATTCATTCGCGGAAAAATTATTGAATAATATTTTTGACGTAATTTTGAACGACGAATATTCAATTCTAATTGTAACTTTGAACGTTCAATTTTTTTTTAATTCAAAAATTTCTTTCTGTGAATAATAAAAACTTCTATAAACATTTCAATTACTTACTGCTTCGAAACATTTTTCCAAACGTTGATCAAATAATCTTTACTTTTTGAATATTCGTCACTCAAAATTACGTAAAAAAAATTCTTCAATAATGCACGTTCCTTTTCATAAATTTACTAAAATGTAAGATAATAAACGATGAAGACCGAAACAGGTAAGTATTATAAGTATTTCTTGAGTCATTGTTAATGAGGAATTCTAAAATGCATATTTCTATCCGCGGTTTCCGCACCAAATGTATTAATTGTTTAAAGTACGAAGTTGAGCTTTCAAAAAACGCAGAATAAGTAGTTACAGATAAATAAATAAAACACTATAGACAATCAAAATAGAAATAATATGAATTAGCACAGGAGTAAATGATAAAATACCAAGCAATGTATGTATTTTTCATTTTGAAATTAGAATAAATACGAATAATTTATAAACAATTGGCGTTGAAGAAATTTTTTTTTTTTTTTCCATCAAGTAGCTTGATAATAACCCTACAAAATTTCCTTCATTATAAAAGGCGTAATTGCAATAGTTTATAAGATATAGGGATTATAAGATGTAGATACTGAAGATTTTTATAAACAAAAGCTTGTAACAAGGGAATTATGATAGATACCGAGCTGGAGAAAAATTTATTGAAAAGATAAATTAATTCTCTAAATAATCGTCTTGAATGTCAAAGACTGTATCTTCAATAGCTAAAAAGTTACAGCAATTTATAAGTTGACAAATCAGGTAACCGCTTTAACTTTGATACCACGATATTTGTTGAAAGCAAAACAAAATAGACAAAAAATTATTTTTACACTTTGTTATACATCGTTGTTTTCGTAATTTTTAACACTTCGACGAAAAAAATAAACTGAAAATCAAAATTTGTTTATAACAAATCGGTAACTGAATAAACAATCAAATTGTGCTAAAAAAAAAATCGTTTTTATTACTATATAGAGAACTGCCAATTATGATTTTAGAAAAAAACATGATTCCTCAACTCATAATTTAAATGTTAGATGAATGAAAAATAGTATATTTCGATACAAGAGGCCAAACGAGCGTTTCGCGGACCGCGAGTCTGAACGTAGCACGAAGCCGAGGCGAAGCCTCGGCTTCGTGCTGCCTTCAGACGAGTGGTGAGCAAGAAACGAGTTTGGCCTCGCGTATCTCGAACACTATTTTTCTCGATACATGCAACGCAAGGTTCTCGTTTGTGTGCCGTCTGCGTGCACCCAAGCCGGTTTTAGCGTACCAGTGTGCAAAATCCCTTTGCGCACCGCATAGCGGTGCGCAAAATATTTTGCACACCGGTACGCTAAAAGTCTGCTTTGGGTGCGCGTAGACGATGCGCAAAGGAGGACTTTGGGTGCATGTGTCAAGAAAACGATTATAAACGATAAAAAAAAAAAGTTCGGAATTTTTTTTTGAATCATAATTGACTTTTCTCAATATGAAAACGAAAATATTTTTTGTTAAATATTAAATTTGACCAATTGTTTATGAACAATTTTTCCAGAAATGAAGTAAAAAAATTTTGTTCAACATTTATCAATGTCATTGTTGGATGTGAAAACAGCCATAACATAATTTTCCTTGAAAACGTTTTTTTGACCATTATTTTTTTCATTCATCATGTTTTTGGAACTTTATAAATTTATTATAAACAAATAAAAAAACTTTCTTAATCTTTTATCACGTAATCTTGTTAAGTATACATATAAGAAGGGCTCCAACAAGTAAAAAATTTATAGGCCAATTATTCAAACTTTTATGTCGCCATTTATGAAAACAGAAGTGCGAAAAAAATGAGTTAATTAACAATCGTATAGCTTTTAGAAAAATGAAGTTTAAAATTTTTTCTCTGCGGGGCTAGATTCTTTGGAGTGTTCTGATGATAGCATAATTTTTTCAAATTTCAAAATTAATATTAAATAGTAAAAAAAAAAAATTTTCATCGCACTCTCTGTTCAGCGGCGAAGCGTCAGTGCTGAAGCGGCCGCGCGGAACCCTATTTTCAGCGTCAAATTAAAATTATAAATAATGGAGATTAAGTACCGGGAGTCCAGACTTTTTTATTGGAAACTTTCTCCTCTTTACGATGCTTTGATCCAATTTTCGTTATCACTCAAAGTTTTTCAGTTATAGTCAAAAACCGGAGACGTCTTTTTTTTTATGTTGTTTGTTAATAACAATTCCAATTTTGTTTCCGGAAAAAAAAAAATACTTCTTTTTCAGGATCGCATCCCGTACCGAATGAGCTATCGCTCATATTTTTGAGAGAATTGAAACTATTTTTCTCAGGAAACTCACTTCCCGACTAGACTAGTAGTGGCGGAGCAGTTGCGGTGCGGGCGTCCGAGGAGTTTCTACGCCAGCCAAAATAGGGTTTTAAATTAAAGTAATCATCACATGAGGATGAAAAAAAAATATAGACGTGTTGAGGGTCGTTTACTGATTCTAAATTCAAGTTTTTGGGGAACTAACTTTCTGCAAAGTGTGCAAAAAAAATTAGAATCCGTGAAAAATGACGAAAAAAATTGCGTGCCGCCAGTTTCAATTGTGAACGCTGCGCCAACTATGCCAGATAGAGAAAAATTTTATGGATATAATTTTGTAGAGCACGGAATTTCCAACAAAAAAGTCAATGAGAGCGTGAATCCAAAGCCAACGGCGTAGGCATGGGAGGCACTCAATATTTTTTCGCCATAAAATTACTGTGATTTCTCGAATTCCACACAAAAAAAATTAACTTCAATCAAGTAATATTCAGTTGAACCACAAACATTAGAAGGAAAAAAAACTTTTTTCTCAGTGCACGAAAATACTTCTCTTGGATTTGATGTTCTTGGCTTGAAAACATTTTTTGTTGGTTCATCAGTTTTCAATCTTCATCTGGCAAAGTCGCAGAATATTATTACGATTCGTTAAAATTGAATTTTTGAGTCAAGAAACTAAAAACTCAGTCCAAGAATATTATTCTCTTGGTTTTAGTGATGGCCTCATGTATATGGGGCATTCCACGTCAACTTGACCTGGGTCTGACCCCCAACCCTTTGGATTTGGTCCCTCATTTTTCATATGGTTGTTCTATCTTTCGAAAGCATGCTAAATTTTTCTCAGATTTTTACCATCAAATTTGTTTGAATCGGAGATGGAATCACTTCAGAAAAGAATCACATCAAAGGACACGCTTTTTAAAAATCTGAAAAAATTCTCGAAAACCCTGCATTGGATCCCAGGAATTTGAGCGTGCGGATCAGAGAGGGCCGGCGTTCGATTCTATCTGTAATCTACGATTTCCAGGGAAAATAAAATAGACGCGAACGTCAGTTCACTGCAGGCAGTTGAAAAAATCTTTAAACATTCTGAAAAATCCGGAATTACATATAAAAATGTTCAAGAAACTGCTCACAGTGAACTGACCTTGACGATAATTCTTTTTTGTTGGATTTCCAGAAAACCGCAAATTATAGATAGAAGCGATCGCCGGCCCACTCTGGTTCAAACGCCAAAATTCTTTGTATCAAATGAAGGATTTTTATTTACGGACAAATTACGGACTGAATCCAAGGGGTTAAAGGTTAGACCCAGGTCGAGTTGGCCCGAAATCCCCCATATATATGGGGTATTCTCGCTCATCCGAGACACTTTTCTGCGCATGGGTCACCGATTTTAGTGCCACCAAAGATTTTGATTCTGGGCCAATCGATTACAACAAATCCAGTCATACCCCCTGATTCAACTGGTTATTGAGTGAAAACCTGTTTTGTTGGGGCGTATGTTTTTATTACCACAGCCCACCACACCCCAAATGCTCGGGAATGTTTCAGGGTACATCCGCGAATCACTAGGAAAGGGGTGTGATGGTTTTTATCATCTAAATAAACACAGAAGGTAAATAGGAAATTTCAGCTCCGCGAGATGTCCATAAAATTAAGGAATAACCTATTTTCTTTATGGTGTATTTTTTTATTACCACAGCCCACCACACCCCAAATGCTCGAGAATGTTTCAGGATACATCCAAGAACTACTTAAGAAGGAGTGTGATGGTTTTTATGAACCAAATAAACACAGAAGGTAGATAAGAAATTTCCGCTCCGCGAGATGTCCATAAAATTGAGGAAAAACCTATTTTCTTTATGGTGTATTTTTTTATTACCACAGCCCACCACACCCCAAATGCTTAAGAATGTTCCAGAGTACATCTACGAACCCCTGGGAACGGGGTGTGATGGTTTTTATCAGCTAAATAAACACAGAAGGTAGATAAGAAATTTCAGCTCCGCGAGATGTCCATAATATTAAGGAAAATCCTATTTTCTTTATGGTGTATTTTTTTATGACCACAGCCCACCACACCCCAAATGCTCGGGAATGTTTCAGGGTACATCGGCGAATCACTAGGAAAGGGGTGTGATGGTTTTTATCATCTAAATAAACACAGAAGGTAAATAGGAAATTTCAGCTCTGCGAGATGTCCATAAAATTGAGAAATAATCTATTTTCTTTATGGTGTATTTTTTCATTACTACAGCCCACCACACTCCAAATGCTCGGAAATGTTTCAGGGTACATCCACGAACCCCTCGAAAAGGGGTGTGATGGTTTTTATCAACTAAATAAACACAGAAGCTAGATAGGAAATTTCAGCTCCGCGAGATGTCCATAAAATTGAGGAATAACCGATTTTCTTTATGGTGTATTTTTTTATCACCACAGCCCACCACACCCCAAATGCTCGGGAATGTTTCAGGGTACATCCACGAACCCTTGGGAAAGCGGTGTGATGGTTAGTATGAACTAAATAAACATAGAAGGTAAATAAGAAATTTGAGCGACGCGAGATTTCGATAAAATTGAGTGAAAACCTGTTTTGTTGGAGTGCATGTTTTTATTAGCACAGCCCATCACACCCCAAATGCTCGGAAATGTTTCAGGGTTCATTCCTATGCCTCTAGGTGAATACAAACGACGATGGCAATCAATTCCAGCCAGTGGTTAGCTTGGAAGATGATTAACGCCCGAGATCAGGGAATAAGGGTTGTTTTCACCCTCAGAAGGTAGAAGTTCCGAGTTATCGTCAATGTCATTCGAGAGTAATAAAAAAGTAAAAAATTTCGACGTGTAGTACGACTCGATTGCGTAAAATATTGCGAAGTTAGGATATGGCTGGTGCAGCTTTGATCGAAGCTGAGCCGCAAGACGTTTACGCGGTACAAGTAGCAGTAATAAATTCAGGATTATGGTAATAAATTAGTAATTAAAAAGTAAGAAAATCTCCCGTTCTGTTTTTTCGAGTGGGCTGATTTGGCTGGTGCAGCTTCCAGGACGTGAATCGATCCCTGCCGATGGACATAGAAATCGTGATGAGAGGTGTTTACACCATAGTCAAAAAGAACGAAGACGTTGCATGGCATGACTATAATTATATAAAGTGAATAAATCAAACTCAAATTGATAATAAAAATCATCAGGCAGGCCGGGAATCGAATCCGGATCTCTGGAAGCCTAACCGGGGACTCATTCCAGTAGACCACCTAGCCGCCCAACGAATGTTACCTTCTAACTTCTCTTGTCACTCTGCGCTTGTTTACTTTTCTTGTGTTGTGTGATATTTTTATAGATTCATACATCTCGGCTGTAACACATTCATCTATATATTAATGAAAAACTCCACAGCATGAGCGAATGTCCCATGTACTGTGTAGAAATGATACATGGTCCATTTATTATTCAGTAATTATAATATAATTACGCTACAGAAGGTAGACCCCTTGACGCCAGGTAAATTGATTAAAGTGAATTAATCAAACGGGCGGCTAGGTGGTCTAGTGGATTCAGTCCCCGGTTAGGCTTCCAGAGATCCGGGTTCGATTCCCGGCCTGCCTGATAATTTTTCTTGTGAATTTGAGTTTGATTAATTCACTTTAATCAATTTACCTGGCGTCAAGGGGTCTACCTTCTGTAGCGTAATTATATTATAATCACTGAATAATAAATGGACCATGTTTCATTTCTACACAGTACATGGGACAATCGCTGATGCTGTGGAGTTTTTCATTAATATATAGATATATGTGTTGCAGTCGAGATGTTTGAATCTATGTATAATTATACCTTTGGTGCAAAAACCTTCCGCCAAGTCCATTGATGTGTAGATCACTCCACCAAAAAATAATAAAAGGTTGTGCTCGCTCACTCGATTGGTTGATGATTATCAACATACAAAAGCATTGAAATCAGATACAACTGCCAAGTACCTGTAGAATGATAAAAGTTTGTAATTGAAAAATTTGTTCAAACTAAATCACGTTGTGCTCGTTCGCTCGCTGCGCTCGCTCACTCTATTGGCTTATGATTATGGGTTGAAAAAACAATTCGGATGAAGAGATTGAAGATGTCAACATTTATCTAAAAATATTCATAACGAAAAAATAATTTAAAAAAATTTTTTTTAAAAAATTTGGAGTCCGTGGTACGTTGGCGGGCCAATGTTTGAAAATCTATCAGATGACATTGACATGGTTCGTGATCGATATTTTATATTTCTTTTTCTACAAAAGGCCCCCCAAGTACCACTACCTCCAAATTTAAAAAAAAATTTTTTTTATAAATATTTTTTCGTTATGAATATTTTTAGATAAATGTTGACATCTTCAATCTCTTCATCCGAATTGTTTTTTCAACCCATAATCATAAGCCAATGGAGTGAGCGAGCGCAGCGAGCGAACGAGCACAACGTTATTTAGTTTGAACAAATTTTTCAATTACAAACTTTTATCATTCTACAGGTACTTGGCAGTTGTATCTGATTTCAATGCTTTTGTATGTTGATAATCATCAACCAATCGAGTGAGCGAGCACAACCTTTGATTATTTTTTCGTGGAGTGATCTACACATTAATCGACTTGGCGGAAGGTTTTTGCACCAAAGGTGCTTTTTGGGGTTGATTTCATTACTTTTTGTAAAATTTTGCTTGACCACCTAATAATTGTGCTCGCTCGCTACGCTCGCTCGGTTGTTTTGTGCTATTTCATACCGCCCGAAGTCCCTCGATAAGCAGGAACGTCAACAGCAACGAGCACGCGTGTACTCATAATTTTGCCCAAGTCTCAAATTTGTAGAGTGACGCGTAATGTACTTTCATAGCGTTTACAAATTGTTCCACTACAATAATTTTTTATACCTACAACATCTAACCCTGCGTGCAGCCCTCCTCCTGTCTCATCTGGGCCTGGGACCGGCAATGACGGAGTTACTTGCACGCAGGGTTATAGTTGCTTCTCATGACTAAATATGTATGGATATCAGATATATGTATTGCAATTCGTAGGTAGTTTTTTTTTTAATGCAACTAGGTCCTCTGCAAAAAGAACATGTATGCGTCCCGTACTCATAACGTCAACTTCCAATTCGGGTCTGAACAGAAGGTATCAAAATATTTAGAATTGAGCCTATTCATGCAAGACTAGCGTAGAGCATAAAATGGAAATTTATGAAGTCAAACACCCGCATTCTGCTCTCTTCGTCTGACTTTTGCCGTTTCTCGTATCAAATAACACTATCCTGATACTTTGCAACCCAAGCGTTTTCTCTCATCATCCTCTTGTCTTATATGGCGACCCGCTACAAAATTAAATAATCCATAAATAAGTAATTTCATTCCATTTGTCGTGATAGCACTAATCTTAATTTGGAGAAAGCTTAATAGAGTCGAACATATAGACACAGGTTGCATACCAAAATGTAACAAATTTATTGAAATTTGACATTAAATTATGAATATACATTATGGATTAAAAAATTATCTCCACCGAAGGTCAAGGCACTACGTTGACGTGGAGTGTAGAATAAAGCCTATCGGAGTCCAACAAACAACGTTGACTGAAAATCTCATTTTGACTAGATGATACGGAGTTAGATTATAGGACTCGTCGGAATCCTACGTATAACGTTGACTCACAATTCGAGTCTCAGCAGACGAGCCTTCGGAGATGAGCTTAACATGGAGCTTGAAGTGAATTTCGTTGCAATCCAACGCTTGAACTCGGCTTTATTGGTCTGGCTCCTTGCCGTTCCCTATATCGAATAATGCTATCGTCATATTTTTCTCTTGATTTTCTCTTGTCAGACTTCCTCAGGCGATCACTTGCTAAACAATTGAACCGAAAAAACCGTTTCTTCTGATAATTGCATTCATAAATCAGTTAATATTCATCTGACAGTCTTGTCCGTTTATAATTGTTATTTTATTTATCACCATGAATTTTACACGTCAGCCGATTCGCATAACCTCAAAAGCTCGAGATCGTAGGATTTAAGATTAACCCATCGAAACATTTTTATTGGTGACTATCACATTAATGTACTTGGCGTAAGGTTTTGGCGCCCGAGGGGCTTGCGGTGGGTATTCACTAGTTTTTGTACGTTCAAATTTTGTATTAAGCATTGCTCGTATTTCTCTTATTTCCTCTATTATTGGGATTTAAAAACATGAAATGGCAATACGCGTCTGCTAGTGTAGGAGACCATAGACATAGAGCATGGACTGCGCATTCGGGCCGAAAATCGCTCGGTCGGTAGAAAGAGACAGCATATACACGCTGCCAAATCTGTTTCTTTCTAACCAAGAACGTCAAATGCATAGAAAGAGACAGATTTGGCCGCGTGTGTTACCCTTCTCTCTCACTTTCGGCGTTACCATAGGCTGTATAGGGAATGCGCAGTCCATGCTCTATGTCTATGTAGGAGACGGTTTCTGTCTGCGATACTGGCGCTATCTACGTCGGAACTATCTCGTACTGACGTCACTCTACAACTTTTGTGTGGATTTTCCCGTCTAGTGATTGCATGGGAATGGTTTGAATGTGAATCTTGGTCTGACGACGACGAAAACGAAAACGAAAAATTTTACAATGAAACGGGGTATCAGAATTTGTAGTCAATCATATCTCAGCACTCCGGACACCGATTTAGTCGATCTAAGGCTCAAATGAAAGCTTTACATGCCCACATCCTAGATTAAATTAGTTTCAATCTGTGTATATTGTGAGGTGAAAGAAAACGACGATACTAGTTCGCGGTATAGGTTAGGGTAGCTGCCTCTCGGGTATATAGACTCGTTGAGTCTCGCGCTTGAAAAAATTTTTTTTTAATGTACTTGGCGCGAGACTCTACCGAGTCTCTTGATACACATAGAGGATAGAAGCGATGTCACACTACTTAGGAAAAGAAAAAGTACGAAAGGAGGCGATCCGAGTCTGGAAATGCGAGTGGCATGAAAACTCATCTGGTAGAGATGCATATAAATTTATAAAAGAAGCTGACTTCGCGATGGAGAACAACTGTTTCAAACCTGATAGAATCAGCGTGTGTTACATCACGGGATATGGCTCCATTAACAGTTCGCTGTATAGAAGAGGGACGTCGCCTGACCCTTTTTGTCCGGCGTGCCCTGGCACTGAAGAAAGTGTGGAACACGTGATATTTGACTGCTGATTATATGCCACACACCGCTATGACACGCTTCTGCCTAATTTTAACACTATGGATAAATTAATAGATACTAAGGATGAGCTACAGAAATTTTCGGAAATGATGAACATAATAGACAAGGTGCGAAGAGAATTCGTACTTACCCTAGAAGAAGAACAATAAAATGAAGCTAGATAGTAGAATCGGGTCCACCTCCACGTGGTGAGGGACGGGCAACGTAGGCTGGGCCTTGGTTCAGTCTGCGGCTGAGCGACCTGAAAAAGATAATAAAACGGAAGAGTAATGAATAAAAAGGAATGAACATGCATATGAGGCAAAACACGTCAAACGTTCCCACCAAAAATTTTGTTCCTCCCACTTTCCACTCGGTGTCATTCTGAAGGGTGAGGAACAAGGAATTTTTTGAGACATATTTGAGCACAAACGATAATGTCGCATTTTGAGAAAAACTTGAAAATATGTTTATATTCGAAAAAAACTATCTAAATTATTAACAAATTTGATCCTCCCACTTTCCACTTGGTTTCATTTTGAAGGGTAAGGAACAAGGAATTTTTTAAGACATATTTGAGCAAAAACGATAATGTCGCATTTTGAGAAAAACTTGAAAATATGTTTGGATTCGAAAAAAAACTATCTAAATTTTCTTTCATCGAAAAATCCTTTCGACAGACCGAAAGATTGCGAAAACCCATTTCCAAAACCGTCCTTACAACGTAGAATCCGCCTATCAGGAGAAAAGATACAATACATCAAAGAACGGCCTGCAGACTGCAATGACGAAATACGTGTACCTGTACCGGGACAACGGGCGGGTATCCAAGCTTCCGTTTCAGGGGGTTAGAAGGGGACCACTAGTACTGCAAATTGTCAGAGTTTCAATAAGATCAGGCACAACAAAATTTTTGGTGGGAACGTTTGACGTGTTTTGCCTCATATACTCACCTTAACCTGGAGAAAAAAAAAAAAAAAAAACCTATTCATCTTTACACATGCAGGAATAGCTATAACATGTGCAGGATGCTACGAATAAAACAATCAGACAAAAACAAGAATCTACAGTTAAAGCTCCATATGAATTATAAACAATCAGCATAAACAAAGACAAGACCTGAGGCGGTAATGAGCTCTTGCTCCTAAACTGCACAATAAATAGAACAAAATAATAATGTCCCTATCTACTCCCCTCCACGGTCTGTTGCCTTGTCGGGGCGGAGGGGCTTGCGTGCTTCAATGAAGCCAGAGGCTGTGCCGGCGGGAGCTCGTCTCCTGTCAGGTCCAACCAAGCCGGAGTGGCTCTGGGGGAGAAGCCAAACTAAATTCAGACCACGTCCAAAGCTACGGTGTTAAATCACGTGCTTATGGCTGCATGGCCGCAGGGACGTTAAATGGTGCGGTCGCAAACGTTCACTCGGGGTACCCCGTTCTATCTTGCATGCCGGCTTACCCAGGTAAGGCGGCTCTGCCTGGGCGGACATCCTTTCCGACCATTATCGTGGGTACAAACATGGAGAGAACAAACAAAAACAAAAACCAAAATGAAAATACAAGCGCAATCAAAACTTTGAAAATTGAAACATTGAATTCAGCGAGCACCTCTGGCGCGGATGAAGACGAGTATATGGACGTGCAGGAGATCTTCGAGAGTTCCGATGTAGGACTGCACCCTCAAGTGAGGTTGTCGCGTTCTGACACGTCGTTGGCCAGCCAGATATTTCCGCCTTTGCCGGTTTCGGCAGCTACGAAAAGAAAACAAAACACATCGCTTGATCAATCTCGACCAGAGAAAAAGAAACCGGTTAAAGAGGTCGAAAGCGCAGGGGAAAAAGGACAGCACGTTACCGTGGTTAAGAGCATGGTGGCTCGTCCGGGGCAGGGTGGGCGGGACGAGAACAGGGACAGGGAGGACGCTCTGCGAGAGCTGAGGGAAGAAAGAGAAAGCCTCGAGGCATTTTTGTTCAATGACAATAACAAAGCATCTAAAGCTATAATTAAATTCATCTTCGGAAAATGGACGAAAATAGAAAACCGTTTAGTCGACATGCATATCGAACATGAAAAACTCAAAGCTACTCACCAGTGCTGTTCCGGCTCCGGGTTCGGCTCCTGCCGGGATGACGTTCGCGCGGGTCGCCGGTCCTGCTGCTGGAATGGGTGAATATGAAAAAGAAAAAGAGGGGAAAATGATTAGTGAAAGAAAAAATGAAGTAGTTTTGATTAGGCCAATGACCGAAGAAAACGAAAAAAGAAGTAATGATGAAATGAAAAAAGCAGTTACGGAGCACCTGAAAAATATAAAAAAGAAACTCAAAGTGGTCGGCGTTAGGCAGATGCGGAACGCAGGCCTGGTGATTGAGCTAGATGGAAAGGAAGATGTGGAAGTTATCGAGAAATCCAGCCTCGAAAAGCTGGGTCTAAAAGCTGAGAGACCCAAGAAACTAGACCCGACAGTCATCATATACGGCGTGGATAAAAACCATAGTAAAAATGACCTCATTGAGGATCTGCTGGAAAAAAATTTCGACCTTTCAACGGAAGAAGAGCGGGAAAATCTGAAGGCGCGCATTAGTTTCCGTACTTGCTTTAGCGGTTCGGAGGGGCGGGTCAACTGGCTGGTTCAGCTTCCGGGTGAGTGTGCGCGGAGGATCCTCAGGGAGGGTAGGACATTCATGCAGTGGCGCACTCATGAAGTAAAAGAATTCGCCAACATAACGAGGTGCTATGCGTGCAACGCCTTTAGCCACATAGCGAAGGTGTGTCATGCTCGCGACGTGCTGTGCGGGCCCTGTGGCTCGGCGAGTCATGAGGCGCGGGACTGCAAGTCGGAAGAAGTAAATTATTCAAACTGCATAAGATCCAAAAGAGGGAGGGTTGACCACCACGTCAAGGACAGAAAGTGCCCTGAGTACCTCAGACATCTCCAAATTCACAACAACAAAATAGAATGGGGCTAAAGGTGGCACAGGTTAATGCGCAGAAATCCTTCGCGGCCATGGCCGATTTAGAAATGCACTTCAAAGAGACGAACCTTGACATCTTGCTCATACAGGAGCCATACACTCGCAAAGGAAAAGTTCCGGGTTTCACTGGCGATAAAATAAGAGTTTTTCAATCAAATGTCCAGGCCCCTTGGGTGGCGGCTGTGGTCCGCACTGAGGCGACTGAGGTCTTCCAGAATATTCACGATGAGACGGAACACGTCATGTGTATCCAGGTGCTGACCGCAACTGAAACAATAAACATCATAAACGTATACTGCCATTTCTCCATAGACATCGACCCGATATTGCGAAAAGTCGGAAGCATAATTGCGACCCTGGAAAACAAAAGAATTCTCATGACGATGGACGCCAACGCAAAATCGGAATGCTGGCACTCAGGCACGGTGGACGCGAGGGGCGAGATGCTTGAGGAGTTCGTGATCACTCATGGGCTTCACGTCCTGAATGAACCGCAAGATATAAGAACGTATGAGACACCAGCGGCGTCGTCTAATATAGACGTAACGCTGTGCAGCAGCGACCTGCTGGGTGGGGTCACGGACTGGAGGATCCAGGAGTTGATAGCGAGCGACCATAATCTCATTACGATGAATGTTGGGCGGTTTGCGCGGGGCGCTGTGGTACAAGTTAGTAAGGGACACAACGTCAAGAAGGCTGATTGGAAACTTCTCAAGAATTTGGCGGAACAAGGATTTGACCCACAGGAAGCCATCGAAATAAGAAACCGAGAGGCAAATGAGGCTGTCGCCAAATTTGAGGCAACCGTTGACACTGTCATCAAAGAGTCCATCCCTCCCAGAAGTCAGAGAGCCCGTCCAGTTCCCTGGTGGAACGGAAATCTGAAAATAAAAAGAGAAGACATGAACGACGCAAGTAGACAGCTACGAAGGGCAAAGCGTATGCAGCTCGACACGCTAGAGAACGCTCAACAACACTATGTGGAGACCAGAAATGCGTATGTGGAATTCATACGGCGGAACAAAAATAAATCATGGCAGGACTTTGTGCAGGCTGAGACCAAAAAAGACCCATGGAGTTTGCCCTATAAAATCGCGAGAGAAAAAATACACGAACTACCACATATGTGCTCCCTGGCGTGTCCTGATGGTCGAGTCACCGGCACCTGGCGAGAGTCGATTGAAGAAATATTGAAAGAATGTGTACCAGCTGACGCTTGTCTCGATCCTGAGACGGAGCGTTCAGCTGACGGCATCCTCAAAAGCTACTCCAACTCCAACGTGGAGCTGGAGATTAGCGACGAGGAGATCAATGTAGCCATAGAGAAGCTGAAAACCAATGTTGCGCCGGGACCTGACCAGCACAGATTGGAGGTTGTAAAAGCTCTGTGGAAGGCTGGTCCCAACTCCAGGGGGGCCATCTCTCAGCTCAATAATAACTGTTGGAGGAGTGCCACGTTTCCTATCGGATGGAAGGCTGCACAGCTGATCATCATTATAAAAAATGCTACGAGGGATAGGTCGAAAATAAACTCATACAAACCCATTTCACTGATACCAACAATGGCCAAAGTAATCGAGCGGATCCTAGTCAAGCGCATTCAAGACAGTTATATGGAAGCCAAGCTAGATTCGCCGAACCAATATGGGTTCAAAAAGAACAATTCAACCGAGGACGCGATACTCCACCTGACGGGCTCCATCGAACGAAGCCAGAAAAAGCACATTGTAGGACTCTTCCTAGACATAGAGGGAGCCTTTGATAACCTATGGTGGAAAGCCATCCTGACAAGGCTAGTTGAGGCTAACTGTAGCTCGCAGCTGGTGAATACGATGCAAAGCTATCTGTCAGACAGAGAAATAACAGTAAATTCAAAGCTCAATAGTATGAAACGCAGAGTTGAAAAGGGATGCCCGCAGCGCTCGGTGGTTGGTCCAAACGCCTGGTCCTAGTTCATGGACAGGATCTTGAATAAAATTTCGGCAGAATTCAACGTAGAAGATCTAGAGGCGATAGCCTATGCGGACGACTCAGTAATTATTATAAAAGCAGAATCCCGCTAGCGAATCGAGCGGCTTAGCGCTGCTGCGATTCGGTGCCTGGAAAAGTGGTGCGCCGACCATAAGCTTCGAATAGCCCATTTAAAATCCACTGCCATGATATTTACAAAAAACCTAGATAAAAATAGAAACCCTATAATAAAAATAAACGAAAACAGCGTAAAATACACAACAGAGCACAGATACCTTGGGGTGATTATAGACGCAGGTCAAAGTTTTCTCCCTCACGTGAGGAACCTCCGGAGCAAGGTCACGGCGTACATCATGCAACTCAACAGAATTGCCCAGAAGGAATGGGGTATCAATCTGTATACGAGGCAGCTCATATACAAGGAAGTGGCGATCCCGATAGTAAGTTACTGCGCGACGGTGTGGTGCGGCAGAATCTCGAACACCATGATCAGACGACACTTGTTCGCGGCTCAGAGGATACTTTTGCTACAGTGCACAAGAGCCTGCAGAACCACCCCGACGGCATGAAGCTGAAACTGGCGGCCAGAGCTAGCGGCCGCTCGGAGCGCGCGGTTGAGAACCGCTGCAGCTCTTATATCAAACCGTCGGTCGACCGATGTACGCGTAAATGTGCACTAAATCTGCTCCAAAAAGTTGTTGCGTGCGAATTTCGAGTTGAAATTTGGTATACGTACTCAGTAGTTGTACCAGAACTTGGAAAAAAATAGAAATCCCGGGGGACGTACTTTGTTTTATTATTAAAAATTGTTAATTGATAATTATTGATTAACAGCGGTACTGATACTCCTCTAAAAACTTGTTGCAAGCGAATTTCGAGTTGAAATTTGGGGTACGTACTCAGTAGTTGTACCGGGACTTGGAAAAAAATGAAAATCCCGGGGGACGTACTTTGTTTATTTATGAAAATTTGTTAATCGTTGGAAATGAAGCTAGCGGCCGCTCAATTAACCCGTGAACGACTGGCAAAAGTTGATGCAAACGAATATCGAGTTGAAATTTGGTATACGTACTCAGTAGTTGTACCAGAACTTGGAAAAAAATAGAAATCCCGGGGGACGTACTTTGTTTTATTATTAAAAATTGTGAATTGATAATTATTATGAGCGGCGATAATATGTACCTAATATCTCTTCTTCAAAGAATAGCGCTTCGTTTTGTAAGACGCCGCTTCAGAACACCGCAGTTCTCTTCTCCATGCTTCCTCGTTCTCCCTCCTTCCTCTTTCACTCCGGTCTTTCGAAACCATCGTTCTTCTGCATTCAAGAGAGCACGCTTCGTTGGAAAAATTTACCAATTCATTCAAACGGAATACGAAAAAGCAACGAATTTTTTGATAATTCCATGGAAGGTATGTTAATATTCACTTTTATCAAATAATTATATTTGTCATCAGGGATCGGTACAATAACAATTATACAGACTCCCAAATTTCTTCTCTACTGTGAAAATTAATAACTGGCAAATGAAACTTGTTCGGGTGAATGATTGGGTGATCGGCAAAAAATGTTGATAAAAAATCAAAAATGATTTTCCGAGTGAGTATTGAAAATTCCGGAAAGAGGCCATTTGGCAGAAAACGCATTCTCACTTTGCGTCACTGTATTCGATTAGCGAAAAGAACTCATCATTTGATTCATTAAGAATTATCCCGACTGTTAAGTAAAGTGTCATTCGTACCGTGCTATCACTGAATTTGAAATAAAATAAAAATTTTCAAATCAAAATGCATACATGAGACAAGTGTTGCGAGTCACTAATTACATTTTTAACCCAAGACGGTCACACCTCATGAGAATCCCGTGGTGGTCATATGGGGTGTGACACACCCCAGCACTTTGAAGCGCTGTAGAATTTCGTAGAATTATCCGGGGGGCCCCAAAAAAATTAAGAACATATTTCAAACGTTTCTCTATTAACCCATTCAAGGATGAAACGAAAATTTTAGTTTCAAGTATGTTTAAAAAATTCGTGAAAAAAAAATTTGAGAGAAAAAAAAAAAAAATTTGCAAAAAAAAATAAAAAATCTAGTTAGAGGTAATAACGTCGGTTTCCGGGATTAAGAGGCCGAAATTCGAGCTCGAAAATAACTTGGGGTGTGTCACACCCCATAGACCGTCTTGGGTTAATTGAACTACTCATTTGATTATCAAGAGACTCGGTAGAGTCTCGCGCCAAGTACATTAAAAAAAAATTTTTTCAAGCGCGAGACTCAACGAGTCTATATACCCGAGAGGCAGCTACCCTAACCTATACCGCGAACTAGTATCTTCGTTTTCTGTCACCTCACAATATACACGAATTGAAACTAATTTAAACTAGGATGTGGGTATGAAAAGCTTTCATTTAAGCCTTAGATCGATTAAATCGGTGTCCGGAGTGCTGAGATATGATTAACTAAAAATTCTGATACCCCGTTTCATCGTACAATTTTTCTCTTTAGTCGTCGTCGTCGTCTTCAGACCAAGATTCACATTCAAACCATTCCTATATAAAATCACTAGACGGGAAACCACACAAAAGTTGTATAGAGTGACGTCAGTATACGAGATAGTTCCGACGTAGATAGCGCCAGTATCGCAGACAGAAACCGTCTGCTACACTAGCAGACGCGTGTTGTCATTTCATATTTTTAAATCCAAATAAACGAAATAAAAGAAAGTACGAGCAATGCTTAATGCAAAATTTGAACGTGCAAAAACTAGCGAATACCTCCCAAAAACCACTTAGGTGCGAAAACCTCACACCAAGTACATTCAAGTGATAGCCACCAACAAAAATGTTTCGATAGGTTAATTATCTTAGATCCTACGATCTTGAGCTTTTGAGGTTATGCGAATCGACTGACGTGTAAAATTCATAGTGATAAGTAGAATAATACTTGTGAACGGATAATTTTACGATTAGGCTTGCCTTGTATGACATAAGACTGTTAGATGACTATTAACTGACTATTACCTCTCAATTTTATTCACTTATACATTGTAGATTTGGCTTATTTCCATTCATGAATGCAATTATCGGAGGAAACGGTGTTTTGAGGATTCAATTTTCTAGCAAGTCACCGCCTGAGAAAGTCTGACAATAGAAAATCAAGAAAAAATGTTGAAGTTGAAAAATATCAGGATAGCATGATTTGATATAAGGAACGGCAAGGAGCCAGACCAACGAAGCCGAGTTCGAGCGTTGGATTGCAACAAATTCCACTTCAAGCTCGATGTTAGGCTCATTTCTAGAGGCTCGTATGCTCGGACGTAAACTGCGAGCCACCGTTATGTGTAGGATTTCAACGAATTCTATATTTTATCTCGGTATCCTCTAGTCCAAACGAGACTGTAAGTCGACGTTGTGTGTTGGACTACGATAGGCTTTATTCTACACTCCACGTCAACGTAATGCCATGACCTTCGGTGAAGATGATTTTTTAATCCATGTTTTACAATTAGCTTAGATTCTCCGCTCAGAAGCTCAATCAAATTCAGATTAGTGCTATCACGACAAATGGTGAGAATAAAAATACTTATTCAATATTAAAGAAATGATCGATCGACTTCCTCTTTCTCAGATGATAGAGATTCTGATTGATATTTATTTATTATTTGTAGACTCAGCGTATAATCATTCATGAATGGAATTATTGAAGAAAAATCTTTCGTATGGATTGTTTAATTTTGTAGCGGGTTGCCGTATAAGACGTAAGGATGATGAAAGAAAACGCTTGGGTTGCAAAGTATCGGTATAGTATGATTCGATAGGAGAAACGGCAAGAGTCAGAGGAAGAGTGCAGAATGCGAGTGTTTGACTTCATAAACTTCCATTTTATGCTCTACGCTAGTCTTGCATGAATAGGCTCAATTCCAAATATTTTGATACCTTCTGTTCAGACCCGAATTGGAAGTTGACGTTATGAGTCCGGGACGCGTACATGTTCTTTTTGCAGAGGTTGCAATACATATATCTGATATTTATATATATTTAGTCATGAGCAGCAACTATAACCCTGTGTGCAAGTAACTCCGCCATTGCCGGTCCCAGGCCCAGATGAGACAGGAGGAGGGCTGCACGCAGGGTTAGATGTTGTAGGTATAAAAAATTATTGTGGCGGAACAATTTGTAAACGCTATGAAAGTACATTACGCGTCACTCTACAAATTTGAGACTTGGGGAAAATTAAGAGCACACGCGTGCTCGTTGCTGTTGACGTTCCTGCTTATCGAGGGACTTCGGGCGGTATGAAATAGCACAAAACAACCGAGCGAGCATAGCGAGCGAGCAAAATTATTATGTGGTCAAGCAAAATTTTACAAAAAGTAGTGAAATCAACCCCAAAAAGCACCTTCGGTGCAAAAACCTTCCGCCAAGTCCATTAATGTGTAGATCACTCCACCAAAAAATAATCAAAGGTTGTGCTCGCTCACTCGATTGGTTGATGATTATCAACATACAAAAGCATTGAAATCAGATACAACTGCCAAGTACCTGTAGAATGGTAAAAGTTTTGAATTGAAAAATTTGTTCAAACTAAATAACGTTGTACTCGTTCGCTCGCTGCGCTCGCTCACTCTATTGGCTTATGATTATGGGTTGAAAAAACAATTCGGATGAAGAAATTGAAGATGTCAACATTTATCAAAAAATATTTATAACGAAAAAATAATTTAAAAAAAATTTGAAAAAAAAATTTGGAGGCAGTGGTACTTGGGGGGCCTTTTGTAGAAAAAGAAATATAAAATATCGATCGCGAACCATGTCAATGTCATCTGATAGATATTCAAACATTGGCCCGCCAACGTACCACGGACTCCAAATTTTTTTTTCAAATTTTTTTTAAATTATTTTTTCGTTATAAATATTTTTTGATAAATGTTGACATCTTCAATTTCTTCATCCGAATTGTTTTTTCAACCCATAATCATAAGCCAATAGAGTGAGCGAGCGCAGCGAGCGAACGAGTACAACGTTATTTAGTTTGAACAAATTTTTCAATTCAAAACTTTTACCATTCTACAGGTACTTGGCAGTTGTATCTGATTTCAATGCTTTTGTATGTTGATAATCATCAACCAATCGAGTGAGCGAGCACAACCTTTGATTATTTTTTGGTGGAGTGATCTACACATTAATGGACTTGGCGGAAGGTTTTTGCATACATTATAATTATTACACGTTTATGATATACAACATCCAAAGTATAATTGTGTATATTTTGTATATGTGTACAATCGAATTTTTATTCAATTACCCATCACTAACCCTTTGTGGACACACTTGTGTAGAATAACACGGTGGTTACACATGGGCAAAATTCACCCAGCCAAGCTTTAACTGCTTGCTGTGTGAAAACTATCAATATGATCGGGATCGAAAAAATACTAGAAAATACTCTCAACATTCTAGAACAGGTATCAAAAGTCGGTATGTTAACATTCAAATGGCAACATATTAAAAAAAAAAAAAAAAAAACGGAAGTCGGTCAATTTGTCGAAGAATAGATATTTGGGCCCGACCACCATGGGTGATATTTACCGAGAGTGATCACGAAGGGTTGAACTTGATTTAGTCACCCATTACTTCGGTAATGTGTAATTAAACTCGATTTAATAACATAGTACCAAAGTAACGTAAGTATAATCAAATCGAATTCAAGGGGTTATACACGGAAAGAAATGTATGGCGTTATTCACCATACTTATGGGATTCGTTGCGATAGTGTATAGGAATATCTCGGATACTGTTTCAGTATCTGCCTTAATACCATACCAGTATGGTGGTAAACGCCATACATTTCTTTCCGCGTACCTGTTTGGTTTTTTTTTTTCTGCATTTTCTGTTATTGGCTTGAATTACGTAAAAATATCTCAGAATTGATAATCAATAACGTCTATGTATGAATATAACTCAAGAATTTTCTCAGAACTAAATTTTTTTTTTTTCATAGTATTTCCAAATTCCAATGCATTTTTCTTGAAGCCGTGTTTTGAAAATCAGCAAGCAGAAGAACTCAAAAAGTTTTCATGTGATTGACTTGAAAGTTTTATTCTAGCTTTTTCATTCGATCATCTAATGAAGTACACAAGTGTATAATGATTGATTGGAACGATTCATTTTTAAAAATCAATGAAGTCGATTTTTTTCGTCGTAAACACGACTTTTTTTTAAACGCGCGCTATTTCGCGAAAAAAATGCTGAAATTAAGATTACGGGAACTGTACTAGCCAAACTCATGTAGATTATAATGAGAAAAAAAATGTATCATTTTCGGCGGCGATGGAGAAGACTTCTTCTGCTTGCCGCGGAGAGCCTTTGAAAAATCTTGTTTTGTACTTGCGGGCTTGCAGTCGCCATTTTGTATATAAAAGCTAATGAATTTTTTCTTATTTCTACTACTTAAGATGTGTGTAATCGATACATATATTGGTTTTGTAGCTTTATTCCAAAACGTATCCATGAAAAATCATTGAAAAAACCCTTTTTTTGTGCTCCAACCAAGTATAACCACTTAATTATACCATATACGAAAGTAATTGAATAAAAATTCAATTACACATTTCGAAAGTAATGAGTAATTAAGAAATATTTTATTACAATTTTCACAACACGGCATGAGACATGCCATGCCGAATCGATCCTTCATTGACCCTTACCATTTTCAATTTTCACATCCTACTATAGTATGCTCTGAATGGAATCAAAAAATAGACGTCTGTATTTTTTTAGATTCCTTTACGAGCGGTTTGGAAGTTGATTCTTCTATTCTATTTTTCTCCTAATTACTCATTTCAAATTAATGCCCTGTACTAAGCATCAAGATCTGATTCCAATACTTTCTCAGATATATCATGCATTTTCGTATTTAGTTTAAAAATGTATGTACTTCACGAACGTTTATGCACCTGAGGTAGGTGCTTATAGTGGTTTTATATTACTATAAACGATCTAATAATCAGACTTGATTTATTTCTCTTTTCTTGTAGATAATTTTTTTACTAATGTATAATATAACACGAATA
This sequence comes from Tenthredo livida, assembly GCA_963992785.1. NCBI lineage: Eukaryota > Metazoa > Arthropoda > Insecta > Hymenoptera > Tenthredinidae > Tenthredo > Tenthredo livida. The sequence continues at coordinate 7,584,837 of OZ023069.1, read as the reverse complement.
AAAAAAAAACTAGTCCATTCTAGACATGACTCATCTTTTTTCTAGTGCGTCTAGTTCACTATCGTATTTTACGTTTCGTCGGAATTGATTGGATATTAGCGTCCGAACCAGACCTAGTACAACTACCGTTGTGGTCTCAAAAGCTATTGAAATCTCGATTTGAGTGTTTTTTTTTCTTTGCTACAAAACTGTTTATAGGATGATTAAAATATTCTGAAATTTTTTTTTTTCACTTCACATTATTAGGAAACGTTTTCGTTCAGGTGATTTTGGTGTACGGCGAACAGATTTCCGAACGTATTTCTGCAAAAAATATATCAGCTTTCAAACCGGCCGTCGTCAAAAAAATCTAAAGAAATTGAGAGGTTCATTCCTCGACCCCGTTCAGGGCAGCATACTCAAAGTAGTAAAAAATTGAAAATGGTGAGGGTCAACGGCAGGTCGATTCAGCATAGAATGCCCTATATGTATAGTGTAAGGGTCTTGGAAAATTGTAAATCGGTTGACCTACACATTTTTTCTCACCTATAATTTACTCAAAGTTTGGTGGAAGGATGGCAAAAATTGTAATTGAAGCAGGGAGGCAGAAAGAATATTTCTGGCTAAAGGAGAGGGTTATCACTACTAACGACAATAGAATATCCAAATCAAAATAACTTTATTACACAGCCCTTTTGCACTTATCCTACATAATTTTATACCCTATACTGAAATTATTCCTCCTCTGTCCCAGGTTCCTTCAAGCAAGACATATTTGGTACGTGTATACAGATGTGTACCTACATACGTACTGAAGCGTTATTTTACTTGATAGAAAAATATTATGTCATATATGATTTTGTTATTAATAATATGTTAATTTAGCTTAAGAATGAACCAATGTGAAAGAAAATGATTAATAGAAAATAAAAGAGTTCGTCAAAGCTTAGTACGAATAGACTCACTCGTCGTCGAACGACGAGTAAACAGACTATAGGAAGCCTGTCAAGTATTCCAAATTCCGGGAAACAAAGAATTAGAGTGGGAATTTGGACTATATAAGACGGGTGCTCAAGTAGAGCAGGTCATTCATAGAATCAGAAATCCAAATGAGTAAAACTCAAAAGAGATCGAAACTAATTAAAAAATCACAATAAAACAAATTATATAGATAAAAGAATAAGCTCGACGAACAAATATTCACAGATAATTATTGTACTTTGCGTAAGTTATTACCCTACCTTTAATTGATTAACGCTGACGGGCTAAAACTCCGCAGCTGCAATTGATGATTATCATATTTCCAGATATCCAAATACTATTAGATTAACGCTAACGAGTTGAAACTCCGCAGCTGCAATTGATGATTATCATATTTCCAGATATCCAAATACTATTAGATTGACGCTAACGAATTAAAACTCCGCAGCCACAATTAATGATCACCTTTACTTTCCTGATATCCCATTGTATATAATCAACGCTAACGGGTTGAAACTCTGCAGCCACGATGAGCTTCGGCCTTACTATCCAAAGATACGCTCAACGCTAACGGGTCCAACTCCGCAGCCACGGGTCTTAGTTATTACAACCCTTAACGTTGCCAATCGATAAGGGGAGAATAGAATCAAATCAAGATCAGATACCGGTTGCTTAAGTAGCCCAGAGATTTAATATCAGTATAGAAGAAAACGAACATATTTGAAGCAATAGAAAGGGGGAAACGAATAAAACGTTTCAGTACAGACGTGTACCCGGATGGTGCCTGAATAATTATTCCCATTCGCTTGCCTGCCGTATTGTACAACTTACGATAGCAGCAGTATTAGGGCCTTTAACTTCAATCTTCAACTTTACTGATTGGTCTAACATTGCCAGCAGCTAGTTCTATTGTTTTCTATATCTATGCTTAGCCTATATCTATATCTATATCTATACCTATACCTTGTGACGTGGATTTTATTTGATCCTCGGATCTGGACCGGATAGCCAGCCTCCGAGATCAATCCAGCCGACAATTGGCCAAAATGAATCGCCTGAAAATAATGCTGGGCGCCAGGCGGATAACCGCCACGTTCAAAAATATAAACAAAAGATAACCTACGGGTACGTAAAGCGTCGGCTAGCTACAGTACCGCGGAGAGGGGTCAGGATTAAATGAAGGATTAGCGGGACGTTAAATAACGACTCGAGCGATTGAATTTAATAACAGAAAAATAGAATTTATTCAATAAAAATTATAGAAAAGAAATAGAAATAATAATTTGAACACTCGGGGAGAATTCCCCTCGTATAAAGGACAGCCACAGGCTGTGTATAGGCGACCTGGCCACGTCTGACGAGCTATACAATATCTAATAAACTACTAGCTTCCACGTAGGATGGCAATAACAAGGAAAAATCATGCAAATGTTAAATAACTCGACAAACTAGGTCCTCGTGGGACAATATCCCAACGGGAACGCTAAATAAACTCCACGAGTAGAACTTACAACTAATTAACAGGCTAGTATTTACAATGGGTTAGCCTTCGGCTCGTATTAAAGAATAGAAAATGAGAAATTGATCGAAGAAGTAATATTTACAAGAGCTTACTAAAACTAACTTAACCTAACTCTGCGAATAACGCGATAATTATTTGATTAGAATTCTTTATTGACTCGAACCCGAAAAACAAAGACCCGAAATCTAAACAATAACCAGCTGTGTCTCTCCCTACAGGAGGAAGAGAGAGCGACAGTGACTGACTAGGACTATCTCTGTCGCACTCGTATGCGACAGGTAGCACACCCGAACTTGACAAACTATACAAGACTCGATATTCCTCTACAAAATAATGACTCGAACGATATTCTCTAATACACGGGGACACTGGTGACGGCCTACCTCTCGGAAATCGGTTTAATTCGATTCCAAAAATTATCTAGCCTCGTGGCTGCTCAAAGGCAATATGGCTGACGGCCGTTGCCGAATTCAAATTAACATGGGTGAGAATGGCTAACGCTTACCGTCTTCCAGCCACCTGAGGAAGGAAAGCTTTTCGCGGCCACAATCCATGGCCCTGGCTAAAGAGAGTACCCTCGAAGGCAATTCTGCACACTCCTCACAATCACTCAGACGATAACAAAAAAACTAAACGGCCCACGGGGCTAAAATGCAAGAAGATACTTGACAAAAAAAAGTTGCCAATACGCCAACACACAAGTGTCACGGATGCTAGTCTAACGCAGAGTGACTAGACCGCATGGCGCCGGTAATCAGCGCCCTCGTGTTACGGCCAAATATCGATTTTTGTATCGACCGAAGGATCCCTTAAGCATGGCGACCGGTGGTCGCCACGCGCGTAATTCAAAGTTCGCCACGATGATTTTAGCTCGCTACGTCGGAGGCTCACGGGTTGCAGGCTCTTCTTGGTGGCGGGAATCTCTTCCACCACCGATATCCCCCATTGTAGAATGCCCTTGGCACTCTCCCGTGTCCTCTAGATTAATAGCCGGAGGTAGCGTGGCCACTACTATCCTCCGAAGCTTTTGGGTGGCGTTCGTCGAGTAGGATCCAAACAGTCGATACTGGAACGTCTCGCGTCGGTAGTGGTGTGTCTGTGTCACAGTCTCTTAGCCGTCGGCTGGGCCTCGTCTCCCACATGTTAGAGAAAAGTCGTAAAACAAAACAAAAGAATAAATAATATGTTTAACAGTCTTTAGTCGGTCACGGTCGCCTCTCGGAAATTCTGTCGGACCTCGGGGTCTACCTATTCATTTTCTCAACTTCATCCACTCCGCTAAGGTCGTTTAAGGGGTGAGGAGCCTGTCGTAACATGCAATGTTACAACCTATACCTATACCTATACCTATACCTTTACCTATATCTATACCTATACTTATGAAACTACCAATACTTCCTTAAATATATTAACACATCACATTACACAACATGAAGACTAATCTTAAGCTTAGAAATATTAACATTAAGTAATAAGTCATATATATTACATATATTATTAGACATTGATGATATTAAGATATTCACTATGTTTATCAAGCCAGAAGAGCTAGCTGCAATATTATTAGAGATATGCCCTCATATGACTCTCAATAGATTGAAGGAAACGGAATCCAGTCTGAGTTAAAAGGGTAATAATAGTATATGCTACAAAATTTGTTCTCGTTTCTTACCAACCCAATGTGAGCGAACCATTCAGAAACACACGCGAAAGGTGTACGACGTCTTTCGCAAGCAATTCGCGGAGGTTGAGAAATGTTTTGCACAGATGCGTTTGGATAAAACAATCGAGAATGCGTCCCAAATTATTATCGATGATTTTGTGCCTAGTAATATGTCTCCCAATTCGGAACCAATATTTTCGGAATCAGAATACCCTGACTTCGTACCCGATCATTGGGATAATAGCAACGACGCGCATTGCAGTTGGCACGATGATTGTTACGAACCTATGGCTGTGAAAGATGAAATCAGTTTTCGTTCAACCGCTACTCATTCTCCAGCCGGTGGTGATGTATCTATCAAAAGAGAAACTAGCCATACTTCAGCCGATTCTTATAGGGGCGATTACCCAATCAAAGACGGTGACATGGAAATTCCAAGCGAATTTTGGGAACGTTTTGTTGCAACCGGTGCACCACGTTTAAAAAAAGGCTGGACCGACGAATTTAACAAGTATTTTAAAAAACAGTACCCTCACTGCGTTTTAGCTTTTGAGTGGCATAAATGTTACAATAATGAATCGCCGTACTTTCATGCTGTTGCCAAGTGCAAAAATTCGTCTTGCACTAGTTTCAAATTTCAAGTTACGATGCCTATCATCCAACCATTTCGTGGCATCGTCGTTCAGATATACCGAGTCAAACAAATATGTCACGACAGCGGCGAAATCCATCGCCGATTTATCAGGAAAGAAGATCGAGTGCTGCTTAGAAAGGAGCTAGAGAGTCAGATCCCAAGTCTTTTGAAACTCAAGATGTTACAGGTCGTTGCTGAAGACGAATTAGTTGCAGGGAATAGAAACGATGCTCCTAGCTTGATGCTTTTAGAAAAAATGTCAAGTGAAAACAACACACAAGATGATTTAGACAAAGATCCAACGCAATTTCTAATAAAACTGACCAAGCTATTTGCAGAATCTTGGCCGGGAAAATTTTGTAGTAGTTACATACAAGGGCACTGTATGTTGCCATTTCACATTATTTTATACACTGAGCAACAGATTTTATATCTTCTTTCTTTACGTAAGCCAATTCATTGCCATTTAGATGCTACCGGGGGTTGTATTGTTGCACCTTCATCCGATAACTCTAAGCCAATTTATTATTACGCTTTAATTGTACCGGGTAACGAAGAGTCTGCCCCATTACCGATAGCGGAATTTATATCGAGCGTACATAATATTCCATATATTACACTTTTTTGGCAACATTTAATCACACAGTGAAGCAGATGACTACCCGCCGTGTAGTTATCAATAAAGTTGAAACCGATTTCAGTTTGACCCTGATTCATTCAGTACTATAGGCGTTTAATGATATATCTTTAGCGCAATATTTGAAAGACTTATATCCTGCGTTTGAAAATGACACGATTACTCTCCCCGATATCACTCATGTGCATATTTGTTCGACGCACGTATTACGAACAGTTATGAGAAAGGCGAAAACGCTATTTCGGAATAAGGAGCAACGGAGCCTTTGTGCAGCATTAATCAGTAAAATGATTCACTGCACTGATATGGTTTCTGCCAAAACAATTTTCGGTTTGGCTGTAGTGGTATTCGGGTTCAAGGAAAAGTGCAATGATTTCAACAGAATTGTACAGGAGATTCGAAACACTGAAGCTGTGTTGAACGACACTGATTTCATAGACTTCGACACTTCGCAGCATTCGGACATAGAATCTTCCGCGGATGAAATTAATTCCACGCATCTACTACGCCATGGTTCACCATTTTATAGATTCTTTAAATCCATTTACGATGATACGTTGGTAGACCGCGACAATGCAGAAGTTGACGCGAACAACAGCTTTTATTCAACTGAATTTTTATTGTATTTGTTGGATCATATTTTACCCTTTTTTCCGCTATGGTCTCCTCATGTTTTGAAAGACTTTGGCTTGTTGCGCGAATCCAATGCAAGCGTGGAAAATTGGTTTAAAATAGTTAAGAAAGACGTATTAGATCGCAACTCGAATATTTCCGCGCCTAGGTTTGTCCAGAAAATGGAGTCCCTTCTTCGACCACGACTTCGAGATAGAAAGTTTTCCTTAAAGACCGAGAGGCAAAGGCGCAAAAACAAAGCTAATCCGGAACTGCAGGAGGAGATATGGATAAAAAAAAGAAAATCGCAAACTTATTTTAAATGCCCTAAATTTGTAAAAAGTAGAAATGACAGTAAGAAATTTTCAAAATCAACCAAGGCTGTGCAACATGTCGTCGAATCCGATAAGTGCCCTAATGAGTTCGTCGATCCGTTCCCGGACGATATCAAAGATGACGAATTGAATAAAATTCTGTATTCTGTTCCCGACTCCTGCGAAGATGCCGACATGAAACCATTGTCGTTAACTTCTGCGACTCCTTCACCTGAATTACCCGAGTTCCCGAACACACACTTAGTTGATTCTATTTTCGAAAAATCTCTCTTTTTTGCGCCTCCAACAGCAAACGGTTTTGCTGATAAAACATCATTTTCACCTTCCTTAAATTATCCGCCTGATTTTCCGCAGAATTCGGCTAAAATTAGCGCTGCCGGTATCCTTTTTACAGAAAAGTCGTTGCAAACTTTACTACCGTGTGAGTGGTTGGATGATAACATCGTTAATGGATTCTGCGTTCTTGCACAAGATCATGCAACCAATAACAACATGAAAGTACTAGCGTTCGAGTATTTTTTTACCGAAAAGCTACTTGGAGGATCATTGAGCATGGGGTTCCAACGCTGGGTGGAGATGAAAGATATTTGGTCGTTCGAAGTCTGGCTATGGCCAGTACATTTGGGGAATCACTGGACCTTGTTAATCACAGTATTTCCCCATAATGTGCTGATATACATTGATTCAATGCATGGGATGCCACCACCTGGTATAATAAATGGGTTCTGTAATTTCGTTGAATCAGATCGCGTTGCCAGATCAAAAAAAATCGCGCGTTGGGGAACTTGGACTCTTTCCGTGCCGTCAGATGTACCAATGCAGTATTCCGAATCTGGAGTCTCTGATTCGTCAGGAAATTGCGGTGTTCATCTGTGCTCATGGGTATATACTTTGTGCACGAGTTCGTTTTATCCATTTTCCGAAACAGACATGAACGCCGCAAGGAGAGGTATTGCACGATGGTTGCTAAAAGCTCGAGAACAAAAGCCCCGGGGCGAGCGATATAAAATGCGCGAAATAATATTGGAAGCTCCAGTACATTCTCGTCAGCGGTACGAAAGTCCAAAGATCATGCGCTCCTATGAGCCACCCTTAGGATTCGGCAGTACGTTGGCGTACTGCGCGAGCTTGAACATCCTCCTGGATGACGAAATAGGGCCTGAAAATGAATAAAACAATAAATAATGGAGATCTTGTCGGGTGCATGTGCATGTCACTGAATAAGTAGATATAGGTAGGTAGGTATCCTGCGTCGAGTCGGCTGGCGTCTGATAGTGACTATATGTTAAATTTCGCGGATTCAAAAATTTGTCGGCGTATTTTACCTAAAATAGAGTTGAGAATGAATTTTTGCATTTTCCCTATTTTTTTTTCTCTCGCTATCTTTCCTTCTACATCAATACCAAAATCAACGAAAAAACACTTGTCTACCTCAACACGCTTTTTTTTTCGCTCATTACTTTATAATTCTTAACATATGTATGTATTGTACAATTTGAGTATGGTTTGAAGCAGAAGGTATGTAATGTAAATATAACGTAATATTGAGGTTTTGTTATGTTTGCATGTAAGCACGGATTGTAAATAACACAAATTTTTTGTAATGCTAGCATGTAAGCACACGCTGTAAATAGCGCACAGTATTTGAATTTCGAGATATATCCCATTGAATTACCATTTAACAATCAACCTCATTACTATGCCCCTGAATGCTTTATCTTATAATCACATGAAGAGTGCGTTTTGTTGTATGGTGTGTGTGTATGTACAATATCTATATCAGACTGGTTTAACAAAATCGACTAATTTTTTTATTTTCAAAGTCACGTATTCAATAGTTGCGGGGAGAGGAAATAAGATGCCATTTAAAATTTGAGCCCTTAATATTAATATTTAGGGGTTTCTGAACGCAATTTTTCATTGTCCATTCGATTAACATTCGAATTTTTTTTGAAATTGTTCCTCAATTTTGAAGCTCACTAACAAAGCTACGTACATAAAATTCCAATACATATTTCATAGGAAATTGGTTGCTCTACGAAAGAGCTTTCCTGTAATTTTTCGATAACTCAACGCTTTCAAAAGTTATTCAAGGTTGAAATTCAACTTTAACCTTGAATAACATAAAGAAAAACTTGAGCTATGATAAAATTATGAAATACTTTTTTTTTGTAGAGCATCAAATTTCCTATAAGAATATGCATCCGACCTTTATGTACATACATTGCCTCGTCACTGAGCTAACAAGTTCAGGAATACCTAAAAAAAAATTCCCATGTTAATCAAATAAAAAATGAGAAATTTCGTTCAGGAACCCCTGAATATCAATATTAAGGGCTCAAATTTTAACTAGCGTCTTATTTTCTCTGCCTACAACTATTCAATACGTGGCTTTGAAAAAAAAGAACAGTCGATTTTTTTGAACCAGTTCAATCCAATATATAGGTATATAAATAATGCTGGTAAGTGAAATACTATCTTGCTTACATTCTTCCTGTGTCAAACTTCTGTGTTTCGTTCGATTCTGGCATTTTGCCCTGCTTTAGTGTAGCTGCACATCACTGGAAAGTTTTCTTGATTATTCCTAAAAATATATTTCGATCCATGTTCATGAGGAATTGAAGATAATATACACTACCTACCGAGAATTTAATTGGAGAAAGTATTTGGTTACTTACATCGTTGAATCACTGATGAGTGGTTAGAGCTGTACACCCAGAAGCACACCGGAGAACGAATTAATTTCTTCAGAAACGTATAACCACTTGCGATCGCGGAGATTAAACGTTCCAGTGGGACTGCCGGAGCGTTGTGTGACGCTCGTTGTTGGCACAACATTCATGTTGAGACCTGTCAGCGAGTATCTACCCCTACTACTGACTGAGAACCACCAATTGGCTATCGTATTATAATCGCGTCTGAGCTTTGCTCAACCCGCGCAAATCCTGAGACCGAGTTATACCAAATCGGACACATTTCCGGTGAATCGGATATTCGTACTACATGACTTGGTGCGTGTTTATACTTATATACCGAGTTATATACCTTATACTGAGTGACCCGTTGAGAGTCCAAAGTATATTGTATGTCACATATATTAATCTCTCGTTGAATATCAGAAGATTTAGTACCTGAATATTTTAAAACGGATATTCGATAGCAAACGGGATAAAAGAGTCACGAAGCCTGCCACAGAATTGAAAAGCAAGAAAAAAAATTGATAAATGAGAGAAGTATCAGTACCGCTGTTAATCAATAATTATCAATTAACAATTTTTAATAATAAAACAAAGTACGTCCCCGGGGATTTCTATTTTTTTCCAAGTTCCGGTACAACTACTGAGTACGTATACCAAATTTCAACTCGAAATTCGCTTGCAACAAGTTTTGAGAGTAGTATCAGTACCGCTGTTAATCAATAATTATCAATTAACAATTTTTAATAATAAAACAAAGTACGTCCCCGGGGATTTCTAATTTTTTCCAAGTTCCGGTACAACTACTGAGTACGTATACCAAATTTTAACTCGAAATTCGTTTGTAACAACTTTTGCCAGTCGTCCACAGGTTAATTGAGCGGCCGCTAGCTTCATTTACAACGATTAACAATTTTTAATAAATAAACAAAGTACGTTGCCCGGGATTTCTATTTTTTCCAAGTTCCGGTACAACTACTGAGTACGTATATCAAATTTTAACTCGAAATTCGCTTGCAACAAGTTTTTAGAGGAGTATCAGTACCGCTGTTAATCAATAATTATCAATTGACAATTTTTAATAATAAAACAAAGTACGTCTCCCGGGATTTCTATTTTTTTCCAAGTTCTGGTACAACTACTGAGTACGTATACCAAATTTCAACTTGAAATTCGCACGCAAGAACTTTTTGGAGCAGATTTAGTGCACATTTACGCGTACATCGGTCGACCGACGGTTAGGTATAAGAGCTGCAGCGGTTCTCAACCGCGCGCTCCGAGCGGCCGCTAGCTCTGGCCGCCAGTTTCAGCCTCATCCCGACGGCGGCTATGCAAGTGGTGAACGGTTCTCTCCCGCTTGACCTGGAAATAACGATGAGAGCAGTGACCACCAAAATGAAGAAGAATATAACCACCGTTTGGAATGACTATACTTACGGAGAGATGATCGACAGAGATAACGTAAAGGTACTGGAAGAAACAGAGAAGATTAGACAAGAAGCGCTGACGGCGTGGAAGCATCGGTGGCACAATGAAGAAGTAGGGAGAGCAGGCCTCCCAGACGATTATAGAACTTTTTTTTTAGGATTTTAGGAATTGAGTCATTCAAATTTCAAGACAATTTTAGGACAATTCACAATATATTTGGGTACCTCAATTGGACGGTAGCCAAGTACGTACATGAATTTTGTACAACTTATATTATATTATAAAATTCATAAAAATTTTCGCAACTCGCAGACCTTTCCAGGGATTACATTCTAAATTTCATAGTACTTTCATATATTTATTTGGTAACTATGCTGACTTATATCTTTATAGTTATGTTACTTATCAATCTTATATTACTTATTATATCAAATACTGTTTAGTATTCAGTATCAAAGTATCTCACTTGAACGTATATAAATATAAATAATATATTTTAGTGACCTAGAATTTTCTCTATAATTCTCTAACAGTCTTCAGGTAGTATAGTATACATCTATTCTAATGACTCTTTTCTTATTTGATTTTACTTCTTGATTTTTTTAATTTTCATGTTTAAAGTAGTCTTTTCACTTTCAAGTTTTTCAATTATTTCATTTATTTCAGCTACTCGGGCTAACCCCATTGAAATCATAGCTTCTGCACGCAGAACCTCGTCTTTATGCATATGTTTTGTTTTGTACAATGCATCCTTCAATCTCTTATTACCATCTACGACCAATTCATTCGCGATTGATAGTTTAAGTTTCTCTTCTTGGATCTTGTGACCTATTTTTTCGGAATCCTCAATTATCTGAAACAGAAAACTTCACTGTGCTGACCATAATATGACCAGTCAAATTCTTTAACTACGTGACAGGAGTGATAAATACTTTTCGTTTGTTTTCTTTGTCCTTGTCTGCCGCTAGGCTATCTCTTTTATTCTTGAGCTCTCTTTCTGTTCTATCCATTTCATCTTGTCTCTTTCTTTCCATAATTATGTTGTATCTTTTGTGAGCATCTTTGGCCAACTCGATTAATCTTTTATTTATTACGACATTCAACACTCCCTTCGCTGTATTTATGTAATCTTTGACTAATAGCAATTATAGTTTCCTCAGCAAGTGATGTCCTGTTCTCAATCAAACTTTTGTTCAAACTGAAGCCTCGTTCTGGAGTTGCATTTCCATGACTTATGCAGCAGCATGCTTTTACAAGGGCGCAAAGCTGGGGATATTTGTATTTACCAGTGACGTCTTTCAAATTATTGATTTTTCTCCAGTATTCGTCTATTCTGATATTTTTTCCAGTTTCTGCATCTTCATACCATGAAGGATCAATATCTTCGGTTTGGTAATGACACCACTGATTATTTATCAAATCACTTATTGATTCAGAGGAGACATCATCATTAGTTGAAAATACTTTTTTCAATTGTCCTTTGAAAGTGGATGTCATTGCAGTTGAAAGACGCGATATGGCAAACTTGCTTCGAGGTTCCATTCTCATATCAGGATGGAGAAATTGAACATCTTTTAAGAAAATTGAATCTAATGGCAACTTTCTAAACAAGTAACTCGCTATTTCAATGTAGCAGGTCTTCATTTGTCTACGCATCTCTTTTTCATCGTTCGGCGGAAGTCTTGATTGTATTAAAGCTGTTTTAGCTCAGATACCGATATCTATTTTTGACAGTGGTAATTGATTTTGAAAGCTTGTAATGTCTATTTGAGACAACTCGTAAGCATCCTTGCATTTCGAGTTATCATTGCAATGAAATCTTCTTTTCAATAACTGGACTTAGAATGTTAAAAAGAAGTTTACCAAAAGATGGATAAAGGATATGAATCAATGGTTCCTCAGACTGAAACACTATCAAAAAAGATTCTAACATTTCAGCAATGTAAATAGCAAATCCTATAAAGATTTTACTACGTGGATCCTTCAAAACTGCTGTTATATCTTTATAGCGATTGGTTGACTAGAGATCGTTTTTAAACGTTTTTTGTTTTGGCAGGTACTTCAAAAAATACTCATCGAGGTTGTTCCATTGATCCAAAATTCGTATCAACACCTTTTTAGACTTAGCCATCGAGATTGGACATGTTTTAAAAGAAATTCAGCACAATCACTAGTGATTTCTTCCATTGTAATATAATCTTCTCTTCTGGCACTCGACAATTTGTAGAAAAAGTGCAAGTCCTGAGCCAACGAGTTGAAATCAAAATCCAATTTCGACAATCCTTTCATAAATGATGTGTGCACAGGATGCAAAGAACATGTACCAAGTTTTAGTATGGATGTGTCATAGTCAACTTTCAACTTCTCTTCGAGCTCCCTCTGGAAAGCTAAATTAACGTTCGGTCCATCCATTCCTATGTGTATTAAGAACTAATAGCTCAATGCTAATTCTTCGCCAAATTCGAAGAAGTGTTCAGTCAAGTGTTTAGAAGTAAAATGACCTACAAACAATCAACCTAGGTATGCATTGATTACCCTGTCATGTTCTTTTGACCAGTACTGCAGATAAGCATCATACTGTTTTTTAACTTGTTTTGTGGTAGTTTCATCAAATTTGAATGTATACGGTGTGGATGAAATGTCTTGGAATAATTTTTCGTTGATCCACTCGGCAATGGCGCATTGAATCAGATATTTGCATTTCGTTTCTGACATAGCATACGAATCTGCAATTTTTGAATCCGGAAACATTTTTTTGAACAAATTAGGCATTTGGTTGTTACTACTGAATGAGTAATTCTGCACAGCACATTTCATAGCCCAAAGTATTTCTGCAATGACCACCTTGTCTGTATCGGTAGGGACATAGTTTCTACAACCACGATTCAAGACACTTTCCCCAAAAGCGTTTCTTGTAAATGTCGCTTGTGTCGTATTGCCCTTCAAAATCTCTTCTTGCCTCGCATGTTTCTGGGAATTGGCGTGGCTTTTAACTTGCAGGATCCCGCTTCCATCGATCCGAAAAGGTACCTGCACAATTTTTAATAATTGCTACGGAAATATGAATATTTGCGAACTATTTATTTTTTTTTGATAATTTTTTTATTTTTCAATCTGATTATTATTCAACAATATCATATTTGCGTTTCTACTTTAGTTTAACTTCTTCATTTGTCGTATCTCTTGGAAATTGCAGTTTAATCACTACTCACGTTGCATATTTTACAAATTCCACGCGTATGATTCGTTGAATCGCTCTGAAGTCATGTGAAGGTCTTCTACCAGTCACTATTATATTTAGTAGCACGCCCCATGATTCATTATTTATCTCCTATGCTCCCGAAAATTGACAAGATCAAGGGATAACACGGACAACTTAACAATGACACTACAGCACAGCGCACGTGGTATTATTACGGTATTATTAAGCAAGTCACGTGGGATCTGTGTACGAATTCATCTAACCGAGTTTATATCACTTCTAGATGGCATACACCTCGTTGCTGATGCCATGGATTGGCGCAAGTAGCGCGCACTTGCGGCCATCTGGCGAAACAGGACATTGTATCGATATAAAACTGGTATCGCTGAATACTGTATTATCTATGGTGTAAAGTTAGGGTGAAAATGTCGAGAAAGAATCTGAAGACTATATGCTCGTAAGAACGATAAGTCGAAAAAAGGAAGAAGAAGAAGAGAAAGGATTTGAAAAAAAAAGTCACACATTTCGAAATTCTAGAAATTCAGGAATTCTAGGACAACTTGTCTAATTTAGGACATTTTAGAACAGATTTATCATATTTTAGGAATTTTAGGAATTTTAGGACATCTGGGAGGCCTGGGAGAGACACCTATAGGTTCATCAGTGAGGCTGACTTCGCGCTGGCGAATCAATGGTTCAAGCCGGATCGCCCGAGCGTGTATTATATAACCGGATATGGATCCATAAACAGCTCACTCTATAGAAGAGGTGCATCCCTCGAATCGGACCGCCCTGCCTGTTTGGGCGTGAAGGAGACCGTGGAGCATGTCCTGTTCGGATGTCCGCTATATGCGGCACACAGATACGACAGCCTTATGGAAAACATGGAAATAATGGGCAACCTTATCAGTAATGAGGAGGAACTCAGGAAATTTTCGATCCTAGTGAACCAGATAGATAAAGATAGACGGGAGTACGTACTTACCTTCCAGTAGGGAAGCTGAATGCAAACACATATATAGATGGTAAAGGGGTCCGCCTCCACGCGGCTAGGGATGGGCAACGGGGACGGTAGAACAACTTTTCGCGGCTGAGTGACCTCTGAAACATAAACATGAAAGAAAGGAAAAAAGAAAGAAAAAAAAAAAAAAAATACTTGCTCCTGCGGGGGTGAGGCGAATATTGGATCACGTTAAGGGCAACATCCGGTCAGGACCTAAAAAGAAGAGAAGAATTATCAAATATACATGTTATCATAGACGTTTCTATCCTAAACATTCCCATAACTCATGTCAACTGAATGAAGAAAAGAAAACGACCGAGTTGGTGATGAGAAATGCTCGCAGACCATGAAATGAACTGAAGAAATAATAATAAATGTCCCTACCCAGCAAACCAATACATAACTGATACATAACTGTAAGAGCACATCTAGAGATCGGAGTAATGTAACATAGTTATGTCTCTGATATGCGACATATCTTTAGAATGTAACGTATGGTTTACACAACATAAGATGCATGAATGATACGTAATATTGAGGGCATCACGAAGTAACAATGTAATATAACAAAGTTACGTAGAGGAGAAATAACATAACTTCAATTCCGTGATGTATCATGTACATTACATGAGACCCACAAGTGATACATAAAATTGAAAGCATCTTCAGGGATCCGGAAATATAACATAGTTACATACATGGGACATAATATTTCTGCAAATATGACATGTGTCGTATATATAACATCAGACCCATGGATGATACGTAACAGAGATGGCAACACCAGGGAACAGAGTCACATAACATAATAACATCTATGATACGTGCAAAATCTTTAGTTCTGCAATTAAAACATCGCAAAATAGGTTATCCGTATCT
Source organism: Tenthredo livida (assembly GCA_963992785.1). Taxonomy (NCBI): domain Eukaryota; kingdom Metazoa; phylum Arthropoda; class Insecta; order Hymenoptera; family Tenthredinidae; genus Tenthredo; species Tenthredo livida. The sequence continues at coordinate 7,569,266 of OZ023069.1, read as the reverse complement.
GCCGGCCATAATTTCTGAAACGTATGGAAGTGACTAACATGATAGTACGCATCAATCGAGGCATAAACGCTTCAGAGCTGTGAGATAGCGAGATCGAAAATATAGAGAAATCTGGCAGTATTCACTACACGATACTGTGGTGTAGTGGCGAGAGCGTGCGACTACTAATCCAAGCGAGTCCGAGCGATCATGGTTCGAGCCGGGGTTAGGTCAAAATATTGATGTCGTCTTGAATGAACTAGAAATGCGTTTTAATCTGTCTGTGGTTGATGATAAATTGTTACTATGTCATATATACACCATAGATGATGGAAATTAGTAATAATAACGGCTTTTTATTTATCTTTTCCAGTGTGATAGTTAATTGTATCAGATGCATCTCCAATATGTATCTGATACATCTTTCAACATGTCTTTGACATATCTTTGATATGTCCATGATATATCGGTGAGCCGTCGCTGATATGTATCACCAGCACATATCTAATACATTGATGATACATCCAATGTTGCTGACATCGTGCTGTACCAGTAACATACTTTCTTATGAGTTTGATACATAACGTGTAACATTCGTTACATAATATATACGTATTTGATACATATTTTGGTTTGCTGGGTATCTACTGGCCCTAGCGGGTGTTGACGCAATGTGATTTCTGCCCAGTGCTCTGAATGTCAACGTGAAGAAATTCAAGGGAGCCGTGGCGAATGGCGGAAGTAACTACGCCGCTTTGCTTATTGCTGTCCTGGTTAGGCAGCAGCATAAGCATAGTTCCCAACATTGTGAACCACTGCCTTAGTAGGCCAAAAGCAGCAACCATATTCGTGGGCGGGCATTCCAACCTGCTGTAAGCTGGAGCGAGGGTCACGGGTTGCTGTAATCCAGAAACGACGGTGGCAAATAGCCCGTGGACTGAGCTTATCAGTCGCTGGACGCACTCCAAAAAAGACCAACCACACCTTCACGTGGTGGGGCTGTGACAACCGCGATGGTTGGCGGAGAGCCGGAAGGTCCCTCTGCCCCATCGTTGGCCCACCGACGTGGCTCTGGCAACAACCCTAGTTGGCACAGGTACACCATTATTTGGCGTTACCTTTTGGATAGCACCCCGACTAGTAGCTAGCAAGTAGCAACCAGTCAGCTTACTTACTGGGAGGTCTCCAGGAAACTGGGGCCGAGCCTGACCATTCAAAGGGTTGTCATACGGCTAACAATGGTACCCCGGCGTGGAACATCAGCCCACACTCTACGGAGTGATGAGTTTCGCATTTTGGCGTTAGACTCGGGGGGGCAGTGATTTAATGAACGACCCCTAGTCGCGGGGGAAAGACTTCGGTCTCGGCGGGTGAGAAGCGTCCCAATACAGCTCGTGTGCCGACACTGGATATGCCGTTAGAGGTTTAGGTAGCCTTGCTTCAACCAGTAAGTGACTGGTAGCCACACGAACGCGTGGGCGCGTGCGAATACGCGTGCGCTCGTGCAACTAGGGTGGCGCGTTGATTGGGCGTAACCCGATCACAAGCTGGTGTCAGCCGTGCGGTGAAAATCTCTGATTATGGGCCCCACGTAAAAAGAACCAATAATAATGATAATGTCCCTATCTACTAACCGTAGGAAGGTCGCAGTCTGGTAAACCGCGGTGCAGTTGGTTGCGGCTGTTAGCACGCTGATTCCAGCTGTCCTTCAGGGAGTGTCGTCCCTGCGTATCCGAGATGAAGATACCAGTGCCCCTTGTGCAAGCAAGTTAACTGGAAGTGGCTGGGGTACTTCGGTACCTCGGGTACGAGCCCCGATCCAGGGTCTAAACAGGTACTATGTGGGATCGGAGTTCGCTCAGGTTGGACATGCCGTAAGGCTTCCTTCCGCTCCGGTCGTGGGTCATGGCACACGTAGTGGCAGTGGTTTGACGACCCTACATCGCGGGGAGAGGTCATTGGCTTCGAAGGCCTTGGCCTCGGCGGGTGAGCTGCGCTTATTTCAGCTCGGGTACCAACAGTGCTTATGCTGGTAGAGGTGTGGATAGACCTCGCTCTCACCAGTGATGGCAATGGGGCTTGCGACCTAAGCCGAACTGGTAGCTATGGAACGGGTGAGCGAGCGTTGAGGCAACAGCCGAAGTGATCGCTCGCACAAGTAGCAGCGCGATTGTCCGAGTGTATCTCGGTGACCCAAGCTGAATGGCAGCCGTGCGGTAGAGCTTTCACGGCGGAACAGCACGTAAAACAATCAATACATTAAATTGTCCCTATCTACTATCTAGCGAAACCACTGCCAAGGGAACGGGCTTGGAAAAATTAGCGGGGAAAGAAGACCCTGTTGAGCTTGACTCTAGTCTGGCACTCTAGTCGAAGGGGGCGACGATATTTCTAGGAGTCTTGTGGGTCGAAAGGCTCAAAACAATGTGACTTCACTAGGTGGTCGGTCCACGGGCCGGTCATCGCACGAGCCCTGTTTGCCGCGCGGAGCCGTCGGCCGACGTCGGGATCTCCCCGCTCGTTGGCCTGGCCTCAAGTGGTCGATCATGGGTCATCCAGTTCGATGTCGAGACTCGGAATCGTCTGTAGACGACTTAGCCCAATAAACACCAGCTCGTATATGACGCGTATTATACACGTCTAGTTCGTTGATTTTTGGTATCCATATATCATCATACTTTTATAAAACGTATATCGTACACGTTTATCAGTTATCGGATAATATCCGTTCGATAGTCACGTTTTTTAAACGAAGAAATAATTTCCTATGCCTTTAATATACACTTATAATTCGCACAACGAATACGTTGTGAATTTACGTGAGATATATGTTTATTAGACTGAACAAGGACACGTGTATTCTACTGCGCGTACGAAACGCTCTAACGTATGTATACTGCTACACATAATATATACGTATTGCGTACGTATGCTCGAAACCTGTCGTTTGAACGTCATTCATACGTTTATTAGACTGAACAAGGACACGTGTATTCAACTGCGCGTACGAAACGCTCTAACGTACGTATACTGCTACACATATTATATACGTATTGCGTACGTTTCCTTAAAACGTCTTCGAAAACCAAAAAATCAACGAATACCTCGCGAATTTTGAGTTACACTATAACAACGCCTAGTTCCTTCAATGATTATACGCTCGGAACTACATGTCATTCAGACGTTTTTTTCGATATAATAATGAACGGGCAATATAATGAAATCGAGTGAGAACGTGTGGAACTCGAGGCGAGAAATTCAATGAAAAAAACATACTTGCCACTCGGATGTTCAGTTGAGATATCTCAGCTACATTAAAACACTGATATCACTGAGACAGATACAAAATCCAGAACAATTACGAGAAAGTGACTGACTTTGTCAATGGGTAGTTTGGCGTAGTCGATAGAGCGTGCGAATAGTAATACAAGCAAATGCGAGCGTCCCCGGATCGAATCCCGACCACAACAATAATGCGAAATTTTTCGAATCTTAAAATTCTCACCTTGTAATAACGTACAATTGTTTGCGATTAGTGGATGTTGATCGGCGCCTCATGTATTGTTATAAATTCATTTTAGGTACCTTAATTTTTTTTTTTGAGCGACGAATTATTTCGTCAAATATTCGAGTGGTACACATGGATTAAACGTTGTTTATTGCGTAATATTAAACGTATCGACGTAACGTTTTCAATAAACGCTGCTTATCTGTTTAACTGAGGAACATTCATCCTCTCAATAAACGTAGAGTGTATGACCTTTTTATACGTTTTTTATACGAACTGGTGTTTATTGGAAGGTACCTGGCGGGGTGTCGTACTCGGTGGAGCAGTTACCACGCTGCGATCTGTTGAGACTCAGCCCTTGGCTTGGGGATTCGACTTGTCGGTGAGACGAGACCCCAACGGCGGGTGTGTGTGAAAGGTTCGTTGTCACAATGCCCTTTCACCTCGCCCGCGCTGCCGTGTGTACGAGCGCAGTCCACTGGTGTTTTTGAGATCTACGATGATCGACCAGGTACGAACGCGCTCGTATATTCGCGTGTACGCGATGCAAGGTCCCGTGGTCGCGACTTGTGAAAATTTCTGTCCTTCCCGGCGCACGGGTATGCGCGTGATCGGGACTTGTAAAAATTTCCGTCCTTGTCGGCGTACGGGTATGCGCGTGGTCGGGACCTGATAAAATTTCGTACCAGTACGCACCTCGCCTTTTGGTGGGATGCTGCGAGGCTCCTGGAGGCTGGAGGCTGGAGGCTGGAGGCTGGAGGCTGGAGGCTGGAGGCTGGAGGCTGGAGGCTGGAGGCTGGAGGCTGGAGGACGTTCGAAGCGTGACGGCTCCGACGCCCGAGCGGTACCTCGCGTGGTAGCCCGCTGGCGGACTCGGGGACTTGGAAATTTTTCCGGAATACCGTTCGACATTCACGAAAATACAAACCGAGCCGACCGCCTCTGAGCCGGTCAGCACGGCCGTAGAGTCGAACGTCGGCTCACGCGAATATTTCCAAGTCCCCGGAGCCGGTTGAATTCGACCCCGCTCCGTGCAGCTTTTGTCCCATAAGAGCCCGTGTTAAAACAGGGTACGCTTCGACGTCTGAGCTGGACCCTTCCTTCTAGTATGTGGCGAGTCGTGTCGAATCGTCCGTGCCTGACTCCGTCTGACGAGTATGCGCGTAAACGGGACATCGGGAGTATCCCGTCCGAGCCGTACCTCGCTTGTTTACCGAGACACCGGAGAGGCAGGCTCCGAGTAGAGAGAGGCCAGACGGACGTTCGAACCGTACATCTGGCTCTATAAGCAGATAGCCGCGAGGCACTGGCGGGTCGGAGGTCGTTCGCACCGGGTCGGCTCCTACGTCCGAGTCGTGACTTGCGCAGCGGTTCGCCGGTCGACTCGTAGACTTTACATTTTTCTCGAAATATACCCTGTGATCTTCACAAAAAGACGGACCGAGTCAAGTGCCTCTGTGCCGGCCAGCACGGCCGAAGTGTCGAATGTCGGCTGACACGAATATTTCGAAGTCCCCGGAGCCGGTTGAATTCCACCCCTCTCCGTGCAGCTTTTGTCCCATAAGAGCTCGTGTTAAAACCGGGTATGCTCCGACGTCTGAGCGAGACCCTTCCTTCTAGTATGGAGCGAGTCGGTCCGAATCGTCCCGACGAATCGTTGCCGCCGAGGAACAGAATTCTGAACGTAGTTTCGTTCTGTATCCTCGTACGCGGCTTCGAATACGTCGTCGGACAATTTCGGTACCATTATCCCGTCTTACTAAAATACACAAAATATTTGAATTGTGGAACACCGACCGTGACATCGGCGGGTATATTCGCTTGCTCGCTCGAGCTTCGAATTTCTCGTCGACGGTCGGACGCGTCCAATATTGTCACAGCATAGCCGCGGTTCGGTGTCACAGACCGAATGGCCCATATGCGGTAACCAGACTCTCGCTGTCGTCTTCGGACGACAGCAGCTATCTCACAGAGGCATCGACTCTCTCGTATCCGAGCGACCAGTCGTCCGCGACTCCCGTCACTTTCACGTCCCCGACGCTTGTAATCTAGCCGAGGGGTACTGGAGGAATGTTCGAATATCTTACACCGGGTTTTTACCGTGCTGCATTCACGGCTGAGGTGCCCGAGAAAAATGTATTTCCGGATAACATGATGAACGAAAAAACGTTTGGCCGACCGGCCGAAGAGCCGGTGGCCGAGTGCGATCGGCAACGTCGACGCACTTTACGAGCAATATTGAAAATTAGCTCCCTGGTTGATCCTGCCAGTAGTCATATGCTTGTCTCGAAGATCAAGCCATGCATGTCTCAGTGCAAGCCATATCAAGGTGAGACCGCGGCTGGCTCATTAAATCAGTTATGGTTCCTTAGATCGTACCCACATTTATTTGGAAAACTGTGATAATTCTAGATCTAATACATGCAAACAGAGTTCCGATCAGAAATGGGAGGAATGCTTTTATTAGATCAAAACCAATCGGCGGCGGGTTTCCCCGTCCGCCGTTTACCTTGGTGACTCTGAATAACTTTGGGCTGATCGCACGGTCTCGTACCAGCGACGCATCTTTGAAATGTCTGCCTTATCAACTGTCGATGGTAGGTTCTGCGCCTACCATGGTTGTAACGGATAACGGGAGATCAGGGTTCGATTCCGGAAAGGGAGCCTGAGAAACGGCTACCACATTCAAGGAAGGCAGCAGGCGCGCAAATTACCCACTCCCGGCACGGGGAGGTAGTGACGAAAAATAACGATACGGGACTCATCCAAGGCCCCGTAATCGGAATGAGTACACTTTAAATCCTTTAACGAGGATCCATTGAAGGGCAAATCTGGTGCCAGCAGCCGCGATAGTTCCCGCTCCAATAGCGTATATTAAAGTTGTTGCGGTTGAAAAGCTCGTAGTTGAATCTGTGTCCCACGCTGCCGGTTCGCCGCTCGCGTGGTTTAACTGGCATGATTGTGGGACGTCATACCGGTGGGCTTATCCTCTCGGGGCAGCACAACTAATATCCCATCGCGGAGCTTTTTACTGAGTGTCGAGGTAAGCCGGTACGTTTACTTTGACCAAATTAGAGTGCTTAAAGCAGGCTATTTTCGCTTGAATACTGTGTGCATGGAATAATGGAATAGGACCTCGGTTCTATTTTGTTGGTTTTTGGATCCCCGAGGTAATGATTATTAGGTACAGATGGGGGCATTCGTATTGCGACGTTAGAGGTGAAATTCTTGGATCGTCGCAAGACGGACAGAAGCGGAAGCATTTGACAAAAATATTTTCTTTAATCAAGAACGAAAGTTAGAGGTTCGAAGGCGATCAGATACCGCACTAGTTCTAACCATAAACGATGCCAGCTAGCGATCCACAGAGAATATATGAATAATATAGGCAACAGTCGCTTTTTCGAATGGATTCTGAGATAGCCGCTTTTTCAACCGGATTCTGAGATAGCCGGTTATTCCACGCAGCCGTCGACATATCCGTCGTCCATATTACACCCCGCCGCCGCAATCTCATGTTTGGGTACACGGTGGAGTAAAAGAATGTCGACGCGCGCCCTGTGTATTCCGTTGCCGCTCCAACCGGTCGGCCCAACCGCCCTGTGCGAGGCGGTTGGGTTCGACCGGTTGTTTTTTTTAAATATTTTTTTTTTCTCACAACATTTTTCGGGTAACCTGCGAGGTTACGGACGCCGGACGATATTAGTCTCTCGTGTTCGTACCTCTGACAAGGTTGATGAATATCAATTTTCGCCCGAAATGATCAACTTGTCGTCGTCCAGCTTGCCGGAAAGACGATCCTCGAACGAATCGTACAAAATTTGAACGTTTGACGCGACCGAAGATTTTCCGAAAGTGAAGGATCCGTTCGCGAGCCGTGAACACAACACCCCCGACATTGCCATTTTATAATGGAACATACAATGCCTGAAATGATTACCCTGAACGGTGGATCACTTGGCTCGTTGGTCGATGAAGAACGCAGCTAATTGCGCGTCGAATTGTGAACTGCAGGACACATGAACATCGACATTTCGAACGCACATTGCGGTCCACGGATACAATTCCCGGACCACGCCTGGCTGAGAGTCGTTTCAGAACGACACACTGCCCCGATTTTCAACCGTGTTTGACACGTATGAAAGCCGGGGCGAATGGTTGCACGATCGCCGCACGGTCGTGTATATATATATTAGGGTGGCCCTTATAATGGGTCTGGTCATAAATTGTTCGGGCCGCCCCCCAAATCGGTTCCAAAGAAATTCAAAAAAATCCACCCAAATTCCCAGCTATGTCGATTTAGAGGAAGGCGTGCCTGTGAGCATGAACTTACCCTGATTTGAATAAAATGACTTATTTTTTTATGATCGGTGTCATAATTTTTTTTTTCAATTTCTGTTGATGTAAAACTTGGTTTTCATAACACGGGCACGAAATGGGCCTCCTTTCATGCTAGTTGAGAGAGGGGAAAATCACGTGTTTCGAACGTGAGCACGAAATATCCGGCTCAGCGGGAGGAAATGGATTCCCTCCCGCTCCAACGGAAAATCTTGGATCTTTCTTTTTTGATAAATGAATTATCATTAATTGATAATAATTTTTATAAAAAATACAGTGTGCAACTAGGGGGGGGGGGGGGGGGGGGGGGCTAGATACACAATATACTATTTACTTTACTCAGTGTCATAACGGACGTTGTTATACGCTCGCTTCGCGTGCACAAAACCCCAATTTTCCTCGCAATTTTCACACCTTATAAAGTAAAATTTTGTACAATACTCGACGGAAAAACTTCTTCTGATATCGTGTGATTGCAACACTCGCCTTCGGCTCGTGCTGCAACCTCGCACACGTCAGAAAAAAGTTTTGCCGCACTTGTATCGTAATGTACTATTTCAATATTGTGATGAAGACTTATCCGTTAAAATTGAGTTCACTTGACCGATTACTATCAATCGATCCATGAAATATAAATGAATTCTTGTTGACAGCAATCTACACGATTTCCACGTTCTTTCATTTGTAATTTTGAAATAGTCCCGTGAAAAAATATTCTGATCAGACCATATCAGGCCTGATATAAACTGTCCATATCAGACCTGATATGGCCTGATATAAAAATTGGCCATATCAGACTATACCGTGAATTTTTGAGGAAGCGGAACGATAGGCGTGGCCTAGTTTGACTAACACACGCTCGCGTTGCGTACGTGAGCTTCTACTCGCTGCCAGTGACTGCCAACTCGATTCGCCCGGCGCCTGTCACCCATGCCGCGTTCAACCATAGTGTGTTCAAGCTAACTAGAGTGCGTTTTGTCCAGAAACGAATATCCGCTCCGAATCCGGTTGGACAAAATCTTTGGAGTGTAAATTAAATGAAATGAAATTAAACGTAAACTCTCAGGTCTATCATAAAGTGAATTCGCGTGATGCCAGTGGATTATGAGTCAGGAATTATGTGTTGAAAATTGATAACTCAAACAGTAATAATAATTTATTCGATAAAACTATCGAATCGTAGGAATCAACGGGGACTCAGGCCACTCGAAGAAGGTGAGCGGAATAAAGATTATTCAAGCCATTTTAGCATAAGTGAATCTGTATAATTAATATCTGAGATGAAACAATATCTTATAAATAATATCTTAGATGAAACAATATCTTATAATCAAATTCTTTGGAGAAACAATATCTTATAATGTTATCATTAATCCTATAATCTAAAACTTATAATGTAAAACTTATTTCTAGAATATTTAAATCAACAGCCTTGTCGTCAACGGCTCACAGTGAAAGGACCGTCTCTGCATCTGAAACAAGAAGAGAAAAGTTTATTCTTGACCGTTATGTGGTAATCGAGAAGATTTCGCTCTTGGATTCCAGTTGTACGTAAGTCGCTAGATTTTGATCTTGAACTTCCTGCGATGAAGATCAAGACGCAGGGAACTTTTCACAGAATCTCTCCGTAAGGTCTGGAAGGGGTTCTGCGAAAGGTTCCCTGCGTCTCAATTTTCACCGCAGGAAGTTCAAGACCAAAATCCAGCCACTTACTACTAGAATCTACAAAATTGGGTATTGGTATGAAGATCTGATCTTTTATACCATAAATGTATACTACAAAAATTGACTTCTTCACTAGGGTCTGTTCTTAATGGTTAACGGTTAATGTAGTAAACCAGGCTAACCTGAGACAACAACTTTCAGGGCAGCTTCGATACTGGTGTCGAAGAACTGATCCTGGAGTGATGACCGCACCACCTCCTGCGCCTGTAACATGGAGAAAAGAGAATTATGAATGGTCAACTATTTTGGATCAGCATCGAAGGTAACAGTTATGACAATAATTACCTCCTTGAGGCTCCATACTTTGATTATCCCAGTGAATTTTTTCGCTTTCATTTAAATTCGCTGACGCAGGATATTTTCAAAGTGTTTGCCTTCCGCTGCAAGGCAGTATCCCATTCGCTTGTAAAAAGCGCGGTTCATATTTAGGATGACTCTCCCAACCATGTCTCGTAGGATTGTTTGAACTCTGTTTCGCAGCGTCTGGAGATTTTCTATCCGGTCTCCAACGTAAAGTTGGTTTTTGATGTAACTCCACATCGAATAATCCAAGGGCGACAGATCCGGTGAACGGGCTGGCCACTGCACTGGACCGCCTCTACCAATCCAACGGTCTGGGAATTGTTCATGTAAGTACGCCCTAACATCAAGGGTGAAGTGTGGTGGTGCACCGTCCTGCTGGAACCAAATGGCCGGACCCTGTACCAGATAAGAGTCAAAAATTAGTATTGATGAGTCAGATATTCATATTGCAAATCTAGTTCTCTCGCAACTCGTTTGAAAATTACAAATGATTCTGAATTAAAAACATGTACTTACATTTCCTTCGATGGCTCTTATCGCTGGTACTATCTGCTCTCGTAGCATACGTAGATATTTATCACCGTTAAGATTTCCATCGATGAAAAATGGTCCGACTAATTGGTTCCCGACCATTCCGAGCCATACGTTTAATTTTCTCGGCCACTGGGTATTGGATTGACGCAGCTCATGTGGATGTTCCTGGGCCCAGGTTCTATTATTCTGCCGATTTGGCACACCTACAAGTTCTATCGAACACTCATCACTAAAACAGATACTGTCGCCGAGGGTTGGGTCTGCGTTCATACGGGCCATCATCTCATCGCAAAACCGCATTCTTGCATCGTCATCCCCAGGCTGAAGTTCTTGATGAATTTCCAGTTTATACGACCTCATTTTGATTGATTTTGAAATTTTCCACACAGATGATCCCGTTTAACACACAGAAGTTTTAATTTAGTTTAACGAATAAAATTTCGGAAGTATTTCGTAAAATCGTATTTGTAAGATGTCACGTGACTATTTCAGGTAAACGGACTTTTAACACATAAGGAGGGGAAGTTCTTGCCGCTCATTTCTCATTGGCTCTCAGATAGGTAGACTCGAATGTATTCAAAGTCTACCTATCTGAGAGCCAATGAGAAATGAGCGGCAAGAACTTCCCCTCCTTATGTGTTAAAAGTCCGTTTACCTGAAATAGTCACGTGACATCTTACAAATACGATTTTACGAAATACTTCCGAAATTTTATTCGTTAAACTAAATTAAAACTTCTGTGTGTTAAACGGGATCATCTGTGTGGAAAATTTCAAAATCAATCAAAATGAGGTCGTATAAACTGGAAATTCATCAAGAACTTCAGCCTGGGGATGACGATGCAAGAATGCGGTTTTGCGATGAGATGATGGCCCGTATGAACGCAGACCCAACCCTCGGCGACAGGATCTGTTTTAGTGATGAGTGTTCGATAGAACTTGTAGGTGTGCCAAATCGGCAGAATAATAGAACCTGGGCCCAGGAACATCCACATGAGCTGCGTCAATCCAATACCCAGTGGCCGAGAAAATTAAACGTATGGCTCGGAATGGTCGGGAACCAATTAGTCGGACCATTTTTCATCGATGGAAATCTTAACGGTGATAAATATCTACGTATGCTACGAGAGCAGATAGTACCAGCGATAAGAGCCATCGAAGGAAATGTAAGTACATGTTTTTAATTCAGAATCATTTGTAATTTTCAAACGAGTTGCGAGAGAACTAGATTTGCAATATGAATATCTGACTCATCAATACTAATTTTTGACTCTTATCTGGTACAGGGTCCGGCCATTTGGTTCCAGCAGGACGGTGCACCACCACACTTCACCCTTGATGTTAGGGCGTACTTACATGAACAATTCCCAGACCGTTGGATTGGTAGAGGCGGTCCAGTGCAGTGGCCAGCCCGTTCACCGGATCTGTCGCCCTTGGATTATTCGATGTGGAGTTACATCAAAAACCAACTTTACGTTGGAGACCGGATAGAAAATCTCCAGACGCTGCGAAACAGAGTTCAAACAATCCTACGAGACATGGTTGGGAGAGTCATCCTAAATATGAACCGCGCTTTTTACAAGCGAATGGGATACTGCCTTGCAGCGGAAGGCAAACACTTTGAAAATATCCTGCGTCAGCGAATTTAAATGAAAGCGAAAAAATTCACTGGGATAATCAAAGTATGGAGCCTCAAGGAGGTAATTATTGTCATAACTGTTACCTTCGATGCTGATCCAAAATAGTTGACCATTCATAATTCTCTTTTCTCCATGTTACAGGCGCAGGAGGTGGTGCGGTCATCACTCCAGGATCAGTTCTTCGACACCAGTATCGAAGCTGCCCTGAAAGTTGTTGTCTCAGGTTAGCCTGGTTTACTACATTAACCGTTAACCATTAAGAACAGACCCTAGTGAAGAAGTCAATTTTTGTAGTATACATTTATGGTATAAAAGATCAGATCTTCATACCAATACCCAATTTTGTAGATTCTAGTAGTAAGTGGCTGGATTTTGGTCTTGAACTTCCTGCGGTGAAAATTGAGACGCAGGGAACCTTTCGCAGAACCCCTTCCAGACCTTACGGAGAGATTCTGTGAAAAGTTCCCTGCGTCTTGATCTTCATCGCAGGAAGTTCAAGATCAAAATCTAGCGACTTACGTACAACTGGAATCCAAGAGCGAAATCTTCTCGATTACCACATAACGGTCAAGAATAAACTTTTCTCTTCTTGTTTCAGATGCAGAGACGGTCCTTTCACTGTGAGCCGTTGACGACAAGGCTGTTGATTTAAATATTCTAGAAATAAGTTTTACATTATAAGTTTTAGATTATAGGATTAATGATAACATTATAAGATATTGTTTCTCCAAAGAATTTGATTATAAGATATTGTTTCATCTAAGATATTATTTATAAGATATTGTTTCATCTCAGATATTAATTATACAGATTCACTTATGCTAAAATGGCTTGAATAATCTTTATTCCGCTCACCTTCTTCGAGTGGCCTGAGTCCCCGTTGATTCCTACGATTCGATAGTTTTATCGAATAAATTATTATTACTGTTTGAGTTATCAATTTTCAACACATAATTCCTGACTCATAATCCACTGGCATCACGCGAATTCACTTTATGATAGACCTGAGAGTTTACGTTTAATTTCATTTCATTTAATTTACACTCCAAAGATTTTGTCCAACCGGATTCGGAGCGGATATTCGTTTCTGGACAAAACGCACTCTAGTTAGCTTAAACACACTATGGTTGAACGCGGCATGGGTGACAGGCGCCGGGCGAATCGAGTTGGCAGTCACTGGCAGCGAGTAGAAGCTCACGTACGCAACGCGAGCGTGTGTTAGTCAAACTAGGCCACGCCTATCGTTCCGCTTCCTCAAAAATTCACGGTATATGCTTTGATATACGTATATCAGACTACATATGACCTGATCTGGGCATATCAGATTATATATAGTTAGATTTACATATCGGCCCAGAGAAGGAAAAAAAAAAAAAAACTCCCCGCCAGGGATCGATCCGTGAACCGTGCGCTCGCCAACACTGCCCGCTACCGACTGACCCAAGATCTGTTATTGAAATTAGGTGCTTAAACGAATATGAAATATACAAATGTCATATATTCCAATTCTTATTGAACAAAATTCTACATCTGACGTATTAATTATCAATTTTATGGTAATTAAATGCAACAAACACGCAGTTATCATTAAATGATATTCTGTGTGAAATATAAATTGAGTTAGCGAAATTAAATTTATTAAATGAGCATTCAAGTAATTTGATGAATTCAGAGTTAATTTACATGAATGCTGATTATCAATTATGTTAATAAAAAAAAAAAATCATGACAAAAATGCACTAGTAATTTTTTTAATCTCCTGGAAGTGCATTTTTTCAAAGAAAAATTTTCTGTCACAATTATCAATTAAAACGATGTCAAAATTATTCAATATTTGGTAACTTCCATTTCCTTCATTAGAACCTGAAAATTAATCAAGTCATAAAAACAATCATGGAGAAACGTTCTTCTGTGATTTAATTTTTAAATTATATATTTACTTTTTCTATGATAATAAATATAAAGTATACCTTCAATGATCAACGCGTGACTTTTCATTTTTTTACAAATTTTGTATAACTATATAAAAGTTAAGTTTTAAAATCGATCAAGTTTACTTAATATTTTCGAATTGTAATATTTATTGAATGCATTTATTTACAAAGTGCACATTTTTGCGTCAAAATTAGAGAAAGAATATACACCTCAGTAAAAGATGACTTGACAATCATCGATTATCTGTCACCATTCACGTTCATATACTGTAAGTATTTATATGTAATGACAACAAAACTATATGATTATATGGCAATAATCATTATATATTTTAATGTATAACAACGTATGGTTTTCTATACCGTAATATAAAGCCATGCGATACGCTGTTATATAAAGTTTAATATAGTTTTATATAATTATATAGACTTATATATATTTATACATATTTATATATAAATATACCGGGAGATTATGTGGAAATGAAAGGCTCCAAGCGCGCGGACTTTGATTTACTTGAATCTCATTGGTCAGCAGAATAGCGCCAGCGACTCCACCAACTTCTCAATAATATCCCTAGTTCTGTCGTCTGCTAGATTCACACAAACATGACCTATTCCTGCAACGGTCTACCGCCATTTGTATTTGTCAACAATCAGAAACAAATAGCAGACGGACTCTAGGGATATTCGTGGCGAGTCTGAAATTGGTAACCCTCGAAATATTCGAACAAATCAGCGCCTGCGCGCTTGGAGCCTTTCATTTCCACATAATCGCCCGGTATATAATTTTATATAAACATTATACATAACTATATGAAACTATATTTAATTATATAAACTTATACATAATTATTAATTATATATGATTATATATGATCATATAAAATTTATTGTTCCTATTTTTTTCTCGTAAAATCCGCTAAACCATTATATTAAAGTATTATTGCTCATATCAGAACTGATCAAGCCGTACCAAAGAACTATATGTGAACATGTTGGACTAGATATGGCCGTATCTGTCTAGATCAGGCTAGAGACGAAAATTTTTATACAAAGGAAACACAAAAATAACTGTTACATATGCCCATATCAAGGCTTATCAAATTATATCAAGCCTGATCAGAAATATTTTTCCACAAGTACATCAAAATATACATATCCTATCAGACTATATCAGGCCATATCAGGACATATAAAAAAATTATATAGGAACTTATCAAGTCATATCAAGCTTGATATGGGCATATCAAGTTGATAAGGCTTGATCTGGCCTGATCTGGCCAATTTTCATATCAGGCCATATCAGGCCATATCAGGACCTATCAAAATTTATATATGGGCATATCAGATCATATCAGACCAGATATGGATATATGAAAAATTTTGATATAGCCTTATCAGGTCATATCAGGTCTGATCAGAATATTTTTTCACGGGGTACATTACGATACAAGTGCGGTAAAACTTTTTCTGACGAGTGTGAGGTTGCAGCACGAGCCGAAGGCGAGTGTTGTAATCACACGATATCAGAAGAAGTTTTTCCGTCGAGTATGCTACGAAATTTTACTTCATTAGGTGTGAAAATTGCGAGTAAAATTGGGGTTTTATTCACGCGAAGCGTGCGTATAACGTCCAGTGCCGGCAAGTTATGAATTTTCCGTGTGTGGTACATTCGGCGATGGGAGGCGGGGGGGGGGGGGGGGGGGGGAGCAGAGAATAACATTTTTTCAAGTTTTCAGACTTTTTATTCAGTCATAGCGAAAGTAGCTCCGTGACCGCACGAATATGAATCATGTTCTGAATTTTAGCAAATTTTGTAGCGTGGTCTGTGAAACTCAATGAATTTAGGTTTGCAGTGATCGAATTCCGTGTGTGGAAAAACCACACACGGAACATTCCGAGTGTGGTTGTCTCCACACCAACCACACAATAGTTGCCGGCCATGATAACGTCCATTGTCATAATGACTGAAGTGAAAAGAAGTTTTACATCAACAGAAATTGAAAAAAGAATTATGACACCGATCATAAAAAAATAAGTCATTTTATTCAAATCTGGGTAAGTTCATGCTCACAGGCACGCCTTCCTCTAAATCGACATAGCTGGGAATTTGGGTAGATTTTTTTAAATTTATTTGGAACCGATTTGGGGGGCGGCCCGAACAATTTATCACCAGACCCATATTAAGGGCCACCCTAATATATATAGGTATATTATACGCGCTTGTTGCCCCCTCGTCACGTGGCGTCGTCCCAACCGATCGAAGATTGTCACGGTACGACGCGTCGCCGCAATTTCGCGGCGTCTCGCTCTCGTGGCCGGTCCGTCGCGTCCCAGTGCTGACAATAGTCGAGCGGAACGACGGTCCTCGAGCCACGGCACATACGAGATTGTCCGCGGTCGCGGCAGCCGCTTGAATATAACTTGAAACCTGGGTTGTCGATGTTGAGGTTTGTCAGGGTCCCGGGGGGGGGGGGGGTGGGGTGTCTCCCACCGCGCTCTCCCTCTCTAATTCTTTCAGGCTCTCCGTTTCGTCACACCGAGTCGTTTCCGTAAAAATATAAGATTGATCGTTCGATTCTCGAACGATCATCTATATCTCTGACGACCTCAGAGCAGGCGAGACTACCCGCTGAATTTAAGCATATTATTAAGCGAAGGAAAAGAAACTAACTGGGATTTCCTTAGTAGCGGCGAGCGAACAGGGAATAGCCCAGCACTGAATCCCGCGGTTCTGCCGCCGAGAAATGTAGTGTTTGGAAGGATCCACTTATCCTGGGGCGTCGGCCCGCGTCCAAGTCCATTTCGAATGGGGCCCAGGGCCGACTTAAGGCATGGGCTAGCGGGGCTATAGCCCAGGGCGCTCGGCCCCAAGGGGCGCCGAATCCCAGAGTTCCTTTCCAGCAGATTGAGACCTTCTAAGGAAAATCTCATTCAAGAAATAAATCAACAACTTTGCTGCAATAGAGGCCAGACCCAAGTAGCACACTTTCCTGTCCGCCGACTATCATCGGACTTCAGAAAGTCGACATATAGTCAACCGAAGAAATGTCGACTTAAAGCTGACAGAAATTCGACGAAAAGTTGTCTCTTTTTCAATGACTGTAATAATGTCTGAAGGCAATCCACAAGCTGATGTTCAGTAAGCCTTACGTCCACGAATGTCCGTTGAGTTGTCAAACAGCAGGCATAGTGTTTGATAACTAACTGACGACTGGGGGACATACAGTTGTCATCATATGCTTACAATGGAGAGTTGATTAAAAACCAACAAAAAGTCAATTGCGGAGTGAAACATATTCGACATAATGGTGACTGGCAGTTACCCAAATATCAAAGTTCAAATTGACGTTCGGTAGAATTACAATTGTCAATTACGTAGTCGACACGTGAAGTTTATATGAGAAGAGAGAAAATAAATTGGTGATCGAAGACAGGTAAAAACAACGGTATTTTTGACGATTCTTTATTATTAATACGTGTAGGTCTGCAGTGTACATAGGTGTGACCAAAATATCAAGCGAAATCGTATTTATTAATAATAATGAACTAGTTAAGACACAGAATTCCGTTGGGGCTACAGGCACCTGTGTAATGTAGAATACAAATCTATCACGCACAAATTAGCGTGCGGTTCGGGCAGATTTTTGTTCAATATGACGCTGTGAACATAAAATGATAATACTTACAATAAATGCTATGAAATAAAATGTTATGTGCGTTAAGAATAATCTGGATCAGAATTCATGGCAGTAAATTAATGATGTCATTCAATCGCAAGAACTGTGAAGCAATGGCATTACGTGAAATTGTGTCTTATTGACTGGAAACATCAACCCTTTTTTCGTTATGTGTGACACAGGCCATATGCTCAGGTTCGACAGATTCCTTGCCAAGTGCATGTCAATCAGTCTGGAATCAAAGGGGTACAAGGGCATGCTCGATAATTTTCTGAACTTTCTACCTAATATAACAGGTTCTTCATTACTATAACCAATGTGTTTTATAACTACGACGCTTCCATCTTTCATGTAACAACAGTTATCAGGCTGGTTGATCGATAAGTAAAAATTTTGAAATCGTATAGCGGTGTGAGGGCGTCTGCATCCGAGAGGCATATTCCCTGTGATGCTCTTCAACAGTAAAGGACCTTGCTGACAAACATTAAATGGTTTTCTGTAGTTCGTCGCTTCAGTCAGTCTACGGTGCAACTGTGGCAAGGGGTTTGCGGATGACCTTAGCAACCTTTTCAAGTGTTGCATAAAATTTTCAAAGGGAAATGCACTATATGAGTCAAGTGGTCCAAACTTTTTAACATCTTCATTAATGTGTATAAGGTTGTGGACGTTCGATACCATTTCATCTGCTCCATACAGAGTCACAAATCTGCGTACAAACCAAACCAACAAGTTTTTTGCCGTACTGTTATTATGTACACAGTCATCCGGATCGCACAAAATTCGGCAGGCACAGGTTAGTGCGATGAAATGTCTCAATTGCGTTTCAGGAAGCAAGTTACGGAGAACGCCAGATCCTGTGTACAAAAGAAAGAGCCTGAACTCCGTTGCTTTCCACATTCTGATTTCATTAATACCTCTAGGTTTTCGGCTAAATTCCCTAGGTATCCATTTTCGAAGATTATTTAATCGTCTAGACAATTTGTTACGAGCAGACGCACTGAAAACCCCTCTAACTGTCAACCATATCAAAAGTAGTTTTTTCACAATACCAAGCAGTATAACATGCATGTAGTCCAATGGAAACTGGCTGACCATGTTCAACGATGCCCTCTCAAACGGAGATGTGCCGGTATGATGCTCCTCTTGGCATCTATTTTTGAAGTCTTCGTCTGTCCGTAGAGGTGCATCTAAATCCAGAAATGTAACAAACCGCAAATAAGTGCCTTTTGTCGTACACTTAGAACATCCATAATAACCGTTATACTGCTTCGTACAAGTCACAAAACATCGTGCAGGGCTGTCACAGATAACAGCTCTTATCGATGGAATGTATCTTCTTCCATTGTAGAAGAAACCTTCGTTGCGTAACTTTACATATTCGTCAATGAATGGTGTCATAAATTCTTCTACGGAGGAGGGTTTCGAATGGTAGTGGTACGCACCAATTACAAATAGCGTATGGAATCGAGGATGGACAATTCTTCCCAAGATAGGCCATAATGAGCTCTGACTACTCTTTGATAAGGGCAGTCCGTCCACATTAATATCGATCATAATTTCTGCTTCCAAGGAATTCACTTCACAGTTGGCGAGTTGAGATACGAGCGCATTTTCCAATCCATAATGAACATAAGACCCTTGGCTGAGTTCTGTTACATTCGATCTTCTCGGCGTTTGCAGCAGAGTCCTTGCATCCATTGGCAGATCCTCATGTCCTGCTTTGCGAAGGAGCCTCAAGAGAAGGTTCACAGTAACGTTGGGAACGTAACACATGACTGCCCATTCACCGAGTCCTGACAGTAAAGAGAATTCTTCATTCGTTTTTGATTGATCTTCTGTGGCTTCTATGTTTGAATTATTGGTATTTGCGGACTGGTTCGATGACGAAGATCCTTCATTCGTTCTTGGTTGATCTTCTGTAATTTTTATATTTAAATGATTGGTATTCGCAAACTGGTTCGACGAAAAAAATGCCTCGTTCGTTTCTGGTTGATTTCCTGTGATTTCCATGTTTGAATGGTTGGTATTCACGAACTGGACTGAGTCTGCAAGCCAAAAGATTCCACCATTACATGCATAGTAGATAATACCAGTATAGCCAGGCCTAGTAAGGTCATTCGCAATCTCTAATTATAACCATCATGGTCAGAAACTGAAATTACAAAACCTCAGACCCTTAAGGGGGGACAGTACTGAAACTTTGTCCAAAACAATTTTTTTTTTCCACCACTCAAAATGGTTGAATCAAAAATCCCCTCCAGCAATTTTGAGATATTATTAGTATGTGTATTGGAAAAAAATATCAACCTTCTGCGATGAAAGTGTACGCGCAGGAGACCTTTCGCAGAAGATTTCCTTCGAACCACTGCGAAAGGTATCCTGTGCATACACTTTCATCGCAGAAGGTTGATGTTTTTTTCCAATATACATACTACTAATATCTAAAAATTGCTGGAGGGGATTTTTGATTGGACCATTTTGAGTAGTGAAAAATAAAAAAAAATGGTTTTTGACAAAGTTTCAGTACTGTCTCCCCTTAATGCTAGAGTGTTAGATTTTGTGGGTATAACTGTTACATTTTACAACCTGGAGGCACGTATACCAACATTTTTACTTTGCTCGATGAGTAATTCATTCTTAGAAAATTATTTTGTCAGCATACCGAACAAATATCTCAAGCTCACAAACTCCACAAGTACGAGTATTTCTGCTCTGTGAGACGAGTACTCACATACCTTACTAAATTTCTAGAAATCTAACACACGGTCATGGGTCTGACATTTTCAAATGTCTATTATTAATGCCATGAGTAGCCGAAAATTCATTTCTAACTTAGGAAAATTTCAATGTCAAGTGATTGAGTGTTAAGCCTAGCAACAGAATTTGGGTCCATTTTCCAACATCACACAAAAGATAAGTTGACAATTATTACCTGTAGCAAACTCTGTTGACATAGAGCCTGAGGGAAAACAAGTTCGCATCAAGTTATCGTTGTCGTGAGCTTCGATCTTGCCAGGCAAAAGGGGAATCGAATTTTCTAAAAGTGCAGTTGCCTCCCTGTCATCTTCGTTATACCAAGTACTACTTCCAGATACTTTGCAGTTCACTTCGCAGGTATTTATCGGTGACTCTAAGACTGTATTATTAGAAACACCAAAAGTTTAAAACGTCATCGAAATTGTATGGCTACATACGAAATGTTTTATTTTAGTCAATAAGGAATAACGTTGTGAAAATTATGCAACATAAGAAATAACGTTGTTAGAAAACTGGTAGATCGAAATAAGTGAATTGAGAGCATAAAATCCTTTACAGGTCCATTTGTACATGGAGCGACTTGCGAGAATTTATTTCTCAGCTGCTTATGTATAAAATAGAGTATAGACTATAGATTACCTGCTGAACAACCTAGTCCACAACAACTGCGACAACATAACTTTCATGATAGATTGAATATCATAATTATGTTATTATTACCAGAATGTAGAGGCAGCACATCCTCTTCACCGAGATCAGATAATAACTGTTGCTTAAGACGTCTTCTCTTCTGTCGTATTGATAAATCAGAGAATCCCTTCCGCTTCCGCATTCTCAACTGAAGTTTATGCCAGTATTTCATGATTAACCCTTAGCAGACACACCGACCGTCTCGATGATAGAAGACATACGGGGTCTCACAGACCCCCGAAACTTTAAATGCTTATTGTGACCAAATTGTAAGACATACTGGTGTAGCAAAAATTTGTAAGCATACTTCAAACCTTTAGGAATAAGGGAAAAAAGGTTTCATCCGCAAAAATTAATTTTAAGTGAGTGAAAAAAAATCAAATAACACTAGATTTAAACTAGATTTTCAAAAGGTCAAACTGTGTCTAGGATCCTGACAAGGAGCCCCAGTGTCTGTTAAGGGTTAAGGTGATGCCGCACTTATGTGTTTCCATTAAAATGACAAATCATGGACCCGTTTGGATTTGGACAAACTGTGAGTGGTCAACCAAAAAATTGTGAATAACAAATATTTTTCAATTTTTTTTTTTTCGAATTTTTTTTTTCTTCCTCAGATTTTTTGGTCGACCGCTCACAATTTATACGAATCCGAACGGTTTCCTAAAGGGAAATCTGTTCTGATACGAACTCGTCACATGGCATGATTTTTCATTTTGATGGAAAAACACGAGTACGGCTATTGTATTACAGAAAATTGTAAGATCTACAAAGACATGTAATTTACTTTACTTTACTCAGTGTGATATCGGAAGTTCCGATTTTCACACCTTATAAAGTAAAATTTTGTACAAAACTCGACGGAAAAATTTCTTCTGATCTCGTGTGATTGCCAAACTCGCCTTCGGCTCGTGTTGCAACCTTCACACTCGGCAGAAAAAGTTTTACCGGACTGGTATTGTAATGTACTATTCTTTGTGGAACTAGTAGAATACTTACTTTCCGTACTGCCCGAGTTGATGAGAATTACGATACGCGCTACAAATTAACTATTCAGGCAAATTAGCTCTATTCCCCTCCCAGCACTGATCTCTATTGGCGTTTTCGGTTGGGACAGTTTTTAGTGCACCGTGCTGAACTGGGGCTGAACTGGTGCAGAATTTGCTGTATAAAGCGCACTCTACAAACAAATTCTGCACCAGTTCAGCACGGTGCACGAAAAATTGTCCCAACCGAAAACGCTATAATACACTGGATCTTTGACTATATACCTATGGACTGCTAGCCGCTAACTTCACGCCGATACTCACGATGTGACGCGACGCCGGCGGAGAACGGCTGATTTTAGTACTACGATCGGTTGCGTGTGTTACGTACGTGTGGCGCATGGTTATGTGTGTCACGTAGGTGTTTCTTAACATCTATGTATGGAGACTATAAGAAGGAGACCGAACTCCATGTATAAGAAACGTAACCACTTTCCGCGCTCTATATACATATATCTATTTGCAATTAGCCGATCGCGGCGCCTCTGCCGGCAGCCGTGGCAGCTTCAACCTGTCAAAGATGGCGATCTAATGTATTGTATTCGGAGCTTTCGTCAAACTCTGCTAGAGGCGCGTCGATCGGCTAATTGCAAATGTTAGCTATATATACAATATATATACCAAATTTAGAGCGCAGAAAACGAGCACGTTTTCGCAGGAGTGGGGGAGACCAAGTTCGGTCTCCTTCTTATAGTCTCCATACATCTATGTAACGCACACAACCATGCGCCACACGTACGTGACACACGCAACCGATCGTAGTACTAAAATCAGCCGTTCTCCGCCGGCGTCGCGTTACATCATGCGGACAAAGGCCTCCACAGGCTAGGGATAGGGACCAGCAGTCCATAGGTATATAGTCAAAGCACTGGATAGGGTATCCTGTGTGAAACTTTTGTGCCGAGTTGAAGCAGTGCGGCGGCCATGTTGCTTGTAGTACATTTGTCAAATTTACCGGGAAATTCGAATGATGGCGCAAACAGATGTGCAGAAAACGGTGCAAATTTATTGAAAATTAGATATTATTTTTAAAATATTTCCATCTGGAGATTGAAATGGAGTTGACATTGCATTTTTATCACAGATTCATTCAGAATATATGAAATACAAAAAGTAGATACTAGTAAATTACGAACAAAATTATTTACATTGAGAATTCGTTGAAGCAACGAAAATAGCGTCAGTAATAAAGAACAAAAGTTTTTCCAAACGTATAAAATATATTTCTGAACAATGCAGAAATATTGCAAATATCATATGGGATAGGTAAAATCGTGTTATAGTCACTAGGAATGATATAATAAAGTATGCAAAGGCTAGAAAAAAAGTAGGTCCTAAATTAATCTCCTCCAACCACACTTGGAGGGTATCTGGATCTTTCAGAGGAAATCTATAAAATAATGAATACGGCATGCAAGTATTCATTTATTCAAAATTAGATCTAAACAAGTAAACATAACCTCGCGATTGTATATATATGTGCTGATTTGTGTAATGTTCTTCCTTACACCCCACCTTTTTTGCCACAATATTTGTACACCAGCACCGGCAGTTTTTTATTTTACATGCTGCAATAGCACCACTGATACTTTTGTTTCTTCTCAATCCAGCATGTGAACATACTACAGTCTACATAACTTAACAATCAAGCGCGATCAAGTCGATTATAGGCGCCGCCATATTGAAATTGACAAATGTACTACAAGCAACATGGCGTCCAAATAGGCACAAGTCTGCACATTTGAATACCCTGTCCAGTGTATTATAGAGATAAGTTCCTTCCAGTAATATATAAGTTCTATGGTCCATATGCAGCGTTCTCTTTCTATCCTGCTAACAGCTTTCCAAATTTCGACCCACTCGCGCGGTCTATCTCTTATATGTCTATGGAAATGCCCGTCCATCCGGCTAACTTGTTTATTGCGCAGAGACCGGAAAAGACAGGCATATGCTTATTTCTTATATCGCTGATTCTATTTCGTCTATGCCGGGAACACTTCACGCAGCTAGGCTTCGGATTGGTCACCTTCGGAATGCGTTCCAAAACCATATACTCTTGGTACGGATACATGGAATTTTCTATTTCACTCGCGATCCACGTGCAGGGAGATTTGGCCACCGTAGCATTACACACCGGCTAATCACCGGCAAGACAACGTTATAATTGTGTTAAAACTGTGATTAAAAACAAAAGTGAAGAATGGGAGACGAAAAAGAAGCTGAAAACTTGAAAAGCAGTAAATCGGTAAGGAATATACGTACCTGTAATATCAAGAATACACCTTGACACTATTTTCTCGAACCTTTAATCTACGCTCTCGCAACATAAGCACGTTCAACTCGCGTAATATAAAATAATCTGAACAATTAGAAATTTTCTTAACGTCGACTCCGTCAAAATCGAATCATATATCGTCGGCGATAGTGCAATACCGCGTAACTAACATCTGCAATACCGCGTAAGACAAAAAAAAAATGAGATTTGGTGTGCATTCGATGTATTTTTTATTTTTACATCGAATGCACACCAAATCTCATTTTTTTTTTAGCAATAGGGTATTGAATATTGCATTGATGTAACTCATGACCGCCTCAATCGAAGCTAGGTTAAAGTTTTACGCCAGCAGCATGTATATATGTATGCACACAACTTGACTTATTATGTTTATACGACTATAAATAATATTTAATTTTTCCATCAAATTTTACACTCATGGAAATGATATGACAAAAGCTGTGACAATCTGAAATTCGTTGAAACGGTGCGGTGTTCGGAATTCTGAAGTGAGAAATTATGAAATTGATATGAAAATACTCTACCCCTATCATGACTGGAATGAATTTTATCGGATTATAGATTTACTACGTACTGATGTACCAAACAGGCTGCACGCTTATACCTCACACATGGGTCAATTTAAGTGAAAAAACTTATGTTTGGCCGGTCAAACCTGTCTTATCTCGTTCAAAAATGCATCTATTAACACCAAATGAAACATGGCTTTCTCGGAAATATACTACTCACATGGGACCTTATGGTGAGTTGTCAACCATTTTTCTGCTTTCTTTCCTGAATCCGCTTGACATCGTGCCAGCCCTTACGATGGAATCAGGGAAAGCGACTTGGCTGCTCACTTGATTCCTGGGTTTTAAATTATTACATTTTATTCATTACTCATACTCAACTGCATGGTCTACTGTGGTATTTTATTTTGGTTAAGAGACTTGGTCGAGCCTTGCGCCCTTATGTGTGTAATTACAAACGCATCACAGACGTTCTCTAATGAGATAGTGGTTACAGTTAGACTTCGGTTATTATCACCATTGGGAATAGTCCGAATAGTATTGGAGAAAGGAAAATGTAATGTACATTGACGTTTTACACATATATACCGTGCAGATTCGTGGATGCGCACCATAGGACGCCTGCATACAGGCAACTCAGAAGTCAAGCGATTCGGTTTTATGCGTGCCCATTGGCTACGTGGGAACAAAACCTAATCGCTTGACGTTTGAGTTGCCTGCATGAAGGCGTCCTATGGTGCGCATCCACGAATCCTCTCCGTATATGTCTCTACTATTCTTGGAATAATCTATTATGTGATGAATGATTTTTATTTATCCATTGAGTTGTAACTCTATTGTTCGTATCCTATTAATTCATACTATACGAGAACGATAGAGTCACTACTCAATGAAAAACACAGGCCTGTGGACTAAGAGGTCAATTCCAATAGGGTGAAATTCAAGTAAAGATTTTTTCAGTCCTTGAGTGGTCTAATTGGATAAGGCGTCGCAGTACAGATGCGAAGGTCCCGGTTCAAACCCGGGCTGAAGGAATTTTTATTTGAGAAAAAAGAAATAATTATGATGCACTTCCGTTTTTGCGGTCTTTCTGGGGATTGCACGCTCTATACAGAGGTGATCCTCAGTTAGAAGACTTAAAATTCGGCTCGTCTCGTCGGATAAATTCTCATAAAGTATGATTTTTATTTATATTTTTCGTACCTCAGACACCTACAACGAAGCATTGAAAGTGGAATCGATATGTGCAACTATATCATCGAATGACGACAGCGAAGCCGTCAGCAACAACGTGACACATTTGCTTCAGAGTAAAAAACGAATAATCAAGGCCACGCAATTTTATGCGGATTCTGAAGTACAACCTCCAAAGAAATATATAGCACGAGAAAGCAAAAAACAGCTGTCTGGCGAAATTTTGTTAAAGTCTGAAGTGATTCCTCCTGCTGATTATGTTATGAGATCGAATTCACAAGATGAGACACACAATCCGAATATTTGGCAGCATGAAGAATCATTCTTATCGGATCAAGGAGATGGTTGTAAGTTGATAGTCATTCAACCGTTACCTTTACCTGTATTTGCCTTTTTTCAGGGAAAATATTCTTGTTTCGTGCATAAATATTGATTAACCCTCCGTTGTCACACTGGGTCAATTTGACCCATAGACTTTTCAGCAAAATTGTTCCTATGTCCTGTTGTCTTTTGATTTTCAACAAAACAACTTTCGATACATATTCTACACTATTCAAAGCATGTTCTATAGTTTTTTTTATTCACGTCAGGCGGATAGTTTTTTCACGATCGTCATTTGAAATTCGACACTCTCCAGAAGTGTGACAACGAAGGGTTGAGTCGTATGTGTAGCAGGAATGAACGGCAAATTGAGAAATTACCCAAACTTCTTGTTGTGTACTTATACTGAATTATAAGCAGTACTCACTTAATAGACTTGAGAATTAGTTGGTACAACCGGTGTAAATTGACTGCTTTGACTGAACGAATTCAAGTATTCTCTACGTCATATTACAGCGAATGCGGACAACGAAGTAGGTAAATCACCAAATAATCAACTATCCCCAAAGCACTCAGAAAAAGGAAATGGCACACAGATCTTCGACCAACTACAATCCCCAATACCCTCCACAAGCACAGGACATCCCCACAATACAAGACGTGAGCAAATATTTATTAAAACGTTGACAACTATAGAAAACTGCATAGCGTTGCCAGGTTTAGGCTTCCCTGATGTGTGTTCATACTTTCAATTACTGCCGTGTTTACCGTCTGAAATTTTTCGATATTAGTACTATACCTTGTGTAATTAGATTTTAAGTACACACATTTGTACATTGTACGTGCCGTCTTTCCAGGTAAAATACCACTAGCACGCAATAACTTGAACGCTAATGTATTCTCCGGCAAGCTCACACTGGTACCTGTTTTAAATAAAAGTGGAAACGCATGTTACTTGCAATGTCTAGATTCCCTGCTCTGTAAGAACGAAGCAAGTACGTGTGAAAAGCTATTTCTGTAGCATTTGGGTATCCAAAGTGCAACGCTAAATGGGCAATTTAGAGCGTTCCAGTCATAGGATTGAACTATACTTACAATGTCGGTCATGAATATCCTTTTTGCTTCCTTGAAATTTGCTATGTAAGCGTTATAATGTTCGTTGGCACATCAGTATGATATATTTTAGCTGGAAAGTGGTACGCCGTACAAAATGTGCAAGATGCGCGAGATGCGTTGAATATAGAACACGAATTACGCAATACAACAACGGGAAATGTGGAAAGAAGTTTCGATTCGCGAACGGAAAGTTTTTCTGAAATTTCTGTACGCTCAATTCCAGTTTGTGAGCATGATAAAGAGATTTCAGACGAACCTTCAGTTCCGGAATTTGAACCAACCGCTGAAGACTGTGCAGAAGAGAATAGGGACAGGGTTTCACCATCCCTCCTTATGATAAGCCTGTCAAAAAAACGACGGTCAAGAAAATAGAAATGACCCATCTCACTTTAATTCAGTGGCATTGTAACAATTGTATGACATAATATTATGGACACACATGACTACTGTAGTTGGTAACAAATCCGAAAATTGCAAAGAAATATTTCAATATGAATATCTAACAACGTTCTATTGACTGAAATAGTCTGCGCGCAGGTAAGAATGACACGCTGCGAAGCATATTATGATAACGAATCTACGATTCCGTGTTTCATTAAGGTGAGTCAAGTTTGACTCATTAACGCGAATTGTGAACTCGGTAATGTATCGCATTAAGAATGAAGAAATTCATAAAACCCACTGACAGTTAGACTTCCTGAAGTCTCATGGTGAATAGAAAAATTATTCAATAGGAATTTGAAAAATAATGTTTTTCATTGATGATATGACATTTTTCGTTTTGTACAGACTCGGGTCAGAATAAACAGAAGCCCCAAATTCTTGAGTCCACCATCATAACCACACTACCCCCGGCTCTCAAAGCATTGTTGAAGAATGACCCACAAGGTGAGTAAATATTGTTGTGTGGTGCTCGTTGTGAAGCACGATTCTAAGCCCATACTTTCTTTAGCTGGATCTTCCAGAATAGATGCCTTTAGTGCAGACGAAGCATTTAGTGAAGCGAGTACAATATCCAACAACTCCTTGAAACTGAGACATAAGAAAACGATCAAAAAAAAAGAGAACAAGGATGTTGTGTCAGATACGGGTTCTCACTATAAGCGTATCAGCAAAGTTCCGGATTCTTCGAGCAGTGCAGCATCTCGTAAGTAATTGTCAAGCTTTGTATTTAAATATTACCGCGCTTTGAAATAAATTAATTTTCAGGCCTAAGAATGTGCGTAGGAACATAATCCATTTATTGACGACAATTCTGAAGGAAAATATAACATTTCTATTCTCACACATAGAGGGGTTGATGTGTGCTATAAAAACTTGAACTACCAGAGGCTTTGCCCCTGCGCGTGCCAACTATTGACCTTTTCTTATGTTTTCAATCGTCAGCAGTACTCAGTGGAAGTGAAGATGTACTAGAAGGGCGTAAGTCGAAGGTCGCTGCTGGTAACTACAGCAAAACCTCACCAAAAAGGTACCCTCCATCCAGACAACGAAAAATACTTGTCTACAACAAAGAGCAAGTTCAGACTAAGACTGTACACCAAAACTCGCCGGAAGGAAATAAATGGAAGAAGCCCACTACTATGCGAAGTCAAGGTATGCGTAGAAGAGTTCACTTGAATGTAAAGATGAGATAAGGACATCTTCGGTAGAAAATGAAATAATTAAAAATATTCACATCCAGAAGAGATAGATGAAGACATCGAAGATCAGTCACAAGCACCTTCTAGATCGATAAATGATACGAAATTTATACCCAAAAAAAACAAAATTGGTGGTATATGCCCTGACTGTGAAGGAATGTGTTGCCTAAGATTGAGTGAGTACCACATTAGAGTGATATTTTGGGGGTCTGTAAATTTATGATAGACAGCAAAAATAATCTTTTCATAACCTACGTCCACGGTGTAGGGACCATGATGACGATTCTCTTGGAAAAAGTGAATACGTTACTCGAACACCGAATTGACCATACTGAATACAACGATGATGACGACAACGGCAGGTCCTTTCTTCCAGAATTTCCGCTTACAACAATGGATCAAGTAGCATCATTTGATAGAATGCTCCAGCGTGAAGAAAAGGCCAGAACACAATACGTAATTTTTCATATTATTTATACAACGATTATGGACTTGTATACATTGAATGTTTTCGGGATAATCTACGAAACGTTCAAGAAATTTTATAGATGCTTGCTGCATGTGTATACGTGGGCGTAAAGAAAGATAACCATTTTTCAGTGTAATGCCATTCGTATGATCGGCGGGCGTAACATCAAGAAATTTGTTGGAAGGGTTTTGGCATACGTTTTGGTTGACGATCTTGCACGGCGATACACGTGGACTGGTATACGTAATACAAGAAAAATAAAACATATGAAATTCATCGCTCTCATGGTTGGTATGTAATTTTCATTCATCTCCGATAATACTGAGTACTGACAAGGACAGTATCAGGGTTCTGGATCACGGATTCTGCTCAAACTTGCAGGGGTGTTTCTTGGCGGTTGGCCCAAGAAATGAAACCCATTATGTACCATTCTATCCCATAGGCCCTTGTCCTCTTGGTTAGGCCCCACTTATTAGTAATTTTCACCGGTGGATGGATATTCGATGGGGGTGATGAAACTTTGTTCTTCTTAATAGAGGAAGGTCTCAATCAATCTTTGCTCTTCTTCATCAGCGTCCTCTTCGCTGAAATCTGGTATAGGGTAGACCGGGGTCAGTTGTAACAATTTGCGTTTGCGCCCCTACTGCACTCAAACCACAATGGTCATATGAATGCCACGCCGCATACTCTAGTATAGAGCATTCAATTGCTGACGAAATGGTACCATGTAGAACTCTAGCATATATAGAAACGAAAGTACATGCCTATAAACGAAATCCGGGAAAGTGTTACAACTAGCCCCGACCCCGGGGCAGTTGTAACAGTGCATGGGGTCAGTTGTAACACAAGATTCTTGCATGAATCGACGTGGTTTATTAGGTTTATGATAATGAGTCTTATCTATCACAATAAGAAAGATATTTTATTCAACAAATACTGATAATTATAAAAACTGTAGTAACACATTATAGTAACAAATTATTAAATGGCCATTTCGAGCGAGGGTGAGACATTTTTAGCGCGAGTCGTAGTAGAGGGCGCCGAAGGCACCCAAGACAAAGACGAGTGCTAAAAACGTCCCACCCGAGGTAGAAATGGCCATCCCCCCCCTAGTTGCACACTGTACTTTTTATAATAAGGGCACGGAATGGGCTTTCTTTGATGCGCGTCGGTCGGATGGGGAATGGCGCGTGTTGAGTCGTGTACCACGCGTACACACTTATAGATACTTAAATTGAAAAAAAAAAAATAGGAGAAAAAAACATGAAAAAAAAATTAAAAATTTTAAAAATTAAAAAAAAAAATGTTATTAATTAATAATGATTTATTTATAAAAAGAAAACGGTTCCGTTGCAGGTTGCGTGTAATACTACAATAACCCCTAATCAAAATATTACGATATTTTCCGCACAAACTGTTACAATTGACCCCGGGTAAACTGTTACAACTAACCCCATACCGATTTTTCAACTTCAAAGTCAAAATTCCCCTCATTTTGTTCAAGAAAGACTTGAAACATCGTGAGAACCAATGCGGAAACGTTCACGGAAACAGGATAAAAAAAGAATTTAAATATATAGCATATATGTTTGGATATTGAGTTCAAACTGAAAGCGTGAAAACTTACTTTTGGCCCGAAAATATCAATTTACTCGTCCGAACGCGTTTGCGTGCCAAGGTGGCGCTAGCGTAGTACTGAGCTAGTTCAGATCTACCACACGCGTCACATATTAGCAGCATATGACCGTACTGACCATAGGACGAGATATATTTGCAGTGTTACAACTGACCCGTGTTACAACTGACCCCGGTTTACCCTACCAGAACAGAAATGTAAGTTAGGATGCTGAGAAAAATATATTATACAGGTATAGCAAGCTCTAAATAAACTATTTGTGGGTACGCACTAGTAAAATTGATGAAATTCTATGAGAATGATAAAAAAGTGAATCATAGCAGTCCAAATGGAGCCTAGCTCGAATCTTACTGTCAAATCATGATCATCACACTAGTTTGAGGTAGTTCAATTAGCTTTTAAGCCTCTGACGAGCCTGCAAATGGTCCTCCGCCACAGTGAAATAACCTTCGATGCTTATATCATTGGCTTTGAAAGAATCCCTTTACGGACCAGAGACCTCCAGACTCACAGAACCGGTCCAAAATTAGGTGAAGAAAGTGATAAGGAAGTTCGAATTTTTATTCTTATATCCATGGTTGGATTGAATCTTTCGCTTCTCATTATTCAAAGATTAAATATCCAGAGAATAAATCTTCCATTTTCACTTCCTCTGTACTTCTGTTACCTAATTTTGAACAAGTTCTGTGAATTTGAAGGTCACTGGTCCATGTAGGGATTCTTCAAAAACCAATGACATAAGCACCGAATGCTATTTCTCTGTGGCAAAGAAATTTGCAGGCTCATCGGAGGCTTCAAAGTTGGTTGAACAACCTCCAACTGATATGATGATCATGATTAGACAGTAAGAATCGAGGCAGGCTCCATTTGGACTGCTCTGATTCCCTTTCTCATCATTCTCATAAAATTTCATTCATTTTACTGGCGTGTACCTACAAATAGTGTTTTTCCAGTTTACTGTACCTGTATGAATGAAGACTCAATGCGATGAAGGAGAACAAAGTATTGTCACTCCGTCGAAGATCCATCTACCGCTGGAAATTAATAACTGTTGTATAATCAATCTCAAATAATGGCGCGAAATACCGAAGTCAAATGGTGAGCGATTGTGCTGCCCCGCTCTTCCAGCGTCGCTACCTGTTTGAATAAGTTCAGTTGTAAGTTGTACTCGCCACGCTACACAGGTAGCTAGATAATTGAATAAAGAGAAACATATACATTATATATTCACTCATGATTTCCCTTTTACTGCATGTGCTTCCAATATCCCAAAAATAACAAATGGGGCTTGCCAAGTGAACGAGAGCCTATGGGATGGGATGTATTTCATTAGATTCATTTGTTGGGCCGAGAAAACAGCCCTGCAAGTTTGAGCAGAATCCGTCATCCGGAACCCTGATATTCTCCTTGTGAGTAACAAGTTTAGTGAAACGGTGAAAATGGTTATGAAACCCATGACATCATTAAGCCATAATTCTGTAACACATTATGAAACATCCTATAAAACGCACGTAACTTTGTTTTCTTTTTTATCAACCATATTTTGCCTAATATCTTATTTCAATCTATGAATGCATTATCATATAAATAATTGGAATACTTATGTGATGCCTGAATCATTAAACTGATGACTCTCATTTTTGGTTTTCTAAAACATACCTAATATAATCACTTCTGATTTCGTTTAGCCACACTCGTAGCGAAAGTTAAGGGGTCTACTGTAGCTGAGATCACAGACCACGCACAAGAGTGGTTCAGAAGAGCGGGAGACCGCATTCGCACGACTGGGCGCAATATGTAACATATCGATACCGACGATACCACTCTCAATAAATTGAAAATATAGAACAAACCCTACCATGGTCTATTTGATTGTATCCATTGACTTTATATCAACAAAATTCTTCATACGATTGTAATTTCAGCTATCAGTTGACTGCATGCTGACGTTCGTTCAACCATTTCTTGAATTGCAGTCTGCCTAATGTCAGCTGTGTGTCAATTCAAAATATTCTCTCCCAATAGTGATATTCCCTGCCTGAATTCAGGTTGACTTTCGGAAACCGTTGCTGATACTAGGTATCGACTTCGAGTTGACAACCAGCTGACTTATTTCACAGTATGTGTCAACTCACAGACACTGTTCACCGGTAACTGCAAGACGCATGACAGTCGAAATCCAGTATTGGCTGTCGTATGACATTTGAAAGGACATTCGTGAACTATTTGTTGGCGTATAGTCAACTTTTGGCTTGTAATACGTCTATCCAGCGATAGTCAAAAAATAGTCAAGTCAAGTCTCCGGCGGCAATAATTCAGCTATGAGTCAACAGTGTGCTACTTGGGAGAAGAGTCAGCTGTTAATTATTTGTCATGCTCCATCATCCATGTGTGACTAGGGCGGTTCAAAAAAACGTTCCATTTTCGCCGAGTATTGCTGATCGATATTTTTGTTCCTATTCATGGAAAATAGCTCTCGCACAAGCTAAGATGCGCAGCAGCTTATTGAATCTCTCGTTGAAATTGCGGTGAAAAGCATTTTCTGTATTATGTTGAGACGAACGAGCACCTCAAAGAGCACCTTGATATCTGAACTTTGAAGTTCCCAGAGATCTGCAGTTTTTCGAAATTTCAGCATCGGTGCGGTAGTAGTGAAAAAAAAATCGCGTGGGCCTCAGCTGGTGCGAGAGCCATTTTTTTTTATGAACGGCAAAAAAAATATCGATCAGCAGAACTGGAAAAAAATTAAGCGTTTCTTCGAACCACCCCAATGTTTCGCGTTTCAAGGACGAAGATGGGTGCAATATGCGTTTTTTACGCGGTCGTTCTATTTTATCCCTCAACCTTCTCACCCACTTTGGGTTGTTCTCAAATGTTAGGCCATCAGGGGGGGGGGGGGAGGCTTCGTTAAGGGTAGCCCATGGGCGCCTTCAACCTTAAGACGGCCCTGATGGCGCCACTTACCCGTAGAGGGTGCCAGGCCCGTAGTGACCGGGACGCGCCACGGGAGGATCTCTCCTCAGAGTCGGGTTGCTTGAGAGTGCAGCTCTAAGTGGGTGGTAAACTCCATCTAAGTCGAAATATGACCACGAGACCGATAGCGAACAAGTACCGTCAGGAAAAGTTGGAAAGAACTTTGAAGAGAGAGTTCAAGAGTACGTGAAACCGTTCAGGGGTAAACCTGAGAAACCCGAAAGATCGAACGGGGAGATTCATCGTCACGGAGTTGGCTTCTCCGCGGCTCGTGATGTCGGGACCCCGTGTCCACGGCACTCGGCCGCCGTGTCACGTCCGACGACGCCGTCGTGCACTTCTCCCCTAGTAGGACATCGTGACCCGTTGGGTGTCGGTCTACGGCCCGGGTGGCTGCATGTCTCGGCGTTCGCGTCGGGGCAGACCCCCGGTTGCCCGTCCGGCTGCCCAGCGGTACCTGCACGGTATAGAGCCGCATTGAACTGCGTCAGGCCCGCCGCAAGCGCGGTCAGCAATTCCCGGTGGTCGGACCTAGTGCCGTCCTCGGGCCTGGCCAGCTGTTGGCAGGTGGTGACCTCTGACTGGCTCATTTGAAATAATATTATACCGGTCGGCGACGCTATCGCTTCCGGTACTTTCAGGACCCGTCTTGAACACGGACCGAGGAGTCTAACATGAGCGCGAGTCATTGGGTCACGCAAACCTAAAGGCGAAATGAAAGTGAAGGTCAGCCTTAGCGCTGACCGAGGGAGGATGGGCCGCGTCACGATGCGGCCCCGCACTCCCGGGGCGTCTCGTTCTCATTGCGAGGAGAGGCGCACCCAGAGCGTACACGTTGGGACCCGAAAGATGGTGAACTATGCCTGGTCAGGACGAAGTCAGGGAAAACCCTGATGGAGGTCCGTAGCGATTCTGACGTGCAAATCGATCGTCGGAACTGGGTATAGGGGCGAAAGACTAATCGAACCATCTAGTAGCTGGTCCCCTCCGAAGTTTCCCTCAGGATAGCTGGCACTCGCGTACAAAACGTGCACGAGTCTCATCCGGTAAAGCGAATGATTAGAGGCCTTGGGGCCGAAACGACCTCAACCTATTCTCGAACTTTAAATGGGTGAGATCTCTGGCTTGCTTGAACTATGAAGCCACGAGATTTCGGATCAGAGTGCCAAGTGGGCCACTTTTGGTAAGCAGAACTGGCGCTGTGGGATGAACCAAACGCCGAGTTAAGGCGCCAAAGTCGACGCTTATGGGATATCATGAAAGGCGTTGGTTGCTCAAGACAGCAGGACGGTGGCCATGGAAGTCGGAATCCGCTAAGGAGTGTGTAACAACTCACCTGCCGAAGCAACTAGCCCTGAAATCGGATGGCGCTGAAGCGTCGCGCCTATACTCGGCCGTCAGCGGCAATAGAGGCGGCTTAGGCTGTCATGAAGCACTGACGAGTAGGAGGGTCGCGGCGGTGTGCGCAGAAGGGTCTGGGCGTGAGCCTGCCCGGAGCCGCCGTCGGTGCAGATCTTGGTGGTAGTAGCAAATACTCTAGCGAGGTCCTGGAGGACTGACGTGGAGAAGGGTTCCGTGTGAACAGCCGTTGCACACGAGTCAGTCGATCCTAAGCCCTAGGAGAAATCCGATGTCGATGACGGTGTATTTCTATGCCATTTGAATGCAACGCGTTTTACACCGCTCTGCGACAAAAATTATCGAGGTCGCGGGAATTATTGAAAAAATAACACAGTTTTGAACCCGTGTTTTTTCTCATTTTTTTTTCTCCTTCGTCTCGATTTTTTGTTTTCGCTCGTCTTGCGTGTAAGCGCGGCTTGAAGTGACACACCCGTCGGGTGAAAGGGAATCCGGCTGCTATTCCGGAACCCGGCTGCTATTCCGGAACCCGGCAGCGAAACCATTTACAAGTCGGGCCCTCGCAAGAGAGTTCGTCGGAGTAACCCAAAAGGACCAGCAGACGCCGTCGGGAGATCCGGAAAGAGTTTTCTTTTCTGTTGAAGCGTTCGAGTTCCCTGGAATCCTATAGCAGGGAGATAGGGTTTGGAACGCGAAGAGCACCGCAGTTGCGGCGGTGTCCGCATCTTCCCCTCGGACCTTGAAAATCCTGGAGAGGGCTACGTGGAGGTGTCGCGCCGGTTCGTACCCATATCCGCAGCAGGTCTCCAAGGTGAAGAGCCTCTAGTCGATAGACTAATGTAGGTAAGGGAAGTCGGCAAATTGGATCCGTAACTTCGGAATAAGGATTGGCTCTGAGGATCGGGGCGTGTCGGGCTTGGTCGGGAAGTGGGTTTGGCTGACGTGCCGGGCCTGGGCGAGGTGATGGTTTCGGCCGGATCCGAGCTCGGTCCCGTGCCTTGGCCTTGGCCTCCCGCGGATCTTTCTTGCTGCGAGGCTTCCGTGACGGTTTGCCGTCGCGGTCGTCCTCTTCGGCCGCCATTCAACGGTCAGCTCAGAACTGGCACGGACTGGGGGAATCCGACTGTCTAATTAAAACAAATAATTGCGATGGCCCTAGCGGGTGTTGACGCAATCCGATTTCTGCTCAGTGCTCTGAATGTCAACGTGAAGAAATTCAAGCAAGCGCGGGTAAACGGCGGGAGTAACTATGACTCTCTTAAGGTCTCTTGGGACTCTCTTAAGGTCTCTTCGGTCTGACTATGAGCCGCCTTCTCATTCCCCAAGAGATAACGGCCGGCAGGCGCCGACACTATGCCTACCATGACCTGCCTAGAGGGCTCTGGGGGATCTCCGCATTGTGTTGCCACCGCCGGAAAGTCACAACCTCCCCGAGGTGAGAGTTGTGAAACGGCCGGGACTGCCCCTGCTAAGGAGAAAGGCCTCTCATCGTCTTTCGGCCGATCTCTGGGGGATGTGTCTCCGGTTAGGCAGATGTGACATGAGGCCAAGGGGCGGCCTTTCTGAATTGAAGCTGGGACAGTTGGTTGCTGCATGGTGAGCTCGCGGTTTCTGGTAGTCAACACGTAGGAGCTGTTTTGTTAGGAGTAGCAGCTATGCCGGAGGGCAAGCATGGTGTGCTCCGTCGTCCTCACCAGTCCCGAGGTGTTAGGGAGACGGGGGTTCCCTATACCTAAGCCATAAACCTCGTGAGGGGCACCCCCGGCCGTCGGGGAGACGCACCTCAGGTGTCTACAAGCGATGACACGGGACCGCGGTACACCGTGGGCCGGCTTCAGGAACTAAGTACTGGCTCGTCCACGGAATCTAAGTCCAACGGTCTCCTTGTAGGTCATCGGAGTCGGCAAAGTCGATCTGGCGGTAAGTTAAGCAACTAGAAGGGAAACCATTCAGCTCTGAGGAATACCCGCTGGGTAAAAAAATCATCTACAAGTCACGACACGAAACCGCGTTGACATATAGCCATACTCAGCCACAATGAGAGACATTATAGCACCTTATATATCTACTGGGCAGCTACTGCTCGAGAATTAAGCCACCCTTGGCAGGTTTATATAACGCCTTTATCGACAACCACATTGGGCAGTGTCAAAACGTCTATAGCAATGAGACACTATTGAGCGTATATCCTGGGGAGTTCCTGGCCATCCGGCTAGGTACTCCACCATCCACGTTAAGCCACTTTTGGCAAACGCCAGAATTCTATATCGCTGCCGTTGTTTTCCTTTTTTTCTCAGCCCTCCTGGCATCCAGCAGGTCGCATCATCCTGAGCTTACATTACTTACATGAGACTCTCGTATATATCGAGGAGTTCCGCCCGTTCACGGGGAGCGCCTGGCCTTTTGGCCAGACGCTCCCGCGTTCACGTTAAGCAAAATTTCTGGCAGTTGAACCACTAGGGGACATACATTCCTTCTGAATGAACCTCACTAATTACCCTTATCCTATTCACGGGTGGGCGGGCGCTGACCTCTGACTTTCAGAGCAACTACCGATCAACGGTTGGGGATCCTTGATCCCGGAGTCTACTCCACGTGGCCCCCGCTGAGTAGATGGACCCTACAGGTCCATCTAGCTAAGTACTCTCTTTTCTAGCAACCGGGCACGCTGTGAACCGCAAGGCGAGCGTGCATTTTTCCTGCCTTTATGTTGGCAGGGGTATTGGTTTTAGTTGCTCAATCGGCAACAACACAGATTATATCGCACACTGAGGCTCGGCTCGAACAAATAATGGCAACGCAAATAGAGGACCATATCGCGGCAAATAATATAATCAATGAAGATCTTCCCATATCTGAGGGAGGATCCGTACGAATTCCAATACCCATCACGGGCATAGTCCACTGCCCCGTATGCGGCCCAAGAGGCCTCCAAGGGGCCGTCCCCTATACCAAAAGCTTGAATAAACATATCGAGAGCGATCATGCTCACTTTGACGTAACTTGGTCATGCAAGCAATGCAATAAACGTTTTCCCACCCACAGGGGCATTGCAATCCACCTTGGTAAATGTAGAGACCAGATCGAGCCTGTACCGATCGTGGGGGGTGAGCTCTGCCAGCTATGCGGATTACGGTTCGCGAATGAAAGGGCGCTTAGCGCTCACGAGAATAGTAGGCACCCCGCGATTAGGAATGAGAAGCGCAAGGCGCTGCTTGAAAGGGCGCCGCCTTACGACGCCCCTAGACTTAAGGCATGGACACAGGATGAGATTAATGTGCTCAGAACTCTCAATGAGAGATTCAAGGGATGCCGAGATATAAATGTCAAGATCCACGGCCTTCTGCCAAGCAAAACCGCCACCCAAATCGGCGACAAGCGTCGCTCTCTCTTTGGCTCCCGATCCCCACAAGCCCATCCGGCCGCGGCAATTCTGCCCGAGCCAGCCCATCTGGCCATAGCAACTCGGTCAGAGGCAGCTGACGAACAGCTAGACGCTCCTATAGGAGTGACAGAAAGGCCCGCGGCTCCGTCCGAGACCGATAGGGCCTATATTGATAAGTGGCGGCATAGCATCGCCGACCATATTAGAGGGCTGCCCAGGATCCCCGAGTCCTCTGCACTGCATAAATTCGACGCCGACTTAACGGCGATCATTGACCACGCTCTAATCGAGGCTGGCAAGACTAAAAGAGACCTAGATTCCATTACAGCTGCGATACACAAGCAACTCGCTCCGAGCGCTGAGCGGGTGCCAAGCCGCAGGCGACGAAGGTACGAGTCAGGGCGGCTTAGTCAAAAAGCCAAAGACAAAAGGTACCGGTACAGCAGATGCCAAAACCTATTTTCGAGGAATCCAAGAAAGCTGGCGGAGATGGTCATCTCTGGTGACCTCTCCCTGGTAAATCCTCTAATTAAACCACCAGATGCGGCCACCATTAAGGAGGCGTATCAAGGCCTGTGGTCCAATGCTCCACCAGTCGCGGATAAAGGTACCAACCATCCCGCCGCGGCGGGCGTCAGCAATAACCACAGGCTTGAAAGCATTAGGCCGATATCCCTCGAGCAGGTCAATGCACGAATCAAAAGATTACAAAAAGGCACTGTGGCCGGTCCCGACCGTATCGAGAAATCGATCATTGACGACCCCATAGTGGGTCAACTACTAACTAAACTGTACAACGTCGTTCTGTTGGCGGGGCACCTGCCGGAACTCTGGCGGGGCAATCGCACTACCCTAATTCCCAAAAAAGCGGACGATCTGCTAAATATACATAACTGGCGTCCAATAACAATCGGACTCATAATTGACAGATTGTTCTCGGGGATTCTGGACACCGAATTGAAACCAACTCTTACAGAATCCGTCAATGCTCATCAAGTAAAGTCGTCTCTCTTTTCGCTCCCTATATTTCTGCATTCTTGTTCGGTACTTCTTGCATTTAGTGCGGTGTGTTATATTGACTTTCTCAGGGCGGGGTGACCTTTGTGCTTGACTCGTTATTTCCGCGGCTCGTGCACTGTAGTGAGTGCAGCAGTGTTTATTGTGCAGTTTTGCGAGTTTGGCGTGTCAATTCTGTGTTTAGGTGGGATACTGTCTCTTGTTGACTAAGCTATACGGTGTTGTCGTCGGGCAGGTTCCTTCTGTTTACTTTGATCCTATGACAGTGTGGGTCTCATTTGTGTCAATTCTTGGTGTGTGCGCGCTGGTCGATCTTTGACCCTCGATCTATTGTCGTATTTCTCCTATTCAGGCCAGCTGTTCGGTGCTTGTGCGGTTGACGTTATGTCCGATGAGAGCCTCTCTGACTCCTCTCCACCGATTAAAAGATGCAAGGGCTGAAAAAAAGATGTGCGTAACTCTGCGTACTGTTTTGTCTGCTGTGGTCACTTTCACCCTAGCTGTGGACATCTTGCCAAACTCACCGTTAACGGCAGGCAGATTCTCCGTTGCAAGCACTGTGCAGCATCTGGCTTGCTGCCCGCATCTCTTTCCAGCGGCTCCAGTGCCGGCAATGCCTCCGCCGTTGGTGCTGTGGATCGCCCAGGTGATCAGGGTGTGACGTCCAAGGCTCCTGCTAGTTGATCTCCTTCGCTGGAGGAGATACTCAGAGCAATCGAAGCCAACTCCGCTACTCAGAGGATGCAGGTCGAACATCCGGATGGATGCGCTTGCTGAGAAGATAGATGGGCTGCTGAGCTTGCCCTCTCGTGTGGACAGCATTGATGCCAAGCTTGATGTGCTTTCGGGATCTACGACTGAGTTCATTGCCGAGCTTCGTTCTGGGCTTAACGATCTTGCGGCTGAGAACGTTGCACTCAGAAATCGTGTCTCTACACTCGAGGGTGATTTAGCATCTGCTCGCACGAGTCATGACTCCAATTTAGAGCGTCTAACTGCTCTGAATACTGGCTTATCATCGAAGATCGTGGATATCCAGCGGAGCCTCCTGAGTCGCGACCTAATCCTCGCTGGTGTCCCTGAACGAGTGGCTGTGGGCCTTCCTGATGTCGTGTGCGCTATTGCCGGTGTTCTTGAGGTTCCTATCGCGTTGAGCGATATCTGCGAAGTTTCGCGGATTAAAAGCACTAGGGATACCGACCGGCCTCGCTTGATCCTCGTCAGGCTTCAGTCCATTGAACTCCGTAACAAGCTCCTGGCTGCCAAGCGCACTAAAGGCTCTGTTTTTGCCGACGAAATTGGACTGGCTGGTGAGATCCCCCACTATCCGGTCTCTGTGCTTGAGCACCTCTCTCCATCTGTCGCCAGTCTTCTCAGAAACGCAAAAGACCGTGCTAAAAGCTCTGGGTTTCGCTATGTGTGGACCGTCAATGGCTCCATCCTGGTTAAGCGTGACTCCTCTTCTGCTCCGATCACCATCCGGTCCGAGGAGGATCTTTCATTGATTTCCCAGCCGCAGAGAGGCGAACCGTCGGGGTGCGGTCCTTCGAGGGGTGGACTTCCGTCTTCCGCCCGCCGGGGGTCGAGAGGAGCTTCGGTCACTGCTTCAGGATCCTCTTCTGGCGCCTCTTCGAGATCTGCAGGGGACGTTCATCGTACTGTGGCCTGACAGAACTGGCCATGTGCTGGCCCTGTCTCCACTCCGGCTCCCCCTCCCGCTCGTCACCTTGCTCTTCCTGCTAGTCGGCCTCGTCGGAATGGTGGGGACTCCTCCACTGGCCCACCGGGTGCTGGGTATTTGGCGATCTGCCACGCGAACGTGCAGTCTCTCGTCCCTCACCTGGACGAATTTCGGGGTTACTTTGCCGCCCACTTCTATCACATCATTGCTCTTTCCGAGACTTGGCTTGACGAGCGCGTACCTGATGAGGCTGTCGCACTGTGTGGCTATCATCTCTTTCGTCGTGACAGGTTGGGCCGGCGTGGTGGGGGGGTTGCGGTCTTTGTCCATGACAGCCTTCGGGCGCGGGTTGTTGCTGCCTCGGGGGACCTTTACTGTGCGAAACCTGAGTACC
The DNA here is from genome assembly GCA_963992785.1 of Tenthredo livida. NCBI lineage: Eukaryota > Metazoa > Arthropoda > Insecta > Hymenoptera > Tenthredinidae > Tenthredo > Tenthredo livida. The sequence goes on along the minus strand of OZ023069.1, from coordinate 7,527,140 downwards.
TTATTCTTGAGCTCATCGTGGCGAACGCCTCTAAGACATTGTTATCCGTAGTTTACAGGCCTCCCAAGGTTGGCTACTTATCTGACTTCGAGAATGTTTTCCTGCAGCTCTTACCCGACTATAACAACCTTCTGATCACCGGGGACTTTAACTCGGACTTGCTCGCCGATACCTTTGACCCTAGGCATGTTCGCGATTTCCTGGAGTCTTGCAGTCTTCACCTGATTCGTTATGAGCCTACACACCACACTGCTACCTCTCATACCTGGCTTGATCTTTTCGCTGTTGACGATGCGGACAAGTTAGTTGCGCATGGCCAATCGGGTGTGCCGTTTCTCTCAGGTCACGAGCTTATTTTCCTTTCTTATCGGCTTAAGGTCCTGCTGCCTCCACCGTCGCCTGTCTTGTACCGTAACCTGTCCAGCGTCAACCATGACGCTTTCCCTGATGACCTGCAGGCTCTGGACTGGTCCGGGCTCGGCTCTGTCGATGAGCAGGTTGAGCGGCTTAATTCGCACATCCTTGCTACGGTTGATTCGCATGCACCTGTCAGATCCCGGGTCTTCAAGCGTCCGCCGGCTCCCTGGCTGACTGGGGACATTCGCTTGCTCATGCGCCGGCGTAACCGCTGCTTCAAGGCGTTTCGCAGGGCCCCGTGTTCTGCGCTGTATGAAGACTACAAGATCCTCAGGAATCTGGTGCATGATGCTATTAAGGCCTCTAAGGTCAGCTACTACGAGCTACGGTTTCAATCCCTTCGCGATGCGGGTTCTATCTGGCGGGAATTTCGCTTGTTGGGCCTCGCGAAGCATCGGCGTAATGACATCCCTGCCCATATCTCGGTCCGGGAGTTAAGTGATCACTTTGCGGCTATTGTTCTGATGCCTCAGCCGCCTGTTGTTCCCGTCACTCCCTCGGAGCCTGTGCTGCACCCCGTTTTCGATGATGCGCGCTTCTATTTTGCGCCGATTAGTCCTGAGTGTCTCGTCAGTCATCTATTCGTGTCTAAGTCTAATGCTCAGGGGGTTGATCAGATACCGGTATCGTTCCTGCGGCTGGCTATGCCTGTTATCTTCCCTGTGCTCCTTCAGCTCTTTGGTAACTCTTTGTCCTCCTCCGTCTTCCCTGCTTCCTGGAAAAGAGCCATCGTCCAGCCAGTTCCTAAGGTCTCTCGCCCTGCTACTGCTGCTGATTTTAGGCCTATCTCGCTGCTTTGTACGGTATCTAAGATTCTTGAGAGGATTGTTCACCGCCAACTCACTGACTTCCTGGATCGTAATAACGTCTTAGATAACTTTCAAACGGGCTTTCGTAAGGGCTTCAGTACACAGTCTGCCCTTCTTAAACTCACTCATGATGTTCATCTTGCCATGGACAAGCGTATGGTCACCGTGGCTGTGCTTTTTGACTTTTCTCGTGCTTTTGATATGGTTCGGCATGACCTCTTATTGGCCAAGCTTGTGGCAGTGGGCTGTTCCGCGTCGGTGGTGAACTGGTTCGATTCATATCTCTCTGGTCGGCAGCAAGCAGTGCGTGGACCCGATGGCTCCCTTTCCTCCTGGGTCGGTCTCGCGTCTGGGGTGCCTCAGAGGTCTGTACTGGGGCCTCTCCTCTTCACCATTTTTATTAACGACCTGCCGGGGGTCTTGCGGAATTCGTGTCACCTGGTCTATGCGGATGATCTACAGATCTACCTGTCCTGCTCTCCTGCCTCCATTGACGACGGGATTGCGCGGATCAACGATGATGTCAGGGCCATCTTTAACTGGGCTCTGCATAACTCACTGTCGCTGAACGCGTCTAAGACCAAGGCCATCATTTTTGGTAGTGCCCATTTCGTCAACCGTCTCCGCCTTCGCCCATTGCCTGACATCATGGTTGGTGATGCCGTTGTTCCCTTCGTTGAGGGTGTACGTGACCTTGGTCTTCGCCTGGGCGATAAGCTAACTTGGGGGGAGCACGTGACGGCCATTTCTAGTCGGGTTAATAGAATTCTCTACCAGCTGAAGCTCAACAAGTCATTGCTTTCTTTCTCCCTTCGGAAGTGGCTCGTCACCGCTCTTGTTTTTCCGCATTTGGACTACTGTTCCGCTGTTTTTAACGATCTCCCAGGCATCCTAGATCTTAGGCTCCAGCGACTTGCCAACGCCTGCGTTAGATTCGTTTCTGGGGTGGGGCGGGATGAACATATTACCCGGCATCGGCTGGCGTTGAACTGGCTTTCCTTAAGGAACCGGCGACTCTACCTCATTGGCTGTCTTATCTATACCGTTCTTGCCACCCGGCGGCCGGAGTTTCTGGCAGAGCTCTTTGTGCCTTCGCGACCTGCCACCGCTCGCGCTAGAGCCTCCTGCAGGGCTAATAGTTTCGCTATTCCCTCCTGCCGGACTGCTGCATACCAGAGGTCCTTCGCGGTCGCGTCCTGCTATTTCTGGAACTCACTACCGTCTTCGGTCATCGAAGCCTCCTCCCTCCTTGTCTTTAGGCTGCGGCTTCATTCGCATTTGCTGTCGCTGGAGCGTCGTGAGGTTTCGGCTCTGCTTTAGCCTTGCTCGGGTTGGCCCTCATGTAGCGCCGGGTGCACGGCCGTTTATTTTTATTTTTATTATTATTATTATATTATGTTTTATTTTACTGCACCTGTTCACTATATGCCATGGTATTCTTTCTCTTTTTTTTTTGTATTCCTTCTTTGGTAAAGGCAGCCTTGGGCTGTGCCCGTTGTCTCTTTCACTGTTTACTACCTTGTTCCCTCAATTATCTGCTAGTCTCATTTTTCGCCATGCTCATGGTGCTCCTAAGCCTGCCTCTGCCATACCATGCTTCGTGCTACTTTACTTTGTGATACCTAGCCTTACGTTACTTTAAGTTACTTTACGCTGCGCTACTCTGATTTCTATTTTCGTACCTTCTGCTATGTTTGATTTTCTTTTTTATGCGCTATCTTCTCTTTACCTTGATTTTCTGTTATTGTTCTAATGAGTTGTGTTTGTCTATTCTACTGTTGGCACTCACCTGTACTACCTCCACACCCTAGGGGACCTGTCCCATGGGAATAAAGTTCTATTCTATTCTATTCTATTCTAATTCCCAAAAAAGCGGACGATCTGCTAAATATACTGTGACGTGCAGAGCCGACGGTGGGGGTTTTACTCCGTCGGGTTATACGATCGACAAAGATTCGGCACCTCCCTTGGTCCACTAAAGGTTGGGCGCCAGGTACCTAAGGGTACCGCGGTATACAAAAAGAAGAAACTAACGGAACGGAACGATAAGGTAATATAATAATAAAGGAAATAAAGTAATAATAATAATAATGGAAATAAAATAAAATGATAGTAATTGAAATAATCGAATTAAATAAAATATATTATAATAAAAGAAAATAAACTAAAAGGATTAAATAAAATATCTTATGATAACAGAAAATAAACTAAAAGGATTAACTAACACTAACGATACAACACGGTTGGCTCAGCGTGAGGGGAACATGGGGGCGAAATAATTTAGGGTAGACATATATTTTTATGGTTTATGGATTTAGATCGCAAAGAAACCTTTTATTTGGGACGGTAATTAACAACAAATTATTAGAATAATTAAACAAAAGATAAAAACAAATTAAACAATCAAAGCCGATCACTTGGATCGGGACTAACACACGTTAAACAATTCAAACAAAAAAATAATTTGGAACAGCTGACTGACTAGGTCACAAACGAAAAGTAGGACAGATAACAATATAGAATATAAGGTAGTATAGAAGAAGATAAGGTAGGACAATTTACATAAAAGGAAGAAAACAAATATGGTATGGTAGGAATCAATTTCACTAAAATATTAGTTCCTAAATTATAGGTCGGTAACCTAGGGGAATTGGGAATCTATAAAATCAATAATTTGGGGACTTCTAGGAACTAACGGGACCAGTCGGTATTACAGAACTTTCTATAGTACATGCGAGGCGTCTTTCTATAGGAAGTGCAAGGCGTCGGGACTAGATTCAAACAAGTTCGTGCCAAGATGGCCAAGGCAACTTTACACGAGGCACGCCATGCAACTACGCCGCAACAAATTAACACAAAGGGAGCGCGAGAATCTAATACAAATTATAACTCGAAGTAATGATACTTATACCAGCTCAAGGTTTATTAAGGATTTACTGACTACTTTCAACGACAAGGGGTTACGGGAAGGGGATTATTTTACATGAGCTAATCTACAGCCTGTAGACCGATTTTTCCAGAGATCCGTGGCTCGACCAGCCGTCGAGATTTTTGTCGTATTTGACTACGAACTTATTTTTCCACGCGGGGATATATTTTCTGAGAGTTTAACAAGTAATAAGGATCGGTAATTCAAATTAACAAGTGATAATACTTTCAAGGAAAGAGACACGGAAATATTTAACACACGATTTAAGACAAATAGTGGACGGTACGATAACTAATAATTATACGAGAAATAAGGAAGACACGATAAACAAGGTTTAGACGATAAATAATAAAAATACGATGAAGAATGACGATACGATAAATAATAAAAACACGACAAATAATAACGACACGAGAAACAGGGACGATACGACAATTATTGACGCTATGACTATTATAGACGGTATTTTCTCGAAAAATCAATCGATAAGGCACAATATATATCAGGGGGAATACAATAATCAATAATATAATCAATAATCAATAGTTAAACAAAACTAAAGCACGACAATTCGATGATACGTTAATGGCGTCACCCTCCTCGAGGCCTGACCCAACTACGCAAGAAGAAACGAATTTCTTTTCAATCAATCTATAATCAATCGAAGAGTCGTCTTAAGTCGGAATCTTACCTTTTACAAGGTACAACACTCACTAACTGAGTTTATGACGTTAATATTTATTGGCTTTAGACGTTAATATTCGATAAACTTCGAACAAAGAAACAATAAAAATCGTTTTTCAATAAACAGGACTGTATCGAACTGATTCCCAGCAAGAAGTGAAGCGTCTAGATCTATCTCTATCTAAATGCTATTTGGGGGGTGAAGGGGGGTATTGCGCATAAATTAATGGGCGTGTTGACTTCTGCAGCCGGGTTGTGTCGCGGGCCTGACAGGGCCTTTTGGCACTTCAAGCTTTCGCCAGGGGGTTGTTAGATGTCTCGTCGTGTTCTATTTGTTTCGATATCCTGGAAGGCGGAATTCTGCATATTGGACCGGTGGACCAAGCCGGTGCGGGACAGGTAGAGGAAGGATAGGGGCTACTCCATGTGACAGATTCTTATTGCAGCGCTCTTCCAGGCATATCTCGGGATACGATGACTCGTTTGTCCCCCGGTTAATCACTCGAAGGCCGGGTGGCCTGCCAGGCCGGATGAGATTGAGGGATGATCTCCCTCGATGATTTCGGCAGGAACGGTACGGGAATATAAGATATAGGGAACGGGAAAAAGTATTAGTACATGAACTTATAATTACTACAATGGACCTTGGGCACTTGAGCTGGGACTTCTCGCTTTGAATTCGGTTTATTAACTAAGGTGGTCACTTCGGTCTGAGGAAGAGGAGATGGTTCATTTACGAGGCTGACAAATCTGCCTCGTTACAACACTCCCCCCCAGACGAAGTGTGCGGTCTCCTAGAGAGACCTGCAAAGCTTCCAAAACCATCAACTCTCTTCGAATGATTTCTTATTTATGAAAGTTAACGTCAACACTAAATTCTCGATACCACCGAATTTTCATGCGTCAGCTCAAGTGCGAAAGATTAGGTACTTCAAAATTACACACAAAAAAATTATTCTTCAATAGGGATAAATAAACTATACGATATCATGATCAGGAGGGACATCAATTACAGGTACGGGATAACAAGTAAACAAAACTACGATAGTATAACAGACAAACAAAACTACGATAGGGTAACAAACAAATAATCTACGATAACTACAATATTCGGTACGGTAAGATAGCGTCAAAATAGAAGGCGGCGAGGGGTTTACTGAATTCTATTTCTCAGTCGTAGGTGGTATGCTCGGGGTGGAGAGGGGTTACGGCGAGTAGGGGGACGAGATCGTCCTGGCCTCTTCTCGGGGGCCTTTTTCGGGGTATTAGAGGAAGCGGGACCCGGTTCCTGAACGATACTGACTCTTTTTACATTTCGTTGAATCGGAATTATCGGTACTTCCGGAGCATTTCTTTCTGGGGGGACTTCGTCTATGATATGGGGGACTTCGTCTACGATACGGGGGATTACGTCTACGATACGGGGGACTACGATTGGAGGGGCTTCTTCGACAAGTGGGGGGACTACTGACAGGTTTGGGAGGGCATCCGGGATTTCTACGGTAGGGAAGGTGCGATAGGGTTTGAGGTCTTTAATCTGGGATTTCCCAATCGGGTTACCCTGACAATCTTCCAACTCATACACTACCGCCGACAATACCTTCGATATCACACAAGGACCTTTAAATTTCGGAGCTAATTTGGAAGCGATAAAATCGACGGCAGACGACAGTATGTGTTGTCTTCGCCAGACTAGGTCACCTAGGGCGAATTTTAAGTCCCTTCTACCCCGGTTATAATACTTAGCCTGTCGCTCCGACGCACTTTCTAAGTTTTTGGCTACGAGATCACGCAAGGCCGATAATCGTCTAACCCTATTTTCCCAGACTTCTGGCGGTATGGGTTGGATCTGGGGAGGGCCTTCCTCTCTTCTCTTCAAGGAAGCACCGGGTCTAAGTTCTCTTCCAAAATTTAAAAAGGCGGGGGTGACTTTAGTGGAACTGTGATTGGCGGTATTGATGGCAAAACGGAATTCGGAAAGGTGTGCGTCCCAAGAACGATGGTCGTTTTCTATAAAAGCTACTATCATAGTTTTCAAGACTCTATTGACACGCTCTACGGAATTAGCTTGGGCGTGATAAGGGGGGACGGTAGTGTGGTAGATACCCATTTCCTGACAGGCTTGCTTCATGGCTTTATTTACAAATTCTGTACCATTGTCTGTGAGCAAGACCTCTGGAGTTCCCCAACGAAAAAATACTAGTTCTTCTAGTGCTTTAATGATAGACTGGGAATTTGCTTTACGTAGCGCAACGACTTCAACCCATTTAGTAAACAAATCCTGAATTACCAATACGTAGGTGAAGCCTTGTCGACTAGGGGGGAATGGGCCCATAATATCGGCAGCTATCATTACCCAGGGTTGTTCTAGGACTCGATTACCCATTAACCCTCTGGGGCTGGTCTGCTCCACTTTACATTGCTGACAGGTCTCACAATTTCTCACGAAGGTAGCTACTTCGCGATATATTCCCGGCCAGTAGTACAGCAATGCTACTCTAGCGTACGTCTTTTCTATTCCTAAGTGGCCAGCGGTAGGGAGGGAGTGATTTTCCGTAATGGCGGCATGTCGGGATTCTTGGGGGAGGACTAATTTCCAGGCATCCAAGTCTGGGAGGAGTGGGTCAGCTAAATCGTCAACTTTATGGCAGTAAAGTCGCCCCTCTTCCACTTTCCAATCCGGATATTGAGCTTGACGCGTATTTACGTTTTCTACGCGTTTTTTATACCAAGCATCCGTAGTTTCAGAGATCGCGGCTACGTCGTCTTCGGTAGGGTCTTCGAACATACGAGAGAGGGCATCCGGTACGTGATGGAGGGCTCCCTTACGATGTACAATATTAAAATCATACTCTAAGAGTTCTAGGGCCCAACGGGCTAATCGGCCCGTGGGATTTTTCAAGTGATATAGCCAACGGAGACTACTATGGTCGGTAATAACGGTAAACTTATATCCTTCTAAATAGGGGCGGAATTTTCTGATTGACCAGATCACGGCCAAACACTCTTTCTCGGTAACGGTATATTGTCTTTCCGGATGAGTCAAACTCCGACTAGCGTAGGCTACTACATACTCCTGATCGTCAACGGTTTGAGTCAGAACTGCTCCGACTCCGATATCACTCGCGTCAGTTTGTAGGAAGAAGGGGGCCGAAAAGTTGGGACAATTCAAGGTGGGGGCGGTAATTAGCGCGGTTTTCAGGTCTTGGAAGGCCTGTTCTTGTTCGGTTTCCCAACCCCATCTACGATTCTTTTTCAGCAAGCCGGTCAGGGGTTGTGAGCGAGTCGCAAAGTCATTTATAAATCTCCTATACCAAGATGCCATTCCCAAGAATCTTCGAACTCCTTTGATATTTCTTGGGGCGGGATATTTGATTATCGCGGAAACTTTTTCAGGGTCAGCACGCAAGCCCTGATCGTCTACTAAGAATCCTAGATACTTGACACTAGATCTACAAAAGAAACTTTTCTCCCGATTTATCGTTAGGTAGGCTTGGGATATTTTATTCAACACGATCCTCATCCATTTGAGGTGTTCGTCAAAATCGGAATTTACGATGATTATATCATCCAAGTAAACGAAAACATAGGGTTCCATCTCGGGCCCTATTAGCTTATCCATCAACCTTTGGAAAGTGGCTGGAGCCCCGGAAAGCCCGTACGGCATTCTTTTAAACTGGAACAGCCCACGACCTGGGACTGTGAAGGCAGATACTTCCCGACTCGCGGGATCTAAGGGAACTTGGTGATAAGCCTGGCTTAAATCAATGGTTGAGATATATTTGGCCTCACTAAGCTTGTCTAAGATAGCGCTCATGTACGGTAAAGGGTACGCGTCTTTTTTCGCAACTTCATTAATCTTGCGGAAGTCTAAGCAGAATCTATATTTCCCGTTTGGTTTTTTAATCATTACCACGGGAGTGGACCACTCACTATTAGAGGGCTCTATTATGTCTGCTTCTAACATAGCGTTTACCTCCTCATACATGGCTTCTCTTACTATCGGTGAAACCTGATAATACCTTTGTTTTATCGGGGGATGATCTTGGATATCGATTTTATGAACGGTTAAATCGGTAAGACCGGGATAACCTAACGACGGAGGGATCAATTCATCCAAGATCTGGGTTACTCTATCCATTTGGACCTGAGTTAATTTAACGATACCGGACTTCGACGGGTTGGGACGAATCGGTACGGTAAGGGGGTCTGACTGTCTACGAGATGTTACGGGAGGTTTGGTATTGGTCGATCGTTCGACGGAGCTGATGATACCCTTGGGAAAGTCCTTCCCTATAAGTCTGGAGGGCTTGGACTGACGTAGCGAGTCCGTTGATACCAGAGTCCTGTTCTGTGACTCGTTGTCTAAGCTCGCTGACGCCGAAGTTATGTTTTGTGAGTCGTTGTCTGAGTTCGCGGACGTCGGAGGACATACTTCTAAGATCTTCGCGTAAGTCTTCGATACGGGTAAGTCCTCCGGCAGACGAAAATCCTGTTGTACTACAGGCGAGAAGAGGGGTGTACTAATTTTGGGAATCGGTACGGGAGGGTTTCGCGACGGTACGGTAGGGTCTCGAGACGGTACGATAGCGGTTCGAGGCGGTACGTTAGCGGGTCGAGACGGTACGTTCGTGGTTCGAGACGGTACGATAGTGTTCCGAGACGGTACGACAGCGGGTCGAGACGGTACGTTGGTAGTTCGAGACGGTACGATAGTGGGTCGAGACGGTACGATAGCGGGTCGAGACGGTACGATAGCGGGTCGAGACGGTACGATAGTAGTTCGAGACGGTACGATAGTGGGTCGAGACGGCACGATAGCGGGTCGAGACGGTACGATAGCGGGTCGAGACGGTACGATAGTAGTTCGAGACGGTACGATAGTGGGTCGAGACGGTACGATATGGTTACGAGACGGTACGATATTGTCACGAGACGGTACGATATTGTTACGAGACGGTACGATATTGTTACGAGACGGTACGATATTGTCGCGAGACGGTACGATATTGTCGCGAGACGGTACGATATTGTCGCGAGACGGTACGATATTGTCGCGAGACGGTATGATCTGATCTTCGTTTGAAGAACCAGACCTTTCCTGCCTTACTTCGGCAGTTTCCAGAGACGCGGTACTAAACGGTTCCCCACATCGAGTGAGAAAAGGCGTTTCTACTGAATTTGGACTACTCCAACAATGAGTCTGGAAATTCGCGGTTACGTTAAAGGCATTGGCAAAATCCATTCCGAGGATTCCCTCATATTCGAAAGAAGGGGCGAAACGCATTACGAGATCTCTACGATAGCCTTCGAAATAAACTGGGAGAGCGATTTCTCCTTGGGTCTTTTCGATGCTTCCATTCGGATAAATTATGTCCGAACGATGGTTTCGAGAGGCGATTTCCCGGGCTTCATTGAAACTAGGCAGGGCTAATCGGCCGATATAAGATACACACGCACCTGGATCGAACAGGGCGCGGACTGGCTGATCGTCAACTAATACATCTAGATAATACCGATTATCTTGGGAAAGAGCGGCAATCATGGGACTATAGTTGATGAGCGGATTTGATACGGGGGGTTTAGTTGTAGAGAGGGAACAAGAGGAGACCCCTGTCCTTAGTTCCCGGTGGGGTTTTCCGTATGGGATTCGATACAGCGCGGACAAGTGTTAACGGTAACTCCTGCTGTCCCGCATCTAAAACAATGACGAGAAGCTGGTTTGGGGCACTCGCGACGCATGTGTCCCGTTTGGCGACAATTCCAGCAGTGAATTTCGCTTGTTTCTGGACGAGGTGTATTTTGGGACATCAGGGCCGGTATAAATCGGGTAGCGGGTCTGGCACTGTTTGTCCAAACGGTTGGGGGGTTGACTCGGTTCCCGGGGACTTGATAAGTGGGAGGGGGACGAACGGGGGTGACAGGAGGACGAACGGGGGTTGTAGGGGGTCGAACGGGAGCTGCGGGGGGACGAACGGGAGCGGTAGGGAGAGCAGTTATCGGGGTTTGTTCGGCGGCGGCCGTTGACGGGGAGTTTTGGGGTGCTGCCCCATTTCTAGCGGGTCTTCGGGTATTTGGGGTGGCTCTCGGAGTCTCTGGAGGGACTACGATGTTTTCAGGAGTTCCCAACGCGGCTAGACGCGGCTGGGGGACGATATGTCTGCTTTCGTAAGCATGTTCGGGTAGGATTGAGTCTGCTGCGGAAGGGGGAGGGACATACATCCTACCTAGAGATCGGGAGGACTCTACTTGTTCTCCCGCACGCTCTAGATCGTCGAGGGTGTAGAAGTGTTCCCGGGCTAGTAACAAACGGTATTCCGGGTGTAAGTTGGCATAGGCCAATTCTAACTGGTCTTGTTCCGGTAGGGTAGGCGTTATGTAGTTTAGGATCATTTGCAGACTCAATAGGTAATCTGCAATGGGCTCGTCTACGCCCTGCGTTCGCCTACGCGCTTCTTCTTTTAGACGATATTGGAAATTAATCCCTCCAAAACGCACACGGAACGCTGCAACGAAAGGTTGCCAGCCAGTCCAGGCTGAACTATGCAACCTGAACCAGTGTAAGGCTTTCCCGGACAGGATAAACGGCAAAGCCTCGAATAGGTCGAAGTCAGTTAAGCGACTACTTTTTCGACATTCGTCGACTCTCTTTAGGAACTCTTCAACACTTGTTCCACGCGTCCCTGAGAATTCAATGTTCCACCGACGAACAATGTTATGTAAGTCGCGGGGGGTATCGAATCGGGATTGATCGGCGCTTCTGTCACCTCGATCTTGGCGAGTCGCCGGGAATAAACTAAGTGACGGAACGGGGGTTTCTGGGACCGTGGCATTACGCAGTAGGTTAGGGGTACGAGGGGAAGTTTGTGGCGATACGGCAAGGAAGGGGCTCTGAAGTAAGGGTCGGTGCGGCGGTGTGGTAGGGAGAGAGTTGGGAACTGGGGAACGATATTGCGGCACGGTAGGGTAATCGGCTATAGTTTGCGGAATCAAACGGGGGAAAGAAGAGACCGTAGTAACGTATGGACTCACTGGAGGGGTAATGTAAGTTCGGGTGGTCGGTACGATATAAGTGGCGTACGGGTTATGCTGATCGCGTCGCGGGGTATGATTCTGCGAAAAGTACTCCGAAGCTTGATCGCGTCCTGAATCTATTTGACGGGTTATCGGGCTTTCCGCGAAGCTAACTCGCGGCGGATCTACTAGACCAGGATATGTCACGGTAGACTGTCCGTTCGGTACTGGTCGGTATTGGGACAGTTCCGGTAGAGGGGTGACGGTACTTTCCTGCTGAACGACAGTTATTTCTAGAGGAGCTATGGTTTCCTGGGTGACGTTATTTGCTTCCAGGGTTGGGCATTCGTCTACTTCTGGATCCCAAGTAGTGTTATGCCCACGAATACGCTGGTGGTACCTAATTAATCGCCACCTGAGATCTCTATCAACACCGGTCGTTGTCAGGGACGCTTGCTGAAGCAGCATGATTAGATTTGAATCGGAAAGGGCGCCTACATCCATGGTTAGGGCGAAGGTCGACTCTTGCCACGAGGGACCGGGGAGTGGCAGAGTATTTAAAGGGGGGGCACGAGGGTAATTTTGGTTCTGATCCATTTTTTTACCAGGAATTTTTCCTACTACTCCTAAACCAACTACTTATCAAAGACAAACACAAAGCGATAAAGGAAAATAAGAGTGAAACGGGAAGAAAAGAACAAACTACAAAGTTGTGACCAGTCAGGTACGTGACGAGATCGGGGACCTAATTATCGTGAGCCCCACGTTGGGCGCCAAATTTGTGACGTGCAGAGCCGACGGTGGGGGTTTTATTCCGTCGGGTTATACGATCTACAAAGATTTGGCACCTTCCTTGGTCCACTAAGGGTTGGGCGCCAGGTACCTAAGGGTACCGCGGTATACGAAAAAGAAAATAACGGAACGGAACGATACGGTAATATAATAATAAAGGAGATAAAGTGATAATAATAATAATGGAAATAAAATGAAATAATAGTAATTGAAATAATCGAATTAAGTAAAATATCTTATAATAACAGAAAATAAACTAAAAGGATTAACTAACACTAACGATACAACACGGTTGGCTCAGCGTGAGGGGAACATGGGGGCGAAATAATTTAGGGTAGACTTATATATTTTTATGGTTTATGGATTTAGATCGCAAAGAAACCTTTTATTTGGGACGGTAATTAACAACAAATTATTAGAATAATTAAACAAAAGATAAAAACAAATTAAACAATCAAAGCCGATCACTTGGATCGGGACTAACACACGTTAAACAATTCAAACAAAAATAATTTGGAACAGCTGACTGACTAGGTCACAAACGAAAAGTAGGACAGATAACAATAAAGAATATAAGGTAGTATAGAAGAAGATAAGGTAGGACAATTTACATAAAAGGAAGAAAACAAATATGGTATGGTAGGAATCAATTTCACTAAAATATTAGTTCCTAAATTATAGGTCGGTAACCTAGGGGAATTGGGAATCTATAAAATCAATAATTTGGGGACTTCTTGGAACTAACGGGACCAGTCGGTATTACAGAACTTGCTATAGTACATGCGAGGCGTCTTTCTATAGGAAGTGCAAGGCGTCGGGACTAGATTCAAACAAGTTCGTGCCAAGATGGCCAAGGCAACTTTACACGAGGCACGCCATGCAACTACGCCGCAACAAATTAACACAAAGGGAACGCGAGAATCTAATACAATTGATAACTCGAAGTAATGATACTTATACCAGCTCAAGGTTTATTAAGGGTTTACTGACTACTTTCAACGACAAGGGGTTACGGGAAGGGGATTATTTTACATTAGCTAATCTATAGCCTGTAGACCGATTTTTCCAGAGATCCGTGGCTCGACAAGCCGTCGAGATTTTTGTCGTATTTGACCACGAACTTATTTTTCCACGCGGGGATATATTTTCTGAGAGTTTAACAAGTAATAATGATCGGTAATTCAAATTAACAAGTAATAATACTTTCAAGGAAAGAGACACGGAAATATTTAACACACGATTTAAGACAAATAGTTGTCGATACGATAACTAATAATTATACGAGAAATCAGGAAGACACGATAAACGAGGTTTAGACGATAAATAATAAAAATACGATGAAGAATGACGATACGATAAATAATAAAAACACGACAAATAATTACGACACGAGGAACAGGGACGGTACGACAATTATTGACGCTATGACTATTATAGACGGTATTTTCTCGAAAAATCAATCGATGAGGCACAACATATATCAGGGGGAATACAATAATCAATAATATAATCAATAATCAATTGTTAAACAAAACTAAAGTACGACAATTCGATGATACGTTAATGGCGTCACCCTCCTCGAGGCCTGACCCAACTACGCAAGAAGAAACGAATTTCTTTTCAATCAATCTATAATCAATCGAAGAGTCGTCTTAAGTCGGAATCTTACCTTTTACAAGGTACAACACTCACTAACTGAGTTTATGACGTTAATATTTATTGGCTTTAGACGTTAATATTCGATAAACTTCGAACAAAGAAACAATAAAAATCGTTTTTCAATAAACAGGACTGTATCGAACTGATTCCCAGCAAGAAGTGAAGCGTCTAGATCTATCTCTATCTAAATGCTATTTGGGGGGTGAAGGGGGGTATTGCGCATAAATTAATGGGCGTGTTGACTTCTGCAGCCGGGTTGTGTCGCGGGCCTGACAGGGCCTTTTGGCACTTCAAGCTTTCGCCAGGGGGTTGTTAGATGTCTCGTCGTGTTCTATTTGTTTCGATATCCTGGAAGGCGGAATTCTGCATATTGGACCGGTGGACCAAGCCGGTGCGGGACAGGTAGAGGAAGGATAGGGGCTACTCCATGTGACAGATTCTTATTGCAGCGCTCTTCCAGGCATATCTCGGGATACGATGACTCGTTTGTCCCCCGGTTAATCACTCGAAGGCCGGGTGGCCTGCCAGGCCGGATGAGATTGAGGGATGATCTCCCTCGATGATTTCGGCAGGAACGGTACGGGAATATAAGATATAGGGAACGGGAAAAAGTATTAGTACATGAACTTATAATTACTACAATGGACCTTGGGCACTTGAGCTGGGACTTCTCGCTTTGAATTCGGTTTATTAACTAAGGTGGTCACTTCGGTCTGAGGAAGAGGAGATGGTTCATTTACGAGGCTGACAAATCTGCCTCGTTACAACACTCCCCCCCAGACGAAGTGTGCGGTCTCCTAGAGAGACCTGCAAAGCTTCCAAAACCATCAACTCTCTTCGAATGATTTCTTATTTATGAAAGTTAACGTCAACACTAAATTCTCGATACCACCGAATTTTCATGCGTCAGCTCAAGTGCGAAAGATTAGGTACTTCAAAATTACACACAAAAAAATTATTCTTCAATAGGGATAAATAAACTATACGATATCATGATCAGGAGGGACATCAATTACAGGTACGGGATAACAAGTAAACAAAACTACGATAGTATAACAGACAAACAAAACTACGATAGGGTAACAAACAAATAATCTACGATAACTACAATATTCGGTACGGTAAGATAGCGTCAAAATAGAAGGCGGCGAGGGGTTTACTGAATTCTATTTCTCAGTCGTAGGTGGTATGCTCGGGGTGGAGAGGGGTTACGGCGAGTAGGGGGACGAGATCGTCCTGGCCTCTTCTCGGGGGCCTTTTTCGGGGTATTAGAGGAAGCGGGACCCGGTTCCTGAACGATACTGACTCTTTTTACATTTCGTTGAATCGGAATTATCGGTACTTCCGGAGCATTTCTTTCTGGGGGGACTTCGTCTATGATATGGGGGACTTCGTCTACGATACGGGGGATTACGTCTACGATACGGGGGACTACGATTGGAGGGGCTTCTTCGACAAGTGGGGGGACTACTGACAGGTTTGGGAGGGCATCCGGGATTTCTACGGTAGGGAAGGTGCGATAGGGTTTGAGGTCTTTAATCTGGGATTTCCCAATCGGGTTACCCTGACAATCTTCCAACTCATACACTACCGCCGACAATACCTTCGATATCACACAAGGACCTTTAAATTTCGGAGCTAATTTGGAAGCGATAAAATCGACGGCAGACGACAGTATGTGTTGTCTTCGCCAGACTAGGTCACCTAGGGCGAATTTTAAGTCCCTTCTACCCCGGTTATAATACTTAGCCTGTCGCTCCGACGCACTTTCTAAGTTTTTGGCTACGAGATCACGCAAGGCCGATAATCGTCTAACCCTATTTTCCCAGACTTCTGGCGGTATGGGTTGGATCTGGGGAGGGCCTTCCTCTCTTCTCTTCAAGGAAGCACCGGGTCTAAGTTCTCTTCCAAAATTTAAAAAGGCGGGGGTGACTTTAGTGGAACTGTGATTGGCGGTATTGATGGCAAAACGGAATTCGGAAAGGTGTGCGTCCCAAGAACGATGGTCGTTTTCTATAAAAGCTACTATCATAGTTTTCAAGACTCTATTGACACGCTCTACGGAATTAGCTTGGGCGTGATAAGGGGGGACGGTAGTGTGGTAGATACCCATTTCCTGACAGGCTTGCTTCATGGCTTTATTTACAAATTCTGTACCATTGTCTGTGAGCAAGACCTCTGGAGTTCCCCAACGAAAAAATACTAGTTCTTCTAGTGCTTTAATGATAGACTGGGAATTTGCTTTACGTAGCGCAACGACTTCAACCCATTTAGTAAACAAATCCTGAATTACCAATACGTAGGTGAAGCCTTGTCGACTAGGGGGGAATGGGCCCATAATATCGGCAGCTATCATTACCCAGGGTTGTTCTAGGACTCGATTACCCATTAACCCTCTGGGGCTGGTCTGCTCCACTTTACATTGCTGACAGGTCTCACAATTTCTCACGAAGGTAGCTACTTCGCGATATATTCCCGGCCAGTAGTACAGCAATGCTACTCTAGCGTACGTCTTTTCTATTCCTAAGTGGCCAGCGGTAGGGAGGGAGTGATTTTCCGTAATGGCGGCATGTCGGGATTCTTGGGGGAGGACTAATTTCCAGGCATCCAAGTCTGGGAGGAGTGGGTCAGCTAAATCGTCAACTTTATGGCAGTAAAGTCGCCCCTCTTCCACTTTCCAATCCGGATATTGAGCTTGACGCGTATTTACGTTTTCTACGCGTTTTTTATACCAAGCATCCGTAGTTTCAGAGATCGCGGCTACGTCGTCTTCGGTAGGGTCTTCGAACATACGAGAGAGGGCATCCGGTACGTGATGGAGGGCTCCCTTACGATGTACAATATTAAAATCATACTCTAAGAGTTCTAGGGCCCAACGGGCTAATCGGCCCGTGGGATTTTTCAAGTGATATAGCCAACGGAGACTACTATGGTCGGTAATAACGGTAAACTTATATCCTTCTAAATAGGGGCGGAATTTTCTGATTGACCAGATCACGGCCAAACACTCTTTCTCGGTAACGGTATATTGTCTTTCCGGATGAGTCAAACTCCGACTAGCGTAGGCTACTACATACTCCTGATCGTCAACGGTTTGAGTCAGAACTGCTCCGACTCCGGTATCACTCGCGTCAGTTTGTAGGAAGAAGGGGGCCGAAAAGTTGGGACAATTCAAGGTGGGGGCGGTAATTAGCGCGGTTTTCAGGTCTTGGAAGGCCTGTTCTTGTTCGGTTTCCCAACCCCATCTACGATTCTTTTTCAGCAAGCCGGTCAGGGGTTGTGAGCGAGTCGCAAAGTCATTTATAAATCTCCTATACCAAGATGCCATTCCCAAGAATCTTCGAACTCCTTTGATATTTCTTGGGGCGGGATATTTGATTATCGCGGAAACTTTTTCAGGGTCAGCACGCAAGCCCTGATCGTCTACTAAGAATCCTAGATACTTGACACTAGATCTACAAAAGAAACTTTTCTCCCGATTTATCGTTAGGTAGGCTTGGGATATTTTATTCAACACGATCCTCATCCATTTGAGGTGTTCGTCAAAATCGGAATTTACGATGATTATATCATCCAAGTAAACGAAAACATAGGGTTCCATCTCGGGCCCTATTAGCTTATCCATCAACCTTTGGAAAGTGGCTGGAGCCCCGGAAAGCCCGTACGGCATTCTTTTAAACTGGAACAGCCCACGACCTGGGACTGTGAAGGCAGATACTTCCCGACTCGCGGGATCTAAGGGAACTTGGTGATAAGCCTGGCTTAAATCAATGGTTGAGATATATTTGGCCTCACTAAGCTTGTCTAAGATAGCGCTCATGTACGGTAAAGGGTACGCGTCTTTTTTCGCAACTTCATTAATCTTGCGGAAGTCTAAGCAGAATCTATATTTCCCGTTTGGTTTTTTAATCATTACCACGGGAGTGGACCACTCACTATTAGAGGGCTCTATTATGTCTGCTTCTAACATAGCGTTTACCTCCTCATACATGGCTTCTCTTACTATCGGTGAAACCTGATAATACCTTTGTTTTATCGGGGGATGATCTTGGATATCGATTTTATGAACGGTTAAATCGGTAAGACCGGGATAACCTAACGACGGAGGGATCAATTCATCCAAGATCTGGGTTACTCTATCCATTTGGACCTGAGTTAATTTAACGATACCGGACTTCGACGGGTTGGGACGAATCGGTACGGTAAGGGGGTCTGACTGTCTACGAGATGTTACGGGAGGTTTGGTATTGGTCGATCGTTCGACGGAGCTGATGATACCCTTGGGAAAGTCCTTCCCTATAAGTCTGGAGGGCTTGGACTGACGTAGCGAGTCCGTTGATACCAGAGTCCTGTTCTGTGACTCGTTGTCTAAGCTCGCTGACGCCGAAGTTATGTTTTGTGAGTCGTTGTCTGAGTTCGCGGACGTCGGAGGACATACTTCTAAGATCTTCGCGTAAGTCTTCGATACGGGTAAGTCCTCCGGCAGACGAAAATCCTGTTGTACTACAGGCGAGAAGAGGGGTGTACTAATTTTGGGAATCGGTACGGGAGGGTTTCGCGACGGTACGGTAGGGTCTCGAGACGGTACGATAGCGGTTCGAGGCGGTACGTTAGCGGGTCGAGACGGTACGTTCGTGGTTCGAGACGGTACGATAGTGTTCCGAGACGGTACGACAGCGGGTCGAGACGGTACGTTGGTAGTTCGAGACGGTACGATAGTGGGTCGAGACGGTACGATAGCGGGTCGAGACGGTACGATAGCGGGTCGAGACGGTACGATAGTAGTTCGAGACGGTACGATAGTGGGTCGAGACGGCACGATAGCGGGTCGAGACGGTACGATAGCGGGTCGAGACGGTACGATAGTAGTTCGAGACGGTACGATAGTGGGTCGAGACGGTACGATATGGTTACGAGACGGTACGATATTGTCACGAGACGGTACGATATTGTTACGAGACGGTACGATATTGTTACGAGACGGTACGATATTGTCGCGAGACGGTACGATATTGTCGCGAGACGGTACGATATTGTCGCGAGACGGTACGATATTGTCGCGAGACGGTATGATCTGATCTTCGTTTGAAGAACCAGACCTTTCCTGCCTTACTTCGGCAGTTTCCAGAGACGCGGTACTAAACGGTTCCCCACATCGAGTGAGAAAAGGCGTTTCTACTGAATTTGGACTACTCCAACAATGAGTCTGGAAATTCGCGGTTACGTTAAAGGCATTGGCAAAATCCATTCCGAGGATTCCCTCATATTCGAAAGAAGGGGCGAAACGCATTACGAGATCTCTACGATAGCCTTCGAAATAAACTGGGAGAGCGATTTCTCCTTGGGTCTTTTCGATGCTTCCATTCGGATAAATTATGTCCGAACGATGGTTTCGAGAGGCGATTTCCCGGGCTTCATTGAAACTAGGCAGGGCTAATCGGCCGATATAAGATACACACGCACCTGGATCGAACAGGGCGCGGACTGGCTGATCGTCAACTAATACATCTAGATAATACCGATTATCTTGGGAAAGAGCGGCAATCATGGGACTATAGTTGATGAGCGGATTTGATACGGGGGGTTTAGTTGTAGAGAGGGAACAAGAGGAGACCCCTGTCCTTAGTTCCCGGTGGGGTTTTCCGTATGGGATTCGATACAGCGCGGACAAGTGTTAACGGTAACTCCTGCTGTCCCGCATCTAAAACAATGACGAGAAGCTGGTTTGGGGCACTCGCGACGCATGTGTCCCGTTTGGCGACAATTCCAGCAGTGAATTTCGCTTGTTTCTGGACGAGGTGTATTTTGGGACATCAGGGCCGGTATAAATCGGGTAGCGGGTCTGGCACTGTTTGTCCAAACGGTTGGGGGGTTGACTCGGTTCCCGGGGACTTGATAAGTGGGAGGGGGACGAACGGGGGTGACAGGAGGACGAACGGGGGTTGTAGGGGGTCGAACGGGAGCTGCGGGGGGACGAACGGGAGCGGTAGGGAGAGCAGTTATCGGGGTTTGTTCGGCGGCGGCCGTTGACGGGGAGTTTTGGGGTGCTGCCCCATTTCTAGCGGGTCTTCGGGTATTTGGGGTGGCTCTCGGAGTCTCTGGAGGGACTACGATGTTTTCAGGAGTTCCCAACGCGGCTAGACGCGGCTGGGGGACGATATGTCTGCTTTCGTAAGCATGTTCGGGTAGGATTGAGTCTGCTGCGGAAGGGGGAGGGACATACATCCTACCTAGAGATCGGGAGGACTCTACTTGTTCTCCCGCACGCTCTAGATCGTCGAGGGTGTAGAAGTGTTCCCGGGCTAGTAACAAACGGTATTCCGGGTGTAAGTTGGCATAGGCCAATTCTAACTGGTCTTGTTCCGGTAGGGTAGGCGTTATGTAGTTTAGGATCATTTGCAGACTCAATAGGTAATCTGCAATGGGCTCGTCTACGCCCTGCGTTCGCCTACGCGCTTCTTCTTTTAGACGATATTGGAAATTAATCCCTCCAAAACGCACACGGAACGCTGCAACGAAAGGTTGCCAGCCAGTCCAGGCTGAACTATGCAACCTGAACCAGTGTAAGGCTTTCCCGGACAGGATAAACGGCAAAGCCTCGAATAGGTCGAAGTCAGTTAAGCGACTACTTTTTCGACATTCGTCGACTCTCTTTAGGAACTCTTCAACACTTGTTCCACGCGTCCCTGAGAATTCAATGTTCCACCGACGAACAATGTTATGTAAGTCGCGGGGGGTATCGAATCGGGATTGATCGGCGCTTCTGTCACCTCGATCTTGGCGAGTCGCCGGGAATAAACTAAGTGACGGAACGGGGGTTTCTGGGACCGTGGCATTACGCAGTAGGTTAGGGGTACGAGGGGAAGTTTGTGGCGATACGGCAAGGAAGGGGCTCTGAAGTAAGGGTCGGTGCGGCGGTGTGGTAGGGAGAGAGTTGGGAACTGGGGAACGATATTGCGGCACGGTAGGGTAATCGGCTATAGTTTGCGGAATCAAACGGGGGAAAGAAGAGACCGTAGTAACGTATGGACTCACTGGAGGGGTAATGTAAGTTCGGGTGGTCGGTACGATATAAGTGGCGTACGGGTTATGCTGATCGCGTCGCGGGGTATGATTCTGCGAAAAGTACTCCGAAGCTTGATCGCGTCCTGAATCTATTTGACGGGTTATCGGGCTTTCCGCGAAGCTAACTCGCGGCGGATCTACTAGACCAGGATATGTCACGGTAGACTGTCCGTTCGGTACTGGTCGGTATTGGGACAGTTCCGGTAGAGGGGTGACGGTACTTTCCTGCTGAACGACAGTTATTTCTAGAGGAGCTATGGTTTCCTGGGTGACGTTATTTGCTTCCAGGGTTGGGCATTCGTCTACTTCTGGATCCCAAGTAGTGTTATGCCCACGAATACGCTGGTGGTACCTAATTAATCGCCACCTGAGATCTCTATCAACACCGGTCGTTGTCAGGGACGCTTGCTGAAGCAGCATGATTAGATTTGAATCGGAAAGGGCGCCTACATCCATGGTTAGGGCGAAGGTCGACTCTTGCCACGAGGGACCGGGGAGTGGCAGAGTATTTAAAGGGGGGGCACGAGGGTAATTTTGGTTCTGATCCATTTTTTTACCAGGAATTTTTCCTACTACTCCTAAACCAACTACTTATCAAAGACAAACACAAAGCGATAAAGGAAAATAAGAGTGAAACGGGAAGAAAAGAACAAACTACAAAGTTGTGACCAGTCAGGTACGTGACGAGATCGGGGACCTAATTATCGTGAGCCCCACGTTGGGCGCCAAATTTGTGACGTGCAGAGCCGACGGTGGGGGTTTTATTCCGTCGGGTTATACGATCTACAAAGATTTGGCACCTTCCTTGGTCCACTAAGGGTTGGGCGCCAGGTACCTAAGGGTACCGCGGTATACGAAAAAGAAAATAACGGAACGGAACGATACGGTAATATAATAATAAAGGAGATAAAGTGATAATAATAATAATGGAAATAAAATGAAATAATAGTAATTGAAATAATCGAATTAAGTAAAATATCTTATAATAACAGAAAATAAACTAAAAGGATTAACTAACACTAACGATACAACACGGTTGGCTCAGCGTGAGGGGAACATGGGGGCGAAATAATTTAGGGTAGACTTATATATTTTTATGGTTTATGGATTTAGATCGCAAAGAAACCTTTTATTTGGGACGGTAATTAACAACAAATTATTAGAATAATTAAACAAAAGATAAAAACAAATTAAACAATCAAAGCCGATCACTTGGATCGGGACTAACACACGTTAAACAATTCAAACAAAAATAATTTGGAACAGCTGACTGACTAGGTCACAAACGAAAAGTAGGACAGATAACAATAAAGAATATAAGGTAGTATAGAAGAAGATAAGGTAGGACAATTTACATAAAAGGAAGAAAACAAATATGGTATGGTAGGAATCAATTTCACTAAAATATTAGTTCCTAAATTATAGGTCGGTAACCTAGGGGAATTGGGAATCTATAAAATCAATAATTTGGGGACTTCTTGGAACTAACGGGACCAGTCGGTATTACAGAACTTGCTATAGTACATGCGAGGCGTCTTTCTATAGGAAGTGCAAGGCGTCGGGACTAGATTCAAACAAGTTCGTGCCAAGATGGCCAAGGCAACTTTACACGAGGCACGCCATGCAACTACGCCGCAACAAATTAACACAAAGGGAACGCGAGAATCTAATACAATTGATAACTCGAAGTAATGATACTTATACCAGCTCAAGGTTTATTAAGGGTTTACTGACTACTTTCAACGACAAGGGGTTACGGGAAGGGGATTATTTTACATTAGCTAATCTATAGCCTGTAGACCGATTTTTCCAGAGATCCGTGGCTCGACAAGCCGTCGAGATTTTTGTCGTATTTGACCACGAACTTATTTTTCCACGCGGGGATATATTTTCTGAGAGTTTAACAAGTAATAATGATCGGTAATTCAAATTAACAAGTAATAATACTTTCAAGGAAAGAGACACGGAAATATTTAACACACGATTTAAGACAAATAGTTGTCGATACGATAACTAATAATTATACGAGAAATCAGGAAGACACGATAAACGAGGTTTAGACGATAAATAATAAAAATACGATGAAGAATGACGATACGATAAATAATAAAAACACGACAAATAATTACGACACGAGGAACAGGGACGGTACGACAATTATTGACGCTATGACTATTATAGACGGTATTTTCTCGAAAAATCAATCGATGAGGCACAACATATATCAGGGGGAATACAATAATCAATAATATAATCAATAATCAATTGTTAAACAAAACTAAAGTACGACAATTCGATGATATGTTAATGGCGTCACCCTCCTCGAGGCCTGACCCAACTACGCACGAAGAAACGAATTTCTTTTTAATCAATCTATAATCAATCGAAGAGTCGTCTAGAGTTGGAATCTTACCTTTCACAAGGCTCAACACTCACTAACTGAGGTTAATATATTACTATTTATTTGGCGTAAGGCGTTTAATCAATTCGCTGGGAACAATAGAAACAACTTTTTTTTCGTGGTTCAAATGAATCAAGACTTGACGATACGAGATCCAAGCAAGAAGTGAAGCGTCTAGATCTGTCTCTATCTAAATGCTATTTGGGGGGTGAAGGGGGGTATTGCGCATAAATTAATGGGCGTGTTGACTTCTGCAGCCGGGTTGTGTCGCGGGCCTGACAGGGCCTTTTGGCACTTCAAGCTTTCGCCAGGGGGTGGTTAGATGTCTCGTCGTGTTCTATTTGTTTCGATATCCTGGAAGGCGGAATTCTGCATATTGGACCGGTGGACCAAGCCGGTGCGGGACAGGTAGAGGAAGGATAGGGGCTACTCCATGTGACAGATTCTTATTGCAGCGCTCTTCCAGGCATATCTCGGGATACGATGACTCGTTTGTCCCCCGGTTAATCACTCGAAGGCCGGGTGACCTGCCAGGCCGGATGAGATTGAGGGATGATCTCCCTCGATGATTTCGGCAGGAACGGTACGGGAATATAAGATATGGGGAACGGGAAAAAGTATTAGTACATGAACTTATAATTACTACAATGGACCTTGGGCACTTGAGCTGGGACTTCTCGCTTTGAATTCGGTTTATTAACTAAGGTGGTCACTTCGGTCTGAGGAAGAGGAGATGGTTCATTTACGAGGCTGACAAATCTGCCTCGTTACAGTATATATATATTATATATATATATTTGAGTGTAATGGTGTGTACGACTTTTGGGAGCGTGCACACTACCCCGAAGGGTGCATGCTGATCTCATTCGCACCGTAAACGGTATAGAGGCAGGTTGAAAGAGAATACAGTTAGTTCATTTAGATTTGAAAAAGAATTATGAATTTACATGTTCCTTTGATTTTTAATTTATTGAATTTCTGATTTTAGCGCTGACGAAACCTTCCAAGAGAGAAAATCTGTGAAGAACAAGAAAGTAAGTATTTGTTTTTTGAATTGTTACAGATCGCTATTTGTATCATTGTTTATCGTTATAGTTTTTTCATTCATCATAATTTTAATTTTCATATGATAATATGTTAACTCATCTATCCAACATTCTTCGATTAACATATTTTAAAAACAATATTATTATCTTTTTACAGACATGCACCAGGATATGTTATTCATTTACATCGTGCCGGTAGATGTACTTGTACAGTTGGGCAATAAAGTACTTGTAGGGTCGAAATTGAGGCTCATGCGTTTCAGCGTCTACGCTGTTGAGCAGGCTCTTCACACCGCATACCCCGCTCCCTGAGCGCATCGATGCGTTACGGCCAGCCTGGCCCGTCCCGGCCTGTGGATATTTCGGAAGTATTTCGCACTTTACTTTGAGTAGATAATCTGCCCGATTTGCCTTCTCGCCTACCGACTCGTCAAACATCGACGACAAATACGTATAGAATATCCTCCACAACGAAAGTGATACTTTAAAAATGTCTACCTACAAAATGATTGAAATCAGATACAATTGCCAAGTACATGTCCGCCGTACAATTATAAAACAGAAGATATAAAAAAATGAAAATTTGGAGTACGTGGTACTTGGCGGGCCAATATTTCATATCACTTCAGGATTATTGACATAGTTTAATGGCTGTTTTCTCGTACTTATCTCTAAGAGGCCCGCCAAGTACCACTACCTCCAAATTTTTATTTTTTTATATCTTCTGTTTTATAATTGTACGGCGGACATGTACTTGGCAATTGTATCTGATTTCAATCATTTTGTAGGTAGACATTTTTATAGTATCACTTTCGTTGTGGAGGAATTTTCATTGGTAGATTATTTTGGGGGTAGTGATCACATTATTGTACTTGGCGAAAGGTTTTTGCACCAGAGGTGCTTTTGGGGTTGATATCACCACTTTTTGTACAATTTTGCTTGACCACCTAATAATTGTGCTCGCTCACTACGCTCGCTCGTTTGGGTATTCCTATATCCTCGCTCGCTTGTCAACGTTCTGCCAATTCTGTCTATGAGTAGCTCAATGCACGTACGCTATACATTTCATACTATCTTACACCCTTGATAAGCAGTAATATTAAATGTGGCAATATAATATAAATACTTTTTCTAAAATTTTACTTGACTACCTAATAATTATGCTCGCTCGCTACGCTTGCTCGATCGGATTTTTCTATATCCTAGCTCGCTAGGGTCGCTCCGTACTCAGCATTCTGCCAATTGTTTCCATGAGTATCTCAATGCATGTATATGTACGCTGATGCAGTTTATATCATCTGAATCCGTCGATGAGCAGTAATGTTAGATGTGGTAGTATAATATAAATATGTTGAAAGCACAAAGGCCTGAAATAATGACATACGCTATCATTCGTTGCTTTCCGAGCCCTGTGAAGATATGTTCTTGTGTGCATGTATTAAATATGATATATTTGACCCATTGGATATATACGAAAATATTTGGAAATAAATAATATTATATTGAACACCTGCCAGGTTGATTGGAAGCTGTGTCACTTATTAACTCATGTTATAGACTAAACTTTATGCGATTCAATAACCGTATACCTATAACCTAACCTCAAAATTGCACACTTCGTCATTTCATGAGAGATTGTTATAATTTCGCCCTCCACTTTAAATGTCAATTTTATCATAATAAGTAAGTATATGAAGCATAAAAGAGAATTGAGAGGAATGAAATTTGCAAAATGTTCAGATATACGAATATGAACAGAACTGACAGCTCTGTCTCGTAAGCCCGTCTGTCCGTACTCCGTGGTCTAGTGGCATCGATTCGCGATCATACGTCAACAGCGTCGACAAGAGCGCCACCTGGCACTGCTATTCAGTGGTGGCCGCTCTTTCCTAATTCTCAGACACATAGGTTTAAGGACCACTTGGTCTGAACCGCTCTTTCCTAATTCTCAGACACATAGGTTTAAGGACCACTTAGTCTGAAAGAGAAGGAGACGAAAAAATTTTCAGACGAAACGGGTACTCATAAACTTAAGCTAATCATATCTCAGCTTTTCGGGCACTGATTCAATTGAAGTTGGTCTCAAATGAAGGGCTCTTCGTCCCTACATTCTGAGATAATTATTTCAATCCCCGGGATATCGCGAAACGGAAGATATTAGGAAAATACTGTCTCCCCACCACGCTGGTTAGCTCCCGTGCGGGTATATAGACTCGTCGAGTCTCGCGTGGCGTATATAGATATATATACCTTATATGATATTTTTTTTTTTTTTATTGTACTTGGCGCGAGACTCTACCGAGTCTCTTGATTGTCAGCCGATTTCAAACTTATTTATTTTAGTGAAAAAGAGTTCAATTCAAACTCGATTTTGTTATTATATAGGGGTAACTTATGTGATGGGTTTGAAAAATGTTGTTTAAAAATATGATGCCCAACTCAGCGAAATTCGCAATTCAGATTTAGCACCGATCTACTCAATTTTCAATGACAGCAAATTCTTAATTTCTCGCAGGTATTATTCTACGTAAGTTTTCTCCGTGAGGAAAATAATTAAGGTAATATACTCAGTTGGCCGTTTATAAATTTTGATAACATTGTATATTTTTATTAAATAAGAAAACAAGAATCCAAGATTAAAACTTAATAGTAAAAAATAACAACACAATATCAATGAAATATAAATAAATTATGATAGAGATAATTTGTAACATACATGAATATAATAATATGGAAACTTACGGATTTATGAAAAAATAATTATCCACTAAATATAATTCGAGAGTATCATATTCATATTTCAAGAACAATTGACTACTTTTTGATGATATATTAATGTTAATGGTTAGAATTATAAGTAAAAAACTACAACGAAATATTTATTATTAAAATGGAAAATAGCCATAAGTGAAATATTATTTTGTCCTACTTTAGTAAACTAAGATACACATATTAATCACGCGATATATAAGTGTCGATTTTTGTCGCAGTGAAGAAAATTGAGTAATCTGAACAGAGGAAACCAATGCGACGAGTGATGGGTAAGCCAGGCGAACTAGATTTATCTATGGATACGAAGGGTGAATACGAAGATAATATCAAAAAGTAATCAATTGTTTCTTGAAATATGAGTATGATGTTATGTGATCTACTTACTTGAAGTATTCATGACTCTCGAATTATATTTAGTGGATAATTATTTTTTTCATAAATGTGTAAGTTTTCATAGTATTATATTTATGTATATGTTACAAATCATGTCTATCATAATTTATTTATATTTTATTGATATTGTGTTGTTATTTTCTACTATTTAGTTTTAATCTTGGATTTTCGTTTTCTTATTTAATAAAAATATACAATGTTATCAAAATTTATAAACGGCCAAATGAGTTTCCCTGTGATTTAATTTCTCATTCAACCTAGATATACATTTAATAGAAAACCTGCAAGAATAATACCTGCGAAGAATAATACCTGCAAGAAATTAATAATTTGCTGTAATCGAAAATTCAGTAGATCACCTGAATCTGAATTGCGAATTTCGATCAGTTGGGTATCATATTTCTTAATAACATTGTTTTAAACTTATGACATAAGTCACTCCTGTATAATATCAAAATGAAGTTCGAATTGAACTCTTTTTCACTAAAATAAATAAGTTTGAAATCAGCTGACAATATATTCTATACGTATTTATCGACGACGTTTGACGAGTCGGCAGGCGAGAAGGCAAATCAGGCAGTTTACCTACTCAAAGTAAAATAAGAAATACTTCCGAAATATTCACAGGTCGGGACGGCCCAGGCTAGCTAACCGATCGGCCGTAACGCATCGATCAGCTCAAGGAGCGGGGTATGCGGTGTGAAGGGCTTGCTCAACAGCGTAGACGCTAAAACGCATGAGCCTGAATTCAGACCATACAAGTACTTTATTGCCCGACTGTACATGTGGATCTGCGTGATCTGTGGTTGTACGAGATGGTGGCGGACCGACACCTTCTCGTACATTATTACTTCATACAGCGCTGGCTCATGGAGCAGGAGGATGAGGATGGAGGGTATGAGAGCGCTGATGATGATGGTGATGATAACGTCATGGAGGAGCCGTCCGTCGCCGATGTCGAACGGGGCATATTCTGGTTCATGGGGATAGGTGTTGATGAGGACGCTGGCTACGGATCCTCGTAATACCAGGTAAGTTAATATTTAATTTCGAATACGTCGTTTCAGTAATTGATAATAGGATACCTGTATGTTTTTCAGAGAGGATTCGGTTAAGGGGGTTATCATCACACCAAAAATCGACTTCAGGGACCATCAAATCGGCCCTTTTCAGGGCCACCAATACATAGCAAAACAGAACGTTCGAAACTATAACGAAAAAAAAGATCGTCGGTATCGTTTTTCAGAGGGGTTATGTTCTCACTCGACGGTCGGTAAGAGCGCGCGCGCGCTCACGGGTAAAGTAGGTCTTGACAACGATTCAGACAACACGAAGCCAGCATCGATCGAGCTCGCATCGATCGAGGGGGCTTGCAGCATTTCAGATATCAGATCGCATCATTTCAGAGATCAGGTCGCATAATTCAGAAATTCAGAAATTCAGAAATTCAGAAATCAGGTTGCATAAATTCAGACACGACCCCCCTTGCAAAATTACCGTTACTATAGGGGGCGGTACTTGCGTTAAAAATTGACAAATACGTACAGGAGGCGGTCCTTATGTCGATAGATCCCATTAAAATTGCGATAGATTCCGTTATAATTGCGAAATCATCGATTACCGTTAGGAGGACGTCCTTAAAATTGTGAAATTATCGATTACCGTTAGGGGGACGTCCTTTCAGCGAGTGGGAGGGGGCTTCGACCAATCAGAACACAGGGGGGTTCTGGATCAAAATATTTGACCTAGATTGATCCAGAACCCGCCTTGCCTATCTACTGAAGATCGGTGGTGGAAGTTGGTGGAAGTTGGTGTAGATTGACGTAGACTGCTGTTTATTGAAGTGAAATAGATTTATTCAGATAATCCGTATAGTCGGTGGTTCTAATAGTTGGTACTAGGAGTTGGTTGGTCGCTTATTAGGTTACGAGATAGGTAGTGTGAAATGGGAATAAGTAGTTACGAAGTGAGTGGTTTTTGATTGGAATTGGTAGTGAGTAGTGGAGATGAGGCGTGGAAAAGGTAGACTCGGTTTTGAGAGGGGTTTTTGGGCGAGCTGCACATCCGGTGTCCGTGTGCAACTCGCGTGATTCTGGCGGAAAGCGAGGATCAAGTAATTTGATGATCAGGCGAAAGTAAGTGACGGATCGGGTGGATGTTGGGGAAACGGAGTTGCGACGTAACACCCCCCCCCCCCCCCCATTAGAGGGAACATAGGGGTGCAATACCTATGTTACCATATGCGTAACATGAAGAAATATGTGTGATTGTACATAGTTTTGAATGTAATAAACTTAGTACTAGATATGATCGGGTGAATAGTCAGTATAACATATTGCATTCTTATTTGGTATGATGTATGATAGTGGACCAAGCAATGTGGTATAAACCTTTATTTTAGTCCGATGGTACATATATGTATTATGTGTTGGCTATGGCAGGATGTGTATTATTTTCAAATTTAGGGTTGCATCTTGATCATATTGGTAGTGAGATAGAGTGAGCTTATGGTCTAGGAGAAATATAACATAATGCTCAAGCGTAATGTAGTGAGATAACAATGCGTATAAAGGTAATATTAATAGTGAAGAGTGTTGTAATTCTACTAATTCTACTCCCTTTTTACTATATAGTTATGTTAGATATAATCCTACTAATTCTATTCCCTTCTTTTTACTATGCTTTATATGTTTCATACATTTTATTTTTTTTTATTTTTTTTTCATTTATTTATTTTCATTTCCCAATTCTTATCTACTTCTTATTCCATAGTATATCATTATCCTAATTTTATAGCTCATCATCTATAGATCTGTTCAGATCCACTTTCTAACACTAAACAATGCTGACATACGTATCGTTTATTCATTATATTCAGGCAATACCATTGACTTGCTTTGGATTTACTTAGAAACAATCTGTAATTTCCCTGATTTCCAGGGGATGTGTCTCAGTGCGTTCTATGGATAAAGTTTGCGGTTCAAATGTTTTTATGTGTCTACTCAACGTTAATCCTTATCGTCCCGTATATGTGCTAGTTTCAGTTTGTTGAGGTGGACAATTTTAATTTTACTAGTTGTCAAGTAGATTTCAGTGTTTATTCCGTCAATTATTCTCTCAATTACATACGGGCCTTTATGTTGGTCTTCGAATTTTGTGCGATTCTCATTTATTAAAAATACTTTCTGTCCGGCTTCAAAGAGGTGTTCATTGATTCTTTTATCATAATATGCCTTTGATTTTGATTTTGCGTCTTTCAAATTTTGTTTTGCCCTTTTACGAATTTCGGTTAGATTTGTCAGTAGGTCGAGGATAAATGTGTTGTATGAGTTTGTGATCGCGACGGTTGCTCGTAGGTCCGATGGTAGTCGAGCTTCTTTACCAAAAGTTAGTTGGTGCGGTGTGAAATTCGTACCTTCGTGTATCGCGGTGTTATAACAGAAAATTGCGAAACGTACGTATTTGTCCCAGTCTTTGCCTGTTCTTGTGTAATGTTTAATGTGTTCGAGGGAGCCGTTGGATTGCGGTCGGTATGCGGTAGTCCTTACTTGTTTTATTTTAAATAATTTGCAAATCTGTTTAATCGTTGTACTCATGAAATTTTGGCCTTGATCTGTTAGTATTATTCGCGGTGCTCCGTAACGTGTAATGTATTCTTTTGTAAATGCCGTGCCGACTGTCTGGGCAGTCGCGTTAGGGAGGGGAATAGCATCTAGAAATTTTGTTAGGTTGCATTGAATTGTCAATAAGTATTGGTTATTTGATTCCGTCACGGGAAGTGGTCCTACTATGAAGAGCGCAACTTTATCAAACGCATCTGCCGGAGTATCCGTAATTATCATGGGTAGTCGTGTTTTGACTCGAACTAACTTTTTCCTTTGGCAACTGTCGCAGGATTTAATGAAATTTTGAATTTGAGTCTTTAGATTCGGCCAGTAGTACCTTTCCCTAATTTTGTTGTAAATTTTCGTTACACCTTGGTGGCCACCTAGCAGTGATTCGTGATATTCTTTAATGATCTTCCCGCGTACCGATACGTCGGGTATAATAGTTTCATTTGCACAAAGTGTGATTCTTACATTCGTGTCTCCGAAAATGTAATAAAATAGTTTCTTCACGATATTTCATTGGAGGACTTCTAATCCTGGGTTTGTTTTGGGAAAAGAAAATGCTTCAATTTTATACGTGTGCAGCAGCTGTTTTAGTCTGATTAGAGTATCATAGAGATCTTTTACGTCTATTCTATCTGAGTGTTGGCTTTTGACTACGAGAGTCATAATGTACTTGTTTCCGAATTTTGATAAAGCTATTCCGCGGTTGCTGAGATTGTTGATAGTGAACGTCTCTTTTCGTAACATGTCTCTGTCTATTAGTTGTTTTGTCAGCTCGTCGTTCCACGCGCAGTCAGCTGGTACGCAGTGGGCAATATTTGCGCTTTTCATGAATATTCCGTCTTTGGATTCCGTCACGTTAGCCGTTGGTATTATATTATTTATGTTGTCTATAAATTCATCGAAGCTGAGCGTATCTTTGCTTTGCCGCTGTGGGGGGCCCGGGGCGCACTGCGGCCTTTGTTCGTACACCTGAATCATAAAAGGAGCTATGAATATTTTTTTTATCATCTCTTTGACTCTATTCCAGTCTAAGTTGTCTACTTCGGTGTCTAATTTCGTCATTGCTAGGTTATATATATGTTCGTCCCCGCAAATGCTTCGTAGCGTTTTAAAACATGCTTCTAATGTCTCGTAAGTTGTCTTATCTCCGTCTTTCTCCCTTGTTATTAAGGGGGTATCTACACCTTTGAATTTTCAAAAAATCGTTTTTTTTTTTATAATTTATTTGGAATACTAGTGACCTACTCTACCTGCAAATAAATCGGTGTCAAAATATCTAGACGATTTGAAAAGTTACAGCCATGACAGTGCCAGATTGCGAAAAAGCGCCGCGGCGCGGCGCGCGAACCCTCAGATTGGTGCCATAAGTATTGTACAACACCGCCAACACCACTTACACCACTGCAAAGTCAAGTCAAGTCAAAAGTAATTTTTATTGATTTCTTTCAGGTTACATGTGGTCACATAATTTAATTTTTAAGGGTGTATTTTGGTTCCTGTTTGCACTTAACCCAAATTTAATATAATGTGTCTTGTTCAATTACATGATATTGTGGTAGTTTGCCTGTGAATTGATTTGAACTTTTTAGGAAAAAATTTTTAACAAAAACCTATCTAACTTTTATTACACCACTGCTTAATTTTATGACGTTTTTATACCGGGAAGAAATCTTGATAGTATACAGTCGATTGCGCATGCGCCAAATAATTTATTCTCATTGGTCGGTAAGATCGCTACGTCATAATACTGCCGCGGGGAGACCTTACCGACCAATGAAAATAAATTATTTGGCGCATGCGCAATCGACTGTATACTATCAAGATTTCTTCCCGGTAAATTTCGATTTTGAATTTGATTCTGTGATCTGTTGATTCTTCGTAATCATCATTCTGACACATATTTAATTTTCAATATTCTTTTGAATTGTGATCATTGACAGAACACATGGCTGCGATCTACGTTTTTTCGAGGTTAGGTGTCCACTTGTTTGTAAATATTATCGTGCTTTCATTACGAATTCAAACCACTAGTAATTTCCATTATCGAATAAACACAGTGTTTATATATCTGACATGAGACTTCGGAATCGAAAGAAGATGATCCATCAAAAAGTGCGATTGAAATCGATGCCAGGAAACTACACATTTGGATTTCTAAAAAGATGAGTATTTCTACAATACATATATTAATTGCAAGAGTTTAATAAATATTATAAGAAAAAAGGTATGATTGATGAAAGATGAAAGAATTTTCGTAGTATTAACAAAAATTGTGCTACCATCTTCTGAATCTCAAGAATATTGAAGATAAAAAATTTTAGAGAATTTTTATGTTGAAAAATTTTGATCAGATTTTTTCTAAAGCAATTCATTATTTTTCTAACAGCCTCACCGGACACCTAACGGACACTGTTGTTGTACAGAACAGGTCAAAACTCACTACGAACCTCCCCTTGGCAGATGTGTCTAGACTCGACTCGACTCATAACTCATCGATACGAGAGCAGCTGCGGATCCAGCATATTAGTCATAAGCAAAATCTTAAAACTTAATTTCCTGTGACTACATTTTCTTCTCTTGGAAAAGTATGAAATAAAAAAAAAATTTCGATAAAAAAGTACAAAAGTTGATTTCTGGAGAATGAATATTTTGAACGGTTGTCGTAAAGAATCAGGAGCATCGCTGGACCGATTCTGGCGTTTGTGGTCTTTAAATTTGTAGAATCGAAACCTCTATCAGATGAACATAGAACTTTTTGATAAACCGATTTTTAGTTGAAATATTAGAAAAATAAGCAAATTTTTTTTTTAAATTCAGAAAAAAAATCAAAAAAATTCAATAACTCAAGTAATTCTTGCAATATCAAAAAGTTCTATGTTCATCTGATAGAGGCATGTCTTATGAACAATTGAGAATCAAAAATTCCAAGATTGGTCCAACGCTGGGTCTGATTCTTTACGGCAACCGAGTGATTTTGTATTTTCCTGTCTTCAGCGCAGCCACTATTAGAATGGAAGTAATACATGATGTAAGATATGGATAATGACGGTCAAACCCTCCCCAAACATGATGATTTTTTTCAATTTTATCAGAGTCTTCAAGTTGAAAAAAGAAGAATAATTGTTTTTCAGAAATTCAACCCATTTAAAGGTGTATACACCCCCTTAAATAAAACACGAATCTATCTTCATGACTTAGGGCTCCTACTCCGCCTACCTGCGTATTAAAGCTTCTCAATCTATCTATTTGACCGAATCTTAGTTCAAATTGTTTTCCCAGTCCTTTTTCCATTACAGAGTCCTGTGCTGCACAGTGCACTAATGAATATGTTACGGGTGCTCTAAATATGTCATCGGCGATTTCTTGTATACCGACTGATTTGGGGGACTGCTTAGTTCTTTGATATGTACTTTCGTAATCGGTGGTACTGGTATTATCTGTACTGTCTGAGACCGTCGGGTCTTCTGCTGATGACTCTTTTAATTCATTTTCAGAGTTTGAGATTGCCTTCGAGTCTGTGGGGTTTTGTATGTCCTGCTTCGATACAGGGTAACGTTTGTGAACTTGTGGTGCTAGTGTATCTGAATCGTTATCTGTCGATGTGAGGATAGCTGAGGGAGTGTCTGATATCGGAGCGATCGGGGGTCCCGTAGGAGACCGGGTAAAGCTTTTTGTCGCGGGTTTACATGATTTACCTCTGATTTGTTCGTAAAGTAATTCGTGTGTCATTGGGTTAATAATTTTGCAAATGTTGATTTTGATGTCGGAATCCTTGAATACATAGTGAATCATACGGCTCACCATATCCTAGTCAAGCTTATCTAAACCGCAACCGAGTTTCGGTATCGAGAGTGATTTCTCTTTATCCCTAATTAACGCCGTCTTCAACTTCACTAAAGTGTTGTACATTATTTCGTTTGTTGGTTTGTCGAAGTGTCGTTCTTTTGTAACTAAATTGTAAATTGTGCGTCGGGGGTACTGAACTATAATGATGTCTGTTACTTGTGGGTTCATCGATTGCAACCTTTTGCGCTGTATGAGTCCGTTCCTTACCATCTGGGCCGCCATGTTTCGTGACGTTTTACAGTCAGCTGAGATACAGTGGGCTAAATTGTCTTTTTGCTTTAGTAGATCTCCGTCTAATTCTCTGATAATCCTATTCTGTGTCAGGGGAAGGAAATCTAAGTCTTTAAGGAACTGCATGTACGATGGTGTGGAACCTGGGGATTTGTTAGTAGATGGACCGGCTTGCGGCTCGCGAGTTGAATCTTGTCACTTGACTCCGCGTTTCTTATCTATTTCTGCGTTGTGCGGGTCTTGTGTAGAGTCTGTCGTAGATTCGCTGTTTGACTTGGACAATTTCCTATATATTATTTTACGTTTATATACCGAGGTTGTTGCAGTCTTATTTGATTGGTCTTCAGTCTGATTGTCAGTACAACTGTTCTGGTTGGTAAAATCGGTTTTCACTCGGTTCTTTCTTTGTGTTCGGATAGTAGACGAGTCCGTGTGTCTTTTTCGTTTAGGTAGTCTCACTTTAACTGGAATAGTTTCCACGTCCGACTCATCTGTCGAGTCAAGGTAGTCTAGTTGTTTCGTCCATTTCTTGCGTCGCGCGGGGTTACCTGAGGATTCAGTCGTCCCACATGGAAAAATATATATGTGCATGCATATAAACGATATATATTTCTCTGAGATATATGTCATATATATGTAATTTATGATGAATATATATCTCAAATATATACTGTTAATATGGGAACATATATTCAATCACTTAGTTACAATGCATATATGACACATATATAGGTAATATATTTTATTTATATTTATTCACATATATTTTTAGTATATGTGATCGCTTACTTTGGTGCATATATGTCATATATATGGATAATTTATGTTACTTATATGTATTCACATATAGAGTCATTAGGGGTAACTGTGCGCATCGGGTAAGTGTGCGCACCTGGCTTATCTCCAAACGGAATGAAAGGGGTTAACGGTATGCTACAGCAAATCAGACGGGCCTGAATGGAGAATTAGTTTGGACAAATGAAAGTGATGCGCTGCGCTGCATTTATATTTTTTTTTAAAAAAACGAAAACAGGCGATCCCAGAATAGTTTTTTCGCTCACGGCAAATAGTGTGACGCCTAAACCCGGATTCAATCTGAAATAAATTAATTTTTTTCATATCAGGAATTCATTTAAGCTTAAGGCTCAGCAAAAATTTTGAAGTTATATTCGTTGCTGATGAAGTTTTGAGCATCTATATAGAATTTGTCTCGCTGGGGTAAGTGTGAGCGGGTAAGTGTGCGCAGGCTTTATCATTGGCCGTAGAGCAGATTATGCCTCAAGATGAACAAAACGTTCTCACTACAAGAAATGGATCTTCTAATAACAATTTCGACCAGCCAATGGTAGGGTTTGGGGTGAATGGTGTTCGCAACAGTCAAACTCGGGCTCCCGAAAACGCCTTCGTCAGTGACCCCCACGAAAAAAATATATATGTCGGGATATATCTCGGCATATATCTCAGCATATATGTCAAGATATATGTGTCATATACGATCCATGTATGTGACATATACTCATTTTTGCCACTACATATATGCATAGGATATATGCCTGAGTGTATATATCTTGTATATATACGAAGCATATATGTGATGGTATATATGTTGGATATATGCGTATCATATATGTCAGATATATACCGGATATATGTGCGCATATATGCATACACATATATGCGACATATACCTCCAGATTATAGAAGAAATAGTCATTAAGATTTTTTTTATTAATTATTGAATACTTATTACGTTTTATTGTATTTATTTTGTTACAATCTTATTGAAGCTAGTGATAATGGAATATAATTTTATTGTTTATGAAAATAATAATTATGAAACATATAACGAATATTACAATAAGCGAAAAGTCATTCTAATAAAAACATATTTTTAAGTTCTTTGTGTGCAAGCTTCATAAAAGTAAGTATTGATGAATAAAAATTAAAATACAAAATCTTATAAAATCAACTTTTTTAACTATCCAAACGAATATCAATATTTTTTATTTATCTTTATCGCCTTCATCCTCCTCCTATGCATCCTTTTTTTCGATTTTTTCTTCTGATGGTTTCTGTAATAATTGAAAATATTTTATTTTTTATAGTGACAGCGTAAGTAAATTATTGTGAAATTTTCATTATAATACCTTCAAAGTATTTTTCAACGATCTTAATTTGTTGCATTTTACATTAATGCATCGGCCAAATTCGGTTTCGCTGAATTCTTTTTTAAATCTTTGTTTGACTGTTTCTGCAAGTATACGTATCATCACTTTAATTGTTTTGAAATATAAAATTCTTAAGCAACGAATAGCCCATCGAAATTCGAATGAGAATAGTACTTCAAACAAAATAAATTATCATACCTTTGATTGCCTGTAATTTATCTTTATCCAAACCAGTATGTACTACTGATTTGTCTTTTGCATTTTTAGGAGCCCCACCTTTATAGTTACTTTTAAGCAGCTCATCATGAGGAAAAACTGAGATCAATAATGACGTTGTCATTGCCGTAAATGTTGTACATGCCTCAGCTGCTGCCCATTGAGCGGGCGTAATAAAAACATCACTGCCCGGTTCACCTAATTCTTTCTATATTTTATAAATATAAAATAATAATAGATCTGTACTCAATAAATTTTTCATTTCGTAATAAAATATTTCATAATTATAATTATTATAGACTTGGACAATGAATAAATTTAAGTTTATCAAGAATTTGATTTACTCACATCTATTCATTGCGTCTAAGTTCCCGATAATTATAATTTTGAAAAATAGAAACGTGCTAATTTCTTCAAATGATAGATATAAAAATTAATTAAGCATACTACTTTTTATTTACCATTCGTTGATGCTTCTTTTTACACATGTTAGACGCTGTTGGGGCCATCGAAGATACTGATGGAAGTGCTGACAGAGCACTTTTCAACGCTGCAGCTATGGCTAGAAATAATTGATATTTTTAATATTGCAAATATGAGCAATGTTTCACAATACAAGTATTTGTCAAGATGTATTTAAAAAAATCAGTAAAGACGAAAAAGACGGTGTTTTTCGCAGCACTTTTCATCATTTTGATTTTGAAATATCAAGAATGAAAAGTGAAGGAAAGAAAAAGTAAAATATACACATATAAAATTGGAAGTTAATTGATTTCCGATAGAAGCGAACGTTCGAATTTGATGAGATATGGCAATTTTTCGTTGCCGTCATTCGAATGTCAAGTTCTCCAAATTTCAGATTTTTCTATCGAGCCGTTTTCCAGATCATCGCGCGGATTCATGCGACAGACCGCCGGACCGCCGGACCGACAGACCGACAGACAGACCGACATTTTTCCAAAAACCTGTTTTTCGGATTCCAGAGGGTCGGAAACGTAAAGATTCGTTGGAATTACGAAATCCACTTCTCGACCGAAACCAATACTTTTCTTATATCACCATAGGTGATGAAAAGTAAAAATAACCAACCTTGTTCTAGATCTTTGTGAGTTACGAATTGAGATGTTCCTGGTTTTACACCAATGTCTTCAATTATTGCAATCTCTGGTTCTATAACTCCTTGCTTCCCATTATTCTGTGATAGCTCATCTTTTTGAATCCCATTATTTGCTGGACTCTATAGAAATTATTAGAGATAGGTAATTAATAAAATTCTATAAATTATTTTTTTTTTTTAAATCATTGTATAAAAATACAATCTGTAAATTATCGTTTGTAAAACTTACATCAGTTTCCTCCAATAATTTTTTACGTTTGGCAGTGGGGCTCTTATCAGTATCCTCGTCACTTAAAACCTAAATATATTGTAAATAATTTATTTGATAATTACTACTATGTCACGATTTTGATCAACAAGCATTGATAAATTTATCTTACCACTTCTGTATCATCATCGTTCTTCGTTTCCTCGTTTGCATGCATCCCATTTTTACTGGACTCACCTTCTGGTATGATTTCATAGCTAAGACGTTTTGGGGATTGAATTCCATCAATAGTCTTAAGTTTTTTATTCAACTTAACCAAAGAATCTATAACAATACAGGTAATGTATAGTATTTATCAATGAATAAAATTTTCTGGTCATTTATGATCAAATATTACCTGAAACAGCAATTACTTGTGCACTATAACACCTCCATCCACCCAGCGGTTCTTTTACTGAATCGTGCCATTCGATAACATAAATTTTGTCTGGATCTTCCTCATCATTTATGAACTTTTCATAATCAAAGTTTTTAATGTGATTGACATCAATTCCCGGCGTGTATTTTTTGTCATCTTCACTACCAATCCATTTTACCAATGCCAACAATTTTTTAGTTGAACTATTGAAAAAAAAAATGTAGTCATTAATAATGATTACAAATTTGTTTCAAATCTACCTTAATATTTTCAATTTATTCTATTTATTTAAGATTTATTGAATTTATTTAATAAATTTTAATCAACACAAAAATCAAGCAATACCATCAAACTACAATTTATAAATATAACCTCTATTTGTGCATTTTAAATATCATTTTTGACAAACACTATACTCAGGAGTAACAAATTATTTTAAACATTATACTTACCTTCCCATCGTACAAAAATATATTTTTTTATATTAATATATACTTTTGACAATTTTTATAGCAAAATTAAGATAAATTATTCTTATATAAAGTAAGGTAAAGTGGCCATTACTGGGACAGTGTAAAAAGTGTCAACTGGCTCAAATTGCTGTGATTATTTTGCGGCAGTACGGGGAAAATCCGCCAGGGGCCTCATGCGTCGGAAAGGGTGGAAGCTGGAACGCTATTCGTTGTTGATCACGTGGTTGCAGAGGCCACGTGATCAACACCTGTAACCACGTGATCAACAACGAAGAGCGTTCCAGCTTCCACCCGTTCCGACGCATGAGGCCCCTGGCGGATTTTCGCCGTACTGCCTCAAAATAATCACAGAGCTCTACACGGGGAGTATAGGGCAGTTGACCCACCTCTTATTCTTACACCGTGGGTAGAGCGTAGACTAGCATCCCGCCATTACCTAATTGTTCGCGAGTATAATCCTTCGCAACAACAAAAATCGATTTCTGTTTTGTTTATGAGGTTAGAACTCATCGACGATGTCTGAAAGAAAAAAACGTGGGCCTTATAAAAAATATTTGGAACATGGTAGCGATTATAGTGTCCCCAAACGTACTCGTACTTATTGGAATGCCAAAAACAGACAACGAAATCTTGATAACAGGTATTTGTTTATTTATTTATAATTCTTTACAACGTTTGATATATCTATTTTATTTTATTTAATTTAGCGGGGTTGCTGTTCATATCGATGACTTGAATCAGAATGATGTTGCTGAGGTTACAATTTTTATTTTTATTCTTATTCATATATAGATTAGAATCAAAATAATAATGTGCAGTCTTTTGTCTTCTAATAGCAAGTTGAACCAAGTTTAAACTGCAATGCTGGAACAAACGTCTATAATGCTGATGATTCTGATTCATCTGTCAGTATTGATGAGAATGTTTGTCCAGAGGAGTCTGCTTGTGATAATCCCTTACCGAACGTCATATTAGAGGATGAGGTATAAGATATTAACTACTTCAATCATATAACTTGTGTAAAAATGGAAAATTCACTACTGATTTTTTTTTCAGGAAAATTTTGTGGATGAAGGCTATTATAATTATTGCGACAGCAGCGAAGAACAAACTGATTCTGATCAAAGTGAAGATGATTGTGGAGATGCAGAAGAACCGATAATCGACCGAAGAAATATGGAGCCAGGATATGTACCTGATTATCAAGAAAATCACCATGAGGAAGATAACGATGTTCGCACGACAGAGTGCCTTGATAAAGACAAAAATGATGTTAAATATCCCAAACAAGTACTGTTGAGAACTTTATTAGTTCTCGCAGCTAAATTACGTAAAAATCTAGACAATGAAACAATTACATTAGTCACCAAATTAATTGATGCAGTTATTGATGTTCCTATAAATTTTACCTCTACATATCATTTTAAAAAAATTATTAACCAGCATACGATGCCATTGGAGATTCATCATTTTTGTCCCAACTGTCGAATTTACATTGGTAAAGAGTCACAGATTGTAAATGATGACATTGTCGAGGGTATAGATGATGACGAGCAAGTTATACATTGCCGTGAATGCAATGTCGATATAAATGTAAAAAACAATAGGCGATTAGGTCATATTTTTCTGTATTTGCCTTTAACACCACAATTGCAAGATTTTTGTGAGCGTCATCATGAAGATTTATCGTATGTAAAAAATCGTAAAAAGCAATGTTTATATGCGATCGAAGATATTTTTGATGGGGTTCTGTACAAAAATCATTTCTCAAACGATTCGTCAGAGGATATGATAAGTATTAATTTTAGTATAGATGGAACACCCTTGTTTAAGAGTTCTGTGACTTCGATAACACCCATTTTGTGCACAATAAATGAACTGCATCCTCAACAACGCAAACATCATATTTTTCTAACTAGTGTATTTTTAGGTTCTACCAAGCCTATCATGAATGAATATATTAAGCCTTTCGTTGAAGAATGTAAACTACTATTCGATGAAGGATTTGATTACAATTATGACGGAATTATGTATCGCAAGAAATGCCAAGTTTTGCTTGGAATCTGTGACTCTGTTGAACGCCCTGAACTCAGAGGATCAAAAACCTTCCGTGGACAATATGGATGTGGTTTTTGTAAACATCCAGGCGAAGAAATAGAAAAGGGCAACGGTCACGCAAGGATATATCCAATAAATGATAATGGTAACGCCTACGGGGAAGGATTGCGCTGTCATACAGAGACACTTGAGCATATTAATAACTTTGAGAAAGGTATGAAGTATCGTTCAGCGTTATGTGATGTGCCTAACTTTGACATTATTGACAACTTAGTTCCTGATTGGATGCACTGTGTTGCATTGGGAGTTTGTAGACAGTTCTTAAAATTATGGTTCGATACTAGTTACCATCAAAAAGAGTATTATTTAGGTAATCATCTTAAGTCAATTGATGAGATGCTTTTGTTTTTCAAACCATCCATGGATATCTCGCGGACTCCAAGAAAAATGTCAAAAGATAGGCTACATTTAAAGGCACATGAATTGGTGATATGGTTATTATTCTATAGTTTGCCTATATTGAGACTATTTTTACCGAGCAAATTCGTTCAGCACTGGAGTCTATTAGTAGAAGGTGTGTCGATATTATTGAAAACATCGATTATGGAGTGTGATGTTTATAACGCTCAACGAAATTTATTTAAATTCGTAATCGAAGTAGAAGAATTGTATGGTAAAGAACATTTATCGTTCAACGTTCATTTGTTAACCCATTTACCGCAAAATGTACTCAAGTGGGGTCCACTTTGGACACATAGTGCTTTCTGCTACGAGAATTTTCATCAATTTCTCAAGAAACTAGTGAAAAGTTCAAACTCTGCCGATTTACAAATATTAGATGCATTTCGTTCACAAATTGCACTCTTTAAATTGCAAGATTTGTATGAAGATCTTTTAACATTCCGTCAACATAAATTACTACACGAATTAACTGAAAAAAAAAAATTCCTCAGATATTAATCTCTGTAAACGGCGTAGGTTTATTAGGAAAATCAGTTTCGGCAGAAGAATTGTGTAGGGACCATTTTTTAGCATTGCAACGAATAAATGTTAACATCGATAAAGAGAGTTGCATT
This sequence comes from Tenthredo livida, assembly GCA_963992785.1. Lineage (NCBI taxonomy): Eukaryota > Metazoa > Arthropoda > Insecta > Hymenoptera > Tenthredinidae > Tenthredo > Tenthredo livida. Next base: position 7,483,734 of record OZ023069.1, on the reverse strand, counting down.
AAATATCATAAACGTGCTTTCATAAATAATGAACTCATTCACAGTGAACAATACACAAAAGTATCCAAAAGAAACAGTTATACTGTTTTATTAGTCAATAATGAAATTTTTGAAATTGAAACTTTTTTAGTAGTAATAGTAGACGACGAGACAAAATGTTTTGCTCTTGGAAAATATTTAATAAAACAGAAAAATAACTGGTTTCGGAACGTAAGATTAGAACACTTGTACTTCGTTAATTGTCAAGACAATTTAGCAGCTATAGAAGCAAAAAATATAGCGCAAAAAGTGACGAACTTACAATTTAAAAATAACGAAACTTCTGTAATTTGTAAGCACCCAAATAAATATGAAATGTTAACCTCAACACTCGCTTCCAATGGCGATAAAGATAAATAAAAAATATTGATATTCGTTTCGATAATTAAAAAAGTTGATTTTATAAGATTTTGTATTTCAATTTTTATTCATCAATACTTACTTTTATGAAGCTTGCACACAAAGAACTTAAAAATATGTTTTTATTAGAATGACTTTTCGCTTATTGTAATATTCGTTATATGTTTCATACTTAATTATTATTTTCATAAACAATAAAATTATATTCCACTATCACTAGCTTCAATAAGATTGTAACAAAATAAATACAATAAAACGTAATAAGTATTCAATAATTAATAAAAAAAATCTCAATTAGTATTTCTTCTATAATCTGGAGGTATATGTCGCATATATCGCACCCCTAAAACCACACTGTAACATCTCAAAAAATCTTGTTTCTTCAAAATCGCCATAAGACTTCATATAATAGCATTTACATTCATTTGAACGAAAATCCCCTAAAAATATATTTTTTGAGTTGTTACAACATTGTTCTAGGGGTGCGATATGTGTATGCATATATGCGCACATATATCCGGTATATATCTGACATATATGATACGCATATATCCAACATATATACCATCACATATATGCTTCGTATATATACAAGATATATACACTCAGGCATATATCCTATGCATATATGTAGTGGCAAAAATGAGTATATGTCACATACATGGATCGTATATGACACATATATCTTGACATATATGCTGAGATATATGCCGAGATATATCCCGACATATATATTTTTTTCGTGGGGGGACCTTCATGTAGAAGGACATTTATGGAGATTTACAAGTTTTGGTCACATAATTTGCTCATTTTACTCAAATTTTATTGTTCAGAGCATGTACATTCATAATTGTGAAGAATGCACTCGTATTTCCAGGGTGCGTATACTTACCCCACAGGGGTGCGCACAGTTACCCGCAATGCGGGTCAAGTGTGCGCATTCTGAGTTTTCTTAATTAATATTATTTTTTTCTTGAGTGTGACGTTTTTTTGTAAAACTGCTTTATCTATTGAATAGTCAAATAAATGCTTTATCTAACGAGTATGGGTTGTTTCTTCTAACCCTTATTGTCTGAGATTTACAACCCTCCAAAGAGCAAAGTGCGCACAGTTACCCCTAATGACTCTATTCTGATTATATGCGGATATATGCGATCACTTACTTCAGTGCATACATGCAATAAATATGGATAATATATGTTGCTCATAATTACTCATATATATTTCGCGTATATGTAAATATATGTGATCGCTTACTTCAATTCCCGAATTACATATATATGAGTAATATATGTTGCTTATAATTACTCATATATATTTCGCGTACATGCGAATATATGCGATCACTCACTTCAATATCTTGAACAATGATCGTGCATGCATAACTACCCACACGGAAATAAAATATATGCGGAAAATATATGTAACATATTCGTTTTTGGCCGAAAATTCAATATTTATATATTTGATATATATCTCGAATATATATCAACATAAATGTTGCGGCATATATGTCATATATATGTCGACATAGATGTCGACAATATCAAACATACATTGTTTACGGCCGACATATGGGCATTTCCAAATAAGCGTTCCCGGCGCTGGAAATTTTTTTTTTCAAGTTTTGTCGAAGCACATGGGTAATCCCGATGCCAATTGATTGATTGGGGTTAGAAGAATGTATTTTAACCAGTGTACCCGAAATTTGGCCTGAGCTATTTTTTCAAACAGCCATTTTCCAAAATCAAGTTACGTCATTTCAAGACCTTCCGAAAAAAACGCCGTAGGAAAGAGAATTGCAGTCAAAAGAGGGCTTGATTGGGCTTAAAATTTTCGTTTTTTAATCAAGAATCAGATGGTCCAAGTCGCATGAGTGTGCTTCTCTCTCGCTCTTTCCAGGGTCCGATCAAAGATGTACTTTTGCAGACTTGACTCGGAGTATACTGATCACTTTCGAAAAACCGCTATAAAAAAAATAATATTTCTCCAAAAGGGTCCTGCTTGAGTCCAAAATCTTCGTTTTTCAATCAAGAATCAGATGGTCCAAGTCGCATGAGGGTGCTCCTCTCTTGCTCTTGCCAGGGTCCGATCAAAGATGTACTTTTGCAGACTTGACTCGGAGTATACTGATCACTTCCGAAAAACCGCTATAAAAAAAATAACATTTCTCCAAAAGGGTCCTGCTTGGGTCCAAAATCTTCGTTTTTCAATCAAGAATCAGATGGTCCAAGTCGCATGAGTGTGCTCCTCTCTCGCTCTTGCCAGGGTCCGATCAAAGATGTACTTTTGCAGACTTGACTCGGAGTATACTGATCACTTTCGAAAAACCGCTATAAAAAAAATAACATTTCTCCAAAAGGGTCCTGCTTGGGTCCAAAATCTTCGTTTTTCAATTAAGAATCAGATGGTCCGAGTCGCATGAGTGTGCTCCTCTCTCGCTCTTTCCAGGGTCCGATCAAAGATGTACTTTTGCAGACTCGACTCGGAGTATACTAATCACTTCCGAAAAACCGCTATAACAAAAATAACATTTCTCTAAAAGGGTCCAGTTTGGGCTCAAAATCTTCGTTTTTCAGCCACTTTTCTGAAAACAGTCGGAAAAGTTTGAATTCTGTTTGGTAAAATCGAGCTTGCATTTTGGAAACACTAAAAAGAGCGCACTCTCGCAGCTTTCTCACGCTTGTTGTTCGTGGAATGAGGAAGATTTTGAGCTCTTACACGACTTTTTCGAAGCACAATTATGTTTGCTATACAGCTTTGAAGAAAATGTTGTTGGTGATTTGCTCCGGAAAACTGCGATTTTCGGCACTTGGACGGCCTCTGGTGGATTTTTGGTGATAGGCACACTTTTAAAAAGTGTTTCGGAGTGTTGCGCCGTCATTGTTTTACAAAACTGAACACCCCTGCAAATATTGGTGCCAGAAAATTGACCGTCATCTGACATACCCCTCACATCATAAGGTGGGAACGCTTAATTGGAAATGCCCATATATGTTGTTAAATGCGACATATATGTTGCATATATTTTATTTCCGTGCGGGTATAATTTCAAAGAAGTCATGCATCGTCCATTATGTGGTATATATGCCGAATATATGTTGATACATATCTGAAAACCGTCTTAGTTTTTAACACAACTTAACGACAAAGAGTGCGAAGAGCAGTGGGAACTTGTACGTAACTGCTTCATCGGGATGGTGTAAGGAGCCAGAATTGACCGATGGATATGTATATTGTTTGTAAATAATATATATATATTAATGTTATGTATATTACAATATATAATATGTAACATATACATTATTTATAAAAAATATACATATCCATCGGTCAATTTTCTCCTCTTTTCAATATATGTTGTTTATAAGTTACGTATATACAACTTATATGTCACACATATATATATAAACATATATACGAAATAGATCATTTTTGGCCGCTTTAAATATATATTGTTTATAAGTTACGTATATTTGAATTACATTATTTATATATACCTGTATATATATATTATTTATAAAAAATATGTAAGTTATATATATGTACAGGTATGAATTATTATTTATAATAAATATGTATATTTATTATAAATAATATATATATACACGTACATATAACTAATATAACTCGAATATACGTGACTTATAAACAACATACCGTGACTATTCGTGGATGAGCGACATGCCTAGAACCGAAGATACCCGACAGGTACGCCTTATTATATGCAACTGAAGATACATCTGTAGATATAGATATACTTCATGACGCATTAGCGTCGAGCTGTCAAGCTGTCATCTGCTGTACAGCCTCTATGTGCATTTGTCGCGATGTTTGTAGGTTATTATTACTGTAGGTTGACGCGGATCAGTGATGAATCGCAATAATTAGGTGTGATTAAATTAATTTGATCTGCCAGCCTGCCGAAGCAATGATATCTAATAGGTTAGAGTGTCTCCTCCTACACCGTAGATGTGTTTCGCCTCACCGTAAATAATGTTTTGCCTAACCGTAAATAATGTTTCGCCGTATCAGTGATCTACGTGGCAGCAAATCAATGGAAACAGGTAAATTTTATTATAATAACTCATTGCAGCCACAATTTTCGATAATCAACGTGATTAATTGACAATGGTAATTATACTCTGTTTGTGAGCACCCTCAGGTAGTCAATTTCTGCGGTCCACAAGTACAGCACCTGCATGAACACTGGCATCAACTTCCTACTTCCTTGCCATCATCTTTCCTGCTCGGTATACCAGAGATCACCATCACAGGAATCCCAAGACGCGCATCGCAATGACTCTGCAGCCTAGACGAGCAGGATTACATTGTGAAATTTTTTTTAACAAAGGCAGATAACATACTTCAACACTCATGTAACGTAATTTCTTAAGACAGACTTGTTGCATATCCAACTACGAACTCACAAGTTCTTTCAGGCCAGTGTTACAAATTAAATTAGTTTCACAACACAGGATGCAGAATATTTTATATGCAAGTTGTTTATTCAGTATTATTATTTTCCTATGATAGTACACATTAATTCAATTCATCACAAATTAACAAATGGACCGAATAAAAGATTAAGATCAGTCAACAAGTACGCAAAAGTTGAAGTCTGTAGGTCAACTCAAAGTACTGCCCACAGGGCACTGAATTATGAACAAGTTGTATATAAGGTGAACACGTTGTGTATAAGGTGAACAAGTTATGTATAAGGTGAACAAGTTGTGAACGAGTTGTCTGCAAAAAATTTCCGATAGAACGATAATAGAATCCGGATATGACAGAGAACAAGGACTGGCAAGGAGCCACAACGTGCTGAGCTGTGGACAAAAGCGAGTGTAAATATTTTTAAACGGTAATTATATCTTACTTATCTACATCAATAAAATTGGTAAGTCTTGATCCAGCGTGTGCCCATTTACGATTGCATTTTGTTAATTGGCTTACATTAATTTGAACTTGTAATAAAAATTTACAGAATTAATAATCCACGTGTTCGAGGGTCACCTCCATTTTTCTATTTCATCACATGAAATACGTTTAATTTCTCCGACGAGTTGAGCCCAAACGTTGAAACGATAGTAGTTACTAGCTAATGAATACACTCGGACCCCACTTATTTGACCAACTCGGGACCGGCTACCTCCAGTTATTTGACCGAAGTAGGGGTCCCCACTTTCCGTCTTAGAATGGCAGCCGCTCCTGCGCAGTTGTACATGCGCAATCCCACGCTAGTTCAGACCCGAAGGTCGTAAGACTTTGTCTCAATAGTGGGGATAGAGGGAGTCAAATAACTGAGTCTGAACTCCGTCAAATAACTGGGGCCGTCAAATAACTGGTGGTCAAATAAGTGGGGTCCGAGTGTACTGTTCTACAGATGTATAACAATACAGCTGACAACTGTACCTTAACGAAGCTGCTCAAAATGTCCGCCGCCGCAGTCGATGCACTCCTGTAATCTATGACGATAATTTTGTATGCAGTTTCTTATTTGTTCTGGAGATATGTTGGCACATATCTCCAGCACTCTTGCCCACAAGTCATCAAGGTTATCCAGGGGGTCTTCGGCATATAATTTATTCTTGATCTGCGGCCATATGAAACAGTCCATTGGTGTTAAGTCTGGCGATCTTGCAGGCCACCTGATGGGCCCGTGACGACCGATCCACCTGCCTGGGAAACGTCCGTTTAAGAAGTTCCGTACGGCCAATGTGGAGTGGGCAGGAGCACCATCTTGTAGATACCACATAGGGCCGTCAAGCTATTGGTGTAATTGTGAGATGACTACAGATTCGCACTAGTTATCATTTATTAAGTATTATTCATTTTAATGGGATTAATAACTTTGTATGTTTTAAAACGTACGTTCTGTTCGATGATGTTAAGGTCTGCACCCACATCATGTTCCAACATGTCCAGGTATCTTCCACCGTTTAAATTACCATTGATGACATGTATTATCAGAGTCTCTCCGCACACAGCCCCATAAAGATTTAATTTCATAGGATACTGTGTACGGGACTCAACGAACTCATGAGGATTTTCTCTTGACCAGGAACGCACGTTTTGCCGATTTGGTGTACCACAAATCTGGATGGTACACTCATCGACAAAACAAATCCTACCCAACATTCCGGGATCAGCATTGAGTCGTCCCAACATGTTGTTGCAGTATTCGTTTCGCATAATTATATCTTCCGCAAAAAGTTTCTGATGTACCCTGATTTTAAATGCATAGTACTTTTCAGCACGCAGAACCTTCCATACGGTTGATTGGGCCAGATGGGTTTGTTGAGCTATCTTGGCAGTGCTCGTGCGGGGATCTATTTCAGCACTCGCACATATGAAAATCTTCTGTTCCAATGATAGAGCTCTGTTCGGGTAAGACACTTTTCGATCAGCCTTTGCCACACTCCCGGTAGCACGAAACCGATTATAAATACGGTTCACCCACGAATGATGAGGTACCTGCCGACCAGGGTTTTCTATTGCAAATTTTCTGACTACCTGTCGTGCACTTAGGCCTGACGCAAAGTCAACCACACATTTAATACGCTCCTCGTCCGTGTAAATATAATTCGGCATAGTTTAAATGATGTTGTAAGATCTTTTTACAACACAAATTTGAACTATTGAAAAGATACACAAAACACTGACAATCAGTGTATATTCAATTGTAAATGCAATTAGGTCGTAGTAGTGCATCTTATCATTCCATGGATTTTCATAACTCATTGATTTCAAATGTATGAAAATGAATCCAAATAGTATATTACATACCTGGGGCTTTCTTATTTACTGCCCGAGGAGTGTATACGATTTTTCGCATCTACGAAGCCGAAAAACGGGAACTTCGTTCCGCGAAGCGGAACGAAAGTTGTCGCTTTCGGCCCGGAGGTGAGAAAAATAATGAATTAATTAGTTAATAATTAATCACCTATTTCATTTCAGTAACTCGTCAAGGAAATTATAGTGCTTGATTACTTATCTAAAATTTTAATTCATACAAATTTGTATAAATTAAAATTAAGATTAAAGCAGACTGCTTTACTTGGATTTAATTTAAAAATAACAATCACTTACCCAAAAACTTACTTTACATTTAATTGTATGTTTTCCCAAAAGTTGTAGATGCCTTATTTTCTATGTAACAAGATATCGAGAAGGGGGGTACTCACTATATGCTTGGTTAGTCGTTTCATTCTCAGCATCCATATAAAATTTTATGCACTTAAGGAATAAAGTGCGTACTTTATTCCTGACTGCGCGCATTAACAACGCCCTTTCTGCCCTTGGATGCATGAAATATCGTATGAAGTTTAAGTTCGGTAAAGCATTATAAATTGTAGCAGATTGATAGGTCATACTACAGTTCAAGACTATTCAAATGCAAATTACATTACATTCGTTTGACATTAAAATTCGATTCTTTATACTTGAGGAAATCTCTGTGGGTAACACAGTCAGACGTGTTTCAATTTCAGCTGAATTAGTGCTGTTCTACAATTACACCTGTTGTTATAATTATTACAAAAATGCAATGATTATGTAGAGCAATGTTAGAGCTACAGCTGATGTACGCCAGTGACTCAAGTGAGCAAAAATGGCTCAAACAGATAAAAACAAGCATCCTGTCCTATATGAACTCAAAAGCAGCAGGGCCTCAGAACTCGACGGTACTTTGGCCGGCAACGGAGTTGGAGATACAAATCAAGATCAGTGAGTGTCCTGAAAACCTACCCACCTCGTCAACGGGCGAAAGTAGTGGTGAAATGCCTATAGTTGAGGATAACCAGCTTCTATAAGCGACAATGCATGAGAATAGGAGTTACTGTCTACAAGAGTGAGGTCATCGATTAGTGAGCGTCCTGAAAACCTACCCACCTCGTCAACGAGCCAAAGTGGTGGTGAAATGCCTATAGTCGAGGATAACCAGCTTCTACAAGCAACAACGAGTCAGAATAGGAGTTACTGTCCTCAAGATTGAGGTCATCGGTTACGGATCATCTTACTATCATACTGGATAATATTTCAGAAATCGAGACAAATTGCGATATTCTGGCGTATGTAGATAATACTTGCGCCCTCTTTGAGGTGGAAGAATGGGAAGTACGGAATACTGGCGTGGGGAGCTGTATGAAGCACGACAACAAGACAGCTGGAAACCAACCAACCATGAGAGGGACAATAGTGCAGGGATGCAAATTAACATGTTGTCCTGCAAACTGGCAGAAGAAGCTATCACGACGTGGCAGCAAAGGTCTTTGACGAGTTGCCAATAGATATGAAGCTGGATATCTGCGCCGAAGCAGACTTGTATTACAAAAACAAAAAGATAGGCAGATCACAGAATAGTTAAAACGAAGCACTGAGCATGTATTAACTGAGCTGACCCTTTCTACTTGAAGACATGGATAGATTCAATAAAAACAACAGGTATAATTGTAGAACAGCACTAATTTAGCCGATAGTGTTGATTTTTTTATAAATTATATTACAGTTGACATAAATTTATACTCATGTGTAACTGCCTACGGCCTCACTATGAGCCTATTGTAAAAACACAGTTAAAGCATACTTCACTGATTCAAAAAGATTATAACATGAGCATGTTCTATTGGGATTAACCTTAAGATATACAAAAATATATGTGTAATAATTATACTGTATTTAATTCTTATTGTTAATTTGATTTATTTAATTTGCTTCAATTTTATATTTTTATTTTAATTCTTATTATTTAATTCTTTCCATTCATATTTCTGTAATTATCTAAGGTCGTCTTTAGAACATTTATTGGATAACTCTTGGCTGACTGATCTTAATCTTTTATTCGGTCCATTTGTTGATTTGTGATGAATTGAATTAATGTGTACTATCATAGGAAAATAATAATACTGAATAAACAACTTGCATATAAAATATTCTGCATCCTGTGTTGTGAAACTAATTTAATTTGTAACACTGGCCTGAAAGAACTTGTGAGTTCGTAGTTGGATATGCAACAAGTCTGTCTTAAGAAATTACGTTACATGAGTGTTGAAGTATGTTATCTGCCTTTGTTAAAAAAAATTTCACAATGTAATCCTGCTCGTCTAGGCTGCAGAGTCATTGCGATGCGCGTCTTGGGATTCCTGTGATGGTGATCTCTGGTATACCGAGCAGGAAAGATGATGGCAAGGAAGTAGGAAGTTGATGCCAGTGTTCATGCAGGTGCTGTACTTGTGGACCGCAGAAATTGACTACCTGAGGGTGCTCACAAACAGAGTATAATTACCATTGTCAATTAATCACGTTGATTATCGAAAATTGTGGCTGCAATGAGTTATTATAATAAAATTTACCTGTTTCCATTGATTTGCTGCCACGTAGATCACTGATACGGCGAAACATTATTTACGGTTAGGCAAAACATTATTTACGGTGAGGCGAAACACATCTACGGTGTAGGAGGAGACACTCTAACCTATTAGATATCATTGCTTCGGCAGGCTGGCAGATCAAATTAATTTAATCACACCTAATTATTGCGATTCATCACTGATCCGCGTCAACCTACAGTAATAATAACCTACAAACATCGCGACAAATGCACATAGAGGCTGTACAGCAGATGACAGCTTGACAGCTCGACGCTAATGCGTCATGAAGTATATCTATATCTACACATGTATCTTCAGTTGCATATAATAAGGCGTACCTGTCGGGTATCTTCGGTTCTAGGCATGTCGCTCATTCACGAATAGTCACGGTATATTTGAAAGCGGCCAAAAATGATTCATTTCGTATATATGTTCATATATATATATGTGACATATAAATTCTCGAATATATATTTTTCCATGTGGGGTTCGGGATCGTCTGAGCGGTTTTATTGTTTCATGTTTTCTACCGTGAGTTATTTCTGTATCCGAGTCTTCTGATGACCACAGGATTTCCTGTGAGGGGAGTCCCATTGATGTTCCCTGTGTCTTTGGCATTTTGATTGGTGTGGGATTTGTCGAATTGTCGGTATCTTGTCTAGGACGCCGTGGGAATTGATGTGCTATTTTTCTGCGTTTATTTATTTCGGTTTCCGCGGTACCTGACTCTGACCGAAGGCGTTTGCCGTCTATGGGTAAGGCTTGGATTACCTCGGGAGGAGGGTTCCTTGATAGTGCGTCTGCGTTTGCATTTGTTCTTCCTTTTTCGTAAACTACAGTGTACGTATATTCGTCAAGTATTAATCTCCATCGCAGTAGACGCGATGTCGGGTCCTTGGTGTTAGTTAACCACAGTAGCGGTTTATGGTCTGTTACGAGTGTAAATTGCCTTCCGTATAAATATGGTCTGAAATGTTTTACAGCGGCAATGATGGCTAATAGTTCTTTGTCAGTTGTTGAGTAATTGATCTCCGCCTTTCGAAGGGCTCTTGATGCATAGGCTATTGGTAAGTGCTCACCAACTTTACCTTGGCTAAGGACCGCACCGATGGCAAAATTTGATGCGTCCGTTGTCAGTACGAAGGGTTTTGTAAAATTCGGATATTGTAAAATGGGTTCCTTTCAAAGACTGTCCCGTAAGGTTTCGAATGCCGCTTGGTGTTCGGATGTCCAAATAAAAGAAATATTTTTCTTCAGCAGGTTATTGATAGGTTTCGCGATTCTAGCTAGATTAGGGATGAACCTACGATAGTATCCGATTAGTCCCAGGAATTGTTTGATTTGTTTAGCATTCCTAGGGATCGGGTAATTCTTGATGGCTACTATTTTATCAGGATTTGGTTTCACTCCATCCTGAGCAATGATATGGCCTAGATATGCTACCTCCGTTCGTAGGAACTCACATTTTTCTGGTTGAAGGGTTAGTCCTGCGTTTGATAGCTTTTCCATTAACTTTCTGAATCTTACCGCGTGTTCTTCCAATGACCTTGCGTAAATAAATATGTCATCTAAATATACGAAAATCTCGTTGCCTTGCAATCCTGTGAGCACCTGGTCCATAAGGCGTTGGAAAGTGGGGGGCGCGTTTTTCTGGCCAAAAGGCATTCGGGCGTACTCAAAGTGTCCATGCGGTGTTGAAAAGGCTGTTTTAAGTGCGTGATCGGGATGCATAGGTATTTGGTGAAACCCTGAGGCTAAATCGAGTGTTGTGAAATATTTCGCGGATCCTAGTTGGTCCAGAATGTCTATGATGTTTGGTAGGGGGTATGCATCTCCTATGGTTTTTTCATTCAATTTACGGAAATCAATTACCATGCGCCATTTTTTATTACCTTGTGCATCTGGTTTTTTCGGTACGACCCAGACAGGTGAATTGTAAGGAGACGTGGAATGTCGGATAATGCCCTGATCGAGGAGTTCAGTCACTTGTTTTTTAATTTCGTCTTTGTGAACCTGTGGGTGTCGGTATTGTTTCGTGTATATTGGTATGTCATCTGTAGTTGGTATAGTGTGACTGACTACTTGGGTGTACCCTAGTTTATCACCCGGTAAGAAAAATAGGTGATTATATTCAGTTGTGAGATCGATTATTGACTGTTTTTCCTCTTCGTTTAGGTGATCTAGTCTTAGGTTTTCTCTAAGGGTGTCCAGGCGTTTCGCATCATGATTAGTTGAGGTTCGAAGTGTCTGTAGGTTTTTATCAATGTTAGTACCGCGATGGTCACGTGTAACCCGATTTGCTTCGCTGTAAGCTATGTGTGAATCTGTGTTTGCTGCAGGTTCGTCTACCTCTTCTAGAGTTACTACAGGTCGTCCTATGTCTACAGCTGTTTCGCTGCAATTTATGGCATAAGCATATGCCAAACCTCGTCTATTCGTTACGAGAGCATTGCCTAGTAGGATATTTGGGCCTAAGTCTAATTTGTTAATTATTCCTGTTTTTGGTGACAATTTTGTTACTTTCAACGCTATTACTACCGCAGTTCGGGCAGGAATTGATATGATATCCTCATTAAAAATTCTTAGTATTCTGTTGTTGGGAGAGGTCACCGTATTCGTTGAAAAAGAAATTGTAGCGTCTTCGTTACGTAAAAATGTCATGCTTAATATCCCTGCCTCTTCAATGGGGAATGAATCATCTACCATATGGAACTCGTGGGTATTGTTACCGACTTGGACATCCATTGCTCCCAAAGTCTCTGTTGTGTCATCTGTAATGCCTATTATTTTGATTTTGTCGGGTCGCATACGTGTATCATCTCTTACCGCGCCGCGCTTTACCATGTTTATATCGGCTCCAGTGTCAATAAGGAATGTAGTGGTTTCGTTCATGAGTTGCGGAGTTGATACCTGAGTCTTGGGCGTGTGCAGAGAGGACGTTGTTAATACTCGACAAGTGTCGACATTAGCACCGTGATTTCGATAAGATAACGGGATTGTACCTGTGTTTTGTGAGAACAGTTGATTGGTTTCAAAACATAAAGTCATATCTTCAGATCGTAAAAAGCCTGCGCTTAAAATTCCGTCTTCTTTAATCGGGAATAAATTATCTACCAAATGGAACTCATGCCGTGTTCCGAAAAATTCCAGATCGATGCTTCCTAGAGTTTTTACAAATCCTTCACCTATTCCCCAAATGTTTCGCGTGTCCGTTGGTGTGAAACGAGTGTCTAGTGAGATGACTCCGACTTGAATTACGTTAATATTTGCACCCGTATCTACTAAAAGTGAGGCAGTTTTTTCCCGAACTTGCTTTGATTCAATGAGAATTACTGGTGAACCGAGAAGTGATCTTTCATCATGCCCGGACGCTCTTCGTCGACTCGGGATGTCGCGGCGTCCGTGCGAAATTCCCGCTGCTCGTTTAAATCGTCATTAGTTTGTACTGCGTTACCGCCTTCCGCAACATTTATCTGCGCGTTTCTTTGCTGATTGAATACGTGCTGACCAAAATTTCGGCTATTATAGTTACGATTGCTGCTATTGAATCGGTTGTCCGGTCGTCCGCGTGGATTATCATTCCATTGTCGGTTATATGGTTGCGCGTTACCTGGTCCGCGGTTGTTCTGTTCGCGTTGATTGTATTGTGTATTCTGAGGATTGATACTGGGAATGTCGGATGGGGGATTTCCTTGATTCTGTGGTGTCCGCACGCGGCATTCATCAAATGTGTGACCAATTACTTTGCAAAACGTGCAGTACTTGCCGGCACGTTCTCTGGGTCCACAGATGTCAATGGTATGGCCTGACCTTTTACAATAATTACAGTAGGGTCTATCTTGAGACTCTGGTCTCGAATTGCGTTTTGGATAATGTTTGTTTACATAGTCTGGCATCAGGTTGACCTCGTGAGACGGTCTTAAGGTTTTTCTTTCGTCTACGAACTTTTCAAATCGTATTGCTAGATCTATAGCTTCGCGTAATGTCCCCGGCTTTTCGTAGGTTACTCTTATTTCGAGTTCGTCTCTCTAACCTTTCATGAATGATCGACCAGCTAGATCTTTTATGAATTTATTTGTCATAACGACGAGCTCTGGATCATCTGAATTTCCGGAGATTTCTAATGCCGTCTCGACGAGTCTTTCCATCCGCATACCGTATTCTAATACACTCTTGTCCCGGTTCTGCACTGCTCGCGTGATTTGCGCCTGTACGTCCGGTAATAACTCCTTCGGCTTATATGCCCGCTTTAAGTCTTTTAATAGGTCATCCAGCGAGGTTAAACTCGTTTTTTGTATATACTTTTCTGCGGCGCCTTCTATTTTTAGGAATACGAGATTTGTAAATAGTGGCAAATCTCGCGCCTGAATTGATTGTTTAATACTTTCGACTTTTCGAATAAATGAATTTACTGGCATGTTAGTGCCATTGAAATTTCGTATTAGACTTATCACCGCTTACAGTGACAGATACGGGCAGTTAGTGCTCCCGGCGTTAGACTCTTCACCTTGAGATATTTTTACTATAATTCCTACGCTTATAATAACCTATCTAAGACTTACAGAATTGTGAGCACTACAAACGTTGATCTGCTTAGCTGCATCCCGAGGTTGCAGTTCAGGAATATGATGAATCCGGAATGGGTCTGCGCAGGGTGAGACGTGTCCAGGGGTCGCAGAGTCGACACTTCGCTGAGCGTTCGTAGATACGTAGATTATTTTCTTCGTAGAGATTCGTAGATTAGTAGATTCGTAGATTACTTTCTTTGTAGAGATTCGTAGATTATTTTCTTTGTAGAGATTCGTAGATTATCGAAACAAGGGTGCAGAACGAACGGTAAGAGGAAATTTTAAGATGTGCACGATATCACTGTAACTCGATAACTATAGAACTGTTCACTTTTAAACCGTTTATACATCTTGTGTTTGATTCACTGATTTGGGCGACAGATACATAGCCCTTGAGAAGTTGTAATTTTCCCTTCGAGAAGAGAGGTTCCTGCTTCTACCACTTGTGACGTAAATCAGGAGTTTCGCTAGGATTGTAGCTTTGTTGAGTTCTATGAGTTCGTACCTCGTTTTTACATCCAAAGATAACCGGTTTTAAGTGGTAGATGATTTTTGCACTATAATAGACCGGTAAACGAGGGGTTCCGCTGCCACCAATTTGTTATGTCACAGTGGAGATCGGTGGTGAAAGTTGGTGGAAGTTGATGTAGATTGACGTAGCATGATGTTTATTGAAGTAAAATAGATTTATTTAGATAATCCGTATAGTCGGTGGTTCTAATAGTTGGTACTAGGAGTTGGTTGGTCGCTTATTAGGTTACGAGATAGGTAGTGTGAAATGGGAATAAGTAGTCACGAAGTGAGTGGTTTTAGATTGGAATTGGTAGTAAGTAGTGGAGATGAGGCGTGGAAAAGGTAGACTCGGTTTTGAGAGGGGGTTTTGGGCGAGTTGCACATCCGGTGTCCGTGTGCAACTCGCGTGATTCTGGCGGAAAGCGAGGATCAGGTAATTTAATGATCAGGCGAAAGGAAGTGATGGATCGGGTGGATGTTGGGGCAACGGAGTTGCGACGTAACATCTGAGTGTGAATTAGCGTAGAAATTTTATGATATAAGAACTATATTACAACTGCAGTTTTCTTTTTTTTTTTTCAGACAATCATAACAAAGAAAAACGCGTTTAGTCAACTGACAATGAAACTAAAAAAAAAAACGTACTACTAACATGCTATGCAATCAATGGCTGATACTTACATATGATGCAACTAGCTTTTTCTGAGATGATGAAACTGTGATACCACTTGAGCGGGCCTCAGATTCTTTGTGGCCTGTGCCACTGCCACTAGCCTGAGTTAGATTTTCAACAGTAGGTTGTAAACTGCAAAGATTTTCCTCGCTTAGGCAAATATCATCACCCTCCAAGATGATTGTTGGTAGTTCGCCATCGTGACAGACATTCATTGAATTGGCTAGAAATGCATGAAAGTTGGTAAATAGGCAGGTATAAGAAAATATGCGGAGCTGACCAAATAGATTTTTGAACTACGTGTTGAAAATAATGTTCATGAAAGGAAAATACACAAAGTAGGAAGCATGCAAACATAGGGATGCCTACCATTGAAGTCCATCACCGCTACCACAGTGGTTGTGTTTTGTTCAGACTGAAATGTTTTCAAACATTGGTCCTTTCCCTGCTTCGATTCTGCCTTGGTTTTCAACTTCAAAAAGCGAAAATGAGACTTACAGTAGTAAACGAACAGTAACAAAAGAGCCCCACAAATGACACATTAAATAATAATCAAACGATTGGTATCACAAGAGTTCATGAACCTACCCATGATTGTCGTTGAGTGTGGAAGCGAATCTGCTGGCCTTCTGTTGGTATGAGTCTTCGAATAGTACTCTCTGGCATATGTTCCAGCGCAAATTGATCAATATCTGCTTCTGGGAATGACAAGGACATGGTTTCGATACCTCCTGACAAGACCAGCTAATCTTAGCGTTCACGTTCGAAACAGTGTATCTGTGCGTTACCTATATGACACAACTGATCTCAGCGCTTGCCATAGAAGCAGCCCATCGATGCGCTTTCCGCTGAAACAAAGAATCATAGGGTAACTGGGAAAAAACAGCTTATCTGTCAATTTTTTGTATTTTGAGATAAGTTACTCAATATGATTGACACACTGTGATTAACATTTTGGGATAAGGTACCCAATATGTTTAATACACTGTGATCACCATATCGGGTAACTTATCTCTATATACTCAAAATTGACAGATGAGCTATTTTTCCCAGTAATACTATGATTCGTTGTTTCTGCGGGAAGCGCCAAGATGAGCTGTTTTTGTGGGAAGCGCCAAGATCAACTATTTTGTATAGGTAACGTGCAAATATGCTGTTTCAATAGTGAACGCTAAGTTAAACTAGTCTCGTTAGGAGGTATCGGTAAATAAAAAAAAAAATATGCTTTAATGGGGTTCTGTTGCGAGATACGATAAGAGGTTCTTTAGATGTGGGTGAACAAATTAGCGAGAGAGAAGCCTAGGATGAGTGACTGACGGGATTAATGTTTAAGAAAAGCCTTACACGGGGTTTTATTCGTATTTTACTCAAAAACTCGTGTCTTTATTAAATTCTCACGATGAGATATGTACAGATATGAAGAGATTTGAGCACGAGGCCGATAGATAATATACAATGTTTCCCACAGGGAGATCTGAGACATACTGATATACATATGGACTTTGATTTAGTCCGCAGGAATACACATATACATATACATTGAATAGTTCTAACGCTCGGTGCGCAATAATAAGTTGAGACTTCGATTTGAGGCAGGTAAACACTGCACGATGGTGTGTGTGCTCTCGATATAGACTGGCCGTCCAGCTGATCTAAGCGATCGATTATATTTTGCCCGAGCAGGTTCAATTTATCTAAGGTTGCAGTATCGGCAGGCCGATCGATAATAAACGTTATTTGCAAACGTACTACTTTCACAGAAAATGATTTGAATCATATATAAATTATATTATTATTATCCGTTAAAGACTTATCGCCTTGGTGTAGGCATGTAGTCAAATCCTGGTTAATAATCTTAATAATCCGTAAAATTCCCCTTCTAGCTCCTGAATTTATCGCCTTTTTACTATTCCCAAATAATTATTAATTCCTTTTCTAATTTTTTTAAATTAATTAAGAATTATTAAATTAGCTTTTATTTATTTAGGTCTTTATTTCTTTCTTTTCGATTCGGTTTCGAAGCACACTTCCGCTCTTTGATTATTTCTGCACGTGCTCAGGCCCGTATCATGATTTTAGAATCCGATGACATCTACTCCTTAAAACCTTTTAATGCCTTCTCAACACCCGAATTAAATTGTTTGAAGGTTTAATAATTCATTATCACTCCTCAAACCCGTTTGGACAGAACAAGAACACTTATACACCAGCCATCATAATCGCCCCAGAGAAAAACTTTACTCCTAGCCAAGTAGAGAGTTTCCCGGATCAGCAATTATGATGTTGGCGTGTCCGACTCGCGCAAAGGCCACCACTGGACTCATATATAAATTATATATAATTATATATAATCTTTTTTCCCCGGGGTTGGATCGATCACATACGGTAATCTCGATATTTTAGCTCGAAAAATGCTAGAAGTTGAGGCTGTATGAAACTAAAAAATATGTAACCCTGAATGATAAGAAGTTAGGTTACACACGCGATGGCAATTCTTACATACCACCCTCAGTTCAGTGCTTGATTCTTACCTTTAAACCTGTGAATGACATCCAGTTCCATCCCCCATTCCTCCTATATGCGACTCACCTTTTCCATTATATATATTTTTCCACTTGATTGAATTATGCACTGCACTTTAGTAGAAAACTGTTGACGCTAACGCTATAACGCCATGATCACGCCATGATGCTACGACTATGATGCCGCCGGCGCGCGCAACAGGTCGCAGACCTTGTCAGCTAGCGCGCTCGCTCGGCTACCGACGTGACTTGCTCTCATGACGAGATCTGGCAACCGGTTGTCACACAGGCATAGTAGTTTGCTAGGACAGCAATTTTGAGTTAGCAAGAAACACTTGTGATTCTAACAATCGTACCCCAGCTAATGGAACAAGATGAAATGTTGCATCAGCAAACAGGCTTGCTCCATTGACAAATTAAGCGTCAGCAAAGCACCGATAGCTAATACAGCAATTTTATTTCTCTACGTGTACTGTGCTTTATTTCCAAGAGCCGCGGTGGCTCGTGGACAAGAGCTCAGGCTACGAATCGATAGATCGTGAGTTCGAGTCCCGCCGGCACCACTGAAATAAAAATTTTCATGTGCATTTACCGCGGTTCTGGTGGTTTGGATCCCACCCAAACAAGTAGAGCCATCGGAGTGCTGAGTTGGGACGGAACCGGTTCGTTCAGGTTCTATTCCTATTGTTGACAGCCTGCGAGGAGATTCCCTAGAGTAGTAGCAATCTGAGCGAGCTCGTGAGAGTCGGCCTCACTTACAAAAATTTTTTTTTTTTTTGTTGTTTAATATGTAAACAGGAAGAGGGAAAAAGGGCGATTTAAAAAGGGAGATTTGGTGAGCAACGCCGTTTGAACTTTGTACAGAAGCTTAAGATATATAGAGCAAGGTAGGAGTTTTCTTATGAATTTTTCCTAATTTCGCTCAAATATAGATCATATTGAAACTGACTATTTTTCCTCATCAGCCTAAAAAAGGTGACGTCTGTGAAAAAAGATATTTTACCGCAAAATTTTCCGGCTTCACTATATAGGGGTAGAAATACCGTTTTTGGCCACTTCTGATTTATAATGTAACTGTATTTTTGGAATGTTTTTTATACTAATTTGAGCCTACAGTTGCCAAAAAACGTACGGTTGCCATAAACGGTTTTTCTACCCTAACGCAAAATTTTTTTCTCTTTTCTTTTGAATCCTCAATAATTGTTTAAGGGTAGTAGATACTCAAATCTGAGTGCTAAAATTTGAAAAAAAAAAAACGATTTTCGGTTTTTTACGTGAAAGAGTTATTTGAACCCTTATCTATACATACCGTGAATATTCGTGGATGAGCGACATGCCCAGAACCAAAGATACCCGAACAGGTACGCTTTATCATATGCGTACCTGTTCGGGCATCCCCAGTTCCAGGCATGTCGCTCATCCACGAAAACTCACTGTATACAAATCCTTGAGCCGAAAAATTTTTTATTATGCCCCGTTCACTCAATAAAACGTATAATGTTACAGTAGAAGTTCCGAATTTTCATATATTTCGGTTATTGCTATTTCAATTTGTGAAAATAAGTAACTTGACATGCATTTTTCCATCAAGCTACCACACTCAAGTGATTCACGTGAGATGTGGTTGGCGTTGACGGCGATGCAGTTCTTGAATCTATAATTTTTGTTGACGGCGTGAGATGGCAATCGTGTTTGACCAGCACACGGTGTGTGTAACGAAAAATAATTTTTTTTTAAATAATAAAAAAATAATTAAAAATAATTGAAAACAATAGATAAATAAAAAACCAAAAATAAAAATGAATAAAAATAATGGAGAAATATTTTTTTTTAAATCACTGCTACGCTGTGAGAAAACATTCTAGTAACTCAGTTTTTTACAGTTGATTAGTGTTATTTTGATAGATAGTTCATGATTTTTCCAGATTTTATGTCCTTCGCTGAACAAAAATTCAGTCCATCGAAGAAAAAGTAGTTGTCGTAGGATACAGGTTGCTGCGTTACATAAAATTTCTTCAAATTCGTAGAAAATATTCGGTATGAATGTGATTTATGGGCAAAGCAATAATATTTCATGTATTCAAGTTTTAGACATATAAGTTTTTGTTGTAAAATATTTTTTCAAAAACGATTGAAAAAAAAGTCTTACAATCAAAAGTTTATATGTCTACAACTTGAATTCATGAAATATTATTGGTTTGCCCCTAAATTACATTCATACAGAATATTTCTCCAAATTTGTGGAAATTTTATGCAACGCAGCACACTGTACCCTACGATAACTACTTTTTCTTTGATCGACTAAATTTTCGTTCAGCGGAGGACATAAAATCTGTGTCAAAACGTATCAAAATAGCACTAATCAACTGTAGAAGAACTGAGTCACTAGGATGTTTTCTCAGAGCGTAGCAGTGAGTGGAAAAACTCATTTTCAAGGTGTGTATACCCCCATAAGACAACAATTCCAAAATGTGTTTTTCTACGATTGGAAATCATATTGAAGTTTTTAGTCACACACTTCACCAGAGACGAGCATTGAAATTTATATAGCGAATCAATATTCTTCCAAATGTTTGTATTCATTTTACGGAATCAGATTTACAAGTTATCAACCGTACGATTCGCTGGCTGCAGGTCAAATTGCTTATAATCGACAAGACCAAGCTTATATCAACCAAACTACTACAATATATACGTTGAATTTGTTTCAAGTTGTGATAATTTATATCCTTTATGATGCTTTCCAAATTCCTTGAAATTGTGATTTCTGAAATGCACGATGAAAATGCGAATTCCACTCAAATATTGTAGGACCTTTTTTTTTTATCGTCACATGCTTCAAAACTATTAGCAATCTTGTCTGAAACCAGTTCGGTTCATGCAGTAATGGAAATCTTGACTTTTGTGAATAATTTAAAAACAAAACTGCAGTGATTTATCTCGGAACTAGGTTTTCGCCGATTGAAAAAGTCCCATACATCTGGGTTTTTGTCGGGGACTTCTGAAATTTTCAGGATACATTACTACACACACGGAGAAAAGGGTATAGTAAATTTTCTCATACTAGTATAGTAATGGTTGGATATACTGTAAAATATGACGATCATTCCTATACTGTATACTAAATGTTACAATGCATATAGGAATACTTCTATTATGCATGCTGACATTTGGTATACAGTATAGGAATGATCGTCATATTTTACAGTATATCCAACCATTATTATACTAGTATGAGAAAATTTACTACACCCTTTTCTCCGTGCACTAGCTATAAAGTCACGTCAGATTTTGGAAAAAAAAAATAGCAATTGGTTGATCTGATTTGAAAATAGCAATAGATGGGAAGTTTTGAGTATATCCTACCCTTAAACTGTTATTGAGAATTTTTTAAAGGACGTCTCGAGAAAATTTTTATAGAATTCAAGAAAAATATCGAAATCACGACAATTTACATTGCGTTACATGGGGAAACCGCCAATTTTGCAGCGAAATATCTTTTTTCACAGACATCAACTTTTTTTGGCTCTTGAGGAAAAGTTGTCAGTTCCAATATGATCTATATTCGTGCGAATTTTAAAAAAATTCATAAGAAAACTCCTACCTCGCTCTATAAACCTTAAATTTCTAAATTAAGATTTTCAAACGTGGAAGCATCATGAGCCCATAGTTATCATAAATTTTCTACACTTGAAGCTAGGTGAGCAAGAGAATGAATATTGAAGGATAATTCCTAGGATAATTCCTACACCGCTTATGAAGTCAATCAAACAGCTTTGAGCATAATGAATATCTGAAGCCGTAACAGATGATTGTAGCAGAAGTGATATGCCATCTACTAAAAGAGCCCAGTGCCCAAGGTTATTCTTTTTGCAGCTACTTGCAATATTGAAGGAATGGAAGATGGAAGATCATCGACTTTTTTAATAAATAAGCCTAAACAAAAATCTCTTCATGAAAGTGCGAGTTATCAAATATTTCTGAGTTCATATCTCAAGCAGAAATATAACAATAACCATATCACTATTTCAATTCGCACTATTTTTTTTTTTTTTTTCAACAAACAGAGAAAGAAACAGGGAAATGTTAGAAAGGAGAACGAAAAAGAGAGATACTCCTTATTTTGAAGAAGAGTATGATAATTCGATTACCCTATATAAAAAAAAATACAAACTTTCAGCTCTTTCAACGACCTCGGCTGGATGAGCAATGACCAAGCAATCAATTTTACTTTCAAACATATACATATGTTTAAACTTTCCCCCTCAGTGTGAATGATTTTGAAGCGTAGCGATGTATTTCATTCTGATTTTCTGCCAGCACAAATGACTCTATTTCAAAGATTTCATCGTCTGAAAGTTCAACAGAATGGTTATCTTTACATCTTCGATATGAATTACTATGAATAACTTGAGGCTTAATCACTACTCGATCATAATGTTGACTATTTTTTTGCTCAATTAAAATATCGCGTCGTTGGAAAGCAAGAAATTGTTCTCTCGTAAGATTAAGCATACAAGGTTCACCCAATGACCCAACATTTTCAACTATTCGTTTATGGTTCAATTTACTTGTGTTTCCTAATAGTTCTTCAATACATTACTTTTGTTTATATGGGAAAATCCACGGAACCTTTGATCTTTTTAAAAAGTGTAACTTGATTTCTTATTTTGGAGCACACTTCTCGAACCTTTTTAGGTATGTTTCTTGTAGACTATATGTAACTCACTTTTGAACCGTTGAATATCATTGAGTTGGCTAGTAATATAATTGAAATGAAGGCCCACCATACTTTGATACCCACTTCAAATTCTTTTTCATAACGAATGCATGAAAAATTCGCTCCTTGGGGTCTCTGGAGCGGTCATATTGTGGCACTTTTCTAACATTTGAGTAGGCGATGCCAACATGAAACAATATTGCATGCCAAACCTGCGCACTACTTTTTGTGCATTTCATACTTATTCATCCCTGCAGTTCGCGCATTTACTATAGAGGGAGAATATCATAATATAATAAAAAAATATATAAATCTGCGACCGAAAGAGATAGAAACAAATATATTTTTCCTGAATTATCAAAACGGTAAATGTACAAAACAACCAGTTGGTAAGAACAAAATATCAAAATTTCCAAAGCAAATTGCGGAGTTCCTAAAACTGCCAAATGTAAGTCAATATACAGGTCATAGCTTTCGAATAATATCAGCAACAATGTTGGCTGATTCAGGAGCAGACATCACCACAATTAAACGACATAGTGGATGCAAATCAACCAGTGTCGCTAAAGGATACATTGAAGAATCAATCAATAATAAACGCAGTGTCGAATCAAATTACTAAATTTATAAATTCTCCATCTCTACAAGCAGATCACCAGGTAACATCTTCAAAAAAAAAAAAGCAAGATGAAAAGAAGATCAATAATACCGAAAATTTAAATGATTATTTTTCCCATCCAAATTTCAGCCAATAGAATTGCACCATTCGACGTTATTTTGTATAGCCTACACGATATTTAACTGACAATTTTGATAATTTCACTGGTGATTTCACATGTGCTTTCACCGCGGTAATTTTTCATGTAGCTATATACCATGCGATTATGTGGAAAGGAAAGGCTCCAAGCGCGCGAACTTTGATTTACTCAAATCTCATTGGCCGACAGAATAACGCTAGCGACTTCACCAAATTTTCAGTAATATCCCCGGTTCTGTCGTCTGCTAGATTCACACAAACATAGCCTATTCCTGTCACGGTCTGCCGCCATTTGTATTTGACAACAATCAGAAACAAATAGCAGACGGACTCTAGGAATATTCGTAGCAAGTTTGAAATTGGTGACCCTCGAAATATTCTAATAAATCAGCGCCTGCGCGCTTAGAGCCTTTCCTTTCCACATAATCACCCGGTATAAAAAACAATAGATTTTCCAATACAGTTAACCCGCTCCATCGAATCTGACAGATCGAATTATAATTATAATTCTGTGACTATTAAATTTTGATTTTTAGCTGTGGATTTTGTTTCATGATGCAATTCTATGGACCGAAATTCGGGTGGAAAAATAATCACCCGAATACCACTCTAGCTTCAAAATTAATCGGGTATTTCCTTTTACTCGTCAAGTTTTACAGAAAAATCACTCCCGCTTCGCGCTCGTGATTTTGTAAACTGAAAAACTTGACTCCTTCATTTGTTTGCAACGAACCTATCAGGAAATACCCGATAATTTTGGAGCTCTTGTGGTATTATATGTGATAATTTATCTTCTGAAATAACACCATCAACATCGTCATCGTCAATTTTGTCAGCGAAACCGATTTATAATTTTTATAACTGCACAATGACTTCTACTAATTTTGAATCAAAATAAATATAACATATCAAGTAAAATTAATATGTGTGTGAATAATCATTATTTGTAATAAATTACATATGATAAAAAAAAATTATAATTGACGTGATTGTAACTCACGCCAATAGCTTTGAACACCATATACCTGTACGTATGAACAAAAAGCTGTCAGACTACTTGAGCGTGTTCAACTATCAATTTCAATTTCAACAGGCAACGAAACTTGTAGTTTCGGAGTAGATGTTATGAAAAAATGTAGGAAGGAAATAGGGATGGAAAAGGGAATTCTCCGTACTTTAAAGAAAATAAGAGCCAGTAGAGGTTCAAAGTTCTGACGGAACTAGTCCGTTCGAGTTCTATTTCCACGTGTTAGTGATTTCCTAGAGCAGTCGCAATAAGGGAGCGAGCTGAGAAGAATTGTCAACGATGCTGCATGACACTTTTTTTTTCAAATTCGAGAATGAAACATGAAAATGTAAAAAGGAAGATTATCCATATTAAGGATTTGTCATTTCCTCCATAACATAAGGATGGATATCGAGCTCTCGCCCTTATACTCTCGTTGCAAAATGAAAAAATTCTTCGTAGAATGCTCTACGAAATTGAACATAATTGACATCACAATTGATTGAAGTTTTACCAGCGTCATATAAAAGCTTAGCTCTACCTTTTAGAGCAGTTTATTTATTTATTTATTTATTTATTTAAGAAAATTTACGGGGAGTTCCCATTTACAAATCAAATAAGCATAAATCAAAGAGTAAAGGCAACACAGTACACCAAATTATAAATCAATAGGAAAAGACGACATGGTACACAGACAAATTCGATAACGCGACGGTATAGTAAGAAGGAGGCTTGCGTTCCAAATGCTAGCTAAGTACAAAGAGATCACTTAAACATACTCCAAAATCGCCACTCGGGCCAGCCTAATGAATGACGAGACGGATGAACTGAAAAGGTCCAACCAATCACCCTGGGTGTTGGCCAGCGCGCTGAGCCTGGCGACCAACGACCTCTCCACTAGGTCCCCAGATAGTCTGGGTACTTCGAAGAGACGATTGGACGGTCTTAAGCCGGGATTCGGTACTCGTAAACTGAAATGCATAAGGAGGTCAGGGCAGTCGATGATGCCATTCAGGAGCTTGAAGAGGAACAGCAGGTCATTGTATGTCCTCATAGATCGGAGGCTACAGATTTTGGCTACCGAAGCAATGTGGCTATAATCATGGTCAATAGGGCACATTGGAGCTCCTAACTTAAATGCTAGGAATCTGAAGAAACGGTGCTGAACCATTTCGATAGTGTGACAGCGTGAGGCTGCATGCGGGGACCAGATTGGAGACGCATACATAAGGACTGATCTGACCAGGCTATTGTATAGGGACACCACCGTTTTTCCAGATTTGAAGTCCTTCGAAGACCGAATGATTTGACCGATGCAGTTTAGTTAAAACCAGTTTTGCAGTTTCCAGTACATTTTTTATACCAAAATGTTTATATAGGTCTAGAGGATTATCCGAATTTTAATCTTCAAATTGAGGGATTTTGATACCAATGTTATTTGTGTGCCATCGCCAAGAACACTCACCTTCACCCGAAGTCTGCGTCTGTTTGTAGAGAATTTTTCGAAAGTCGTCAGCTTGTGCTCTTAGAGCGAGGATCAGACTATGATTACTCTGGTCAATCACTCGGTTCACGTCAATAGATCGTACTCCGGACACCGTAGTAGACCCTGAATCTGGATGTTTCGACGAAATTGCTAGCTCACAGGAATTGATTGATCCTGGACCAACTCCTATGCTTCACGAGCCAACGCACGTTTCTATTGTTCTGAAATTATTCAAAAAAATTCTTTGTAGGAAAAAATAATCTTTATAGAATGCACTACGAAATTGAAAACAGGAATTAATTGAAGTTTGACCAGAGTCATATCAAAGCTTAGCTCTACCTTTTAGAGCAGTTTCAATTAAAACCAGTTTCGCAGTTTCCAGTACATTTTTTGTATCAAAATATTTATGTCGGTCTAATAAAAATAATAGTAAAGGATTATGCGAATTTGAATCATTAAGGGGATATATACACCTTTAAATAGGTTGAATTTCTGAAATACAATTTTCCTTTTTTTTTTCAAGTCGAAGACTCTGATAAAATTTAAAAAAATCACCATGTTTGGGGAGGGTTTGACCTTCATTATCCATATCTTACACCATCTACTACTTCCGGTCTGATAATGGCTGCGCTGAAGACAGGAAAATACAAAATCACTCGGTTGCCGCAAAGAATCAGACCCAGCGTTGGACCGATCTTGGAATTTTTGGTTCTCAATTGTTCATAAGACATGCCTCTATCAGATGATCATAGAACTTTTTGATAAACCCATTTTTAGTTGAAATAATAGAGAGATAGGCAAATTTTTTTTTCAAATTCAGAAAAAAAATCGAAAAAATTCAATAACTCAAGTAATTCTTGCAATATCAAAAAGTTCTATGTTCAACTGATAGAGGCTTGTCTTATGAACAATTGAGAACGAAAAATTCCAAGATCGGTCCAACGCTGGGTCTGATTCTTTGCGGCAACCGAGTGATTTTGTATTTTCCTGTCTTCAGCGCAGCCACTATTAGACTGGAAGTAATACATGATGTAAGATATGGATGATGAAAGTCAAACTCTCCCCGAACATGATGATTTCTTTAAATTTTATCATAGTCTTCAAGTTGAACAAAAAAAGGAAAATTGTTTTTCAGAAATTCAACCCATTTGAAGGTGTATATACCCCCTTAAGTTGAGGAATTTTGATATCAATGTTATTTGTGTGCCATTGCCAAGAACACTCACCTTCACCCGAAGTCTGCGTCGACTGTGTAGGCCTAGCCGTATTCATTTGTTTGTAGAGAATTTTTCAAAAGTCGTCAGCTTCTGCTTTTAGATCAAGGATTAGACCATGATTAATCTGGTCAATCACTCGGTTCACGTCAATAGGTCGTACTCCGGACACCGTAGTAGACCCCAACTCAGCGCCGGATTTACAGAGGTGGGGGCCCCGGGGCAACAAAAAAGTGGAGGCCCCGCCGTGGTAAAAATTCCCACATAGGAACCTACCCACACAGAAGAAGTGCATCTGATAGATGCCTATTTTTTTTTATTTTTCATGGATTACGTCTTTCTGGCAGTAAGGAAGCCATAGAAATTTGAAAAAAATTGACCGGTTATCTACCAGAAAGGCGTGAGCCATGAAAAATGAAAAACAGAGGGTGACGACCTTCTGGCTGTAAGAAGGCGATTTAAATCCGAAGAAAAATCATCAGTGATCTGCCAGAAGAGCGTAACCCACTTTTTATTTTTCATTTTTGCGGGCTGCGTCTTTCTGGCAGTATTGCAGTGGGCTTACGTCCTTCTGGCCGTAGGCTGCGTAATTTTTCTCTTATGGAACTTCCGTGTTAAAGTTGGGGATACGTCCTTATGGCAGTAAGGTCATCAAAAGCCAAAAAACAGTGGGTTACGACCTTTTGGTCCTACCCAGCAAACCAATACATAACTGATACATAACTGTAAGAGCACATCTAGAGATCGGAGTAATGTAACATAGTTATGTCTCTGATATGCGACATATCTTTAGAATGTAACATATTGTTTACATAACATAAGATGCATGAATGATACGTAATATTGAGGGCATCACGAAGTAACAATGTAATATAACAAAGTTACGTAGAGGAGAAATAACATAACTTCAATTCCGTGATTTATCATGTAAATTACATGAGACCCACAAGTGATACATAAAATTGAAAGCATCTTCAGGGATCCGGAAATATAACATAGTTACATACATGGGACATAATATTTCTGCAAATATGACATGTGTCGTATATATAACATCAGACCCATGGATGATACGTAACAGAGATGGCAACACCAGGGAACAGAGTCACATAACATAATAACATCTATGATACGTGCAATATCTTTAGTTCTGCAATTAAAACATCGCAAAATAAGATATCCGTATCTGCTGGCGATAATTTCTGAAACGTATGTAAGTGACTAACATGATAGTACGCATCAATCGAGGCATAAACGCTTCAGAGCTGTTAGATAGCGAGATCGAAAATATAGAGAAACCTGGCAGTATTCACTACACGATACTGTGGTGTAGTGGCGAGAGCGTGCAATTACTAATCCAAGCAAGTCCGAGTGATCATGGTTCGAGCCCGGGTTAGGTTAAAATAATGATGTCGTCTTGAATGAACTAAAAATGCGTTTTAATCTATCTGTGGTTGATTATAAACTGTTACTATGTCATATATACACCATAGATGATGGAAGTTAGTATTAATAACGGCTATTTATTTAGCTTTTCCAGTGTGATGGTTAATTGTATCAGATGCATCTCGAATATGTATCTGATACATCTTTCAACATGTCTTTGACATATCTTTGATATGTCTATGATATATCGGTAAACCGTCGCTGATATGTATCACCAGCATATATCTAATACATTGATAATACATCCAATGTTGCTGACAGCGTGCTGTACCAGTAACATTCTTTCTCATGAGTTTGATACATAACGTGTAACATTCGTTACATAATATATACGTATTTGATACATATTTTGGTTTGCTGGGTAAGCCCTCGATATTAACATGAAAAGTTTATATTGGATTGAAATTGATCACTCGACATTATGATACCCAGTGACTCGATTCGATCGATATCTACATCTCCCATTATGAAAAGTTTATATTTCCAAAACTAGAAATCGAAAATGGCTGATATTTCAAACAGCTGATAAACCAAACATCAATATAGAGAGAACCAAAATTCAGAAGGAGCAGAACTCATAAACGCAAAATATAGAAAGGTCAAAATCTCGAATGATAGAATTTTCATGATCTCCTAAGTATTAGCCGTATCCGGTAGCGTAGGAAACAGGAAATACCTGCAATAAGTGTTGCAGTACTTTCGCTATTTTAGCCCGTCTATGTTCAAGCGATTCGAGATACTGACCATTCGAGTTTTTGACCTTTCGTTTGAATGAATTCGAATTTTTAAACGGTTATTCGATTGGCTATTCTAAAATAAAGAACAGTCCAAATTTCGTATATTTGATATTTTCAATAATTCGACATTTTGCCCTTCGTGATCTTGTCCATTCTTAAATTAGTTTTTCGATGGAATTCGTTTATGATATTTCCGTATTCATAATGATCTTTTGTATACTTTATAGAGTATCGTAATATTGCCTGTTCTGAATTTCGCGTTTCGCTCATTTTGAAATTCGAAATTTTAGCCAGTTCACCTTCTGGACTTTCAAAATTTTGACCCCCACCCGCGCGCGCGCATATTAAGGGGGTATCCACACCTTTGAATGGGTTAAAATTCTGAAAAAGATATTAATGTTTTACAGCGAATTTGAGAGTCTGATCAAATCCAAAAACATCATGAAGTTTGGGGAGGGTTTGACCCTCATTATCCATACCTAACATTCAATATTACTTTGAGTCCAATAGTAGTTACGCTCCATATAGAAAAATACCAAATTATTCGGTTGTCGTAAAGAATCAGGAGTATCGTTGGACCAATTCTGGAGTTTTTGGTCTTCAAGTGTTCAGAAGAGGTGCCTCTATCAGATGAACAGACAACTTTTTGATATCGCGAAAATTGCCTGACTCGCTTAGTTTTTACTGAGATTTTTCTGATTCTTCAATTTTTTTGCTACATTTTTTCTATTATCTCAACCAAGAATAGTGATATCAAAAAGTTGTCAGTTCATCTGATAGAGGTTTGGATTCTACAAATTTGAAGACCACAAACTCCAGAATCGGTCCAACGATGCTCCTGATTCTTTACGACAACCGGTCAAAATATTCATTCTCCAGAAATCAACTTTCAAACTTTTTTATTTCAATTTTTTTTTATTTCCTATTTTTCCCAGAGAGGAAAATCTAGTTACAGGGAATCAAGTTTTAAGATTTTGCTTATGACTAATATGCTGGATCCGCAGCTGCTCTCGTATCGATGAGTTATGAGTCGAGTCGAGTCTAAACACATGTGCCAGGCGGAGGTTTGTCGTGAGTTTTGACCCGTTCTGTACAACAACAGTGTCGGTTAGGTGTCCGATGAGGCTGTTAGAAAAATAATGAATTGCTTTAGAAAAAATCTGATCAAAATTGTTCAAAACATAAAAATTCTGTAAAATTTTTTATCTTCAATATTTTTGAGATTCAGAAGATGCTAGCACAATTTTTGTCAATACTAAGAAAATTCTTTCATCTTTCATCAATCATACCTTTTTTCTTATAATATTTATTAATTCTTGCAATTAATATATGTATTATAGAAATACTCATCTTTTCCGAAATCCAAATGTGTAGTCTCCTGGCATCGATTTCAAACGCACTTTTTGATGGATCATCTTCTTTCGATTCCGAAGTCTCATCTCAGATATATATATACCTACACTGTGTTAATCCGATAATGGAAATTACTATTGGTTTGAATTCGTACTGAGAGCACGACAATATTTACAAACAAGTGGACACCTAACCTCGAAAAAACGTAGATCGCAGCCATGTGTTCTGTCAATGATCACTATTTAAAAGAATATTGAAAATTCAATATGTGTAAGAATGATAATTACAAACAATTGAAAGATCACAAAATCAAATTCAAAATCGAAATATATCAAAACCTCATAAAAGTAAGCAGTGGTGTTGGCGGTGTTGTACAATACTTATGGCACCAATCTGAGGGTTCGCGCGCCTCGCCGCGGCGCTTTTTCGCAATTTGGCACTGCCATGGCTGTAACTTCTCAAATCCTCTAGATATCTTGACACCGATTTATTTGCAGGTAGAGTAGGTCACTAGCATTCCAAATAAATTATAAAAAAAAAAACGATTTTTTGAAAATTCAAAGGTGTAGATACCCCCTTAAACGGATAGGAGTTTCACCAGTATCGGTCATCAGATTTATTTCAATAAAGCGATGAGGATTGAAGATGCGAAGAAGAAATGAAAATAATATTATCTTCAACGATCCTATACATTTTTGTATTCATAAATAGAGAAAAACGAATCCATGTCGGAGTTTGTGGAGGCCCCTGTGATGTGGAGGCCCCGGGGCGGCCGCCCCGTCCGCCCCTGCCTAAATCCGGCGCTGCCCCAACTATAGATGTTTTGACGGAATTGCTAGTTTACAGGAATTGCTTGATCCTGGACCAACTTCTATGCTTCACGAGCCAACGCACGTTTCAATTGTTCTGAAATTATTTTTCAGGTTATGTATGAACTTGAATAAATAAAATGAATTAAAAAATAAAAATATCAAACAAAAAGTTAGTATACAGGGTGTCTTGCAATTGGTCGTACAAACCTATATAGGGCGATTTCTCTGTGGAAGAGAGACCGTATTCACGTAGCGAAATATTTTTGAGAGCAATCGTTCTCCAGCAATAGCAATACATAGATAAGCCAATCAGCAGCCAGTTCAGCGTATGAATAAAGATAAGTACTGAGTTAGGAAAACACCTCGCTCACAACAATCGCGAGCGAGGCGCTCGCACTCGTCTTTTTTTCATTCGTCGCAGCCCGCCGCGGGTCGCTCGCTCGTTGTATACTGCCGTGCTTAGGTAATAGGCAGCAATGTGAGAGAAGTTAAATCATAGAAAACTGAAATAAAAATTTCTGATATTTTCAAACTAAATTTATGATATCATTTTTTAAATGACGTTCAGTGCCTTCTACCTAAGCACGGCAGCTCTCGATCCAGCGGCTATCTGACAATCATCTGAAATTTATTTTTACAGGTATAATTGAAGATAACCTGCGATCAAAATGATCATAGAAGCTTGCCTATTGTGGAAAAATTAGGAAACTGAATCAATGCATGCTGTTTATTAATTTTATCAACTCTTTGTAACATTAAGGCAGTAAATGAAGTTAACTGCCTTCTACCTACTAATGGCCGGTTGCATAAACGTAATGTTTAAATAACCCGTAGGTTACCCTGCAGATACTACCCGTTCAACCGTTTTCTCATCTGACAGCTGTCATGAATCGCTGTTAACTTCCGAAAGTCTATGGTTGAACAGGTAGTATCGGCGGGGTAACCTACAGACATTGGCGTAACCCACGTTCATGCAACCGGGCATAAGCACGGCAGTATAGCTCTCGATCCAGCGGCTATCTGATAATCATCTGAAATTTATTTTTACAGGTACGAAAATAAAAATAAATATCAGTTAATAATATTTCTATGGTTTTTTTAACCTGTGATTAAGAAGATCATAGAAGCTTGCCTATTGTTAAAAAAATTAGGAATCTGAATCAATGCATGTTGTTTATTTAAGGGGATAATGAAATCTGAACATAATTTTGATAACTAATTGTAACATTGAGCTAAACCCAGATTACAGGAGCTGTTCAAATTGGCCACCGTTCGCCAGTAAACATGTCCTGGCTCTTAAAATGAGCTGGTCGGGTATCCTACCCAACATATCGTCTGTTACGGTTGCAACAGCCTCGTGTAACTTTCTCAACAGCTCCTCCAAATTTTGTGGTGTTTGCTGATACACGTATTCTTTCAAGTGACCCCACAGGAAAAAATCCAGAGGGGTCAAATCTGGTGACCTAGGGGGCCATGCCACTGGACCACCGCGCCCTATTCACCTTTGCGGGAAATGCCCATCCAGCCAGTCGCGCACAACGCGGGCGTAATGCGCAGGCGCACCGTCTTGCTGGAAGAACATTTCCACTCGGGTTTGTAGTGGCAGATCTTCAAGAACCTCGTGCAAATCTTCATTTAGAAAATAGAGGTACCCGGCACTGTTCAAACGATTGGGAAACACCACAGGCCCGATCTAAGAACCAGAAAATTTCTCATTTACATTTTTGCACTCATGAAAATGAGTGTGCGGCTGGATTCAATTTCCAATGATTTTTTCTAAGTCATTCATCATTAGAATCGAGCATTGCCCATAACCGCATACACACATAGGTCAGTAAGAATTACAGAACTTTCGACAAAGGGCAGACAATCTTAGCGATTTTATTGGGTTGCGAAAAAAGCGAGAACAGTATGCGGAATCGCCACCATGTGTTTGAATGTTTGAATTTCACCGCATAAAATCTAATCTTACGTACCGATTTATCATCAATAATCCCAGCCCAGATATTCAATCCCCACCGGTGTTGGAAACCTCTCGGTCGTGTTAGCCTTTGGTTCTGCTGGGACCAACAATGACTATTATGCTGGTTGAAGATTTCCTCCCGATTAAATTGCGACTCGTCCGTAAATAGAATGTTTTTTTTTTAAATTTGGATCTGCCCGGTCCTGCTCCAGCAGCCATTGACAGAATCCACGTGGCCGTGGTAAGTCTTCTGGTACAAGGTCTTGTACTGGTGTAAAGTGCCATGGGTGGAGATCGTTACGCGTCAACGCACGATGTACATTTGAATGATGCAGACCAAGGTGACGCCCGATTTGGCGCTTGCTTGATCTTTCATCTTCATGGACGGCGTCTAGGATCCGTTCTTCGAGTCGGTATCCCTGCAGGACACGGCCGGCATCCCCATGTCTCGAATTTACTGAGCCTGTCTCGGTAAAACGTGCAACAAGCTCCAAAATTGTCGAATGGCTTGGGTGACGCCGACGCGGAAATTGCAGAGCTTATTCAATCGCAGTTGCCCTCGCCGACCGATTGCACTCTCCGTACAACATGACCATTTCTGCATATTCTTGAGGCGAATACATTTGATTAACGATCGGGTTAAATGGACACAATCGATCTAACAACTGATCGTAAAGAAAGGTCTTTTCTTTTTTTTCAATTTCCATCACAAAATTGCTCGTTTTTATCGTTTTAAACGACACGATAATGGGGGTAGGGGTAGGAGTTCTGTAGGGGTTCCGATTTGAAGAGAAGGTACTGAACGCCCGCGCCGTCCACGAAGATAATACAGCCGTGATCGGTATCATTCGAGTGTACATCGTGCATTGCGATATAACGATCTTATCTTGATGGCTGCTGGAGCAGGACCGGGCAAATACAAATTTCGCAGAAACGATTGAATTTACGGATGAGTCGCCGTTCGATCGGGTAGGAATCTTCAACCAACATAACAGCCATTGTTGGTCCGAACAGAACCAGAGGCTGGCACGACCGAGAGGCTTCCAACACCGGTGG
The DNA here is from genome assembly GCA_963992785.1 of Tenthredo livida. Taxonomy (NCBI): domain Eukaryota; kingdom Metazoa; phylum Arthropoda; class Insecta; order Hymenoptera; family Tenthredinidae; genus Tenthredo; species Tenthredo livida. The sequence goes on along the minus strand of OZ023069.1, from coordinate 7,449,138 downwards.
GAATTGAACATCCGGGCTGGGATTATTGATAATAAATTGGTACGTAAGATTAGATTTTGTGCGGTGAAATTGGAAGATTCCAACACGCGGTGGTAATTTCGCGTACTGTTCTCGCTGTTTTCGCAACCCAATGTAATCGCTAAGATTCTCTGCCCTTTTTCGAAAATTCAATTCTTTAAAAAAAAAAAATTATGTTCAACTAGATTGAATATGAGTAATGAATAATGATGAATAAATGAGAAAAAAATCATTGGTAATTTGATTCATCTGCACACTCATTTTTATGAATGCAAAAATGTAAATGAGATATTCTCTGGTTTTAAGATCGGGCCTGTGTTTCTAAACGACGACTTACATGATATTCTTGAAGATCTGCCACTGCAATCCCGAGCGGAAATGTACTTCCAGCAAGACGGTGCGCCTGCACACTGCAGCCGCGTTATGCGCGACTGGCTGAATGGGCATTTTCCGCAATGGTGGATTGGTCGCGGTGGTCCAGTTGCATGGCCTCCCAGGTCACCAGATTTGACCAATCTGGATTTTTTTATGTGGGGTCACTTAAAAGAATATGTATATCGTGAATCACTACGGAATTTGGAGGAGCTCAACAGAAAGTTGCACGAAGCTATCGCAACCGTGACGGACGATATGTTGGGACGGGTACCCGACCGCGCCATTTTAAGAGCCGGGATATACCTACTGGCGAACGGTAGCCACTTTGAACAGCTGCTGTAATTTACGTTACGGCCTAATGTTACAAACAGTTAATAAAATTAATAAACAGCATGCATTGATTCAGTTTCCTAATTTTTTTAACAATAGGCAAGCTTCTATGATCTTCTTAATCACCGGTTCAAAAACCATAGAAATATTATTAATTAATATTTATTTTTATTTTCATACCTGTAAAAATAAATTTCAGATGATTATCAGATAGCCGCTGGATAGCGAGCTGCCGTGCTTAGGTAGAAGGCAGTGAACGTCATTTAAAAAATAATATCCTAAATTTAGTTTGAAAATGTCACAAATTTTGATTTCAGTTTTCTATGATTTAACTTCTTTCACATTGCTGCCTATTACCTAAGCACGGCAGTATACAACGAGCGAGCGACCCGCGGCGGGCTGCGACGAATGAAAAAAAGACGAGTGCGAGCGCGTCGCTCGCGATTGTTGTAAGCGAGGTGTTTTCCTAACTCAGTACTTATCTTTATTCATACGCTGAACTAGCTGCTGATTGGCTTATCTATGTATTGCTATTGCTGGAGAACGATTGCTCTCAAAAATATTTCGCTACGTGAATACGGTCTCTCTTCCACAGAGGAATCGCCCTATATAGGTTTGTACGACCAATTGCAAGACACCCTGTATTATGTGGCATGCCCGTAAACCAAGTGTTTTTCGACGAGAATAATGATTTCAGAACGAGCGAAAGGCGATCCGGAAGCGAGTTCTGAAATTATTATTCGAGTCAAAAACGGTTTACGGGTGAACCCCATACTTTATTTCTTTCGAAATTGGCATAAAAAGTCACTTCGAGGCCAGTTGAGATTCATAGACGAAGAGTCAGGTTATGGTGCGAGCTGTCGCGCACTTCGAACTGCGCATCAAAACTGCGGTATAAAGACTCTGGCCGTGTCAGAAAGAGATAGCTTTATTCACAGGCGGGAGTAAGAAGCAAGGAAAACTCGCAGTACTGCTAGTCAATAAAGAAACCAGGCCTTTTTATACGGCAGTTTTGGAATGCGCACTTCGATGTGCGTATAAAGATTTTTTCAATGCCTATGCCGAAAAAAAAAAAATATTATAAGCATGCTTCAATTTTATAACCATTGTAAACATGTGGTTGGACCGAATGCTCACCGGAGTATGAAAATGTCCGTTTCGTCAAATACCCATACACGCTTGTCCATAATCTTAGGTGGCCGTATTTCGGGTGCGAAAGTTGATCAAATTGTTAAGAAATTATGTTTGAGGTTATGTTTAAACTTGTATTTCAGAAAAATGAATGAAAGAAAGTAAAATAAAAAATGCAAAATAAGATATTACAATATTATCGGCATGCGTTAATTTTATAACCATAGAAAACATGTGGTTTGACCGAATGCTTACCGGAATATGAAGATGTTCCTCTACGATATTGTGGATTGCGTTCGTGTTGTCACTAACAATGTTCACATAATTTACCGTTGCTGTAATATGTTTTATTCACAGCATTCAGTTAAAACTTTGGTTAATAGAACTGAATTCTTTCTCACTTCATGCATTGCATGTGCGAGTACGAGTCGAACGCGACTACCAGAAGCCTTGGCGCGGCCATTTTTGACGCCCAAACATGCGATAGTATGTGTGTCAGCGCCTGTACGTGTGATTGAGTTCGCGCTATGAGTTAGGTGTGAAGTAAATTTCGTGCACCAGAAATTGAATTCTCACACTTTTTGGCGGTAAAGATGGCGTCGGTTCTCGGTTCAACGACTTTAGCAAAAGTGAGAGTGAGAGAGATCAGCGAGCAGCGAGTGTCCTTGTCTAACGGCTGATGCGCTGTTGCGAATACTCGACGCTGTGCGCCGAGCATCGCAACACGATTTCACCCAAAAAAAAAGACATCATTCACACCTAAAAAGCAGCAATTATTATTCCGATGAAATGTAAAAAAAAAAATTATCCACATTTTCAGGCTAGGTGATAGAATAACGTGTGAAACCTCTAATATTTATAGATGACCATTTTTAAACATAGTCATCAAGATGTAATTAAAATAATGTCGAAAAAAGTTAATAATATTTCATTATTATATATGTCTGCACGGAAATATGTATATGCGAGAAATATATGCAAATATATAATATATAATATTTTCTGCGCCACCTCCGTCAAAAACTCGACTATTTGTCGGTTTTTGCACGCACTAGTGCTTGGAAAAAATTTCCACGCACTGCTCGCCCCACCACCACGGCCCACGTGCAGTACCTACCAACCTTAGTATATCTACCTATCTTAGTTACTAGCTAGTGACGCAGCTAACTTCAAGCTGAACCGCCATTTTCTCAACAAGCGTGTGCTCTGAGATCCTAACCTCAAGGCTCAACTGTCGACGAATGTCACCGGTACGAAACGTGATATTACGATAAAAAAATTGAAGTCATGGCAACTAAAGACTGTCAACAAAGTGACCGTACAGCTGGCGAAAACGAAGTATCAGAGCTATTTGAATCTGCGAAAGCCAAATTAATTCCTGAAAAATCTAGAGCTAAGTACAAACTAGCTTATCAGAACTTCCTAACCTGGCAAGAAAACAAAAAAATCACATCAATGTCAGAAGAAACGTTAATGGCATATTTTGAAAACTTGTCAAAAAGTAAAGCATCATCGACTTCGTGGTCCACGTACTCAATGCTAAAAAAAGTAGTCAGACAAAATCACAACATCGACATTAGTGAATATCCGAATCTAATCGACCTCTTGAAAGTGCTAGCGAAGGGATTTCAGACCAAGAAGGCAAGAGTTTTTACACCTGAGGAAGTCGACAAATTTCTGAGCGAAGCTCCAGATGAGCAGTATCTGGCCACGAAGGTAAACAAAAAAATGTATATGGGGAATTCCATGCCGTTTCGACCTGGCCGGAACCCTCACCATTTTAGATTTTTTTTCCTTCTAGTATGTTGTTCGTCATCACAAAAAAGCCCGCCACACTGAGTTTTAGATTTTTTGAACAATCCGTCTGGTCGTTATAATTCAAAAACGCAAAACCCTGTTCGACCAATCCGATTTGAATGAGATTTCGAGAGCTAAATCTCTGTGGAAAAACGAATTTTTTGAGCTATTAGCGAAGGTGGGCGTGGATCTGGTTAGGGAGATACAGAGAAATGAATTTTTCTATGAATGTTTGAGAAACGTATGTATTTTTTTTCATAGTTTCACATCAATGATCTATTTCTTGTGTGCTGCCCGCTGCTCCTGCCTTCGATGCGAAGCCTTTTCTTTCGTAACTCGGATTTGATTGATAACGCTAATTTCGCCCACGTTGAAGAAGATCCAAGCAAAATAACCTGATCGTAAGGAATAAACTAGGGCTGGCAATTAAAGTCGACTTTTTTCAAAAACTGACAAGTCGATTGGAATCGATTTTCGATTTTCGGTTTAAAAGTCGAAAACCGCCGAGTCAAACTCGGTTTTACCGAAAAGTCGAATAGTTCGATTTTGGGATTTTCGATTTTTCGATTTTTCGATTTCTCGCAACTACGGTTTTCGAAATTTCGGTTCTCGTTAATCATTTTTATGTGTGACGTGATTGAATACACTGAAATGTTGAAAACATAAAAACTGAGACTTTGTGACCCGACTTGATCGATACCTGTTACGAATTTTTGTGATTTTTCAGAACTCACGAAATGGTCCTAATAGTTTTTTATTGATGAAAAATCATAACTCAAAAGGGTAATGCATGGTTTACGCAGCGCCGTAACTTAGCTTAACTTAAGAATCGACCAATCAGGAGTCTGGTTTGGCCAGGCGCCAGGTGAATCGAGTCTCCTGATTGGTCAATTCTCAAATTAAGTTGAGTTACGGCGCTGTGTAAGCAGGCTTTCGGCTAAAGTCCGAAATGTTTTAGGGTTAGGATACCAACATAAAAATTTACGGGTCAAATCGTAGGTGGTAAGGTCTGGAGACTGGGTGAATTTACTAATTTACCTTCCCGACTAAGCGAATCTCCGAACGAATAGGCACAATCAAAAAATATCAGAAATCGAGTAATCACTCCCGAAAACCGAAATTTCGAAAAACCGAAAACTCGAAAATCGGAAAACCGAAATATTCGATTTTTTGGTAAAACCGATTCCGGTTTTCGACTTTTCAACAACTATTCGAAAATCGATTAAATTTTCAGCCTTTCGAAAATCGATTATTGCCAGCCCTAGAATAAACAATTGGTGGGCAGTGTGAGTTGTTGGAAAAAGTGATAATATAATGTACAAAAAGGCTTTCAAACATTAAAAAACAAAACAATTACAGCTAGTTGAGTAGATAGAGAATGTATTCTTCAGGCTGCTTTACAGCCAATAACAATCACTTACGGTTCGAGCCGAACCAGTGGTGAATGTACATAAAAAAAAAATTATGTCAAAAATGAAAAAAATTCATTTCCCTGTATCTCCCAAACCAGATCCACGCCCACCTTCGCTCATGGCTCAAAAATTTTGTTTTTTCACAGAGATTTAGCTCTCCAAATCTCATTCAAATCGGATTGGTCGAACAGGGTTTTGCGTTTTTAAATTATAACGACCAGACCGATTGCTCAAAAAATCTAAAACTTAGTGTGGCGGGCTTTTTTGTGATGTTGAACAACATACTTGAAGGAAAAGAAAATTAAAAATGGTGAGGGTTTTGGCCAGGTCGAAACGGCGTGGAATGCCCCATATAATTATTGTTGGGATTTATTTAGGCTGGTTTAAGTGAATAAACTGATTCTTGTGTTTACAAGATACTTGACTATTAGACTTTATTGGTGACGAAATATACAGAAACTGATTAATAGCTTAAAGTCGTATTGAGAAGAGAATGTGCCTGTTATATCGACTATTGGTGCGTTCGGTATATAGCATGTGACCTCATTTCCCATTTAGGAATCGATACGTATATCGATACACTTTGATCTTTGTCTAACTATCGCTTCGTTGCTACCTTTGGTGTCTAACATCTCGTCTCAACGATGCGTTATTAGTCCAGCCATCTTCGCAAGCTTCAACAGCCTTGTTGGTCCCAAGGGCTTGGTGAGAATGTCTGCTACCATGTTCTCTGTTGGGCAGTATTGGAGCTTGATTACTCCATTCTCTACTAAATCCCTCACAAAGTGATATTTGGTATCTATATGTTTGGTCCTGTTGCTAAATTTCTTATTCTCGACTAGTTTGAGGCAGCTTTGGTTGTCTTCATAGAGTGTTGTCGGTTTACGATGCGGTTCAGTCAGGTCTTCCAATAAGTCGCGTATCCATACGCATTCTTGAATTCCTTCTGCTAGGGCGACGTATTCTGCCTCGGTGGTTGATAAGGCGATGCAGGTTTGTTTCCTGCATGCCCAGCTCACTGGTCCTCCGAACAGTTTGAACAGGTAGCCTGTGTTGGACTTTCTGTTGCTTGGGTCTTGTGCCCAGTCTGCATCTACGTAACCGGCTAGTTCTTCGTCCTCTTCGTCGTTTGTATTACCTAGCCTCAGTTGATAGGCTTTCGTTCCCTTTAGGTACCTAAGGACCCGTTTTACTTCCGTCCAGTCTTCTCTTGCTGGATTCTCTACTCGTTGACTTAGTATAGACACGCTTGCAGCAATGTCAGGTCGCGTGTTGATCGATACGTACAGTAGAGCTCCTATTGCTTCGCGATAGGATTTGTTGCTTTCCATTTGTATTTTCTCTACTGGTCTTTTGAAATATCCGGTATCAAGCGGTATGGTTGATGGTTTTGAATCCTCCATTCCGTTGCGTTGCAATATTTGTTCGGTGTATGTCGTCTGGTTGATTTGGTATATTCCTTTTTCGCCTCTTTGCACGTGGATTCCTAAGTAGTGCTTTAATTGTCCTAGATCTGTTAGAGTGAAAAGTGTTTTCAAAAAACTTCCTGTTTCTTTGATGTGGTCCACGTCCTTCGATGCAATGAGGAGGTCATCGACATACACCAGTATGTATATTTTCTTCTTCAAAACTTGTTTTATGTATGGGCAGGGATCTGCCTTGCTCTGTACGAAATGATTCGCTATCAATGCCTGATTTAGTGTCTCATTCCATATCTTAGCAGCTTGTTTGAGACCGTAAATGCTTTTCTTCAGTTTACAAACTTTGTCGCTTGCATCTTGAGCCTCAAATCCTGTTGGCTGTCTCATATATATAGTTTCTTTTAACTCCCCGTTTAGAAACGCTGTTTTTACGTCGTAATGATGAATTTCCAGGTTATTTCTCCCAGCGACTGCGAGTAGTGTTCTCAGGGTTGTTTGTCTTGCTACAGGTGCGAATACTTGATCGAAGTCTGTACCAAATTTTTGTGAAAAGCCTTGAGCCACTAGTCGTGCCTTGTGCTTGATTGCCTTTCCAACTTCATTTCTTTTAATCTTATATACCCACTTGCATCCAACGATGTTGCAGTTTGCAGGAGCGCTCACTAATTCCCACGTATTGTTCTCATTTAGTGATTTTAGCTCCTCTTCCATTGCCTTTTTCCAATGTTCTGCGCTTGGACTTGCAAGTGCTTCTTGTATGGTTTTTGGTTCGTTGATTGACTCCATTGCCAATCTCGTTACTTGTTGGTATCTATTCGGTGGTACTCCTTCCCATTTCTCATTTGTGCTGTTTTAATGTCTTTTTCTTCATCCATAAATTTTCCATCGAGGATAGTTGCATCCCTGCTGATGATTATTTTATTAGTTTGTTCCTCAAGCAAACGGTATGCTTTCGATTCCTCTGAATACCCTACGAAAATGAGTCTAATGCTCTTTGCATCTAGTTTTCTGCGTTGTTCCTTGGCTATATGCGCGTACGCTATACTGCCAAAAATGCGCACGTGGCTTACATCAGGCACACGTGAGTACCATAACTCGAAGGGTGTCTTCTCTTTTGATGCTGTGGGTAGGCGGTTTTGCAGATAAGTTGCCGTTATTACCGCTTCACCCCAATACTTGTTGTCTAGCTTTGCGTCTATCAACATACATCGTGCCATTTCCATAATGCTACGATTTTTCCTTTCTGCGACCCCATTTTGTTGTGGTGAGTATGCTGTTGTGTACTGCGATTGGATACCTTCCTTTTTTAGGTATTCATTCATCTCGTTATTTATATACTCTCGTCCACGATCGGATCTGATTACTTTCGGTTTTCTGTTGAATTCCGTCTTTACTTGTTCTATAAATTCCTTAATTAACTTTGTCGCTTCAGATTTATATTTCATTAGGTAAACTTTTGTGTATCTGCTGTAATCATCAATTACTGTAAGCATGTACCTTTTTTGGCTTGGCGTTGCTGTCTGCATGGGCCCGCAAACATCCGTATGGACTATATCCAGTGTTGATTGTGTGTTACTTAGTGATTGCTTTGGGAATGGTTTGCGCGCTAGCTTGCCTTGTAGACACGACTCGCAAACTTCCTTGATTTTACATTTCCTTAAGTTGATCCCTCTTGCGAGTTGTTTCATCTCTAGCTGCTCCACCGATTTTGGATCCCGATGTCCTAGCCGCTTATGCCACATATGTATACAATTTGCGTTGTGTTCCTTGTCGTCTTCAGCTTTCAACGCCTTGTGATTTTCCTTTAAAGCGTATAGCCCGGATTGTGGCTGTCCGTGGCTACTACCTTCCCGTTTCTTACAATATTACATTTGTCTCCCTGAAAAAACAGCTTGAAGCCTTTTTCGGTGAGTTTCTTCACCGATAACAAGTTACCTTCTAATGATGGTACAAATAATACGTCCTTTACCTTAATGACTGTTTTTTCATCTTTACTGTTCATACTTGTGATGGTTCCGGAGCCAATGCCTTCTATCTTGGCTGTCTTTCCATCTGCCAACCTTACTGTACTCTGGACATTTGTATTCAGATCCTGGAAGAACGATTTCTCGCTCGACATGTGGCTTGTAGCCCCTGAATCAATTATCCATGGTCCTTTCTCGCATGCTTGCCTGGAAACGCTGAAACAGATCTCCTCCGAAGTCGTTCGACGGCTAAGCTTGCCTGATTTCCTTCATTTCTCTCCTTTTCTTTCTTCGCTTTCCATCTGATGTAATTTCTGCATTCCGCCTTCTGATGTCCCTGTTTATTACAAAAATAACAGGATATATCAGTTTTCTTCTTCGCAGCATATCTGGATTGTGTGGCCTTCATCGCTGCGTTCTCTGAGTTGCCAAGTGACTCCGCACCCTTGCGTCGTCTGTGCTCATCTAAGAGTTTTCCTTTCACCAGGCTTAGAGTCAACTCGTCCTCTGATCTACTCTCTAACGCCGTTATGAGACTGCTGTAAGAATCTGGCAAACTACTAAGGAGCATTGCGACCACCAAGTGGTCCATTAACTTCTCGCCTAGCGCTGTCAATTTTTCTACCATCTCGAGCATTGTGTTGACGTGAGCTTCCATGTCTCCATCATCAGCTAACCTTAAGTTACAGATTTTTTTCAATAAAAACACCTTACTTGTTAGCGTCGACTTTTCATGATAGTTTTTGAGTGATGCCCAAGTGTCTTTAGCATTCGTTGCTTGACGTATGTGGATTAGTTGCCCGTCTTCCACAAGTAGTCCGATTGTTGCACGTGCTTGTCCGTCGCGCTTAATCCAATCTGCTGTTGGTGTAGTTGGCGTGGGCTCATTTACTGTATCCCACAGTCCTTCTTTAATAAGCAGGAGTTCTACTTTGTACTTCCACACCTGGTAATTCACATTGCTGAGTTTTGTGATTGAAAACCGCGTGTCCGTCATTCTAACCTCACTTTTTACTTTTTTTTTTTTTCACTTATTTTTAGTGTCTGGGCCCATAACCTGTTGGGATTTATTTAGGCTGGTTTGCGTGAATAAACTGATTCTTGTGTTTACAAGATACTTGACTATTAGACTTTATTGGTGACGAAATATACAGAAACTGATTAATAGCTTAAGGGGGGGGGGATACCGGATGTGTTACCGACACCGCCTATATCTCCGAAACGGGGCTATCAATCAACTTGTGCTTGCGGCAGTCGATGTTTGACGAGTAATGGGTTCGAACTGGTACGTTTGATCGGATGAAATCGGATTTTTTTTTTTTTTTTTAATCGAAAAGCGTGGTCGTGCCATTTATTTCGACTTATATCAAAGCCTACGGATCGAAAATGCAAAATCGGCTTCCTGAGCCCGATTCTGTATGGCATTTCGAACACAACCATCCAAAAACATCTTTGGTTTCGACAACGATGAAGAAACGACATCTAATCTACGTTTTTGTGGTAATTTTCGCGATTGTCAAGGGCCGTGAGCGAAAATGGCCGCTCACGGCTGTTGATATGATGTGGTGGTTCGCAGAACGCCCGTGAGATGTCGCCGCACGCCCATTTAAGCTTCTCCTTTCACCACCGCTGTTACGTCGGTACACCTAGTACCACGTGACTCGACCCGCAGTCAGAGGTGATTTGAAGACTAACAATACGTATATTTACAATATAATACTTTACAACGATTTCTCCAACATCTCAGTAAGTGAAAATATATAATCAATCCGAAATTGAGCATTTTGTTCATTTATTTCCGTTATTCCATCATTTTCCATGGTTTTCCAATACATATATATATAAAAAATATCATGTGAGTAGTTGTACTGCATATCATATATAATTTTATATTATACGTTCCTCGCATTATACAGCTATCCATTATATACAATTATATAAAAATACATAAAATATACGGTTTATACATATTATACGACGATGGTTAGTAGAATATTAGTATCTATAGATTCGTTTGAAATAAGTGTAAAAAAAAATCTGTTACAAAAGTCTGCTCTCCTCTTCAACCATGAATTACCCATACCCGATTCGCCAGTAAAATTGTTTTTTTTTTTTCTTTTATACAAATACTTGTCATTTGTTTGCAAGTTTGCTGAACACTTGAAAAATCTGAAATACAGCATAACCAATCAGGGTGTACATGAAATTTTCATTTCCAGATACCAGGCATTTTTCATCAGTTGCCGTAGACCAGTGTTGCGAGTTTCTAATTACATTTTCAATGGAATTACTCATTTCATTACACATTACTTTGGTAATGAGTAATTAAACTTCATTTGATTACACATTACTTTGGCAATGCGTAATTAAATCGAGTTCAATTACACATTACCAAAGTAATGTGTAATTAAAAGTTCAATTACACATTGCGAAAGTAATGAGTAATTACTTACAATTTTCACAACACTGCCGCAGACCAACATTTTATAATATTATCAATGCTATCTAAAATCCTATTGATAAACCAACTAAACCGAAGCACGTATGTCTTTTGATAGATTGTTCCAAGCACAACGAGTTGCCTTTTCTGGTTCTTTTTTCTTCTGAAGTTGATGCATAGGTGAAATGAAAAAAAAAACTAGCTAGGCTTGTTGATAAACAACAAAAACAACTTGGAATTTTGTGAAACTTTGAAAAAACTTGAAGGCTCTGAACAAAATGTCAGGATATATCTGAGATGTGAAGGCAGTAAAAAATTTCGAAGCCAATTCCATCTTTGCCAGGATTTCTAGATAATGTGATCATCATGTTGACTGAGGATTTATCGAAGCTAGTCGTCGACGTTCTCAGAGACTGGTGATCGCAGATGCTCTACAGGAGATGCTGTCTCTTGCTCGGTCGAGGCTCAGAATCATCATCTGTATAGGATAAAATTATTATTTATTTCAATTTCTCTATAGCTTATATACGTTGCAGGTAAATAAAAAACTGAAATAACATACACTCATATGCGTTCTGCAAACACAATCATTGCAACCGTCCTCAAAAGATTTTCCACTTACTCTATCACCTGCCTTTACTGTGATTATTCAACGAGACTTCCTCGGCGTCACAGCTATTACTTGACGTCTGATCTCTCCCTGTCGTTGCGACCGCTGTCGAAATTCTTCTCCGACACCTCCTGCGTCATCTGTCAAGTAAGTAGATTTACAGTTTCAGGATAAACAGATGGAGTCGAATCGAACTCATTGCATGAAATTATCGGGGAGGGTAATTCTGCTCTTTAAAGAAATTGGATAAACTTGCATTTTCAATAACAAAAAAATCGCAGACATGAATATTTAGCGACATAATCCTACAGAATTGTTCCATCTATTCTCTTCTGACCCAAACCAACCTTCTAACTCAATACATGAGATACGTGTAGTAAGCAACGCCTTTGGATAGAGATTTTGGATCGCAAGGTTTCTCTCACAGCTTTGTTATAATATACAACAACAAAATATTACCTCACCTGAATGTTTATGAACTTTTCCCTTTCCTTGTTTGAATGCACAACAGTACGACCTCTACTGCTGCAGCCGTATGTCGTACTAAGCAACAGGGTTTGTTTAAACAATTTTATTACGAATTGAATACGTCCACGAGATGTCTTCTATGAATCCTGATGTAAACGCTGGCAACACGACAGGCGTTCGCAGCTGGCAGAGCACGTGGGTCACAGATCTAACCTTACCCGACGATCACCCAGAGCGCGGCTCTCTCTCCGAGCACTACCACGTGACACCACGATGCGAGTCGCTCTCTCCGGCACGATCGGCTTCCTATATAGAATTCCATTTCACGGCGTGTTGTTTGCAGGGCCGAATTCACCCCAACTGCCGCCATGGGGCACCGTGAAAAATGCCGCCCCATTACCTAAAGCCTACATGAAATGGGTAAAGGTACGGCATAAAATTTTCGAAGGGAAAAAAAAAAAAAAATCTCACATTCCAAATTTTACCGCCCCTCGAAATTTGCCACGCTGGGCACTAGCCCCCAGTGCCCCTCGTCTAAATCCAGCGCTGGTTGTTCAGGAATCATTGAAGGCGCTCAGTTCTGTTCTAATTTTTCCTCGCGTATTTTCTTTCGCTCACTATAATAACAATTACAATCGACTTTACGAAAAGTTGGTTACCGAATTTTTTCCATTTATTCACTTTATTCACTTTGAAAAATCTGCTGATTATATTTATTCGCATAGGCTGTTTCCTAGTAAAAAAAAATTGTAAAGTATCACGTGAAAAAGTACCTGATAAATTATACAATAAATATTAAAAAGTTATGACCGGATTCCACTTGCAATTTATAATATAACTTATTGTGTACATTATCACGTAATTTATCATCAATTATGGATGAATCGTGACAGAAAAAAAAAATACTCTTCGCTTGGGGAATCGAACACGGGATCTCTCGTTTTGTAGACTCACACGCTGCCATAGCGCTAGAACGCTTCTTAAAGTACAAACGATATTGTACGTATATATGTATATTGAGCAAAGATTGGCGATAATCATTTTTTCACGAATATTTTCGTTCACTATTACTGATTATTTTAGGGATGAATTATTTGTTACGCAATTTCTAATTGTTATAATAATAAACAATTGGATGAGAATTAATTTTTAATTTTTTGCTCATAATAATCGGTCAAAAATGATCAATTTTAATTTCCGCAAAAATTATAGTAATTCAATTCTACCTGATTTTTTATTTTTCAAAAAATTAGTAATCGATCACCGAATAATTATCATCCAATTTCTAGAAAAATGAGTCATTAATTTTGCTTGATTGTTTACTTCTCAAAAAATTAGTAATTGATCGTCGATCTATTAATAGATATATTTGGTAGATAATTGTGACTTATAGCGTTTTTTTTTTTTTGAAATTAGTAATTGATCATTTTTTACTGATTATTATTAGCAAACAATTGAAAATCAATTCCAAAAATTAAATAAAATAAAGTTTATTATTATAACAATCAGTAATAGTGAACAAAAATATTCGTGAAAAAATGATTATCGTCAATCTTTGCTCGAGTTACATATACGTCCAATATCTTCAATCAGCGTAAGAGTCTACCACACGAGAGGTCCAGTGTTCGATTCCCCAAGCAAATTTTTTTTTTTTTTTCTATCACGATTCATCAATTGATGATAAATTACGTGATAATTTACACAATAAGTTGTATTATAAATTGCAAGTGGAATCCGGTAATAACTTTTTAGAATCTATTGTGTAATTTATCAGGTACTTTTTCATGTAATCTTTTACAAAATCTTTTTCAGTAGGGTTACGAAATTGTCAAAAATGACAGGTCATTTTTGAAGAATACATAAATTGATATCTTTGCTTTAAATTGAAAAAAAAAAAAAACAATGAACAATAAACCATGATTTTGTATATCCACAGAGTCTCGACTACTTTTCATCTTAGGCCAACTGCTGCGAGTCGCTGCGCCAATATACTCTCGCTGTAACCTACGCGCGCGGCGGCCAGGCGGTGGTGAAATAAAACATTGACAATTTTTTAACCATTCATTCGATCGAAGTGAAACTTTCCAGAAAACTTATTTGTACCTGGACGAACAACTTTCCCACTGGAAGTTTTCGGTCGCTCGAAATTCGTTCGACTTCCGAAACGCTCGAAGATATGCACAGCTGATTCCTGCAATGTCTCGGAAACTAATCAATAACTTTTTTGTGAAAAACAATATTAACTTTTTCCTTCTGTAGCCAATCGTGAAACACTATGATATACGATTGCTGCAAATTTTGTTCAAAAATTCAAAAAATTGGGTAATACAGAGCGAGTTGAAGTGACAAAACCCCTGCGGAACGAAATAAAAATATGTCCCCTTCTTGAATCAGATACCTCAATCTCGCGTAAAATCATTATGTTACAAGTATTCATGTTGTTATATAAAATCCTGTGAAATCACATACTTTTCATTCGTATTTGCAATAACGAATAACTTGATGACGATTAGGCTGAAAATTTAATAGTCAAAATGCATTTCAAAGAGGAAACTGTATGCTCGAAAATCATCACCGTCAGCATTTTCTGCGTTTCTTCTTTCACATATAACGATACGAATAGACAATCTTCTCTATAAATTATTATCGACAGAACATGTGTGTTTGAGCATTTTGTTGGGATAACAATTTTCGTATTCACGTGCGTTTTCGACAGTCCCAGGCGACAAATCGCCGGGCTACGGATTTCTGCTCACGGATACCCTCGGCGTCGCGGCAACAAGATTTTGTTTTCTGTGCAGTTGACATGCATCAGCTTCTTCTATCACTGCCTCAGTCGTTCAGAAACCTACGTTGCGGTAAGTAGCTAATTGGTGGGCTCCGGCGCGCTTCTTATTCTATCCTCATTTACCTCTACTCTTATTCTGAGTTCGATTATGTATTCATCACGTCTATTCCGTTGTGTGTATTTACCTATTCATGTTTTGGTCGATAGCAAAATCATTCGCTGTATTATTTGTGTCTTGAACAGATCATGTCAGCAGAGGAAGTTCGGGAGGAGTTAGCCGCACTGAGGAAGGCCCGGCAGGAGGCCGATGAATCCCTGGCCGCGATTTTAAGCGTCAGGGAGGAGGTCAATCGGGAAAGAGAGGAATTGAGGAGAGAGAAAGAAAAGTTTCAGGCAGAGAGGAAGGAAATGTTAAGGAAAGACAAAGAGAAGAGGGACCGGAGGATATTGGAGGAACAATTGGAGGATATGGAGAAGTTGGAAGAACAGGAGCATGAGAGAGTGAGGAAAGAGGGATGGTCGAAAGAAATTGATGAAATGATCGAAAAAGAAAAGCGGGATAAAAAGCTGGAAAGTAGGGAGAGGAAAAATGAAGAGCGAGGGACAGAGGGAAAGAGCGGCTCAAGTAGTCAGGTACTTACATAATGTTGTACCGAATTTTCCAGGCCCTAGTATGCGCAAAAAATGATAATCCACATAACATTCTTCGTTCATATCAATGGTTTCAAAACTTATCTTATTGTCAACGCATGCATGTACTGAGAAACTTTTTCCAGGACAGATTACAATAGCTGTGAGTAACGTTGGGATATACCCGCGTTTTCGGCAATATCACCAGCGAGTATGGTAAACTTTGTAGTCGGATCTGGGATATTTCGGTAGTTTTCGGCAACAAAGTGTACCATATACTCGCTGGTAATATTGTCGAAAATGCGGGTGAATCACAACGTTACTTACAAGTAATGTAATCTTTCCTAGGAAAAGTTTCTCCGTGTGTAATTGAGTAATGGGATAATATAGATTCGTAACAATATTACGTAACAGAAAGATATTATTGCTAACAATCCATATTTTTTCTGGACGCAGTTTTCTGTATCAAATAATTTCAAATTTTTATGCTATTATCCTAAGCCATTGTCGATTCGATACAACTCTATCACTTAGATTATCAATATATCATTGGGGCAGTTGTATCCACCGGTCTTCCATCGCTAGTGACTTCTTCCGTGTTGGTAATTTCAGTTTATCCGCGAATAAGGCCCTCTGATCAAAGTAGTAGGGAAAAGCATGGCAAGAAGGGCAGCGGGGCAAAGGGAGCACCTCGTAAAAAAAAAATTCTTGGACAATTTTCGATCTTCCGTTTTTTCAATCAAAATTGTTTCCCAAAGGAATTATTTTTTTAATTTCATTTCGATAATTTGGCCGAAGTGCCCGCTTTGTCCCGCTGCCCTCTTTGCCGCGCTCTCCCCTACATTTTTATAATAAACGTTTGCAAAGTGTTTTTTGAGATTTCATCCTTACATTGTTTACACTAGAAATCACCGACGAGCAGCCGTAGCGGGGGGCGGAAGCTGTCACGTAAGCGACAGGATCGCAACGAGACGTGAGTATAAAATTACTTGGCGACCAAATTTATTATCACATACACGGCAGTGGATCAACATGACAGAATTTTTGAAGGGTACATTTTCACGGCCAGAATCCGAGTCCGATCGAATTCTCCTTGACACGATATTAAAGTCTGTGCAAGAACAATAATTCGATCGGGCTCGTATTTTTACCATCAAATGAGCCCTGCTCAAATTGTTGGATTGATGCACCGCAGAAACTTTAACCCATTTTTTATATTTTTCGAGAGAGATCTTAATCTCCCTATAGTACTGTACACTCTAAAGAACCATTATTCTCAACAATTACATTTCGCAAAAACAGCATATCATTTACAAACCTTTATGTAAGTAGGTGTAGCGTCTGCTAGAGATTTCACTGTCGATGCAAAGATTTCAATTTGTTATTGTAAAATCATCATCTTGCATATGACAGTTCGAAAATATTTCCAAATAACCGCGCTCTATGCCAAGAAATAGGTTTCTCGTTAAAAAAAAGGGTTTGTCGAGAGGTATTTCAGTGCTTTCGTTTTTCAAAAATTGCTAAACTATAGTTGTTGAAAACTACATCTGTTTTAGATACAGGTGGTCGAATCGGCGGCGCTGGTCCGACCTGCTCGACGGCAGGACCGGCTCAGATGGTGGCGGGGAAGACGGTGCAAGCACGGACGGTGGCGGGGAAGACGGTGCAAGCACGGACGGTGGCAGCAGGGCGGGTGGCAGCAGGGCGGGCGGCAGCAGGGCTGGTGGCAGCAGGGCTGGTGGCAGCAGGGCTGGTGGCAGCAGGACTGGTGCCACCAAGGAGCGGGGCACCAAGGAGGGAGGCGGCGGAAAGGATGGTGGCGAAAAGGATGGTGGCGGGAAAGGAGGTGGCGGGAAGGATGGTGGCGGGAAGGATGGTGGCGGGAAAGGAGGTGGCGGCGGAAAGGGTGGGAAGGGCGGCGGCGGGAAGGGGGGCACCAAATATTTTATAAGTTTCCATTAAGCTAAAATTGAATAATATATATTAGGGTGGCCCAAAAAAAAAGAATATTTTTTTTTTCGAGGCTGTTACGAAAATATGTTAGTTTATCATGTTTTAAGAGCCCCCTCCAAAGCGCAGCTAAAAAAAAAATTGTAAGAGGTCCCTCAAAATTGTCAAAAATTGCCAAAATCGATTTTTTATTCTTTTATTTTTTGTTTTCTCGTTATTTCACTATTGTCTACTATAAAAATGATAAGGATCCCTCAATTTCGAAGTCGATATTTTGATATTTAAAGGTCGCTCAAGATTTTTTTTAAGTTTCCAAGTAGAGTACCTTAGACCTTTTTGAGCGACTTCTGAACATGAATATTAACGACCTTTTTTTTTTCTTGAAACTGAAATACTAAAGAATAGAAATAAGGCTAGAGAGATGCAAAACAAAATTTCGAGACGAAAATAAAAAATAAAAAGGTTAATATTCATATTCAGAAGTCGCTCGAAAAGGTCTAAGGTACTCTACTTGAAAGGCTAAAAAAAATCTTGAGCGACCTTCAAATATCAAAATATCGATTTGAAAATTGAGGGATCCTAATCATTTTTATAGTAGAAAATAGTGAAATAACGAGAAAACAAAAAATAAAAAAATTAGAAATTGATTTTCGACGATTTTTGCAATTTTTGAAAATTTTGAGCGACCTCTTAAAATTTTTTTTTCGAGCTGCGCTTTGGAGGGGGCTCCTCAAACATGATAAACTAACATATTTTAGTAAGAGACTCGAAAAAAAAATATTCTTTTTTTTTTGGGCCACCCTAATATATATAAGTAAAAATATAAAATATAAGTATAAATAAATATAAATAATAAATATAAATAATAAAATAAAAAATGAATAAAATACTAATGAAAAAAAGATATGTATATGATTTAAGCTGTCATTATTATAAAAAAAAATCATAAAAATACACGTTATATGTCTCTTTCATTTATTTCACCCAATTACACACGCTTCGAGAACAAGTGCAAAAGGTACGGTGCTTTCGTGGATTCTTTGTTGATTATTTTATACGGACTCTGCCACATGAATCTCTTTACGATCTCAGCTGTTGAGCCTAGTTTGTGCGATAATTTCTTACCGCCGAAACGAATTGTCCGAAGTTCGTAATATTCCCTACTGAAAAACTATACAGGGAAGATACGGGTATGGTTTCTACTCAGTCACAGCCAACTCGGCACACTTCAGGTCTTTCGTCTGTTTATTGCAGGCTGACCATCCACTTTTTTTTTTTTTTTTCGAATCAATGTCTTCCGCAAGCAAATCAATTCAACCAGAGAACAAATGCAGATGAAAAACCTGGAATGTGCTGAGTTGGCTGTGACTGAGTTGAAACCATACCCGTATCTTCCCTGTATGTAAGAAATGATTTAATAAACCACAAAATAAATTACATGATAAATTACCTAATAAATTAAATACTAAGTTTTAGCAAGTTATGAACGATTCTAGCAAGTAATTTATCACGTAATTTTGTATATGAAATATTTTATCTTGTAGTTTAATATGTGATTTGTGACATGATAAATCTGAAAGACAAACTAAAAAAAAAAAGACCACCAAGGGATTCTAACCATGATTGACGGATTCGCAAGCACCGACGCCAAAAATATCTAGAATCGATTGCCCACAATTATCGTACGTCGATTAGAACAATTAGAATAGACAATTAGAACGCATTACTGATACTGAGTCAGAAAAATATACAAATTGGAAAAGAGTTTGATAATCACAAAAAGCTTGGATCACTGCAAATTATGACATCTAACAATAACGAAATTCTTTGAAATAGGTGCGTGTGTTTCAAGGGCAACAGGGGAACGATTGTGAGCCCCGTGTTCGGCAATGCTTGCAGTTCCGTCGACTTTTTGTCTTATTTTATTTTATTTTGTTTCGTTTATTTTTTATTTTGTTGTACTCCTTTACCTGAAAAATAAATGACTATTCTACCCAAGCACTGAAAATGCACAGAGCTATATTGCTGGTAGTGTATTACTAATTTTTCGTTACATCATAACCACCATTAGAAAAATCACTCGTAATACATAGCGGTGTAAATATAAAACAAAAGTTGTTGTTAAAATTGAGAAAAAAGTTATTGATTTCTTAGAATTGAAAGACTAAAACTAAAAGGATGTAAGTCACCGAATGACGGATAAGAAACAGGGGAATTATTTCAAATTTTTATGCCCCACAAGTTGTATTAACATCAAAAGAAGGTACTACGAATTTTCACATGTCATGTTCTCACAATTCTTGAACGTCAATTATTGGCTACTCAAGTAATCACGAGTATTTCCAGGAAACGCCACGTGGAGGCTAATTGACAATGTCTCCCATAAGATGTCCTTCATGTCGAACATTTCGGTCACCTCGGCGAGCGAGGTACCAAATTGACTTGTCGTTCGATCCGCGTCCGAAGAGCAGCGAACTGTCATCTGTGACTTGTTTGACCCGCGTCCGAAGAGCAGCGAACTGTCATCCGTCACTTGTTCGATCCGCGTCCGAAGAGCTGCGAACTGTTATCTGTCACCTGTTCGATCCGCGTCCGAAGAGCTGCGAACTGTGACTTGTTCGATCCGCGTCCGAAGAGCTGCGAACTGTGACTTGTTCGACCCGCGTCCGAAGAGCAGCGAACTGTTATCTGTGACTTGTTCGACCCGCGTCCGAAGAGCAGCGAACTGTCATCTGTGACTTGTTCGACCCGCGTCCGAAGAGCAGCAAACTGTCATCTGTGACTTGTTCGACCCGCGTCCGAAGAGCAGCGAACTGTCATCTGTCACTTGTTCGATCCGCGTCCGAAGAGCTGCGAACTGTTATCTGTCACCTGTTCGATCCGCGTCCGAAGAGCTGCGAACTGTGACTTGTTCGATCCGCGTCCGAAGAGCTGCGAACTATGACTTGTTCGACCCGCGTCCGAAGAGCAGCGAACTGTTTCACTGAAAGATCCGAGTAATGGAACATAACGCGGAACAATTCTTCACGCAATTATTGGAAATCTGTTTAGTTTGTAAACTGTTCCGATGCGCTGTGAACTACGCGCTTGGAAAGGCAGATAATTTTTTGCTCTGTATTATTTTGAACAGATGATTTCGAAGCTTCATTACATCCGTGGAGTATACATTATGAGACGGGTTTCCTCCCAAAGCTACCGTTGTACCAAAAGCTGCTGAGAATACTCCACAGCTGAAATTATCCGGCTGTCTCTGAACTGCTGGAAAAGCGACATCTTCACGTTTCAGATTCGGGTAGCGGAGGGAAATGAACCTTTTTTCTTCTGCTACTAATGATTCATAGTCCTTACAGCCTAGGCTGTCATATACAAACAGGTTGGTTCCATCAAAATGAAAGCATCGCCAATGCCTGAATTCATTGCCACCGATAATGTGGATATCTTGCAATGTCCGCGAAGGCTTGATGAACCGTGAATGTGTTAGCCAGAGCGAAGTTGCCGTGTCAAACTGGGACGTTTCCTTGACTACTGATAAAAACTGATCAATCGACGTATCATTCAGCAGTGAATTTTTTGACAACACATCTCTTCTGATCTCGTCAATTCCCACGTTTTTATTCACCAATTCCAGAACATCAATTTCCGCCTGGGTAGGACTGTTGGTGACATGCTCTTCTGATGCAACAACCCATGCGACCCCAGCGTGGTGTTCCCTCGCAGCTTCAACGGGCGCAGCGGCCACGATCCCACGTGACTGTTGATTCGAAGGCGTCGAATGTTGCTTGCCCTGGGGTAATATAACCCAATCATCTCCGTGATCAGAGTAGCGGTTCCTTATTCTTATCGGCGGAACTCGTAATTTTTTCGAGGGTCGACGAATTTCTTCATCTGAGGATGATACGAACCATGACTCTCCTCTTCTGGAAGTACGTTTGGTTAGTACCGTCGGCATCACTCTGGGTCCCTGTTCAGGAAAATTGGATTCCTCCTCCGTCGTAGTCGCGATCCAAGACTCTGAATCACTCGGATCAGTTCTGCTGAGCCTCAAAGGTGCAACTTTTCTAACTCGGTCGGATCTCGTATTTTCGGATTCGCTTGCGGTGTATGTGTTAAGCACTTGGCGAAGTGAACCGTCCTCGTCAACTTTCCTAGCTGCTTTTATCGCTCTTGGACGCCGCGTGCTTCTTCCAGCTTCCGATTCCTGAAGAGCCCGCTGGTTCTTTCGTTGCTGAGCTTCCAGAATATATTTGGGTTCGCGGATGGGCATTCTGCGAATGTACCGTGGGTCTATGATTTCCGGCAGCATGCACTCTTTGTAAAATCGAGTTAGATAGGGTTCCATTCGGTTCCTCCAGAATTCATCATCCCGTGATACTGTGACGTACTTAAGGCCGTGTGGCGTCCATACTGCGAAGTAGCATGTATCGGCGCGCGTTATATGCAACTGCCCCTGTACCTGGTAGTAATAGTGATGAGATGTGTTCATCTTCATTGGATCATTCTTGTCAAAGTAATTGGGTATCACTGTGACACCTTGTTCAATCGCATTTTCTGGGTTGTAGGCTCGTGCAGTTTGAGGACATTTCACCTCAACGATAGTGGCATCGTCGATTATACCATCCGGACTGGCTCCCAAAAATTCGAGTTCTGGATCAATGAACAATCCACACGGCTTAATAGCAACAGAAATTCCATCTGCCGCTAATTTCTTCTGCAGTTCTTCGATGGCCTCGGATTCTTTCGACCGACCCCATACCATACTAGCTGTACTGCTGACGGATGGGTACAGTAGGGACTGCACTGCAACAGAACACGAAGTATCCTCCCTCGTTCGACAGACTCTACCGAAGTTCGAAGCTGTCAAAATCTTCCTTCGCACGGTTTGCCACAGTGCATTGTCGGCCTGCCCTCTTGTATTGACTTCGAGTTCGGCACGATTCTTCTGATAGTCCAACAGCCGGCCTTGATGTAGTTCTGCGAGATCGTCGTACACGTTATCAGGCAAATCGGGCCTCGCTGCATTTGGGCCATAGTTTTTATCCTGTCCTCGGCGTTTGTTGTTTTTATGACAAGAAAGTGCCCGTGATTCTTTTCTAGATTTCTTCATTGTCGCATTGTAGCGTACTTGACGCTGGCGCCGGGCCTCTATGTCAGTTGCAATGCTCGGTGGCTGTTTTTTCTCGCTTCTGTGTAGCTCCGTTAGGATGTTCTGGGTATTGTGTTGCAGAACAGCGCCAGCACATCTTGCTTGAAACGATCCCCTCTGGCCGAAGTTGATCCTTTTCCCACCAATCGCTTTGCACACTAAGGCATTGAACGATTCTGCAATATTATTGGTAGCGCGATACAATAAGCTTTCGGCGTTCAAGCTTAAATATGTTACGGCCTCGTCCAGCTGCACAAGAAGTCCTGCGTTTTTTAGGTCTCTGACGTCGTTGATTCCCTTTTCAGTAGTCTCTTCATGACAAAAACTGTTAAGTTCACGGCATTTCCTATGATCACCGAAAACGTGACACGGTGAGTTTAGGACGTCGTTTTTCAGGAGCTCAACCATGGTACTACCTGCGGGATCATCTTGTATATGCAATTGGCGATGCAGTATTGCCGCTTCAATTGCATTCCTGAATTTCAGTACGCTGCCGTTTACCAATTTCTTCTGCTTGGCAATTTTTCGCCCTTTTGTCTTGGCTACGTCTCTGATTTTTTTTGCCAAGTTGCGCAGCAAGTGGTTGACGCATTCCTTTTTTTCAACACGTATGCCGTACTTTGAATATGGGTCGTTGTCTACAATTGATTTGTAAACATTACTATCACCGTCTGCTATTAAAGTTTTGTATATCAGTCCGTGGGTTTCAATGCTCGTCTTGAAACCTTCCAATAGCGCGTCGCTCTCCATTCCTGTGGATGCTTGGTCACGGCCCCAATTTTTAAAACAGACGTGATCTTTAGGTGTAACGTCTTGCCGTGCGGCCCGTTCACAAATATAGCAAAATTTATTGCGGACGCCGATGAAGATCACTTTCTGTGTATGATAGTCCACGATCGCACCAACACCAGACAGAGAATCATACTTACCTGTTTTGTACGACCGTTTCATCCAACCGCAATCGGCTACCACGGTGATAAAGGGAATTTTCATGCCGTCGTGTATGATGAAATCCCCTCTTTCAAGTGCCAGTTTCTTAGCGATCTCGCCGGCCTACAGCATTTCAGTCACAGCCGCCTTCTCAAACGCCGCAGTCATCTCGCTGTTGTATTTCCCATATGTCCTCTTAGCCATGCAGGGAATACTCATGGAAGCAAAGAGTTGTTCCATCTGTGCGAATCCTATTCCCGTAGCGATAGTCCCCGCGACAGCACTTCGATTAATATCCATCGCGTCTCCATCCTTGCGATCGGTCCAGATACTGTCCTCGAAATCGCACACCTGGCACCGGAAGAAGATTTGCGTTTGCAAACCATGGCGTAGCGATTTCGTTTGTATCATCTCTCGAAACGTACAAACCAAAAGCGGATCATGGTTATCGAATTTATCATGGATCTGCTCCAGCATGTAAGTTACATCAACGATACGACGGCCTTCGATTACTTTATCTTCTTCGCGCAAAGAATCGGTAGAGCTATTTTCGGATCGATCTGAAAGCGACTCATCTCGGAGCCCTTCTCCGGACCAAGAGTTCGATTCAACCTGTAAACCGACCTCTGCCGTATGCTCGTGCTGCGCAGCGAATGCCGCTTGTCTTTTCTGAACGCTGGTGTAAATATTGAACACATATATATCCTTATCAGTCTAACGAAGCAAAGGTAGTTAGGCAATATAACTTTTATGTCCACAATTATGTACACGAGCAGGATTTTGCTTGCAAATGTAATTACACGAGGACTGAATTTCTACGAATTACATAGTGAGGATATGAAGCATTCTTTGTCAACTGGGCCAGTTTTTTCGGTCGACCTGTTGGATATTCCTTACGATTCGAATTTTTTTTTGATAATTCAAAGAGTCTCTGTAATATGTCTTACATTTTTAAAACTCACCGTTCAGGATTTACCGTCTTTTGTTTACACCAGTGTATCACGGAAAATATTGAACGCTCGAAAAATTCATCTGAACATGAACATCCGAATTTTTCATCTACTTTCAAATGATGTTTGAGTCATGATTTTTCCGACACGGGAAGGTCGACTTTTGTGAACAAAAAAATGAAATAAATAATAAAAATAATTTCTTCCAGCAAAATACACCTCCGATTCCGGTACCAATTTTAGAAGGTATCTGGCAGTGGATGAAAATTATGCAAAACTAAAAAAAAATTGCACAGTGGCATCTTCGATTCTTACGTAGTATAATGGAATTAACAAATGAAAAATGAAATTCGTGTAGATTCATATACACTAAACATCGTCGTGAAATCTGTTTTGAAATACTCGTTTGCCCTCTGTTAGATCCGCGCGATATAAATTCAATTTGTATTTCGTCTATTTTTTTACTACGTAACAATCGTGAGTGCTACTTGGTGATTTTTTTCGGAATCTCCAGCCAATGCCAAATACCATGTAAAATTGGTACCGGAATCGAAGACGCGTTTTGACGAAAAAAGGAATTGGATTTTTTGTTGCGAAAAATAAACCTTTCCGTGTCGGAAAAACTATGATTCGAACATCATTCGGAAGTAGATAAAAAATTCGTATGTCGATGTTCCGAAGACTTTTTTCAGCGTTCAATATTTTCTGAAATACACTGGTGTGAACAAGAGAAGGTAATTCCTGAATCGGTGTTTAAATGTATGAAAAAATCACAGAGCCCTTTTAAAGTAATGA
The DNA here is from genome assembly GCA_963992785.1 of Tenthredo livida. NCBI lineage: Eukaryota > Metazoa > Arthropoda > Insecta > Hymenoptera > Tenthredinidae > Tenthredo > Tenthredo livida. The sequence goes on along the minus strand of OZ023069.1, from coordinate 7,423,986 downwards.
AAAAAATTCGAATCCCAAGAATATTTGATGGGTGAATCGAAAAAAGTGGCCCGTGGACGAGGAATGCTTCATGTGAAAAGCCTGAATGTATGCCGGAAGAGGAACGGCCGCAAGCAAGTGAACTTTTGGAAGAAATTTCAGTATACAGGGTGATTCATTTTAATCGCCCAGGGCCGATATTTCCGAAACTAAGCAAGATACGAAAAAAAGTTTAGTATAAAATATTCAGGGTTCAGAGGAGGACAATACTTGATCGTATCAGTATTTCCGTAAGTGAAGCCGCCGAGGTTGGGTGAAGGTCAACTCGGTTTTTTTAAATGGAATGACATATTTTTTGTCCACAATTTGACAAAACGTCAGATAAGTAACGATGCAGAGCCAGTCAAAACAGTGGTGCAGCGCCCGCCAGTGTACCAATCCACAGATATCTTGTCGGTATTGTGAGGAGACTTGAGTATCCATGTTTTGAGGGATATAAAGGGGTCAGATTATTTTCCACGTGGAGTTGCTAAGGGTAAATAAAGTAAAACTATTTGATTTTGATTTTGTTCCGTATATTAATCAAACAACAAGTTTTTGTTCGGAATTATTTCATTGCGTTTTTTATTTTTCATTCCTCATTTTTACGTCAAATTGGTAATTTCTTTTTTTTTTTCATAAATCCGTACAAAAATTTGTTTTCAACTAAATCACAATCAACTAGTTTTACTTTATTTACCCTTAGCAACTCCACGTGGAAAATGATCTGACCCCTTCATATCCCTCAAAACATGGATACTCAAGTCTCCTCACAATACCGACAAGATATCTGTGGATTGGTACATGGCGGGCGCTGCACCGCAGCCGCATGTGTACTGTTTTAACCGGCTCTACCTCGTTACTCATTGACCTTAGGCCATATGTATGTGAGTACTTTTTGGTGCGGAATCTGACGCTCTTCCAGATTCGATGAAAAAAATATATCATTCCGTTAAAAAAAAAAAACAAGTTGACCTTCACCTAACCTCGGCGGCTCCACTTACGGAAATACTGATACCATCAAGTTTTGTTCCCCTCTGAACCCTGAATATTTTATACCAAACTTTTTTTCGCATCTTCCTTAGTTTCGGAAATATCAGCCCTGGGCGATTACAATGAATCATCCCGTATAGAGAAAACTACGGCTGAAAAGAACTATGTATTTATCGAACTGCACTTGTATCGCCAACATAGAATCAGACAAAAAAATGTAAGGCATTCAACGTAATGAGAGAGCAGACTAGAGCAATATCATGCATCGTTGGATTGAATGATTTTAAATGCCTTCAATTCAATCTTTAGAATCTAATTTACGAGTAGCGACTTTATCATGAACGTTATCTAATCGATAGGGGGATGAATTCGGCAATTACAATGTTGGCGGAACAGTTTTCCCATAAGACGCGAGTTGATTTTTCCATTTTCGACGTAAGATTACTTCTTGCAATCTTCGGTGAGGTACCAAATACTTAGGATTGTATAAAAGTTCATCAAATAAACTTATGTATATTGTGTATATTTTCAAAATCAAGGATTAATGTAATAAAGATTGTAGCGAGACTACTACTAGGTCCATTCCTAGTCGCCCACCTCTTTTTGGTGGAAATGTGTCACATTTCGATTATTATCCGAGCCCAGGCGTCAAAAACGCGAAAAAGGCCAACGCTGCGCAAATTCAAATGCAATTCCAAACACATACGTTCAAAAAAATGTTCGTTTCATGCAAAAATAGAGTCTACAGACGATTTTCACATTATTCGAATGATTTCGAATTCGATTTCCTCGGCGAATTACGTAAAAACAATAGGAAAAAAAGGAGGTGGGCGACTAGAGATGAGCCTTTTCAGGTAATTCCAAATAATTCAGGTTGACTACATTTGATTCACGGGCTATTGACACGTCAATTCAACGAGTTGCATTCCCCTCGGAAGAAACCGAGAAACAAACAATGCAAGAATGTCAAAAACGCACTTACAATCGTTGTGTCGATTGCTGAGATGAACGCCGCCATGCAGACATACGTGGTTGTTTCACTCGGGAAAATTTTCGCCCCATTTTTGTTAGCACGACACAATCACAATAGCACTTGATATGAACAAAGCAACGAACGATCCACGAAGTTCGTTACAATGCAAATTTCAGTACTCAAGAAATCCAAACAATGCGAGATGGATCTTGGATATTTTTCGTGAATACTTGTTGAGTGCTACTAGAGTTTTGTTTTTGCGACACAGTGTTGCTTATAACTACACTAACATCGGTCACGCAGAAAACAAAACACGATGTTACTCGCGCCACCTACGATACGCGCGCGGTCGGAACCACGCGGCTGAGCGGTTTGAGGGACGTAGCTCACGCTTGCCCGAGATACAGTGTTATATAAATGATCATATATTATGTAAGACAAATATCGTTATATGTTGAAAAAAAATATCGTTATATGTGAAAAAAGAAACGTAGAAAATGCTGACGGTGATGATTTTCGAGCATACAGTTTCCTCTAGCCGTTTCTAGTTTTTATTGTTTATTTTTAGTTTTTCTTTTACCTTTATTCTCATCTTGTTGCTTCCTATTTTATTTCACGTCTTCTTCGTTCTTTGGTTATCTGTTTTTTAGTATTATATTTTTATAATATATATTCAGTTTATTTATATATTTTTGTTTTATAATATATATTTAGCTTCTGCCTGTTTGTGTGCTTTCTGTAATCCTTGGGGGATCGCGATCCCAGGGTTGAATAAACGCTCTCTCTCTCTTTGAAATGCATTTTGACTATTAAATTTTCAGCCTAATCGTCATCAAGTTATTCGTTATTGCAAATACGAATGAAAAGTATGTGATTTCACAGGATTTTATATAACAACATGAATACTCGTAACATAATGATTTTACGCGAGATTGAGGTATCTGATTCAAGAAGGGGACATATTTTTATTTCGTTCCGCAGGGGTTTTGTCACTTCAACTCGCTCTGTGTTACCCAATTTTTTGAATTTTTGAACAAAATTTGCAGCAATCGTATATCATAGTGTTTCACGATTGGCTACAGAAGGAAAAAGTTAATATTGTTTTTCACAAAAAAGTTATTGATTAGTTTCCGAGACATTGCAGGAATCAGCTGTGCATATCTTCGAGCGTTTCGGAAGTCGAACGAATTTCGAGCGACCGAAAACTTCCAGTGGGAAAGTTGTTCGTCCAGGTACAAATAAGTTTTCTGGAAAGTTTCACTTCGATCGAATGAATGGTTAAAAAATTGTCAATGTTTTATTTCACCACCGCCTGGCCGCCGCGCGCGTAGGTTACAGCGAGAGTATATTGGCGCAGCGACTCGCAGCAGTTGGCCTGAGATGAAAAGTAATCGAGACTCTGTGGATATACAAAATCATGGTTTATTGTTCATTGTTTATTTTTTTTTTCAATTTAAAGCAAAGATATCAATTTATGTATTCTTCAAAACTGACCTGTCATTTTTGACAATTTCGTAACCCTACTGAAAAAGATTTTGTAAAAGATTACATGAAAAAGTACCTGATGAATTACACAATAGATTCTAAAAAGTTATTACCGGATTCCACTTGCAATTTATAATACAACTTATTGTGTAAATTATCACGTAATTTATCATCAATTGATGAATCGTGATAGAAAAAAAAAAAAATTTGCTTGGGGAATCGAACACTGGACCTCTCGTGTGGTAGACTCTTACGCTGATTGAAGATATTGGACGTATATGTAACTCGAGCAAAGATTGACGATAATCATTTTTTCACGAATATTTTTGTTCACTATTACTGATTGTTATAATAATAAACTTTATTTTATTTAATTTTTGGAATTGATTTTCAATTGTTTGCTAATAATAATCAGTAAAAAATGATCAATTACTAATTTCAAAAAAAAAAAAACGCTATAAGTCACAATTATCTACCAAATATATCTATTAATAGATCGACGATCAATTACTAATTTTTTGAGAAGTAAACAATCAAGCAAAATTAATGACTCATTTTTCTAGAAATTGGATAATAATTATTCGGTGATCGATTACTAATTTTTTGAAAAATAAAAAATCAGGTAGAATTGAATTACTATAATTTTTGCGGAAATTAAAATTGATCATTTTTGACCGATTATTATGAGCAAAAAATTAAAAATTAATTCTCATCTAATTGTTTATTATTATAACAATTAGAAATTGCGTAACAAATAATTCATCCCTAAAATAATCAGTAATAGTGAACGAAAATATTCGTGAAAAAATGATTATCGCCAATCTTTGCTCAATATACATATATACGTACAATATCGTTTGTACTTTAAGAAGCGTTCTAGCGCTATGGCAGCGTGTGAGTCTACAAAACGAGAGATCCCATGTTCGATTCCCCAAGCGAAGAGTATTTTTTTTTTCTGTCACGATTCATCCATAATTGATGATAAATTACGTGATAATGTACATAATAAGTTATATTATAAATTGCAAGTGGAATCCGGTCATAACTTTTTAATATTTATTGTATAATTTATCAGGTACTTTTTCACGTGATACTTTACAATTTTTTTTTACTAGGAAACAGCCTATGCGAATAAATATAATCAGAAGATTTTACAAAGTGAATAAAGTGAATAAATGGAAAAAATTCGGTAACCAACTTTTCGTAAAGTCGATTGTAATTGTTATTATAGTGAGCGAAAGAAAATACGCGAGGAAAAATTAGAACAGAACTGAGCGCCTTCAATGATTCCTGAACAACCAGCGCTGGATTTAGACGAGGGGCACTGGGGGCTAGTGCCCAGCGTGGCAAATTTCGAGGGGCGGTAAAATTTGGAATGTGAGATTTTTTTTTTTTTTCCCTTCGAAAATTTTATGCCGTACCTTTACCCATTTCATGTAGGCTTTAGGTAATGGGGCGGCATTTTTCACGGTGCCCCATGGCGGCAGTTGGGGTGAATTCGGCCCTGCAAACAACACGCCGTGAAATGGAATTCTATATAGGAAGCCGATCGTGCCGGAGAGAGCGACTCGCATCGTGGTGTCACGTGGTAGTGCTCGGAGAGAGAGCCGCGCTCTGGGTGATCGTCGGGTAAGGTTAGATCTGTGACCCACGTGCTCTGCCAGCTGCGAACGCCTGTCGTGTTGCCAGCGTTTACATCAGGATTCATAGAAGACATCTCGTGGACGTATTCAATTCGTAATAAAATTGTTTAAACAAACCCTGTTGCTTAGTACGACATACGGCTGCAGCAGTAGAGGTCGTACTGTTGTGCATTCAAACAAGGAAAGGGAAAAGTTCATAAACATTCAGGTGAGGTAATATTTTGTTGTTGTATATTATAACAAAGCTGTGAGAGAAACCTTGCGATCCAAAATCTCTATCCAAAGGCGTTGCTTACTACACGTATCTCATGTATTGAGTTAGAAGGTTGGTTTGGGTCAGAAGAGAATAGATGGAACAATTCTGTAGGATTATGTCGCTAAATATTCATGTCTGCGATTTTTTTGTTATTGAAAATGCAAGTTTATCCAATTTCTTCAAAGAGCAGAATTACCCTCCTCGATAATTTCATGCAATGAGTTCGATTCGACTCCATCTGTTTATTCTGAAACTGTAAATCTACTTACTTGACAGATGACGCAGGAGGTGTCGGAGGAGAATTTCGACAGCGGTCGCAACGACAGGGAGAGATCAGACGTCAAGTAATAGCTGTGACGCCGAGGAAGTCTCGTTGAATAATCACAGTAAAGGCAGGTGATAGAGTAAGTGGAAAATCTTTTGAGGACGGTTGCAATGACTGTGTTTGCAGAACGCATATGAGTGTATGTTATTTCAGTTTTTTATTTACCTGCAACGTATATAAGCTATAGAGAAATTGAAATAAATATTAATTTTATCCTATACAGATGATGATTCTGAGCCTCGACCGAGCAAGAGACAGCATCTCCTGTAGAGCATCTGCGATCACCAATCTCTGAGAACGTCGACGACTAGCTTCGATAAATCCTCAGTCAACATGATGATCACATTATCTAGAAATCCTGGCAAAGATGGAATTGGCTTCGAAATTTTTTACTGCCTTCACATCTCAGATATATCCTGACATTTTGTTCAGAGCCTTCAAGTTTTTTCAAAGTTTCACAAAATTCCAAGTTGTTTTTGTTGTTTATCAACAAGCCTAGCTAGTTTTTTTTTCATTTCACCTATGCATCAACTTCAGAAGAAAAAAGAACCAGAAAAGGCAACTCGTTGTGCTTGGAACAATCTATCAAAAGACATACCTGCTTCGGTTTAGTTGGTTTATCAATAGGATTTTAGATAGCATTGATAATATTATAAAATGTTGGTCTGCGGCAGTTTTGTGAAAATTGTAAGTAATTACTCATTACTTTCGCAATGTATAATTGAACTTTTAATTACACATTACTTTGGTAATGTGTAATTGAACTCGATTTAATTACGCATTGCCAAAGTAATGTGTAATCAAATGAAGTTTAATTATTCATTACCAAAGTAATGTGTAATGAAATGAGTAATTCCATTGAAAATGTAATTAGAAACTCGCAACACTGGTCTACGGCAACTGATGAAAAATGCCTGGTATCTGGAAATGAAAATTTCATGTACACCCTGATTGGTTATGCTGTATTTCAGATTTTTCAAGTGTTCAGCAAACTTGCAAACAAATGACAAGTATTTGTATAAAAGAAAAAAAAAAAACAATTTTATTGGCGAATCGGGTATGGGTAATTCATGGTTGAAAAGGAGAGCAGACTTTTGTAACAGATTTTTTTTTACACTTATTTCAAACGAATCCATAGATACTAATATTCTACTAACCATCGTCGTATAATATGTATAAACCGTATATTCTATGTATTTTTATATCAAGAGACTCGGTAGAGTCTCGCGCCAAGTACATTAAAAAAAAATTTTTTTCAAGCGCGAGACTCAACGAGTCTATATACCCGAGAGGCAACTACCCTAACCTATAACGCGAACTAGTATCTTCGTTTTCTTTCACCTCACAACATACACGAATTAAAACTGATTCAATCTAGGATGTGGGCATGAAAAGCTTTCATTTGAGCCCTAGATCGATTAAATCGGTGTCCGGAGTACTGAGATATGATTAACTTCAGATTCTGATACCCCGTTTCCTCGTACAATGTTTGGTTTTCTCTTTAGTCTTCTTCAGACCAAGATTCACATCAAACCATTCCCATGCAATCACTAGACGGGAAAATCCACACAAAAGTTGTAGAGTGACGTCAGTACGAGATAGTTCCGACGTAGATAGCGCCAGTATCGCAGACAGAAACCGTCTCCTACATAGACATAGAGCATGGACTGCGCATTCCCTATACAGCCTATGGTAACGCCGAAAGTGAGAGAGAAGGGTAACACACGCGGCCAAATCTGTCTCTTTCTATGCATTTGACGTTGTTGGTTAGAAAGAAACAGATTTGGCCGCGTGTATATGCTGTCTCTTTCTACCGACCGAGCGATTTTCGGCCCGAATGCGCAGTCCATGCTCTATGTCTATGGTCTCCTACACTAGCAGACGCGTATTGTCATTTCATGTTTTTAAATCCCAATAATAAAGGAAATAAGAGAAATACGAGCAATGCTTAATACAAAATTTGAACGTACAAAAACTAGTGAATACCCACCGCAAGCCCCTCGGGTGCCAAAACCTTACGCCTTAAAAATGTTTCGATGGGTTAATCTTAAATCCTACGATCTCGAGCTTTTGAGGTTATGCGAATCGGCTGACGTGTAAAATTCATGGTGATAAATAAAATAACAATTATAAACGGACAAGACTGTCAGATGAATATTAACTGATTTATGAATGCAATTATCAGAAGAAACGGTTTTTTCGGTTCAATTGTTTATCAAGTTATCGCCTGAGGAAGTCTGACAAGAGAAAATCAAGAGAAAATGTTGAAGTAGAAAAATATGAGGATAGCATTATTCGATATAGGGAACGGCAAGGAGCCAGACCAATAAAGCCGAGTTCAAGCGTTGGATTGCAACGAATTTTACTTCAAGCTCCATGTTAAGCTTATCTTCGAAGGCTCGTCTGCTGAGACTCAAATTGTGAGTCAACGTTATACGTAGGATTCCGACGAGTGCTATAATCTAACTCCGTATCATCTAGTCAAAATGAGATTTCCAGTCAATGTTGTTTGTTGGACTCCGATAGGCTTTATTCTACACTCCACGTCAACGTAGTGCCTTGACCTTCGGTGGAGATAATTTTTTAATCCATAATGTATATTAACAATTTAATGTCAAATTTCAATAAATTTGTTACATTTTGGTATGCAACCTGTGTCTATATGTTCGACTCTATTAAGCTTTCTCCAAATTAAGATTAGTGCTATCACGACAAATGGAATGAAATTACTTATTCATGGATTATTCAATTTTGTAGCGGGTCGCCATATAAGACGAGAGGATGATGAGAGAAAACGCTTGGGTTGCAAAGTATCAGGAGAGTGTTATTTGATACGACAAACGGCAAAAGTCAGACGAAGAGAGCAGAATGCGGGTGTTTGACTTCATACATTTCCATTTTATGCTCTACGCTAGTCTTGCATGAATAGGCTCAATTCTAAATATTTTGATACCTTCTGTTCAGACCCGAATTGGAAGTTGACGTTATAAGTACGGGACGCGTACATGTTCTTTTTGCAGAGGACCTAGTTGCATTAAAAAAAAAACTACCTACGAATTGCAATACATATATCTGATATCCATACATATTTAGTCATGAGCAGCAACTATAACCCTGCGTGCAAGTAACTCCGTCATTGCCGGTCCCAGGCCCAGATGAGACAGGAGGAGGGCTGCACGCAGGGTTAGATGTTGTAGGTATAAAAAATTATTGTAGTGGAACAATTTGTAAACGCTATGAAAGTACATTACGCGTCACTCTACAAATTTGAGACTTGGCGAAAATTATGAGCACACGCGTGCTCGTTGCTGTTGACGTTCCTGCTTATCGAGGGACTTCGGGCGGTATGAAATAGCACAAAACAACCGAGCGAGCGTAGCGAGCGAGCACAATTATTAGGTGGTCAAGCAAAATTTTACAAAAAGTAGTGAAATCAACCCCAAAAAGCACCTTTGGTGCAAAAACCTTCCGCCAAGTCCATTAATGTGTAGATCACTCCACCAAAAAATAATCAAAGGTTGTGCTCGCTCACTCGATTGGTTGATGATTATCAACATACAAAAGCATTGAAATCAGATACAACTGCCAAGTACCTGTAGAATGATAAAAGTTTGGAATTGAAAAATTTGTTCAAACTAAATAACGTGGTACTCGTTCGCTCGCTGCGCTCGCTCACTCTATTGGCTTATGATTATGGGTAGAAAAAACAATTCGAATGAAGAGATTGAAGATGTCAACATTTATCTAAAAATATTCATAACGAAAAAATAATTTAAAAAAAATTAGAAAAAAAAATTTGGAGGTAGTGGTACTTGGGGGGCCTTTTGTAGAAAAAGAAATATAAAATATCGATCACGAACCATATCAATGTCATCTGATAGATATTCAAACATTGGCCCGCCAACGTACCACGGACTCCAAATTTTTTTTTTTAATTTTTTTTTAATTATTTTTTCGTTATGAATATTTTTAGATAAATGTTGACATCTTCAATCTCTTCATCCGAATTGTTTTTTCAACCCATAATCATAAGCCAATAGAGTGAGCGAGCGCAGCGAGCGAACGAGTACAACGTTATTTAGTTTGAACAAATTTTTCAATTCCAAACTTTTATCATTCTACAGGTACTTGGCAGTTGTATCTGATTTCAATGCTTTTGTATGTTGATAATCATCAACCAATCGAGTGAGCGAGCACAACCTTTGATTATTTTTTGGTGGAGTGATCTACACATTAATGGACTTGGCGGAAGGTTTTTGCACCAAAGGTGCTTTTTGGGGTTTAATTGTATATAATGGATAGCTGTATAATGCGAGGAACGTATAATATAAAATTATATATGATATGCAGTACAACTACTCACATGATATTTTTTATATATATATGTATTGGAAAACCATGGAAAATGATGGAATAACGGAAATAAATGAACAAAATGCTCAATTTCGGATTGATTATATATTTTCACTTACCGAGATGTTGGAGAAATCGTTGAAAAGTATTATATTGTAAATATACGTATTGTTAGTCTTCAAATCACCTCTGACTGCGGGTCGAGTCACGTGGTACCAGGTATACCAACGTAACAGCGGTGGTGAAAGGAGAAGCTTAAACGGGCGTGCGGCGACATCTCACGGGCGTTCTGCGAACCACCACATCATATCAACAGCCGTGAGCGGCCATTTTCGCTCACGGCCCTTGACAATCGCGAAAATTACCACAAAAACGTAGATTAGATGTCGTTTCTTCATCGTTGTCGAAACCAAAGATGTTTTTGGATGGTTGTGTTCGAAATGCCGTACAGAATCGGGCTCAGGAAGCCGATTTTGCATTTTCGATCCGTAGGCTTTGATATAAGTCGAAATAAATGGCACGACCACGCTTTTCGATTAAAAAAAAAAAAAAAAATCCGATTTCATCCGATCAAACGTACCAGTTCGAACCCATTACTCGTCAAACATCGACTGCCGCAAGGACAAGTTGATTGATAGCCCCGTTTCGGAGATATAGGCGGTGTCGGTAACACATCCGGTATCCCCCCCCCCCTTAAAGTCGTATTGAGAAGAGAATGTGCCTGTTATATCGACTATTGGTGCGTTCGGTATATAGCATGTGACCTCATTTCCCATTTAGGAATCGATACGTATATCGATACACTTTGATCTTTGTCTAACTATCGCTTCGTTGCTACCTTTGGTGTCTAACAATTATAATAACAAATTATGAGGTATCAAATCATCAATTTTCGAAAAATATTTCCAATTAATTGAAAAAAAAAAAAACAATTTGAAAAAAAATATCAATGGATGATGAAACTATATTTACAATTTTATTTTACAGGTATCGCTAATTTTTGGAGTTCAAGGAGCATGCAGGCGGGAGGAGTTGTGCAATATAACTACAGGCGACATTCGTGACACTGGATCATTCTACCACATCAAACTTCCAAAAACAAAAACGGATATTACACGAAACTTCGTTGTCGAAGGAAAGTTTTATGATATCGTCAAAAAGTACGCGCTGCTACGTCCAGCTGAAGCAACAAGCAACCGATTTTTCCTAAATTGGCAGAATGGAAGGTGTACAAGACAAGTAATCGGATTAAATAAATTCGGTAGCACGCCGAAGAAAATTGCGGAATATTTGAAACTGCCTGAGCCTGAACTCTATACAGGGCATTGTTTCCGCAGATCGTCGGCAACAGTTCTCGCTGACTCAGGAGCAGACCTGACGACTTTAAAGCGCCACGGAGGGTGGAAGTCAAACCAGGTAGCCGAGGGCTACATCGAAGACTCGGTGGAAAATAAGCGGAAAATCAGTAAAATGATTTCAGGATCCATTCTGAAATCGTCAACTATCACTTCTGGTAACATTGAATCACTGCCAGTACAACAACCGAAGGATTTCGACGGAGTCAATGTTGGTGCTCCAACATTAAACAAAGAAAACGTTGACCTAACAACCACTGTGGCATTTCCCTCCACTGATATCGTGCATGTCACGAATTGTCAAGTCACAATTAATATATTTAATAATAATAATAATCAGAACTGAGTACCTTTTCAATGATAAAAAAAGCTGGGTATTCAACAATACCAAAAACGTGGTATTCAACGATACCAGAATATGAAGTATTATAAAAAAAAATGTACCTGTGTACTAATAGCATCAAAAACCTAGTATGTAATATATCGATGGCCCAATTCTCAAATGTCGTAACCCACAAATGAAAAATTTTCCGAGAGAGAGTAAAAAACAGTCAAAGAAGGCGAAAAAAGTCGAAAAAATCGAAGAAGTCAATTTCCTAAATTTTGTGGGTTACGACATTTGAGAATTAAGCCATCGATATTTACTATAAAGATATAAAGATGTGGTACTATTTACTATAGATATAACGATGCACAGACTGATTCAAAGATAACGAAGCTCAGTTTTCGATACTAAGAAAAATATAATAACCTAGTATTATTATTAAAATACGCCAAAATATAGGTATTTAACGATAAAAAAGTAACCTATTAAGGGGGTATCTACACCTTTGAATTTTCAAAAAATCGTTTTTTTTTTTATAATTTATTTGGAATGCTAGTGACCTACTCTAACTGCAAATAAATCGGTGTCGAGATATCTAGAGGATTTGAGAAGTTACAGCCATGGCAGTGCCAAATTGCGAAAAAGCGCCGCGGCGAGGCGCGCGAACCCTCAGATTGGTGCCATAAGTATTGTACAACACCGCCAACACTACTGCTTACTTTCATGAGGTTTTGATATATTTCGATTTTGAATTTGATTTTGTGATCTTTCAATTGTTTGTAATTATCATTCTTACACATATTGAATTTTCAATATTCTTTTACATTGTGATCATTGACAGAACACATGGCTGCGATCTACGTTTTTTCGAGGTTAGGTGTCCACTTGTTTGTAAATATTGTCGTGCTCTCAGTACGAATTCAAACCAATAGTAATTTCCATTATCGGATGAACACAGTGTAGGTATATATATCTGAGATGAGACTTCGGAATCGAAAGAAGATGATCCATCAAAAAGTGCGTTTGAAATCGATGCCAGGAGACTACACATTTGGATTTTCAAAAAGATGAGTATTTCTATAATACATATATTAATTGCAAGAATTAATAAATATTATAAGAAAAAAGGTATGATTGATGAAAGATGAAAGAATTTTCTTAGTATTGACAAAAATTGTGCTAGCATCTTCTGAATCTCAAAAATATTGAAGATAAAAAATTTTACATAAGTTTTATGTTTTGAACAATTTTGATCAGATTTTTTCTGAAGCAATTCATTATTTTTCTAACAGCCTCATCGGACACCTAACCGACACTGTTGTTGTACAGAACGGGTCAAAACTCACTACAAACCTCCGCCTGGCACATGTGTCTAGACTCGACTCGACTCATAACTCATCGATACGAGAGCAGCTGCGGATCCAGCATATTAGTCATAAGCAAAATCTTAAAACTTGATTTCCTGTAACTAGATTTTCCTCTCTGGGAAAAATAGGAAATAAAAAAAAAATTGAAATAAAAAAGTTTGAAAGTTGATTTCTGGAGAATGAATATTTTGACCGGTTGTCGTAAAGAATCAGGAGCATCGTTGGACCGATTCTGGAGTTTGTGGTCTTTAAATTTGTAGAATCCAAACCTCTATCAGATGAACTGACAACTTTTTGATATCACTATTTTTGGTTCAGATAATAGAAAAAATATAGAAAAAAAATTGAAGAATCAGAAAAATCTCAGTAAAAACTAAGCGAGTCAGGCAATTTTTGCGATATCAAAAAGTTGTCTGTTCATCTGATAGAGGCACCTCTTCTGAACACTTGAAGACCAAAAACTCCAGAATTGGTCCAACGATACTCCTGATTCTTTACGACAACCGAGTAATTTGGTATTTTTCTATATGGAGCGTAACTACTATTGGACTCAAAGTAATATTGAATGTTAGGTATGGATAATGAGGGCCAAACCCTCCCCAAACTTTATGATTTTTTTGGATTTGATCAGACTCTCAAATTCGCTGTAAAACATTAATATCTTTTTCAGAATTTTACCCCATTCAAAGGTGTGGATACCCCCTTAACGATACTCAAAACTAGGTATCTATGTAGTTTCATTTATTAAAGTTTGTTGAACTATAAACTAGTCAAATGCCTAGTATGTAATGGTATAAAGTTATAAGGATTTGAAGAATCCCGAGAAAAAACGATTAGATATATTCAGATATAAATATATATAATTTGTAACATTGCATTTTGCAACGCGTGTTACAAGTGACTCCCGAACCCTTAGACGACCATAGTTACGAAGGGTGGATGCATGACAGAAGCATGAATGCGTTTTGGTTAGCCCCGAGGCTATAAACTCTCCGAGAGGCGACCGTGACCGATCTAAGACTGTAGAATTTAGTTCTTATTCTTTTTGTTTTTTTTTTACCTTTTCTCTATTATGTGGGAGACGAGGCCCCGACGACGGCTAAAAATTGCAACGGAGATCCGATCAGATGAACGTACGACGCCAAATATCGACTGTTGGGATCCTTTTCGACGAACGCCACCTAAAAGCTCCGGAGGATAGTAGTGGCCATGCTACCTCCCGCTATTAAACGAGAGGACACGGGGGAGTGCCAAGGGCATTCTGCAACGTGGGATATCGGTGGTGGAAGAGATTCCCGCCACCAAGAAGAATCTGCAGCCCGTGATCCTCCGATTTAGCGAGCTACAAACACCGTGGTGAACTTCGAATTTTGCGCGCCGCGACGATAGGTCGCCATATTTAAGGATCTCGCAGTACATTTGCAAAATCGATAATCGATCGCCTATTGAGGGCGCTAAGTACCGGCACCATGCCGTCTGATCACTCTGCCGTAGGCCTGCCTCGCAGGTAGAGCCCCGAGCTCTAGTGCTCGCGCTAATTGTAGAAATTACCTTTTGCAGTAGCCACGAGGCTGATTTTCTTTTGGTGTGAATTTCCTGCGGGAAAGCGTTTGAGTCTGTTGAGTTCGAGTTGGTGCATCCGGGGGCTCGTAGTCGAGCCGCCACGAGGCCTTGCATTTTGGCTGGAAAACGGTAAGCGTTAGCCAATTTGACTCATACTAATTTGAATTCGGCAAACGGCCATCAGCCATCTTGCCGTATTTTCCGAGCCACGAGGCTTTTAGAGATTTTTGCAAATCAAATTAAGACGACCTCCGAGTCGGTAGGCCGTCACCAGTGTCTCACGCAGTAATAGAGTTTTGAGTTTTGATTTTCGAGTAAGATTTTTGAGTTTTGTGTCACGTAATAGTGCTTTTTGTAGAGCCGTAGGTTTTCGCACGTGAGTGCGAGAAAGATAGTCTGACTACGTCACTGTCGCGCTCTCTTCCTCTCACGGAGAGATTCAGATCGTTATTATATTTTGAATTTGGTTTACTTTTTTTTTGTTTCGCCTACGAAGGCAGAGTTAGTTTAAGTTAATTTTAAGTAATAATTTTGTGGATTAGTTATTGTGCCTTGCGGGCCTATTCCAGTCTTTAATTTGTAATTTTTGTTCCACGAGGACCGAGTTTGTCGAGTTATTTATTTTTGCATTATTTTATTTTGTTATTGCTCTCCTACGTGGAAGCTAGTAGTTTATTAATTATTGTAAAACTCGTCAAGCGTGGCCAGGTCGCCTGTATACGACCTGTGGCCGTTCTTTATCCGAGGGGAGATATCCCCGATGGTTTAATCTATTATTTCTACTATTTTTTTTCTTATACTATTTTTATTGAATAAATTCTATTTTTCTTTGTTAAATTGAAAGTTACGAGTCGTTAGTCAACGCCCTGCTAATCCTTCACTTAATCCCGACCCCTCTCCGCGGTACTGCAGCTAGCCGACGGTTATTATTTTGTTTAGATTTTTGAAATCGGCGGTTATCCGCCTGGCGCCCAAATTTTGCTATTTCTTTGTTTTCTTTTGGCCAATTGTCGAGTGGATTGATCTCGGAGGCTGGCTATCCGGTCCAGATCCGAGGATCAAATAAAATCCACGTCACAAATTATATATGAGTTTATATATAATCATATCAAATTATATATTGTAACTTTACGGCAGTTTAGCGGCTACGCGAAACTGACAGTTATCGTGAGTTCTTTACTCGTTAATAAAGTTCGGGACCTCTCTATCTCATTTGTTGCTAAGATGCCTAATTACGGACCTTGAACGCCGTGCGTTCGCAGCCGTCTCCCCGTTGCACGGACCTTGTGCACAAAGTGCACGCAGCCGTATTCTAACCTACCACCGGACCTTGTGCACTGAGTGCACGCAGCCGTATCCCAACCTAATCACGGACCTTGAACGCAAGGCGTTCGCAGCCGTATTCCTAGCTAAATAAAGTTTAACTACGACCGGGAAATGGCGGATAAAGGAAGCAGCATCAAATCAGAACATTAAAAATAAACATATGAGTATTTATTGTATAACTTAGATTTTGACGGTTGAAATCAATTAGAATACTATTTATAAGAATACTTATCTACTAAATTTGTATAATATTAATATTTGATGCATGAGATCTCTGTCCCACGACTTTATGCAATAATTTAATCTAATCTTTCGAGTAATAATGAATTTTGATATGTTGTTAGTAATGTAGCGAAATTTGGAATTGAGTTTTTAAAGAATTCTGAATCTTCTAAAGTGATGAGATAATTGGCTAGGCAGCTCGCTAGGCGCTTTGCCTTTAGCGTCTGATGAGAAGTAATGTAGTGAGTCAACTCGGTCGCTTTGCCGGAGATTGCTGGCTGTCTGTCTATCGACATGCCTTATATACTGATTATGACGTCACGCCGAGCGTGTGGCTCGTCGAATATTCTAGTTCTACTCGAATGTTCGCAACGGCTGATATTTGAATGCTAACGGCCAGGCCTATACAGCCTGTAACGTTACAATATGTTTCCATATATAACTATATATGGATGTGTATATATTTATATATGATAAGATATAACCGATGGAAACTTGCTCAGAACTATATACAATCATATATAGGCCCATATGGAATATATATATAGGACTATATACAACCATATATGATTGGATATGATCTGCCGAAGCTCATGTTGAACCATATATAGTCAGACCTAGGCCCATATATGATTAGATATAAACAGATATAAATCAGTTGAAGCTCATACGGATCAAGATAAAATCATATATAGGTTCATATATAGTTATATATGATCGATCTAATAAAGTAAAGCTTGTGTGAAACTATATGGGCATATCCATAGAATTTTCAACTTTTGTAAGGGATAGTAGTTGTGTCCATTTCAAGTACAAATTGGATACCCCAAGGGTGTTTTCGACTGACAAATACTTTTTCTTGAAGCTAACTGTGATGTTCTAGTATATTTAAATTCATTTCCGCATGTTATGAGTACAAAAATCCGAGCGAAAATGACGAGTCACTGTGAGGATGGAGCATTTATTTTTTTTTCAACCACTATAACTTGTTGACCGATGATGATAGCAACCTGATTTTTTTTTTCATTAATTGTAAGCACGTGAATATTAGAAAAATGCGAGCCAGATATATGTGCCGGCCAGGTGAGCTCTAATACAAATTAATGAAATAGCGACGACGAAATTTTTTGAATCGAAGATGATTTTATTTTTTTCATTACAACTTTTTGACCGATCCATTTGAACGATCGACCTTGAAGTATCTTATTCTACGTATCTTAAGCTATAAAACGGTACCCGACCGGAAAGTTTGCCCACAACCTGAAAAAAGTTGCAAGCTTTTGAAAATTACTATCTGAAGAATAATTCGAAGAAAAAAATCACTATTTCAGCTGGCATACCTGTATAATGATTGCGATCCCATTCCAAGCAATAGTAATCGATAACATTCGTTATAAGAATTATATTATCAAATTGGTCGCTATTTTTATGCATATTTCGAAGAGATAAATACAAACGAGTAAATATTTTCATAAATCATCAATTTTCATATTTGTTAAAAAAATGTTTACAAACATATCTTTCACGTGCAGTATCAGAAATGTCGTTTTAAACAGCACGAGTATTTATTTTTTATTTATTTTTATTTATTTTTATTCGTTTCATTTTTTTTCAATTTATTTTTCTTTCAAGTTTTTTTTTTTTTTTATTCTATTCTATTTTTTTCGTTTATTATACGCGTAAGACTCTAGGCGCCGTCGAACCGGAGTGCGAATTCGACCACAAAAATAGTTTTTCAAAGATTATTTGAAAAAGAAAATTTTATTTTGATTTTTCCTCCATCAGCACTTGACCGAGCCTTGAAAATGAATTATTTTAATTTTTTTCGTGTATACTGAGACTCAAGAACACAGATCATTCTAGTTTCATAGGTGTGCCGTCAATTTTTCCGAAATTTATTTTTGTACCTCAAAAGTTAAAAATTCCATGGATATGCCCATATATAATCAGATATAGGTCGTTACACGATTATACATAAGTTCATATCGCAGGTAAGACATGATTACATGCAATTATTACATTATTGTTAAACAAAAAATTCATTCAATCAAATGTCTATTAACTCTGAATTCGACAGCTTGATCATAGGTTTCGACAAATAGAAAAATATGATGTATATTATATAATAGCAAATTGGCGTAGTCGGTAGAGCGTGCGACCAGTCACAAGTGTTCGAGCGGACTTGGGTTCAAATCCCTGTGCAGAATTTTTTTTTTTTTTTTTATAAAATCACCTGGATATAATTATATATGAATATATACAAATATATATAAATATATATAGTTATATACAATTATATCGGGCCAATTTTCGGATATAATCATATCTGGATGATTAGATATAATTATATCCGAATATATCTAATCATTTTTTCTCGGGATGCTTTAAAAATAATTAACGGGATGTGATAGCCAGGGGTCGATAAAGTAGGGGGGTGTTTTTACCAATTTTTTTTGTTTTACTCGGCATTTCGCGACGAAGGCACAGAATGGATTTTCGCAGAGGCATTCGACGTATTATATGGTGAAGTATTGCCGTAGACGAATAAACGTATTGAAATCGAAAAATAGTTTGTTTTCGTAAATTACAATCTGTAAAACAGGGTAAAAAAATGGCCGGTCGGGGCTCGACTCTCATATGCTGACCTTATTATTCAAGTTCGCGCGGTATCCAGCACTGAAATGTATAGCGACGTCAATTCTACGACCTCGCACGAACCGAATGATCCGTTTATTTATGAATATTACTTGAAAATGGGAGCGTGATTTGCAATGCTGCATTTCGTCGACTTCGACCGAGTCAAAGCGGGTCTTGACAGTTAGCGCGAGGGAAGAAAGAGACAGAAGACTGTGGGGTGAACTTCATACCGGTCAACATTGAACACGTTCAGTGTATGTAACTGTCAAAAACCGCTTTGACTCGGTCGAAGTCGACGAAATGCAGCATTGCAAATCACGCTCCCATTTTCAAGTAATATTCATAAGTAAACGGATCATTCGGTTCGTGCGAGGTCGTAGAATTGACGTCGCTATACATTTCAGTGCTGGATACCGCGCGAACTTGAATAATAAGGTCAGCATATGAGAGTCGAGCCCCGACCGGCCATTTTTTTACCCTGTTTTACAGATTGTAATTTACGAAAACAAACTATTTTTCGATTTCAATACGTTTATTCGTCTACGGCAATACTTCACCATATAATACGTCGAATGCCTCTGCGAAAATCCATTCTGTGCCTTCGTCGCGAAATGCCGAGTAAAACAAAAAAAATTGGTAAAAACACCCCCCTACTTTATCGACCCCTGGCTATCACATCCCGTTAAGCTCATTGTCAGTATTCAATATTAATAAAAGAAAACAATAACCTAGTATTAATATCAAAATATGCCATATCAATATTTAACAATTAAAAAAACTTATCAACGATGCATTGATATATTTTCTACAACAGCGGAGCGAAACCAGCGAGTTTCCATCCGCAAACGAGGATGGAAACCAGTCGATTGCCGGTCGCTGATTTGCGCGGATAGAAAACACCAAAACATGTGTCGCCATCTCGTGAGTCGTGGTAGAAGCTCGTCGCCATCTCGTGAGTCGTGCTAAAAGCTCGTAGCCGCGCGTGATTTGTTGTGTTTCTCCTCGTGGTTTCTCTCAGTTCCTTTGAATTTTCCAAACAAGTTTATCGAAATGGAAGAAGAAAACTCGAATTCCGATACGGAGTACTGCACTCCTCCCGAAATTCGAGAAGCCGCCAACAAATCAAGAATGAATCTACTGCCGGAAACCTCTAGACAGAAATATGAAAGCGAGTACGGGAAATATGAAAAATGGAAACTCGAGAGTGGAGTGAAACACACCTCGGAGAACGTTCTTCTGGCCTATTTTGGGAATTTATCCAAGACCAAAGCACCAAGCACGTTATGGGCGACGTATTCCATGCTCAAAGCAACGATTGATTTGCATGAAGGCATTATGATCAGCAACTTTTCAAAACTGATTGCTTTCTTGAAAAGGCTGAAAAAGGGATTCGTCCCCAAAAAGTCAAAAGTTTTCACCGGAGAGGAGATTAACAAGTTCTTAAGCGAAGCTCCTGACGTTACATTTTTGGCAATGAAAGTAAATATGGGACTTTTAACATTCATTTGGAAATTTCTATTAATTGATGACCTAAATTTTATTTCTTCTTCATTGAAGGTATTCGTATTTTATTAGGGGTTCCAATAATTCTGTATAAAATCCATGTTTTCATAAAATTGTATCAATCTTAGGTTATAGCTGTTTTCGGACTGTTCGGTGCATGCCGAGGATGCGAGTTCGTCAACATGAATTGCAATGATGTGGTTCAACAAGGAAATTTGATTTTGGTCAAAGTCAACGACACCAAAAACCGAACGACCAGATCTTTTGCAATCGAAAATGAAATGGCTCTGATTGTGAAGAAGTACATTGCACTGCGTCCACCAAATGCACTTAGCACAAGATTTTTTCTCGGCTACAAGAATGGAAAGTGCACCGTTCAGGTCATTGGAAAGCATACATTTGAAAAAGTACCAAAGCAAATGGCGGAATTTCTGGGCCTGGAAGATAAAGAAAAATACACCGGACACAGCTTTCGAAGAAGCTCTGCCACAGTCCTTGTTGACGCAGGAGCCAGCATAGAAGCACTCAAACGCCACGGAGGGTGGAGATCTTCAACAGTTGCCGAAGGTAATCTTGTAATTAAAATTAAAATTTTCGGTTTCAAGGAATGTAATATTCTGTTACAGGTTACATAGCTGACTCGATTGGAAACAAAAGAAAAACTGGCTCAATGATTGCCAGCATAATAAATCAACCGTCCACATCTGGAACTGCAGTCGCAATTCCATCTTCAACTGTTCCGAAAGCACCGGGTTCGACAAATTCACCACCTCCGAAAAAAGCCAAATTCAGTGACTCGATGATCTCCAACACGATCAACCTACCGACTACGAACAACTTGACACTTCCAAAAGCACCAGACCAAAGCACAACGATCAACATTCAACATGAAGATCCAAATTCTGAGTACGTCTTGGATCCATCAGATTGGGAGGACGTGATGATGGAACCTGTCATCAATTCAAATGCTGTAAACAATGAAATGAAAGCCAACAATCCAACGGTTATTAATATAACAGGCTGCAACTTTTATTTTGGAGGAAAATAGATGTGAAAAATGTCATTAGCAGCTATTTCGATAGTTTTACGAAAACGAAGTAATTTATAAGGTTTTAAACATTGAAAAGAAATATAATGAATATAAAAAAGAAATATAATAAATATAAAAAAGAAATATACATATAACACATATATAAATATAAATAATATATAAATATTATATGTATATTATATGCATATAGTAAATATATAAATATATTGGAAATAATTATCACAGACATTGGTAATTGTTGTATCAAAAATAATTCTGGAATAAATTTTTGTACTTTTTCCGTACTTTCACATTCTTATTTTTTTTTTAAACGAAAAATGACCTTGCCAACGAGTAGAGAACACCTCCTGAAATTCGCTACGTAGAGAACTTGGAAAGTGAGCTGCTACCTTTGAAAAATTTGTTTGATTGAGTGAATTTTTCTTCCAATTTTTAAATTTTGTTTTTTCCCGACTTCAGTAAAATGACTTTATTTTATTTGTATTCAACTCGCTAGTTCTTTGAACTAACCATTTTTTTCATGAATTAACGTTTTTTCAAATATAATAATAATTCTTTCGATAATCATTTTTAAAATAAATTAAAACTTATTTTTATCAAAAGGGGGGGCTTCGCCCCCCCGCCCCCCACCGGGGGCTTCGCCCCCTGGACCCCCACCGGGGGCTTCGCCCCCTGGACCCCCACCGGGGGCTTCGCCCCCTGGACCCCCACCAGGGGCTCCGCCCCTGGACCCCGTCCGCATCTCTATTATCACTGTAGCTTTTGCTTGTATACAATATTATCTTGTTGCACGCATGCGGATATGGTCATCTTAACAAAATTGGAAAAAAAAAGTATCGTATGCTACGCTGGAGGGAGCTCATTTTCACCTCATATAAATGCTGCCCTCGCTTCGCTCGGGCAGCAAACTTCACACCGTATCGCATAATGTACTAATTTTTTAAGTCGGGGGGCTTTGCCCCTGAATCCCCCCGCCGGGGCTCCGCCGCTGGACTCCGCGGAGAATTTAGTTAATCTAACGTTAAACTGAAGTTAAATTAAGGTCAAGTTGAACTCGCTTTCGCACCGCTATTGAAGAAAATAGTATGTTCACCTCGGAGAAAACAGTCGTTGGCGCCTCGTATGAAGTTGAGAACACCTCGGCTTCGCCTCGGTGCTCAACTTCATACTCGGCGCGCAAACGACTGTTTTCTCGCTCGGTAAACAATGTACTATTTTCTTAACCTAGTATTAATATCAAAATATGCCAAAATATAAATATTTAACAATTAAAAAATCTTATCAACGAAGTATTGATGTATTTTTTTCGCCACAGTGTGCAAGATCCCGTCTTATTTTTTGGATTTTATTCTTAACACATTGGCTATTCTTATTGTATCAAATGAAATTTATTTTTTCGGTACTCTAAAAATTGGTAACCAAAGGTCTTGAAAAAGTCAAGTGTGTACCTCCATATTTATATTTTTTAGATTTCAAGTCGAGTATTCATCATGAAATGGAATAAATAATTCCGAAAATTGATGGATTCGAACGTATAATATGCCCCCCTATATTCTTTGCATGTAAAGCAAAGGATCATCGGTCTCGGCGCGCCCGCGTAGACAGTCGCGCGCGACGTCCCGCACGGATCAATCGCTTTTTGAATATAGTTTCCATCAGAGTTCCATTTTGAAACTTACAGGTTTTGTAGAGAATGAATCAAGGAACACGCTCGTATTTTCTGAAGAATTTTCGAAGGTGGTAGTCATCTCTAAAATCACGTTCAAAAAATATAATTGTTAATAACAAATAGAAAATTGTTTATTAGATGAATTAAAAATTCATAACATGGAAGTGCCATTCAAGAGCCTCAAAATGAGTTTTTGTTGATGTCTGTACGACAGAGGAAACGAGAGATATTAACCCTAGAATGATAACCTGGGGTCTTGAAGGACCCCAGGCGACTTTAAATCTGGCTAATTTAATTTAATTTTTCATGTTTCTTCACCGTTTTACCTCATTTTTGACTAACTTTTTCGACTTCAAGCGAAATTGCCTTATGCTCACGTGATTCTGCATTAAACAACGAAAAGAATGAGCACAAGTTGAACCCTTTTCGTGAAATATTACCGGAGATATGAATTTTTAAAAATTGGGGTCCTTGCCGACCCCAGGTTACCATAATAGGTCAAAAAAAAATAAGGTTACCATTCTGGGGTTAACGTTTAAAGTAGAGGGCGATTCCGATTTTTGCTGGTTTTTTTGGAAAATTCAACTCCTTGTAGCTTTTAAGCCCTTCGAGTTTAAAAAAAAGAAATGTTTCAAATCGTTTCGTGGGTGGTATATACGCCGTTTGGACCAACCGGAGAACAGCGGTTGAACGAAAAGTCGGCCGTACGCTTAAGGAGGTTGGCTACCCAAATGCATATGTAGAAAAATCTTTGAAAATTTTATCATCGAAATATAGATGAATGAAATGCTTCCTGCCAAAATCTCAAGTCGATTCACCACCCCGTTTTTAATGAATTAATTTTTGAATTTTCTTCTTATACACGTAAAGGTATACTGCCGTGCTAAGCACAAAGGTGCACGGAGAGAAATTTCTCGTAGAAACTACCATACAATTATTGCAGTTCGAAGACAGAACGGAGGTATGAACAGACCTACTATACTTTTCTCGTGGTTCGTCCAATAAAATCTTGTCCGAGTTACAATAATATCACAGCTGAGACGATATTTTATTGGACGAACCACGAGAAAAGTATGGTAGGTCTGTTTATATCACCGTTCTGTCTTCAAACTGCAATAATTGTATGGTAATTTCTACGAGAAATTTCTCTCCGTGTGGTAGCTGACTTTTTCGTCAAAAACGAGTTATCACTCTAAGATGGTATAATAATAATCGATGAATATTTTCATCATATTATTAAGCATTCTAATTCATTTTTTCATAATAAAATTACTCTATTAGAGTTGCCGTATCTTCGTTAAAAATGTCAATTACTAGAACAATTAGCCGTATTTATCAGTAATATTAATACAACAGTAACGAATAATATAAGCTTTCATCTTTTCGATTCAAATCAAATTTCAAAATCGTTCGACCTGGAATATAATTCCTAATTACTGTGAACGTTGAAAATTGAAAACTGTCAATATCTCAAAATGGCCAAAAATGCAGTTACCACCTTTGTGCTTGGCACGGCAGTATAGGGAGTCGGTAAGGTTAGTTGAAATCTACTCTTACCACGCGAGTGATACTGAAGATTTCAACTATCCTTACCGGCTCCCTATACCTCTACGTGTATGAGAAGAAAATTAAAAAATTAATTTATCAAAAACGGGGTGGTGAATCGACTTGAGATTTTGGCAGGAAGCATTTCATTCATCTATATTTCGATGAAAATTTTTTTAAAGATTTGTCTGAATATGCATTTGGGTAGCCAACCTCCTTAATCAGGGTCCTGAAATCTTTTGTTTTAAATGCAAACAAACAAACAGTTGGATACCGGAATTCTTCCGTTACAACATAAATAACGCTAAAAAATCTTTTATGTGTTTAATATAACTATTAAAATATATAAAAAAGAAATATTATAATTTTTAAATAGTGTTTATTAAGTTAAAATCCAGTTATCAACGAAAGTAAGTATTATGACTTTTCATATCTCCTTTTTATTTTGTTACATACAATATATCCACACATATAGGGTTATAAATAATTTTCGTTGATTTTGCATAATCTTAATTAATTCAATCTAATTTCGTTAATTGTATTTAATTTTTTCTACATTATTTTCAACTCGAATTCATTCATGTCGATTTAAAATAACCCTACTGAAAAAGATCATGTGATATATCATGTAGAAAGGTACGTGATAAATCACATTAAATTTAGCCGCCCGGGGCAAGTGCCCCGGCTTGCCGCCCCCCCCCCCCCCCCAAAATATTCGGCACCGCTATAATATCTTTTTTTTTATAGGATGGTCCAATTATTCGCTTTGGTGAAATGGTTAGGTGGTGCCGATGATGGCACATACTCTGTTGGAGTACCAACTGAATGGATCATGGATTTTTCTAACGAGGAATTCCAAAATGATGATCACGATCCGGATTTAAGTTATGTAGTTGAATGGCGAAGAGGCAAAAGACCGGCGGGTGGCTGGATGGCTTATGATGGTTTGGTGACTGAAGTGTCTAGTAAGTATTATTAATGTGTGTTTTCATTATCCAACAGGCAGTATTGCTGTCCTAGAAAAGAAATTCAAAAAAAATTACACGGGTAGAATGTCTCCGAAAGATTTGAATAACCCCAAACATAACGGACGCGGAACTAGTAGCAGTGAAAATATAAATAAAAATATAAATCCGAAACATAACGTACCCAAGACAAGTACCAGTGCAAATATAAATCAGAAACGAGTGAGTATAATTATTATGATTATTATTAAAAAAAATTTATACGAGTTACAAGTATTATGGCCGGTTGCATAAACGTAAGGTTTAAATAACCCGTAGGTTACCCCGCAGATACTACCCGTTCAACCGTTTTTTTTATCTGACAGCTGTCATGAATCGCTGTTTAACTTCCGAAAGTCTATGGTTGAACGGGTAGTATCTGCGGGGTAACCTACAGATATCGGGGTAACCCACGTTTATGCAACCGGGCATTAATGTGTATTAATATGACATGCAGAACAATATTAATTTTAATTATGATTCCGAAAGTTTAAAGAATAATGAAATCAAATTACCCGTGTGTTTCTTACATCACAATATTACTATTCTTGTATTGACATTTTTACGTTTTTCAATCAATTCACTGATTGACTTTGAACAATTAAATAACAATAATTAATTTTACTTTAAAAGAAAGTTTGAAATCGAGTATAATGTAATTCATTTTCATCAGATTCCAGATGAGAACACCGTAAATGTCGTAATTGATAAAACACCGAACAATCCGATTAACAACGTAGACCAATTACGTAGAACTTTATTCACCCCAGAAAATGGTAAAATATTTTTGTTTTCATTTGTTATAAAATTTTTTTTCTTCATTACGAGTATTTATATTCAAATATTGGTTTTCCATGAATATTTCACTCAGTATATTGAAAGCTTACACTTTTGATGTTAGATAATGACATTAGGCCGGTACAGAGAACCCTTTTTTTTTAATCCAGGGGCCGTATCAACATGTTCTGCTACTTAATACTAGAAACTAATTCCCTAATTTTTTCATATTTTTCAAACAATTTCTAGAGGTCCCTCAATTCACTTTTATACCGGGTGTCCCAATTTAATATTATACCTGATTTATCTTGCGAAATATGACTCCGATCGAGTATTCCCTTACGGAAAAAAAACGATCAAATTTAAGGTGTAAATTCGTACTCCCAAAGTTTTGGGGGTTTACCATGAAAACTCTGAGTTTACCCTCAAATTTTACCCCCAATGAGGGTTTATCCTGTATTTGGGGGTAAAATTTGAGGGTACACCCTGAGTTTTCATGGTAAACCCCCAAAACTTTGGGAGTACGAATTTACACCTTAAATTTGAGAGTTTTTTTCCGTAAGGGTTGAGTGGAATGAAACTTTGTGGGTCCGAAGGAAGACGTTGAAAAAAAAGTGTTGGTTTTGGTCAAAAATAAAAAATGGAATTAAAAAGGCCAATATGTTTTTCTTTAATAGAAACGTGACTTCTATTTTTCACTAGCAAATTTGTAAAATTAAAACGAACAACTTTTGTGTGAAACATTTTTCCATTAAAGTTCATGATTCTTAGGTGCGAACAATTTTTTGCGCGCGGGGGCGTCCCTGCTAAAAATCTCTGATAGAGACTAATAGAAAAAAATGTATCTGGCTTCTATCTGCGTTTTGTCTCCGTATTTACAGAAGTATAACTGAAGTGAATGCGATATCGGTGTCAATACCGCGACCGCGGATAGATTTTCTATAAATGAGTTGTAGTCAATGTGCAAGTAAATTCAACTCTTTTAAATACGTTATTTCATATTCAAACTGTATCGGTCTTCGTGAGAATTTACAGCACCTGTTTCCTAGACGCGGGTAGTTGTTATCGGAGTGTATAAACAATTTGTACTGATATTTGTATCCGTTAGGTACCGCACCGTACAGCTTGTATACGCTTTCATCCGTTTGTGCGGATAGCCAGTGATTCTATGAGCAGTATCCGTCAGGAACGCTATGGGTTTTTGACCGCGAACACAAAATTACATCCACATGATTCCATGAGCAGTATCCGCACATGAGTCTATCGGTTCTTGTCCGCAATCACGACAGTACACCCACGTGATTCTATGAGCAGTATCCGCAAATAAGTCTATCGGTTCTTGACCGCAATCACGACATTACATCCACATGATTCTATGAGAAGTATGCGCAAATAAGTCTATCGGTTCTTGACGGCAACCACGATATTACATAGAATTCACAGCTCATAAAGACGTGCATCAACAAATAGAATCATAAGCGTGTAAATACGGATAAAAACTGATAGCGTCATCTAGCTCTCCGATTCTACAGTCGCAAATGCGGATAGAAGCGGATAGAATTCATAGCTCATAGAAACTTACATTAACGAATAGAATCATGTTTGTTTAAATACGGATAAAAACTTATAGCGTCATCTAGCTCTCCCATTTTCTATCGCAAATGCGGTTGAAAGCGGTTAGAATTCACAGCTCATAGAAACTTACACTAACGAATAGAACCATGAGCGTGTAAACACGGATAAAAACTGATAGCGTCATCTAGCTCTCCGATTATACAAACGCAAATGCGGGTGGAAGCGGATAGAATTCACAGCTCATAGAAACTTGCACTAATGAATAGAACCATGAGCGTGTAAATACGGATAAAAACTGATCTAGCTCTCCGATTCTGCAGTCGCAAATGCGGGTGGAAGCGGATAGAATTCACAGCTTATAGGAACTTCCATTAACAAATAGAATCATCCTATCGTAAATACGGATAAAAACTGACAGCGTCATCTAGCTCTTTGATTCTGCATTCGCAAATACGGATGAAAGCGGATAGAACTCACAGCTGATAGAATTTTATAGTAACAGATATAATTGTTATCAGTGAATAACGACTTGAAACTTATATCACAATCTCACGCATAAAGTCAAATATATATGCTTTCTGGCAATTCGGTAGTAAAACGATTCGCTGTGGAACAATAAGCATTTTATAAGAACGGATACATTTTGCTTATGCGAACGTGGAATAGAAGCTTGTATCGGATTCGCCGTATAGAATACAATAGTTGCAGAGAATTTTAGTATGCGTATTTGCAATACTGACCTGATAATCATAAAATCGAATTTGAACGTATAAAAAACGAAAGATTTTCTATTGTAAATATCTTATAGGATAATATACTTGAGAAATTGCGTATAATACTTTATAAAAACCCATTGCTTCTTTATCACGAAGGTCGTATAGAAAAAATGTATAATAGAAACACATAAAATGTTATACATATTTTATGTGAGCTGCTGTCGGGTCGAGATTGGACATATAGAATATTGTAGAAATTGTTCACGTTCCTATAAATTCCTATGATAGATTTTCAGGAGGGGTGTGACACTCAAAAGGATTAGGTCACTGCGGCTCGCCACTTCCGCAGTATTTGAAGACTCCAAACCCTTTAGGTGAGTGTACTCTGGACACTTCCTGAAGGTGTTCAAATATTACCTTATTTATGTTCAAACATGGCAGAACTCTCCTCTCGAACCCGTCAACTGTTCGTAACAGAACATCCCTCGGGATTGCAAGACAGGCAGCTCTTATTCGCTCCGGGATGTTCTGTTACGAACAGTTGATGGGTTGGAGAGGAGAGTTCGGGCATGTTCGAACATAAATGTGGGAATATTTGAACACTTTTAGAAAGTGTTCAGAGTACACTTACATGAAGGGTTCAGAGTCTTAAAATACTTCGGACGGACGAGCCGCAGAGACTTGATCCTTGTGTCACATGCACACGCGCACCAAAAATTGTTCTCACCTAAAAATCATGAACTTTAATGAAAAAATGTTTACCACAAAAGTTGTTCGTTTTGATTTGACAAATTTTTTGAGGAGAAATAAAAGCACGTTTCCGTTTAAGAAAAACATGTTGGCCATGTCAACTCCGCCATTTTTTTATTTTGTACCAATACAAATTTTTTTTTCGAACGGCCCCCTTCGAACCCTCAAAGTTTCATTTTACTCAATACTCGATCAGAGGCGTATTTCGCGAGCTAAATCAGTTGTAAGATTAAAATGGGACACCCGGTATATTGACTCGTTAATTTGTAATTTTTTCAATTTTATCAATAGGACACTAAAAAATAAATTATTTTCACGAAAATCTTCGTTCATATCATACACGATATTGCGATTTTTGTAAGATTTTGAGATAGATTCCACGGGTCTCTCCCAGCAAACCAATACATAACTGATACATAACTGTAAGAGCACATCTAGAGATCGGAGTAATGTAACATAGTTATGTCTCTGATATGCGACATATCTTTAGAGTGTAACAGATTGTTTACACAACATAAGATGCATGAATGATACATAATATTGAGGGCATCACGAAGTAACAATGTAATATAACAAAGTTACGTAGAGGAGAAATAACATAACTTCAATTCCGTGATGTATCATGTACATCACATGAGACCCACAAGTGATACATAAAATTGAAAGCATCTTCAGGGATCCGGAAATATAATATAGTTACATACATGGGACATAATATTTCTGCAAATATGACGTGTGTCGTATATATAACATCAGACCCATGGATGATACGTAACAGAGATGGCAACACCAGGGAACAGAGTCACATAACATAATAACATCTATGATACGTTCAAGATCTTTAGTTCTGCAATTAAAACATCGCAAAATAGGATATCCGTATCTGCGATAATTTCTGAAACGTATGTAAGTGACTAACATGATAGTACGCATCAATCGAGGCATAAACGCTTCAGAGCTGTGAGATAGCGAGATCGAAAATATAGAGAAATCTGGCAGTATTCACTACACGATACTGTGGTGTAGTGGCGAGAGCGTGCGACTACTAATCCAAGCGAGTCCGAGCGATCATGGTTCGAGCCGGGGTTAGGTCAAAATAATGATGTCGTCTTGAATGAACTAAAAATGCGTTTTAATCTATCTGTGGTTGATTATAAATTGTTACTATGTCATATATACACCATAGATGATGGAAATTAGTAATAATGACGGCTTTTTATTTAGCTTTTCCAGTGTGATAGTTAATTGTATCAGATGCATCTCCAATATGTATCTGATACATCTTTCAACATGTCTTTGACATATCTTTGATATGTCTATGATATATCGGTGAGCCGTCGCTGATATGTATCACCAGCACATATCTAATACATTGATGATACATCCAATGTTGCTGACATCGTGCTGTACCAGTAACATACTTTCTTATGAGTTTGATACATAACGTGTAACATTCGTTACATAATATATACGTATTTGATACATATTTTGGTTTGCTGGGCTACAGAGCAATAAATTGACGATTTTGCGTTGTTGACATTCATCATCAAATTACGTACCCTTGATATTGGAACTATTAGCCATAATCTCTTGTTACATACCCGCACAATAACGAGGAAGAACTGTTATCCCTAATCGTTTGGATTTTTTTTTTTTAATTTTTTTAAATTTTTCTTACCCGAATTGTTTTTAGTTTAAAGATCATTTTAATGTCAACTGAAAATAAATACGCTGAGTTAATTTAGTATAGGTTCTAATTTTCCATGAATTAAAAAAGATGATTAAATCATGGGTATTATTTGATGCTTAGTTGCGCGCATATCTAATGAGTTTTAACCCTAGAACTACAAACCGGGGTATATATCTACCCCAGGCGAACTTCGAAAAATGACGTTTTGGCCGTTTCCTCAGCGTTTTCAGGTATTTAAATCGACTTTTCACCGACTAAGCCTCAATGAAATTGAATTTACTTTTCACCATTCTCTTCAGCATGAAAAAACGAAGAGATTCATGTACTTACGAGTCTCATTACTGCTTTCAGAACGATTTTACGAACAAGAAAATCGTGGGGTAAATATTTACCCCGGCTTGTAGCTTAAAGGTAGAAAAAATGGGTTTGTAGTTCTAGGGTTAATTATCATTTAGTATATTTTATTTACAAAAATTGTATTCCAATTATTTTCAACCATTTTAACAAAGTACATGTTATTTTGAACTGTCGGATATATGAAAGATAAATAAATAAGAATCCTGTCGATGCACCAGAGCTAGGTTCAATAATTCATCTTTATTTATTTGGTATACAAGACTTGTACACTGGTTGCGAGTTGCGACAGGTAGACATGTCGCTTCAATAGAGCAATTCTGCTGTAGCTATAGGACAACCCTATTATAGCTACAGCTGTCATGAAGTATTTATAATATTAATCTCGTAGTAATGACAAGACTTTTAAATGTTATTTTACGATTGGTTTTTTCAATTGTGGAACACAATAATATGAGTCAGCAAATTTTGGAAGAGATCCGAAATATGCGAAAGGACTCAGCCAAAAACTTTCGCAAAAATCAGCAATCTGATAACTCTGATTCGGAAAATGACGAACCGAAACAGGTTCGATCAGTAAATAATGATAAATTTCGAATAAATGAACAAGGAAAGTATGTGAATTATAATGAATTTATGTATGAATTTTAGGTTGAAATTGGAAGATCTGGGAGTGGGCTGAAAATTACAGCCGAGCAATGGCAATGTGCCAAATCGCAAAGCCGTTGTACTGCAATGGCAACGGCTTTGCTCACTGCCATGGTGCCGATGGATGTACTGCTCAAAAGCAATTGCAAACGAGGAAAACCGAAGATCAGCAAGGATCCGAATAACATAGTTCAACGACAGCCTCTGGACCCTCTGATTGTTCAGGCAATAAAATGTAAATCTGATGAGCTTTGAACTGAATTTCAATACTACAATTTCATTATTATAATTAATCATATCCATTATTGATTAGAGTAGAGCGAGGCTAGTGGAGCAATTTCCAACCTAATTTTTCATAACTCTTGATGAAGTGCATCGAATTTAGTTGATTCCCACACTGTTGGATTCGTAATTCATCCTTATCTGAAACGCCTTCAGAATGAAAAACGAACCATATGAGATCTGGCTTAAAACTTATAGTCGTAAATGCAAGAATGTTTTAAGTTGATCAGCGGGCCACATTAGTAGGGCTAGTTGTGCAAGGGTATGTGAGCTAATTCACAAATTCACGTTGTGGTGTGGTACCTCGAAATTTTATCCATTTTTTTTTGTCATCAATGGTTAATATCCGTGTAAATGAGTCAAGAGCCACAACAATTGAATATTTATTAGATAATTTCCTGACATTTTTTATATTTCGCGATTTCAACGTTTCTTTAAGAATACCTGAGAGGTCCAACTGTAAAATTTAAACACAATTTTGTATCAATATTTTCCAGTTTTTTCATTGGAAATATTTTCATGAACCGCAGACAACCGCAAGTTCACAATACATATGGGTGAACCTTCTTCCGCAATTCAAAATTCGATTATATTTTTATCCGTCGACAACTTCAAATATGTCATTTGACGTGTCAAATTTATAGACTGGGCAAATACATACTTCATAGAATATCTTTATAATGGAGCGGAAAATTTCAATACAGAAATGTGTTTAAATTTTCCTGTTAGACGATTAACTTCTCGGGGATTTTTAAAAAATAAGACGAAAACGCGAAATTCATTATCTAGAAAATTGATTGATAATTTTCATAACGCATGCATGAAAAAGTCGCTTGTTTGGGGCTCTGTAGCGGTCATATTGTGGCACTTTTCTGACGTTTTCGTAGGCGATGCCAACATGAAACAATGTTGCATGCCGAACGTGCGCACAACGTTCTGCGCACATTCAGCGTGCTCAACAAGATTCTTGTCGCGCACGGCGTGCAAACAAGAGTCATTTATCCTTCATGACGCGCCACCTCCGTGCGTATTGCTTGGCATCCTGAATCAACTCGATGTTTTTGGTACGGGTCGTACACTTCGTTCTCGGCGCTCGCCGTTCCACGTGAATCAGCCATTTCAGTTGTTGACATTGTAACACCGATCCGTTCGCACGTGTTTTGATCGTTCTCAAATCAAATGTACTATTTTCACTATTTAATAATTATTATTTAGATTTTTATATAAGTACTCTACTATACCTGTAGAGAGGGATAATAGAGAAGTTTTGCGTCAATAAAATTGTAATCTTTTTTTTTGCAATAAGAATTTTGGTTATGTTTTATGTCGGGGGGGCTTCGCCCCCCCGAACCCCCCCACGGGGGCTTCGCCCCTCGACCCCGCCGGGAAGCGCAGTGGTCTGTTAAAAGTCGGCTTTTCAGAGATCTTTGGTGGTTAGCTTTTGCGAAACTTTTTCATGCATTTGTTATAAAAAATAGTGTTCGATACTCGGGCGAAATGAGGCGTTTAGGTTCGTACGATGTTTTCAGCACGAACCGTAGTCGAGGCGGAAGCTAGGCGCGGCGCCGCAGGCGCCGCGCGTAGCTGTAGCCGAGACGAAGGTTCGTGCTGAAAACATCGTACTCCCCTATAAACGCCGCACATTTCGCCCTTGTATCGAAATGTACTATGAATGACTGCTATTATTCGTAATTGATAACTGATTGTGAGGTCAAAAATGTGAATAGTGGGTTAATGCAAGCTTCGCTCAACCAGCGCCTATGCTCAACCCACACAGCATTGAATATTTCAGAAATATTTCAGAAATATTTCAGTGAAAGATTGAAATATTTTAGAAATATTACAAGGAAATATTTCTGAAATGTTCCTATGTCCGTTATCCCATGTATTTATAATATTTCATGAAGTATTTTTGAAAGATTTCTGAAACATTTTCCGAAATATTCCTTGAAAAAATTAAAAAATTAATCTTCGAAAAAGTATTTGGAATATTTCTGAAATATTTCTGGCAAGTATCTTACATATATATAATATTTCCAAAAGTTGAGTTAAACGTAAAATATTTTTGAAACGTCCTTTTGAAATATTTCTGAAACTTTTTGCGAAATATTCCATGGAATAATCCTGGGATGTTTATGAGACATTTCTTGAAATATTGGTGAACATTGCATTGCATTATTTCATGTTATATTCGTGAAATATTTCACAAATATTTCGCGGAAACAATTCACAAAATGTTAAGAAAATATTTGAGTGGATATTTCTGAAATATTTCCGAAATGTTTCCATGTAATAATTCAATTTGAATATTACATGAAATATTCAGTGCTGTGTGGGAACTAGCCCCTCCCTGCCCTAATTAAATAGATCATGACTATATGGAAAGATAATTCGATTTTATGTATTGTGACGTGGATTTTATTTGATCCTCGGATCTGGACCGGATAGCCAGCCTCCGAGATCAATCCAGCCGACAATTGGCCAAAATGAATCACCTGAAAATAATGCTGGGCGCCAGGCGGATAACCGCCACGTTAAAAAATATAAACAAAATGTAATCTACGGGTACGTAATGCGTCGGCTAGCTGCAGTACCGCGGAGAGGGGTCAGGATCATGTGAAGGATTAGCGGGACGTAAAATAACGACTCGAGCGTTTGAATTTTAACAAAAGAAAAATAGAATTTATTCAATAAAAAACAAATAATAGAAAAGAAATAGTAATAATAAGTTGAACAATCGGGGAGAATTCCCCTCGTATAAAGGACAGCCACAGGCCGTGTATAGGCGACCGGGCCACGTTTGACGAGCTTTACAATATCTAATAAACTACTAGCTTCCACGTAGGATAGCAATAACAAGGAAAAATCATGCAAAAATTAAACAACTCGACAAACTAGGTCCTCGTGGGATAATATCTCAACTAAAACGTTAAATAGGCTCCACGAGTAGAACTTGCAACTAATTAACAATCTAATATTTACAATGGGTGAGCCTTCGGCTCGTATTAAAGAATAGAAAATAAGAAATTGATCCAAGAAGTAATATTTACAAGAGCTTACTAAAACTAACTTAACCTAACTCTGCGAATAACGCGATAAATATTTAATTAGTGCGATGTATTGACTCGAACCCGAAAAACAAAGACTCGGAATCTAAACAATAACTAGCTGTGTCTCTCCCTACAGGAGGAAGAGAGAGCGACAGTGACTGACTAGGACTATCTCTGTCGCACTCGTGTGCGACAGGTAGCACACCCGAACTTAACAAACTACAAAGTATTCAATACTTCTCTATAAATTAATGACTCGAACGGTAGTCTCTACTACACGGGGACACTGGTGACGGCCTACCCTTCGGAGATCGGTTTAATTCGATTCCAAAAATGTTAATTAGCCTCGTGGCTGCTCTAAGGCAATATGGCTGATGGCCGTTGCCGAATTCAAATTAGCATAGGTAAGAATGGCTAACGCTTACCGTCCTCCAGCCATGCAAGAAAAGCTGTCTTCTCCCGGCCGAAATCCATCTTAACAAAAAAAAAACAATCCCACGGGGGAAACTTTCCTCGGGGAAACACTCTCACTCACAACAACTGATGAGAATTAATCAAGGAGGCCCACAAGGCTCGAACGTAAGATATCAAAATTTCCAACAAGAAGAAAAACAAAGTAGACCAACAAAAGGGCACGAGTGCTGAGTACGCTAGTCTAACGCAGAGTGACTCGACCG
The DNA here is from genome assembly GCA_963992785.1 of Tenthredo livida. Lineage (NCBI taxonomy): Eukaryota > Metazoa > Arthropoda > Insecta > Hymenoptera > Tenthredinidae > Tenthredo > Tenthredo livida. The sequence goes on along the minus strand of OZ023069.1, from coordinate 7,387,854 downwards.
CATGGCGCCGGTAATCAGCGCCCTCGTGTTACGGCCAAATATCGATTTTTGTATCGACCGTAGGATCCTTAAACATGGCGACCTGCTATCGCTACGCGCGCAATTCGAAGCTCGCCACGGTGATTCTAGCTCGCTACGTCGGAGGCTCACGGGTCGTAGGCTCTTCGTGGTGGCGGGAATCTCTTCCACCACCGATCTCCCACGTTGCAGAATGCCCTTGGCACTCCCCCGCGTCCTCTCGTTTAAGATGTGAAGGTAGCCTGGCCAGTACTACCTTCCGGAGCTTTTTGGTGGCGTTCGTGGAGTAGGATCCCAATAGTCGGTTTTTGGCGTCATTCGTTGGTCGTGGCGCGTCTCTGTCGTAGTCTTTAGCCGTCGGCTGGGCCTCGTCTCCTACATGTTAGAGAAAAGTCGTAAAAACAAAACAAAAGAATAAATACTATGCTCAACAGTCTTTAGTCGGTCACGGTCGCCTCTCGGAAATATCATCGGACCTCGGGGTCTATCTACTCATTCTCTCATCATCATACACTCCGCTAAGGTCGTTTAAGGGGTGAGGAGCCTGTCGTAACATGCAATGTTACAGTATAAATTACAATTCATGTACGAAAATTATAATTTGAATTTTTTATAACATGATTTTTGAATTTACTTGTCATATACTTAGTGAAATCTAGTATTGTTTAAGAAATTTTAATATATTTTTGTTTTTATAGATACGGTGCGAAAACAGTTCAAGAAAACGTATAATGACGTTATAATAAACACGGCCTTCAACGTCTAAATCAATGCGTTGAGACGTAAATCGCGCATCACAAATGATGCTGGAATTTAAAAATATATATTAGACTGATTTGAGGTCACGACGATTTTTTCGTACACTCTCGGCGTGCCCCAAAAACTTGAGAATATAGTCAGACTAGATGAATGGTGAAATTAGGGGTCTCTAGACCGATGTTACGGGGTGCATCAACGGTCTTCTCGAAATCCCATCTAAATAACACAGGAAAATTTTCGGCCAAGTGGTTGCATTGTACCTCATCGTACGGTACATCACCCACGGGGTGGATCGCCCGCAATCTGAGTTCATCAAGGTTGGATCTAATTGAGAAAAATCGAAACTTCACCCTCCGGTCATATGGGGTAAAACGGCGGAGGAAATAAAATCGGAAAATTATGTTTCCGATGCAAAATATCTCGGAAAATTATGAAAAAATTCTGAAAAATTCTAAAAAATAGAAAATAACGTAATAGCACCCCTGAAAATTTGAATCTATGAGACAACCCCTAAAGTTAGATTTTATGATTTTTGAAAGCGATGAAGGATTATTAGTGATATTTTCCTCCACTAAAAAATCATAAAATAATGTCGTACATGCGAAATGTTGTTCCGAAATTATTGGGCTATGAGTGGAGGGAGAAATAAAAGTAATACACTGAATGTACGATAATAATAAGTATATTTCAAGTCCAGTTTCAGTTTTTCACATGATTTTGGATATTAGGGGTGGGATATTTTTGTCGGTGTTGCTTGATAATTTGGAGAGCATGTTGTTTTTGTTCTTCATCTTTTGTAAATGAATCATTAAATTCTTGCATGAGAGCAACCCCTCTCTCAGCCGCATCATTCACGACTTTCACGTCTTTTAGTACTTGTCGGCCGTACTGAAAATTTATATCGGACTCCCATTGTGAAGGATCTTTCTCGAGAAAGTCCATCAATATTCCAAACAAATCAAAGATAAATCGTGATTTCTGTGTCACAAAATGGCTCGAATCCTTCGTCAATAGTTCCTCGCACTCTTTTTCTCTCACTGTAATTCTATGCAAATCTTGCCCAGTGCTTTTGTTGTGTTGCATAGCTTCCACCATTTTAATTTCCACTTCTTTGGAAACGTTATTCAGTTTACTCGAAGATTTGATTCAATATTTGAAATCGGACTCGAGAATTGCCAAAGCTGCTCTTTCCAAGCTTACTGGGCATCTCTGGTGTTTAACAGCAAAAACTGCCGCATTCGGTTGTTTTGATAAGAACGTTTCCAAAGAAGTGAAAATTAAAATGGTGGAAGCTATGCAACACAACAAAAGCACTGGGCGAGATTTACATAGAATTACAGTGAGAGAAAAAAAGTACGAGGAACTTTTGACGAAGGATTTGAGCCATTTTGTGACACAGAAATCACGATTTATCTTTGATTTGTTTGGAACATCAATGGACTTTCTCTAGAAAGATCCTTCAGAATGGGAGTCCGATATAAATTTTCAGTACGGCCGACAAGTACTAAAAGACGTGAAAGTCGTGAATGATGCGGCTGAGAGAGGGGTTGCTCTCATGCAAGAATTTAATGATTCATTTACAAAAGATGAAGAACAAAAACAACATGCTCTCCAAATTAACAAGCAACACCGACAAAAATATCCCACCCCTAATATCCAAAATCATGTGAAAAACTGAAACTGGACTTGAAATATACTTATTATTATCGTACATTCAGTGTATTACTTTTATTTCTCCCTCCACTCATAGCCCAATAATTTCGGAACAACATTTCGCATGTACGACATTATTTTATGATTTTTTAGTGAAGAAAAATATCACTAATAATCCTTTATCGCTTTCAAAAATGATAAAATCTAACTTTTAGGGGTTGTCTCATAGATCGAAGTTTTCAGGGGTGCTATTACGTTATTTCCTATTTTTTAGAATTTTTCAGAATTTTTTCATAATTTTCCGAGATTTTTTGCATTGGAAACATAATTTTCCGATTTTATTTCCTCCGCCGTTTTACTCCATATGACCGGGGGGTGAAGTTTCGATTTTTCCCAATTACATCCAACCTTGATGAACTCAGATTGCGGGCGATCCACCCCGTGGGTGATGTACCGTACGATGAGGTACAATGCAACCACTTGGCCGAAAATTTTCCTGTGTTATTTAGATGGGATTTCGAAAAGACCGTTGATGCACCCCTTAACATCGGTCTAGAGACCCCTGATTTCACCATTCATCTAGTCTGACTATATTCTCAAGTTTTTGGGGCACGCCGAGAGTGTACGAAAAAATCGTCGTGACCTCAAATCGGTCTAATATATTGTAACGTGTTCGAACTATACCACCCGGTAGATCGACCGAACAAGCTACATACGACCACGCAAATAGCCTCGCGCCGATCCGATCAGAAGACCCTGACGTGACGTCACGAGAACTACTATATAAGCTGGCACGCTGAGGCAGTAGCCAGCGATTAGTACTAAAGCAGTCAATCGACTCACATCTGTCAAATAGATAAACTCACATAACCTCAAATAGGTAGTCACTCAAAGCAAGGTCTTACCATAGAAAAGAATAAACTTGAAATAGGAAGTTACTCAAAGCGAGATCTTACCTCACGTAGAATCAAAAAGCGAGAAAATATAAATTGGCTAAAGCAGCAATTTAGATTAACCTCAAAACAAAAGAAAAAGTATAATTAGCTAAAGCAGTAATTATAACTTCAAAATAGAACAAACAAACAAAGAAAGAAAAACAGAACAGAAACAGAAACAAAGCCAACTAGAATTAGAAATTATTATTTGATCATATCGAGCCACATTTTTAGTTTATTTCATTTTTGTAAATATTAGATTAAGTAAAATAGACTATAGGAAGTCTGAACAATAAAATAATCACACAGATATAATAATCAAATCGAATCTATTGTCTTTCATTTCGTGTGTTAATTCATTTCTTTAATTAACATAAATTCCTTTCAGCTAAAATCACTTGGAAATAAAATCGTGTTTAGCTAGCTTAAAAGAAGGCAGCTTCGGTAGTCTAACACTCAGGCAGCGACGGTACAGCTTTAATTGGTACCCGAGTCTGAGAGTGTAAGATTATCCAAGTCTGTATTAGGGAGGCAGCTTCGGTGCGTAACACTCAGACAGCAATGGTATAGCTTCAATCGGTACCCGAGTCTGAGAGTGTGCAATCCCAAGTCTGTATTAGGGTAACAATAGGTTTTCCACATTTTTCCTTGGAGGGGCTCCAAATCATACCCGTGACAAAGAATTCACGCGAGCTAGCGTAATTTCGCGGCCTTCTGCCGTGAGACATACGCAGAGAAAGTTACATTTGGCGCCCAACGTGGGGCTCCTCAAAATAAAATTTAAATTCACTGGAAATTTTATCAACTTAACTTCATTATAAAAAAAATTAACTTCAATAAAATCCTGCTTTAAATCACTTTCTACAAATAACAACACGAAATGAAAGGCAAGGATTAGGTTTCTGATGAAACCAAAAGCAAAATGAACGATCTAGACAAGATAGCGTCGTTATTAAACGACTTAGCGAAAAGTTATGAAAGACGCGAAGAGGTATTTGACAAGGCTTTTGTTTCTTTCAATAATACGCTAGAACAGTTAGTATTGTCAAGGCCTGAACAACAGGCATATTTCGAGCGTAAATACAACGCAGCTAACGATACTGGGGATCACCTTGACAAAGATCAAACTAATGTAGCGTGTCATATCGTGAAAACAGAATCAAAAGAAAATATCGAGTCACTTGCGAATAAGATAACTGATCTAAGTTTTATAGGAAATAACAAAATAATTGAAATTGACGAAAATAACCAGAATTCCGAAATTCAACCAACGGTTGAAGACAGATTAAATAGCAGCCCGCGGACAATAACTAAATGTCGTCCAGTTCAAGAAAATCTTATAATTAAAATTACTAATTGGAAAGAACTGCCTAGTTTGATTTCGGAAACCAAGAAACTTTTTGGATTTTTGGGAGATGAAGGGTTATTCAGAAATTTCAACATCGGAAAAAATATAACTTTTTTCGGCATAGGCATTGAAAAGTCACTTTATGACGCCTGTTTTCGATCCACAAAGTAGCACTTTATATGGCTGATTTCAGAACTGCCCTATAAAGTCTTTATACGGCAGTCTGGATTCGCAGTTCGAAGTGCGCATTCCAAAGCTGCCGTATAAAGTCTTTATACGGCAGTTGAGATGCGCAACTCGAAGTGCGTGACAGATCGCACCATAGCCTCACTCTTCGTCTGTGAATCTCAACAGGCGTCAAAGTGACTTTTCATGCCTATTTCGAAAAAAATAAAGTATGGGGCGCACCCGTAAACCGTTTTTGACTCGAATAATGATTTCAGAACTCGCTTTCGGCTCGCCTTCGGCTCGCCTTCGGCTCGCCTTTAGCTCGTTCTGAAATCATTATTCTCGCCGAAAAACACTTGGTTTACGGGCATGCCACATAATATACTATTGTTCACCGACCAGGGGGCAATAACTTTTATCAAACCAGTTACTATCAATTCAGTCAATGCAGCAGTAGAGAATAAATGCTATCGGGGCAAAAGCGAAAGGCTAGACGAAGATACTGTCAGCATAGCTGACGTTTCGAGTAGGTGTCCACCTGAAACAGAAAACAAAGAGCAATTAGTAAGTTCTATTGAATCCGTAGCACCATTAGCAGAGGAAATAGATGACGAGTTAATTCAAAATCTCAAAGGAGATAGATTAGAATCAAACAAAGCTCTTACTGTTCAGAATGCAGTTTTTTACCACCAAAGTCCAGGGGGCAGCCTCAAGTCTTGCATTCCCGAGTCAGTATTCAAATCTTTGATTGAAAAATGCCATGATTCGACTGAATTAGCTCTGTTTTTAATTCAGCTCAAACAAAAATCATCCCGGTCGTGGAGAAATTGTAAATTCAAAAATGACGTAAAATACGAAACTAAGCTGTGCTTAGTAGAAAATAATATTAAAAGACATGACAAAAGAAGGGCCGATAGGTTCAATACCATGCACAAAATGAGTAAATTGAAGATAGGAAATAAGGTATTAGTTAAGGCTTTAAACGTTTCTGATACTGTTAATAAAACATAAGAGTTAGTCAGTTGAAGTCAAGATGTATAACCCTAGCTATGGCTATATTAGTGTCCAAGAAAAATAAACGCAAACGGAAAACATTAACTTACCGTGCATTAAAGATATTAACAATAATCGTGAAAAAGTAATGCAGTGCAGGGGGAAGTTTATAAGCGGGAAGGGGTCATACCGAAACGGCAAGTGCACCCAGACACCTAAAGAAAAAGAAAAAAAGATAGTTATTAAAATAAAACCAAAAATAATCATGGTGGATAAAAATCCAAAAATATTAATAACAAAAATGAAAGAAAAACCAAAAATAATCAAGGTGGATAAAAATCCAAAAATATTAATAACAAAAATAAAAGAAAAGCCAAAAATAGTCAGAGTGGATAAAAATCCTGAAATAAAAATTACTAAGATGAGTGAAAAACAAAGAATAGACATGGTTATGCCTAATCAAAAAATAAAAATAGCAATACCTTTAAATAGGGTTAATGTTAATTTTAAAGTCGGGGATAATATTCACAAGATACCCTGGAAACTAATAAAAATTGATCTGTACGAGAGGACGGAAGAGGAGAAAAAGGCGTATAAGAAGAAAATGGATCTGTTCAGATTATTCGGAACAGTAGACTTACCTTCTAATGACGATAAATCAAATCAAACACAAGATCCGATGATTAATCCAGACATCATAGGAATGTTGCATATTCCGTAACCTAAACCGATGGAAGATGTATGTGGAGAAGCGAACGTATTTGGCTTACCGGATTTTGACTACCTGGACCAGTTATGTCCAGATTTCCTAAATAACATGCCAGCCCTAGCATCACCGAAGGAAGTAGAACTACCGGAATACATCGCGCACTTTGATTTCAGTGATCCTCTCGGTCTAAAGAAAGAAAAAGACTAGCATCACGGATATATCAAACAATTAGAATCACGGATATATCAAACAATTATAATAACGGACATAATAAACAATTATAATCACGAACATATCATATAACTCGGACTTAACAAATTTAAAACATAGACTTGATAACAGTGCCTAATGATCTAGAAGACATTTTTGTTCACTTACCTTTGATGACGAGTGCACCTTTATCAAACGTCAGTAAACAAAAAGGGGGCAATGTAACGTGTTCGAACTATACCACCCGGTAGATCGACCGAACAAGCTACATACGACCGCGCAAATAGCCTCGCGCCGATCCGATCAGAAGACCCTGACGTGACGTCACGAGAACTACTATATAAGCTGGCACGCTGAGGCAGTAGCCAGCGATTAGTACTAAAGCAGTCAATCGACTCACATCTGTCAAATAAATAAACTCACATAACCTCAAATAGGTAGTCACTCAAAGCGAGGTCTTACCATAGAAAAGAATAAAATTGAAATAGGAAGTTACTCAAAGCGAGATCTTACCTCACGTAGAATCAAAAATCGAGAAAATATAAATTGGCTAAAGCAGCAATTTAGATTAAACTCAAAACAAAAGAAAAAGTATAATTAGCTAAAGCAGTAATTATAACTTCAAAATAGAACAAACAAACAAAGAAAGAAAAACAGAACAGAAACAGAAACAAAGCCAATTAGAATTAGAAATTATTATTTGATTATATCGAGCCACATTTTTAGTTTATTTCATTTTTGTAAATATTAGATTAAGTAAAAGAGACTATAGGAAGTCTAAACAATAAAATAATCACACAGATATAATAATCAAATCGAATCTATTGTCTTTCATTTCGTGTGTTAATTCATTTCTTTAATTAACATAAATTCCTTTCAGCTAAAATCACTTGGAAATAAAATCGTGTTTAGCTAGCTTAAAAGGAGGCAGCTTCGGTAGTCTAACACTCAGGCAGCGACGGTACAGCTTTAATTGGTACCCGAGTCTGAGAGTGTAAGATTATTCAAGTCTGTATTAGGGAGGCAGCTTCGGTGCGTAACACTCAGACAGCAACGGTATAGCTTTGATCGGTACCCGAGTCTGAGAGTGTGCAATCCCAAGTCTGTATTAGGGTAACAATAGGTTTTTCACATTTTTCCTTGGAGGGGCTCCAAATCATACCCGTGACAAAGAATTCACGCGAGCTAGCGTAATTTCGCGGCCTTCTGCCGTGAGACATACGCAGAGAAAGTTACAATATATATTATCACTCCACCAAAAAATAATCAAAGGTTGTGCTCGCTCACTCGATTGGTTGATGATTATCAACATACAAAAGCATTAAAGTCAGATACAACTGCCAAGTACCTGTAGAATGATAAAAGTTTGGAATTGAAAAATTTGTTCAAACTAAATAACGTTGTACTCGTTCGCTCGCTGCGCTCGCTCACTCTATTGGCTTATGATTATGGGTTGAGAAAACAGTTCGGATGAAGAAATTGAAGATGTCAACATTCATCAAAAAATATTCATAGCGAAAAAATGATTTAAAAAAAATTTGAAAAAAAAATTTGGTGTCCGTGGTACGTTGGCGGGCCAATGTTTGAATATCTATCAGATGACATTGACATGGTTCGCGATCGATATTTTATATTTCTCTTTCTACAAAAGGCCCCCCAAGTACCACTACCTCCAAATTTTTTTTTCAAATTTTTTTTAAATTATTTTTTCGTTATGAATATTTTTTGATAAATGTTGACATCTTCAATTTCTTTATCCGAATTGTTTTTTCAACCCATAATCATAAGCCAATAGAGTGAGCGAGCGCAGCGAGCGAACGAGTCCAACGTTATTTAGTTTGAACAAATTTTTCAATTCCAAACTTTTATCATTCTACAGGTACTTGGCAGTTGTATCTGATTTCAATGCTTTTGTATGTTGATAATCATCAACCAATCGAGTGAGCGAGCACAACCTTTGATTATTTTTTGGTGGAGTGATCTACACATTAATGGACTTGGCGGAAGGTTTTTGCACCGGAGGTGCTTTTTGAGGTTGATTTCACTACTTTTTGTAAAATTTTGCTTGACCACCTAATAATTGTGCTCGCTCGCTACGCTCGCTCGGTTGTTTTGTGTGTAGGAGACAGATTATTCTCCGATAGGTATGAATGTGTGATGAGTGAACTGCGCATGCGCATCGGTGAAGGAGTTGAGGTCGGAGTGTCGAGAGAGAGAGTGAGTGGTCGTTGCCACGCTGAGGTTGTAGTAAAGCAATTGTGAAAATAGATAAATTTATATATTTATATAAAATAGTTTAAATAAAAACGAACGGTTGCAGCCGTAAAACCAGTATAAGACTAATACTAAAACATTAAGTAGGGTACGTCTAATTTAAGAACTCTAATTAACGAACGAGAAGCTCTCTTGAATAATAATAATAAAAACTAGATCCTTCATGAAATAATCGCGTTACTGATTTCTCCCCATACCTGACAAACACCTTATCCTCAATTTAAAACAATTTTCAAAATCTATTACAAATCAGAAGTGGGATAAACGGAGAATCTAACGTGTTAATTTGTGAACTAATTGTTAGTTATAAGTACTAATAGTGGTTAATAGTGTGGAAAAACAAGTGCCGGGTCAAAAGAGTCAGTCGTCTTGTTTTGATGAGTGTTGTTGAATCATGTCAATACCTACGTTCCCTTCGTTTCGTCGCCGAGCAAATGAAGGTCAACTACATTCAACAAGATACTTTGGTCCACCTTCGAATTTAAGTCGTTATCCTATTGTTGATGTTCAAAATGTATTTGGAGCGCCGACACCTTTAAGTACACCTCGTTTTTCCGTTGGGCCGAATATTCAAAATTTTCAGTCGGCATACCCGAACGTGCGGATACCGACAGTGAATCCGAATGTTCACCAGCCGGTAATGATGGATGCGCAGATGCCGTTCGCGAATGTGACGCCAAATTTAAACATGACGTCTGGGACACCCGTTGTAAACATGGAAAATGCGTCTCGTCGACTGTTTCAACAATTTCCAAATGATAATGCTGGTGATAACAACGAACAAAGGCAACACCAGCAAAATGATGCGAATACGGGCAGTAGAACATTTAGAGAAAATAGTGAAACGAGCGAAGTAAGCGAGGGAGATAGACCTTTACAGTCAGGAGCTGCAATGACTAAGGTTCTCGAAGCTATGACACAGATTCTGCAACAAAACGCTACGATGATGCAGGCACAAGCTGCTACGGTGCCACATCGAAGTTTCCATGTGATGCCAGACCTTACAAAATCTATTGGAGATTTTACGGGACGTGAGACTGCCGTGGAAGCAAAACGTTGGTTAAAACAAATAGAAACATCTGCTTATATTCATGCATGGCATGAAGAGTTTTTGTACGGAACAGCAACTATGCATCTCAAAAATGCTGCTCGTTCTTGGTTTTTATCTCGAAATGATAGTTTCACATGTTGGAGTGATTTTCGAGCTGCTTTGGTTGCTGCGTTTGCTCCCGAAATCAATAAGTCACAATTATGGGATAATTTGAAAAACCGAAAACAACGAGACAATGAGTGTGTGCAAGACTATTTTTTTGAAAAGGTACGGATGTGCGCGGCATTAGATCTCAAGTTTGAAGAGTTACGTGAACAAGTAGCGACGGGATTGTAAAATCGAGATATGGCAGTTCATGCTTTAGCAATAGAGTATAAAACCATTGAAAGCCTTTTTCATGGTTTAATTCGGTTTGAAAGAACGATTAGCACATATGATCAATTCAAATCGCGTAAACCAAAGGACAATTCAGTATCCAAAAATAAGTCGAATGTCGAAGGATCATCGAGCGAAGTTTTAGATTATAAGAAAAATTCTGATCCCGGTAAGAAATCAGTTATTGAATGTTTTAACTGTTCAAAAGTTGGGCATTATTCTAGGAAATGTCCTGAACCTCAAAAGGTTGCTGAGTGCAAGAGATGCGGAGAGACGGAACATTATGCCAAAAATTGTACAAGGCCGTTGCCGTTGGACAAAGCCGAAGTGAAGTTAGTGTCGACTGATTCCGCGAGTGTTACCACGGGTAGTGGAAACGATAATCGGAATAGTTCGGGAAAAACTTCTTCGACTGAAAAACTAGCTAAATATTTAAAGACAATTAAAATTGAAGATATACCTATTCAAGCGATGATAGATCCGGGAAGCTCGGATTGTAAAATTAAGTCTAACGCTGTTTTATGTCATCGTCTTAATGTAGATTATTTGCCTAGTGTCTTAGGGGGTTTCGGAAAACCTGATAAGAAAAATCTCGTGTCATGTGGTGTGGTACGTGTAAAAGTCGAAGTCGACGGGGTAATAGCGAATAGAGTGTTCTTCCGTGTCGTTCCTGATGACGTACAATCTACCGATGTATTGATAGGACGAACATTTACTGATCTCGAACATGTAGCATACGTAAAAGTGGATAATAGATTACTTTTTTTTGATAATTCAACAGTAGAGTTGTCTAAAATCTTGCCCGATATCGAAAAGATCAACGATGATCGACCAAGTGCAGTACGTGATGGTGAGTTACCTCTAGCATCTATCAATTTCGTCGATGTGAAATTCGAAAACTCGAATTTAAAGCTACCATTAATGAATCTTAACGCCGAATCTCAACAACTGTGTAGTGGAGAGATCGTCGACTCATCTGTAATGACGATTCATCAACCAAGTCTAATCCAGCGACGAAAAGAACCAATAGAAGAGAAGGAGATCAGCGTGGATGAAACCGTATCGACTAGCCAACGTCAACAACTGAAAAATCTTTTGACAGAATATCGAGAATGCGTAGCTCGTAATATTTTCGAAATTGGAAAAACTAATCTTTTAGAAATGGATATTCAGGTAAAACCAGGTAGTATGCCTGTTAGTGTTAAGCCATATAGAACAAATAATACTGAACGTAACATAATTGAAAAAATAGTTGATGAATGGAAGGAGGCTGGCGTAGTTAGGGAAACGTCGTCACCATATGCAAGTCCAGTATTGTTAGTAACTAAGAAAAATTGTGAAAATCGACTAGTTGTAGATTATCGTAAACTTAATACCATAACCGAACGAATTAATTTTCTTCTACCTAGTATTGATGAGTACTTAGAAGTTTTAAACGGTGCAAAAATATTCGCTACTTTAGATCTCGCTCATGGGTATCTCCAATTACCGTTAACAGAAAAGGCTTGTGAAAAGACTGCATTCATTACACCTGATGGGACAGGGGAGTTTACTAGAGCCATGTTCGGTCTGATGAATGCTCCATTTTATTTTTCAAAATTGATGGAGAAGGCGCTTGGTTCATTAAGAAATAAATATTTACTATTTTATCTAGATGACATTTTGATTATGGCTGAGGATTGGGATGAGTTGATGGTTCGCCTGCGAGCGGTACTTGAGGCGTTACGAGTTGCTGGTCTCACTCTGAAGCTCGAAAAATGTCAATTTGGGAAAAGAAAAGTTGAATACCTAGGTTTTGTTGTCAGTGGAACAGGGGTCGAACCGGGACCAGTTAAAGTAGAAGCAATATCTAAGTTTCCAACACCGAGGAACGTGCATGAGACTCGGCGATTCATTGGTATGTCAAGCTTCTTTCGTCGTTTCGTTCCTCAATTTGCTACGATCATCGCTCCGTTAACAGAATTAACGCGTAAGGATGTAGAGTTTAGTTGGAGGGAGAAAGAAGAACTTGCGTTCAATAAGATCAAAGGGATCTTAATCTCGAAGCCGGTTTTGGGAATTTATAATCCCAAGTCGACAAGAACTGAACTGCACACTGACGCAAGTGCTGAAGGTCTAGGTGCTATATTGTTACAAGAAAATGATAAAAATGAATTACATCCAATTTTTGCAATTAGTCGTCGAACGTCGGTGGCAGAAAGAAGTTATCACTCGAGTAAGCTTGAGCTGATGGCAGTTGTTTGGGCGGTAGATAGATTGCGAGTATTTTTAATATCACTCAAGTTCACTATTATAACTGACTGTCAGGCATTGGTTTACTTGAACGCCAATAAAACAACGAATCCTCAAGTGGTTCGATGGACAGCTTCTCTCGCAGAGTATGATTTTGAAATTAAACATAGAAAAGGGACTGCCATGGCTCATGTAGATGCACTATCAAGAGCTCCCGTAGACGAATCTGTAATCAGTGAGTTATCCGAAAAAGCACAAATTTGCCAGATTATTCTTCGAGAGGAAGAATTTCTGCTATTTCAACATGAAGACGAGGAATTACAAAATAAAATAAAAATTTTGTCGAGATCGCGAGATGAGTGTTCTAAATATGAACTCGAAAAGGTAAAAGATTACAGACTTCGTGATGGAATTCTTTATAGGGCAGCTGAGCGTGACGGAAACGAAATATATTTATATGTAGTTCCTGCTTCAATGCGTAAGGCAATAGCAATTAAGTATCATGATTATGGAAGTCATTTTGGTATTGATAAAACTCTAGCTAAAGTACAGATGTATTACTATTTTCCGCGGATGAGAACCTATCTAAAAAGGCACATCGCTCAATGTTTAGAGTGTATTATGAGTAAAAAGGTTGCTGGTCCACAAGCAGGCGAACTGCATTCGAATAAACCAGGTGATAGACCTTTTGCTGTGATTCATATTGATCATGTGGGTCCATTTGTGACATCTTCTAAGGGAAGTAAATATATTCTGGGAATTATAGATACATTAACTAAATATGTAATTTTTGAACCTGTTAAAAATACAAGTGCGGCGGTCACTGTTAAGAGGCTCGAAGGGTTTATAAGTCAATTTGGAGCACCGAGTAGAATTATTAGCGATAGAGGAACTAGTTTCACCGCTAAGTTATTCGAAGATTTTTGTACACGCCATGGTATCAAGCACACGTTAAATTCTAGTCGGCATCCACAGGCTAATGGCTTAATTGAGCGAATGAATCGTACATTGTTACCTGCCATGATAATACGTACCGAACAAGGCGTACAATTAGAATGGGAGAAGGAAGTAAAGTTAATTGAACGAGATGTAAATTCATCGATAAGTAAGGCTACAGGAAAAGCCCCTTTTGAATGTTTATATGGCTATCAACCACGATTCGGTGATGGTCGAATAAGGGAATTGACTGAGAACTGTGCAGTCTATCGTAATCCAGATGATATTAGGAATGAAATAAGAGAAAAGATCGATGATAGTCAAAAGAAAAATAAAGAGTATTACGATAAGCGTCGCAATAAAAATGTAAAGTTCTCTGTAGGAGAGATAGTTTATTTAAAAGTTGACCATGTATCTACAGGGGAAAGTACAAAACTTCAACCACGTTATAAGGGACCTTTTGTTATCTCTAAAGTTTGGTCGGGTGATACTTATGTAATTACAAAATTAGCTACGGGAAGGAAAACACATAGACCCATAACAGCACATGTATCACAGCTGAAGTTATGGCGTGGTCGAGATAAGTATTTTTCCTTGGATCACGAATTAAATGTTAGTAACGAAACTTGTGTAAGTGATAGTGACGATACTCTAGTTGGAACCAGTGTAGAATCTAAAAGTGTTGACAAAGACGGAGAAAGAACAGTGATAAATGAAAATAATAATACTCAAAGAGTAGTTTTTAATCGTCCGCAACGCATACGACAAAAACCTAAAAATTTACGAGACTTTGTCTTAGAATAAGCAATATAATATTTTAGAGGGACCTAAAATATTTGCAGGATGGACGAGTGTAAGAGACAGATTATTCTCCGATAGGTATGAATGTGTGATGAGTGAACTGCGCATGCGAAGGAGTTGAGGTCCGAGTGTCGAGAGAGAGAGTGAGTGGTCGTTGCCACGCTCAGGTTGTAGTAAAGTAATTGTGAAAATAGATAAATTTATATATTTATATAAAATAGTTTAAATAAAAACGAACGGTTGCAGCCGTAAAACCAGTATCAGACTAATACTAAAACATTAAGTAGGGTACGTCTAATTTAAGAACTCTAATTAACGAACGAAAAGCTCTCTTGAATAATAATAATAAAAACTAGATCCTTCATGAATTAATCGCGTTACTGATTTCTCCCCATACCTGACAAACACCTTATCCTCAATTTGAAACAATTTTAAAAATCTATTACATGTGCTATTTCATACCGCCCGAAGTCCCTCGATAAGCAGGAACGTCAACAGCAACGAGCACGCGTGTGCTCATAATTTTCCCCAAGTCTCAAATTTGTAGAGTGACGCGTAATGTACTTTCATAGCGTTTACAAATTGTTCCACTACAATAATTTTTTATACCTACAACATCTAACCCTGCGTGCAGCCCTCCTCCTGTCTCATCTGGGCCTGGGACCGGCAATGGCGGAGTTACTTGCACGCAGGGTTATAGCTGCTGCTCATGACTAAATATATATAAATATCAGATATATGGGCATATCTCACAAACCTTTAACTTTCATGTAACTTGACTTACGGCTTGCGAAAGTTCACTTGCAGGCAAAGAATTGGGTATTTATGTATGTAGCGAATTATTTTTGAGATACACGAAGCATAATCAATGTAAAAAAATTATTTACCGTATCTACAAACTTCTTGTCCCTAATTGAAATGCAGAAATTAGCTACGTTGCATTGTGTCACTATGACTTCAAGAAAACTTCGTAAGGGATTTGCATTGATATGCAACTTTAGAAAAATCGGAAAAAAATACTTGGCTACGAGCAAGGTAGTATGAACATAATGTACGTAATTGTAGTCACCAAGATTCGTCTGCGATACCAGGGACACAGTACGAAGTACTGTCACTCGGTTTCGATATCGCACCTGACACCCAATGTTTCACCATTAAAGTACATTAGCACAAGCTGATTGGATGTATTTATCTGGATGCACATGGAAGTAGAACTATCACGGATCGAACGCACTGAAATTTACGTCCGAGAGTCAATTTCTTTACTCGCAGTGTTCTTGACAATGGGTACATATTGATGCGTGGAGAATAAATGTCAGGAATGTCACGTCGTTACCCTGATAATCTGGTCAAGTAAAATGCTCATATTTATTACCAGTATATTGCTCATATCACGAATTATATCTCCAAAGATGTGCGCGATTGTTTTATCAAAAATGACTTTTCTCTGGTTTAAAACGTATTGAAATGTCAGATTCAGGAATGTCAGATTCATCAATTCGTAACATAAATTCGCAACTATTCATTTGTGAATTATTTTCTGAGTCAGTAGCCTTTGTAGCAGTTACCGTACAACATTTCTGTATACGATTGAAGTGAAATAATTTTGATAATAATAAAAATAATAAGAATTAATTAATTTTTTTAATTTCAAGTTCGGTTTTTTTTTGATTTTTTTTTTTTGGTTTGCAAATGGTACTCTAGGTGCAGAATAATGATGAAGATAGTTCTGACACCAAACCTAAAGAAAATGAATAATCGCGAATATAAAATGGCAATATTATTTTTTATGCACGCACCCAGTATAATATGAATTGTACATAAATAGATATTACTTTATGAAAGTCTTGTCATGCGAGAAAAAAATTGGCGGAACTGTGTTCCCCAAATTAGATTTTTTTTTTTTGAGGTGCGAAAGTTAACTGTTCGTGAGATATGCCCATATGTATTGCAACCTCTGCAAAAAGAACATGTACGCGTCCCGGACTCATAACGTCAATGTTGAGAATTGTTACTCAACATTCCAATACATTTCGTAAATTGACTACCTTTAATAATTAAGCAAGGCATGACCTGGAATGCGACAAAGCGCATCGCATTGCAGGTTGCGCCAATAATCGAGTAAGCATTATGTAAGTTATAAATTAGGCTAAAGACGGAGCCGCGCTTCAGTCTTGAGCAGATACCTTGAAGAAAGCGGAGGCTATCTCCGAATACTCATTGACTCGAACCGGAGCAAGTGCTCCAAACGCAATTCTTTTGTACTTTGTTAAATATTAAATAAAAACTACTTTGTCGCTATCTAGCACTTAGAGTGATTGTCAAAGATCACCTCTGGGAACAACCCTTTTAATTCCCCATTCCTTGAATAACGGGAGTTAAACAACTTACAACATTGGTGGCAGCGGTCTAGCGGATAAACCAGAGCTTGCAAGATAGTTGACGCTAAAAGAAAAGTAGAAAAGTGAAATAAAAAATAAATAAGTAAAAAAGAAGAAAGTTAAAGGTGCAACACGCAGTCGTTGTAACCTAGTGAAAGATTCATCGCAAAGAAAGAGCTACAGCACGCAGCATTCGTGGCCAAGGCAAAGGAACCAGCACGGGGTACCTACAGCAGCAGCAGCAGAAGCAGCAGAACGCAGCGGTTCAACAGTACCAGAGGAATCAGAGGGTCAGCAACAGCCCAGCAGAAGCGGAAAAGCGAGATGAAGATATTCATTTTTATGTAAGTCAGTTTGAAATCCTCGCAGTTTTAGTATTTAAGCCGCAAACATTGTCATTGAGAGCTAGCTGCCAGTTAGAAGCGTGCGAGCATTTAGAAAATTTTCATGTTTAGAGTATACAAAGAGTTTTAGATATTTTTTCGTCAAAGTAACGAGTCAGTCAGGCTCATCAGGCTTGGATTAGAATTTTCGACTAGAGTAGATGTCTGCTACTTGGAATAAGATTGAGGAACTTGTCGCGCAAGGTCAAACCGGGTGGATACAGGATCTTCGAAAAGAGGTCCTCCTACAAGTTTGCGAAAGATACGGTCTAGCAGTCGGTGATTCAAACACTGTAGAGGAGATTAGGTCAACCTTACGAGCATTTATTAAAAGCAATAGAAAGGGACAGCCAACTCCTTCCCCAAAGCCTAGACCAGGCACTTCCTTTTTTCCTGACCTACCTCAAACAGCATCCCAGGAGACGATACCCATTCCGGGTCCGGTTCCTGACGAGAAAGAATCAAGGCAACACACAGCAACCAAGATGACGGACTACTTGTCATTGAAGGAGGTGCGGCAGATGGTCAACGTTTTCGATGGAAGCGAGCCACGTAAGGTGGACGATTTGTTGCAAACAATCGAGTATGCGAAAGATAAAGTAAATCCGAATCAAAGACCAGACGTGTTAGAATTGGCCCTAAAAACAAAGATACAGGGCGAAGCAGCCATGGAACTCAGATATAAAGATATAAATTCTTTCGAAAAGCTGAAAGCCGAGCTTTTGGCATTGTACGGAGTTAAAAGCTCTACGCCAGCATTGTTGGTAGAATTATTTTCAAGTAGACAGAAAACGGGTGAAAACGCGCATGATTTCGGAAAGAGGGTTACGCGTCTTATGATGGATCTTATTAGAGCATGCGGAGCTAGGACAAATATAGCAGCGGAAAGAAAAGGAATAGAAGACCTACTCAGATATCAAACACTTGCCATTTTCGAAAACGGGCTACATTATAATTTGAGAATGATCGTAAAATCGTACCATTTCTCGGAACTTTCGGCTTCAATAAAGGGCGCGGAAGAGGAAGAAAAATCGCAAAACGGCGTAAACTCTATAAATCGGAGAACGAACCAGCCGGGCGATAGGAATACATCAGCAGTGAAGTGTCTGAAGTGTAATCAAACGGGACATTTTGCACGGGATTGTACCCAGGTGAAATACAAGCAATCGTTACCTACAGCAGGTCAGAGTAGATCGGTGCATCGTGTAGAATTAGTATGCAATTTTCGTAAACGCAGAGGGCACCTATATAAAGATTGTAGGGATAGAATGCGTCGCGATGAACGACGATCAGGAAATAACGGTAGCGGATCAGGCGAAAACCAAAAAGCTAGTACGGGTTACTCCCAAAATTCTTATAGTAAAAACGCAGGGCATGAAGGATCCCAGCAATCGACGAGGAATGCAGGATCGTACAAATCCATGAACGTTGCCAACACAGATAGAGCAAGTCGGAACAGAATAGAATTAAAGGCGAACGGAACCACTAAGGAAAGGATGACTCTTTTAGTAGACTCTGGTGCCGACGCCAGCATCATCAAAATAGGGATGTTGAAAGATGATTTGCCAGTTTTAGAAGAAACGACGAGTTTATCGGGAATAGGACAAGGCGTTGTTGAGGCACTTTGTAAAGTCATATTAACAATCCCATTGAAAGATAGAAGTATTGAGCACCCTTTCTTTGTGGTAAGAGACGATTTCAGTCTAGATGCGGATGGCATCATTGGAATAGATTTCATAGAGGATCACGAAGCCGCGATAGGTAAAAGCGCTCAAGCATTTTTCATACACGGGCAATGTTTCGAGCTCTTACGACCGTTAAAAACGGAGAAAATTAGGTTAGCGCCGCGAACAATAAGGAAGGTCAGTGCAAAAACAAATAGTAAGTTCATCGGCATTGTAGAGAAGAAGGAACTCGCCGACGGAGTATACCTAGGAAATTGCTTAACTAAACCGGCGAACCAAGAATGCATAGTAGACATTTTGAACCTAAACGATCACGAGGTGATATTGGAGACGCCGACCGTGGAATTGGAGGAGTTATGCGAGGAAAATAGCGAAACGAGCGACGAAGAAGCAGCCTACATAAGTTTAATAACTGGTAGAACGGGTAACCAACGAATCAAGCTAGTACATGATACCATTCGCACAGATCATCTTAACGAGGAGGAGAGAAATACTCTACTTAAGATATGCGAAAAGTATAGCGAAATCTTCTATTTACCAGGGGATAAGCTAGGCGTTATTAACGCGACCAGCCATACAATTACATTGACGGATGGGGGAAAACCGATTAATGTTCGTCCATACCGCCTACCTGAGTCGCAGAAACAAGAGATAAACAAGCAAATAGAAGCCATGTTAGAGAGTAACATAATACGCCCGAGTCGTAGCCAATGGAACGCACCGCTTCTAGTAGTACCGAAAAAACCTGACGCATCAGGAAAGCAGAAATTTAGGATAGTCGTCGACTACAGAAAATTGAACGAGATCACGGTAGGGGATTCGTATCCTTTGCCAAATATTACAGAAATATTGGATCAGTTAGGAAAAGCGAAGTACTTTACTACATTAGACCTCGCCTCGGGATTTCATCAGATTCCGATGGCTGAAGAAGACAAGGAAAAAACTGCTTTCTCAACAGCACATGGGCATTATGAGTATAATTCAATGCCATTCGGAATGAAGAATGCGCCAGCGACATTCCAACGTTTGATGAATACCGTTTTAGCAGGGTTACAAGCATCTAAATGCTACGTTTATTTAGACGACATTGTAATTCATGGAGCAACACTGAAAGAGCACAACGATAGGCTCATCGAGGTACTAAAGCGACTGCAGGAGAGCAATCTCATCCTCCAGCCAGACAAATGTCAATTTCTTCGAAAGGAAACTAGTTATTCAGGGCATGTGATAACGTTGAAGGGAATTTTCCCAGATCCCTCGAAAATCGCGGACGTCAAGAAATTTAAGAGCCCGACAAACGTTAAACAGGTGCAGTCATTTTTAGGGCTAGCAGGTTATTACAGGAGATTCATAGAAGGATTTTCGAGCATAGCACGACCGTTAACGCAACTTACGCAAAAGGGACGCAAGTTCGAGTGGACAACGGTAGAAGAAAGCGCATTCGAAACGCTAAAATCAAAGCTCATCACGGCACCCATCCTAAAGTATCCGGATTTCACGAAACCTTTCTTGATAACAACAGATGCATCCGACAAGGCAATCGGAGCAATCCTCTCTCAAGGACCAATTGGGCAAGATTTACCGATAGCGTACGCAAGTCGAACGCTTAACAAGGCCGAAAGAAATTACTCGACCACTGAGAGGGAAATGTTAGCAATCGTCTTCGGGACTAGGCAGTTTAGACCATACGTATATGGAACGCATTTCACTGTGATCACGGATCACCTCCCTCTTAAATGGATCTTCAAAATCGAGGATCCTGGATCAAGGTTACTGAGAATGAGATTAAAACTCGCCGAACACGAGTATGATGTAGTCTACAAACCTGGAAAACTAAATACGAATGCGGACGCGCTCAGCAGAATATATAAGATTTACAGCCACAGCCAGGAATTCGAAGAGGAAAAACCTTTGGAAGAAGGTACGGAACCTTCAGAAGGTACAAACATTCTCGTAATGTCAGAAGAACAAGAAGAAGAAGAAGAGGAAAAAGAAGATGATGATGAATCGGAACCGGAATACACAGAAGACAAGAAGAAAACGATCTTGTACGAATATCACGACGCACCCATGGGTGGGCACCAAGGCGTATCGCGTACACTAGAACGCATAAAAATGGAACACAGGTGGCCGAATATGCGCAAAGAAGTAGAAGATTACATAGGTAAATGCGAGAAATGTCAGAAAAATAAAACGCAGAGGAAACTGGAAGCACCCATGATAATCACCGATACTCCTTCGAAAGCCTTCGAAAAATGTGCGCTAGATATCGTAGGGCCGTTGACTGTAACTAATACAAGCAATAAGTATGTACTTACGTTTCAAGATGCTTTAACCAAATTTAGCAAAGCTATGCCAGTGGCTGACCAGGAAGCTTCCACAGTGGCTAGAGAATTCGTAAAAAATATTATATGCGAATATGGAACACCCAAGGTAATCCTTACTGATCAGGGAACGAATTTTTTAAGCAATGTATTTAAGAATATGTGTAAGCTTTTGAAAATCGAGAAAATTCAAACGACGGCATATCATCCAGAATCTAACGGAGCACTGGAACGATCACATAGAACACTAGCAGAATATCTAAGGAGTTATATCGAAGAGGACCAGAGCAACTGGGATGAGTGGTTGCCGTACGCAATGTTCACGTACAACACAACCCCTCACACTGCAACAGGGTACACCCCGTACGAGCTTGTTTTCGGGCACCCGGCAGAAATACCATCATCGGTAAAGCAAGCGCCGAGACTTACTTACGCGTATGACGACTACGTTCAGGAACTACGCGAAAGACTTAGGGCGGCTAATCTCAAAGCAAAAGAGAATCTGGAAGCAGCCAAGGGAAAAGCAAAATCATACTACGACAAAAAAACGGTAGAGACAAAATTCCAGCCAGGAGATAAGGTTCTTCTACTAGATGAGACGGTTCGGCGGGGGAGATCAGCGAAATTAACGCCAAAGTATGTAGGTCCATACGAGATCACGGAAAAGCATTCGGATGTCAACTACACCATCCGGAAGGGTCGGAAGGAGACCAAAGTTCACGCCAACCGATTGAAGTTATTCGTAGAACATTGACTAGAAGGAGAGAAGCACGTCCCCAGCACCTATCCCACCCCTCACCATATTCCTCACAAATTTCACCATATAACAAAGGGAGGGGATGCATTAGTAGTAATATCTAAATTGACTTGCAGATCATGCCTGGCGATGGCGCTGGCAAAAGAAGAAATCAGCCCATCTTTCAAGATCGAGAGGTTCAGGGATAATCCGGGCGTTTACTTCGAGAAAATAGGGACGCTGCAGGTGTACAAAGATAGGTGGAGCTTAGTAATAGACATGGACCTCCGCACGGTATTCGAGAGAGAAAAAAATGTGAAGGCACACCTGAACAATATACGCAAGACATGCGAGATTCCAGATAACGCAGGCTCGCTTTTATGTGAGACTATGAGTGAAACAGTAGGAAATTTGTTAGATAAGGTTGATAGGGGTTTGCAACTAGTCCGCGACGTCACATGCGTCGGGCCGGCACAAAAGCGCCGAGGTTTGATAGACGGTTTAGGCTCGATAGCAAAATCCTTGTTCGGGACTATGGATGCAGCAGATGCGGCTAGGATAGATCAAGAGATCGATGATCTTCGGGAAGATCAAGCCAACCTAAAAACGGCAATTAGTAAGCAAATCCAAATAGTATCATCGACGCTAGGAGTGTTTAATAATACCATGAGGGTAGTGGAAGAAAATGAGCAAACTTTGCTCTAGATAACTAAGCAGCTTAGTATCAGTCTTTCCAACGGTATAGAGAGAACAGCAGCGAGGCAAAAGCTCGACGAGCATATAGAGGCAATAGGCCTAATAGTAGATGCGTTGCTGAGTGATGTAAAGGATTTGGTACAATTTTTAACAGAAATAAAAAGGGGTATTATCAACCCCACCGTGCTTACTCCAGCCAAAATACTAGAGTACCTCTCGTCGGCACTACCACACCTGCCGGCGGGTCACAGCTTCCCTATACCATTGACGCGACCAGGGGTATCATTGTTGATGACAGTCGCGGATATTAAATCTTACGGGAGGGAAGACACGGTAGTCACAGTAATAGAAATACCTCTCATAGGTAGTGAAGAGTATAGCATCAGCAAGGTATATCCTCTGCCTGTAAGGGCACAAAACGATACCTATTGTTATCTAGAAACAACGGAGGAATTAGCAGTGGTGGACCATGATTATAGAAATTACCTACGAATGAAGGAGGCGGACTTGGGGACGTGTAAACGTTTAGGTGAACACTATTTGTGCGACCCAAGGCGCCCTACGAACTCAATAGGAATAGGTTCACCCTGTGAAATTGCTATTCTCTCAAAGCTGGACGTAGAACTATCACAATGCCCGAAAAGAATTGTTAGGGTAAACAAGGCAATAGTTTTAGTTTTGAATAGACCAGGAACATGGTTATATATAGCTCCCGAGGCCGAGGCAATCACAGTAGCTTGCGAAGGGTTGCCTGCGGCGCGTGAAACATTGATAGGCACTGGCATCATAGCTCTCAACGGGAAATGCGCTGTAACTGCGAAGGATTTCCGTATGGAGACATTACGGCAGTATCAAAGCAGGCAGGAATTCAGTTACCTGCCACCGTACAATCTGAGTCTCCACGAAACAGACTGGGAGGCAATCCCGAAGTCTAACGAGAAAGGTGTCAGTGTAGTACTCAAGAGCGTCCTGCGAGACGCAAACGAGCTAAACTCATTGGGAACTAGCCTTGAGAACCTACATAAGGAATTAGACGATAAGAACAATAGTCACAGGCGGCACCTGCCGTATGTGGCACCTTTGTATCCAATACGTGGAATAGTATTAGTAGGCATGATAGGTTACATAATCTATAAATGTGTATCTACAGGTAAAGTTAGATGTAAAGAAACGTCAGGGCCAACAGTGGCACCGTAGCCTCCGCAGCCGCGAAAACGGACTCCGGTAGCCAAAGAAACCATTATCAATTTTAAACGGAACACGTCGATCACGGGTACAACATAATCCGGTATTAAAAATTAAATGGATTTTTACTAGAAGCTTGAATTGAATTGGATTAAGAAATTATATATACCTAAGTAACACCAATTATTGTATCTATTATCAAAATGAATAAAACCGGGATTGGACTAAAATAAGATTAGCAAATAAGGATAAGAGTAGGGAAATTTGTACTTAGTAAATAAGGGAAAAATAGTCCGGAGGCCTATTCTCCTAAGGGGGGAGGGATATTGAGAATTGTTACTCAACATTCCAATACATTTCGTAAATTGACTACCTTTAATAATTAAGCAAGGCGACCTGGAATGCGGCAAAGCGCAACGCATGCAGGTTACGCCAATAATCGAGTAAGCATTATGTAAGTTATAAATTAGGCTAAAGACGGAGCCGCGCTTCAGTCTTGAGCAGATACCTTGAGGAAAGCGGAGGCTATCTCCGAATACTCATTGACTCGAACCGGAGCAAGTGCTCCAAACGCAATTCTTTTGTACTTTGTTAAATATTAAATAAAAAGTACTTTGTCGCTATCTAGCACTTAGAGTGATTGTCAAAGATCACCTCTGGGAACAACCCTTTTAATTCCCCATTCCTTGAATAACGGGAGTTAAACAACTTACAACAGTCAACTTCCAATTCGGGTCTGAACAGAAGGTATCAAAATATTTGGAATTGAGCCTATTCATGCAAGACTAGCGTAGAGCATAAAATGGAAGTTTATGAAGTCAAACACTCGCATTCTGCTCTCTTCGTCTGACTCTTGCCGTTTCTCCTATCGAATCACACTATACCGATACTTTGCAACCCAAGCGTTTTCTTTCATCATCCTTACGTCTTATACGGCAACCCGCTGCAAAATTAAACAATCCATGATAAAGATTTTTTTTCAATAATTCCATTCATGAATGATTATACGCTGAGTCTACAAATAATAAATAAATATAAATCAGAATCTCTATCATCTGAGAAAGAGGAAGTCGATCGATCATTTCTTTAATATTGAATAAGTATTTTCATTTTCACCATTTGTCGTGATAGCACTAATCTGAATTTGATTGAGCTTCTGAGCGGAGAATCTAAGCTAATTGTAAAACATGGATTAAAGAATTATCTTCAACGAAGGTCAAGGCATTACGTTGACGTGGAGTGTAGAATAAAGCCTATCGTAGTCCAACACACAACGTCGACTTACAGTCTCGTTTGAACTAGAGGATACCGAGATAAAATATGGAATTCGTTGAAATCCTACACATAACGTTGGCTCGCAGTTTAGGTCCGAGCATACGAGCCTCTAGAAATGAGCCTAACATCGAGCTTGAAGTGGAATTTGTTGCAATCCAACGCTTGAACTCGGCTTTGTTGGTCTGGCTCCTTGCCGTTCCTTATATCAAATCATGCTATCCTGATATTTTTCAACTTCAACATTTTTTCTTGATTTTCTATTGTCAGACTTTCTCAGGCGGTGACTTGGTAGAAAATTGAATCCCCAAAGAACCGTTTCCTCCGATAATTGCATTCATGAATGGAAATAAGCCAAATCTACAATGTATAAGTGAACAAAATTTAGAGGTAATAGTCAGTTAATAGTCATCTAACAGTCTTGTGTCATACAAGGTAAGCCTAATCGTAAAATTATCCGTTTACAATTATTATTCTATTTATGACTATGAATTTTACACGTCAGTCGATTCGCATAACCTCAAAAGCTCAAGATCGTAGGATATAAGATAATTAACCTATCGAAACATTTTTGTTGGCGGCTATCACTTAAATGTACTTGGTGTGAGGTTTTCGCACCTAAGTGGCTTTTGGGAGGTATTCGCTAGTTTTTGTACGTTCAAATTTTGTATTAAGCATTGCTCGTACTTTCTTTCATTTCCTTTATTTGGATTTAAAAATATGAAATGACAACACGCGTCTGCTAGTGTAGCGGACGGTTTCTGTCTGCGATACTGGCGCTATCTACGTCGGAACTATCTCGTATACTGACGTCACTCTATACAACTTTCGTGTGGTTTCCCGTCTAGTGATTTTATATGGGAATGGTTTGAATTGGCTGAATCTTGGTCTGAAGAACACTAAGGAGAAGAACAAACATTGTACGTGAAAACGGGGTATCAGAATCTGTAGTTAATAATATCTCAGCACTCCGGACACCGATTTAATCGATCTAAGGCTCAAATGAAAGCTTTTCATGCCCACATCCTAGATTAAATTAGTTTCATTTGTGTATGTTGTGAGGTGAAAGAAAACGAAGATACTAGTTCGCGGTATAGGTTAGGGTAGTTGCCTCTCGGGTATAAAGACTCGTTGAGTCTCGCGCTTGAAAAAAATTTTTTTTTAATGTACTTGGCGCGAGACTCTACCGAGTCTCTTGATATCATATATAATATATCGATATCCACGTTATAATATGTCGTATCCCACATATTGAACATTTTTTAGCAGGCGATGAAGACGGATTATATATTATGTATTATATTCCTGTTGTGTACTAACGTAAGCTGCGAAACATTATTATCATTCCATTTTTCAAAAGAAGTCAATTATATAAAAGTTATTTATAAAATTTTGTAGGACACGACATATTGAAACGTGGATATCGATATATATACATGTTAGGGTGTGAAAAAAAAAAAAATGAATTCAAACGCGCATGAAGATTCATGTAGAGCATTTTAAATAGAATATCTCAACCAAATTAGTGACTAAAATAGGCAGTTCTGATTATCAATATCAAAAGCCCATGTTTGGCAAAGATATTCTATTTGAGATGCTCCGTTTGAATTTTTTTGTTTCTTTTTTGCACACCCTAATATATATTCATTATATATAACGGTGTGAATCTTGATCAAAAATGGGATCGAAATTTCACCAGCCGATGTTTATTTTACTGAAATTATAATAATTATAACTGGAAACTATGCATTTCCGGAAAAAATCGTCTTAGGTAACTTCGATCCCATTTTTGATCAAGAATCACGGTGTGAAATATCCGTAAAACATTTTGTCACACCCCGTATACGTTAAAGTTAGTTATTTATCTTTTGATCACGACGAGACTGTATAATTTTATTTTTTTTTGTTTCTATTTTTTTCATTTACGGATTATACCATGAGTATTCGTGCATGCGGGTCACTCCCGGTTTACTCGATTCAGCTCGACACTGTCGTGCACGACAACTCTTGGTATATTATGTATTATATTCCGGTTGTGTACATGTATATGTTATTATAGTTACTTATTTTTCTTATCATCACAACGATACCGTCTAATTTTTAAATCTGAAAATTTTATGATTAAAATAAAAAAAAGTTAAACAAACAAAGTAGTATTTATTCAAAATTGTGTACACATGAAAATCGCCAATTTGAATTTGTGTCATATACACTGCGATTCTGTGGAAAATCACGCGCCTAAAATGTAGGCTAACGGGAAACGCCTGCGTTTTGAGCAGCTCAAATATCGACGATTGGGCTGTATTTCCCACGTAATAAATGAAATCCAATCGTCGAGGTTTGATCTGCTCAATTCAGGCGTTTTCCGTGTGCCCACGTTTTAGGCGCGTTATTTTCCACAGAATCGCTCTGTATATTGAATGTTTCAGTTCCAGAAAATAATAAAATTCACCAGTGTCAATGACATTGAGGTTTGCATCCTTGGAACGCAACGAAATTCAAAAAAATAAAAAAAATTAAATGATCGACATTCACCAAAATTTTATTTCACGTAAATACTTTTGGGGATTGATAAAGTGCTAGAAAAAAATAGGGAACCAACCCGACTTCCGGAACACTTCCAAAAACGGAAGTGAAGTCTTTATTTTTTGATATAATCTCTATATTATATTATTTCACTCAGGATTATGACATTCACCAATATTTTATTTCACGTAAATACTTTTTGGGATTGATGAAGTGCTAGAAAAAAATAGGAAACCACTCCGACTTCCGGAACTCACCGTTAAACGGAAATGAAATCTTTATTTTTTGATTTCATCTCTATATTATATTATTTCACCCAGGATTATGACATTCACCAAAATTTTATTCCACGTAAATACTTTTGGGAATTGATAGAGTGCTAGAAAAAAATAGGGAACCAACCCGACTTGCGGAACACTTCCAAAAACGGAAGTGAAGTCTTTATTTTTTGATATAATCTCTATATTATATTATTTCACCCAAGATTATGACATTCACCAAAATTTTATTTCACGTAAATACTTTTTGGGATTGATGAAGTGCTAGAAAAAAATGGGGAACCAACCCGACTTCCGGAACACTTCCAAAAACGGAAGTGAAGTCTTTATTTTTTGATATAATCTCTATATTATATTATTTCACCCAGGATTATGACATTCACCAAAATTTTATTCCACGTAACCACTTTTGGGAATTGATAAAGTGCTAGAAAAAAATAGGGAACCAACCCGACTTCCGGAACACTTCCAAAAACGGAAGTGAAGTCTTTATTTTTTGATATAATCTCTATATTATATTATTTCACCCAGGATTATGACATTCACCAAAATTTTATTCCACGTAAATACTTTTGGGAATTGATAAAGTGCTAGAAAAAAATAGGGAACCAACCCGACTTCCGGAACACTTCCAAAAACGGAAGTGAAGTCTTTATTTTTTGATATAATCTCTATATTATATTATTTCACCCAGGATTATGACATTCACCAAAATTTTATTTCACGTGAATACTTTTTGGGATTAATAAAATGCTAGAAAAAAATGGGGAATTATTCCGACTTCCGGAACCCACCGTTAAACGGAAATAAAATCGTTTTTTTTTATTTTTATTTTCTCTATTATATTATCACACCCAGAATTATGACATTCACGACAATTTGATTCCACGTAAATACTCTTTCAGATTGATAAAATGCTGGAAAAAAATAGGAAACCACTCCGACTTCTGGATCCCACCGTTAAACGGAAATAAAATCTTTTTTTGTTTATTTTCATTTTCTCTATTATATTATAACACCCAGAATTATGACATTCACTAAAATTTTATTCCACGTAGAAGCTCTTTCAGATTGACAAAATGCTAGAAAAAAATAGGAAACCACTCCGACTTCTGGAACCCACCGTTAAACGGAAATAAAATCTTTTTTTTTTATTTTTATTTTCTCTATTATATTATTACACCCAGAATTATGACATTCACTGAAATTTTATTCCACGTAGATACTCTTTTAGATCGACCAAATGCTAGAAAGAAATGGGGAATTATTCCGACTTTCGGAACCCACCGTTAAACGGAAATTAAATCTTTTTTTTTTCATCACAGTCGAAATAATGACATTCACTAAAATTTTATTTCACGTAAATACTCTTTCAGATTGATAAAATGCTAGAAAAAAAAGGGAATCATTCCGAGTTCCGGAACCCACCGTTGAACGGAAATTGAATCTTTTTTTTTTTATTTGTATTTTCCCTATTATATTATTACACCCAGAATTATGACATTCACTAAAATTTTATTTCACATAAATACTCTTTCAGATTGATAAAATACTAGAAAAAAATAGGGAATCATTCCGAGTTCTGGAACCCACCGTTAAACGGAAATTAAATCTTTATTTTTATTTTCATTTTCTCTATTATATTATTACACCCAGAATTATGAAATTCACTACAATTCGATTTCACGTAAATACTCTTTGGGCTTAATCAAATGCGAGAAAAAAATATGAAATCACACGACTTCCGGAACTACCTTTGCCGAAGCAGCCTTCAGGTAATGGCGCAAAGCACCCCTTAGATCATGGCGCAAAGCAGCCTATATATGATGGCGCAAAGCAGCCTATATATGATGGCGCAATGCAGCCTTCAGGTAATGGCGCAAGGCAGCCTTTAGGTAATGGCGCAAAGCAGCCTTTAGGTAATGGCGCAAAGCAGCCCTTAGATCATGGTGCAAAGCAGCCCTCAGATCATGGCGCAAAGCAGCCCTTAGGTAATGGCGCAAAGCAGCCCTTAGATCATGGCGCAAAGCAGCCCTCAGATCATGGCGCAAAGCAGCCCTTAGATCATGGCGCAAAGCAGCCCTCAGATCATGGCGCAAAGCAGCCCTTAGATCATGGCGCAAAGCAGCCTATATATGATGGCGCCATGCAGCCTTTTGGTGCTATAAATTGCAGAATTATTATCTGACCAAAAGTAAATAAATTCTTTTCTATGAAAAATTTGTTTCTTTCCCATTTGAAATGTTTTCAGTCATATAATCATGTTTTTTCTTCACGGGATACTCCGAATGCGTTTCCTGCATAATTTGCATAGGAATTTTTCTGGCCTCGTCGCACGTAATAATTTTCTCCGTTTGGTTCGTTTTTTAATTTTTTCTTCTTCGTTATCAGTGTTTGCGTTCGATTTGAATATACATTGTGTGACATGGCAAGTCACAAATCGCCCCAAACCACGCGGGGAAACCGAAAGATTTGAATTAACACGAAATAAAGCGAAGATAGCCGAGGACGATCGGACATGAGGTCCGATCGTCACTCAAGTATTAACCGTCTTAGCGACAAGTGTACTCAAGTAATTTGTGAATATTCCAAGCCATCTTATCTAAGGTCAGTACCTTTGTTAGAACCTCAGTTTAGTTAATTAATAACTCAACCCTCTCGATACCCCCCACACACACACACTCACCCCCACACACCCCACAATTGTATTAGGATAAGCTATTTTGAATAAACGCATCTATACTTTTTCATTTACGTCACTCGAGTCACATCACGCTTACTTTCCCTCACACCCCGTCCTAAAACTCCATTTATTTCTAGCGGGCTATCACCCGTTGCAAATTGGCGCCCAACGTAATAATCCACACTCCCACACACACTATTAGGACGTTAAACAAATTAAAACAGTAAGAGATATCACAGAGAATAGATAAATTCAAAGATAAACGGTTATACACACATACACACATACATAGAAATGGCGGAAAGACGACAGAGCGAACCTCTGCTACCATGCGGCACACAACCGCAAGGTCCTGTACGTGCGCACTTTATAAACAACACGGTAGACATAGAAGGACAAAATAGACAACGCACACTTAGATACGCGCAAATAGAGCACTCACAACCACGCTTACAAGTACACGAACCATTTAGAGACGATAGACAAGTAATTATAAGTAATAGACAGAACGAAGACAACATGAACGCAATCAGAGATATGAGACAGATACAAGTAGAACATGCACAAAATGAGCAGTTACATTCAAACAGAACAACGCAGCACACGCTGCACAGTACACACGTACATGACGCGACACCCATACAATTCGAACTAGACGAAAACATATACAACATATCGCCAAACCCCACACACGCGAACATAAGTAGAAACGAAACAGGCGCAGACACATTTATAGGCACAAACATGCGAAACATACAAACAATGCGCAACCTGATAGACTTAGACCCACCACAGACATACCCGACACACTACGACACAGAGACGGTACTACCACAAAGCACGCAACGCTTCAACAACAGTCAAACACCAAGACAGATAATACCAATCAAAGTGATACAATCATGGAACATAAAATACACCGGAGAACATAGCGAAGATTTATACGAATTTTTACAAAATTTAAGAGACTTACAAATAGGATACGACATACAAGACAAACAACTAATGGACAATCTCACACCGATACTTGACGGAAAAGCAAAACAATGGTACAGAATACACAGAGGAAGATGGAACACACTACAAGAGTTCGCAGAACACATTAGACACACATTCACAGACACACGGCGTAGGGATAGAATTGAAGAAGAAATAAGAAATAGCGTACAGGAAGACAACGAGCTGATTTCGGAATTCGTGATTAGAATCAGAACACTATTTACGCAATTAGACCCGCCGTACACACTGACACAAGAAATAGAAATGACATATAGAAAACTAAAGTTAGAATACAAGCAATACATAGGAAGATACGAAATAAGAACATTTGAACAGTTAGAAAACGCAGGTAAACAATGGGAAACAGATAGATCGTGGGAAGAAACGAGACAGAGCATGATCAAGAAACAGAATACACCGCAAATAGAGTACACACATACACACACAGCGCCACAGAGTCAAACACAGCAACGTAGAGCCTTATTACCGACGCCAAACATACAGCCGACATACACATACACAACACAGACGAGACCGCAGATACAAACACCAAGACGTCCAGCGATTACATACCCAGCACCGCTATACACACGACAGACAAACACACAGACAGACACAACAGACAGACGCTGCTACAACTGCAACGCACCAGGCCACATGAGATGGCAATGCACAAGACCGCAGCAGTCGGGAAACGAGTAAGGGAACAGCCAACACGGGTGGAGGCAGTTCCCCAAACACAAAACACATACACACCCGAACATGCGACATACACGATCACACACAATCCACGAGATCCGAGATTCCACATAAAAGTAGACATGGACGGACTAGAATTTAATGCATTAGTAGACACGGGAGCGACACACTCATACTTAGGACAAAAGATCGGAGAAATACTAAAAGAAAGATACACAGACATACAAGATACACCTAACACTACAGTATTAGTAGCAAACGGCACGAGCGCAGGGATAACAGGATTAACAACAAGACTAGTTAGAATAGGACACACAAGTAGATGGATAGAATTAGGAATAATCCCAACATTGGCGTGGACATGCATCCTCGGAATAGATGCATTAAGACATTTCGGGATGAAATTAGATTTCGTAGAAAACACATGGTCCATGAAAGAAAAGCCAACAGTAACATACGTAATGGAACGGTGGCCACAAACAACTCCAGTCCCACTACAATACCCAATAAAACGAAAAGATAACGCAGAACAAGAAAAAGAAAAACACGAAGAAGTAAAACCGGAAATAGAAACGGAAAAACCTAAAGAAACTAGAGAACAAGAAACACAGACACACACAAAACAAGCAAAAGCAGCAGCATTACAAGAGAAATTAGAAAAGAAAGTGTTAGAACAGTCGCAAATCACAGACACACAGGAACAAACACACACAACCACACCTGCACCAAAAAGAAAAGTCCTATTACCTACTCCAAATTTCCCACCGAACCCAAACCTGTATAAAAATACACAAGAGCAAAACATAGATAGAACAGAAAACACACACACAGACACACCCCCAAAACGGAAAGTCCTACTACCAACTCCAAATTTTCCACCAAATCCAAACCTATACCCCAGAGATCAGACACCGCGAATCTGCAGCGGAATACAACAACTCACAGACACACAACACACAGAACTACAGATACTACTAAGAAATAAAATCACATCATTACCAGGCCAACTAGGCTTAACACACTTAACATCACACAGAATAGACACACAAGGTCACGCCCCAATAAAACAAAGATACTACATGGTATCACCCAAAATAAAAGACGCGATCTACGCGGAAGTAGATAAAATGATAGCAGAAGATGTAATCGAGCCATCAGAAAGCGAATGGTCAAGCCCGATTGTTATGATTAAAAAACCGAATAACACCTACAGATTTTGTCTCGATTTTAGAAAAGTAAATTCAGTATCACGCAAAGACGCATATCCACTACCATACATGACAGCAATACTAGACAAATTACGCGCCGCACAATACATATCAAAACTCGATCTCAGTCAAGCATACTTCCAAATACCATTACACACAGACAGCCGACACATAACAGCATTTACAGTACCGGGAAAAGGATTATACCAATTTAAAAGGATGCCATATGGTCTCACGGGAGCACCAGCTACTTTCCAAAGATTATTGGATAAAATAATTGGACCTAAATCAGAACCGTACGCATTTGCATATCTAGACGACATTATAATAGTTACACAGACATTCGAGGAACACATACACTGGTTAGGAAAAATACTAGATAAAATATCACACGCAGGACTCACGATTAACCCAGATAAATGTGAATTTGGCTGCTCACAAGTTAAATACCTAGGTTACATAGTAGATAAACACGGATTACACGTAGACTCAGACAAAGTACAACCACTGACAGACTACCCAGAACCAAAAACAATTAAACAACTAAGAAGATTAATAGGAATGGCCTCTTGGTATAGAAGATTTATCCCAAATTTCGCACACATAACAGAACCACTCACACGACTATTAAAAAAGGACCAGAAATGGACCTGGGGAGAAGAACAACAACACGCGACAAACACAATCAAACAATTACTCACAACACCACCCACACTAACATGTCCCGATCACACACTACCATTCCAAGTACAAACAGACGCAAGCGGCACAGGTATAGGCGCAGTACTCACACAAACAAAA
This sequence comes from Tenthredo livida, assembly GCA_963992785.1. Classification (NCBI taxonomy): domain Eukaryota; kingdom Metazoa; phylum Arthropoda; class Insecta; order Hymenoptera; family Tenthredinidae; genus Tenthredo; species Tenthredo livida. Next base: position 7,353,536 of record OZ023069.1, on the reverse strand, counting down.
CAAGATACAGAACAAGTAATTGCATACGCCAGCCGTGCACTAAGTGACGCTGAACGTAAATACACAACAACGGAAAGAGAATGCCTAGCAGTGATTTGGTCCATACAGAAATTTAGGCCATATTTAGAGGGTTACCACTTCACGGTCATTACAGATCATAGCGCACTGAAGTGGCTACACAATTTAAAAAACCCGACAGGTAGACTAGCGAGATGGGCACTCGAACTACTCGAATACGACTTCGAAATAATACACAGAAAAGGTTCAGCACACCACGTACCCGACGCATTATCACGACTACACGAAGACGAAGAACAACCACACTTAGGCGCGATAGAGAACACTACAGATAAATGGTACATATATAAAAAGACACAAGTACAGACAAGACCAGAGAAAAACGACTCATGGAGAATACGCGACACTCACCTATACTTCCATAGACCCGATCCTCTACACTCAAACCTATTACCCGACACAAACCCATGGAAATTAGTAATCCCCAAAGAGAAAATCACACAAGTACTACACGAAAATCACGACACAACACAATCAGGACACTTAGGGATAGAAAAAACATACCAAAGAATAGCAAAAGAATATTACTGGCCTGGAATGTACAGGGACACAGTAAATTATGTCAGAAAATGCGAAATTTGCCAAAAAACGAAGGTAGAACAAAGACAGCCAGCAGGTCTCATGGGACACAGAATAATAGAAGAACCATGGACAGTAGTAGCTTCAGACATTATGGGTCCACTACCTATATCTAAAACACGACACCAATACATAATAGTTTTCCAAGATTTATACACAAAGTGGAGCGAAATAATACCACTCAAAAAAGCAACAGCGCAGACAGTCGAACACGCACTTCACACACACGTCATATCACGATGGGGAACACCACGCGTAATCCTGACAGATAACGGCACACCATACATAAACAAACTGATACGCGAACTAACACAAAAATTCGGCATCAGACACACGACAATACCACCATATCACGCACAAGCAAACCCGGTAGAACGAGTCAACAGAACAATAAAAACGATGATACAAGCATACGTCGAAAAAGATCACAGGGAATGGGATATACACTTACAAGATTTACAGTTCGCATTAAACACAAGTACACACACATCAACGAAACACACACCGGCATTCCTGAACCTGGGAAGAGAACTAAAGCCGACACAATGCCTACGAGATCAATTAGAGAACGAGGGAGACATCGAGATGCAGGACACAGACAAATGGACAGATCACTTACGTAGACTACAGATTATCAGGGAGGAAGTACAAAGACACCTAACGGAAGCAAATGAAAGACAGGCACACTATTACAATCTAAGACATAGAAACAACGAGTTCAAGGTAGGAGATAGGGTTCTTAAAAAGACCCACATACTCTCATCAAAGGTAGACCACGTAGCAGCTAAATTAGCACATAAATATTCTGGACCATACATAATAACAAATAAAATCTCACCGACCATATACGAATTAACGACAGAAAGCGGAAAAAACATAGGAAAATGGCACATTGACCATTTGAAACTATACATTTAAAAATACATGTAACTAATTCTACATTCGATATATTACAGAAACAAGGACAATGGACGGAACACGAAAGACGCCACTACTACAGACGCCTGGACAGCTGACGTACACACACCAACACACGATAACAGACGCCACACAGAGAAATACAGTAACGATAAGACGCACACTACGACCGACACAAAATATACCGCTACTACAAACACCAGGACTACTACCACACGCACACAGGTACCCAAACACACGACGCACACTAAGACAGACAACCCCATACACACGAACCTCAAGACAAGCTACAGACTTACGAGACAAAATGATAAAATTAATGGACAAAATAAAAACAGGACTTCAATTAACTAAAGAGACAAACAGAAATAACAAAGACAAAAGCAATAACGAAAAAAAACAAAACGACACACACACACACGTACCACAGATCGACTTGACAGACTCAGACACAGAAAACGACATATACGAAACAGCAGACGAGTACGAGACTGCAGACGAGATGGAGACAGACACAGACACATTGATAATTGAAGTAGACGACACAGACACTACATTTGACACCACATAAAAAGAAGAAGATGAACGAAACAGAGGGAGAGACGACAAAGACACGACAACGAAATGACACGACAAGGAAACGACACGACACCAGAAGAAGACGACGAAACGAAACGACACCAGGAAAAGACAACGAAAACGACACACATTAGTAAATAAGGTAGAAAAAGAACAATCAAAGCAATCATAAAAGGAAAAATCAGTATTACAATAGAGTCTTTGAGTACAAATTAGCAAATAAGTTAGGATTAACAAGAAGTATGAAATAGTAGGAAATAAGTACACTCAGCACATAACACACGACATATAAAACGGTTCACCCTATAGGCTTCACCCCGCGTGGGGAGGGGGGAGTTGTGACATGGCAAGTCACAAATCGCCCCAAACCACGCGGGGAAACCGAAAGATTTGAATTAACACGAAATAAAGCGAAGATAGCCGAGGACGATCGGACATGAGGTCCGATCGTCACTCAAGTATTAACCGTCTTAGCGACAAGTGTACTCAAGTAATTTGTGAATATTCCAAGCCATCTTATCTAAGGTCAGTACCTTTGTTAGAACCTCAGTTTAGTTAATTAATAACTCAACCCTCTCGATAACCCCCCACACACACACACTCACCCCCACACACCCCACAATTGTATTAGGATAAGCTATTTTGAATAAACGCATCTATACTTTTTCATTTACGTCACTCGAGTCACATCACGCTTACTTTCCCTCACACCCCGTCCTAAAACTCCATTTATTTCTAGCGGGCTATCACCCGTTGCAATTGTTCGTGGCATTTGCGGTCGCACACTTCGCACTTTACTGAATTTGAGTCAGCTACGGTGAAGCAATTCAAGCACGTGTCTTCCATGTTCTCTGATTTCAATAGTAACTGGTGAGCAACCTCGGATCGGTATTTATAAGGGTTGAAATCCATCTCAAATGGCTTTGTATTTCCCAAACACTCCATGTAATACATCACATATGCGCCACAACTGTGGCCGTTATTCATTTTTTGATGTGGTCGCTGGTTCGATTCGGAGTTTATCTGCCAATCAATGTTCTTCAATGTACGAAAAGATGATTCGTTTCTGCAATAGCTTATGAAATCTGTGAATGCTTCTATAGCTCGCTGTGAATCACTCGTACTCTCATATGGATCCATTAACGTCAATTTTTTGTCTTCAATATTTGCGATTAGTAATCGCCAGTGACCTTCGAACAGATACGGCATCAGTAAGTTATTTTTTATAACGGTTGTCACTTTACAGATTCTTCTCTGTGTCGAAATTCTTCTTCCACTGCAATCACCTACAATAAATATCATGTCGTCTGTCGATATGTAGAGGAGAGTGGGGCACATTCGGACATCGCGATTTTTCGCACTTATAGTGCGTGTATAGTGGTGATATCTCTAGGGTGGGTTATGAACTCCACAAGAAGACCACTTCCGAACTTTAGTGCGAATTCTTCGAGTAGATCTCCTGTCATTGAGGAATGAAATATTTACCTTTGGAAGTAAGTATTTTACCGATCTATTCGTGAGGGTACAGAATTCGGAGTATTGTGTTCCACTAATATTAGTTTTTAGGAATAATTCCGTATTGCCTTACATCTAATTTAACACTTAAAATATATAGCTACATAACCTCACACTTTTGCTCTTGATTTTTTTATGTATGTTGACAGAATGGGGCACATTCGGACGATTCACATGGGGCACATTCGGACATGCTTTTTGAGATGTACTCAAATTTGTAAAATATCATTCAGAATCATTTGTTACAGAATGGTTCGGCTTTATAAAAGAAAGACATCTCGCGCAGAAATAAACGAGGAACATGTGTGTAACGCAGTTGAACTTGTGCTGGAAGGGAGAGCTTCTATACGTACTCCTGCTACTACGTTTAGCATATCCAGATCAACTCTACACGATCGCCTGACAATAATTAAAAGGAATGAAGAAAAGTCTTCGAATCCTGAAAACGAAAGGTCTCCTGACCCTGAAAGTATTAATTGTCCGATGCCTCAAGCTGGATCTTCAAAATACGCAAGCCGTCAGATTTTTACTGCAGATGAAGAACTGGAGATTCGGAACTATTTGTTACAGGCATCAAAAATTCACTTTGGTCTTACTTACGAAAATGCGCGAAAGCTAGCTTTTCAGTATGCACGACAGTTGGGGAAAAATTATCCTATCCAGTGGAACAAAGCAGAATCTGCCGGCATGGAATGGATGCGTGGCTTCATGAAGAGGAATCCGGTCCTTTCTTACCGCAAGCCCGGAAACACTAGTATCGCACGATCCTCGGCTTTCAATAAGCATAACGTTGACCAGTTCTTCACAAATTATTTGGAAGTTCAAACCCAATATAAATTCACTCCAGACCGGATCTTTAATACAGATGAGACGGGTATCACAACTGTACTCCAAGCTCCAAAAGTCATCGCACAGACTGGCAGGAAGCAGGTTGGTCAATGCGTGTCAGCGGAAAGAGGCGCACTTGTCACATTTTGTGGTGTCATTTCTGCTACGGGTGTGTCAATCCCACCTCTCTATATATTTCCTCGGGTTCGAATGCAGGACCATTTCTTACACGGTCGTGTTCCCGGAGCTGTAGGATTTGCTGCGAAGTCTGGATGGATGACGGCCGAGATCTTCGTGGAACTGCTGCGTCATATAACTAAGCACACGAACAGTCATCCACAAAATCGAATCCTCCTCATTATGGACAATCATGAAACTCACACAAGTTTGGCTGCCATAAACTTTGCTAGAGAGAACGGCATTGTTTTGCTATCGTTTCCGCCTCACTGCACTCACAGGATGCAGCCCCTTGACGTCGGAATTTACGGCCCCTTCAAAGCTTTTTGCAAAGTTTCTTTTAACGATTACATGGTATCAAACGCTGGGAAACCGATAGCTATTGGGAATATAGCACAATTAAGTGCTCAGCCATATTTGAAATCATTCACTCCATCGAATATCGTGAGGTCATTTCAAAAAGCAGGAATATGGCCTTTAAATAGACTGGCGTTCCAGGATGTCGACTTTGATGGATCTTACGTAACTGACCGTACTGAGGTTTCTGGAGCTGGGGAAAAAGATTCTTCACCGAAATCAGCTTCGGTTATAGACAATATTATTACTTCCTCAACAAATATGATACGTGACATCGTTGAGGATATTGTGAAACATGTCCTGAACCCAACAAGAACTACAACCGATCAACGTCTGCAGTCCGAAGAATCTGGAAGACGACCAAGTTTAGAGGACATTAGACCTCACCCCAAAGCAGGACCACGCAAGACTGTGCGAAAATCTAGATGTGGCAAATCAAGAATTTTCACTAGTTCTCCTGAGTTGAAGAGAAGAGTCGAAATGGACCAAATAAGAGAAAAGAAAGAAGAAAAGAAAGATAGGAAAAGAAAGTCATCAGAAATCGAGAGGGATATTAGTAAAAAAAGCAAGGCAGGAAAAATCAAGAGTTGTACGAATAAGAAGATGCCGTTAAAGGCAAAAGTCGACGCTTCTTCAAATTCAGACGTCGAGGCCGATATAGAAATGAGTGACGTCTACAAACAACAGCAGCAATTATACGACGAACCAATAAAACTTTCAACTGAAGATAAAATAACAGAGGGCGATTATCTATTAGTCAAGTTCCCAAAGAAGAAAGGGTTTGTATTTTACGTTGGTACAACAGAAGAATGCGTTTCTCATGATGAGTATGTGATGAAATTTTTGAGGTGGTCGAAGACTGGATTTCACTTTCCTGTTAAAGACGATTGTGCAGTAATTTTGAGAGAAGAGATAGTTTCAAAGTTACCTCAGCCACAAACAGTGGGCGGCACCTCCCGTTTGTCTGCCTACATAAAGTTCCCTGTCAACCTTTCTTCTTATAATATTAAGTAAATGTACGGAAAACATGTAAACTTCGAAACAAATAAACATTTTTGTATGAAGTATGATTAGCTTACCTACCTATTACAATATTTAGCAGTCTACAATCCCAATAATCATGAAAATAACTTTTTTTAATTAATAATCTCGTCTAATAAAACTCATATAAGTAGAGCCCGGACAGTAATTTCACAAGAATGCGTCACTGAAATCATTTATCACTGAAAAAAATGATTCGTCCGGATGTGCCCCATGCCTGTCCGAATGTGCCCCACTATGGGGCACATTCGGACAAATGCAGTACTCGGTAAAAACGCGTGGCACATTTTTGCGTTAGTAAATATGTAATTGTACGCGATGCAGGTTACTAGGTAATGAATGTAAGTACTAATATATCCCAAAACCGGACCGATATAAACGATTCTTGAGGTCTATAATTGGCTACAAAAAAAACCGTCCGAATGTGCCCCACTCTCCCCTAAGTAAAATCGTTCCATTCGTGAATGTTTGAAGCTACAAAACAATCTATGACGACTCCGTCTATCCACATATAATCACGCAGTGTTGCGTACTCTTTCGTCGTTAATCGAAATTCATTCATTGATAGAACGTCATTTGAATGGTATACTCCAACTGTAACTGTTGACGATTTTGATGCCATGTAATAATTTGTGTATTTTACTAAGCCGTTATAAAATTTTGGTAGGTTTGTTTCAGGTAATTTTTGCTTTACCGCTAATATTTCCTGTGTTTCTGTCTTATCAAGCATTTCGTTCTCGCTAGGGTGATGATGTGTTTCATGATTGTTTGTTGCACTATTTTCATCTGCCAAACCACTGTGCACGTTATCATCATGATCAAACTCTGTAATGTCTGTGGCATTACCGTGGAATAATATCTCCGATGTTTCATCAACTATTTCTTCCTTGTATTCATTGGGTTTGCCTTCTTTTAGTCGTATTCCATCAGTTGTAGTCTTTTTTTCAAAAATCTTTTCACATCTATCTTGTAGTTTTGATGTTCCCAAATGTCCCATGTTCCGTTTATTATATTTTTTTCGCATCCAACTTTCTTGAACAAGGGGATTTGAGGCGGTTTCGGGGTACTTTGGTTTCGGATGAGATTTTTGATTACCCTTGACGCGCACATCTAATATTATTTTCGCCAATGTATCCTTTCGCGCCGTTCGTAATCGCCTCACTCTATCAGCGATCGAAGAACTTGTAGTACGCTCGAAAACTATTTCTTTCAATACTTTATGAGCACTTTCTACATATGCATTACTGATGCGTGATATCGTCGGATCAACTAAATCTAAATCCAGAGATACCCATAAGACAGCGTAATCCATGTATTTGACGACTACGTACTCCACGAATCTTGGTGCATAGTACTTATTTGTGATATTGCTTCCTTCTTTCTCAATTTCATGAAGCAAAACTGAAGTTATTGCGTTATATCGCTTGTGAAATGGAGAACTCCTGTAAATGGTAGCATCATCAGTGGGATAATATGCAGAGTTGTCCACTTCTGGATCTTTATCTTCATCTCCATCTGCATCGTCGATATCCTTCAAAATTTTAGAGATAACCTCTGGCTTCTTTTTCAACATGCTGTTCAAAGCAATAATGCTGTCATTAGACGTATCTTCACTTTTGGTGAGCAATATTGTTGCGAAGTGTTTGAATATTTCGTCCAATTTCCTAATATTCCGGCATATAGCCATAAGCCCCACACATTCTAATAAAAATGATTTGATATTCATATGCTCTTGGAATTCTCTGCGTATAGTTTCCGCCACTTGCTTCATGAAATGCCCATAACATGTTTTTAGTACCGTCATATTCTTTGGCGGCAGTATGTTGTTGACACAGAATTCGTACATGATATGCAAATAATTTCTAATGGTTCGAAGATTCCACTCCTGTAAAATCGCGTGTATGAACGCCCAAGACCAGTCGATCGTTATGACGTTTGCAATCGGCCACTTGCGACCACATTTGATGACGAAATACTTATAATTTTTCAAGAATACACTAATGGATGCAACGCCATGTTCGGATGTTATCATATGAGCAAGTGTGAGTAATTCTGTATCGTGTTTCATTATAATACAATAATAAAAAAAAATTTTACATTTCAAGTCTTGCGGTTTCCGGGCGACTGATCCGGTTGCATCTATGTGTAGCACCGTTGGTTTTCCGTTATGTATAACATTAAGGTCTTCTTCAGTGTACATTATGGCCGTCAATGGTAGACCGACATGTCTCAAGAAGGGATCTTTTTTTTCGTTCTCTTGGATCCACAATTCCATCAGATCGGATAAATCAGATGACTTTAATTGTAATCGTTCTTGGCATTTCTCCTCCGACTTTGCCTTATACACCACGCGCAATGTACGGAGATCCTGCATGTACCCATCGTCCTTTATTTCCGTGTTTATTGTTTTTTGAATCTCAGTAAGGTAAGCCACTACGCTGCGGTGCCTCAAATTTTTTTGCCATTCCCTTCGCTCTTGGCCTTTCAGCACGCGAAAAGTCTCAGCCATCAGGTTTTTTTCGTGAACGATCGTGATTTTCTTGTCACTCGATACGGTAAGCCGAGCAAGGGATTCTTCTAACTTATCGATGCGAAATTGATATCTCTGTTCGTGATTTGGTTTTCTGCATTTAGCATATGCTACGCAATCTAATAAATTATACCTCACCGATCCGTAAAAACCCAATGTGCAAGTACACTTCAAAGTATACAACATCACATCCTCAATAACCTTTCGAACTCTATCCTCGTCATTATATCCGAGGGCAGTTTTGAAATGCGTCGAAGGAATTTCAACTGTGCCAATATCTTTTGTAAATATTTTCACTTTCTTCCGCTTGATTTTCTTTTCTTTGGGTATTTTGGCTTCTACTTCACTGGAGCTGGTCTGCGGTTCGTCATTTTGGTCAGTACAATATGTGCCTTTACTACTGGATGATTTTATTACTTTTGGATTCTGAGAGCTTTCGCTGCTCGTTGCATATTCATAAGGATCTTTTTCCTCCATTTCTTTGTCGCTGCTTTCCAATTTTCCATTACCGGACGTCCTGTAACATGGACTTGTTGACCTACGATATTTTCTCTCCTCAAAGTTGCCAAGGATTTCACTAGTCATTTCGTATTTTGGCGTAATGTCTGAGCCCTCCCAGCTCGAAGGTCTTGGTAGAACGTCGTTACAATTATCGACTCCGGCAACGTCGATCTCATCTTGCGTGGCACCGTTCTTTTCTGGAGATAGCTCTTTAATCGCGGTCTTTTCTTCGAGTACTTCCCAGTGACCATGACGTTGTGCCCCGGAAAACAGCAGATTCAAAGTTCTGTTTTCAACCGCGTTGTTGTTACTTTCGCCCATTACGCGAATTATTGCATCTTCTTGTACCTTGCGAAAGATGGCTACAGGAAATTCCCACAATTTGAAGAAGATACTGATTTCGAAGTTGGTACCATACGTGCTGTTTGAGCCCATCTTCGTAGCGTAGTCAACTTGGTCTTCATACACGGCTTCCTCCTCGCATGTACTACGAAGCATGTCAACTTCATCGGACCAGTTGTCGACTACGTAATCAACGATTTCCTTCCGTCCGTCGGCATAGAATTCCTGGTCTCCGTAAACGTGATAGGAAAAGCAACGGAATAAGCAATTACCATCACCAACGACTTTAACTACATTATACTTACTCGTAAAATCGGAAATCTTACTAGATCCATGCTGTCGGATAATCTGAGCAGGCACTTGCTCACCACTTTCACAAGGTTGTATCTCATACGATTGATTCGCGTCGACCATACTTATCTGTGCTCCTTCCGCTTTTTGATTTCTTTGAATTTTGCCGGTGAGTAATCCCCTTACCTGGTTTTTCAACTCGTCGTTCGATTCCCATAAGTACCGCCAATGTGTCCTTCTTCGCGTGTCACATTTCACTGTCAATATTTAGGCCACCTGTCAGAAAAAATGGCAGTGAGTTAATTCTTGGCCACAACTTTATCGATCCGTGGTTTTTGATACTGTTATCCCAGCTCTAGAACGTTGTTTTTTTTTTTAATTGTTTCAGATTCTTGGACCGACTGTTTTTGACTGATTTTTTTCATTTGCAAAATTCACTCACATAATTCACGAAAAGCCCATGGGTTATATCGCGTTACTAATGCCATAAGGTCGTAAGCGACACTATACGACCTTCTGGTTCTATTAAAACCAAAAGGTCGTACATTTTTGTTTTCTTCGGAATCGCGATGAAACCAATGAAAAACACATAGATCTATCGAAATTCCCGAGAAATTTTTTTTTGGCGGATACGACCCTCTGGCTTCATTTTCAGGGAAAAATCGAGAAAATTAAAGTCAGAAGGTCGTATCCGCTTTTTTTTCTCAGATTCGCCATGAAATCGATGAAAACGCGTATTTCCATTGAAATTCCCGAAAAACAAGTTTTCTGGCGACTACGACCTTCTGGCTTTAGTTTTCGTGATTTTTTCGTAAAACTCAAATCGCATTTTTGGCGTTTACGACCTTATGGCATTAGTAACGCGATATAGAACAGTCTCCCACTTTTCAAATTGTGGAAAGATTTTTTTGTCAATAATTTTATCACGCAAGTGAAGATAATTTCTCGTTTTTAAATGTACGATTGAGGAAAAAAATGAACAGGATATAACTAGTCGGTTGCGAAAAATTTTATTTCGATCGAATAAACAGTTCTTGGCGAGAATACTATTCGATTAATATTTGTTATTTCAGAATCTGTAGGGGAGACCGTGGGAAAGCTTGCGAAAATCAAATTCTTCCCGACAACCTTTTTTTCTTCGAAATTTTTGATAAAATTGCGATAATATTTTCGACCAGTTTCGACAAACAATGATTTTGGAAATTTACATTTGTTTCTATGAATTTCCAACTGAAGCGCACACTTTGCCCCGGTTTCGCCCATATCCAAGAAAAACTGAATGTTGTAGGATAGTGTATTGAACGTTTCCCTACAAACACTTTTGAATGGAGTGACATTTTTTGTTAAATATTCTCCACAATTGAGAAAGTAGAGGGCTATTCTACGTAATCCATAGTATTTTTGTCAATTTTCTCAGATCTTATAGAGTGGTCCGAAGTTTGGGATCTAAAAAATTTATAATTCAAACAGAAGTAGTCCGAAAAGTGAAACAAAATTAATAGAAATGTTTTAGGGCTAGAAGAACAGCACAAAGAACACGGATTAAATCGGGGATGGTCAGGCTAGCTGAATTAACGTGGACAGCCCCATAGAAGGTTGTTCTTATCCGTAACCATTTTGTAACGAATCGTAAGAAAAAAAATCGGCAACCGGCAGCGATAACTACATTTGTATGGATATTACTAATTTTTGTCTTTTTTTTTGCCGGATAACCCGTTACTGAGATATCAATGCCACCATGGAAAGGGAATTGTGTTTTTTTGCCCCAAGTCAATTCCCATATCTTTGTTTATTTTCGTTATTTCTCAATAAAAATTCATATAAACCAAGTTTAATATACACTTCATAAAATAAAAAAAATCCGATCCCTTTATCAATTAGTTATCCCAGTAAAAAATAATCTCAAAAGTCGGTTACTTTTTCGATCGTCACAGTGGCTATCCCCCTTAAAACAAAACGCGTCTTTCAAGCTGGGAAAATATTTTTGTGTTTTAAAATTGGAAAATTACTGGTTCTCGATAAGATAGAATTTTTGAGCATTGTTTTTTGTTACGCATCCATGATTAAAAACGAAGCAAAATCATAAATTGACTTTTGATATTGCCTCAGTCAGTATGTTCACCGTTTATACCGTGAAGTTAAACGGAAGCCGAACGATGGCCGCACTATAGTTCGACAACGATGTAGTAGTTCGACCAACACACTCTCGCGTTGCGTACACGAGCTTCTACTCGCTGCCAGTGACTGCCAACTCGACTCGCCTGGCGCCAGTCACCGAGGCTCAAGGATACTCAACTATAGTTTAGAGGCGCTGGGCGATACGAATCGAGTTGGCAGTCACTAGCAGCGAGTAGAAGTTCACGTACGCAACGCGAGCGTTGGTCGAACTATAGTACGGCCACCGTTTGGCTTCTTTTTAACTTCACGGTATATTCCGTTAAGAAATTATAAGTGGGGATTTTTGTAGAAGAAAAAAATATGAGAAAGACAAGTGTCTTTTACTTACTTTCATTGCCGTAGAATTCTTTCCCGTAGCGTAGAAATTGATTTCCTCAAACGAAGAAACATTCGCTGCAATTGCGGCAGCTAGTGTTGAGAGCTTCGGAATCATTTTAGGTTTCATTTTCACAATTATGTGTATTGTCGAATCACTTATACCCGCACGAATGGTTCGTATGAAAAAATTATATGAACTTATTTTTATAGACGAACGTTGTCTATTCAAAACTTAACACTAGAACTTACTACAATAATTTATTGAAAAATATGTTGTCGTCTCAACTTCTTACGCTAAGTTATTAAAATTCAAAAAAATGTTGTCTCTCCAACTTCTTACGCTAAATTATGAACCGAATCTTGTCTTTTCAACTCTCAACACTAGAAACTATACAGGAATGTTTTTTTTTTCAACTTTTTAATTGTTCTCAATTATTGCACTGATACCTTAACACTCAATTATTGCACTGATACCTCTACACTAGATCGTAAAAACGACACTGTAAAAAAGAAAACTAGTGTTATCCACGATCCACACGCTTCCACGCATCCATTCAAACTGTTGACGGAAACAAACGGCACTGAGAAAATTACGGCAGCAACTGAATTTCGCAAATGATGTGCAGTGACGTTCTTTCGAAAAATCGCGCAGTCGACTGACGATCGGTCTTTTGTTTTCGCTCTATCTCTCTCCAACCCTGAGCAGTCTATCTATCCGACGCTGTCGCGGCACCACTCTTGGCCAATAGAAGACCAGTGGTCGAGCGCAAGCTTCCAGTAAGAACGCTGCGAGAACCGTGCAAGATACGGCAAAATAGTATAGGACCATTATTGTAGAGCAGAAAATTTCAAACAAAAAAGTCCGCGAGGGCATGTATCTAAAATTGATGGATTTAGCATGGGAGGCATCAGAAGTTTACCGCTGAAAATGTCATGGTTCGGTACATTCGGCGAATGCTACAAACCGCTTAGCCCGGTAATAATCATAATTTCGCTTCAAGCTGAAAATCCGTCAAAATTCACGGGTGTTCTAAACAACGGATGAAATATTTGTACTGCGAAGAAAAGATAATTGAAAATTGTAATGTTGGTGACAGTTTTATTAAAAAAAAAGTTTTATTCGCAGAAATGAGGTAGAATACACAATATACGGGCGTCCTAGCATTCGTGACGAGGAACTAACAAGGTAAATCTTGATCAAAAACGGGATCGAAATTTCCTTAGCCGGTTTTTCCGGAAATGCTTGGATTTCTCGTTATAATTATTCTAATTTTAGTCAGTAATGCACGATTTAACAACGGGCGCTTGACGGTGTGCTCGCCGCTTGGTTGTATGCACTTTGTTTCGCGGCGACAATAGGCTGGGAGACGCGCATACAACCGAGCGGTAATCACATCGGCAAACGGCCGTTCATAAGCCGCGCGTCATTGGCTGGATTTGAAATAATTATAATGAGCAATCTGAGCCTTTCCAGATAAAACGACTAAGGGAATTTCGATCTCGTTTTTGATCAAGATTTACCCTGTTAATTCTCGTCACGAATTCTGGGATATAGATTTCTATCGTCTGCTCTATCATTTGGTGTCTCTTGATTAAATGTATGGGGTATTTATCAAAAAATGTTGCGTATTGTGATGATTCTTTTGAGGGCTGCGCACGAGACGAGACGAGACGAGATTTTGAAGAATCTCGTCTCGGTCTCGTAAACTAGCTGAATTTTCAGTATCGTCTCGATCTCGTCTCGGTCTCAGAATTCGTTGTCTGGTCTCGTCTCGATTTTAAGAAAATGTATCTCGTCTCGGTCTCGGTCTCGGTTATGCTGGATTTTTTACAATTGTCTCGTCTTGATCTCGTCGGTATTTAAAATGAACACAAGGAAAAACATGTTTCACCATATTTTAAATTATAAATTTTTAATTTTCTCATCAAAAACCTATAACTCGATGTCATTCATCAAGAGTTTGCGTCTAAAATTCACTTTTTTCAATGAAAAAAACCTGACGAGACTCTCGCGAGACTCTCGCCGAGACTCTCGCTTCAGAGCTGGTATCGTCTCGGTATCGTCTCGATAATTCTTTCAATGATATCGTCTCGGTATTGTCTCGAAAAACCGAGACGAGACGAGACGATACCGAGAATAGTCTCGATCTCGTGCGCAGCCCTAATTCTTTTGCTCAATTAGCGGAATCATCACTTTTTCGTCAGGGAAATAGAAATAAAACAATTGCATACAAAATATCATGATATGTAAGGTAAATTTTTATTAGTTGCATCGAATTCAGTTTTTTCACGCAAACATATGAATCCTAGATTTATCTCCTCGACACTTTACAAAATGTAATTATATAGTAGAAACACGTCTTGTCATCAGAAAAAATAATGTCGAGGAATCATAGTGAGGCTCTAAGTGGTCTGATTTCAAATTATAGTGGCATAGGACTATATATACAGCACTCCATAAGGGATATGAAGAATTAGTTGTTCGCCAATCAAATCGACTGTACCATTTGAAGTGAATTTAATCGTACGATATCGTATTTTTTTAAATATAAGCATATAATAATCATAATAATAATAATGATAATAAAGATCAAATATAAAGGATATCATTTGGATAACAACGAAGCTTGATTCTGACCTTTTTGTCTATAAATAAAATTATTTATGTATATTATAGATTTATAGGAATGAATTATTATTCAAATTCGTATATAATATACGTGTATATATAAAATGACAGCTGTTGAAGACTTAATTGGTATCATTAATATTATTATTATTATTTTTATTGGTATTATTATTACTCGCCCTAAATTTTCGTTTTATATTTCAATAATCTATACCAATCGTACACTCAGAGAAGGGAACCATTGGACAAACTATAAAAAAGCACGAATGCAGCAAAATAAATATCCGGTTGTTGCAATAATTACTCTGTTGTTGCAATGGAATATTTATTTGCATGACACAATATTTCATCGCAACAACAAGTAATAATCGCCGCACTGAGAATCTGTTTTGCCGCACTGAGAATCTGTTTTGCCGCATTGAGTTCATCCAATGGTTCCCTTCTATGAGTTGTACTCTGGATAAGTCAAGAAGTAAAATTATTATGAAGTCAAAAAATAAAACGTCATTTAACAATCTATAAGTATTATTTAGAGTCATTTAAAAAATGTACCTATGTCAATGATAGGGTGTTTTGAAAAAAAAAAAATTGATTTTTCATGTTCCAGCCCGACAAAACTTGAATTTTCGTAGAAAAAAACATTATTGCATTGACCGAGCTCTATAGATTAAGCGGAGGCTGCCACCCATTGGACGTTTCTGATTATAATAGCCATATATCGTCCATGACGAACTTTGAGGAAGGATAAATTTTTGACCATAAGCGATTGTAAAGCGAGTTGAGAACAAAATTTTTTAATCAAACATGGAACGTTAAATAAATATTGTTACGAAGAAAAAAAAATTTGGCTAAATTATAATTACTTGTAATAGTAATATTGATGAACGATTTTGAGTAGAAAAATTATTATTATTAATAAATAATAGTAATAGAATCGATTCACCCAAAATCGTTCATAATTTTTTTATAAATAATTAAAACCTGGCAATAAAGAAATTTGTTCATTTAATAAAAAAATTTCTTTCAACTCAAAATACAATCCTCCGGGTCTCGAATTTGTCCTTCCAAAAAGTTCGTCATAGATGTTAATTGGCTGGTATAATTAGAAATATCCAATGAACGGCAGCTTCTGCTCAATTTACAGAGCTTGGTCGGCGCGAAGACAGTTTTTTTCATCAAAACTCAAGTTTTAAGGGGTTGGAGCATGAAAAGCAATAAATTTTCGCTTTCGAAAGGCCCGAATATTAGTGGTACACTTAGAAAAGAAATGAATTGGATGAACTCAATGTGGTAGAAAAAATACTCGGTTTTGTTGGTGCAATGGAATATTTATTCGCATAATAGAATATTCCATTGCAACAACAAAACTGAGTATATTTTTCTGCCGCATTGAGTTCATCCAATTCATTTCTTTTCTAAGTGTACCACTAATTTTTTTTTCATTAAAAGTATTAAAAATAAAATTAAAATGTCAATACACTAGTGACCACGGACCCTACCCCCCTGTCCACGAGGTCTGCCGCCACAAGGACGCCTACCACCTTGATAGCCCCTACCATGGTTGGCCAGACCGTACAGGAGGGCTATCAAATTCTGCTGTCTATAGCGTTGAATGTGGCCGCGTCCGGCACGCTGGTGGCGTCGTCCTTGGTGTTCTACAAATAATCAAATCACATGGTAATTTATAGAAATATCACCGGGGTATGAGGTGACACAGCTTGAAGCCGAGAAACGTTATTGGAATAACTAAGGCAATTAGTACTATGAAAAAGGTCTTCAGATGTAGCTAAAGACTGAAGAAATAGAGAATGGAAGCTCTTAGGTTTATTGAATCGTAATTGGTGTTAAGGTGCCACAGAAGTGACATGTCCTATATATATTTTGTGACGTCAGAATCGTGAAATACGAGGAATTTCGTCGCGATATTGAGCCTAAACGAGGAACCGAATTCCACGGATATTATTTTTCTATTGAAGCTTAAATTAATCTGTACTGCGCTTGCTTAGTGATTTTCGGCGTAGATTACCCAGTGATGTCCATTGTGAATAAATAAAAGTGACAGGTCGTTTAATACATATCCAACATGGCGGTATCAGAATCCGGCCATTATCGTCTTGTCGTATTTTCGCTGCATCCAGGAGATTAATACGACTATCACTTAATACAGGGAGCAAGCGCAGGGTAGAAATACACACTTGTTTCGGGAAAACTTATTTCGGCCATCTGCATCCCGTAAATGGGGCTCGATTTGACGACGAAATTCCTCGTATTTCACGATTTTGACGTCACAAATATATATAGGACATGTCACTACTGTGGCACCTTAAGACGTATTCAAAGGGATAACCGAGTTGAATAAATTAGATGGTTCAGATTATTATGCAGAAGTATAGAACAACATGAGAAGACTGTAGTCCGAGAGAATAAAAGGGGTTGGTTATAACTGAAATCAGAATGTCAGTATAATATTTTAAACATACCATGATGCGGGTTGTCCCGGTTATCATTGGGCGCAGGCCGATATGCAGCTCGAACCTGTCGTGCATCATTAATAACTGCAGGTTGAACCTGCCGTGCTGCGTTGATAACTGCAGGTCGAACCTGCCGTGCCGCGTTAATTACTGCAGGTCGAACCTGCCTTGCCTCGTGGTTGATAGCTGCAGGTACCATTTGGGGTGGCTGTTCTTCTAGAAATTGAACCATGCAATGCAATCAGTATATGATTTAGAGCCAGTTGCATTTCAGCTTTAGTTGAGAACATGTACGGGTTCAATTGGATACATGGCAAAATATAGCAAGCTTGAAGCTGGAGCGTAATATTCGAAAGCAAACTATTTCAGAACAAAGTTTTATACCCTTGAAGTAGCTCATCAGCTCCATAAAATTTAAGGATTTTCGAAAACTACAAAGAATCGCCGGAAAATATTCTTAGGTTTTTTAATTTTTCGCTCGATTTAATGACCGTTTTAGTTTTTCATAAAATCAATTTTGAAAAATCAGGATTCAACCCAGCGTCTTATGTGAAAATCCATACCTTTGTTGTAACTTTGTTGTGAATAAAGATTAAAATCTGAATTTTCAACCCGAAATATTTAAAATAATATAAAAAATATCTACACTTATTCCATGACAAATCACCGTACAGTTTCGTTCATATTAGCAATAATCAGTAAAAATTGACGAGAAACGGGAACCGAAATCGACATAGCAACGTCTGCTCGATCAGCTGTTGCTGAAAAATCTTATAATTCTTATATTGAACACCTCTATAATTCATATTGATAATTTAGAAATAAAAACAATAATTTTTAGGAATTGTTTGATTTTTATACACTCAACGACTCTAGCGGTATCTGATGAGCTACCTTAAAGGATGGCGTATTATGTTAGGAAATTTTGCTTTGCGTATTCATAATGCGCGACTACCTCCATGAAGAGGAAAGTGAAATGACAATAGTTATACGTTGTGTTCCAAGGGCAAAAAAGCCCTTGCCCGTGGCGCACACCATATTTTTTTTCTGGCACATGCATCGATTTTCGCGATTTTTTGACGCGTTATCTCCATTGGTGTTCATTTTCTTGAGAATATTGAAAGATATTTTATCGAGCGTTTCTAATTTTTTGTTTTATGCCCTCTCGTTCGGAAACGGTCGCTTTAGTTCCACTGAATGGGTGAAAATAAAAGCGAAAATCGTGCATGTTTCACAAACAAAAATATTCGATCCAAATTGAATGAGGATACAAGTAAATAATATTTTCATCCATACCGTGCCGAGCCGGGATGTTCGATATAATAGCGCGTGGTTGCTGCTCGATTTCATCGCGTTCCCTCTGCGATCGGTCCTCGCGTGGCCGCGTAATTACCTCGCGCATGTTTATTTGCGGTATTGCTTCTGTAAATGACAGTAGTACAATGATAATTATATGGGTACACCGTATAAAATGATTGTAAATTCACAACACATTTATTATACAGAAATTTTGCAAAAATGATTTTGCCGAACTTTTATACAAAAAACACAGAAATTGTAATTGAATTCACAAAGTTAGTTTAAATACCGATAAAGAAGCTTTGTATAATTACTATACCCGATTTGAATAATCGTAATACTCACGAGATGACGGCATCCCGCTGTGGCTGGGCTGGTCGACGCGAAGTCCCTCCAACCCAGCCTCGATGCGCCGTAACGGCGGCGTGGAATCTAGTGCAGTTACAATATCTTCCAACAATTCCATTTCCTGATAAATAAATAACGCATGTATCATTTCTGCACAATTGTATAATAAAATTCAATGCTGACCGTCGAAAACTTACAGTATCGAGAGATTCTGTCGACGCAAGTCTATTTCCGTTGGAATCCATCTTGATACTGATTGACGTGTTTGATTCTTCGGAATGATTCTTCTCAATTTTTTGTTCACTTAGATATTTGTATATAAGACATACCTGTGTTGCGATTCCGAAGTCTGAGGTATTATAAACATAAGACGATTTACCACAGAGGATTACCGGCTTGATGACGAGTCAATCTCTAAGAACAATCCGTTCAATAAACTGACAAAGTCTAAATTCGAAACACCGAATACCTGTTCATAATATACCTTCGCTATGTACCTACTATGAGGATAGTGGTTAATAGATAAGGCCAGCCATACTATACGTGAAATGAAATTTTAGGCAATGTCATCAATCTGAGTGGAATAAAAAAATTAAGATTTCACTTCCGTTTAAGGGTGGGTTCCGGAACTCGGAATGATTCCCTATTTTTTTCTAGCATTTTGCCAATCTAAAAGAGTATCTACGTGGAATAAAATTTTAGTGAATGTCATAATTCTGGGTGTAATAATATAATAGAGATAATGAAAATAAAAAAAAAAAGATTTTATTTCCGTTTAACGGTGGGTTCCAGAAGTCGGAGTGGTTTCCTATTTTTTTCTAGCATTTTATCAATCTGAAAGAGTATTTACGTGGAATAAAATTTTAGTGAATGTCATAATTCTGGGTGTAATAATATAATAGAGAAAAGGAAAATAAAAATAAAGATTTAATTTCCGTTTAACGGTGGGTTCCGGAACTCGGAATGATTCCCCATTTTTTTAGCTGATTGAAGTTTGGAACGTTCTTCGAACGAAATCAAAATTTAATTTTTTTCTGGTTTAAAAAATTTTTTTCAGCAACAATATTCATTAACCTCACATCAGATGACCGGAAGTGATCCGGAAATATACCCGATGAGTACAGAAATCCTCCATAACGATATTTCAAGACAGAAAATATATTTTCAGCTTCACAATAATCGAGTGTGACACTTTCTTTTCACGGAGTGGTTTTCTTTTCATGCCAGAAGTTCGTAAAAAAATTAGGAAAAATTATAAAAAATAGGACAAGGAGTTACATCCGGTTTCACGGCGAAAATAGACGAACGAAGCGGAAATGAATTACTCACGTCTGCAATTATCGAGTGTGACACTTTCTTTTCACGGAGTGGTTTACTTTTTATGCCAGAAGTTCGTAAAAAAATTAGGAAAAATTATAAAAAATAGGACAAGGAGTTACATCCGGTTTCACGGCGAAAATAGACGAACGAAGCGGAAATAAATTACTCACGTCTGCAATTATCGAGTGTGACACTTTCTTTTTACGGAGTGGTTTTCTTTTCATGCCAGAAGTTCGTAAAAAAATTCGGAAAAATTATAAAAAATAGGACAAGGAGTTACATCCGGTTTCACGGCGAAAATAGACGAACGAAGCGGAAATAAATTACTCACGTCTGCAATAATCGAGTGTGACACTTTCTTTCCACGGAGTGGTTTTCTTTTCATGCCAGAAGTTCGTAAAAAAATTAGAAAGAATTAGAAAAAACAGGACAAGGAGTTACATTCAGTTTCACGGCGAAAATGGCCGAACGAAGCGGAAATAAATTACTCACGTCTGCAATAATCGAGTGTGACACTTTCTTTTCACGGAGTGGTTTTCTTTTCATGCCAGAAGTTCGTAAAAAAATTAGGAAAAATTAGAAAAAATAGGACAAGGAGTTACATCCAGTTTCACGGCGAAAATGGACGAACGAAGCGGAAATAAATTACTCACGTCTGCAATAATCGAGTGTGACACTTTCTTTTCACGGAGTGGTTTTCTTCTCATGCCAGAAGTTCGTAAAAAAATGAGGAAAAATTAGAAAAAATAGGACAAGGAGTTACATCCGGTTTCACGGCGAAAATGGACGAACGAAGCGGAAATAAATTACTCACGTCTGCAATAATCGAGTGTGACACTTTCTTTTCACGGAGTGGTTTTCTTTTCATGCCAGAAGTTCGCAAAAAAATTAGGAAAAATTAGAAAAAATAGGACAAGGAGTTACATCCGGTTTCACGGCGAAAATAGACGAACGAAGCGGAAATAAATTACTCACGTCTGCAATAATCGAGTGACACTTTCTTTTCACGGAGTGGTTTTCTTTTCATGCCAGAAGTTCGTGAAAACATAGGGCCCCTTGGTTCGTCTGCTACGATAGTGAAGTCTGAAAATCTTGAACGAATTTTTTTAATCGGGACCTGCCAATAGTGTATCGGATTGGTAATGCTGCTGCTGTCGAATCAGTGAACAATTGTGACGTTCTCAATATTCATACGGTCTTGTACCCCCGCTTTGATGAAGCACTTCATAGTACATTCGGCTTGCCTTAGCGACTCCCATAGATTGCTTGTTTCTAATGCATTATATTCTCTATCCGGTTCGAGATGTTTGTGTCTAATGTCTGATTGTCGTCGAAAAATCTGTTTGCCATCGGTATTGTTTTCCCCATTGAATGAATAATCAATTTAATCAGTGACGTTACGGAAGTACCCTCTCGATCCCTTTTTCATCAATCCAGTGTACACTGCAGTACTACGATGAGAAATTCCAGCTGTGTTAAGGTTTCCAACTAGGTTCAGACAAATTGAACATCACTTAGGCTTATGTAGTTCTATAATCATCTCTCACAGACGATTGTGTAATTAAACCCTGATTTGATTCATTGTTATCAACCTTACATT
This sequence comes from Tenthredo livida, assembly GCA_963992785.1. Taxonomy (NCBI): domain Eukaryota; kingdom Metazoa; phylum Arthropoda; class Insecta; order Hymenoptera; family Tenthredinidae; genus Tenthredo; species Tenthredo livida. The sequence goes on along the minus strand of OZ023069.1, from coordinate 7,331,637 downwards.
CACACACGTGGGAAGGGCACTGGGGAAGGGTTATTTCGAAAATAAAAACAATCACAAACAAGTCATTTTACGGTATTCTTTATTTATATCTTCAACAGGAGTACTCCAGTATCCATCGTAATATACCTGTGAAAGTCTTACCATTATCACGCAAAATAAAATTCTGCACATGATTTAGACCACACGACTGTTTGATCTGTTAGTTCAAACCATGTTTTGTTCGTACAATCGTATTACAATTGAAATATTTCCGATGGTACCTATGTATGTATATACTTGAGCAAGGTGTACAGGATTATGAGTGTGCGTCCGAGATCTTGCACGGAATGAATAGCATCATAATCAGCACGGTGGAACAACAATCGATCGTTTCACGATCTGTAATAGTGCTTTTATTTATGCAGTCAAGAAATTATCTGTCCGTTGACTCAATATACTCAATTTGAATCAGTGACATTATTTGATCAGTGCCACGAAAAATGGTGTTTTCATGTCTATAGCAAACAAACCAGTGGTTTCAAAAAATCTTATCGATGGTCGCGCCGAGTCGTGCATCGAATAGTATATTGCTACCCAGATAGCACAAGAAATAACAGTTGTCTTCAAGTTGTCAAGTTATCAAGTTGACAACTTTAAGACGACTGTTATTTCCGTGCTATCTGGGTAGCTTCATAAGAGGACATTCAAAGAACGTATTGACATTCGTCTGCATGTGAATTAAAACTTTCGTATTTTCGCATCATCATTCCGTACAACTACAGGACGCACTGATCTCAGTTTCAAAACTTGAGACGTGTGATCGCCATTCAACTTTTCACCGTACTTTCCGCCATGACGGCATCGCATGTGATCGTTTGATTTGATGATTAGATTGTGCATGGTGTATAATTTTTAACTCCCAGTTTCATGAAATCTATAGCTTATGCTGAATTCAACTTACTGCACTGTGGCGCGATGAGTGTACTTCTGTCGCACTCTGATATAGGAGAAAGAAGAGAATAAAAGTGCACTCAGTGCCCACCAGTGCAGTAAGTCGAAATCGCTATTATATTCTTTTCGGACACCAGAATTGTGCAATCTTCAAATCAGCGAACGCATATGGTACGTGTAAGGCAAGATCACACAATTCTATTGAGACGTGCGAACGAGATTACGTTCATTGATGATCGGTTGATTTTTCGACTTGACCTTCCAATTCGAGTTTACTAAATTATGTACTTCATTTAGGTTTGCTACCCTTTGAGAACTCCGATTTTAGCAGCGTTGCTGGTATGAGCAACGCAGGTTTTGGACTATAAAGTAATATACGCTTCCAAAAATCATCTCTTGTAAGCTATATTTGCCGAAAGCTCGATACGAAATGAATATCACAGTACGAATGCGTGTTATCGACTCTATGAACAAGCTCCTAAATTCAACAGTCGTTTTCTTTTTTATCTGTATACTATAATGCGGCATCATTAATTCATTGTTGATACATTCTTTATTGTTGCTGGATTAGGTTAAACCGAGAGCGTGTACTTTCTTCTGTGACATAAAATTCACTAAAAATGTTAATTATTTTTTTAGCACCACTCAAGTCAATAGAATTATATCACGTTTTATACATCGAATTACAAGCACTTTTTTCATAAATCGTTGACAGCTGTCTTCTCCTTTTTCTGTCATCCTTTTTCTGATTCCGAGAACCCATAAGCCTGGCATTGCGGTTTGCGGCACAAGCCAATATTTTGAGAAGGCTATACGTGTAGGTGATTAATTGACGATTATGTCAAAATGATTGAAGGCGCCAGCTTGATTATTCTTCGTTGTGAAGTTATGAAGTGTTCCCCTCAGCAATTATTATTACACAGAGTCTGTTATTTCACAATCGTAAAAAGTTGTGAGTTATTTTTTGCTGGTAGTTGGAGTTTAAGCACAGTAACGACGAAATTAGCGTTCATCAAATGAATTCCGAACAGCACATTACTTCCGATAATTCATACTTGCACTTTCAAAAAAATCCCAGAGGCAAAAATTCGATAATCGAACGGAAAAATATACCGACCGTTACACTTATTGACACTTTTTTGATTGTTGTCCTAGCAGAATCTTTAGATCCACAAACAAACTGAAAACTAATGATACGATCAGGTGCCATTCTAATATTACATGATTAGGTGGGGGGGATTGCATACTTTTACTACCAGGGATGGAGGAAGGTATGAACGGTGCTAATGTCAGATATTTAAGAGAGATTCGAACCAACAAGCTAACATTTCTGATAACTGACTTCACCGCGACGTTAGCACAGTAGTATATATCTACAATAATAAACACTCAATCAACCAACTTTGTGTATTCCATTTTTTCCCAACAAACGCGACAAACGTTAATTGGTGCTAATTCTAGGATGGTGCCATTAATAAATATTATGGAATTATAGTTGACTTGCATTAGTCAAATCCTCACGATTGCTGGGTGAATTGGGTGAAGGAAGATCAAGATTTGCTTACGTAATATTTCAATGACCTGTTATTCGTATTTTTGGAACGTAAATTGTGTGATGATGTCGAGGTAGCGAAGATCATTCACAATAGGAAAATTATACTGAATATATATTCGATTTTTAAATCAAGTTCCAACAACACGTTTTAACAACACGTTTTAACAACACTTTTTATCACATTTTTATCATCATGCACACACATGCACACATATCGCGCGCGCCCACATATTTATGACGAAACGAATTGTTTTATATTCTGGGAGCATCGATAACACGCCTAACTACTTCGTCAACCTGTATGATATGTGATAGTATAATTTAGTAGTATAACTTGATCAGCTAAAACCATCTAACTAATATTATTTTTAAATGAAATCAACATCTCCCCAAATAGAAGTCATAATAATTATATCATTATGATATTATTCCTGATGATGATACGTTGTACGTTCAAAATGAGCTTGAAACATTAGAAGCGAGTCCGCAATTCTGACATGAGTAGGTATCATATGAGCGTACCATTATCTCAAATATTAAAAAGTGCAAGACACAATAGGTACTTGATGGAACATGCATCCGTAAAGTAGTCTGCATTTTCTACAATCTCATGATATTGGGGTCCCCCCGCTTAATTCTTTCAAATCAACCGATTATCTATAGTACGTATTACTCAAGGTCGCACAGTTCTCTTTTCCTTATCATTGGGATATCGGTACGGGATTGTACAAATTATTTGCTATATTTTCAATATACCATATCTGAATCATTTGTATTTTGAGTAGATGTCTGAAACTTTGATTAAATGGTCCATCAAAATGCAATGCGCGTTCCACTGAAAACCTTACTTAGATATAGGTAGATCTCCTTTGATTGTAATGAATTCGATTAGTATCGCATCCATTTCCTTACCCCGTGTGCGCACAGCGCACATCTATAGCTGGCTGCGCACAGTAGGAGAAAAGCCCAAAAACCTGGCCAAAACCTCAAATGACCTTTGACGGGAATGAAAATTGGCTTACAGGGGTTTTCAAGGTCGCTGATTACGAATCTGAAAGCCAAATTATCGTAAACAAAATGGCCGATCCAATATGGCTGACATGAATGTTAAAAAGTTGCCAGATGTCGACAAAAATTGGTATTTACGGGTTTTCAAGGTCGCTGATTACGAATCCGCAAGCCAAATTATCGTAAAAAAAATGGCCGATCCAATATGGCCGACATGAATGTTAAAAAGTTACCAGATGTTGACAAAAATTGGTATATACGGGTTTTCAAGGTCGCTGATTACCAATCCGATATCTATTGTTTATAACTTGCAACAAAGAGCTTACAGCAAATTGTTATAAACAAAATGGCCGAGTATCCTGCTAAATAGATAAATTAATATATTTAAAAAAATCATCATAATAAAATAAACGTGAACAGTGTATTCTACGCAATTATTATTTTTATTTCCAAAATACATACGGAACGTTTCAAAAATAGAAAATTTTATTCTTAATCAAAATCGTAATCGGAGTCGGAGTCGGAGTCAGAATCATTATCCGAGTTTGTATCTATTACAACTCCCGGCACGGCTTCAATCTCTGCGCAAAATTCGTCTGCTGCAGCAGTCACTTTAGGAGCGATCAACATCGCTACAGCTTCCGGCGACAAACTCTTCAGCTTCTTCTGTGGTAGTCTTCTGACACTTGAAATGTACGGATCCGAAGTAACTAAGAGCCGATGAAAAACATCTTCCATAGTTTTAACCCTGGAACTTTTTCGCGCAAAATCTTCTCGATATCGTTTGATATCTTTGTTTCGAGCTTCCTGAGCATCTTCGGATAATTGGCCGATTGGTAATAGAGCATGAGTTATTATCACTGGACCATGAATTAATAGTTTGTGCACCGAAGTAGGCATGGAGTACCAAGGGTATAATGCAACGGTCTTTCTTGCCGTTTCAATAGCATACTGTTCAAATCTTTCACAGTTTATCTCGTGGCCACACGATATAACTTGTAGGATTACGTACAAGCGTTTAATAACTTCTTCGTTGACCCCCGTTATCGCAGCGGAAACCGTCGAATTTTCAAAGAATCGCCGAGCTGTGTTGCCATCATTGCTGCTGCCGTATCCAGGCTTTGGGCGATCGATATTTAGACCCAATTGCTCCTTGAATCCTTCTTGAATGGCCCTCTTGCGTTCCAGGGTAATTTTTTTTTCTTCGGCACTTCGAGCTTGCCATTTTTTAATGCCGAGTTTGTAAGACACGTGTAAGCAATACTCGAAGCACCGTATCCACGCGTGCAGCGTCGACAATCCGAACTTCAAATTTGTTTCATTGATTTCCCTTTGCAATACAGTGTCGATGGCATTAAAATCTTTGCTGGTTGCTCCACACAAATAGCACCGTTGAGCAGATTTCGTCAATGATACAGCGTTGCAAACTTTACCATCTATCATGGTGAACAACAACTTGTACATTACGGAGATTTCTTTTCCATCTATTACACTTTCGAATGGACGAAGTGACTTTATTTGTTCTTCAACAATTTGGACTTCATTAAGTGTTGACTCTGTGTCTTCGCGTAGAAACAGTAGTCTAAGCGGTCTACAAAATCGTGGAGACGAGGGTCTGGGGTTCTTCCAAACAACTATTTCTCCCTTCGATTGTTGATCATAACACACGAGTTGTAATGGCACGACTGAAGTAAAGAATACATGCACATCAGATTTGCTGTCATCACTGAACGTCTGCTTATATTCACTTTGCCCAGAACTTCCATCGCAACCCCACTTGCAAATCAAGTCCATTTTACGAACATTATCTGGAGTCAATCTTTGAATGAGTACATTTTGGACGAGTAAAATACGTTCAACTGTATGATCTAATAGTGCCTGTAGTTGGACTTCTGCACTACTCTCTGTAATCCTGATTGCATCACGTGGTGGATAACAACGCTTTTTTGCTTTCATCACTTTTTCGTAAGACGGATATAGCTTACAGTTATTTTCCTTCCCTAATCTTCTCATTCCCTGGTAAGTACTCTTGGAGAATTTATATTCAATCATAGCGGAAAGTGCAGCCTCTTCGGATAAAGTAATTTCATCCGTTGCTGAGTAAGCTTTACGATACTTGGAAGCTCTTAAAGGACTCGTCATTGTTACGTCCTTAATAACTTTTGCGGCGTCGGATTATCCTGAAGAGCGAAGGCTCATCTGAGTAGCGTATGCTAACTCGACCGAGTTGAACGATGTACGAATATCTTGGGTCTTCCTTCGTTTAGATCTTTCACTGGACATTGTAAACTCAAGGGACGGGCGGCCAGCCGTATTACCCGGGCTTGTTACTACAGTGTCTGTAGGTGCGGCAAAACATACCTGCTTGCTAAGCCATTCACCGTTATTCTTGAAAAATACACAGGATTTTCTGTGAGCTTGTTGCCACCTCGTTCTCATTTGATTGAAGAGTATCGAAAAAGTCTGTTTCGAGTCCTCAGGCACTACAACTGTACGTCCGGTGTCCTTGGAAATTTTTTCTACCATAAATTCGATCAAGGAAGCGAATTTATCGGATAAATGCTCGCTGATTATCAGAAATACTTCTTTCCTTGTCAGCACCAATTCTTTGTAACCGGATCCTGTAATAAAGACATAAAATTGTAGAAAATTGGTGTTAAAGGAAAAGATAAAATTTTCAATTAATACAAAAACTTGAACAATGTACATTATTTTACCAAATAAATAACCGCAATAATTGAAATAATTTAAAAAAAATTAGACAGAAAATATTGACATGGATTTGGTTGAAAGAAAGCTTTGCTTACTATATAATATATGTATATTCAAATATTTTATTTGAATGTTATAACATTTCATTCATATTTAAGAAATTTTTATGTGGTTGATTTTAATATGTATATATATATATATGCATACGTATATATCATAATTAAATCACAGAAAATTTATATATATATATATATACACATCCATATATATTAAAATAATTTATTTCAAGCGTATAACAGCCGTCTTGTCCGTTATGATGCTACTTCACCCATTCTCAGGTAGAGGCGCAGAGGCTGCTCAATAGTGCCGCGTGCACGCTCGGCTACCGCACGATGCGAAAAAAATCATAACGGACAAGACGCACGTTTTCCGCAGGTAATGTGACATAGCAAGTCACAAATCTCCCCAAGCTACGCGGGGAAAACAAAGAATATTCAAAATTTACGAAAATAGACGAAGTTATCCGAGTACGATCGGACACGAGGTCCGATCGCCTCAGTAGTCACTCAAGTTACGAACGTCTTAGCGACAAGTGCTTAGCTAATTCCAAAAGTGAATTCAAACGTGATTCCAATCAACTTAATTCAAGGTTAGTACCTTTATATAACCCCCCGCGACTTTAATTAATATCTCGCGCACCTGCATAAACTCACCCTCACCCGCACACACTCCACACACACACCTGTGATTAGTTTTAAGTAGTCTTTTGAATAAACAGTCATTATAATTTGTTAAACGGATTCCATACGAGTCGACCATAGTCAATCTCCCTCACACCCCGTCCTAAAACCCCATTTATTTCTAGCGGGCTATCAACCCGTTACAAATTGGCGCCCAACGTAAAAATCCGCACTTCCCCACACACTATTAGGACGTTAAACAAATTAAAACAATAAGAGATATCACAGAGAATAGATAAATTCAAAGACAAACGGTTAAACACACATACACACATACGTAGAAATGGCAGAGAGACGACAGAGCGAACCTCTGTTACCATGCGGCACACAACCGCAAGGTCCTGTACGTGCGCACTTTATAAACAACACGGTAGACATAGAAGGACAAAATAGACAACGCACACTTAGATACGCGCAAATAGAGCACTCACAATCACGCTTACAAGTACACGAACCATTTAGAGACGATAAACAAGTAATTATAAGTAATAGACAGAACGAAGACAACATGAACGCAATCAGAGATATGAGACAGATACAAGTAGAACATGCACAAAATGAGCAGTTACATTCAAACAGAACAACGCAGCACACGCTGCACAGTACACACGTACATGACGCGACACCCATACAATTCGAACTAGATGAGAACATATACAACATATCGCCAAACCCCACACACGCGAACATAAGTAGAAACGAAACAGGCGCAGACACATTTATAGGCACAAACATGCGAAACATACAAACAATGCGCAACCTGATAGACTTAGACCCACCACAGACATACCCGACACACTACGACACAGAGACGGTACTACCACAATGCACGCAACGCTTCTACAACAGTCAAACACCAAGACAGATAATACCGATCAAAGTGATACAATCATGGAACATAAAATACACCGGAGAACCTAGCGAAGATTTATACGAATTCTTACAAAATTTAAGAGAGTTACAAATAGGATATGACATACAAGACAAACAACTAATGGACAATCTCACACCAATACTGGAAGGAAAAGCGAAACAATGGTATAGAATACACAGAGGAAGATGGAACACACTAGAAGACTTCGCAGAACACATACGCCACACATTCACAGACACACGGCGTAGAGATAGAATTGAAGAAGAAATAAGAAATAGCGTACAGGAAGAAAACGAGCTGATTTCAGAATTCGTGATTAGAATTAGAACACTATTTACGCAATTAGAACCGCCATACACACTTACACAAGAACTAGAAATGACATATAGGAAACTAAAGTTAGAATACAAACAATACATAGGAAGATACGAAATAAGAACATTCGAACAGTTAGAAAACGCAGGTAAACAATGGGAAACAGATAGATCATGGGAAGAAACGAGACAGAACATGATTAAGAAACAGAATACACCGCAAATAGAGTACACACAGACACACACAACGCCACAGATCCAAACACAGCAACGTAGAGCCTTATTACCGACGCCAAACATACAGCCGACATACACATACACAACACAGACGAGACCGCAGATACAAACACCAAGACGTCCAGCGATTACATACCCAGCACCGCTATACACACGACAGACAAACACACAGACAGACACAACAGACAGACGCTGCTACAACTGCAACGCACCAGGTCACATGAGATGGCAATGCACAAGACCGCAGCAGTCGGGAAACGAGTAAGGGAACAGCCAACACGGGTGGAGGCAGTTCCCCAAACACAAAACACATACACACCCGAACATGCGACATACACGATCACACACAATCCACGAGATCCGAGATTCCACATAAAAGTAGACATGGACGGACTAGAATTTAATGCATTAGTAGACACGGGAGCGACACACTCATACTTAGGACAAAAGATCGGAGAAATACTAAAAGAAAGATACACAGACATACAAGATACACCTAACACTACACTATTAGTAGCAAACGGCACGAGCGCAGGGATAACAGGATTAACAACAAGACTAGTTAGAATAGGACACACAAGTAGATGGATAGAATTAGGAATAATTCCAACATTGGCGTGGACATGCATCCTCGGAATAGATGCATTAAGACATTTCGGGATGAAATTAGATTTCGTAGAAGACACATGGTCCATGAAAGAAAAGCCAACAGTAACATACGTAATGGAACGGTGGCCACAAACAACTCCAGTCCCACTACAATACCCAATCAAACGAAAAGATAACGCAGAACAAGAAAAAGAAAAACACGAAGAAGGAAAACCGGGAATAGAAACGGAAAAACCTAAAGAAACTAGAGAACAAGAAACACAGACACACACAAAACAAGCAAAAGCAGCAGCATTACAAGAGAAATTAGAAAAGAAAGGGTTAGAACAGTCGCAAATCACAGACACACAGAAACAAACACACACAACCACACCTGCACCAAAAAGAAAAGTCCTATTACCTACTCCAAATTTCCCACCGAACCCAAACCTGTATGAAAATACACAAGAGTAAAACATAGATAGAACAGAAAACACACACACAGACACACCCCCAAAACGGAAAGTCCTACTACCAACTCCAAATTTTCCACCAAATCCAAACCTATATCCCAGAGATCAGACACCGCGAATCTGCAGCGGAATACAACAACTCACAGACACACAACACACAGAACTACAGATACTACTAAGAAATAAAATCACATCACTACCAGGCCAACTAGGCTTAACACACTTAACATCACACAGAATAGACACACAAGGTCACGCCCCAATAAAACAAAGATACTATATGGTATCACCCAAAATAAAAGACGCGATCTACGCGGAAGTAGATAAAATGATAGCAGAAGATGTAATCGAGCCATCAGAAAGCGAATGGTCAAGCCCGATTGTTATGATTAAAAAACCGAATAACACCTACAGATTTTGTCTCGATTTTAAAAAAGTAAATTCAGTATCACGCAAAGACGCATATCCACTACCATACATGACAGCAATACTAGACAAATTACGCGCCGCACAATACATATCAAAACTCGATCTCAGTCAAGCATACTTCCAAATACCACTACACACAGACAGCAGACACATAACAGCATTTACAGTACCGGGAAAAGGATTATACCAATTTAAAAGGATGCCATATGGTCTCACGGGAGCACCAGCTACTTTCCAAAGATTATTGGATAAAATAATTGGACCTAAATCAGAACCGTACGCATTTGCATATCTAGACGACATTATAATAGTTACACAGACATTCGAGGAACACATACACTGGTTAGGAAAAATACTAGATAAAATATCACACGCAGGACTCACGATTAACCCAGATAAATGTGAATTCGGTTGCTCACAAGTTAAATACCTAGGTTACATAGTAGACAAACACGGATTACACGTAGACGCAGACAAAGTACAACCACTGACAGATTACCCAGAACCGAAGACGATCAAACAATTGAGAAGATTAATAGGAATAGCCTCGTGGTACAGAAGATTCATCCCAAATTTCGCACATATAACAGAACCACTCACACGACTATTAAAAAAAGAACAGAAATGGACTTGGGGAGAAGAACAACACGCGACGAATACAATCAAACAAATACTCACAACACCACCTACACTAACATGTCCCGATCACACACTACCATTCCAAGTACAAACAGACGCAAGCGGCACAGGTATAGGCGCAGTACTCACACAAACAAAACAAGACACAGAACAAGTAATTGCATACGCCAGCCGTGCACTAAGTGACGCTGAACGTAAATACACAACAACGGAAAGAGAATGCCTAGCAGTGATTTGGTCAATACAGAAATTTAGGCCATATTTAGAGGGTTACCACTTCACGGTCATTACAGATCATAGCGCACTGAAGTGGCTACACAATTTAAACAACCCGACAGGTAGACTAGCGAGATGGGCACTCGAACTACTCGAATACGACTTCGAAATAATACACAGAAAAGGTTCAGCACACCACGTACCCGACGCATTATCACGACTACACGAAGACGAAGAACAACCACACTTAGGCGCGATAGAGAACACTACAGATAAATGGTACATATATAAAAAGACACAAGTACAGACAAGACCAGAGAAAAACGACTCATGGAGAATACGCGACACTCACCTATACTTCCATAGACCCGATCCTCTACACTCAAACCTATTACCCGACACAAACCCATGGAAATTAGTAATCCCCAAAGAGAAAATCACACAAGTACTACACGAAAATCACGACACAACACAATCAGGACACTTAGGTATAGAAAAAACATACCAAAGAATAGCAAAAGAATATTACTGGCCAGGAATGTACAGGGACACAGTAAATTATGTCAGAAAATGTGAAATTTGCCAAAAAACGAAGGTAGAACAAAGACAGCCAGCAGGTCTCATGGGACACAGAATAATAGAAGAACCATGGACAGTAGTAGCATCAGACATTATGGGTCCACTACCTATATCTAAAACACGACACCAATACATGATAGTTTTCCAAGATTTATACACAAAGTGGAGCGAAATAATACCACTCAAAAAAGCAACAGCGCAGACAGTCGAACACGCACTTCACACACACGTCATATCACGATGGGGAACACCACGCGTAATCCTGACAGATAACGGCACACCATACATAAACAAACTGATACGCGAACTAACACAAAAATTCGGCATCAGACACACGACAATACCACCATATCACGCACAAGCAAACCCGGTAGAACGAGTCAACAGAACAATGAAAACGATGATACAAGCATACGTCGAAAAAGACCACAGGGAATGGGATATACACTTACAAGATTTACGGTTCGCATTAAACACAAGTACACACACATCAACGAAACACACACCGGCATTCCTGAACCTGGGAAGAGAACTAAAGCCGACACAATGCCTACGAGATCAATTAGAGAACGAGGGAGACATCGAGATGCAGGACACAGACAAATGGACAGATCACTTACGTAGACTACAGATTATCAGGGAAGAAGTACAAAGACACCTAACGGAAGCAAATGAAAGACAGGCACACTATTACAATCTAAGACATAGAAACAACGAGTTCAAGGTAGGAGATAGGGTTCTTAAAAAGACCCACATACTCTCGTCAAAGGTAGACCACATAGCAGCTAAATTAGCACATAAATATTCTGGACCATACATAATAACAAATAAAATCTCACCGACTATTTACGAATTAACAACAGAAAGCGGAAAAAACATAGGAAAATGGCACATTGACCATTTGAAATTATACATTTAAAAATACATGTAATTAATTCTACATTCGATATATTACAGAAACAAGGACGATGGACAGACAGACGAGAACGAATTTATCACCGGCCCTCCGCGCCAGACTGGGAGCAATCCCCAAAACACGAACACCAGGACAACAGACGTACGCACACCGATACTCAACACAAGAGACGATACCGACAGACAGACCATTACAACATCAATACAACATACACCCACTGACAGAATCACGACGCACACTTCTACCGATACCAAGACAGTACATACGAGACGCAACACAAACACAGAAAATACCCCTACTACAAACACCGGGACAACCACCACACGAACACAGATACCCGAATCCACCCTCCACACGACGTACAGAAAACAATCCGACACCCAGCACATCCAGACAACAGACTCCTTACGAACGGACAGTAAAACCCAGAACAGACACACGAGACGAAATGACAAAACTAATAGACAGAATAGACGCAGGATTTACATTAATGGAAGCGACAGACAGATACATAAAATACAAAAACAGACACGAAAAGAAACAAGACGCCACACCCACACAACCCCCACTCATCACACTAGACGACCTACCACCCTACACACCACCATCACCACCAAAACACGACATACCGACGATCACATTACCGACACACAGCACGACGATAAGACACCAGAGACGCACACGTACACGATCACATCCACCATTCCCTAGACAGTACCACATCACGCCAAAAGACCACACAGAAGACAAGACGCTCGAACAGACCACACATGACACAGACCAAAAAACAGAATCCGACGAATACGAAACAGCAGACGAAATGGAGACAGACACAGACACACTAATAATTGAAATAGACGACACAGACAATACATTTGACACCACACAATAAAAAGAAGAAGATGAACGAAACAGAGGGAGAGACGACACGGACACAACAACAACATAGACAAGGAAAAGGGAGATACAGAAACGCAAAAGGACACCATAAAGACACGACAACGAAATGACACGACAAGGAAACGACACGACACCAGAAGAAGACGACGAAACGAAACGACACCAGGAAAAGACAACGAAATTGACACACATTAGTAAATAAGGTATACACAACAGTACAAAATAGGAAACAAGTCAGTAACATAAATTAGCAAATAGATAAAAAGTACAAATAAAGATAAAGAAAGAAATTAATTAAAAGATAGGATAGATTCTAGATAAAAGAGAGGAAAAGAAATAGATAATAAGCTAGTAATAAGAAACACATGAAGTATGAGATAATATAATATAATATGGAAAATAGAATATAAGTACACATAACACTACACAGATAAAACGGTTCACCCTATAGGCTTCACCCCGCGTGGGGAGGGGGGAGTTGTGACATAGCAAGTCACAAATCTCCCCAAGCTACGCGGGGAAAACAAAGAATATTCAAAATTTACGAAAATAGACGAAGTTATCCGAGTACGATCGGACACGAGGTCCGATCGCCTCAGTAGTCACTCAAGTTACGAACGTCTTAGCGACAAGTGCTTAGCTAATTCCAAAAGTAAATTCAAACGTGATTCCAATCAACTTAATTCAAGGTTAGTACCTTTATATAACCCCCCGCGACTTTAATTAATATCTCGCGCACCTGCATAAACTCACCCTCACCCGCACACACTCCACACACACACCTGTAATTAGTTTTAAGTAGTCTTTTGAATAAACAGTCATTATAATTTGTTAAACGGATTCCATACGAGTCGACCATAGTCAATCTCCCTCACACCCCGTCCTAAAACCCCATTTATTTCTAGCGGGCTATCAACCCGTTACAGTAACTCTTGTAAATTTCGAAAGCTTATACATTAAACTAAAGGCCGAGACTAGGAGCTTTGCAAAATGTGACAAAATATATAACTTTTCGGACCGTTGAAAATATAAGTTTTCAAAATTATTCAATTTTATTTATGCCGAAGGCTATACTACATTTCAATCATTTATACATAAACTTTAGATTCAACCGATGTAAAAACATGTTCTACATACCTCCAGAAGTCGTATCCATGTTGCAGAATTGAAATTAAACCCGTCACTTCAAAGTTATGGGTTTTTGAAGTCAGCGTTATTTTCGTCTGTTCAGCGCGTGACACGTACACTCTTCACGAACACTAACTGCCAACTGACGCTGCGGCGCAGGTATACACTTAAAGGGCTTTCCCTTCCACAATAGAATGCAGTTACTAGTCCTCTACCTGAATGACTACTCAACTGACCCTATTTCGAAAATTTATTTTTTGGGGTTTTGGCCAGGTTTTTGGGCTTTTCTCCTACTGTGCTGCGGGGTCATTCCATTCTTCCAGCGTTTTTTGGTTCCCCAATAGATTGACGCACTTCAAATGAGCCCAGCGTCTGCAAGTATTGCACATGATTAATTCATTCGGCCTCGTACCGAAGCAGTATTGGCATACTTCTTTCATGTCACACGATAATCTCAACAAGGAGTCGGCGACTTCCAACCTGTACGTGTCAGGTTGAAAATTAGTGTCCATATCAACACCCTTAGCTAAGCACTCTATATAATATAGTACGTAAATCCCGCAATTGTACCAGTCTTTTTGCAGGGGGCGATCCCCTTTGTAATTAACCGTAGTCCACTTAATGTCACAGAGCACATTCGGCTGTATTCTTGCACAATCTGCGACGTACTTGTCGAAGTATTTTATGACTGACTCAGAATTTTTACTGCGTTTGAACCTTGGATCTAAGTGCATTACGGTTTTCGCATCGATATCTACTACCAGTAGACACCAATACTGCGAGTACACGTAGGGCATAAACATTGTACCCTCGAACGCATCACCTACGTTGTACATTCTGAACCCGTCAGGACTAGCTTTGTCACGGCCATCGCCTAGCAAATAGTACGTGTACCCGGTGGGGACGTAAACCACGTTCTTTCGAAAATCTAAGGTAGCCACGGTGTAGGCATCTATCAAGTATCGTTCTTTGCCCAGGGTTTGATACTGCTCGGACACCAAGTCAAATTTATCATACCCAATTATTGGAGCGCACATACTAGAACAATATCGCCCGATAGTGAATTCGGTGCCTTCGACTCTAAGCATGTAATACTCCACGTCCATAAACAATCCGTTGGGTAACGCATTCGCACGAGTTGAACTATCACTCCGATTTAACAAAGATTGCTCGTGATCAACCGGATTTGGTGTACTTTTGGTCAATTTTTCGTCAAGAAATGTAGCTCGTGAAGCTGAACCACACTGCGTTGGACCTGCTCACGATTGGGAGTCAAAAGGACTGTTACGAAATTTTCGAATGTTGCGTCTAAGGTATCCATAGTTGAGCAATGAATCATTAACCCGACACATTCGAGAATAAAGTTTTTGACGTGCAAGTATTTTTGAAATTTCTTGTGAATATTAGTTGATACGCGTTTTTGAAAGTGTGCGCAGCAGCTGTGAACCACAATGAAATCAAAGTTCGGATGCGTATCCTGTGTCAAATAGATAAATGCTTGCTTTAAATAATCGGTAACCGTCATCATATTCCATTCGACCATCACGGAATTAATCAATGCCCAACTCCAATCTACAACTACCACACGAAACAGTGGCCAGCTGACATTTTTCGTAGCCAAAAAGTAGCGATATTTTTTTAAAAACGTACCGATAGATGCCACGTCATGCTCGGAGCTCACCATTTCTGCAATAGGTATGATTGAATTATTTTTGTTCATTACCATTGCGTAATACATAATTCGTTTACACCTGACGTCCGCTGGCTTACGAACGACGTTCCCTGTGGCATCCAAATGGACGACTACGTCCTCCGGAGAGATGATGTTGAGCTGCTCTTCCGAATACATATGTGCATACAGGGGGAGACCAGTATGTCTGATATGAGGGTCACTAGATTGTCCATCTAAAATATGCTGCTGGAACAGATCTGACAAATCATTAGAGCGGAGAATTTTATCGTTCTTACAGTTTTCTTCAGATCTGGCTTTCTGATATGTCGTGAGACGCATCAGTTCTTGCATATGACCATCATCGGCCATTTCTGAATCGATATTTTTGGTCGTCTCGAGTTGTAAAATTCTAGGAGCTACTTTCATCAACTGAGCTTTAACTTTAATTCTAGCCTCGCCTTTGAGAGTGCAATGTATTTTCGGTCCTTCGTGGACTACTTCACCACACTCAGTCGCTTTAATATAAATTGTTGCGAAGGGAGTTTTGAAATCGGTGATGTCGAATCTGGAACTCTGAGCATGGCTTGAATACCTGCACTACGCGTAAGTAACTAGGAATTCTAGATTGGGGCGAATACCACCATAAAAACTCAAGGGACAACTGTAACGCAAATCATGAAGCATGCATTTTGATATAACGATCCTAGCTTTGTCATTATCTACATTACCATCGTTACCCAGTAATTGTACTGATGGAATTTGAATGCTACCCAAAGTACTGCAAAACTTTTTCCGAATAGAAGGTGATTGTGGGGGTACAATATATTGAGATGCGCTTTTATTCGATTCACTGCTAGAATCAGCGATGTCGGATAAACTATCAATATTCGACTTATTATCAATCTCATTATCTTGTACCGCTTCATTTTCAAAATCAGAATGAGATACACTGCTGGAATCAGCGATGTAAGATGAACTGTCAATATTCGAATCATTATCAATCTCATTATCTTGTACCGCTGCATTTTTAAAATTAAAATGAGAAGACCTCTTACTTGACTTAGGGGTCACACAGAACAAAATCTCCGTCACTTTCGGCGGTGACTGTGAGCTACTAACCGTCTCGACCGAGGTTTCCATACTCACCGGTCCATCGAAACGATTTTCTATCCCATTATCAAAATCCTGTTTCAGATCTGATGGAGCCTTTTCACTCGCAACGGAGTTGTTCGCAAAATCCTGCGAATCGACTTGATCGGCCTTGTTGAACCTCTGGTTCAACTGCTCCTGCACACGTTCTCTAATGCCATGTCTATTTCCCGCCCAGGCTCTTTGGACTTGCAGCATTACTTTGTGGGTCGGTTTGGTTTTTAAAGCATTGCAAATCTGTGTAAAAAATGCTGAGTTGGTATACAAGCATACGAGGCGTTTCATGACATTTCGTTCAAGATCCGACAATGATGTCTCAGATTTGCTCCGCAATTTTTTTATACATATACAGTAACACCTCGTTATAAGCGCCCTCGTTATAAGCGAATTTCCCCTTCGTTTCGCTTGAGCGAGTTTTATAGCTTCCCCCACTCTGCCTGTATGCGCAAGGTTCTCCCAGTGGTGATGCTCACTGACACACTAACACATGTGCGATTTCCTAGTAGTGGGGGAACGCTTCAGCGACAAATTTCTTGGAATCCTATTCCCCTAACCGCCCTAACAGTCGCTTATAACGAGGTGGTACTGTACGAAGACTTGTCGAAAAATATATGCCCCATTTTTTTCAGTTCTTCTACACGCTTCGTATTTGCAACATAATCGAATCAAAAAGTTTAAAAAATACTATCATCCAAAATCTGGATAAATTCTGAAAAATCGGATGAAATATGACTCAATTGTAGAGCATCGGTGAAACATATCGATGGTTTACTAACGCAACCTCCTAACTCAAAATCACTGGTTTACAGAAGAGACGAAAAACATTTTATTGGGACAAACCAAATCAAGAACTTCTAATTATTTGTTGCCGATTTGAAAGTTTTATCGTTTTTTATAGATGTGAATGATAATTATACTATAGAAAATATTTTAAGCTTAGTTTTTTAGTGAATTTCTGAGATACGTGTTAACTTTGGAAACCGAATTACGAGGTTGCGTTAGTAAACCATCGATATGAAAGTTGCATCACAGCAAAAGTTACGTTTAAAAAGAAATAAACATAAAAAAATTAATATTTGAATGCCTTTCTATTGAATCCTTTATGCGTGAATGAAGAAACACTCAGTAATAATATAGGTTGAGAAATGTATGTTTTGAAAATTAGAGGAAGATAAATACCTGTAGGTAAGAGGTTATATACAGTCAGGAGGCGCAAAAAATCGATTTTTCAAGAATTTTTCCTGAGTAGACTTTTAAATTTATGAATGTAAAAATTTGTACACATTATGGTAACTTTTTAACTGTATTTTCACATTTTTTATTCGTAACAATGATAATTTCGAAAGCTGCTAGAGCTGATCTCCAGGAGCTCCTCTTAAAAAAAGGCGCCTTGCGGTGACCACGATATCTCCGGACTGGATCATCTAAGATGAAAAATGCAAACGGATTTTATTAAAGTCATGTATAATCTTGTACTTAATCGAAGGAATAAGCAAAATAAATTTTTTGGACAAAATAGCGGCTTCTCAAAAAAAAAAAAATCAATTTTTCACCAACGTTTTTTTTTTTTTTTTGAGAAGCCGTCATTTAGTCAAAAAAATTCATTTTGCTTATTCCTTCGATTAAGTACAAGATTATACATGACTTTAATAAAATCCGTTTGCATTTTTCATCTTAGATGATCCAGTCCGGAGATATCGTGGTCACCGCAAGGCGCCTTTTTTTAAGAGGAGCTCCTGGAGATCAGCTATAGCAGCTTTCGAAATTATCATGTTTACGAATAAAAAATGTTAAAATACAGTTAAAAGTTACCATAATATGTGTACAAATTTTTACATTCATAAATTGAAAAGTCTTCTGATGAAAAATCCTTGAAACGTCGCTTTTTTTTGGGCCTCCTGACTGTATATAACCCCTTAATATAATTACTGCTGTATTAGAATACGTGTTAATATTATTCAAACTGATAAGTAAAATAGCTATCCGTTCATATTATTACTGAGAAACTGTAGAAATTCCGGCTAAACAAGGCTACAAAGTAAACGTTCCTGCGTCAGTACTTACATCTTCAAAAATTCTTATGCATATGTATGTAAAATGTATACATCGAATCGGACTATTTGTGATGTCATTCTACTGTTTATAACTAAATCAATAGTGCGTATCACCTCGAGTCGATTATTCAAATTTATAGTTTGTTCAGATTTCAGTGACCAGTTCGTGAATGATATTATTTTGCACAGGTTAAAATCAGAAAGTGTTTCATCGTTGAGAAAATATTGCTACAACCCTTAGAGAAATATCACATTTATCTATTACAGATTCTAAACAACAATGAAATGTAGGAAACCTCACACATTACAAGCACACCACGAAATGGTTAGAATGATTTAATGAAATAATTAATAAATAATAATAATTTATAATAATTAATAATTAATTAAGGAATTTAGCACTTACCGGGCCGCTCAAGCTTTTCTGTGGGGCCGCCGTTAGAACCACGTCATCAATGTCAACGATCAAATCAGCTATAATCTCTGCTAAGCGTTTGATCGAGGTTTCACTCTTAGTGTAATTCGCCATCGTGTACGATTACAATAACAATTATATTATTGTTTTATAAAAATTTCTATTACGATACTATATTATAAACGGCTTTCTACGACGATAGTCGGCGAAACTGCTGTACACTCGTCTCCAATCACCGAGACAGTCACAATTAGTAAAGTGTAACAGCGCTACTCGTAGACTGCTAGATCAGGACAGAAGTACAGAAGACGAGCGCTTTACAGATTCGGGGGAGGGGTTGCGTTTCGCAAGAATACGTTGCCGTAAACTAGGGCCGTGTTCCGATATTCGCTTGAAGCGCTAAAAATCTAGAGGGAGAGAGACAGAGCTTGAGGAAAGTCGAGAAGTGTGACAGAGACACAAGATTACTGACAGCGCTTCAAGCTAGTATCGGCACCCTAGGCCAGTCTAATTAAACGATTTTTGAGCTTCAAATCAATGTAATTTCTGCCAGGCTGGAAAATTTCATGGTGGTCGGGAGGGTTATCCTGAGTATAAATCCAAGT
The DNA here is from genome assembly GCA_963992785.1 of Tenthredo livida. NCBI lineage: Eukaryota > Metazoa > Arthropoda > Insecta > Hymenoptera > Tenthredinidae > Tenthredo > Tenthredo livida. The sequence goes on along the minus strand of OZ023069.1, from coordinate 7,311,504 downwards.
TTCCGGGACAAAATCTCTTGCGGGGTTCGTTGGACAATTGAAAAACCGTCCACGATGAGCCAAAATTCCTGCACGGTTTGCTTCTGTAGCGGACGCTGCGAGAACCGCTAAAGATAGAGCAAAATTGTATCAGACCAATCTTACAGAACACAAAATTTCCCATAGAAAAGTCCGCGAGGGCATATGTCCATCGTCAATACCGTCGACGTGGGAGACGTCCGAACTTGCGGTCGGACAATTCGTGGTTCTCGTGTTCTCGACCTCTTAGAAAATGCATTCCTAGGATATAACAATTGGAATATCGATATTTAGATGTCGAATGAGAAGTCTGTAAAAAATCATGGCTCATCTAGACGGCTTACAGATAACGTACAGACGAAGAAAAAAAATATTAATTGAAAATTAAAAATTGAAATTTCGGCAGCTAGATGTAAAATATAATTTTTTAGACCCCTTTTCGACTTTGAACTGCCATAACTCTTACGCTATACATCTCAATGTATACTATACTAGACCGGTTAAAAAAATCAACTATTTTTTTTCAAAATCCCCATTGAAAAACTCCCGGGGGGCAGAGGCGCGGGAGATGCTCGTTACAAGCAGTGCTCTCAATATCAATATTTAGAGGTCGCGCATCGCGGATTTCTATTTTCCATTTGAATAGCAAAATAATTTTTTTTTTTATTCAGAATTTTGTAGCTCACAAACCAATAAACAAATCCAAATGACTCATTCCATGTATGGAAAGCCGCGCGCCACGCCATTGGCCGAGCCCCGTCGACGCGGTGGTAGCAAGGCTTGCGGCGCGGCAACCTGACGCAGCGCCGGACAAATAATTGTAAAAAAAATATTTAGAAAAATCGCTCCATCAATTTAAAAAATTCTCCATCTTCAGAATTGAATAAGGAATGCGATCATATTTTTGTTAGAATTTAAAAAATGGCCCAAGTTAGCGAAAAAAATCGATAAACATTTTGATTGCTCATCAAAATAACAAAATTATATTTTTCGGAAAGTTTAAAATTTATATCGGAAAGTGTCTTTCATGACCTTCAAAACGCGTTTTTGAACATCTCTCTACGGTGAAGGGGGCCTGAGATATCAATTGTCAAAGCCGCGCGCGCGCTACTTTCACAGTAGAGTGCGATAATTCATAACTAGCGTAAAATAGTAGATTTCGATACGAGAGCGAAATGAGAGGCGTTTATAGGTTTGTCCGATGTTTTCAGCACGAAACGTAGTCGAGGCGGCAGCCGAGACGAAGTGAGTGCTGAAGACATCGGACAACCCTAAACGCCTCATTTCGCGGGAGTATCGAACGCTATTTTTCATAACAAATGCATGAAAAAGTTGCTTATGGGGCTCTGTTGTCAATGTAAACAACCATACCAAAAACATTGAGTCGATTCACGGAGATAGCGCGTCGACTGGGATGAATGATTATAAAATGCTCTTGTTCGCACGCCGTGCGTAACAAAAATCATATTGTGCACGCTCGATGTGCGCAAAACGCAGTGCGCACGTTTGGCATGCAATTAGTTTCATGTTGGCATCGCCTACTCAAACGTCAGAAAGTGCCACAATATAACCGCTTCAGAGCCCCAAACAAGCGACTTTTTCATGCATGCGTTATAAAAAAAAATTTTTTGACCATCGAAAAAATACGGGTCTGCTTTTTTGACGTAGATTTCACGTAAAAAAAGTTCAACTCGATTCAAAAAATACGAGGTCAAGAAACACCCAAAATTGGCCGATTTGAGGTGGAATTGCCCCTATACAAATATGTATGAGTCATTGGGATTTGTTTATTGGTTTGTAGGCTACAAAATTCCCCCGAAAAATCCTATGCTGTTTGAATGAAAAATAGAAATCCGCGATGCGCGACTTCTACATATTAATATTAGGAACTCCGCTTGTAACAAGCATCTTTCCCCTCCGCCGCCACTGAAAGTATTTCAATGGGGATTTAGAAAAAAAAAGGTGATTTTTTTTGAACTGGTATACTTATATTTTTTATTAACTGTATACAATACTATACTTATGTGTTTATCTGTAGATTGTTAGTTCAGCCGTGAATCGATGTTGATTGATTATTACGGGCAAACGGTCGCGGTTGCGATGCCATATCAAGGGATCCCGTTCTTAGAGGATAAATGTCTCTAGAAAATTAGCGCTATTGGAATTTTTGAAGATGGATAGTTCGAAAGTTTTGGCGGTTCAAAGTCAAAACGTGGTGTTGAAAAATTATATTTTTTGTCTAGCCGCCAAAATTTCAATTTTCAATTAATATTTTTTTATAGACTCTTTATTCGACGTCTAAGTACTTGGTGTGGACATCTGTAGATATATTGTTCGGAAGAATTTTTGGAATCGATTGATACCTTTTTCAACGCCATGGGAATAATTTCGGTGTTATATTCTGGATTGACTGGACTAATATACCTATATTATATTGGGTACTAGCTTTCGCGCTGAAATCACATCCGCGTCTTCAACGATACATAATTCCATGGAGAAAAATTATACACCCTCCGGTCGCAGACCACTACGAAGCTTGAAGAATTTCGCATCGTATGATCTGTACTGAAAATATTCCGGCTTATCAAGTGCTATGAGATATCGTGTGCTAAACTGCCTTCATTATTTTCGATTCGTGGTACGTTTGTAGAAAACCTTGGAAAATATTTGGAAAAATTCACATGTTAGCTTCAAGGTACAAGCGTTGAATTACGATCAAAAAATCGTAAAGACGTCCAATGGTTCTCGAGTAATCAGTCGACGAGTGCAGTCGTGCGTTATTGGAGCATATAAGCCCTATGATCGACCGTTCGTCGGGGGATCTTATATACAATATCAACTCTTCGAGGTAGGTAACAAATATAGAAAATCAAATTATTTATTGTAGGTTATATTATAGGTAATTGTACAATTTTGAAAAGTTTGCGATTCAGCCGCGAGCGCCCATTGCGCCGCCTTCGCCGCTTTAACCGCGGCCCGCTTTCTTATGCGGCAATTTCGGCGTGAGCGTGCGAATGCCCCCTTTCCCGGGTTTCCCCGTGATATCGGATCTCGCTCTGGCAATGGATAAAATTTCAAAAATTACATGTGACAGGTTATAGCGTTTTAGTTCGCGCCTAATGATTTCACAGGGCCGATCTTTGTCAATTCTTTGTCAAAAATGAGATCGAAATTTCGGGTGCTTTACGAGGCAAGAATTTCTCGTGATAACTAATTGAAAAATGTCTAATCAGGCGCGTCCGTTATGCGGACACCTTTGGTCATGACCGCGGTTGGGTGCGTGTTTCACAGCGTTTGCTGAGCTTGCTGTCTTGTTGCGCCTGCGTCGTCAAGCGCATAGGTGACCACGCGAATCCGTCGACGCGATAAGTCCGCTGCACTAGTATAAGGGCAAATGCCCACATCTCTGTTTTTCAAAACTGACATTATCTTCGACATCCGGTGATTCTATGCGGGGTATTTCACAGAAGTGACTCTATAGCTGTACGACTCACTCGATTGGCTATCATCGATTAATTATCATGAGAGATCTATGACCCGTGAAAAAACATGATGACGGAAATTGGAATCTCATTTATGACGAAGAATAGTCCTGTTTATATAGGTGATATAGGCTCGAACTTTGTCATATCCTGCATACATGATATGATTGCAAGTATGCAGTGATTCAGATATTCTCGACTGGATCGACGATTGATGTTCGGTGTTTCAGATACTGTCTTCTTATTACTATATCGATGCACCAATGGCAGAGGGACGTGAGCGTTTTTATTGCAAAAAAAAATTGAGTACGTACTACGAGACGGGCGCAAGCGCTGTACCTGGGGAAAAGAGATGCCACGACCGCGCATATGAAACGGTTCTTACGCGTGTATGACAGCAGCGACTCTATCAAACTGAGGAATTGCTTAAATCTCACTGCCAAACGGGCATGAGCAACTATCTTTTTTCAGGTAGCGATACGCCCCTCCCACAGTAAGATTTGACCAATTTCTCAGTTTGATCGAGTCGATACTGTCATACAGACGGAAGCGCGGTTGCACTCATACCCTATTAGATTCTGTGTCCTTTAACCTTTCGTTGGTCGCGCACCTCTTCCAGAACGTCTATGGTCGCTCGGTGAGGGAATCGCCGCAATGTTAATTTTACTGCAACGTTGCCACGTCAACTTTATGCGCCAATATCGGTCTAGGCAGCCGGGAGAATTTTTCTACATATGTGGCAACGTTGCGCTTCGAATTTTACCTACGTTTGTGGTCGCACAGTGAGGGAATCGCCGCGATTTCACGGTTTTCTTACAATAAAAAATTATTATAAAAGAAATGAATACAGTTACGACTATAAAAATATTTTAGATTGACTTATGACATATCAATTCATGAATAGCTGAAATATTTTACATAAATTATCGGTATTTTTGATATATTTGCATTAAAAAAAAAAGGCGGGGATTCCGTCATAGAGCGACCAACGAAAGGTTAAACCAGGTATAACGCCGTTCTGGCAATATCCGACTTTTTTTTTTAGCGCTTACGCCTCTTCTGCATTAGTCCTTCGATATGATACCACAGAATTGTCCGTCAAAACGCACATCGCCATTGTAACGAACAATTAGTGAAATACTCACTTTTTACATTGCCGGGCGTCTCTACCCCTTCAACCGTGTTTATTGCGTCCTCACCTTCAGCGGCATTCGATGAGGATAGGGTAGCGTCTGTACAATGATTATAAACGGTAGGTACCAAATATAATTATCATACCGCGTGCTTGCATATGAGTCACTTCACGTCAAGCGGGACGGATTTGGCCAAAAATATTCCTCGATGTTTCGGATTCTTTTGTACTTTCTTTCACAGATTTTTTGACTAAAATAAATGCATGGAATATTTTTTTCAACTCAAAGGGCTTAGAAGCTACAAGGGGTTGAATTTTCGAAAAATACACCAAAAATCGGAATCGCGCTCTTCTTTAAACGTTAATATCTCCGGTTTCCTTTGTTGTAGGTACAGACATCGGCAAAAATACTCATTTTGAAGCTCTCGAATCGCACTTTCACGGTAATAATTTTATATTCATCAGATAAGAAATCTTCCATTTGTTATGAACAATTACGTCTTTCAAACGTGATTTTAAAGATGATAACCCCCTTCGAAAATTCTAAAAAAAAGAATACGAGCGTGTTCCTTGATTTATCTCTACCAAATCTGTAAGTTTCAAAATGGAACTCCCATGAAAACTCTATTCAAAAAGCGATTATCCGTGCAGTACGTCGTGCGCGGCTGTCTACGCGGGCGCGCCGAGACCGTGGCTTGTTCGCACCACCGGCGAGGACTTTTTTGCCCTTGGCACACAATATACTATTTTGCCGAAGTTTGTACGACAAAGGGAACCGAAAATATTAACGTTTAAAGAAGAGCGCAATTCCGATTTTCGGTGTTTTTTTTTTCCTAAATTCAACCCCTTGTAGCTTCTAAGCCCTTCGAGTGGAAAAAACAAAATGATTCATGTATTTATTTTATTCAGAGAATCTGTAAAAAAAAAAGACGGCAATTTTCGAGGACATGCGGTCAAAAAGGTGTTCCGCTCGACGTGAAATAACTCATTTACCAGTGCTTATAATATAGACTCTATATCGCTCATACTCACGACAATGAATTAATGCGTTATACACGGAAAAAAATATACAGCACTGGTTACTGTTCGGCACAGTAATCGGCGAAAAGTATAACGTAAAATACTGTCAAACATGACTGATTTCTATTCAAACAGGAGTGAGTAACCTGTGCTATGCTACACAGTATTCACTCCTGTTTTAATATGAATCAGTCACGTCTGTCGCCGATTACTGTGCAGAACAGTAACCAGTGCTGTATATTTTTTTCCGTGTACTGAGAATGTCCAATTCGAATCTTACCAATTTTTTCCGAACTATCCATTGTCATGAACATAGGCGTCGGTTCAAGAATCGGACTCCGAGCAGCGAAAACCAGGCAAACCGGTCTTGAAATTTTCTCCAAGCAAGAGCTGAGCCATGCGTTCCGTTGTAGGAAGCGTCGAGCTCATGCGCAGCACACGAATCTGTGTTAGCAGCGTCACTCGAGACTCAGCCGTTGACGGGTACGGAGCATTACAGGAAATGGGCAAGAATACCAAACGTAAGAGGAGCTTATACGAATTAAAGTAGTCAGCTTAGAATTAGTAAGGGAATATAAATGCAGTGTTGTGAAAATTGTAATTACAATTTTTTTAATACTCAGCACTTTCGTAATGGGTAATTGAACTTTTATTTAATTACACATTACTTTACTAATGTGTTATTAAATCGAGTTTAATCACATTACTTTGGTAATGTGTAATTAAACTCAACCTAATTTCGATTACACACTACCAAAGTAATGAGTAATTAGATGAGGAATGCCATTAGAAATGTAATCAGTGACTCGCAACACTGTATATATAGGGGAGAGCGGGGCAAAAAGGGCAGCGGGGCAAAAAGGGCAGCTCGGCGAAAAAACAAAAGATTCTTGAAAAATTTTCGATTTTTTTTTTTTTTCAATGAAAATTGTTTCCCAAAGAAATTTTCCATTTTCCAATAATTTTGAAACAATTTTTATTGGAATAAAAAAAAAAAAATCGAAAATTTTTCAAGAATTTTTCGTTTTTTCGCCGAGCTGCCCTTTTTGCCCCGCTCTCCCCTATATAGAAGCATGTGAAATGAATATCTCATCATATCAGCATGATATAGATTCACATGTATATATCCATGTGTAATAATTTCCTGAAAAATATTTTTTCAGAAAAACCCCGGGACAAGCCCGCTGGGCCCGATCAGAGTCAGCGCAGCGCGGCCGGACGGTCTGAACCCCTTGGTAAGTTGATTGTCGATGAATTAGTATTACATTCAATTAGTATGACTAGAGAAGCGGTGGCTGAAAACAAACATATTTTCACATTGGATATGTTCCACAAGATCTTCGGTTTTGCCAGGTTAGGCTGCAGAATACTGCTGATACAACAAAGTATCATTCATGCGCTAGCAACAGTTGACTGTACTGGCAAAGGTCTTGTGAAGTCCCAAAAAGATATTATTCTTTGAAGTGACAGAAATACCAATATCGTTACTATCACGCATGTAATTGCCGTTAAATTACCATGACGATATTACACTTCATTTTCGATCACTAGGATGTCGATGCTGAGGAGAATCTCCGGAGAAGTGCGCTATAGAGTATAGAATGACTATGACTAAACATATCGCATCGGAGAAAATATTTCGTTTCCACTTTATAAAGCATATTTTGTCGCGTTTATAATCATTCGCAACAACTTTCGTACGAGTGTACGTAGGTCTTATGTGAATCTGTGTATTTATAAGTATATGTGTGGGAACACGGGGCAAAACGGACACCAAATCAAAAAAAAAAAAAAAAAAATCGGAAATGATTTTTTATGATACGGCAACGTATTTTGGATCAATAATGACATAAAAAATGAAGAAAAATGAACAAAAAATGAGAGAAAAATAAAAAATTACATGAATGAAAGTGACAAAAGATTAATTTTTTTTGTGTGTCATTATTGATCCAAAATACGTCGCCGTATCATGAAATATCATTCCCGATGGAATTATTATTTTTTTGATTCGGTGCGCGTTTTGCCGCGTGTTTTCCTATATGTGTGCGCTCCTCACGTGTGCATCACCGCTTGAAATCATTGCAATGTATAATTGAGGGGCTGGAAATAGAAAGGGCGCGTAACTGAAATCCGGCGGATAAGTTTTGTTCGTAGAGCCTCGAAATCAAGAAATTCTAATCTTGATTTGACCTTGTGGGATCGATAGAGTAGGTCATCCTGCACATTTTTTGTGTTGGAACTATATGAAAATTCTTTTTTTGTTTTCGAGATATGAGAGGAAATAGCCAATTTTTATGACTAGCAATCGGAATACTTTTTTCAGTTCAACTCGTTGCCATTTTTTTTCTATTCATGATTTCGGTTTGAAATTTTTACGGAGCCTTCCTTGAAGCCTTCTGTGAGCCACAGAACAAGAAACAAGTCTTAATATTGAATAGAAAAAAAATGGCGAATTTACAATAAAAAAAACTCAGAAAACCAGAGTCATCAACTTCCGAGACAAAAGTTATCGTACGAATTTCCGAATTCCACGAATCTAATCGTTGATTATTAAAGTTAAATAACAAAATAAGTTTTTAGAAAAGATTTTAGATGTCAAAATACCATAGATTCCGAATGACAGCTACTTTTGTAAGTGACAGGTTCGCGCGGCGGCAGACCGTACGTCCGATGGGTATACGTCCAAGTGCAACCGTAAGCGAGTCACGCACGGTTTGCCGCCGCGCGAACCTGTCGTTTACAAAAGTAGCTGTCATTCGGAATCTATGGTATTTTGACATCTAAAATCTTTTTTAAAAACTTATTTTGTTATTTAACTTTAATAATCAACGGTTAGATTCGTGGAATTCGGAAATTCGTACGATAACTTTTGTCTCAGAAGTTGATGACTCTGGTTTTCAGAATTTTTTTGCTAGTAAATTCGCCATTTTTTTTCTATTCAATATTAAGACTTGTTTCTTATGCTGTGTCCCACAAAAGGCTTCAAGGAAGGCTCCGTAAAAATTTCAAACCGAAGTCATGAATAAAAAAAAATGGCAACGGGTTGAACTGAAAAAAGTATTCCGATTGCTAGTCATAAAAATTGGCTATTTCCTCTCATATCTCGAAAACAAAAAAAGAATTTTCATATAGTTCCAACACAAAAAATGTGCAGAATGACCTACTCTATCGATCCCACAAGGTCAAATCGAGATTAGAATTTCTTGATTTCGAGGCTCTACGAACAAAACTTATCCGCCGGATTTCAGTTACGCGCCCTTTCTATTTCCAGCCCCTCAATTTGTTAAAAACGGTTTCTTGATCTTCAACCTACAAATAACTGATAAATATCAATTACAATTTAACATTCCTCAAATGCGCAATATGTGTCTCAGAATTTTTTGACCTACAGCCCTTTGTTTATTTGAATTTCGTTGAATATATTCCCGCAGAATCTCATGAGAGCTGTCCGCCAGAGGGCGCCGCAGACGAAGCGCTGGACGAGGGGCGCGAACATAATTCAAGTGAGTATTCTTGCTGAGCAAGTAGGGGAACGTGGGGCAGAACGGGCAGCGGGGCAGAACGGGCACCAAAACAAAAAAAAAATAATGTGGTCGGAAATGATTTTTTATAAAATATGGCGACGTATTTTGGATCAATAATGAAAAAAAAAAAATTGAAATTTTTTTTTTAGAAAAGTAAAATAAAACGGAAAAAAAATAATTTTTCTTTGATTTTTTTTTTTTTTTCATTATTGATCCAAAATACGTCGCCATATTTCATAAAAAATCATTTCCGACCAGATTATTTTTTTTTGTTTTGGTGCCCGTTCTGCCCCGCTGCCCGTTCTGCCCCACGTTCCCCTATACACTATAATCTCATTCGATAGTTAATGAGAATCGTTCATACGGAATAATAAAGATTGCTAGCTTGATTTCACTGATACACGAATTATTCACTGTTTATGCAGTCAAACGTAGATTAAATTACCCGAATACGATGTAATTGCCTCATTATGAATGCATCATTATGGAATATCAATTAATAACGTATGTCTATATAATTCATTGTACCTGAATTATGAACGGAAAATCATACGGCATACCAGAAAAAAAAAAACATGTTTCATAATATCATTTTCCATCCGTTCTAGACACCGAAGAAGACTCGGAAGATATTGACGTGCAGCGAAGGGGCACGGATGATCGTGGCGGCCGAGGTGGCCGGGGTGGCCGAGGCGACCGAGGTGGCCGAGGCGGCCGAGGCGGTCGAGGTGGCCGAGGTGGCCGAGGTGACCGGTGCAGCCGCGGCAGAGGCTGGTGGGGTCGGCCATACAGGCCTTACCCACGCCCCGGGCCGAGTTATATTAAAAATAAAATAACCTATAATTACAATACCTATGTGAGAAAATAGTAATAAAAATAATGATAATAATGATAATGATAATTCAATAAACGAAATATTAAATTACAATTAATATATTAAATAAAAATGGGTCCACCTTGAGGAATTTATTTATTCATGAACAGGAAAAGCAGTTTCGTGATGCAAAATCGTTATTGTATCGTTTTGGATCCATTGTCCATAATTTGTCAGAAGTTGAGTCTTTTACTTCGTATGGAATCGAGAAAAACGATTCTTCATCGATTATCGTACATGTGAAAGACTAGCTATACTCAGCGGAAATATTAACGGATCTCTTAGATTTTTCTCGAAATAGGTTGGATAACGAATCGCGATAACTCAATGAAAAAAAAAAAACCAAATTGAAGGGGGTGGCCTTTTGAAGATCAAATCGTCATCTCCAAAATCCTTGATGAAAAGATCACTCGCGATTATTTTTCACCCGTCTGTGCAGGTTTGATTAAGGGGAGGGTAGACTCGGATTCTACCGACCGGTTCATTTCTCGATCTTCTCCGGAGCAAGGCTATCAATCGACTTGTCTTTTTGGCAGCCGAAGTTTGACTAGTAATGAGTTCGAACTGGTACGTTCGATCGGATGAAATGCAACTCCCAACCGTGGAAATCGCGAAAATTACGGATGTAACTCCTCGTCCTATTTTTTCTAATTTTTCCTAATTTTTTTACGAACTTCTGGCATGAAAAGAAAACCACTTCGTGAAAAGAAAGTGTCACACTCGATAATTGCAGACGTGAGTAATTTATTTCCACTTCGTTCGGCCATTTTCGCCGTGAAACCGGATGTCACTCCTTGTCCTATTTTTTCTAATTTTTCCTAATTTTTTTACGAACTTCTGGCATGAAAAGAAAACCACTCCGTGAAAAGAAAGTGTCACACTCGATTATTGCAGACGTGAGTAATTTATTTCCGCTTCGTTCGTCCATTTTCGCCGTGAAACTGGATGTAACTCCTTGTCCTATTTATTATAATTTTTCCTAATTTTTTTACGAACTTCTGGCATGAAAAGAAAACCACTTCGTGAAAAGAAAGTGTCACACTCGATTATTGCAGACGTGAGTAATTTATTTCCGCTTCGGTCGTCTATTTTCGCCGTGAAACCGGATGTAACTCCTTGTCCTATTTTTTCTAATTTTTCCCAATTTTTTAACGAACTTCTGGCATGAAAAGAAAACCACTCCGTGAAAAGAAAGTGTCACACTCGATAATTGCAGACGTGAGTAATTTATTTCCGCTTCGTTCGGCCATTCTCGCCGTGAAACTGGATGTAACTCCTTGTCCTATTTTTTCTAATTTTTCCCAATTTTTTTACGAACTTCTGGCATGAAAAGAAAACCACTCCATGAAAAGAAAGTGTCACACTCGATTATTGCAGACGTGAGTAATTTATTTCCGCTTCGGTCGTCTATTTTCGCCGTGAAACCGGATGTAACTCCTTGTCCTATTTTTTCTAATTTTTCCTAATTTTTTAACGAACTTCTGGCATGAAAAGAAAACCACTCCGTGAAAAGAAAGTGTCACACTCGATAATTGCAGACGTGAGTAATTTATTTCCGCTTCGTTCGGCCATTTTCGCCGTGAAACTGGATGTAACTCCTTGTCCTATTTTTTCTAATTTTTTCTAATTTTTTTACGAACTTCTGGCATGGAAAGAAAACCACTCCGTGAGAAGAAAGTGTCACACTCGATAATTGCAGACGTGAGTAATTTATTTCCGCTTCGTTCGTCTATTTTCGCCGTGAAACCGGATGTAACTCCTTGTCCTATTTTTTCTAATTTTTCCTAATTTTTTAACGAACTTCTGGCATGAAAAGAAAACCACTCCGTGAAAAGAAAGTGTCACACTCGATAATTGCAGACGTGAGTAATTTATTTCCGCTTCGTTCGGCCATTTTCGCCGTGAAACTGGATGTAACTCCTTGTCCTATTTTTTCTAATTTTTTCTAATTTTTTAACGAACTTCTGGCATGAAAAGAAAACCACTCCGTGAAAAGAAAGTGTCACACTCGATAATTGCAGACGTGAGTAATTTATTTCCGCTTCGTTCGGCCATTTTCGCCGTGAAACTGGATGTAACTCCTTGTCCTATTTTTTCTAATTTTTCCCAATTTTTTTACGAACTTCTGGCATGAAAAGAAAACCACTCCATGAAAAGAAAGTGTCACACTCGATTATTGCAGACGTGAGTAATTTATTTCCGCTTCGGTCGTCTATTTTCGCCGTGAAACCGGATGTAACTCCTTGTCCTATTTTTTCTAATTTTTCCTAATTTTTTAACGAACTTCTGGCATGAAAAGAAAACCACTCCGTGAAAAGAAAGTGTCACACTCGATAATTGCAGACGTGAGTAATTTATTTCCGCTTCGTTCGGCCATTTTCGCCGTGAAACTGGATGTAACTCCTTGTCCTATTTTTTCTAATTTTTTCTAATTTTTTTACAAACTTCTGGCATGAAAAGAAAACCACTCCGTGAGAAGAAAGTGTCACACTCGATAATTGCAGACGTGAGTAATTTATTTCCGCTTCGTTCGTCTATTTTCGCCGTGAAACCGGATGTAACTCCTTGTCCTATTTTTTCTAATTTTTCCTAATTTTTTAACGAACTTCTGGCATGAAAAGAAAACACTCCGTGAAAAGAAAGTGTCACACTCGATAATTGCAGACGTGAGTAATTTATTTCCGCTTCGTTCGGCCATTTTCGCCGTGAAACTGGATGTAACTCCTTGTCCTATTTTTTCTAATTTTTTCTAATTTTTTTACGAACTTCTGGCATGAAAAGAAAACCACTCCGTGAAACGAAAGTGTCACACTCGATAATTGCAGACGTGAGTAATTTATTTCCGCTTCGTTCGTCTATTTTCGCCGTGAAACCGGATGTAACTCCTTGTCCTATTTTTTATAATTTTTCCTAATTTTTTTACGAACTTCTGGCATAAAAAGTAAACCACTCCGTGAAAAGAAAGTGTCACACTCGATAATTGCAGACGTGAGTAATTTAATTCCGCTTCGTTCGGCCATTTTCGCCGTGAAACCGGATGTAACTCCTTGTCCTATTTTTTATAATTTTTCCTAATTTTTTTACGAACTTCTGGCATGAAAAGAAAACCACTCCGTGAAAAGAAAGTGTCACACTCGATTATTGTGAAGCTGAAAATATATTTTCTGTCTTGAAGTATCGTTATGGAGGATTTCTGTACTCATCGGGTATATTTCCGGATTATTTCCGGTCATCTGACGTGAGGTTCATGAATATTGTTGCTGAAAAAAATTTTTTAAACCAGAAAAAATGAAATTTCGATTTCGTTCGAAGAACGTTCCAAACTTCAACCAGCTATTTTTTTCTAGCATTTTGTCAATCTAAAAGAGCATCTACGTGGAATAAAATTTTAGTGAATGTCATAATTCTGGGTGTTATAATATAATAGACTACCAAAACATAATCAAAAGTTGTGCTCGTTCGCTCGCTGCGCTCGCTCACTCGATTGGCTTATGATTATTGGTTGAAAAAAAAATTCGGATGAAGAAATTGAAGAAGTCAACATTTATCCAAAAATATTCATAACGAAAAAATTATTTAAAGAAAATTTTTAAAGAAAATTTGGAGTCCGTGGTACATTGGCGGGCCAATGTTTGAATAACCATCAGATGACATTGACAGGGTCGCGATCGATATTACATAGTTCTTTTTCTATAAAAGGCCCGCCAAGTGCCACTACCTCCAAATTTTCTTTAAAAATTTTCTTTAAATAATTTTTTCGTTATGAATATTTTTGGATAAATGTTGACTTCTTCAATTTCTTCATCCGAATTTTTTTTTCAACCAATAATCATAAGCCAATCGAGTGAGCGAGCGCAGCGAGCGAACGAGTACAACGTTATTTAGTGTGAAAAAATTTTTCAATTCCAAACTTTTATTGTTCTACAGGTACTTGGCAGTTGTATCTGATTTCAATGCTTTTGTATGTTGTTAATCATCAACCAATCGAGTGAGCGAGCGCAGCGAGCGAACGAGCACAACTTTTGATTATGTTTTGGTAGTCTACACATTAATGGACTTGGCGAAAGGTTTTTGCACCGAAGGTGCTTTTTGGGGTTGATTTCACTACTTTTTGTAAAATTTTGCTTGACCACCTAGTAATTGTGCTCGCTCGCTACGCTCGCTCGGTTGTTTTGTACTATTTCATACCGCCCGAAGTCCCTCGATAAGCAGGAACGTCAACAGCAACGAGCACGCGTGTGCTCATAATTTTCCCCAAGTCTCAAATTTGTAGACTAACGCGTAATGTACTTTCATATCATAGCGTTTACAAATTGTTTCACTACGATAATTTTTTATACCTACAACATCTAACCCTGCGTGCAGCCCTCCTCCTGTCTCATCTGGGCCTGGGACCAGCAATGGCGGAGTTACTTGCACGCAGGGTTATAGTTGCTGCTCATGATTAAATATATAAATATCAGATGTATGTATTGCAATTCGTAGGTAGTTTTTTTCGTAGGTCCTCTACAAAAAGAACATGTACGCGTCCCGTACTCATAACGTCAACTTCCAATTCGGGTCTGAACAGAAGGTATAATAATATTTAGAATTGAGCCTATTCATGCAAGACTAGCGTAGAGCATGAAATGGAAGTTTATGAAGTCAAACACTCGCATTCTGCTCTCTTCGTCTGACTCTTGCCGTTTCTCGTATCAAATCACACTATACCGATACTTTGCAACCCAAGCGTTCTCTCTTATCATCCTCACGTCTTATATGGCAGCCCGCTACAAAATTAAACAATCCATAAGAAAGATTTTTCTTCAATAATTCCATTCATGAATGATTATACGCTGAGTCTACAAATAATAAATAAATATAAATCAGAATCTCTATCATCTGAGAAAGAGGAAGTCGATCGATCATTTCTTTAATATTGAATAAGTATTTTTATTCTCACCATTTGTCGTGATAGCACTAATCTGAATTTGATTAAGCTTCTGAGCGGAGAATCTAAGCTAATTGTAAAACATGGATTAAAAAATTATCTTCACCGAAGGTCAAGGCATTACGTTGACGTGGAGTGTAGAATAAAGCCTATCGTAGTCCAACACACAACGTCGACTTACAGTCTCGTTTGGACTAGAGGATACCGAGATAAAATATAGAACTCGTTGAAATCCTACACATAATGTTGACTCACAGTTTAGGCCCGAGCAGACGAGCCTCTAGAAATGAGCCTAACATCGAGCTTGAAGTAGAATTTGTTGCAATCCAACGTTTGAACTCGGCTTTGTTGGTCTGGCTCCTTGCCGTTCCTTATATGAAATCATGCTATACTGATATTTTTCAACTTTAACATTTTTTCTTGATGTTCTATTCTCAGACTTCCTCAGGCGGTGACTTGCTAGAAAATTGAATCCCCAAAACACCGTTTCCTCCGATAATTGCATTCGTAAATGGAAATAAGCCAAATCTACAATGTATAAGTGAATAAAATATAGAGGTAATAGTCAGTTAATAGTCATCTAACAGTCTTGTGTCATACAAGGTAAGCCTAATCGTAAAATTATCCGTTCACAATTATTATTCTATTTATCACTATGAATTTTACACGTCAGTCGATTCGCATAACCTCAAGAGTTCAAGATCGTAGGATTTAAGATAATTAACCTATCGAAACATTTTTGTTGGTGGCTATCACTTAAATGTACTTGGTGTAAGGTTTTCGCACCTAAGTGGCTTTTGGGAGGTATTCACTAGTTTTTGTACCTTCAAATTTTGCACCAAGCATTGCTTGTACTTTCTTTTATTTCCTTTATTTGGATTTAAAAACATGAAATAATGACAACACGCGTCTGCTAGTATTCCAGACGGCTTCTGTCTGCGATACCAGCGCCATCCACCTCGTGACTCTCGTACTTACGCCACGCTATACAACTTTTGTGTAGTTTCCCGTCTAGTGATTTTCATGGGAATGGTTTGAATTGGCTGAATCTTGGTCTGACGACGACGAAAACGAAAACGAAAAATTTTACGAGGAAACGGGGTATCAGAATTTGAAGTTAATTATATCGCAGCATCCGGACACCGATTTAATCGATCTAGGGCTCAAATGAAAGCTTTTCATATTTCAATTCGCGTATGTTATGAGGTGGAAAACAACGGAGATACTAGTTCGCGGTATAGGTTAGGGTAGTTGCCTCTCGGGTATGTACTCGTTGATAGACTCGTTTAGTCTCGCGCTTGAAAAAATTTTTTTTTCAATCTACTTAGCGCGAGACTACCGAGTCTCTTGATTAACCGTGCACCGAAAACGAGAAAAGGGACTCTGTAGCGCAACTCTATTGTCGATTTCGATCACGTAAGTACCAAAACGCATTCGTTTTACACTAAAATGGAGAAATGGTGTAAGAAATAAACTCAAAAAACTTGAAAACCTTGGAAACCTTGAAAAATGTTATTTCACGTGTATCTCTACTACATACATATATGTAACTTAGAACAAATCATTGTGAAACATTTATCACATCTTATGAACGAAATCACGAAAGTGAACAAAATTATTTGGCTCTACCATCCAGTATAATAATTTAACCAGATTTCGCCGCTCCGTATCGATTCTCAGTCTCTCCTCTCTGGCCCGTCTTCGCTGTAGTGCATAATATGCAGCTCGGTTTGCTGCTGTCGGATTAGGATAAAGAGCCCACAGTCCGTCCCTGGACTGCTTCCCAAGAAACCTGAAATGATCCTGACCAGATAAGATCGTTCCATCTTTATCCTTTTTCCTTCACTTTACTATACACGGAAAGAATTTTTGTATGGTGGCGCTGTTTATCTGACGAGCGCGGCCCTCTCGTGGTTTTGACTAGCAGACCTTCGCCGGTGAGAGCGCTCCCCCCACTTTTGAGATCGTAGCCACACTTTGTGAGATCGTAGCCACACTAAAGTCTTGACGATCGTCACATTAGTGTGGCTACGTTCTCATAAGTGGGAGGAGCGCTCTTACAGGCGAAGGTCTGCTAGTCAAAACGCTTCAGAGGCTCGCGCTTTTCAGATAAACAGCCTCACCATACGAAAATTCTTTCCGTGTATTTAACTAGGCCTTCAGCAAACCAATACCTTGACCTCTTAGCCCTTTCCCATGAAACTAACATTTGTCCTCCACTCTAGGGTGTGCAGTTTTGCTGTAATTTTTGGAATCCTCCTGGGAGCGATTCATGGTTTTGGATTCCCGTTTCCCGTTTTCCTGCCTCCTGACGTCTTCCGATCGTGAACCGGTCTTACCCCCCAGGCGGCATCCAATGTTCCAGACACCCCCACAAGGTTGAATTTTACAGCGACTCTTCAAGACGGAGGATTGAACACTTTTTATACTAAAATTACTCACTTTGATAAGACAAAGCTATTTTCAGATTTTTTCTGATTTATTTGAAGAGATGATAGGTTTTCAACATCCGCAAAAAGAATGGATTAGGCTAAAGAACCCACAGTCCGTCCCTGGACTACTTTCCAAGAAACCTGAAATGATCTTGACCAGATAAGATCGTTCCAATTTTATCCTTTTTCCTTTACTTTACTATATTTAACTAGGCCTTCAGCAAACCAATACCTTGACCTCTTAGCCCTTTCCCATGAAACTAACATTTGTCCTCCACTCTAGGGTGTGCAGTTTTGCTGTAATTTTTGGAATCCTCCTGGGAGCGGTTCATGGTTTTGGATTCCCGTTTCCCGTTTTCCTGCCTCCTGACGTCTTCCGATCGTGAACCGGTCTTACCCCCCAGGCGGCATCCAGTGTTCCAGACACCCCCACAAGGTTGAATTTTACCGCGACTCTTCAAGACGGAGGATTGAACACTTTTTATACTAAAATTACTCACTTTGATAAGACAAAGCTATACTATCCCCTCAAGATTTTCTGTGGTTTCCCTTGAGAGTAGGGACGAATGTCGGATAGTTTTTGGGAAATTTTTAAATTCTTGAGCCACAGCTCCCACTCTCCCAAAAGAATTCACACACACACTCATTTTGCGACTACTGGACCGGTTATTTCTTTTTAAACCTTTTTCTGCATATTCTTTTTTATTTGAAGAGTCGGGTCGACTCTTTCTCTAGGGGGGGAGTAGTGTTAAAAAAGGGTAAAGCCCGATATATTTAGCGCATACGGTCTAGTAGTCTCAAACATGCGAATTGTACACTAACAAATGATAACGGTTGCTAGACGAACTTCTGTTTTGTAAATAGTCTTGTTCGAGACCTAAAACTCAACAGTTGTATTTTCTCAAATATTACTAATTTTCTTCAAACCATTCTATTTGCACCTTGAGTCACTTTATTTCCCTCGGGAATCTACTGCCTTCTTTACGTTATAACGTACTTTATTACACATTAATGGACTTGGCGAAAGGTTTTTGCACCAAAGGTGCTGTTTGGGGTTGATTTGTCTACTTTTTGTAAAATTTTGCTTGACCACCTAATAATTGTGCTCGCTCGCTACGCTCGCTCGGTTGTTTTGTACTATTTCATACCGCCCGAAGTCCCTCGATAAGCAGGAACATCGAACAACATCTAACCCTGCGTACAGCCCTCCTCCTTTCTCATCCGGGCTTGGGACCGGCAATGGCGGAGTTACTTGCACGCAGGGTTATATGTTACTCATCGTAACAGTATTTCAATTCGAATATTATTATATATGGACTTTAATAAACAATTAGGTTCTGTCCAACATTTTTGGAATGTTACTTTTTAAGGGTCAATCATCATGTATCTTCATTGCATAGCTATCGTCAGACCCAAATATACCACAACCTTAAGTGTATTAAAAACTTAAACCCGCTTATGCTTAATAAAATGTCCATATGTATATGACAATTGTTCCGTCATATTTTTTGGCGCAGTTAGCTCCTCTGCAAAAAGAACATGTATGCATCCTTTGCATTTTTGATCCATTTCTGCTTCCTAATTTCGTTATCATCGACATGTTGTCAAGCAGACGTTCCATCTCGAAGCATGCAAGTATAATGTCCTGTTTCAATATTCTGACCATGATGGAATACAGCGCTATTGACTTTATATTTTTTCGCGCAAAAGACGGGTTGATCCGTAGGAACTGCTTTGATACCGTAATCCGTTATCTTCGTAATATTGCCATTCTGTACGGAAGTCAATGTGAGCTGTAAAATTAGACAGCTGCTCGCCGATGATACATCGGTTTTGATGAGTATATTTTTTGACGCACAATTTTGACAGGACGAATCTGCGACGTTCTTCCAGCGCGAAAAATTGTGATTGATAATCTCTGTTAGACTGTGAGTCTTGTTCTTGCTTGGGGCTGAAGCAAGTAACAGAATGTAACCAGCTTCGATTGTCTTGCTCGTGAAACCACAATCCTTGCAACGCCTTGTAGAGGTTAGCTCGTGTTTTACGATATTTCTCAAGTCGTCGTAGTTTCAGATTAGACTGGTTAAAAATTCCGGCGCATCCTGCTGAACGTTCGAAGTGAACTCTTCACCGGCAAGTCTCCTGGCATGAAAAACATCACCTGGTGATTGTAAATTGACATAATTTTCGATCAAGATTTTCATGACGTCGTCATTTTGTTGATTCAGCCAACAGTTTCTAATAGGTTTACTGTGAAATAGACACTGTATCGTAGCGTTAGCATAACAAGAAACACCATCTGTATTCCGAAAACCTTTAACTCGCCACGTTTCGCTGGATGGCTTTTCCTCGATTGGTTCCTGACATGTAGATAAATTTATTGGTAAAGACCATTTGCGATCTTGAACTTTTCTCGCCCGTTTTTTTGAAACGGTCATCGCCATAAGGTCCGGTCGATATTGCTTTCTCAACCTATTATACTCCAAAATAGCGGAATCATCTGCTAATACTGCATGCGGATCGTAATTAATCAAGTGGACTCCTTCTAAGGAAGTTACCCGCGAGAGGGCAACGTACACTTGTCCACAAGAAAATACAGAATTACCCGCATCGATCACGGCATTCTTCAAACTGAGACCTTGGCTTTTATGGATTGTAATTCCATAACTGAGGCAAATTGGAAACTGTCTTCGAATAACGAAAGCCCCTTCCATTGCCTCAAATTTTACATCTACACGCTCTATAACGCAGGGCCGGATTACCCATGTAGGCAGAAAGGCACTGCCTCAGGGCCCCCACCACCAAGGGGCCTCCACCAAAATTTGTAACTCACTTTTTTTTTCAAGACCAACAGATTTCTTTCCATCTTAAGTGATACAATAGGGGGTAGCGGGTTGAGGTCTCAGAGCATTATTTGTAATTCAGTTATCGTGATAAGAAATCATAGAAAATATATCCACCTTCCATAATTTTGAATTTTAATATTTCCGCTACTTTGAATGCATATTCCCATGCAACTATTTATTTCAAAACGTGCATGAAATAGGCCCTTTTTTCGCATGTGAAGTGGATGGAAAATTGCTCATTTCTAAGGTGGACTCCATCTCCTCCCTAGGGAGGGAATGAGTCTATTTCCTTCCTAGGAAGGGAATGAGTCTATTTACTCCTAAAGAATATTTGAAGAAGGCAAACGTTTGAAAAATTCAGATTTTCTAGCATTTTGTTAAACAAATGCTTGTAAAGGCCCTTTCTCGAGCATTTTTTCTGTGCATTTACGTACAAAAAGTCAATTAAAAATAGATTTTAAATATAAAAACATGCAATAATTATTAAATATAATTATTTATTAAAATGTGATATGTTATATAAAAAAATATGTTGATAACATTCGGAAATGTGGAATGCAAAAAAAAAAATTCATTTTTATTCGTATGTATTGTAACGTATCCAATCGGCCAGACCCTAGGCCTGCCACGATTGGACGTCCAAAAACACCGAAGAACTGGACAAACTCAGAAGCGCCGCTTGTGACGTCAGAAGCGACGACTATCAAGTATAAAAGGGGCTGCTGAGTTAGATCAGCAGCGTATTCCAGGTAGAGCACCGGTGCGACTCATAACTCTTTGGGCACGATCGAGCCAAAGCGGCCGTCGTAGCAACCAATAACATATTCTATACTCACTAAAATAGGAGATAGTAATTTCAACCAAATTTCATTGTATAACAATTTAAAACCTATTCTAGCTAAAATCGCAGATAGAACACTCAATATAATAAAGTAGAAGCATTGGCTAAAGCAGTACTGCTGTCTGAATCATATCAATATTCAGTTACCTCACGAGTAGAGGAATAGAAATAGACAAGTTCATTGTATTATTATTTATAAATTTTGTTAGGCATTTGAATATAATTTTCTCACGAAGTTACGGAGTATTGCCTGACATTTCTGTATCTCTATCCTGTAGATTAGCTACCACACGAAGGCCAAATTAGAGATCAGAAGAACATCAACAGATGCGTACGGCTGCGGTCTAAGCGACCTGTATCCGAGGGCCAGTTGTTGTGATTCTGAATCTGACACGCAGGCTCGGATCTAGGATCCTGGTTCTGCAAGATAGAGTTAAATTCGCAATAGTAGGGACCGCTGGCTCGGAATACCACCTGGTTCAGTGGAGGTCGGCAAAACCTTGGGTTTTGTGATATAAAAAGCTTTGGCGGTTGAAAGACCTGAGAAGTATTGTTTAGCGTAGGAATTCAAAGAATTAATAAAAATCTGTGTTAGGTGGCTTTTTGTGTGGCATTACCTATCTTTTCCCCACCCACAGTACCGAGGAGTCCATAATTATTCATTATTTAGTTAACGATAAAAACCTTCATCTTTTTCGAACCCGACGGACGGCTTGTCTTAAATATCTAACGATTCAGACAATCCGCAACGTTATAGTATACGTAGAAGAAATGAGAAAAATTGAGTTTCATATTTGTTTATAAATATGCATTTTTTGATGCAAAATTTTCTATGAAGAACAAATTTTTTTTTGTAGTCAGGGTGCTTCGCCCCCCGAACCCCCGAACCCCCTACCAGGGCTTCGCCCTTCGACCCCCCCCCCCCCCTGCAACCGTTAGTTTGCACGTTGGTTTCAAATCTCGTTTTTGACGGTACATAAATTACTATTCTCCATTAATTATCGGATACTATCCTTTTTTTAATCGATGTAATTTTGTGTGTAAATGCACAAGAAACATGCTCGAAAGAAAGGGCTATACATGCACTTGTTGCAAAAAAAACGGTGTGCAACACGGGAGGGAGGGTCAGTTCTAGATAAGGTGATGACGTTGCACTCGCTGGAAATTACCAATTTCCCCCCCTTGTTGTACAATGTACTATTCTTTTACCTTATATTTTTGTTAGAAATTTTTTTTTCGAAAAAAAAGATTAGAAATTGAACTTTTAGAAAAAAAGCCTTCCATGAAAGTATTGTATTTTTTTTGCTGTAGATTATGAATCTGCACTGAAAAATAGAGGTTTCTATTCGAAAAACTGAAGTTTTCTTATAAAAATTCCATAGAACCCTATAAAACTTTAAAACTCATATTATTATCAAATTTGCGCCTCAAAACCCAACAAATTCCATCTAAGACATTTTTCTCTACAACCATTAGTTGATAATATTGAAAACTATTCATTTCAAATTTTGAAATATTGCATTACTTTATTTTCACCCCAGTCCCGAAATATTTTAGTGAACTTCTGGTAAAATATGCTTCAGTTCAAATTTATGATGACGGTCAATGCACCATAGCATTTTGATTGAATTTTAGAATATCGGGGCGCCCGAGTGGGCCCCCACCAAAATTTTGCCTAGGGGCCCCGACAATACTAAATCCGGCCCTGCTATAACGTGTTCGACACCTGTCGCTAAGACAACTCGTATTGCTTCAACATCCTTCGTATCAATAGCTCGTGATACCGACGTGATTTTACCAATCGTACCATTCACAAGACCTAAAGTAACATCAATATTTCGTCTGATCATTACTTTTGCACCAATTTTTATGGTAATTAATTTGGCAAGGCCGGCAGTTCGAGAACAATCCTCATCTGCCATATCCAAAATTTTATGCACTTTCTTTTTGACATATGGGGGGCAGTCGACTGTATCGTGGGCTATCAGTTCTATTTCTTCGCTTCGTATCTCGGCCAACATAGCTTCATTGAGAACATCACACATCCGACACGTGGGAAGCAGACAAACTGCGTCGTTCGGTAAATTATTTATGTATTCACATAGTTCACGTACCCTTTCACTGAAGGTTGAAGTTGTGAAGTTTGTGAAACGGATTGTCCTCGATGCTAGGATCTCTGTGTCCGAATCGATAACAATTCCTAGGCGTATTCTTGATAGTATCTCGCGATAGGACTCATCGTTTTTTTGCCGCATGTTAATCGTTAATTCATCGTTACTGAATAACTTACTCCACAAATTAACACTTCCCATCGCGCCCAGAAGTTTATTCAAAACTGTACTTGATAGCTGAGTGAACGCAGGTTCTTCTCGAACGGGTGGGAGTTGCAACAAGTCGCCGAACAGGAGAATATGTTTTTTACCGAACCAACCGTCATCGCAATCGGTGGTATCAAATATTTCACTCAGTCGGAGATGTATGTACATGAGTGTTACATTAGAAATCATTGAGACCTCGTCAATGATAATGAGCGCAACATTTCTAAGCTGTTCTCGGATGACTTTCAGAGCTGCATCAGAGAGTTGCTTGTATTTAGGAGTGCCCCCGTGCTCAACAGGCAGTTGAAACAACCTATGAATAGTCAAACCGTTGACATTGAATGCTGCTATTCCAGTCGGTGCTGTTACTGCGATATCTTTACCAGCATGTTGCTTGATCCACCATACGAGCGCTTCGATAAGATGACTCTTACCAGTTCCACCCTCTCCACTGACGTAATGTCGTAGAATTCTATCGTTCGAACTCACGGCAGCCGTGGTTGTATCAAATACCCGTTTTTGATCAGGATTCAAATCTACAATTATTTGCGAACTGTTCACCGTTTCGACCTTTTGGACGCGTGCTTGAAATTCTTTCATCGTACCTTCTGCTTCGATTGGCCCACAACCTAATGGTACCGCATCCGAAGTGTCGCTTTGTTGGGATTGAGCTCCTTCTGTCATACGTTTTTCGATTACCTCCTTGATATGCTCAAAACCTTTCTGTATTTCCGCAATGCGTTCGTGATACTGTAACGCATCTTCGAGCTCTGTTTGGACTGATTGGAATGCTTCTGCGTACGTATCGCATCCATTCCGCAGCTCATTTGTATCTCTCCACGGTTTGAAGAGTAACAGTAGCGCAAAGTAATATCGTTCCGGCTGATTATTCACATTATTTTTATAATGATTAATTAAACAACCACGTTTCCTTCTTTTCAGGTCCAATGATTTTCCGATCTTGTGATATTCAATATCTTTTGCTTTCGGTTCAACTTTGGTAACTTCGTACCATTTCACGAAGTCGTATAGGTTAGTTGATTCCAATTCCTCTGGTCGAGCTGGATAATGCGTATCAACTACTGAATCACAGAAAATATCAGTAGAATCCGCATCGAGGGCTTCAATTTCTTGACGAGTTTTGACTTTTCTGTTTCTTATTATATTCACATCTATCCATTTAATAGTTGTTTGTGGATCCGTGCCGTGCAACGGAATTCCTAATAGCGTATCAGCAGCCTCGAGCGCTCCGCATTCTCTATGACTTAACATACGTTGAGCAAAACTCCACAGACGACTGCAGAGCGATTTTGTCGAATTGATCAGTGTTGCCATGTCTTCGTCCATGTTGCTTTTTTCAGATTTTGACAGGTATTTAGTGATATACCACATGAGTATAGCGCTGAGCTCGCCAATGAACTGTATGTCCATATTGCCTTCCCAAGCATAAAGAATTGATGGGTTGTAGTCATTGATATCTACCTCATTCTGATTTCGAGGGAGATCATACAGCCTACTTCTAGACTTGAGCTTCCGCCTGCCAGCTATTGAAACAGCCACGTCCCTGATAACAATGTTATTCGTTACGGGACGAGGAAACCCGAATCGACAGGCTCTGGACAAACCACCGTCTTTTTTTCGCTGACTTCGCAAGCAATAGGCATTGTGCTTGTGCCGTTGATGCGTATTCACGCGACGGTACAAGTCAGGTGAAGCATGTTTCGGTGGCATTCTGCAAGTTACATATTTCAGAATAAAACTCGCTATTTCTTCGTTCGAAGATTTCCCAATAACCGGAGCATCTTTGATCCAGATTAATAGGTGAAAATGCTGCATTCCCCTGCCTTGATATTCGCGCCTCCAAAAATAATGGGTCACCTCTCCGATAGGATTATCGGGAGAGAATGTTATGAAATCGAGCATAGCGCGAAACTTGTTTTCAATGAATCGAGATGCAGACACTGGATCCGCCGCGACCAATTGACTCGGAGACATCTTAGCGGCAACAGGGCCACCGACTTCGCGAAGGTATTCCGTCATATCTGACCATAACCATTCGCTCGGACTTAGGGTGAGAAACCATGTTGCCGGACCGTAATGATGTGTCATACAAGATACATCATTTCTCGGCCGACTCCAATATTGCGCCGTGTTGCGCAGCCTCGAAAATATTGCATTCAAATTCCCTTCCAATTCTTCCCTGGAAAGTTTTTCTATATAACTCGCGGCGGTAAATCGTTCGCTTGGATTGGTGATATTGAGTTTGTAATAAATCCCACTATTCAATTGCCGAATATTCGCGTCATTCAATAGATAGAACAAGTATTGCTGATCCAGCCGGTACTGCGAATGCTTTGACATGAGTCTCGATTTAATAAATTCGGCTTGCGTCAGACGCGTTGATCTATCCTCGTGCTGTCCATTGCAACCATACGGATACAAATGCGGAAAACATAGCAAATCCAGACTTTTATGACGATTGTCTAATGGCACGTCTTGGATTTTCAACATTTGATAAAGATCTGTGATAGTTTCGTTAGGCCTCTTTTCATACATCGGATGTATAGTGAATTGTTCGTAAATTTCATCCGATTGAGACACTTGAGTCAACAAGGCGCCCTTGTTTGCGTCCACTCTATTATCCTGGCATTCACGCTTTTCATCGTCATTATTTCCGATTTCACTTGCGGAATCTATTCTATCAAGACTTTCGCGTTTCTTTGAATTTCCATTCTCATCGTTGTCTTCATCTACTAATTGAAACTCTGTCATGTGCCAGATGGGCTTATGACAAGGTTAATTTTGCGTCAGAAGAAAAGAGTCTTATACGCGTAATTTATTGGGACAAAGTAATAGGTACTTACTATCTCGCTAAGTTTTTGTTTAGTCCTGTAGAGAATGTGAATTCATGACTATCGTATACTTATGCGCGTATGAGTGGATGCGCGCAGCGAGTGGCGCAAGGTGCGCGAAACAAGCACCGGAAATCGGGTATGAGAGAAGAGAGGTGACAAAGATTAGAGAGCATGGCACGAGACTGATCTCGTCTAGTTATATCGATATTATATGAAATTATATGAAAATAAACTATTATATTAATACGTGAAATATGATGAAGTAGCAAAGTGTTTTATTTCCTATCACCAACCTCTAAATATCTTAACAAGTCCAAATCGATAATCTCCACAATTTTGGGCGTAGAGGGTGTAGGGGAATAATATTGTGAAGCCGGGTGATGTTCAGGAACGCTGTACCTTCTGGTCGAATGGGTAGTTTCAATCGTTTCCACTATACAGACCCCGTTCTGGTAATCTACTAGGTGTTGAGTAGTGGTAAATCTGGGGGTTTGGTCGGTAGGTTCGTGAGTCTGCTCGTGAATATAGTCCCAAGGTCCAGGTGACGGGCTTCTGGGAGGATAGTTTTCGAAATCGGAAATTGGGGAATATGCACCAGGGTGATTGATAGTTGTCTCTGAATCACTTTTTAGTTCTGTATTTACTAACGCTGGTTTGACACGTTCCTTATCTCTTTGTTTTGCCTTTGCAATTCGAGCTTTAACGGCCTTACCCCCGCGTCTATTCTTTTTCTTCCTTTTAATCACAACTCCATTATTCATCTATAGGGGAAGAATATGGTTATGGCGAGTTCTTTGATTAGCACATCGCCTTTATTGTAAGGGATTTGGGTTTTAATATTTAAGATAGGAATTTCTGAATTAGCCTGGGATCAATTGTGGCAATGACTCAACTAGTATTAGCCGGTTTTAGGCTTATTACTGTTATTCTTTGCCCGTTGTATGATTTTGGCTTATTTCAGAAATGTGGAGTGATTGGATTTATTCTAAGGAAGACTCGTATATTGCCAGAGCCTGGCTTGGCGATAGTTCTGTACTATTATGTTTTCAACTTTCGCCTGTCGGGGCTTTGGCTCAACGAGATGGTAAGAATGGTGAAGTGTTATGGAGCTGTGATTAAGTAGAATGCTGAGAACTTACGATGAGGTAATGTTAGAATAACTTTGTTTATAATATATTGTAACGTTACGGGCTGTATAGGCCTGGCCGTTAGCATTCAAATATCAGCCGTTGCGAACATTCGAGTCGATCTAGAACGTTCGGCGAACCACACAGTTACCATGACGTCATATCGGGTATATAAAGGACGCCGATAGACAGCTAGGTAGCAATCTCGAGCAAAGCGCTGAGTTGACTCAACAATTATATTTCTCATCAGACGCTAAAGGCATAGCGCCTAGCGATCTGCCTAGCCAAAATATCTTAGTTATATTAGAAAATTCAGAATCCTTTATATTTCTATTTAATTTCTTATTATACCAATACTCACTTATTCAAATCATTAATAATTAATATATCATACAAAAGAAATCATTGCATAAAGTCGTGAGACACAGAGCTCACGCATACCGAGGTACGATTACTCAAAATTAGTAGATAAGTTCTTGTAAATAGTTCATACTTGATTGCAACCATTAGATTCTATGCTATACAATAAATACTCCTATATTTATTCTCATATGCTTTGATTTGATGCTGCTTCCCTAGTCCGCCATTTCCCGGTCATAGTTAACTATTTATTTAGCTAGGAATACGGCTGCGAGCGCCTTGCGTTCAAGGTCCGTGATCAGGTTGGGATACGGCTGCGTGCACTCAGTGCACAAGGTCCGGTATTAGACTAGAATACGGCTGCGTGCACTTTGTGCACAAGGTCCGTGCAACGGGGAGACGGCTGCGAACGCACGGCGTTCAAGGTCCGTAATTAGGCATACCAGTAACAAATGAGATAGAGAGGTCCCGAAATTTATAACGAGTAAAGAACTCACGATAACTGTCAGTTTCGCGTAGCCGCTAAACTGCCGTAAAGTTACAATATATATATATATGAAAAATTTATATGGTTTATTCAAGATATTGGATGGTAATTTACACTTTTAGAAATTGTTAAATTGTTAAATTGATAAATGGGTTTTAAGCAAACTCAGAGCACTGGCTGGTCCTTTTAAGTGGTGAATTTAGTAGAAAGATTTAGGAGCTGGACGCGGCCAGACTTGAAGTTTACTTGACTTGGAGAATTGTAAATTGACTTTGTTTTTTAATGTCTGAACTCTTCAAAGGTTCAGCTCTGACTCTGGCTAATTGACGTGTGTGTCGATTCTTTTAGGGAGGCTGCTTATATTCGCATAGTGCGGACCATGGAGAGTGACTTGTGTTGTCTTCTGAGTTTGCTTATGTTATGTTTCGCGGTTTTGATAACTGACTGCACGTGGTGTTTTGGGATAGTGAATTTGATATCCGTGGTCCAAGATTATTGTTTTGGTTCACAGTTGGAGTTCAAGATTAGCATGGCTGGTCAGTCATCAATACCGTAGTTTATTATCAAATGATATAATTTTATAGTTTTAATATATGATGTTGTCTTATGCTAAGGTTCTTATTTTAGTGGAAATGGTAATCATGAATATATGTTATAATTAAGGGGATGGTTGGCTGTTGATGGTGAGATCCTTCTGGGATCGTCACACCTCCCCCCTGGGTTTCAAATGTTTAAGCGGTGCTTGACATTTGTCGTAGTTTGAGGCGTTCTTGTAGATCCTCGATGGTAGGTGTCTCCTGGGGTGCGTTTGGCCTAATTTCTTGGAGTTCCGCTCCCTTTTCTATATCTTTTCCTTCTTCCTTCTTTGGACTTTTTGCAAGGTAAATTAGCAGGTGTGTTACTGAGCTCCATACCGCTCCTAACATATGAATACTCCACCCATATACTTGGTGAAGCGTGTAGCCATGGATTATTGTGTTCACAGCGAATTTTATCATTCTGAGTATGATCAGAAGTCCCATGACTCCTGCCGTAGCTGAACCGAACATTATGAATCCGTTCCAAAGCCTTTTTCCTGTAGATTCCGCAATCTTGTTGAGTGAATCTTCGTCTAGCATGTTGTAGAATGAGATGCCATCTTGGTTTGTAGCGTGTCCCGTAGCTCCTCTCGCCAGGTTGTTGAGTACTGCGGGTCGTTCAGCGGGGAACATCAGGTGATCCTTAAGTTTTTGGAGATCTGCTTGATTATAGATCCCGCTTGTCCCTAATGGGCTTGGATTGATGTATTTCCATGTCATCTTCGTTTTAGGTTGGATTGCTTGAGGTGGAACTGCTTCCATAGGACCAGGGATAAATTTGTACCATAGATTATCTACCTTATACATGGATGCTAATATTGGATTGCATTCTCTTCTGGTAGCTGTTTGAATTAAGATTTTAGATTTTGGTGTTATGAATAATGAAGTATTTCTTGCTGTTACTGGTAGTTCTGAAAAACAGGCATCGGTCTTGCGTAGGTGACACTCGATTGGAGTACATTTTACGATATGTACTACTTCTCCTGCGATTGTGGCCATGTAGCCTGGACCGTGCATTAAGTTATAGGCAAATTCATCTGGTGATAGAGTTGCTATGGTTAGTGCGTTACTAATGACTTGTTTTTCTAGTTCGCATTTTTGTGTGATCACATCCCGATATAGGGATTTTATTTGATTCCGAATGTGTTTTTCTACATAAACAAACTTAGAGTTTACGTAGGTGAAGATATCTGTATTTTCTACAATAAGGTTAGATTTTTCTTTGAAGGTGTTACCTCTTGTTGTCTCAAATATGAGAAGTTTGGGATGTTCCGTTTGATAAAGGGTGTATCCGCAAATCCTTTTTTCTGTGGTTTTAATGAGGGCGAATGTTAGTTCGTCAGTTGTTATGGAGTAGATCTCGGGCGGGCCCTGTGGTTCCTTTTGATCAACTTCCTTCATCTTTGTTATGAATCCTTCGTATAGTACATCATACGCTGTAAACTTGCAATCGTTACTAGGCACATCTTCCCAAAATGAGTAGCCACCTTCCTCATCGAAGCACCACCTTTTGTCTAATGCTTCAGAAATTCCATTTTTCAGGATAAGAGTTTTGGAATTTAGTCGAACAGTAGCTTCCTGTACTTGTAGACTAACCGTAATTACCGCTGTTACTATAGCTTGAGAGTATTGTCCGTAGCCGTCGTCAAAGAATTCTCCCTCGCAACGTCCATTCGATTCAATCTGTCCAACCAAGGTTGAGCTGATTCTTGTTGTTTGATTAGCATTTATATTAGTAAAATACTTGTTTCCTATGGCTAGAGACCCTTCTGAGTGTAGTTTGTAACAAGCTTCATGGCTCATTTGTTTCAGATAAACCACACGTCCCTTGGTTAGTTCTGATGTGTGTGAGTGCATACCGCAATGCTTAGCGGTCCTATCGACTTCTACTCTGCATTGGATGACCCGAGTTTTCTTGAAGTCTGATAATTGCAGTAGTTGTCCGTATACTTGTTCCACCTTGGGTTCCGTATCTGCCAGGTCACAATCCATGGCATCTACTAGACTGAGTGTAGTAATGTTAAGGTTGCCTAACCCGCAATCGTATCCGATGAGGGCTTGCGTGAGTGGAAGCAAGAGGATGAAGATGATTTGATACATTGTTTATTCTGGAACAAAAGGTTCCGAAACTTTTATCATACATATATTAATACAGAAATATATGTGTATTTTGTGCATGAATTTTAGTCTCATGTGGGTAAGCAGGCGTTTGTATGTACGAATCGGAATCAGAGGAAATTGTTGCTTTTTGTAACGTTAACATAGGTCTTATTTTCATCTGGTTTATAAACAAAAAAGATATCATCGTCTTTAGATTGATGTTTTAGCATAAATTCAAATATAAGGTTGGCGTTAGTTATCGCTACCCGATATCTATAATTTGCTGTTATTAATCCGGATTCGATTAAACATTCAAGTGCCTCCTTTTCCCATAATGTTAGTTTTCTATTGGTTTTTACAATTGCCTTATTGGTTATTCTAGTTATAATTATGCGGCGGCGATCCATATTAGGGTTTTCGTATAGTGTTATTATTTCAGATTTAGGTCGCCTGAGCTGCATTACTTCTAAAACATAGTAATAATAATAGATGTGTAAATGTAACATATGTTTATGGTGAGTACTTATATATATTTTAATCTATCGAGCTATTTTTAGCTTGTTACGGTGGACTATTCTGTCCTTGCCGTTTACAGTGATTTTTATGTTCTGGTTTTCTAAGATTTCAGTAATCTCATGTGGGCCTGTGTATTGGTCCCCTAGTTTTCCTTTCTTGGGTTCTTTTAATAGAAATACCTTGTCTCCTATTGACAAATTTATTGGGTTGAGTTTTTTATCATAATAATATTTAGATTTGATTTTTGCTTGATTCAGATTTTCCTTAGCTAAACGCTGGATTTCGTGAATTCTATGGTATAACTCTAATAAATACTGTTCATAGCTCTTATCTTTGACAGGTTCGATAATATCGTGGTCCGATGGTAGCCTCGCCAGTCTCCCGTACACCAATTCGTACGGGGTATACTTAGTTCCCTCATGTACGCTAGTGTTGTACGAGAACATGGCTTGGTCTAACCATTGGTCCCAATCTTTGTTGCTCATAATTATTTGCTTCAAATACTCGGTCATTACTATGTGTGACCGCTCTAATGATCCATTGGACTGTGGATGGAAAGCCGTAGTCCTACATTGTTTAATTTTAAATTTTTTTGCAATTTGCTTCATAAGAGCACTGGTTAGGTTAGCCCCTTGATCAGTAAGGATCTTTTTGGGTGCCCCATATTTGCAAAAGAAATTTCGTACCAAAGCATCGGCTATACTAGTCGATGTAGTTTCCTTGAGTGGGATTCCCAATGAAAATTTAGTCAACTGATCCTGCATGGTCAGGATATATTCATTCCCTGAAGGGGCGATGGGTAAAGGACCCACAATGTCTATTGCTATTTTTTCAAAAGCTGTATCTGGTGTGTCTGTCAATGTCATGGGTTGACGAGTTTTTACCCTAGTTAGCTTTTTGGTTTGACATCCTAGGCATGAATTTACGAAATTTTTGATTTGTTCTTTCATTCCATCCCAAAAGAAGTTTTGGCGAATTCTATTGAATGTTTTGGTAATGCCTTTGTGGCCACCTACGGCAGAGCCGTGGTATTCTTGCAATATGTTCGCTCTTTCGTCTTCTTTAGGGATTCGAACGAGGTTTTTACATATGAGGATATTGCATGGTACATCTGCAAATATTTGTTTTAGTAATTCTAGAATAGTTGGCCAAGTTAGAGAGTCTATTTTATTTGTTTCGGCTAAAGCAATCTCATGAATGTTAAGTTCGTATATGACGTTGATTAGTGAGCGTAAGCTTTCCTTGAATATTTCTTCGTCAAGCTGTGTTTTCTCCGTTTCCTTTATAGGTAGGCCTATACATTGCCTGTTACCTACTGATCTTACTGTTGCCCTAGCTAAGCTTAAATTTCTGAATTTAGGAAGTTTATCGGCCTGTAAGAGGTCTCTACTACCTTCGTCACAAGGTTCTCCTTTGGTAGTTATGAAACATACCCAATGTTTCTTCTGCATTGAGAGTCTATCGCGTGTTTCGTTTATTTCACTAATTAGATTTTGTGGTCGTATTTCATAGTTTATTTCTTCTCCTAATATTTCGTCGTCTGAATCTTCGGTGTCTGAGTTCTCATGGTCATTTTCGTCGTCGGAGTCGTTTGTTATTGCGTTAAGATTGACTTCGTCATTGTTGTCATCGTTGGAGTTGGTGCTAGTCTCGCTATCAGAGTCGTTATCTGAGCTGATGTTACACTCTGGACTCGAGTATGTTCGGGAAGGAATGCTTCCGTTGTCAAGTGGTTTATACGTGCTTACTAACACTTGAAAGGGTTTGGAAAAAATTGTGATTATAATTTCTTTGACTTGTGTCGAATCTAATTTATCTAATCCACAACTTAATTTTGGCATGGCTAATTTTTGTACATTGAGCTTGATACAGATTCTGCGTAATTCGTAAAGACTACGTTTCAGAGTGGTATATGTTGGTTTACCCTTGCTTTCTTCTTTGGTTATTAGGTAGAAGATATATCTATATTTATCTCTGATGTAAGCTACTTCTCCTACCCCTTTGTTCTGATCCAAGAGTTCGTGTACTTGACCGAAACGTTTTTTAAATTCTATTGCTATGCCTGCTCCCATAAGGAAGTCTCGTCCTACACAGTGTGTGAGAGAGTAGGATTCATCTATTAGGAATAGATCTGTATCTGTTTCTCGGACATTTTTTAATTGAACGTTTGTTTCGTTGGTATTAGTGGCGAAAATGGGGTATGGTGGGCCTTGTTTGAATACTCGTATTTTATAAGGTATTTCACCAAAAATTTGAAGAAGTATCGTTTCTACTTGGTCCCAGCATAAACCGTTTTCCTCACAATCCAATGATGTTATTGCAAAGTGGTATATTTTAAACGAGTCGGTTAGTTCCTTGAGCTTGAATAATGCTCGTTCCATATCTTTGAGGTTGGCTCTGTCTTCGTCGCGTTGTTTGATGACTAAATAAAAAACCATTCTTCCTTCGTGATATAATGCGGTTACTCCACCTACTGGAGTTTTGAAGGTTTTTAATCTTTCTATTTGACCGAATTTGGCTAAAAATTCAGGTCCTAGACCTCGTTTGAACGTGAAATCTTGCGATGCTGTGTGGACTATCGGGTAACCTTTTGGTATGTCGAATATATTGCCCTTTGCTCGTAGCAACCGATTTATTCCTATTCGTCTTGTCGACTGGGGATCTTCGCTCATACCTACTGGGTTTCGGGAAAGTGCATCCGCGTTTAAGTTTACTTGTCCAGGTTTATACATCATGGTGTATTCGTACTCTGCTAATTTTAATCTCCATCTTACGAGTCGCGATGATGGATTTTTAACTGAATTGAGCCACACTAGTGGTCTATGATCTGTTACTAGTATGAATTTGTTTCCATATAAGTATGGCCTAAAGTGTAATACTGCGTATACTATCGCTAGGAGTTCCTTCTCAATGGTCGAGTAATTTTGTTCTGCTGTGTTTAAGAGTCTTGAGGTTGTAACGGGTTCTCCCTGGGTTCGGGTACCCAAGAAACTAAGCCGAATACAAACCAAGGCCCAACGGATAGGTAGGGGGATTTTGTTGGGCGCCAGACTTCGTCAGAAGTCCTCTCTCTCTCTCTCTGGGACCCTCCGACTAGCTACTAACGATAGAGGGATTTCGTAGGGGCGAAGAATAAAGACACAAGCCGAATATTATTTATTATTATTTATTAAAAAGAAAAAAAGAAAAGGTGGCGAATTATTACCACGCCCGCTACCTGGCGTATGTTACATACAAAATATAAATTATAATACTGACTCTACTGTTCTACTGACTCGACTAATAATTAATGACTCTACGTTACTCTAAATTATACTAAAATATCAAATAAGGAAAAATATAAAAATCACAAAAGAAAAATAAAACGGCTCACTCTCTCTCTCGGGGATTGCCTTCAATACAAAAAAATAATACTGTATCTGCACTAACTCGTGCTCTCGATCTAGTTAGACGGTAGGGAGGACTAGGTCTACTCAACCTACGGTCTAACTCGCTCTCTCTCTCTGGAGGAAAAGGCGACAGACGCTGACTCGCAGCAGCTGAGTGCGACGCGTGACGTCAGAAGTCTGTGGCGATATGGCGTCGGCTAGCTTTCTGCTGCGATCGACGCAGCGGTGACCAAGATTGACACGGCTACGCGCAACGAAAACAACTAACCGGTGCCGGCTTTGAATCCAACGGTTCGCGGGGAACGATTGAGATTCAGGCACGGGGTTTCTCGAGGCTCAGGGTAAATATGGGGCGGGTTGGTACTAGGGGATGGATAGTGGGGTGAATTGGATTGATCCTACCTTAACTGGGTGCTTTTACTACCCTCGGGTGCGACGGTATCAACTCGTGGAACGGTCGGAGAGCCGGGGTTATGCCAAAGTCGTCTAAGTCCAAGTCGATATCCAATAATCAAAATCCAAATCACTGTCCACAGGCAAAGCACGGGTCGTTATATAAAAGGCACAAGGCACACAAAACTCTGGAAACCACACGGGTCACTCCAAACAAAAACTCTCTCTCTCTCTCTCTCTCTTAACTTTTGGAAAATTGCTAGGCAGCACGAGGCACACTCTAAAGTTCCCAAAAATGGAATGAGCTCCTCTTCCGTTATCTATAGTACCAACCGGCGTCGCCCGGTCTGCGAGCGCTGGCGGCGACCTGCTCGCCATGTGCGAGGTGCAGCGGCCATTAGGACTCGGCAGAACGAGGGCGGCACGATTTGAATCGTGCGGCCGGGCTTAGGTACGTCCGTAGGCCGGTTTAGGTAGAGGTCTGAACGTCTACCACGTTACAAGGTATATGCTATAGGTAAATCTTTTCCTATCGTGCCCTGGCTTAAAACTCCGCCTATGGCATATCCTGACGCATCAGTCGTTAGGATAAATGGTTTTGTGAAGTCAGGATATTGTAAGATTGGCTTTTCGCATAGTCTATCCCTTAAGTTTTCAAATGACTCTTGTTGTTTATTTCCCCATTTGAATTTGATCTCCCTTTTTAATAGTTCTGTTAAGGGTTTAGCTATTTTTGAAAAATTAGGAATAAATCGTCTATAATAGCCAGCTAGTCCTAAAAATTGTTCGATGTTTTTTGGATTTTTCGGGACTGGGAATTCCTTAACCGCTTCTAACTTCTTTGGATCTGGTTTAAGACCTTCCTCACTAATAACATGGCCTAAGTAGTTAACCTCCTTTCTGAGAAACTCACACTTATCAGGTTGCAAAACCAGGTTTGCTCCTCTTAATCGATCCATTAGCTTTCTGAATTTTTGTTCGTGTTCTTCTAGTGAGCTGGAATATACGACTATGTCATCTAGGTACACAAACAGTTCGCTACCTTGTAGTCCTGACAGCACGCGATCCATAAGACGTTGAAAGGTCGCAGGTGCGTTTTTTAGACCAAAAGGCATACGACATCATTCGTAGTGCCCATGCGAGGTAGTGAATGCTGTTTTAGCTTTGTCTGACGTTTTCATTCTAATCTGGTGAAATCCTGACGCTAAGTCGAATACCGAAAAATACTTGGCGCTTCCCAACTGATCTAAAATTTCTACAATGTTCGGCAGGGGGTACGCATCGCCTATTGTTTTTTCGTTTAGTTTGCGGTAGTCAATAACCATTCGCCACCTCTTATTTCCCTTTGAGTCGGGTTTTTTGGGAACTATCCAAACCGGGGAATTATGTGGAGACAACGATGGTTCAATCAACTTAATATTTACAAGTTCTGCTACTTGTTTATTGATCTCGTCCTTATGGACAGTCGGAAACCTGTATTGTCGTGTATTAATCGGGACCTCGTCGGTTGTGGTGATCCCGTGTTCTATAGCGTTGGTAGATTCTAATGGTTTACCGGGTATGTGGAATCTATCTGCGTTTTCCGCTATTAATTTTTCTATGCTATTTCTTTCTTCTTGGTTTAGGTGGTCTAAACGGAGTTGGTCCAATACTTTGGTCAATCCGTCGGTTAGGTCGTGTTTGATTGGATTTACAAGGTTAGTGGAATTTATTCCCTCTGTGTTTATTACACAGGGTCGGGCGCCTTCAATGGCTAGAATATCTGAGAGCTCATTTGTAAAAGTAGGATTGAAGTTAGAGGTTGGATCTGTTTCTTCTGAACAAGATTTAGTATAATTAAGATTTAGGTAGAAATTTGAACCTTGAGTGGTTAAAGTGACTGCTGATTTGGCATTTGGCTTCATGCATTTTGTGTCAGGCCCTAAGGTAGACTCGTGCATGCCCGGAACAATGGAATCGGATTCACATTGTAATGAGGTGACTGACTCTGTCTCTGTGGCGGAGTCTAGTTCTTCCTCTTGGAATGGGAGTAAGCTAAATGTTGGAGTTTGCAGTTTGAACCGTTTCTCAGTGGTATTTATGATAGGTAGAAAGATTTGGCCTTGATAGACCTTGTAAATGGCTTCGCCCAGGTAAACTCCCGGAATTGTTTCTATTTTGGGTAAGTATCCTTCTGTGAGCTCTGAGTTTGAGATATTGGCTTTGATAATTTGTATCATTCTTGGTTCTATTATTGATATTAAATTGGTATGAAATGGAATCTTTGTTCCGTTAACTATTAAGCACTCGTCTTTGTAATCAATTGTAGTTTGAGTCTCACGGAAGAATGCCGACCCTAGAATTCCTCCTTGTTTGATTGAAAAATTGTCGCGTACGACATGGAAATTAACGGGTCCGTCGGCGATTTTAATTTGGATTTTGCCTACGGAGCTCACGAGATTGTCTCCTATGCCTCGCATCTGTATGATGTCGTTCGTGTCTATGTGCCCTATGTCCCTGATACAGCTGATTTTAATGATATTGGGTTCTGCGCCTGTATCTATCATGAATTCTGTTTCTGAAGTTAATTCTTTTGCTTGTATCTTGACAGTAGGTACCGCTCCTAGACTTAAGTTGACGCTTGTAATTCTAGATTGTCTAAAATTTCCGTTGGGTGTACCGTTCGCGTGTGGCCCGTCTCTCGGGGAGTTACGCGACTCCCTGAGGGCCCCGCTTCGTTTCCCTGTTTCTGGAAAGTTTTTTTCTGCTCTTCATTGTATTTTCTTTTCCGACATTCGTCAATCGTGTGACCGGTGAATTTACAATAATTACAGATTTTAGGTGGGAGTTTGTGAGTTGAGTCAGTTGGTTTTGGTGAGTCAGTTCGTCGTTTTTCATTATTAAATTCAGGTTTAGGGACTTTTGAATCCGCGTTCTTGAAACGGCAATTTTCAGTTTCGTGATTTGTGCGCTTACAGATTTTACATGCAGGTTTGTTTGTGTTATTGGGTTGCGATTTGTCCGGCCTGGTTCTTTCCCGGTCGCGTTCAAATCTTTTCCCGATTTCTATCGCTTTGGTGCAGGCATCGCGAAAGTTCCTGATACCTGCTAATTGCAACGAGTTTCTGTAATCTGCTGGTAATCCGTCTAAAAAGCTGTCCAATGTTTCTTTGTCGATCGCTTCCCGCCTGTTGGCGTTGACGTGACCATCGATCCGTCTTTCGGATTCGATGATTGCGGATTTCAAATCTTTGATTCTACTTATATAATCAATTATATGCTCGTTTGGTTTTTTATACGCGTTTGCTAACTCACCCTTATAAAAGTTGCTGGATTTGGGTGGACTAAATATCTCCGCTAAAGAGTCTAGGAAATTTTGTAAATCGTCAAATTCATCGTCTTCTATAGCAATGTATGCGCGTCCCGTTAGCTTACTTTTTAAAACGCGTACAAAAGCTCTTTCGCCATTTGGTGAGATCATTTTCCTAGCTCGCTTGCAGGCGCGCGTAAATGAAATTAATTTATCGCTGTCGCCGTTGAATGGCGTAATCGTGGCTATTGCATCCTTGATCGGTATTGTGACTTCGGGTTCTATCCTAACTGTTCTGAGTATCTGATTTTCCTGTCTACCTTGACCTTGTCTTATATTTTCGATTTCCTGTCGAAGTTGTAATAGCTCGTCTTGTATTCCGTTAGGTGGATCTAGTGGTATTTCAGAGGATGGATTAGGACTCGGTGGTCTTTGGTTTTCTATCCTAAGATTTTCTTCCCTAAGTCTATCGGTTTCCTCTTGTAATAATCTTAGCCTTTCCTGCAAGTCTGCCTGGTTTTGTAATTCTCGCCTAGCGGCTTCTAATTGACCTTTCAACTCTAAGTTGATTTGTTCGTTATTTTGTTCTTTTTTTTTGAAATTTTTCTTGTTTCTTTAAAAATTGAATTTCTTGATCTTGAATTTCTTTTTCCCTATCGTCTAAATTTTGTTGAAGACGGGCTAAATCCTCTGGTGTGAGGGTTTTGCTTCTAGTACCATGTGCCATTTTCAGCGTGAAATTCTATATTTTTATAATATATTTGTGAATTGAATCTTTTCTTTCTGATTTTTCGAATCCTGGCCGCTGTCACCAAAAATGTCATGTGCCAGATGGGCTTATGACAAGGTTAATTTTGCGTCAGAAGAAAAGAGTCTTATACGCGTAATTTATTGGGACAAAGTAATAGGTACTTACTATCTCGCTAAGTTTTTGTTTAGTCCAAATCGATAATCTCCACAATTTTGGGCGTAGAGGGTGTAGGGGAATAATATTGTGAAGCCGGGTGATGTTCAGGAACGCTGTACCTTCTGGTCGAATGGGTAGTTTCAATCGTTTCCACTATACAGACCCCGTTCTGGTAATCTACTAGGTGTTGAGTAGTGGTAAATCTGGGGGTTTGGTCGGTAGGTTCGTGAGTCTGCTCGTGAATATAGTCCCAAGGTCCAGGTGACGGGCTTCTGGGAGGATAGTTTTCGAAATCGGAAATTGGGGAATATGCACCAGGGTGATTGATAGTTGTCTCTGAATCACTTTTTAGTTCTGTATTTACTAACGCTGGTTTGACACGTTCCTTATCTCTTTGTTTTGCCTTTGCAATTCGAGCTTTAACGGCCTTACCCCCGCGTCTATTCTTTTTCTTCCTTTTAATCACAACTCCATTATTCATCTATAGGGGAAGAATATGGTTATGGCGAGTTCTTTGATTAGCACATCGCCTTTATTGTAAGGGATTTGGGTTTTAATATTTAAGATAGGAATTTCTGAATTAGCCTGGGATCAATTGTGGCAATGACTCAACTAGTATTAGCCGGTTTTAGGCTTATTACTGTTATTCTTTGCCCGCTGTATGATTTTGGCTTATTTCAGAAATGTGGAGTGATTGGATTTATTCTAAGGAAGACTCGTATATTGCCAGAGCCTGGCTTGGCGATAGTTCTGTACTATTATGTTTTCAACTTTCGCCTGTCGGGGCTTTGGCTCAACGAGATGGTAAGAATGGTGAAGTGTTATAGAGCTGTGATTAAGTAGAATGCTGAGAACTTACGATGAGGTGATGTTAGAATAACTTTGTTTATAATATATATATATATATGAAAAATTTATATGGTTTATTCAAGATATTGGATGGTAATTTACACTTTTAGAAATTGTTAAATTGTTAAATTG
Source organism: Tenthredo livida (assembly GCA_963992785.1). NCBI lineage: Eukaryota > Metazoa > Arthropoda > Insecta > Hymenoptera > Tenthredinidae > Tenthredo > Tenthredo livida. Next base: position 7,271,105 of record OZ023069.1, on the reverse strand, counting down.
ATAAATGGGTTTTAAGCAAACTCAGAGCACTGGCTGGTCCTTTTAAGTGGTGAATTTAGTAGAAAGATTTAGGAGCTGGACGCGGCCAGACTTGAAGTTTACTTGACTTGGAGAATTGTAAATTGACTTTGTTTTTTAATGTCTGAACTCTTCAAAGGTTCAGCTCTGACTCTGGCTAATTGACGTGTGTGTCGATTCTTTTAGGGAGGCTGCTTATATTCGCATAGTGCGGACCATGGAGAGTGACTTGTGTTGTCTTCTGAGTTTGCTTATGTTATGTTTCGCGGTTTTGATAACTGACTGCACGTGGTGTTTTGGGATAGTGAATTTGATATCCGTGGTCCAAGATTATTGTTTTGGTTCACAGTTGGAGTTCAAGATTAGCATGGCTGGTCAGTCATCAATACCGTAGTTTATTATCAAATGATATAATTTTATAGTTTTAATATATGATGTTGTCTTATGCTAAGGTTCTTATTTTAGTGGAAATGGTAATCATGAATATATGTTATAATTAAGGGGATGGTTGGCTGTTGATGGTGAGATCTTTCTGGGATCGTCACACCTCTACCGTGCGTAACGAGTTTGTGTGTCCATCTAGTGTTTTTATTTTTATCATCTCACTCTCAGACTTTTGTATATTGCATTTTTTTAAACAATTCGATTTAATTAGTGAAATATTTGCTCCTGTATCATATAAAGCTGTACCTATTTCTCCATTAATTTCAATATTCAGTCTGATAAGTGAGAAACTATCCCGTTTTTTGAATGCGTTGATTTTACTAACTTATCTTTATTCCAACAATTAACTGTTAAATGATATCTATTATGAAAACCTAATGATGTACATGTAGTACACGGTTCATTTACTTTCGTTTGTTGTGAGATTTGTTTGGATTTGACTTTGTTTACGTTTGATAACGGTTCCAACTGACGAAGCCTAGCCATTAGATTATCTATCGATTCTAATTCACTTTTATCAATGTGTGATCTTAAAAATTTTGGTAGTGCAACAACGATAAAATTGATTTGTGAACAATCACTTAATGTTTCATCCGATTCTATTAGTAGGCTTCTTTTTTGTAAGGCAAAGTCTAGAAATGAACCGAATTTATAACTATAGTTGTAAGCATAATCTATATCTGACCATGATTTTTCCCCAAAAGTTTCAATGAATGAATTTTCCCAAAATGTCCAAGGTTTTGTTAGACCAACGATTTCGAAATTGATGTTAAACCAATTTGAAGCCGAACCTTCCAGAAACAAACGTAATACCTCGGCGTATTTATTTTCTTCAATGTCTAGTCTTTGACATTCCATAATAACGATTCTTACCCACGTATTTGCATTTTTATGCGAATCAGAAAATTTTTCCAAGACCATAGTTTTAATAAGGGAATGTATGCTAGAGTTTTTAGAGCTATTAGGAATATTCGATGGACTTCCAGGAGTCAGAGTGTCTGTAAATACCTCCTCCAAACAATATTCGTTGAAAACCGGATTTCCTTCATCGTCAAAATAATTTTTTTGTAATTCCCTGTCCAATGAGACCTTGATATTTCTTGACATTCCTCTTTGTTTCAATGCCTTGATACCACACTGGATCGGTTGTAGCTCAACCAGTTCAAAATGTTTTGAAATTGGCTGGAGATCCGTGGGAAAATTATATTTTGATCCATCCTCCATTAATTCCAATTGTCTCACGTTAATGACTGTTGTTTTTGTATTTTTCTCTGAGGCTTCAGAAGACAGAAAAAATTTCACCCTGATTAAATCCATGTTATTCATTGTAGGATAATAGATGAGGCTGGTTGATGTAGTTTCAAAACTTTAACAATACGTTTATTTAATTTCTACAACTCTTTACAGTTTAACAATGTTAACCTAATCTAAATATTAAATACCTGAATCAATAACAAGCCTCTCATAATCAGGATTTACACAACACTTCTACATGAGAACGTGATTCGTAACTGAGCAGTTTGTCACTGAGTTCGGTATCGCAGTACCAGCTTATATAGACGAACTATCTGAAGTTGTATAGGCTACAAACTCACATATATATCTGAGATGAGACTTCGGAATCGAAAGGAGATGATCCATCAAAAAGTGCGTTTGAAATCGATGCCAGGAGACTACACATTTGGATTTCCAAAAAGATGAGTATTTCTATAATACATATATTAATTGCAAGAATTAATAAATATTATAAGAAAAAAGGTATGATGGATGAAAGATGAAAGAATTTTCTTAGTATTGACAAAAATTGTGCTAGCATCTTCTGAGTCTCAAAAATATTGAAGATAAAAAATTTTACAGAATTTTTATGTTTTGAATAATTTTGATCAGATTTTCTCTAAAGCAATTCATTATTTTTCTAACAGCCTGATCGGACACCTAACCGACACTGTTGTTGTACAGAACGGGTCAAAACTCACTACAAACCTCCGCCTGGCACATGTGTCTAGACACGACTCGACTCATAACTCATCGATACGAGAGCAGCTGCGGATCCAGCATATTAGTCATAAGCAAAATCTTAAAACTTGATTTCCTGTAACTAGATTTTCCTCTCTGGGAAAAATAGGAAATAAAAAAAAAATTGAAATAAAAAAGTTTGAAAGTTGATTTCTGGAGAATGAATATTTTGACCGGTTGTCGTAAAGAATCAGGAGCATCGTTGGACCGATTCTGGAGTTTGTGGTCTTCAAATTTGTAGAATCCAAACCTCTATCAGATGAACTGACAACTTTTTGATATCACTATTTTTGGTTGAGATAATAGAAACAATATGGAAAAAAAATTGAAGAATCAGATAAATCTCAGTAAAAACTGAGCGAGTCAGGCAATTTTTGCGATATCAGAAAGTTGTCTGTTCATCTGATAGAGGCACCTCTTCTGAACACTCGATGACCAAAAACTCCAGAATTGGTCCAACGATACTCCTGCTTCTTTACGACAACCGAGTAATTTGGTATTTTTCTATATGGAGCGTAACTACTATTGGACTCAGAGTAATATTGAATGTTAGGTATGGATAATGAGGGTCAAACCCTCCCCAAATTTCATGATTTTTTTGGATTTGATCAGACTCTCAAATTCGCTGTAAAACATTATTATCTTTTTCAGAATTTTAACCCATTCAAAGGTGTGGATACCCCCTTAAAGCACACGAAACAGAAATAGGTTATATTACTTTTTATTTGAAGCAATAAATTCGAGGTGTGATAGTGACACTAATAGATAAATTATAATAGTCTTGTCGAATTATTGAAATGGAAAAAAATAATAATTTGGTACGATAGGTAGTGGAATTAGTCGGTTAATAACATAGGCGTCGGTTATACTTAATATTAGTGTAGTATAATAAATTTTTGAGTATTCAGTGATTTGAATAGAACAGAGGATAGATAAAAAAACACATAATTAGTAAAAGGTTAAATACAAAAGTAAATAATTAATGATAGGAAATAAATGTCGATAACTGGGTAAGAGGGATAGGTATTCCGATAGCTTTACTTTTCACCCAGAACGAGGTCTTTTTGGGTCGAAGGCCCGAGAGGAATCAGGTGCAGCATGCGTAGAGCGGGTGGATAATCCTCTGGTGCGGCGGCGAGTGGTACACTCGGCCCAGTCGCGACTGCAGATCGGGCACCCAGCTTTAGTTACTCCTTGCTTCTTACATTTAAAGCAGTGCTTCTCGAGGGGGTACGGGCAATGCGTGGACTGATGGCCGATTCCGCGGCAGTTCCAGCAGGCGGAGGTGACTGGGGGTGTGTAACGGGGAATGCGTGTCAAGGGGGGACGCGGTCTACGCCACTGTGAACTCGAGGTCGACGTCGAGTTCGGGATCGCGGTGATCGGTGGAACGGTGCATCGTATGAATGGCCCAGGTCGTGGTGTGATAGGGGTGGATGATGTGGATGAGTCGGGATGAATGAAGGAAGTGGTTGGTTCGGGATGAGTCGATGTCGATGGGTGTGGTTGGGCAGGAGTGGTAGAAGCGGGAATAGGAGAGGATTTAGGGAATCGGGGTAGTCGGGGTAGTCGGGGTTGGAATGGCATGAGGTCTGTCTGAGTGGCGTTGTCTCATACGGTGGGATGTGGGTCAGTTTGCGTGGCGATTGAGGTTTCGCGCGCCGGCAGATTGCACTGAGTGCTTGCTTCTATGGTGTCTGGTGGGTCGTAAACGCAGGCAGGACTGGCGAAAAGACCACGATAATTTTCGCGATCCTCCGCGACTTCAGCGCACGCGGCGATAATGCCCAGCCGGAGCTGTGATTGTGCAGCGCACAGCACATCTAGGAGGTGGGCGTGACGCCGTAAACGGTCCCAACCTCGAACGACCTCGGGTTCCTCCAAGGGTTCCTCGTCTGACGACAACACGACCGTCGACTCTTCGTCGGATGAGTCCATTGTTCGATAGGGTTGTTAGTTTTGGGATCGATACAGCAATACGGTTGTTCAGCGATACAGGTTTCCAGAGGTCAAAGTACAGTGTTACGATACAGTTTTAAGCCTTTGATGCGTATTTCTCCCATTATTGGAGTATTTCCTTGTTAATTCTGATAATTCATAAACAACGGGAGAGAGGATTCGGAGGTACGATAAGGATTGGCGAATAAGATTCGTGGTGATAAGTTGTCATTTCGGAAACTTGCGGGAGTCTCGTTAGGTCCGGTATTGCATGCAGTATTTGACCTACTGTCTACTATCTATCCGTGTGGATGCGGGGACTGAAGATCATCTCCGGTTGCATTCGGTGATAACAGCTGATTGGTAGGTGTCACCGGGTTCGACCTACACTGAAAGGTGATATGTGTAGGTACTAGAACTCGCTAGGCTAGCAGCGACTCCGCGCGTATGTATAGAGAGTGAGCGAAAAATGAGTAGTGGCATCACATTGGGCGAGAACAGGTCTAGTGTTAGAGTCTAAATCCGCGTGGTGCGCTGCTACTATACATTCATGGCTAGTGGCTACACAAAAGTGTGCAGCCACTGCTTATTGTGTACAGCCACTGCTCCTTTTGCGAGATAGCTACTAGTACCCAGTTTTGAGCTCTTGTTACACATCAAGGCTGGTGGCTATACATATCACCTCTCAGTGTATCTCCGCGTTTACTCCGATAGGTGCGAAGTAACCGATCACGTAAGGTGGGAAGGGTTCCGACAGTTGATAAAAATAACCGATATAATTCGAATCTTAATTCGTCAGCTGATAGCATGCGTCTACAGACGACGGTTGTGACATAGTTTGTAAATAAGCGCCGAGAATTAATCTAGCGGTCGTAGGTCGGTATGAGTCGAATTGAAAACGTGTAAGAAAGGTAAACACGGTACAGGTCCTAAGGCTTCGACGTAGTCAACAGCTTTTGTTCGGCGGATTATTTTAATCCCTCGGTTATATTCAACAATCATATGGTTAATAACAGCTTTTGTTCAGTGGATTATTTTAATCCCTCTGGTTATAGTTAACAACATTATTGTACGCGATTAATCCTTTAACGTTCGTTTTTCTCCTTTCTTTTGTTCGTGTCTTATCCTAACGGTTCTGATTTTGAATTTTTCCCCAATTTTTACGCGACTTTTTCGCGATTTCTCCCGAAATTTCCAAAATTTGATCGATGTAACCTCAAGAATTTGATTTCCTCTCTGGCGTGGCCCCACGTTGGGCGCCAATTTGTAACGCAGTGTTTAATTTGGTGAGAAAAAACCACAGACCTGATTACAATTCGGCACTTTTCCGTGTTAACTTACTTAATTACCAAAGTGTTTGGTGCCAGACGCTACTGCGTCGTTTCGATACGATACCATAAACAAATCACTAAAAGCCAAAAACCTCCGGAAATGCGTGGAGCGACAACTCGACTAACTCAGATAACAAAGCCTTAGATAGAGGGACAGGGTACATCAGGTAAGACCCTGGAGACCCTGTCTACGCCACGCATCGTCGCATTTTTCGAGAGAATCGCCTTGTGGCGGGGAATTTAAAAATACCACGTCACAATGTATAACAATTAACATTGTTTTAGCCCACCCATTGTTCTATTACCCTTCTCAACATCTATTACACATAGAAAATACATTTTCAACAGCACAGATTCCCAAGTGATATGCACATCTTGGTTGCTGCTTACTCAAACATATTTCATCAGCTAAGTATGCTGCATCAATATTAAATAGTCGTTTCAATATTTTTTTGACAGATTTGTTCATTACAAGAAACGATGAGCAATTTTGATCTGGAACGGTAGCTCCGAGTAGGGTACATATCCATCGTCCCAGCTGAATGCATGATAAACTTCACTCTTAGGTGCTTCACGACGATTAACTTCAGGCAGAACTGGCCAGGGATATGGGTGTTTGAATATGAAATGTTGAAATTTATAATTATCTTTGAGAATTGCGAGTTCTTTTACGATGAATGTATTGTTGGGTCCCGTAATCGCCTGAAGGTCGAAAAATGTGGGACTCATGACTGTGTATACTTTACTGGATTTAATCGAGCTCATGCCGCATACTTATAGGTTAGAATTCCCCCCTACTTCATACAATTTTAGTTGTTTGTTTCAAATCATTTTTCGAACCACATTTGTCAGCGGGCTATATTCAATAATTTTATCATGGAAAATTAGACAGTATGCAGTAGTATTTGCAGGTACATTAACATTACACTGAAACTCAAGACGGATATCTAGCGAGGCACTTTTCGGTGATTCATTCTGACGTGAACAATCTATTACAGCAATTGGGGCATGCGATTTAAACGTATCCAAATCGAGCATTGGTTGGGGGCCTCCACTCTCACCGTCATATGATGCTTTGAATTTGACATACATATCATAGAGCAAAGCGTATCTTTTTCGGTTGAAATCTTCATCTGAATTATCATACGGGTACGATTCAGAATTCAGGTACAAGCGCACGTTTGTCAATTGACAATGATCGAATACACTGAGATCATGGGTCAGCTTATTTCTTCGCCCAGTCTGCAACGCGAGAATTACGTAGCGAGGTTTCTCAAGTTGTACTGCAGTCTTTGCGGACCAGGTATGATGCGTCCTTTCCTGAAGCACCGGATACTCATATAAATCCCATGAACGAAAACTCATTCGAATCGATGTACCGCTTTCGAGAAGATGTAACAGCTTCAATTTTTGCAAATCTTCAACACTCACATGAGGCATACGCCACTGCAATTTACTTAGCTTCAGATTTACGTTTGTTCCATCAGTTTGAAATATTGTATTTGAATCCGTCCTTGAACGAATCGGGACCAGCTCATGACGCGTGTTTGCAATAATCCTCTTATAGTCTTCGCAGAAGCCTAGCAGAATGCGTGGGGTATGCAGTACTTGAAATATCCTTTATCGAGTTCAACCAAATTACTGGTCATCGTCCAACCGGCAACCTCTAGTGCTTTACTCGAATTGGTACTCAATGATAAATAATTTTTGATTGTAGTGCTAATTCCAAAATTTTTACACCATTCAATTCATATCGGATTCCATCGAATAGGAAGGCCATCGCATTATTGACAAGTTTTGCAGTTTTAACAGGCTGATAGATACCACCCGCATTTGGCACTGAATTCAATAGTGTGCCCTCAATATATAACAGGCTGTTGCAAGGCAATGTATACAAATCCTGTTGTTGAATCGGAATGCGTATCTCATCGTTATTCTGATAAGACGTACTGGCGTAGGGGGCATGGGCATGAACTTCAACTCGAGTTATACTGTTATCAAATACTGATCGAGCATTAATATTCAGCAGACTCGCCATATCTAGTTTTCACAATGAATTCCAATGATTTCAGAAAGTTCACGTTATCAGGAGTCAGCGATTGACGTACAGCGTACGCTATTGTTCGTTTGACCAAACTTTCAACACTGAGAGAGTTGACTGTGTTAGTGGGATATTTGTGGGCATCTTCATAAATCGGCGTGATGAAAATCAATTGTTCTGCTCTTTCACGTGTAAGCGAATTGTTATCTCTTCTCCTCGAAAGTCAACTAGATTACCGTTCTGGTCTACAACTCGAACTGTTCTGTTGTCTATTACACGCGGGCTCACAGGTAAGTAAATGACATGGTGAGGTGACTCGGAGATTTTATACCCCGGTGGCATGTTTGCTGAAAATTCATGAATCGTGTGCACTGGTTGAGCATTACTATAGGCTCCAGCGGTAATATTACACTAAACTCGTGTGATATTAACTCTGAGAATGTTGACGAGTGAATCCGATTTGTGCCATACGTTAGCTTCAAGCTTTCGTTTCGTAAATCCTACCCACGAAAAACATCCAAAGATGTAAAAAAAAGCCGCCAAGTACTCACACGAAAATCACAATTGCTTTATAAGCAGAACGGTTTGCCAGTCTCTATCGTGAAATCAAGAAAAAAGCCAAGCACCGAACGTACAACTGCGATCTCTCAGCAATTTGTTAAAAAAAAATGAAAAAACTCAAACTGAAACTCAAGTCTACGTCGTGAAGTCGGAGTTTCGTGTGAGGATATCGAAGCATCATTCCAAGAGCTACGTACTTGGCGGGCACATTTGGTTCCTTAGAGCTATACGGACAACCCGCTTCGTTTTACGATCATACACCATGTGATCAATATCGAAATGAAGTGCCAGCGCCACTTGCGCCAAATCGCGATAGCCAAATAACAAACTTTTGACCGTAACTTCTAAACCGTGACGATTTCGTCAAACTCGATTTTCTCACAGACGTAGAAGATCTTTAGGTAACATAAACTGCAAAAAAGGAAAAACCGATTTTTCGAAAATTGCAATAATTCTAAAAATATGTTGACAATCGGAACTATCGCCCAAACTGATATATTCAATGGAAACTATCTCAGAACTCACCGGAACTGTCGTCGGAACTTCGACAAAGATCGGCGCCGCGCACTTTTTCGCGATGAGGTGCTGTTAGATTATTTCAATAATTCCTAAAAAATGTTGGCAATCGGAACTATCGCTCAAACTGATATATTCGACGAAAACTATCTCAGAACTCACCGGAACTGTCGTCGGAACTTCGCGAAAGATCGGCGCCGCGCACTTTTTCGCGATGAGGTGCTCTTAGATTATTTAAATAATTCTGAAGAAATGTTGACAATCACAATTATCGCCCAAACTGATATATTCAATGGAAACTATTTCAGAACTCACCGGATCTGTCGTCGGAACTTCGAAAAAGATCGGCACCGCGCACTTTTTCGCGATGAGGTGCTGTTAGATTATTTCAATGATTGTGAAAAAATGTTGACGGTCGGAACTATCGCCCAAACTGATATATTCGATGAGAACTATTTCAGAACTCACCGGAACTGTCGTCGGAACTTCGAAAAAGATCGGCACCACGCACTTTTTCGCGATGGGGTGCTGTTATATTATTTCAATAATTCCTAAAAAATGTTGACGATCGGAACTATCGCACAAACTGATATATTCGATAAGAACTATCTCGGAACTCACGGGAACTGTCGTCGTAACTTCGGAAAAGATCGGCACCGCGCACTTTTTCGCGACGAGGTACTGTTGGATTAATGCAATAATTCTAAAAAAATGTTGACAATCGGAACTATCGCCCAAACTGATATATTCGATGGGAACTATCTCAGAACTCACCAGAACTGTCGTCGGAACTTCGAAAAATATCGGCACCGCCCACTTTTTCGCGATGAGGTGCTGTTAGATTATTTCAATAATTGTGAACGAATGTTGACGATCGGAACTATCACCCGAACTGATATATTCGATGAGAACTATCTCAGAACTCACCGGAACTGTCGTCGTAACTTCGAAAAAGATCGGCACCGCGCACTTTTTCGCGATGAGTTGCTGTTAGATTATTTCAATAATTCTTAAAAAATGTTGACGATCGGAACTATCGCCCAAACTGATATATTCGATGAGAGCTATCTCAGAACTCACCGGAACTGTCGGCGGAACTTTGAAAAAGATCGGCGCCGCGCACTTTTTAGCGATGAGGTGCTGTTAGATTATTTCAATGATTGTGAAAAAATGTTGACGATCGGAAGTATCGCCCTAACTTATATTCGATGAGAACTATCTCAGAACTCATCGGAACTGTCGTCGGAACTTCGAAAAACATCGGCACCGCGCACTTTTTCGCGATGAGGTGCTGTTAGATTATTTCAATAATTCCTAAAAAATGTTGACAATCGGAACCATCGCCCAAACTGATATATTCAATGAGAACTATCTCAGAACTCACCGGAACTGTCGTCGGAACTTCGAAAAAGATCGGCACCGCGCACTTTTTCGCGATGAGGTACTGTTAGATTATTGCAATGATTCTAAAGAAATGTTGATAATCGGAACTATCGCCCAAACTGATATATTCGATGGGAACCATTTCGGAACTCACCAGAACTGTCGTCGGAACTTCGAAAAATATCGGCACCGCGCAATTTTTCGCGATGAGGTGCTGTTAGATTATTTCAATAATTGTGAACAAATGTTGACGATCGGAACTATCGCCCAAACTGATATATTCGATGAGAACTATCTCAGAACTCAACAGAACTGTCGTCGTAACTTTGGAAAAGATCGGCGCCGCGCGCTTTTTCGCGATGAGGTGCTGATAGATTATTTCAATAATCGTGAAAAAATGTTGAAGATCGGAAGTATCGCCCTAACTGATATATTCGATGAGGACTATCTCAGAACTCACCGGAACTGTCGTCGGAACTTCGAAAAAAATCGGCACCGCGCACTTCATCGCGTTGAGGTTCTGTTAGATTATTTGAATAATTTTCAAAAAATGTTGACGATCGGAACTATCGCCCAAACTGATATATTCGATAAGAACTATCTCCGAACTCACCGGAACTGTCGTCGTCACTTCGGAAAAGATCGGCACCGCGCACTTTTTTGCGATGAGTTGCTGTTAGATTATTTCAATAATTCTTAAAAAATGTTGTCGATCGAAACTATCGCCCGAACTGATATATTCGATGGAAGCTATCTCAGAACTCACCGGAACTGTCAGCGGAACTTTGAAAAAGATCGGCGCCGCGCACTTTTTAGCGATGAGGTGCTGTTAGATTATTTCAATGATTGTGAAAAAATGTTGACGATCGGAACTATCGCCCAAACTAATATATTCAATGAGAACTTTCTCAAAACTCACTGGAACTGTCGTCGGAACTTCGAAAAAGATCGGCGCCGCGCACTTTTTGGCGATTAGATGCTGTAAGATTATTTCAATGATTCTTGAAAAATGTTGACAATCGGAAGTATCGCCCTAACTGATATATTCGATGAGAACTATCTCAGAACTCACCGGAACTGTCGTCGGATCTTAGAAAGAGATCGGCGCCGCGCACTTTTTCGCGATGAGGTGTTGTTAGATTATTTCAATAATTGTGAAAAAATGTTGACGATCGGAACTATCGCTCAAACTGATATATTCGATTGAAACTATCTCAGAACTCACCGGAACTGTCGTCGGAACTTCGTAAAAGATCGGCGCCGCGCACTTTTTCGCGATGATGTGCTGTTAGATTATTTGAATAATTCCTAAAAAATGTTGACAATCGGAACTATCGCTCAAACTAATATATTCGATGGAAACTATCTCAGAACTCACCGGAACTGTCGTCGGAACTTCGAAAAAGATCGGCACCGCGCACTTTTCCGCGATGAGGTGCTCTTAGATTATTTCAATGATTGTGAAAAAATGTTGACGATCGGAAGTATCGCCCTAACTGATATATTCGATAAGAACTATCTCAGAACTCACCGGAACTGTCGTTGGATCTTAGAAAGAGATCGGCGCCGCGCACTTTTTCGCGATGAGGTGTTGTTAGATTATTTCAATAATTGTGAAAAAATGTTGACGATCGGAACTATCGCCTCAACTGATATATCCGATGAAAACTATCTTAGAACTCACGGAAACTGTCGTCGGAACTTCGAAAAAGATCGGCGCCGCGCACTTTTTCGCGATGAGGTGCTGTTGGATTATTTCAATAATTCCTAAAAAATGTTGACAATCGGAACTATCGCTCAAACTGATATAATCGATTAAAACTATCTCAGAACTCACCGGAACTGTCGTCGGAACTTCGAAAAAGATCGGCGCCGCGCACTTTTTCGCGATGATGTGCTGTTAGATTATTTCAATAATTCCTAAAAAATGTTGACAATCGGAACTATCGCTCAAACTGATATATTCGACGAGAACTATCTCAGAACTCACCGGAACTGTCGTCGGAACTTCGAAAAAGATCGGCGCCGCGCGCTTTTTCGCGATGAGGTGCTGTTAGATTATTTCAATAATTGTGAAAAAATGTTGAAGATCGGAAGTATCGCCCTAACTGATATACTCGATGAGGACTATCTCAGAACTCACCGGAACTGTCGTCGGAACTTCGAAAAAGGGGTACGTTACGTTTTGGCGCCGGCCGTTTTGGCCCCGGGACGTTTTGGCGCCGGACGTTTTGGCGCCGGCCGTTTTGGCGCCGGACGTCTTGGCGCCAGGACGTCTTGGCGCCGGCCGTTTTGTCGCCGGCCGTTTTGGCTCCGGCCGTTTTGGCGCCGGCCGTTTTGGCGCCGGACGTTTTGGCACCGGCCGTTTTGGCGCCGGACATCTTGGCGTAACGGATCTTGCAAATCGCAGCTACGACTTAAAGAATATATTTCCGCTGATTACACGACTCGACAAAAAAAATTTCGTTCTCTGTCCTAAAGTTTATTTTACGATTTTCCGGTTAATTATGCACAAAAACGAAAAGAATAGTATTTTATGTGGCATGGCCGTAAACCAAGTGTTTTTGGCGAGGATAATGATTTCAGTACGAGCTAAAGGCGAGCCGAAGGCGAGCCGGAAGCGAGTTCTGAAATCATTATTTGAATCAAAAACGGTTTACGGGCGCGCCCCATACGATATTTTTTTCGACATAGGCATGAAAAGTCACTTTGACGCCTGTTGAGATTCGCACTTGATACAACGAAGAGTGAGGTTATGGCGGGCGCGATCTGTCGCGCACTCCGGCTGCGCACCGAAACTGCCATAAAAAGACTTTATATGGCAGCTTCGGATTGCGCACTTCGGACTACGCATCAAAACTGCCATAAAAAGACTTTTTATGGCAATTCTGAAATGAGCCGTATAAAGTGCTACTTTACGGATCGAAAACAGGCGTCAAAAAGTGACTTTTCAATGCCTATGCCGAAAAAAATACCTTTTTTCCATACAAAGTTTGCTTTTGTGATAGTTATATTATAATAACACAGGTCAACAAACATTTTTTTTTTGGGTTTCTGTTCTAATGACTAAATTTTGATTCTAGACATCGAAACGGCTACTTTCTTTAACAGGATATAAACCATCAAAGGTAAAAAAAAAAAATTCTAGACATCGAAAAACACTTAAATTTACATTTTTAGCTTTTAAAGTTTGCTTTTTTTTTCATTTTTGAACTTGAATTTTTGTTATTTTATATTTATTTGCTATTGTTCATCACAAATCTTGAATAATAAAGACTCGAGTGTTCAGCAAAAACTTTTTTAATCGAAATTTGAAATAAAATTATGGAACAAAATATATATTGTTGTGACATAACAAATCTATCATTTTTCCTAAAAATACAAAAAATTGCTCTAGTTTCTTCAAAAGCAAACTTTGATGAAAAAAATTATTTCTCCCCTTCTTTTTAACATAGGAGAAATCATAATTTCATATGCAGAAGACAGACCGAAAAATCGTGTTGACCAGTGTTATTATCGTTTATTACCAATAGCAAAGTAAAATGCAAGCTCACGTGTAAATTCACTTACCTTATACCTACCTCACTCACCTCATACCTAAACTACTGCAGGGGGTTTCTACCGAAGCATGCAGGATTTCTACCGATTGAAATATCTACATACCACATGCTAAACACCGTAAGAAAGAACAACAAGCAATCACAATCAATTGCACTAAAACTCAGCTGAAATTAGAGCGGGAAAACAGATAGGAGAATGATTATGGAATGAAGTATACAGTCAAAAGTAGAGTAGAAATGAAGTTTATGATTCAAACCAAAGAACACACGTTTGAAAAAGTTAACAAAAAATAGAATGATAATCTATTACAAGAAAGTAAAACCCAGTAGATACATAAATATTTGACAAATTACAAAACAAAAATAAAAGAGCTAACAACAAACAGTATTTAGCAAGAAGCGTTACAGAAAACTCAAATTAAATATAGGATTCACAATTCAGAAAACAATTACTATGAAATGGTTAAAAAAAAGTGGTATGATGATCGTGAGCATTTAAAAAAATGAAAACTAAATGTAAATAAATATAATCTATATAGTTCCAAACAAAGTACGGTGAAGCTAATTATACATGAGAGAAAGCAAACTAGAAATATTACCTACTGTAGGTAATATAACTCTAAGAGTTTCATTACAATTCCCAAAATACTTTGGAAATCGCAGTTCAGGCTGCACTTTTACAATTACATATGGATTTGGCACGACACCTTCACCATTAAAATGATAATATTTCCTATTCACTTTCTCTCGCAAAATTTCGAAAAATTAATTAAGCAAAAAATTTTGCGCGATGCCTGTCAGGTATTCAATTGTGGTTCTATGAGCAAATCGGCGCACATTCTCCGCAATTCTGGTATCTGCTTCTTGATACTTCCGCCTTTTATACGGAGGTGGTATCCCTTTCAAGAACGCGGCATAATTCGCGTCCCTACTTTTTTGAACAATTCTTAACCCGTCAATAAATTTCCATATTGATGGATGTTCAACATCCAACTCTCTTTGTTATGTGCGGTGCGCGGCTTCCGCAAAATTGTTGGTCCTGTTTTGCCCCAACAAAACTCTGTCGTAGACGGACCAAATTTTGGGCGCGAATAGAGGGTCTAAACGTGTTCCATTTCGTTGGAGACGTCCTACATAATTAGCCTGAACAACAGTATTAACATACGTACATTAGAGTTGTATATAAGAAACAATTATACATATGAGGTAGTCCACCCCAACTCGGCGGCATTTTCCCTGGCTCTCAGCGATCTGTTTCATTATTCTTCATCTTATTCGACCTACAGAAGAACGTACTCTCAATTTTCTTTAGATTTTTCGGACCAGCCGTTCTCTCTACAAAAAAAATTACGTTCTCTCTACAAAAAAAATTAATGAACCTCGCTTTTTTGGAAAAAAAACGCCCTTTTTTGAAATTCTCAGAAAATTCACAAAAATTCTGTGTCGCAAAACAAAATTTTTGAGCCATAAATCATAGTGAAAAAATATATATATATTTTTTTCAATTTACATGTATCTTTCCTCTTAAATTAAATATAAAAATAAATTAAAATACTTTCACTGTGATTTATGGCTCAGAAATTTAGTTTTGTGACAGAATTTTTGTGAATTTTTTCAAAATTTAAATCGAAGGCGTTGTTTCTTCAAAAAGCAAGCTTCATTAATGTTTTTTAGAGAACGACTGGTCCGAAAAATCTGAAAAAAATTAGAGTCCGTTCTTCTGTAGGTCGAATACGATGCAAAATAATGAAACAGATCGCTGAGGGTCAGGGAAAAATTCCGCCGAGTTGGGGTGGACTACCTCATATATGGGCATATCCATGGAATTTTTAACTTTTGAGGTACAAAAATAAATTTCGGAAAAATTGACGGCACACCTATGAAACTAGAATGATCTGTGTTCTTGAGTCTCAGTATACATGAAAAAAATTAGTATAATTCATTTTCAAGGTTCGGTCAAGTGCTGATGGAGCAAAAATCAAAATTCAATTTTCTTTGTCAAATAATCTTTGAAAAACTATTTTTGTGGTCGAATTCGCACTCCGGTTCGACGGAGCCTAGAGTCTTACGCGTATAATAAACCCGAAAAATAGAATAAAATGAAAAAACAAAAAAAAAATTTGAAAGAAAAATAAATTAAAAAAAAATAAAATGAATAAAAATGAATAAAAATAAATTAAAAATAAATACTCGTGCTGTTTAAAACGACATTTGGGATACTGCACGCGAAAGATATGTTTGTAAACATTTCTTTAACAAATATGAAAATTGATGATTTACGAAAATATTTACTCGTTTGTATTTATCTCTTCGAAATATGCATAAAAATAGCGACCGATTTGATGATATACTTCTTAAAACGAATGTTATCGATTACTATTGCTTGGAATGGGATCGCAATCAATATACAGGTGTGCCAGCTGAAATAGTGATTTTTTTCTTCGAATTATTCTTCAGATAGTAATTTTCAAAAGCTTGCAACTTTTTTCAGGTTGGGGGCACACTTTCCGGTCGAGTACCGTTTTAGAGCTTAAGATACGTAGAATAAGATACTGCAAGGTCGCTCGTTCAAATGAATCGGTCAAAAAGTTGTAATGAAAAAAGTAAAATCATCTTCGATTCAAGAAATTTCGTCATCGCTATTTCATTAATTTTTATTAGAGCTTACCTGGCCGGCACATATATCTGACTCGCATTTTTCTAATATTCACGTGCTTACAATTTATGAAAAAAAAAAATTAGGTTGCTATCATCATCGGTCAACAAGTTATAGTGGCTGAAAAAAAAATAAATGCTCCATCCTTACAGTGACTTGTCATTTTCTTTAGGATTTTTGTACTCATAACGTGCGAAAATGAATTAAAATATACTACAAAATCGCAGTTAGCTTCAAGAAAAAGTATTTGTCAGTCGAAAACACCCTTGGGGTATCCAATTTGTACTTGGAATGGACACAACCACTATCCCTCACAAAAGTTAAAAATTCTATGGATATGCCCATATATAATAAATCAAACTCGAGCGTCAACAAGCATAGGAAGGAAATGATTAAACCATAAATAAAAGTCTAACAATCATTCCAACGAATCACTCTGAACGAGGTCCGGGAATTTTAGTAGCGTATAGTTCGGTAGACCTAAATTTTCTGAAGAGAATAAAGGCCGGTTTACAGAGGACGTGTACGTTTCCGTTGCCGTTCTCGTAGAGAATTAAAATATACGAAATCTATAGTATCGTCTATTGTTCAGTTATAGACGATACTTATAGGTTTCGTCTATTTCGATTCTCTACGAGAACGGCAACGGAAACGTAAATGTCCTATGTAAATCGGCCTTAACCGTCTGTGAAACAACCATGGAGACTATAGAGACCAAGAGCGCGAACTGCCCACATGGAAAAATATATATTTGAGAATTTATATGTCACATATATATATGAACATATATACGAAATAGATCATTTTTGGCCGCTTTCAAATATATGTTGTTTATAAGTCACGTATATTCGAGTTATATTAGTTATATATACGTGTATATATATATTATTTATAATAAATATACATATTTATTATAAATAATAATTTATCCCTGTACATATATATAACTTACATATTTTTTATAAATAATATATATATACAGGTATATATAAATAATGTAATTCAAATATACGTAACTTATAAACAATATATATTTAAAGCGGCCAAAAATGATCTATTTCGTATATATGTTTATATATATATGTGTGACATATAAGTTGTCTATACGTAACTTATAAACAACATATATTGAAAAGAGGAGAAAATTGACCGATGGATATGTATATTGTTTATAAATAATATTCATGTATACATATTACAATATACATATGATATATATATTAATTATAAAAAATATACATGTCCAATATATTGTTCTCGCATATATATATGCATGTATCCTCGTATATATGAGTAATATAAGTTGTATATACATAACTTATAAACAACATATATTGAAAAGGGGCCAGAATTGACCAATGGATATGTATATTTTTCATAAATAATGTATATGTTACATATTATATATTGTAATATACATAACATTATTATATATATATATTATTTACAAACAATATACATATCCATCGGTCAATTCTGGCTCCTTTTCAATATATGTTGTTTATAAGTTACGTATATACAACTTATACGACTCATATATACGGCTGCACGTATATTCAAATATATATGCGAGCTAAATATATTTATATATATATCACATATATGTTATATATATATATATATATATATATATATATATATATATATATATATTTATTATAGATAATATATATATTAGAGGATGGGCTCTATCAATCAAGTCGAGTCAGTAAACTTTACTTTACTTAAAGTTTACTGACTCGAGTTGATTGATAGAGCCCATCCTCTAATATTACCTAGTTCAAGTGATAACTTCATGATGAATGATAATATATATAGATATATATAATGTAAACGACGAGTAGGTTGTGTGTATAGGATTCATAAATAATGAGCATATATTGCATACGTGCATTATTACATTTATTTTTATTCTATTCTTTCTGTAATATGCTTATAAAACTATTCTTAAAAGATTCAACAACATATATAGGAACAGCATATTTAATATAAAAACGTGATAATGGGTATACTTAAGTATATAAAGTGCCATCGAACAATTTAACGTTCCTTTTTCTGCAAACGACGGAGTGCGGACAGTTTGACATTAATGGCTTGGCCAAAACCTCCTTCTTTAAACTCTTTTGGATGTTGGTGGCGAACGGAATCTGAAATACAAGATTGGATAAGTAAAATGCTCATGAAATTACTAACGATACAATTGACTAGTCCAGGTGACAATGTTTTATTCATTGTGCTTACATTTAATTGCTTCAATGATGCGTTCATCAAGGGCTTGTCGAGCAGGTCCTGCCTCAGCATCGCCCTTATTCACCTTGCTAGCACCACCTTTATAATTGCTCCGCACGAGAGTATCTAGAGGGATTGATGCCAACAATAATGAAACTGTCATTGCCGTGTATGTGGGAGTGGAAGTTGCCTTGGCCCACTGCATGTCCGTCACAAAGACTTTGCTACCCACTTCTCCAATTTCAATCTGAAAATAAGTAATCATTCTCCTACTATCAAATCGGCTGATGAAGCATACAATTGTTACAAATGAAGGTCATTGCGGAACCGTAAATACATAATCTTACTCAGATATTTGTCTTACATTTCCTTCTGTGAATTCCCCATCCTCAAGAAATCGTGCATTTTTCGAAGCTGGCCCTGACGTTTCTCGTTCGCTTGAGAGAGAATGTTTTTTGGCGCCTTCCGCTACTACAACCGTTTTTGCTGCACCAGTAGTGAGCAGTGCTTCAATTCTAGTAAGTTCTGTAACATTATGCATGTTGAAGAATATATGCATTAGGGTGCTTTTTTTCAACGACTATTTTTATTTTTTCGCTCCCCACTCAAAATCTTGTTGAAAATATAAAAAAAAAAAATTTCCCGAAAATTTGAGCTCTTAAGATTAACTCTAAGTACTCTCCCAAAGCGTATAAAGATTTCCCATTTAAAATACACGTAAACTTTGATTTTTTTTTTTTAAATATCCATATCTCAACCGCATTTTATGCTATTGGATTGTTCCAAAGTGGGATTTACTCGAAATTAAAAGTCCTTCAAAAACGCAACAATTGAAAATCATCATTTATGAAAAGTTTGGTACGAAAATTCTGAAAAATTTCATAAAATGACAATGTTAACGCTTTACATCTCAACAAATATCAATCTTAGCGATTCAACTGATGAGACCTTTTTTGAAGGAAATTAAATTTTCTACAAGTTTGTCCCGAACATTTTTTCAATAAATCCAGTCACTTTTGAAATATCTTCAAAAAATGGGAATTTTTCACCAAAATCAGATTTAGTGACCCGCACCATCGTACAGGTGCAGATTACAGCTACGGCACATAAAGCATTTTTGAAGAACTTTTAATTCCGAGTAAATCCCACTTTGGAACAATCCAATAGCATAAAATGCGGCTGAGATATAGATATTTGAAAAAAAAAATCAAAGTTTACGTGTATTTTAAATGGGAAATCTTTATACGCTTTGGGAGAGTACTTAGAGTAGATATTAAGGGCTCCAATTTTCGGGGAATTTTTTTTTTACATTTTCAACAAGATGTTGAGTGGGGAGCGAAAAAATAAAAATAGTCGTGAAAAAAAAGCACCCTAATATGCATACACGTATGTATAAGAATATACATATATTATTGTGAAACATGAATAAATCTCTGTTATTTGTAGTGGCTAATTGAAGTTATTAAAATTAATCGTCATACTTGTGTTCATCGAAGTTATCGCCTCCATGATATCTTCGAGTCTAACTGTTTTGGTAGTAGCTACAACTTTTTCAGCTTCTGGACGGTTCTTTTCGGCATGGAATTCTTCGTCCTCTCCTGAAGCTACTTCAGGTGGAGAATCACGTCGTTGCTCTTCCTCACCATCGGAATTTCGGTTATCATGCAAAGGGGATAGCTGATGGTTGGAATGAGAATTACCATAAAAAATGCAAAAGGATCAGATTATAAATGATTTGTTTTTCTGTGTACTTGTTCACATAAATATATGGAATACTCTGAAAATGTATAAGTATTGTAACTCAAATGTGTATTACTTGTTCTTCATCTGAATCCACATCTTTGCCCGATGAGTCTGTTCTCTCCCCTTGACAGCTTGTGTTACTTTTTTTCACTCCTGGTGATTTTGGTAGCACATCAATACCTGACACCTCCTCCGGTGTAACCGACTCCTCGTCTGACGACACAATCACACGTCGCTTCTTCGCTCCCTGTTTGAAATCGAAAAAGATGAATAATATTCTGTGTACTTTCCCATACAATATTCAAAAGAAGAGGATTGAATATCTCACATCAGTGAAAAAAAAAAACGTCAAAGTTAGAGGGTGGCCTGCAGGTTTTTTTAAATCAAAAATACATTCTCTTTTTGGAACTGAAAAACATCCAATCCGAACTTTTTTCACAGTTTTTAGATTACTGTAATATGTATCGTCAACAAACTTGGTGACAGTTCACGATGGAAGTGTAATTAGAGGAAAGTTTTCGCAAGCTCTTCAGCATCTCCTGGCCACTAAGGCTCCCTGAGGATAGACATCACGGACCAGTTATTTTTTTTTATTGATCTGACAACAAGAACTTGACACCAACCGAAAAACCTGCCAAGCTCACCCAAATTAAAATAAAAATATATATATAATCCGAACAATTAATATAAAATCTTATACACGTCTCCGGAAAAGATATTATACAATGATAATTGCGCTTACTGTAGTACTTTCCGGAGCTCTCCCTTCTTTCTTCGCTGAGGTACCTGGAGTTGATAGTTTGAGTTGATTAAGTGACAGCTGCTTCTTTTTAGAGTGATGCCTATTCCCTTTCACTTTGTCTTTGCCGTTGCTCTCCGATGAATCTTGTAGATTCTGAGGTATCTCTTTGTACGGCGAAACCAGTCCTTCCAACATTTTCATTTTGTCATCTAATACATTAAGACGGCCTGGAACAATGAAATAATTGCAGGGTGTATTTTAACGATGAATAGATCTTGTATTTAGTAAGAGACTATCATCAGAACCTTGGCGGAGGCCTGCGAGAGGGTTCTGCGATAAAGTTCCTACATCTTCCTTTTTTCGTATAAGATAGTATTCGATTTTCAGTAAACATTTACTATTTTAATTTACGGAATTTGATTAGGGATAAAACAAAAGAAAAACTACAAATTTATTTTTATGTATAGTTAACAGAGTATCAGCCCATTCCACAGTATTGCAGTTTTCACTACTGTTTTCGGCACATTTTCTTCTTTCAAACCCGTTGTTACAAGGAGATTTGCTGAACCATGAAGTGAGATACTCAACTGCCTTGGAACAGTAAAACAATTTGCCAATCAATGCACTGACTTTAGTCTTATATATAATATATGTTCATACGTATGCACAGAAAGATCTATTCCTCTTAGGTTTAGTTCCAACTTATTGTTCGACTGCAACGATGGGCGGCGATGAGCAATACACTGTTTCTATGCAGTGAAGTACTTCGAACAAGGGTGGAACAAGAAAGTCTATTGAAAGTAGTAATGAAAACTTATAACCCTATGTAACTGACCAAAAATCTGTACAGAAACACTCCAAACTAGGATTCCCTCATGTATTGAAAAGTCCAGTTGAAATGCTTGAAAGTAAAGACAGTATGGATTCAATAATGACGCTGAAGCTAGCAGCCGATTCGCAGCAGCAGATTAGAAAATTCGACGTTTAAACCAATTTTTTTTATTATTTAGTTCAAACCTTCGCGTCCCCTAATGAAATTCATACCGCTATTTCGGTGTTTGAAAAGTGAAACTAGTTTAAACGTCGAATTTTCTAATTGGCTGCTGCGAATCGGCTGCTAGCTTCAGCGTCATGATTCAATAACTAACATTTTTCAATATTCGGCCAAATTTTAATAAAGAGAAAATCTGGAGTGTTATGTAACTTACCAGAAATGAGTATGACGTAAGCATCATACAGCTTCCAACCACCTTTCGGTGGTTTTTTGCTGTCTCTCCATTCTACAGCATAAGCCTCCTTAGTAGACGCTGACTTGTCTGAGCGATAGACCTGGTAATCAAAATTTCGAATCCACTGGATTGGGATTCCTGAGGTGTAGGTTTTATCGTCGATGCCGCCACACCACTGAACCAGTGCCAGTTTTTTGTCAGCCATGGTAATCCTAATTGCATAATCAATTGTCAATTATTTTGACGAAATCAACCACGAGTATCGTTGGAAAATTTGAAGAAAAATACTGTTTAACTAGGCATGGATTCTCTAAATGAAGACCGAGCTTTTTTGACCAAATGAAAAACGAACCTTACCCAGATATGCCTAACACAGACACAGTCACCCCTTGTCCGCGAGTTCGGTGCACGAATTAATCAACAATATAACGGTCCGTTGAACTCTTTTGTTTCGTATATACAGATATACAATAACATGTGAAACTTTAAATGGCTCCTACATGAAAACGGCTCAGCACTCGACATTTTAGGATAAATAATTGCCTGTGTTTGTTAGTCAGGTTAGTCTTCTCTCGATAGGGTTCGTTTTATTACGTCAAAAAAGCTCAGTGTAGGTTATTTATGTCAGTCACTCATATGCTACTCACCTTGATTAATAACTGCAGTGTACTTATCTCACTTCTGATTCGTTTTTTTTTCGTGAATTCGAGGTGTTTTGTTTCTCAACGCAAAGGCGCACTTAACATACCCGTCAGACAGACGCCATGTTTGACTTCTCTGCGAATACGCAGGCGCGCGGGTCCGTCGACTCGAGGGAAGTGGAGTGGGAGAGCGATTCCCCACAGTACGAGTTAGCGAGCCGAATGGTGAGCACATACGAACTTTTACTATCTCGCTCACCGTGCCACGTTGAATACTTCAATTAACAGTGAATTGGCCTTATCATGGAACTATTAGGTGTTGACGAAATAATAATAACCCCAAGATACAGTGAATAATAAATCAACGTGAATCAATTCCACAAAGGTCAGGGTATTCGATTATTATCAGTAAAAAAACAAGTGGTGGAAATTGTATAAAGAATGGAGTCACCCAAAAAGAGGAGAAAATATAAACTTTACAATGACCATGGGAGTATGACCGACATTCCGGCAAGAACCAAGAGACGATGGAACAAATCGAAGCAGTCAGTACAAAAACAGTAAGACTGAGTATACAGGGTGGTCCATTTTAATCTCCGCAGGCGAATATCTCGAAAACTAACAGTTATAAAAGAAAAAGTTTCATGCAAAACTTGAAGGGTTTCGAGGGGGAAAGATAATGCTGATATGTATTGAATTGTGGACTTCGCCAATTCCGATATTTCGCAAGTAACTTCGGATTTTAGATAGGGAACACATGTTTTGGTTGGGGGCAGCTGATAGCGAGATCAAAGACTCATTCAAATACGGAAGCAAAAAAAATTGGAAAAAAAAAATTTTGGAAAAAAAAATTTTTCGTCATAGTAGGCGTAAAGTACGCACTTTACGCCCTGTTTTGCGGGCGTAAAGTTCGACTTTACGCCCGGTTTATGTAAACAAAAACTATCCTAACGCGCGATGCCCATTGGGCGTCGCGCGTAGAAATAGTTTCTGTTTACATAAACCGGGCGTAGAGTCGAACTTGACGCTTGCAAAACACGGCTAAAAATGCGTTATACTTTCCGCCTACTATGACGAAATAGTACTTTTCGATACTAGTGCGAAAGTGTTGATTCTCGGACGAGTGTGAACTTTTTCGCCCGAGCGAAGCGAGGGTGACAATCACACAAGTCGAGAATCATCTTTCGCACGTGTATCGAACTCCATTTTTCAACACAGCGCGCGTTAAGTTGAATTTGATGCAAAATCGAACTTTGCGCACGCCGTGTGGAAAAATATTGTTCGCACCACGGGCGTAAAACTTTACACCCTTAGGCAATCACGTAACCCTCGGGCCGGCTTCGCCGGCCCTCGAGCACGTTTAATTGCCTGCGGGCGTAGAGTTCAACTTTACGCCCTTGATACGAAAACTACTGATTGTGAAATTTTTTTTTGCGAAAGATTGTTTTTTCGTGCCTAGCTTCCGAACAAATTCATTGTTTATCACTCTAGCTCAAAATTTTTCGCGCCAATTTTGAAATTGGAAAGTTTGAATGTACCAGAGTAGTAAAAAAAAATTCGTAGATCATTCCAATTTCGAAATTGGCGAGAAATATTTTGAGCTAGAGTGATGAGCAATGAATGTGTTCGAAAGCTAGGGATGAAAAACCGATATTTTGCAACAAAAAAAATGTCGCAAACTTTTTTTGCAAAATTTTTTTTTTACAATTTTTTTTGCTTCCGTATTTGAATGAGTCTTTGATCTCGCTATCAGCTGCCCCCAACCAAAACATGTGTTCCCCATCTAAAATCCGAAGTTACTTGCGAAATCTCGAAATTGGCGAAGTCCACAATTCAACACATATCAGCATTATCTTTCCCCCTTGAAACCCTTCAAGTTTTGTATAAAACTTTTTCTTTTATAACTTTTAGTTTTCGAGATATTCGCCTGCGGAGATTAAAATGTACCACCCTGTATAACGTTCACTTCATTAATATTTCTTTATTTACGTTTCAAGTCGCTAAATTTCAGCATGAGGATGTAGTATATATATTGTTTAAACTCTCTACTTTGAATACTATTCCGAATACATTAATTTGATGACAAATTTTTCTGTGTCCTATTTTTTTTTTTTTTTTGCGATCCTTAAAAATAAAAGGGCAATAAATTACGAATTAGTATTCTTTCAATGAAGAAAACTGTGTTTTTAGAATTATTATTATACAAATTAATTATGGAGCTTAAACGTCCCCATGAGTGCTGCACGATTGAAAAAAGTTTGGATAAAAGTTACTGTTTTCGAATACCTTGCATTAGGCCAGAAACACCGACAGATCATACATGCCATTTTACTCGATCATTATATGATTTTTATAGGCATTCACTCTTCGACTCACAACAACACACCGCCCAGCAACTGACTGAGCATGAAAATGTTGAATCTCCTAACGTAAGTTTAAAATTAATTATTGGAAAGAGCCAATTTCAATATTGTAAATAACGATGATGCAGAGTATGATGAGTTGGAGTTTTACTAATAGACGTACATGCTGTCACTAAAATGTTCATGATCAACTTTTTTGCGAATGCTATACGTTTAATCTTATTTCCTTACGTAGGAAAGCTCATCGCTGAATGAATCAGAGATATGTATCGAGAATCAGATGAATGAAGACATTAGCGATAGACTGATAGTACCTGATTCAGCTGTCAACTCCGGAGGTGTATTGAATGATCAGTAAGTATTGAACAAAAAAAATTGTATAATGTAAAGGTGTAGATTTCGGCGACTGTACATGTTTGTTCTATTCGCAGATCTTCCGATGACTGTCACCTTGATTGGAGGTGTACACCTAGTCCGCCCCGTAAGCATACATATAACAACAAAAATATTCAATACACCCAAATTAGGTTTCATATCTTGGAGTAGGAATCATACCTGCGTGGTTAAGTTTGAAATTATTTGTACCTATAGTTTCTGTAGTGCAGTTGGGTTTCTAGCTGAGTATATCAATATCGATTTTGACGTCTCTTTCTAAATGTCAAACGCAAACTTTGAATGTAAAATGTTTTTTCCTCTTTCTTTTATGAAGTTCGGTATCAATAATACTAATTATTGTGATGAAGAACGATTGCGATGTAATATGTGATTCTAAAATTGTTACGGTTTTAATTTTCAGTCGAAAATGAACCTGAACCGCAGCATATCTATGATACTACAAGTGAACATTCTGAAAATAATAGTATAGATGATACTCGTAATCATGTGAACCACGAAGAACCATTGCCAAACGATGAACAGCAATCTGCAGATGGAGATCCTGAGTTTGTAAATTCAGCTTCAAGACAGGGATATTCTATGGAAAAACTGAAGAAAGTTCTTATGTTAATGGCGACTAAACTGCGGCACAATTTAACGTACGCAGCTACTGAAGATATTTCAAAATTATTGAACATTGCAAGTGATGACTCTGAGAAACATACCAGTAAATACTACTTTAAACAAATTCTTAATAAATTCTCAGCCGTGGTGTCTATCCATCATATATGCTCTTCTTGCAACCATTACGCTGGAAAACAGGTTGATATAAATGATGAGAAAGAGATCCTCTGTTGTAAGTTTTGTAACACCAATTTTAGTACGAAAAAAAATATCGACACTGGGACTATATTCTTGTATCTGTCACTCAAAGAACAGCTTAAACAAATCATGGAAGCGTCAGGCGATTCTACTTCATATCGCAACGATCGAATAAAACACCGGGATTTTGCATTGGAAGATATATTTGATGGCGCGCTTTATCGAAAAATGACAAAAAATTCACGACATTGGAATGACACACTTACAATGATCTTTAGTTTCGACGGAGTTCCAATATTTGAGTCGTCTAATTATTCGGCGCATCCAATTCTATGCATGATCAATGAACTTCCACCAAAAGAGCGTAGGAAGAATATCATGATGTGCAGTGTCTGGTGTGGTAAGGACAAACCAATGGTCAATGATTATTTCATACCATTTGTGGCCGAGTGTAAGGAATTATATGACCACGGTTTCGACTACTTTTACAAAGGGCAAAGACTGAATAAAAAATGTCAGCTAATAATGGGAATCTGTGACTCTGTTGCAAGACCGATGGCACAGCAGTCGACCCAATTCAACGGAAAATATGGGTGCTCGCTGTGCTTGCATCCTGGAAAGCAAGTTGCGAAAGGTAGAGGGTCAGTTCGAATATATCCAATAGATTTGAGTGGAAATCCCTACGGTGAGGGTTCGCGAACCCATGCAGAGTCTTTAGGACATGCAAACAGAAGAGATAAAGGATTTAAAGCAAGATCAATTCTATGCGATCTTCTAAACTTCAACATAGTCTTAGGTTTGCCTGTAGACTACATGCACTGCATTCTGTTAGGGGTTTGTCGTCAGCTGGCCAAACTATGGTTCGATTCTGACAACCATGAACAGAATTACTATTTGGGAGCAATGTTATCGGTGATTGATTCACTATTGCTTTCATATAAACCAACGTTAGACGAATCGAGAACTCCACGTAAAATGAGCGAACGCAAATATTGGAAAGCTCATGAATGGTTGGTCTGGCTACTATATTATAGTGTTCCAACGTTGAAAAATCTACTTCCTGTGAGATATTTGCGTCATTGGTGCCTATTAGTCGAAGCTACCGCACTATTATTAAAAACTTCAGTCTCGCCCTCAGAGATTCAACGTGCGGAGGATTTGTTACTGAAATTTGTAAAAGACATGGAACGATTATATGGTGAAGCGAATGTGTCTTTCAATGTTCACCTTCTCGCTCACTTAGCCCAAAGTGTTCGTGATTGGGGCCCGTTGTGGAGTCACAGCGCATTTGGTTTTGAGGATTTCAATGGGGAAGTACGGAAATCTGTAAAGAGTTCCCAGGGTGTTCCTCACCAAATTTGTGATAACTTCAGGTTCAAATACGCCGTAACGCGCCTGCAATGCATATGTGCAGCTGAGTTATCTAGGGATGAACGTGAATACCTCGGAAACCTGATTAAAAAAAAGCAATGTGAGCCCGGACACAATCTACAGACTCCACGAATGGTCGGTCAGGGTACGATTCGTTGCTTGTCTCGCGAAGATTTTCTCGCTCTTCAGAGGATAGATATTGATTGCAATCAATCTGACAATGTTCAGTATTTTTATCGGGCTTACGTCAATAATGAACTGATACATGCAAAAAAATATTCAAAAGTCCATAAAAGGGCAAGTTACTTCGCACTTTTACGAGACGGAGAAGTATTTGAAATAGATAGCTTTGTCGTCCTTCCGCTGAATGAAAATCAACAGTGTTTTGCTACCGGAAGATATTTTAAAAAATACAACGGTTCTCTTGTTGCTGGTAGAGAAATTAGCCATTTGATCACTTTGGGAGAGGTAATAAATAATTTAGCGGCTATCAATGTGGTATCAATAATCGAAAAGGTTATCTTAGTTGGAATGACTAGTAAAATATCAGCTGTTGCAGGAGTTCGACCGAATCATGTAGAACTGCTGTCATAAACGGACCGTTATGCATAATATGCATTCGTGACGGAATAACGAAAAGGCGTATTTATAATAAAACATGAAAATAAATTAATATTCGAATACATTCGTAAATATTTTCATTTCACTTTTTTTTTTTTGGTATTTGTATTTGTCGAAGAATTACCAATCTTAATATAAACTTATAGCGTACGTGTGAAAATTGAACGAAACGTCTTCCGAATATAATATCATTACCGCTTTGCTCTCAAAGTCACTAAATATTGTACGTATTATGCTTGTTTACTGTACATTGTTATATAGTACGCCCATAAACAATTGTCACAAGTATATACATATCGTATATACTGGAAATAGATGTGTGCAGTGTATATATATATCTGCGTGTGAGTGTGTGTGTGATTATAAGGAAAATCCGTTCTTTTTATCGTATGAATAAGTATGTAAACAAACGTCGAAATTCTCACTTTAAATTCAATTTCAGACTATATTTCTCTAGATATACTATAGTAATGTAAGAATCAGAATAATATATGAAAGTATCTGGATATACAATAAAATATGTGGGTACAACTCACAGTTTACATACATACATTTTCCGAACATTTACACCATCCCGATGAATAGACCAAGCTGCAGAGATTTTTTCATGTAAAAAGTGTTAGAAGAAAACCAGCTGCGCTATTGTTTGTAGAAT
This sequence comes from Tenthredo livida, assembly GCA_963992785.1. Lineage (NCBI taxonomy): Eukaryota > Metazoa > Arthropoda > Insecta > Hymenoptera > Tenthredinidae > Tenthredo > Tenthredo livida. The sequence goes on along the minus strand of OZ023069.1, from coordinate 7,241,850 downwards.
AGTTTCATATGATATAGTGAGGTGTTTTTCACTCGAGTTGATTATTCACAACTTTGTTATTAACAATTTTATGCAAAAAATCGCTTTTTTTTTTAGTTTTTGCTTATAATATCAAAACTGTCAGAGTAATCGTGATGGTGTCAACAGAGAAATTGTAGAAAATGAAAGCACGAAGGAAATGAGAGGTCGCACGACTTGATCGGACCGTTAGTTTAGGAGAAAATCGAGAAAAACTGGATAAAATGCAGTTGTTTCAAAAATTCATAACTCGGTCATTTTTGAGATGTAGCGTGGATCCTTCGGCCAGTATTAGTTTGTAATGAAAGCTTCATATGTGCAAAAAGCAGGCGCTGTCCGATAAATAGTTTCCAATCTGTGGTGATTTGAGTTTTTTACTATGCAATTTTTCAGCAGGCCTGAATGCCACAGGTGCGGTCCGATTTCAATTTGCAAAACGGATTTCGAAAGTAGAATTTTCATACTTCAAAACGTTCATCTTGATTTTGCATTGAAACGCTGACAAATATGTTAGAAATGAATCTGAACATCACCAGAAACGGCCGAGCGCGCGAGACGAGTTGAAGAGTGGGGGAGAGTAGTAGACAAGGCGAAGCATGTATATAGTAATAGTAATACTGTTTTACATGCTTCGCCTTGTCTGCTGCTCTCCCCCACTCTTCGACTAAGGTACCTGCGGGTAATAAGGCCTGTCGGGTATTAAGGCCTAGGTCTCAAAAATCGTATAAAGAATAAGAGCTCTCGCTCAAGGCCTCACTCACAGATGTATATTGTAAGAAAAGGTCACTTTAAGTTTGCAGAGGCATGATACCCCTGTTAATCGTCATTATTTTTGCATTATACATCGGGAGAGGCGGCTGAGCAGCACGGCTAATAAAAATCGGTCTGAATCAATCGTGAATATTTTTTGTAATATTGCACTTATTTATCTCAAATCATAATCTATTTCTTTGTTCATTCAGGCTTCGACCATTTTAAGTGTCCAATCAATGTATCGTGGTCCAGTTTTTTTTTTTTTTCATTTTTCTCACATAGGTAGTCGATGGTTATTAAGGCCTATGACATTCAATTGAGGTCTTTATTGAGCTACTACACTATGTATCGAAATTTTTTTGTTTGATAATGTATTTGACATTATTTGAAGACGTTACGAATGTAAATAATCAGTACAAAATTTATTATATATTATTATTAGTGCTTGCGATCATAATGCCGCTCAAACGCAATTAAATGAAATTAATAGTGGTTTTTGTCCAAAATTTTAGGTGCAAGTGTTGTATTATCACTATGGATCTTGAATACCCAATTTATAACGGGTAGCTTGATTGTTTAAGCAAGTTAAAGCAAGTAGGCCTTATTATCCTACCAGGCCTTAATACCTTACCATGGCAAGGTTTTTGAAAATGTTCAATCCTGCTCATGTTTATGAAAGAAGTTGCCATTCTCTATCAATATTTTATAGTAACTGAACTCTAAAAACGGGTTTTATTATAATCTGTTTGATAAATTGGATATTTTTCATTTTAATTCAAAGTTTCCCTTAGCTAGGCCTTATTACCCGCAGGTACCTTACTCTCGCGCGCTCGGCCGTTTCTGGTGATGTTCAGCTCCATTTCTAACATTCTAACATATTTCTCAGCGTTTTGATGCAAAACCAAGATAAACGTTTTGAAGTATGAAAATTCTACTTTCGAAATCCGTTTTGCAAATTGAAATCGGACCACACCTGTGGCATTCAGGCCTGCTGGAAAATTGCATAGTAAAAAACTCAAATGGCCACAGATTGGAAACTATTCATCGGACAGCGCCTGATTTTTGCACATATAAATTTTTCATTACAAACTAATACTGGCCGAAGGATCTACGCTACATCTAAAAAAATGACCGAGTTATGAATTTTTGAAAAAAACTGCATTTTAGCCGGTTTTTCACGATTTTCTCCTAAACTAACAGTCCGATCGAGTCGTGCGACCTCTCATTTTCTTCGTGCTTTTATTTTCTACAATTTCTCTCTTGACACCATCACGATTACTCTGACAGTTTTGATATTATAAGCAAAAAACTAAAAAAAAAGCGATTTTTTGCATAAAATTGTTAATAACAAAGTTGTGAATAATAAACTCGAGTGAAAAACACCTCACTATATCATATGAAACTATTCTACAAACAATAGTGCAGCTCGTTTTCTTCTAACACTTTTTACAAAAAATGCTCACTCCAAATCTCTGCAGCTTGGCCTAGAAGCAGTTACGTACAAGTTCCCACTGCTCTTCGCACTCACTGTCGTGAAGTTGTGTTAAAAACTAAGACGGTTTTCAGATATGTATCAACATATATTCGGCATATATACCACATAATGGACGATGCATGACTTCTTTGAAATTATAGTTATGCATGCACGATCATTGTTCAAGATATTGAAGTGAGTGATCGCATATATTCGCATGTACGCGAAATATATATGAGTAATTATAAGCAACGTATATTACTCATATATATGTAATTCGGGAATTGAAGTAAGCGATCACATATATTTACATATACGCGAAATATATATGAGTAATTATAAGCAACATATATTACTCATATATATGTAATTCGGGAATTGAAGTAAGCGATCACATATATTTACATATACGCGAAATATATATGAGTAATTATAAGCAACATATATTACTCATATATATGAAATTTGGGTATTGAAGTGAGTGATCGCATATATTCGCATATTCGCATATACGCGAAATATATATGAGTAATTATAAGCAACATATATTATCCATATTTATTGCATGTATGCACTGAAGTAAGTGATCGCATATATCCGCATATAATCAGAATATATGTGAATACATATAAGTAACATATATTATCCATATATATTTCATGTATGCGCTGGAGTGAGTGATGGCATATATTTACATATACGCGAAATATATATGAGTAATTATAAGTAACATATATTATCCATATTTATTGCACGTATGCACTGAAGTAAGTGATCGCATATATCCGCATATAATCAGAATATATGTGAATACATATAAGTAACATATATTATCCATATATATTTCGTGTATGCGCTGGAGTGAGTGATGGCATATATTTACATATACGCGAAATATATATGAGTAATTATAAGTAACATATATTATCCATATTTATTGCATGTATGCACTGAAGTAAGTGATCGCATATATCCGCATATAATCAGAATATATGTGAATACATATAAGTAACGTATATTATCCATATATATGACATATATGCACCAAAGTAAGCGATCACATATACTAAAAATATATGTGAATAAATATAAGTAAAATATATTACCTATATATGTGTCATATATGCATTGTAACTGAGTGATGGAATATATGTTCCCATATTAACAGTATATATTTGAGATATATATTTATTATAAATTATATATATATGACATATATGTCAGAGAAATATATATCGTATATATGCATGCACATATATATTTTTCCATGTGGGTGCGGTTTAGTTGAGCGAACAGTTCGACTACATGCTCGTAAGAGCGATAAGTCTACAAAGGAAAAGAGAAAGAGAGAAAGAGAGTTGAGCGAACAGAAATATATGGTCTCGGGTTGGCGGTAGTGAGCTCAGTATAGGGTCCAGTTCGAATTCGCTTCTCAATCACCCTGACAGTTCGTGCTCTGAGTCTCTAGTCCTCCATGGATACAACTATGATTATTTAAGCATTGTGGAAAATATTTATTAATAAACATTAATAGATTTAATAATTAAATCACCAGAGTTAATGTTGAAAGTATCTACGAGAGGTTCTCCCAGAGTTATTGGAGAGAAAGAAAAAAAAACAAAATTAAAATGATTACTAAGATTCATTCAGATGAAGGATTCTGAAGAAGTGAGGTTATTATAATATTAAATTTATATTATATTATTATTATTTTTTTTTTTTTGCTTTAAAATTTGTTTTATATAAACAAATATAATGAATCAAAATATATACAAATATATATATTTGTAGAATTTGACTACATGCTTGAAAGAGTATTAAGCCGTTGAAGAAAGAAAGAGAGACAACCAAGATTATGTATGGCAGTGCAAGGATTCAGAACTACAGATTTAATACAATATTCATACCTCGAACCACTCCAAAATTCTTTGTAAACTCGCAGGAAGATGATCATACAGCCTCATTACTGCTTCAGATAAATGTTCCGTGGGCACAAATGCTAGCGCGACAATCATCCGTGCTTTAAGTGCATATTCCGCATCGTTGTTATACTGCGATAATAAATGCTCTTTGCCCAATTTCTTTTTGATATTCTGAGATAAGTGAAATAAGCAGCCGCGGATTTCTGCGTCAGGGAATTGCTCGGCAATACTATTTAACACAGCCATTTCATAATCTGAATGGACATCTTTGGGATTGAAATCTGGCCAAACCGATTTAATAAGAGCGAAACATCTGGAATATGTTTCCTGTCTCTTATCTGCAAGCAGGGCATACAAGACAGGAAATACATATCCGTCTCGTTCCGCAAGTATTACAAATAACTGGCTGAATAACGATGGCGCTATTTTGAAGGTGCCGTCAATGTATATGCTTTTCATCAGGTAGCTCCATTCTTGGGCATCCTCTCGCCCAAATAAGAGAATGCGATCTGGGGCATTTCCTGTGTCTCCCAGAAGGAACAATATAGTTTCATTCGGCGAAACTACATAATATTTATATTCTTCGGGTATTTGCAGCGACAATAAATCTTTTGGCGATGGCGGTATAGCCCGAACTACGTTGCGTTTCCGTTGGATGATTTTACGCCGAGCATCTCTGTTCGGAAGTTGACCTTGCACTGCTGCCGAAGTACCCGCCATCGCATTGGCCATAATTTGACCAGGAGTCTCGACAGTCTCTACCGCCCTGCGCTTCATCTCATTCGTAATGATTGCTGCCTCGATGATGCCAGGATCACTGCCATGTATATGGTCATTGAACCGTGATAGTACCTTGATTAATAATAATATCATATTTAATCCAAATACTTATGTAATTAGATACACAAGCCAGCAATAGTTTTCCCTGACAAAACTAAGTACTAATGTCGGTAGATAGAAGGTACTAATCTATGAAAAAAAAAAATGTTTAAATAATTCTATCACATAAGTTTTGTGAGATGTATATTTTGTTTAGTTTTCTTGGTACTACTAGAGTTAATTTCGAATTATATGTAGAATATAATATTATATGAGAAAGTCTTGTTGAGGGCTTCTCATTATATTTCATTTTTTCGTAAAAATCGATGTGAAAATTATGAATATGCATATATCTTTCATGAAAATAAATCTCGATGTGCTGTGAAAAAATACGTCCTATATTTTAATTCAACATAGTACCCAAATACCTAAGGAAAAGCAGTATCATTTGAAGGAGAAATTGAAAGTTATATTTCATAGGGCTATGTAAGCGATATATCAGGTATTTTGAAGTTTAAAAAGCCACAGCTACCGCTGGGTATTTCGCATGTGTGTGTGTGTGTAGGATGAGTGGAGTGGCATAACCTATTCTGAACCATTCTAACCTATTCTGACCTTTCGGGAGCCACAGCCACCGTCTGGGTATTTCGCATGTGTGTGTGTGTGTGTTGGGTTAGTGGTGTGGCCTAACCTATTCTAACCTGTTCTAACCTATTCTAACCCATTCTAGAGTATTCTAACCTAACCTAACCTGTTCTAACCTGTTCTCACCTATTCTAACCCATTATAAAGTATTCTAACCTATTCTAACCTTTCGGGAGCCACAGCCACCGTCTGGGAATTTCGCATGTGTGTGTGTGTGTGTAGGATTAGTGGGGTAGCCTAACCTATTCCAACCTGTTCTAACCTATTCGAACCCATTCTAACATATTCTAACCTATTCTAACCTTCTGGGAGCCACAGCCACTGTCTGGGTATTTCGCATGTGTGTGTGTGTGTGTAGGATTAGTGGGGTAGCCTAACCTATTCTAACCTGTTCCAACCTATTCTAACACATTCTAACGAATCTAGGAAAAAAAGGACTTGGAAAAAAAAGCCGCGGAAAAAAAAGACTGGAAAAAAAAGACTTGGAAAAAAAAGACACGGAAAAAAAAGACTCGGAAAAAAAAGATTCGGAAAAAAAAGCAGAAAAAAAGACTCGAATATACGAAAACCCGAAAAAAAATTCTCCAAGTTTTGCAGTTTTGACAATACTCGTGTCCTAACCTATTCTAGCCTTTCGGGGTGCGGTAACCACCGACTGCTCGTTCCGTACTGGGTATGGTGTTGTGGTTTCGGATAAGCTACAGATCAATGGAGTCCTAACCTATTCTAACCTTTGGGGGTGCAATTCTGGTGTCCTAACCTATTCCAACCTCTGGGGGGTAATACTCGTGTCCTAACCTATTCTAGCCTTTCGGGGTGCGGTAACCACCGACTGCTCGTTCCGTACTGGGTATGGTGTTGTGGTTTCGGATAAGCTACAGATCAATGGAGTCCTAACCTATTCTAACCTTTGGGGGTGCAATTCTGGTGTCCTAACCTATTCCAACCTCTGGGGGGTAATACTCGTGTCCTAACCTATTCTAACCTTTCGGGGTGCGGTAACCACCGACTGCTCGTTCCGTACTGGGTATGGTGTTGTGGTTTCGGATAAGCTACAGATCAATGGAGTCCTAACCTATTCTAACCTTTGGGGGTGCAATTCTGGTGTCCTAACCTATTCCAACCTCTGGGGGGTAATACTCGTGTCCTAACCTATTCTAGCCTTTCGGGGTGCGGTAACCACCGACTGCTCGTTCCGTACTGGGTATGGTGTTGTGGTTTCGGATAAGCTACAGATCAATGAAGTCATAACCTAATCTAACCTTTGGGGGTGCAATTCTGGTGTCCTAACCTATTCCAACCTCTGGGGGGTAATACTCGTGTCCTAACCTATTCTAGCCTTTCGGGGTGCGGTAACCACCGACTGCTCGTTCCGTACTGGGTATGGTGTTGTGGTTTCGGATGAGCTACAGATCAATGGAGTCCTAACCCGTTCTAACCTTTGGGGGTGCAATTCTGGTGTCCTAACCTATTCCAACCTTTGAGGGGCAATACTCGTGTCCTAACCTATTCTAACCTTTCGGGGTGCGGTAACCACCGACTGCTCGTTCCGTACTGGGTATGGTGTTGTGGTTTCGGATAAGCTACAGATCAATGGAGTCCTAACCTAATCTAACCTTTGGGGGTGCAATTCTGGTGTCCTAACCTATTCCAACCTCTGGGGTGAATACTCGTGTCCTAACCTATTCTAGCCTTTCGGGGTGCGGTAACCACCGACTGCTCGTTCCGTACTGGGTATGGTGTTGTGGTGTCGGATGAGCTACAGATCAATGGAGTCCTTACCCGTTCTAACCTTTGGGGGTGCAATTCTGGTGTCCTAACCTATTTCAACCTTTGAGGGGCAATACTCGTGTCCTAACCTATTCTAGCCTTTCGGGGTGCGGTAACCACCGACTGCTCGTTCCGTACCGGGTATGGTGTTGTGGTTTCGGATAAGCTACAGATCAATGGAGTCCTAACCCGTTCTAACCTTTGGGGGTGCAATTCTGGTGTCCTAACCTATTCCAACCTTTGAGGGGCAATACTCGTGTCCTAACCTATTCTAACCTTTCGGGGTGCGGTAACCACCGACTGCTCGTTCCGTACTGGGTATGGTGTTGTGGTTTCGGATAAGCTACAGATCAATGGAGTCCTAACCTATTCTAACCTTTGGGGGTGCAATTCTGGTGTCCTAACCTATTCCAACCTCTGGGGGGTAATACTCGTGTCCTAACCTATTCTAGCCTTTCGGGGTGCGGTAACCACCGACTGCTCGTTCCGTACTGGGTATGGTGTTGTGGTTCCGGATAAGCTACAGATCAATGGAGTCCTAACCTATTCTAACCTTTGGGGCCGCAATTCTGGTGTCCTAACCTATTCCAACCTCTGGGGGGTAATACTCGTGTCCTAACCTATTCTAGCCTTTCGGGGTGCGGTAACCACCGACTGCTCGTTCCGTACTGGGTATGGTGTTGTGGTTTCGGATAAGCTACAGATCAATGGAGTCCTAACCCGTTCTAACCTTTGGGGGTGCAATTCTGGTGTCCTAACCTATTCCAACCTTTGAGGGGCAATACTCGTGTCCTAACCTATTCTAACCTTTCGGGGTGCGGTAACCACCGACTGCTCGTTCCGTACTGGGTATGGTGTTGTGGTTTCGGATAAGCTACAGATCAATGGAGTCCTAACCTATTCTAACCTTTGGGGGTGCAATTCTGGTGTCCTAACCTATTCCAACCTCTGGGGGGTAATACTCGTGTCCTAACCTATTCTAGCCTTTCGGGGTGCGGTAACCACCGACTGCTCGTTCCGTACTGGGTATGGTGTTGTGGTTCCGGATAAGCTACAGATCAATGGAGTCCTAACCTATTCTAACCTTTGGGGCCGCAATTCTGGTGTCCTAACCTATTCCAACCTCTGGGGGGTAATACTCGTGTCCTAACCTATTCTAGCCTTTCGGGGTGCGGTAACCACCGACTGCTCGTTCCGTACTGGGTATGGTGTTGTGGTTTCGGATAAGCTACAGATCAATGAAGTCATAACCTAATCTAACCTTTGGGGGTGCAATTCTGGTGTCCTAACCTATTCCAACCTCTGGGGGGTAATACTCGTGTCCTAACCTATTCTAGCCTTTCGGGGTGCGGTAACCACCGACTGCTCGTTCCGTACTGGGTATGGTGTTGTGGTTTCGGATGAGCTACAGATCAATGGAGTCCTAACCCGTTCTAACCTTTGGGGGTGCAATTCTGGTGTCCTAACCTATTCCAACCTTTGAGGGGCAATACTCGTGTCCTAACCTATTCTAACCTTTCGGGGTGCGGTAACCACCGACTGCTCGTTCCGTACTGGGTATGGTGTTGTGGTTTCGGATAAGCTACAGATCAATGGAGTCCTAACCTATTCTAACCTTTGGCGGTGCAATTCTGGTGTCCTAACCTATTCCAACCTCTGGGGGGTAATACTCGTGTCCTAACCTATTTTAACCTTTCGGGGTGCGGTAACCACCGACTGCTCGTTCCGTACTAAAAATTTCCGAAAATTTCCGAAATTTCCATAAATTTCTAAAAAATTCCAAAGTTTCCGAAGTTTACAAAATTATTGGGAATTCCCAAAATTTCCGTCGTATACGCGCGAAAAAGTGCCTATACATGGACTCGTTGAAAAAATTACGGTGTGCAACAAAGGGGGGAGGGTGATTTTAAGCTCGGGGGATGACGTTGCACTCGTGCAACATCATCTGACCCTCGCTAGAAATTACCCATTTCCCCCCCCCCCCCCCCCCCCTTGTTGTACAATGTACTATTATCAACAATTTTTATATTCCGAGTCTTCTTTTTCCGAGTCCTTTTTTTCCGGATCTTTTTTTTCCGTGTCTTTTTTTTCCAAGTCTTTTTTTGCCAGTCTTTTTTTTCCGCGGCTTTTTTTTCCGCGGCTTTTTTTTCCGCCAACCCTATATATACCCATATATACCTATATATACCCATATATACCCATATAGAGGGGCATATATACACCTATATATACCTAAATATACCCGTATGTACCTAAATATACCCATATACACCTATATATACCCATATATACCCATATAGGGGAGGCATATATACACCTATATATACCTAAATATACCCATATATACCTAAATATACCCATATATACCCATATATACCTATACATCCCCATATGTACCTATATATACCCATATACACCTATATATACCCATATACACCTATATATACCCATATACACCTATATATACCCATATATACCCATATATACCTATATATACCCATATATACCTATATATACCCATATATACCTATACATACCCATATATACCTATATATACCTATATATACCTATATATACCCATATATACCTATATATACCCATATATACCTATATATACCCATATATACCTATACATACCCATATATACCTATATATACAAATATACACCTATATATACCCATATACACCTATATATGGGCATATCCATAGAATTTTCAACTTTTGTAAGGAATAGTAGTTGTGTCCATTCCAAGTACAAATTGGATACCCCAAGGGTGTTTTCGACTGACAAATACTTTTGCTTGAAGCTAACTGTGATGTTCTAGTATATTTAAATTCATTTCCGCATGTTATGAGTACAAAAATCCTAGCGAAAATGACAAGTCACTGTGAGGATGGAGCATTCATTTTTTTTTCAACCACTATAACTTGTTGACCGATGATGATAGCTACCTGATTTTTTTTTTCAATAATTGTAAGCACGTAAATATTAGAAAAATGCGAGTCAGATATATGTGCCGGCCAGGTGAGCTCTAATAAAAATTAATGAAATAGCGACGACGAAATTTTTTGAATCGAAGATGATTTTATTTTTTTCATTACAACTTTTTGACCGATCCATTTGAACGATCGACCTTGAAGTATCTTATTCTACGTATCTTAAGCTATAAAACGGTACCCGACCGGAAAGTGTGCCCACAACCTGAAAAAAGTTGCAAGCTTTTGAAAATTACTATCTGAAGAATAATTCGAAGAAAAAAATCACTATTTCAGCTGGCACACCTGTATAATGATTGCGATCCCATTCCAAGCCATAGTAATCGATAACATTCGTTATAAGAATTATATTATCAAATTGGTCGCTATTTTTATGCATATTTCGAAGAGATAAATACAAATGAGTGAATATTTTCATAAATCATCAATTTTCATATTTGTTAAAAAAATGTTTACAAACATATCTTTCACGTGCAGTATCAGAAATGTCGTTTTAAACAGCACGAGTATTTATTTTGTATTTATTTTTATTTATTTTTATTCGTTTTATTTTTTTTCAATTTATTTTTCTTTCAAGTTTTTTTTTTTTTTTTTTTTTTTTTATTCTATTTTTTTCGTTTATTATACGCGTAAGACTCTAGGCGCCGTCGAACCGGAGTGCGAATTCGACCACAAAAATAGTTTTTCAAAGATTATTTGAAAAAGAAAATTGAATTTTGATTTTTCCTCCATCAGCACTTGACCGAGCCTTGAAAATGAATTATTTTAATTTTTTTCGTGTATACTGAGACTCAAGAACACAGATCATTCTAGTTTTATAGGTGTGCCGTCAATTTTTCCGAAATTTATTTTTGTACCTCAAAAGTTAAAAATTCCATGGATATGCCCATATACCTATATATATATATATGTATATTTTGCTAATTGTATTTTGCGTACGCGAATTCATTTTGCGCACGCTGACGAAATAGGTTAGGGAATCTGGCATTTTGCGCACGCAAATCCGTACACAAAATCGAATTTTGCACACTGCGTTAGGGAAAAATCCTTCCTATATACCGTCATATACTCGAATATACCCTACATGCCGATAAATACGCGAATGTATTTTATACACCGGTTCATACTCGAATCATATATCATATATATGTATAAAAAAAAAAAAAAAAAATTCTTCCTATATACCGTCATATACTCGAATATACCCCATATGTACTCGAATATACTCTACATGCCGATAGATACGCGAATGTATTCTATACACCGGTTCATACTCGAATCATATATCATATATATGTATAAAAAAAAAAAAAAAAAAAAATCCTTCCTATATACCGTCATATACTCGAATATACCCCATATCTACTCGAATATTCTCTACATGCCGATAGATACTCGAATGTATTCAATACACCGGTTCATACGCGAATCATATACTCGAATATACCTTATATACCAATTATTACTTAAATATTCACCCTATCTATGTATATTGTATACGATTTTTTTCCATAACAAATCACATTTGTCATTTGTAATTTTCATATAATTAATTACAAATTGTAATTAATACAGCCCAACAATGCCCTAATGTATAGTTTATACATACCTGATTAGTACGAACGCATGTATGAATCCGCGCTTTACACCCATCCATTTTTCGGGTGCACCGCCAAAACGTTTTTTGACCACACTTACTTTTTTTATCTAATACATATGTATAACCACTGTCGATGTATTTCCGGTTGCCTCGAATAGACAATAATTCGGCCTCCATCCTGAGTAATTATATTACTTTCCTTTCTTATCAAAGGCTATCACAAGACTGACAACATGATTGACATGAAAAGATTTCAGCAAAATAGGAATTGAGAGATTTGTGTTTTAATCAGACGCGGATACAGGATTCCGTTTAGGCGGGGTAGTGCGATTTTTGTATGATTTCACCTATTTTTCAGAAAATTCGTTCCAAAAAAAAATATGATAAATTTTTAATTTGTCAGTAAATGAAAATTCGGAATTTTGTAAAAATAAAGTGCTTTGGTCGTGAGTCGGGGGGTGGCAATTTGATTGCCCCTCCCCTGTATCCGCACCTGGTTTTAATTGAAGCCGTATAAAAATCCTCCTTATCAACGTGTTTAGACTCGCATGCGACAATAGAAATTTGTTGATAAATACATGTGAAGGATTCTTATACGGCTTCAATTAAAACCAGACGCAGATACAGTAGAGGGACAAATTAGTATAATATATATTACAGTAGAATCCCGGTAATTCGTACACGGAGAAAAATGGATGGAAAAATGTAGCATTTAGTCCTATAAAATATAGTAAAACGTGAACGGTTCCGCGGTTATGATATTTATTTCTGCCAGAATAGTAAAAATCGTCAAAAATGTACTAACAAGTACTAAAATGTAGTAAAAAGTTTCAAAAATTTAAATATTTTTTACTAAGCTGGTCTAGCGTTTTCGTTTTACTATATTTTATAAGAAAAAATGCTAGATTTTTTTCTCTGTGTACTGTCAAGGAACCTGACTAATATTCCGAATTACCGGAATTCACGAATTATCCGGGATGTTTTTTGAGGGCAATTTTTTTGAGGGATCGACTGATTACTACGAATTAGCGAGATTCTCACTCTATCGGGATTACATAAAACCGGGATTCTACTGTATGTATAATATATTTATGGGGCATTCCACGTGAACCGAATCAGTTTTTGGCCAAAACGTCCGGCGCCAAAACGGCCGGCGCCAAAACGTCCGGCGCCAAAACGTCCGGCGCCAAAACGTCCGGCGCCAAAACGTCCGGCGCCAAAACGGCCGGCGCCAAAACGGCCGGCGCCAAGACGTCCCGGCGCCAAAACGGCCGGCGCCAAAACGGCGGCGCCAAAACGTCCTGCTCCCTATAGGAGGGCTGTTAGATCAGTTCAACGGTTACCATGCTAAGATTCAGTTCACCATGGAGTCAGAAGTTGCCAACAGCATCCCGTTCCTGGATGTCAAGATCATCCGCATGGAGGATGGATTATTGAAGACGGATTGGTATGTTAAACCCACGCACTCAGGTAGAATTCTTAATTATCGCTTTCACCACCCAATAGAGCAAAAGATCGGGGTAATCAAAGGAATGTTGAATAGAATCGTCTCCATCAGTCACCCTGACTTTCATGAAAATAATCTACAACGGTTAAGTGTTTTACTACGCCAGAATAACTATCCAGTGAAATTTATTAGCAAATGCTTTGATAGTTTCATGGAGATACGTCGTAGGAATATGAATGCTGATCATAATAACAACGAAAATGGGTCTGGAGTTCGTACGGTCAAAAAAATTATGAGATTCCCGTTCATTGAGCAAGTTTCACACAAAATTAACAATTGTTTTAAGGATGTGAACATCAGGCTAGTGTATTACAATCTAAAACAGGTTAAGTCGTACTACACAAAATTAAAAGATGAGACCGCAGATGGTGACTAGTTTTGCGTCGTATATAAGATTCCATGTGATTGTGGAAAGTCCTATATAGGTCAAACGAAGCAACACTTGAAAAAAAGAGTCTCTCAACACAAACGGGACTGTAAAAGCGTTAATTTACTCCAACAACAGTGTCTTGCTGATCACAACCCGCCAGTGGGGAGCACTGCATTATCTCTACACCACCTTGAGACAGGCCATCAATTTCAATTCAATGACGTGAAAATCCTAGACGACGAAAGACATTGGAAGAAGAGGAATATTAGCGAGATGTATTTTATAAAGACCAATGACACAGTAAATTTAAGGTCTGACACAAATAATTTAAATAGTATCTATAATTTAATTTTGAATATGTAAACGCGCCGTGCGGTTTACTTCACTCAACTGGCGTGAGAGGGCGCCAATATGGAATGGAGGCGAAGGCATCAGCTGTTCGCCACTGAGGATGTATGATTGTCGACAGTTGAGTCAGGCGGAGTGTTTTTAACTTGTTAACTGTTTCCCATTGTAATTTTATTTGTTATGTTAAGCCTAATGATGAAACGACCGTTTAGAGTTGCCGAAGTTTTATTATCTTCATATCTCAGCGTTGTATATAATTCTGTTGACGATTAGTGATTTGCAATCGAGGTAATTGTTGTTTGTAATTTACACTTGTAATTGTCGAATTATCAAGTCATTATAGATTAATAATTTTAACTAGTAGAAATTTTCACGATTTTTTGTACCTGAGTGTGAAGTCTATGTATTGTAACGTGGCAAACGTTGTGACCTCCTCCTAACCAACCAAACCAACGTAAATGAGTCCCGAGCCTAGAGTCAGGAGTACCGAATTCAAATTCTTACCGCCTTCGTCCTAGCGTGGCCATGTTAAGTACGGATCGCCGCACGCGGCTGACCGGCAACGGCCAGCGCTAAAAGGACGAACGGCGAAGATAGGAAGATAAGGTACCGAGACATGTCTAATTCATTCCGGTTTTCAGCGCCAACGTGACCACGTGTGTGGCCCTGAGCCGTCGAATCGAGAGAGAGAGTTATTTTCCTAGAGTTTTCATTGAGTGGAGTTTGACCAGTGCTTGTTTATTTGTGACCCCCTGCTATTTCTATTGGACTGTGATTTGAAGTGTGGATCGGATTCCTATCGAATCCCGTAAGATACGACCCTCGCGTGCTTACGGACTACGAGCCGACCACGAGACCGAGGAAACGTGTGGTATCAGGTAGGATCTATCCGACATATTCCCTTCAGGTTCAGTTAACCCCCCCCCCCCCCCCTTCCGTAGAGCTAGAGTTCCGAGTTAGAGTCCCGCTAGAGTCCAGAGTTATAGTCCGGAATCCCCGAGAACAGTCTCCGCGCCCTGGTACCGAGTCCAGAGTGTGTCGAGGCAACAGTTGAGAACCGGCAGGGTTGAAGCTGTGTTGTTCTCTGTGGCTGTCGACTCTGCGCGCCTGCGAGCCGGCTAGCACCGCCGCTGCGCAGAATTCGCTATACGAGAGTCGACGCCATATTGCCCGGAGGTCTCTGACGTCATGCGTCGCAGAGAGTCTGCAGCGTGTCAGAGAGCTCTAGCGGCCGAGGACAGAGTTCCGCTTCCCTTCCCCTCCCCGCTGTTGAGAGATCAGCTGTCAGTCAGAGACTAGAAGCATCGGCTTCGAAATCGACTAGACAGCCGTACACCTCCAGCTGGTTGAGCGAGGAAGGAAAGAGAGAGAGAGAGTCAACGAGCTAAGATACGGTCAACATACCTTTTTCTTTCGGCTCTGATAAAGATTGTTATATTTAATTAAGAGTAGAGTCATTTTGAGAATTTATATTATTTAGAGTCAATTAATTTATGGTATTTTTATAATTTAGTTTCGCTTCACTTAGATATTTAAAACACAAAGTAGCGGTGATATTAGGCAAGCCGAAGCCAGATAACAGGCTGTACAAAATATTGTTATCTTTTTCTTTTTTTTTTTTATTCAATAAATAATTCTTTTAAAAATATCTCGTAGTGTTTCAAGTGTTTTTATTTCTCGCCCCCACGAATATCCCTCTACCGATAGGCTAGCTGGAGCGAGAGAGAGAGAGAGAGAGGACTTCTCCCCCGAAGTCTGGCGCCCAACATTCATCGTTGCTAGTCGGAGGAGGTAAAGCGTTGGTGCCTGTTTTTGATAACTGAACGTAGTTCCTGCGGGTAACACCCGAGCCCGCGGGAATCGCTGTTACAGTATTTACTTGTAATAATTGTTTGTTACAGTACTTGAAAAAGTCCTGAGAAGGACGAAACGTCGTACGAAGATTTAATAAAATCATTAACCAATAACCAAGTAGCATTTATCCACAATCCCATGAACCGCTGGATTTAATATAATAAAACATTATTCCAAAACATAATTTTACTATGCAATTGAATTATATAGATCTCATTTTTATTAATATATAAATATCACGTAATAATTAACTTTTCGAAATAATCCGCAACTGTATGTAAGCAGTGTGCCGACACGAGCGTGTCTACACGACGTGCGGCGCATATGTGGCGCATATGGGGACACATATGTCGCAATAGTGAGAGCACGACGTGCAGATTAATCCGCATGTCGTGCCCTCACCATGCAGGCATCATGCGGACATATTGTTATCTGGGCAGTTAAACGTAAGTTTACTAAAATTGATTTTTTTCTTTGTGAATAATGAGGTCGCGGTAAAATCAACTGGAGTGAATAGAATTTCTGCAATCATTCTGAAATAGGTACCTGTCTAATATCATTGTGATAATATAAATTGATAGGTTTTGAAATTTTCGTATTTCTGAAATAAGTAGAATCAATATCTTGGTGCTCTCTAACCATAGTTCCATGATTTTATTGATTGTTCAAACAATTCTTTTATGGAGTTAATATTGATTCAAAATTCATTTGCGGGCCGCTACAACACCCCTACGAATCAATGTCATATAAAGTTCAGAGTTTATTCTCATCGCATATAATATTTTCAGCCCGTACCAGCACTGATCAGACTACCTTCCGAGATTTTGCAGTTCAGTGGGAGCTTGAAGACGCCGAAGGTAAAGTGAGTCGAATCAGGCTCCGGGGTTTCCTTTCTTATACAAAATTTCAATACAGTAAGGAAACTCCCATATTATGAGTATAAAGTGTTGAACCAAATCAATTATGAATTTTTTGTTCATTGCAGATAAGTAATTCAACTACGAGTTCGTCCCCTAAACGCGATGGTGCACCTCAGTCGTGGTACCATATCGTTCGTGTTAATTTGGATAAGCACACGTGTGAGTTGAACTCTAGCGTTACAATCATTATCCATTCGTAGTCTGTTAGTAGAATGGGTTATACATTCATAGTCTGTTAGTACAATGGGTCATATTTGTAGTTTATTTAGTAGTCAGGGATTGATTTGTAAAATGTGTTTTATATTCGTGTAACATCGAATAAATCATACATTTATCGATAATTATTGATACTTATTATTGTATTTTATTAAGGTCCGCATGCCCAGACAGACTAATTCATCATTATCGATGACTGAATCCACATCAAAGTCCTCGTTATTCATTATGACGTTTCTCGCCTCCACTTCACTTAAAGCATCCTCCTCCATCGCTGCACCAAGTTTTTCAACAAATAACTTCGCACGATCTTTAATAGTTTGTTCTTGCATCACGAGTCTGCATATGGTGACATGAATACACGGTAGTATACTCTGCAGCGTTCTGAACGACACCTCCATGATCGTAATATTCGTAGGTGAAAAATACACAGCATTCTTGTTATAGACTTTGCGACAATTCACAAATGAGTCTCCTCTCGCAGTTAACGGAATCGTGTATTCTATTCCCGAATTAGGTAAACTCCCATATTCGAACGATTCGCTAAGAACTTGCTGGTTGCTGAGAGAATTTTCCGAAATACTTTGAGTGAAAACCATTCTATTATTCCGCACCGTGTCCACCAGAGCTATTACAATTTGACATGATAAATCACCTTTGACAAGAAGTTCAACTTCTATACTTTTGGAAGAAGATTTATTCAAACGAAACTTCCGATTGAGGATTCCGAAAGATACTTCTTCTTCTTCTTCTTCACCGACTAGTTGGCCAAAATTTGTTCGCTGCTTCTTCGGATTGCATGGTACAGCCCTCTGGGAAGACTGAGGCCGCTTGCGACCTGGGCGACAGGAAATGAGAGTCTGCGCCTTCTCAAAAGGTTCTGGCTGTGCGCAGAGAACCCAATGTTGTTTTCCATCACACATTTCGGTGTGGTGTAGATCGGCATGCGTTGCAAAATTATTCGATGTTGACGCCATCGAAGCTGATGGTGACTATGGCTGCAGGAACTGATCGAACTGATGTAGTTTGTAAAACCATTGCAGTATTTATATTCACTCCGAGAATAATATTTTTTCCGCATCAATTTGCTCGAGGATGACTTGGACTGGTCCTCCCCATTGATGATTGCTATACAATGTAAGATTTATTTGTGCGTCCAATCGGTTGTGACAAGATTGAGAGGATATTCCCACACCTTGCATATTGCAACTCTGATATTGCAACTTTGTATGAAGACTGACGCATATATTCGAATTAAAATCAGCTTCAATTTACCTGTACTTTCAATCAGCTCACAACCTTGTATGGAGCTTATCACGTCAGTTGAGATTAATTATTATTGGAAAAGTGGGCGCTCATGCATAGATCAAAACTGACGGTATGATCCACGTTGGTTGGGTATAAAAGGCTCCGGATTTATATGCTAAATAACAGTCTTCACCTAATACTCCATGCGCACTGTTCGCAAGCGGCAATAACTAAAACTGCGAATCGAACTGCTTTTGAAAAATATTGGTGAAGTCAAAACCTTGATCCAGGCGAAATCAGATATTCATCATATTTTGAGAAGATTAAACACTATAAAATTAATATAAACAACGCCATGGACCTGACGAAAATCAACAAGGTGGGTCGATGTGATGAATACCTTCCCACCAAGAGATTGGCAGATCTTGATGTCAATTAACACCACCCCGTCACCGGCTTGCGGAAAGTACAAACAAGATTCGGTACAAGAATAACCCTTCATTTGGACAACGCATTTTCGGCATTTCTACCCAGCGCCGGATTTAACTTGGAGCCGCCTGTAGTTCCGAACGTATTTGCCGCCCCCCTACCTAGTCATCTGTTCATAAATGAGATTTTGTCAATCAGGATAGATCAATATTCAATAATTTGTATTACACATGCTTATAAACAGTCGCTTCATTGAAGATCTTCCGATATAGCTGCATATTAGAGTGTCCGTTATTTCCCGAATTGACTTTTTCTACTTGGGTATGGGCCAAATTATTAGTTCATAGCCTGAAAACAATTATGCTATTTTTTTTTTTAAGTGCTATTAACCCCTGTCTGTAGGACGATACTTGTCCCATTTGATTAACATGGGATTTTTGCCCTTTTTAGATTTAGATTTGTTTTTCGCTTACAACTTTCATCACCTCATCAAATATTGTTGATCCTACAACTGTTCTGACCTTTTTTAATGGACATATTCTTACATGAGTGAAAAAAAAAATTTCATAAGTTTTGAAGTTTTTTTCAAAATTTATTTTTATCGTATTTTTCAGAAATTTTCGAATATTTTCGAGTATTTTTGAATTTATTGACTTTTCAATGCTGTTGGTTTAAATTAAAAAGTATTCGAAACATATTGAACAATATGGTAAAAAAAAATTTTACCGCTTCAAAACTTAACATTTTTTTTCCATCAATGCAAAAATATGTCCATCCAAAGAGGTCAGAACAGTAGTAGAATCAACAATATTTAGTGAGGTCATGGAAATAGTAAGCGGAAAAAAAATGAGAGTCTAAAAAGGGCCAAAATCCCATGTTGATCAAATGGGACAAGTATCATCCTACAGGCAGGGGTTAATGGCACTTAAGAAAAAAAAAGAAAACAGCATAGTTGTTTTTAAGCTATAATAGTATATTATGTGGCATGCCCGTAAACCAAGTGTTTTTCGGCGAGAATGATGATTTCAGAACGAGCTAAATGCGAGCCGAAGGCGAGCCGAAAGCGAGTTCTGAAATCATCATTCGAGTCAAAAACGGTTTACGGGTGCGCCCCATACTTTATTTTTTTCGAAATAGGCATGAAAAGTCACTTTCACGCCTGTTGAAATTCACAGACGAAGAGTGAGGCTATAGTGCGATCTGTCACGCACTTCGAGTTGCGCATCTCAACTGCGGTATAAAGACTTTATAGGGCAGTTCTGAAATAAGCCATATAAAGTGCTACTTTATGGATCGAAAACAGGCGTCATAAAGTAACTTTTCAATGCCTATGCCGAAAAAACTAATAATTTGGCCCATACCCGAGTAGAAAGCGTCAATTCGGGAAGTAACGGACACCCTACTGCATACATATGATAATAATCATAATAATTCTGTTCCATATTTCATGGATGAGAATTTATATCTTTTCATAGGCACATTCTTCTAACCTTAGGACTTCTTCATTTGTACAAAACAAAAAATAATAATTTCATCATACAAGTTGCATATAATTTGGATTGTCAAACCCAATTTTTGCCGCCCCTAGATAATGCCGCTCTAGGCCCGGGCCTTTCGGGCCTATAGGTAAATCCGGCGCTGTTTCTACCTGCACGCATGTCAAAAGTGCTGATTGACGATGAGGACTTAGTCCAAAAAATGATACTGGCTGCCGATGAGAATCGCCTTCACATGCATAATCTTGGGGGACTATACAATCGAGTAGAATTCAACTATATGTAAATTTAATCAATATCTGAAATGTATCACGCTTACAAATAAATAATCATACATGAATTGTTCTCTCAAGCCTACCTTTATTTAACATTAATTCAGGGTCTATTAGTTCGTAGAATCTGATTTCTGCCCAACGTGTAGAACTGTGCAGTTTAAAGACCTTATCAACCAGTTGAACTTGCAGTTCTACGACCTGTTCACCAGAAATTTCTTTCAGCGTCGATAGGGTGCGTGATTATCATATTAATATTGTAACTTTAGGAGTTACAAGAAAAAAGGAAGCTGAGAGTCCCCGAGCGGAATAAGAAGACTTTTAGGACGCCAATAAATTAGTTTCAACGAATTGATTTTATTTGAAATACAGGTGCTCGTGTTAGTGTCTACAGCAAGACTGTTTATCAAACCGATTGAATTGACGCAGCAACCAATACCTCATTTGTTTAAAAGTATGTCTTTTGTGTATTCGTACATAATTCGGATGTTTGAGACTACTAGACCGTATACGCTAAATATACTGGGCTACACCCTTTGTAACACTACCCCCCCCCCCCCCCCCCCCTTGAGAGAAAGAGTCGTCCCGACTCGCAAAATAGATAATATCTAGAAAAAGAAAAGAAAGGTTCGAAAAGAAATCAGCGGTCTAGCAGTCACAATGTGTATGTGAGTGTATGCTCTTTTTGGGAAAGTTGGAATTTACTTTAAGGTGGAGAAACTTTCCCAAATACTATCCGGCATTTGCCTTAACTCACAAGGGAAAACCACGAAAAACCTTGAAAAGATAGCTGAGCTCAAAAATAAAAAAAATGAAAGTTAGTAATTTTAGTATAAAAAGTGTTCAATCTTCAGTATTGACAAGTCGTTGGTAGATTCAACCTCGAAGAGAATAGGGGTATCCGAAATCTGGAAGCCGCCTAGGGTTGAAGTCGGATCGAAATTCGTCATCGAGAGACAGATTGGTCCGGGGGTAGGAAATTGGGGAACAGGTATCCGGGATCAAGAAACGCTCCCAGGAGGATCCTAAAAATGGCAGCACTCCCTAGAGTGGAGGACAAATATTAGTTTGAAAACGGTTGCTGAAGACGGAGGCGTGTACTACCGCCATGTTTCTAAACGTTTTCGTTCAATTTGATTCACATTGCGAAGTATCCCCAACCTGCCTGTATAATTTGAAATAAATCTTTGAAATATAACATGAATTCGTTGTCATATGCCTTATAATATTTGAGAATCTACTCTTAGTTTGTAGGATAGCTTTGAAATTTGAAACGAGGTATATAACCTAGGTAGTATCTCGACCTTGAGCAATGTGCACTATCTGCGTCGGATATCTTGCAATTGACTTGTTGATATAAAAAAATGTTTCCGGCGAGGGTAACCGGTAGGAATTAACGTACGTCCACCGTCAAAATTCTGATGATCACCTGTCACACAAATATTCTCCAGGGGGATTGTCACGTAAGTAAGCTAAAGGCGCTGGTTAGAACTTTCGAGTCTTCATTGCACTGTAGGGAACTGGCACTCACTCACTATACTGTAGATACTATACTGTGAAACTCTTAAAAATAAGGTAACGTCACTCTCCATAGGTTCTGGACTGTGATAACCGGTAGGATTACTCCCATAGAAATTTGCGTAAAAATCTGATGATTGATTGTCACATTGATTATCACATAAAAATCGGGCATAACCAGTGGGATTACCGGTAGGATTACTTCCATAGAAATTTGCGTGAAAATCTGATGATTGAGAATCGAAATATGCGTAAAAATCGGATGATTGATTTGCGTAAAAATCTGATGATTGATTGTCACATTGATTATCACATAAAAATCGGACATAACCAGTGGGATTACCGTTAGAATTACTCCCATAAAAATTTGCGTAAAATGATTGATTGATTGACACATAAAAATCGGCCATAAAGACGCGGGTTAGAACTTTCTAGAAAAAGGAACTTTCTAGAAAAAGGTAAAGGCGCGGTGATGACTCCAGACAGCTCTACAGGGTGGTTCTTGGCTCTCATGGTTCTTGGCTAACATAGCTATACTACTGTTCTGTTAACTGAAAATTGAAAAGTGAGTTTATTTTCAACACACCCTGTTTTTCTATTCTCCATTTGCGTATTTCCGTATCTTAAATTCAATTTGACAGATCATGTTCATTTTTAGAATTTTTCAAGGTTCCATCAATTTCTGGAATTGATTATTTATATTCGAATCAACAACCAATACTTGTAGCAATTCATTTGAGACTCAATGATACCCTGGAGACCTTGTCAACTTGAAAAAGGTGACTATTGTAGTGAAAAATTTGCAAAATAAATTGGACGAAGGTAGGTCAAAGAACGACCCATCATCGTTTAGGGGATGAGTCACGCTTTCAAATGAGCCGAGAAAGACAGACACCGGACATTTTTTGATTGCCTGACATCATTTTGAACGAGAAACAATATTTTTCACGTGCTAATTAGATGGAAATCCTAAAGCTTCGTTGAGCGGCCTCTCAACTTCAAGCTACAGCACCCTCCTTGAACGAGAAGCTCTTTAATGTCAGAACCTAAAGTTTTGAGTGGTAGGAGCGAAAAAACGAAATCAAAGTCAATTTTCGACACACCCTACTATATACGATACCCTAACCTATATACGATTTTTTTTTTTCTTGAAGGGAAAACTGAAAAAGAAACCACCACCACAGAAACGTTAGAGAAAAAAAAATTCTTACTGCGCGGGTGAAACAAAAGATTTCATACCAATCTCATCGGCTCTCCATACCTCTACGTGTATAAGAAGCAAACTGAAAAATGAATTCATCAAAAACGGTGTGGTGAATCGACTTGAAATTTTGGCCGTAAGCATTTCCTTCCTCTATCTTTCGATGATGAAACTTCCAAAGATTTCTTAATGTTTGCATTTGGGTGCCTAACCTCCTTCATAAAATAGAAGATCAAAGCGCTGACGTTGACGGCTGTGCCGATGCTAAAAACAGTCGAACAATAATATTATTCATCATGTTTTTCATTTTTTAACATGTAATTTGATAAATACATTGTATTGTTCATTAGGGTGGTCCTTAATTGGTGGTCGGTGGAATTTCGCCCGTTTTGCCCCCTAGATTGGTTCGAAATAAATTCAAAAAAACGTGGGTAAAATTTGAGCCTTCTAGCTCAACGGGAAACCGTGCCGGTACGCCCATACTTTTTCCCGTTTGAATAACATGGGATTTTTCGTCAACTGAATGCATTTTTTTTTTACAAGCCTATCGTTCATCGGAAAAATCTGCCATTGCGTCACTTTATAGTTCTATAGTGTGTAAGTTAGTGCAAATTTTTTAGGTCGACTCAAATCATATTCCACAGAGTAATTGCATCAACAAAACGACGATTTTAAAAAGTTACAACTCCATCGATCTGAAAAGGCTTGTATCATTTTTTGATGATGATTTCCTATGTTTGGTGGAAAATTTGCACCAACTTACACACTATGATACTATGACGTGACGGAATGACAGATGTTCCTAATTAACGATGGGCTCGTAGAAAAATGTATTTAGTTGATGAAAAATCACTTGTTATTTGAACGGCAAAAAATACGGGCCTACGCACGCTTTTTCGTTGAGCTAGAAAGCCAAGGTATCGCCCAGATTTTTTTAAATTCATTTTTTTTTTTTGATTCAATACATGGGGTGTTGATTATAATCCATCCAAAAGGTATCACTGTTGTAGTTTAGGGTCGCTCTTATTTTGCGGTCGATAAAATTTTGTTTGTGACGCCCCCTAGCTCAGTTCGGAATGAATTCAAAAAAATCTGGGCGAAACCTTGACTTTCTAGCTCAAGGACAAAGCGTGCGTAGGCCCGTATTTTTTCCTGTTTGAAAAACAAGTGATTTTTCATCAACTTGATACATTTTTCTACCAGCTCATGATTGATTGGAAACATCTGTCATTCCGTCGCGTCATAGTATCATAGTGTGTAAGTTGGTGCAAATTTTTCACCAACTATAGGAAATCATCATTAAAAAATGATACAAGCCTTTTCGCATGGATGGAGTTGTAATTTTTGAAAATCTTCGTCTTGTTGATGCAATTACTCTGTGGAATATGAATTAAGTTGACCTAAAAAATTTGCATTAACTCAAATACTATAAAACTATAATGTGACGGAATGGCAGATTTTTTCGATGAACGATAGGCTTGTGAAAAAGAATGCATTCAGTTGACGAAAAATCCCGTGTTATTCAAACGGGAAAAAGTACGGGCTCACCGGCACGGTTTTCCGTTAAGCTAGGAAGCTGAAATTTTGCCTACGTTTTTTTGAATTTATTTCGAACCAATCTAGGGGGCGAAACGAGAAAAATTCCACTGACCCCCGATTAAGGACCACCCTATTGTTCATACTATTATTGCCCAAATAAATGAATAAACCATTATTTTCATCCTCTGACAAGTATTCAGATCGATTTGACGATCTAGTGGCACTAACTGACCCCGCACGTGGCAGAAACTGGCACATACCGTTTGGAGGGTAGCATAAACCGGGACACGGAAGGGGTTATCTTTAAAATTCTATTTGAATTTATTCTCACATTTTTGTGAAGGAATGATGTGTAGAATTTGGAGTAATAGTATATAGTCCAGTCGGAATGTACAGAAATTTCGCCTAGTTCTATTCTCGAATATGTCCGAGTCGGCAATTTTTTTACAGCTTCATTGGATACCCAGGAACATATTGTAAAAAACTCGGTGTATCGGAGGTGCGGGTTTGAGAGATAAAAAATTATTAACAATTGAAAGTGCCTGATTTCGACGCAATCTTTTCATTTATCGAGTTTGGAGAAAAAAGTTTCAGACAAAAATTGTAGATCTCATCATTTTTCACAAAATCGCTCCCATAAAAAAATCACGTAGCGTTGATGGTTTGGCTGTAAATCGCAACGGAAGACTAAGCACTCCTAAAACTCGATTCTTTTGTTTATTGCACGCAGGTCAGTAAATTATCCACGCACACTATTGGAACTCATCGTCAATGTAGAACCATCTTTTCTTAAGAGAAGTGCGCCAAGTTTGCCCGGCTATGTCATAGAGTTTAGCAACAATGAATTTTCCCCTGAAATCCGCCCTTCCCCTATAGTTTCTAGCTGAATGACCCGGCAGAGTGCAGCAAAAAACGTAGTGGTACTTTTTACCACCCTCTTTCAGGATCCGGTGAGAACATTTTTTTTTTTCTGCAAAAAAGGCCGTTAAAAAGGAAATAAAATTTGTGCCTATAAACAAATGGTAATAACTTCGTCAATTTTCAAGTTATCGGAAGCATTCTTCAAGGATCTGGGCTATTTTTAATCCCATTGTATCTTGCTGTCATATATTTGGACCTGCTTTCGGTATTCGGGACAGTTCTTATCGGAGACAGAGTGACCTGCATCCCTCCTGCGCGTACGCAAGCAGTTTGAACATTTAGTGTCTTCAGACTGACAATTTCGAAAATCGTGCCCATCCTGCCCACAGCCGCCACATGGCGGGTCACGAACATGACAAACCCTTGCAATATGGCCAAATCCATTACACGCAAAGCAGCGAGTGATGTTTTTATATTCGCGAACTTTGTGCGTCTGCCATTGTATAAAAACTTTCCCGGCGCTTAATATATGCCTAGCATATTTCCCTGGGAGCTGAACTATCCAGTTGACCCTACCCTCACTCGCCTTGAAACAGGTTCGGGGTCTAATTTGATCATGCATCTCGTGCCTTTCATCCCCAGAAATGTGATCAAAATTCTTGTCGATTATGTCTCTAACTAAGTCATTCTTTTCGAGGTCTTGCTCCACCTCATATATTATGATTTGCGGCTCAATTTTCTTCGGTCTGTCTACCTTCAGACCTATTGTTTCAAGGCCAGACTTTTCTATTTCGTCAACATCCTCCCGTCCGTTAACCTCCATCACCAGGCCAGTGCCACGCATCTGCCTAATGCTTACCACTTTCAACTTCTTTTTAATCGTTTTCAGGTGTTCAGTCATTTCCTTTTTGATCTCCACATTATTCCTTTTTTCATTTTCAGATACTGGTTTGACCAAGAGAACTTCATTCTTTCTTTGACTCATATAACCTTTTTCTTTCTCTTTTTCAGATGAATCACCAACATCAGCAGCAGCCTCAGCGTACCAACGGCCAGGAAGCGGTGTCAACGCGACGCCACAGCGGTGAGTAGCTCTCAACTTTTCATTCTCCTCACATTTAGCCTTCAATTTCTCACATTTTATATGTTCATCGACCAATCTATTCTCTAATTTGGTCCATTTTTCCAGCACGTGCCTGATCACCGCTTTTGTAGCCTTATTGTTGTCATAGAATAGATACGCCT
Source organism: Tenthredo livida (assembly GCA_963992785.1). Classification (NCBI taxonomy): domain Eukaryota; kingdom Metazoa; phylum Arthropoda; class Insecta; order Hymenoptera; family Tenthredinidae; genus Tenthredo; species Tenthredo livida. Next base: position 7,214,828 of record OZ023069.1, on the reverse strand, counting down.
CAAGGCTTTCTCTCTCTTCCCTCAATTCTTTCAAAACATCGACGCCCTCCCTGTGTCCTCACATTTACCCGCGTCCATTTCCATACCCATCTTCTTCTTCAACCCCCCCCGTTCCAGGCTCAGGCCCAACTTTAACCCCGCCCACCCCTTCGTCGCAAGGCGTAGATTTTTTTTTTTCTCAATAGTCTCTGAACTCGATGAGGCTAATACGACATTCTGCTTTCGCTTGATCGTCTCCGGCAGAGCCGGAAATAGTTGACTGGCCAGCGAGCCGTCAGATCGGGCAATTCTTATTGCGGGATTAAATCCCTGTTTCAGGCTCATAAGGATTTCTTGCGCTTCCATAGGCTCCACCCGCTCCCCGCCGTGTCCGCTCCCTTCTCCATCCCCCCCTATATTCAATTGTTTAATGTTTGTGTTTTTGTTTTTTTCAGTTTCCATGTTGGTTCCAACGTATTGGTCGGAAAGGATGTCCGCCCAGGCAGAGCCGCCTTACCTGGGTAAGCCGGCATGCAAGATAAAAGGGGTGAGTAGATAGGGACAGTGGGAATCTCGTTAATCCATTTATGTGCGTCACTAATTAGATGACGAGGCATTTGGCTAGAAATCTGTATCAACACCCCGAAGGCTGGATATATTTTCCGCTGGACGTGTAGTGCGCCGGTACACTTTAAAAAAAGGGGCATTGCCCGTTAATAGTGAGAAATCTTCTCTACATAGCTTGGACAATGGTCGGAATGAATAAAATTAGTCAACAGTGGATAAAATTTAAAAGGGTTAAAAAAACTTAATAGGTTATAATTGATAGGCGATAATATCGCTTGCCCGAAGTGGGCTAGTTGTCTGGGGTACGTGTGCCCCCTAGTCGCCGAAGTCAAAGTAGGGTTAAAGGTTCCACGCCAAGGTGCCTGCTGGGACTTGGAAAAGATTAGCCGAGCGGAGTCCTACTGGGCATAGTTGGCAGTAAATAGCTCAGTAGAAAGGTGGACTTCAGTCATCACCTCTTTGTGATGTCCGGGGATACCACGTGGAGGCGCCCACCCCAGCCTTGGTGGCTAACTGGCTCCGCCGCCGTGACAGATCCGAAGATCGTCATACGACTCGCACCGATTGACCCGTTTTCACCGATATCTGGTTCGCAGCGGCGGCGGGACTCGCTTCCGCTTCCCTCGTTGCATGGGTGGCCCAACTCCAGATATCGACAGCGGATCGCACGGGCTAAGGTGGTCCGTTGTGTTCGAGTGCAGGCCGGACGGCCTCGACTTAGTTTGATTCGAGTAGCTTACTTGGGTAGACACTTGTAGTCTCATTCGGGGTAGGCACGTATAGCCTCTGTTCAATTCGAGTGGCTTGCTTGTGTAGACACTTTTAGTCTTGTTCAAGGCAGGCACATATAGCCTTTGTTCAATTCGCTCCGGAGTCGTGTCTGAAATCCACGAACTCGTTCGCCATCTCGATTGAGCTCCGAAGGGCGATCAGCGATATTGTCAGTTGGTCTGACTTACCGAAACCGAGATCAGAGAGCGCTCTTACGGTTCTATAAGGTAGAGCGCCTCTTGAGCCGACCACGATAGGTACGACCCGTGCTGCGTTCGAGTTCAAATCACTCCTCAGCTTGTTCAGGATTCGAGAATATTCCTGGATTTTTTCCGCGTGGCCTTGGGCGAGATAGTTCCTGTTCTCGTATCGAACAGTTACGTCTAGGACGAGCAGCCCCCCCTCATTCGTTTTGATGACGAGGTCGGGTTTGAACATCTCCCCGTTGGCCACGACTTCCAGCTCGTCTAGCACTTGATGTTGTTCGGCTAGACGGTGCTTGAGGAGGTCCTTTATCTCGTTATGCCTGAGGATGCGCCTGCCCTTGGTCTCCCGGCATTGGCCCAGGATGTGACCTAGGGTTTCGGTCGCTCCCCCGCATATTCGGCAGGCTGAGTTAAGGCGTCCGTCGATAATCTTTGCGTTCGCGCGTGTCGGGTATGTGTTAGTACGCAGTTTGATTGCGTCCGTCACCCTCGACGCCGTCAGCAGATCATCCTGGGTCAGCCACTGGTTGCAAGTCGGATTTTTCCATTCAATGGCTCCCTGGCCCTGCCAAGGTAGGCGCGACCATTCGAGGTGGTGTCTGTCGCGTAGCCTTGCCTTGGTTTGGTCTAGATGTTTTAGTGTGGTGGGCCAGGGTAAGCCTAAGGCGGTGGCGTAGGATTCGAGTTTGCCGTGTGCCTTTTCCGTACTCGCGGCTGCCCTTGCGACATGGTCCGTAGAGTTGAGTGCCTTAAGCCCGTTACGTAGCGCGGCTACTAGGACACTCTTCTCCAGTTCAAGCAATCCCAAGCCCCCCGCACGCCTAGGTGTGTACAGAAAGCTCGTACACACTGAGTGCGGGAGATGCAAGATCTCGCGTACGTGCGTTCTAATGACCATGTCTATTTTTTTGAGCACTGTCACGGCCGGTGGGCTGATGATAAGCCCGTATGTGTACCTGGGGAAGATATATTTCCCCAGGAGATCAACTTTCTGCATCGGCTTTAGTGGCAGTGCTCGGACGCGCTTGATTACCTCTTCGAAGGTGTCGAATTCGAAACCCTTAAGCAGCCCACCCCATGGAGAGAAACAAGCAAGTAGAACTCACAGACTCCGAAAACGAAACCCTGGTCCAAATAGAAGAAGTCGAGGACAAGTCAGCGAACAGTGAACCAGAAGAAACTTGTGAGGAAGAAGACGACGAGAACCAAACTGACGAGGAACCACAACAAATCCCTCGAGCACCTGGAAAAAGAGAGATAAAAAACCCCAACTGGACAAAAGACTACGAAACAAGCTACGTAACCATTTATGACGAACCGACCACCTACGAGGAAGCTGTGAGCGGAAAAGATTCAAGAAAATGGAAAGAGGCGATAGACAGCGAGCTCAAAACACTACACGAGAACAATACCTGGACAGAGGTAGATGTTCCAGAGAACAGAAAGGTAATAGAGAGTAAGTGGGTCTATAAGGTAAAATATAACAGTAGAAATGAACAAAAAGATTATAAAGCTAGACTAGTAGCCAAAGGCTTTCAGCAAGAAGAAAATTTTGAACTATACGACATCTATGCTCCAGTAGCAAAACTAACGTCTTTCAGAATAATGTTAGCGGTAGCAAACAAAATGAACCTACCAGTCTACCAAATGGATGTAAAGGGAGCGTTTTTCTACGGAAACATAACACAAGAACTATACTTAGAACTGCCCGAGAGGGAAAAGAATCATAAACATAAAGTAGGTCGTCTTAACGAATCCATATACGGATTAAAGAAATCTCCCAAATATTGGAACCAAAAATTTGATAACGTGATGATAGAAAAAGGATTCCAAAGATCAGAAAATGACTATTGTCTTTACACGAAATGTAGTTCTCAAAGTAAAACGTACCTATTACTATTTGTTGACGATATAATATTGTTTGGAACAGATCAGAAAGAGATTACAGACTTTAAGAAATGCTTAAACCAAAAATTTGCAATGAAAGATTTAGGATTAGTTAGCAACTATTTAGGCATAAGAATAAAGCACGATCTAGATGAGGGCACAACAGAACTAGATCAGACCAATTACCTGAAACAAGTACTACAGAAATATGGCATGGCAGAGGCAAAACCCATGTCTACACCCATGGAAAACAAATTTCAATATGAAAAACCCGAATTTAACAACAAACAAGACGAAAATAAATGTAGAAAAATGATAGGTAGCTTAATGTATGCGGTACTAGGGACAAGGCCTGATCTATGTCTACTAAGTGTATCGTACTTAAGCCGTTACCAAAATTATGCTAATGAAAAATTATACTCAGCTCTGAAAAGAGTGTTAAGATACGTAAAAAACACGTAAGAACAGAGACTAGTATATAAGAAAACCGATGATGACAAACTAGAGTGCTACGTAGATTCAGATTGGGGGAACGATATCAATGACAGAAAGTCCACCTCTGGGTATGTGTTCAAACTTTGGGGTAATTTAATGGCCTGGTCCTCAAAGAAACAAGCAACTGTGAGTTTGTCATCAACGGAGGCAGAGTGTGTAGCGCTAAACCTAGCGGTAGTAGAAGCCTGCTGGTTAACAAAAATAATAGACGACTTCAAGAGTGTGAGCGTGAAGCCAGTCAAAATTAACGTAGACAGTCGATCAGCCATAAGCATCGGGAATAACCCAGAAAAAAATAAAAGAATCAAGCACATGGATATTAAAGTAAGCTTCATAAAAGAAAAAATAAACGAAGGCTTAATAACCCTAGCGTACAAAGAAACAGAGAATCAAATCGCAGATATGTTTACCGAACCGGTGACAAAGGACAAGCTTGAAAGATTCAAAAAAATGCTACACATAGTACAAACTGGGGAGAAGAAATAAAAAAAGGGGAAACAACAAAATAAATAGACATAAGAATATTTCATTGAGAGAGGATGTCATAAGTTGGCAGTAAAATAAATACAATAACGAAATAGAAAGTAACTAGAAATAAGTTGGCAACGCTGGCTAGTGAAAGGTAGTTTTAAGAACACCGGAAGATTCACTAACTAGTTCAAAATAAGGAAACTGTAACGCACTCTGAAAGTGACGCCGTACCAATACGCATGTGTTTATTAATAAAGAATATCAGATATCTAAAGTTAAATAAAGACTATAAAGCATTTAATATCCTTCCAACATCAACATAACAACAACTGGGAAAAAAGAAAAGGAAGAATGATTGAATGAATGAATAAATGAATGAATGAATGCATGAATGAACACGATCCCCCTGCCCCCTGCTCGGACGACTCTCCAACACGAACATGATGTAAGTGAGTCGTTAATTGCTTATATATTAGTTGTACCTATTTCATTTTGATTTTTGTTGTTGTTCATTGTTTGCACAGTTCTGAATACACGCATATGTGTGTGTGTGTGTGTGTGTGTGTACACCGGCACACAGATCGGGCCTCAAGCGAAACACACACTCGAGGCGTCTACCTAGATGCAACAAGCGAAACCTCTGTGCCACCTAACCTCCCGGCTTAGCATCGCGGCCACGAAGCGCGCTTGAGCTGTGAATCCCCGTTTTCTATGAGCAGTTATTACGTCATCGCCGGCAGCGTGACGGACCGTTCCTGGCACATTCCGAAGAATCGACGCGCCAGTGACACGGCAGGATTGCACATATACGGAAAAGAAGAAAATTTGCAGGATTTGTTGGTTAAAGGTTCGCCATATTTTCATTACCACGACGTATCGGTGCGAGGTCTGAAGAAAATTTAAAATTTATAAAACAAGAAACTGACAGCATGAATATACGTACGCTCGTACTGCGTACAGCATGTCAATTTCTCATCATAGTTTCGCAATCAAGTTCTCGTTCGTGACTACGAGTCTTTGCAGGATACTGGCGTCATTTTGAATCATGACATTGGGTTCTGAAAAACCGTAGACTCATACTTTGAGGATGTCTGTTAACGTTTATGCATATCGTCTGATAAGTTCAATGCAGATGTTTACAACGGAGATGTTGAGCCCCAGCTGACCAATGATCTGACGTTATCCAACCAAACGGATAGACTTGCTCCTTCTCCACCCACTTGTTGTCCGAGAGTAAGTAAACTGACAAAGTTACCGCTCTTTATCAAATCTTACCCTAGTCTGACTTTGCTGGCAATTTTACTAGCTGCGAGATCTTGCGACGCCAAGATTCCTTGATAATCTCTTGCATACGAGGTCCACGATTTGCGGTTGACAGTGTGAGACGTTACTGAAACACGAATCATTGTTTTCGAGGTGAAACGCGCCATCGAGCAGACTATCCAACAGGGCCGGAAGTAAGCAACTCTTTTCCCTTTTGTAGGTAGTGGCTCAATCGTTCGTAGTATTATGTTGCTGGTGAGAATTCATCGGACGAAACGAACCTTTTCCCTTTTATTCCCTTTTTTCAAATTTTTCAAAGGAATGGTCACTCGCATCACTTTTTTGTTGATAATTCAGACTCGTGCTCCAAAAATTAGATTTCCATATTTACAACAAAAAATTGGGATAAAGTAAATGTCCAAAAATAATATTGAATGAAAATCGAAAACCTGAACTCGTGGCTTCTTGCAATAAACTGAAGCGACAAAAATTACGACAGTAGAGATGGTAAATGACATTTAGATTTGGTATTTCACAAGGAATCACCGTGTGAAACCCGGGTCGCCAATTTTGACTGATTTCTTCTCTTGACAATGATTGCCTCGACGCTTTCCCATTCGTGTACATGCTCCAATTTCCTCCGAAGGCTACTCGCGAATGCAATGCATGATTATTATTATTATTATCATTATCATTATGATTATGATTATGATTATCATTATCATTATCATTATCATTATCATTATCATTATCATTATCATTATCATTATGATTATCATTATCATTATCATTATCATTATCATTATCATTATCATTATCATTATCATTATCATTATCATTATCATTATCATTATCATTATCATTATCATTATCATTATCATTATCATTATCATTATCATTATCATTATCATTATCATTATCATTATCATTATCATTATCATTATCATTATCATTATCATTATCATTATCATTATCATTATCATTATCATTATCATTATCATTATCATTATCATTATCATTATCATTATCATTATCATTATCATTATCATTATCATTATCATTATCATTACCATTATCATTATCATTATCATTATTATTATTATTATTATTATTATTATTATTGTTGTTGTTATTGTTATTGTTATTGATATTATTATTATTATCATTATTATTATTATTATTATTGAGACTTCCGGTCTAGACACCGTATAGACAAGTGCGGAAAGTATACAGTGGACGCAAAAAGTGAAAAAGTACGGTAAATCATAAACGGAAGGCAAGAAGCGACGGAGAAAGAGAAAAAAGAAGAAAAAGGGAAAGGAGAACAAAGAAGGGTAAGTGGAAAAAGATTGAAATAAGTAAAAAAACGGAGAAAAGAAGGGACACATAACCTAGAAGAAAAGGAGCAAGGGGAAAGAGAGAAGCGCAAGGCGCAGACGCGAAGAGGCGCGCGCAGGCAGGAAGGAGAGAGGAGCAAGGCGCAAGACCGAGGGGCGCGCGCAGGTACTACGCGAATAGAGAGAGCGTATGGAAAGGCAGGAAGGAGAGTGGGAGGAGAGCGACGAAGAACAGGCGGAGGAGTGGGGAACCCCACGTGGATCGCAGGAGCTGAGAGAGACGAGGAAGAGGGGGAGGCCGACAAAGGCAGAGAGCTGGGTAAGGGAGAGATCCTCGTCGGACGGATCGTTGCTGAAAAGTTTTAGAAAGAGGAAGGCAGAGGGAGGGGAACTAGAAAGAAGTGTAAAGAAAAGCAGTCTGGCATCAGAAGAAAGAAAGAAAAGGGAGGAAGACATGGAAGGAGGGAGGATGGAAACGGCCGGAGGAGGAGCAGGGAGTAATGAAGCGAAATGGGTAGAACTGATTACAATGAGGATGTCGGAATCGATGGCAGGAGTAGCAGAGGAGTTGAGACGGATGAGAGAAGAAATAGAAGAAGGAAGAAGAGAGATGAGAGAGGAGCAAACTAAGATGAAGAGGGAGATAGAAGAAGTAAAACGAAAGGGAGAAGAAGATAAAAGAAGGTTAGAGGCTCGGATAGAAAAACTAGAGGAGGAAAACAGGAGAAAGGAAACAGAAGAGGCAGGAAGGAAAGAGGAAGAGAGAAGAGAGGCAGAGGAAAGGCTGCGAAGGATAGTCAGCGAAACAAGAGAGAGAGAAGAAAGAGAAGGAAGAGAAAAAGAGAGAAGGATGAAAGAACTCGAGCAGGAATGGGAACGTAAAGAGAAACAGGAGAGAAGAAACAACTTTATACTGAGGGGAGAGGAGATAGAGGTAGACGAAAGGGTGGAGGAAATAGTAGGAAGGATAATGGAGCAGCTAACAGGGCAAAAGGAAGGGGTAAAGGAGATAGCGGAGATAGGAGGAAACAGGAGAGCAATCCTGGTGAGAATGATGAGCTGGACGGACAAGAGGAGAGTGACGGTGGAAAGGAGTAGACTAAAGGGGAGAAAGGTATATATAGATGAGGACCTAACGAAGAAAGACAGAGAAATACAGAGTGGTCTATGGGAAAAAGCCAAAGAAGAAAGAGAGAGAGGACAAAGAGCTTCGGTAGGATATAAGAAATTGAGGATAGGAGACACCACGTGGGAGTGGAAAGAGGAGAGAGGGGAACTAGTACAGGTAGACCACAGCAGAGGAGAAAGTGGAAGAGGAAGGGGGAGAGGAAGGGGGGGTAGAGCAAACTAGGAAGTAGAAGAAGAAAAAGGGGCAAAGATAATATTCTGGAATGTAGCGGGGCTGAAAGGAACAGATGAAGAATTCTGGGAATATATGAAGAGGTTTGATGTAATAGGACTAACAGAGACATGGATGGAGACAGAAGAGTGGGAGAGGTGGAAGAAGAAGATGCCGAAAGGCTGGATATGGAAATGTCAAGGAGCAGTAAGAACGGAAAGGAAGGGAAGAGCAAAAGGAGGAATGATTACAGGAGTAAGGACAGAAATAGATGACGAAACAGAGGAAGAAGGAGAGGAGAAGGAAGTAGAGGGGATTCAAGAAAGAAAAGCGAGAATAAGAGGAAGAAGGTGGAGAGTAATAACGATATACAATAGAGGAGGGGAGGGAGAAAAACTGAACAGACTGGAAGAAGTAATAGGCGAAGAAGAAGACGAAGGCAAAATGGTGATAGGCGGGGACTTCAATGCAAGGATCGGCGAGAAAGGAAAAAGAGAAGAACAAGAAGGAAAGGGAGGAGAAAAAAGAGAAGCAAAAGACAAAGGAAGGAATAAGGAGGGGGACGTATTAATCGAAATGATAGAAAGAAGAGGATGGACGGTGCTGAACGGAAACATGAAGGGAGACGAGGACGGGGAGATAACGTACAGAAGGAGCGGAGTAGAAACAACGATAGATTATGGGATAGTGAATGAAAGGACGTGGGAGGACATAGAGAGCATAGAGGTAGAGAGGAGGACAGAGTCAGACCACCAACCTATAGTAGTAAGAGTAGGGGGAGCAGAAAGAGATAAAGAAGAGGAAAGGGAGGAGGAAATAGAAAGACAGGCGTGGGGAAAGAAAGAAGCAGAGGAATTTAGAAAGAAAACAGAAGAGATAGTATGGGAAGAGGAAGGAATAGAAGAAGCATGGAAGGAAATGACAGAGAAAGTAAGAGAACATACGACGAGAAGGAAGACAAGGAAGAACTGGAGTATAGTTAAGAAGGAGTGGTGGGATGGAGAATGCAGGAGGCAAAAGAAAGAACTGCAGAAAACATGGAGAGAAGTAGGAAGGAAAAGAGGAAATAGAGACAGAGAGATGGAGAGGTACAGAGAGGTAAGAAAGAAATACAAGGACACATGCAAAAGAAAGGAAGAAGAATGGAGAGAGGCGGAGAATAAAAGGATAAACGACCTGAGGGACGAGGGGGACATATGGAGGTATATAAACAAAGAAAGGAAAAAGAAGACAGGAATAAGTGATAAGATAACAATGGAAGAGTGGACAGATCACTTCAGGCAACTACTAGGAGGAAGAGAGGAGAAAGAAAGAGAAAGAGAAGAGGAGGAGGCCGAAAAAGAAGAAGAAAGAAGAGGAGGAGGAAGAAGAAACGGAGACGGAGAGAGAGAGGGGAGAAGAGAGAGAGAAGAAGAGGAGGAAAGAGAGATAAAAGAGGAGGTGAAGAAGATAATAAGCAGAATCAAAAGAGGAAAAGCAGAAGGAGGAGACGGTATAAAGAACGAAGCATGGATGGCAGGAGGGAACGGACTGAAAAACAGACTAGCGGAGATAGTATGGAGAACGTGGAAAGGAGAAGGATACATAGATGAATGGAGGGAAGGGATAGTGATACCGATACATAAGAAAGGAAACACAGAAGATGTGAAGAACTACAGGGGGGTGACGTTGACACAGACAGCGTATAAAATATACACTACGCTACTGAACGAGAAGATAATAAAGGAATTAGAAGAGAAAGGAGGATTAGACGAAACGCAGATGGGCTTCAGGGCGGGAAGAGGAGGCATGGACAACATATACATAATAAAACACATAGTAGGAAGGAAACTGGAGGAAGAGAAAGGAAAGGTATATATGACGTTCGTAGATTTGAAGGCAGCATTTGACACACTAGACAGAGGGATATTATGGGGTACGATGAGAAAGAGAGGCATAGGAGAGGAGATGATAGAGAGAGTAAAAGAAATTCATAAAGAGACGAGATGCAGAGTAAGAGTGGGGAAGGAGGTATCGGAGGTGTTCTGGGTGGACAAAGGAGTGAGACAGGGATGCCCGCTACGCCCCACGCTATTTAACATATACATTGCGGATATGGAAGAGACGATGAGAAGGGGACAAGACGGGGGAGTGGTGGTAGGAAGAGAAAAGATATGGACACTGGGATACGCGGACGATGTGGTGCTAATAGCAGAAGACGGGAAGGGGATGGAAGAGATGATAAGCAGAGCAGACAGATACTTCAAAAGAAAGAAATTAGAAGTGAACAAGGAGAAAACAAAGATAATGATATGCAGTAAAGGCAAAGGAAGGAGGAGGAGGCAAAAGTGGAAGTGGGGGGAGAAGGAGATGGAGGAGGTAGATGAAATGAAATACCTAGGCTATACACTAAATAGAACGAACAACGAGAAGGCACACATAAAAGAAAGAATAGGAAAGGCAAGGAAGGCAATGGGAGGAATATGGGGGATAGGAGAGAGGAAGTTTAAGGAGGACATAAGATGGAGAATGAAGATGTTCGACTCGATAATAAAAGGAATTCTGATGTACGGAGCAGAGATATGGGGATGGGAAGAGAAAGAAGAAGCAGAGAGGCTACAGGAAAGATACGTGAGATGGATACTAGGTCTGGAGAGGACGACGCCAGGGTATATAGTGAGAGAAGAGATGAAAATAGACAAGATAAGAGTAGGGGCAGGACAGAGGGCAATAAGGTACGAGGAGAAAGCGAGGAAAGACGAAAAGAGAAAGATACTGAAGGAGTGCATAAGAGAAAGGAGAAAGAAAGAAGAAAAAGGAAAGTACGATAGATGGGGAGAGGAAAGGAAAAGATACATGTGGAGATGCGGGATCGGAGAAAGAGAAGCAGAAGCGACCTGGGACAGAGGGGAGACGGTGGAGCAGAAAGCGGTAGAAAGAGATAGAGAAGTGCAAGAGCAAGAGAGAATGATAGATAGATAGATAGATAACAGATTTATTATGCCCTAACCACTACGGGTCGGAAGGCAACAGTGGCATAATTACAGAGTATCAGAGAGATTAACATAAGATTGAAATTAACAACAGAATAATAAACAATAAACAAGAAAGAAAGACTAAATTAACACAGATAAGATGACAAATGCAAGCGCCAGGAATTAACAATAGACACGTAAGAGTAGCGATGGCTCCTGCAGACACTAGATAATAACTAAATAAATGAATAAATAAATAAATAGATTGAGACAGAAGTGCACAGCAAATAAATACTAAAGATATATGCTACACATTGAGCGATAATACCGTAATAGCGTAATAGCGCCACAGGCCGCAACAACTTACAACCGCACAGAAAATAACAATGATAATTAGAGATAAATAAGACAAAGTAAAAGAATAAGTAAACAGAGATAACTGAAAGTAAAAGTAAAAAAAAAATAAAATTAAAAATAATAGTAGAAGTAGAAGTAAAAGTAAAAGTACAAGCACAAGTAGTGCTTAAATTAGAGCTAAAGTTAAAGCTGAGGTTGAGACTACGATCGAGGTCTGATTTCTACGCAGACCTCAGATATTAGTATACGCCCACAGGTGCGAAATGACAGAATGCCTACTAAAGCCTCGACGCGGGCGCGCAGGGAGGGCACGCCACAGTGGCCGATGATAGGTGCACAAACAGCCTGGCCCTGAAAACGTCAAGCGACGATGAGGATCTGATGGATAGAGGGAGACTGTGCCAGAGATATATGGCCGCGAGAGTGAATGACTGTCGGTAAGTGGCAGTCCTGTGAGGTGGAATATGAAACTCCTCGGTCTGGTCGGAATCCGCGAGCCGAACCGAACGGCGAACGCTTGGTTCCACCCTAACAAATAGTTCCCGGAGGTACGCAGGGGACGAGTTCATTAGGACCTGGTAAAGGAGTGAACCGAGAAGGTACCGTCTCCGATCGCCAACTGGTAACCACCTCAGCTGTGCGCGATATGGGAAGATATGCACATCCCTTCTTAACGCAAAAATGAAGCGAATACCGCAGTTCACGAGTCGCTGTAGCTTGAGATTCAGGTAACCAGTCAAATCAGAGTAAACTAGACTACAGTAGTCGACATGCGGTAGTACTAGGGCAGAGACGAGCAACGACTTCACGTGCCGTGGCAGCGAGTCACTGTGGCATTTCAGCTTGTGCAACGTGGCGTGCACCTTGCGCGATACTTGAGAAACATGATTGGACAGGATATGGAAGTCGAGAAGCGTACAGAGGTACAAAGAGATAAGAATAGTAGGAAGACCGAGGTACATGAAAGGAAAAAGGGGAACGAGAGGAGAAGAGGTGAAAACAGTAGCGCGGTTGAGGTGTGGAAATGAAGAAAGAGGAGGAAAATACTGGCTGAAGGAAGAAAAAAGGCTATGCAGAATGTGCAGGGAGGAGGAAGAAACGCTAGAGCACCTAACAGGGACATGCAGAGAAATGGACGGAGTGGAAGGCACGATACAGGAGATTCTAGACGACGAAGGAAAAGGAGTAAGATGGGGGAGAGAGCTGAAAGAGAGAAGGAGCAGAGTAGAAAAGAAGGAGAGAGAGCAGTGGGAATAAGCCAAAAGAAAGAAAAGAGAAAAGAAGAAGACAGGAAGAAAGGAGAAGAAACAGAAAATAGGGAGCCGGACATCGATAGACAAGTACCGGCGGGTATACAGAACGACGGCAAGTTACCGACAGAGCACGGCAGATAAGGTAGACAGAAGAGCAAAAGAAGAAAGACGGACAGGAAGCGACAGCTAGCGAGCGGAGAGAAACTAGGTAACACGAAACGACTACGGAAAGGCATGGAGAGGGGAAAGAAAGCAGGCGCAACACGTGCAACGGCAAGCAGTAGCAAGACAAACACCCAAGCGTGAACACGCCGTGTAATAAAAGCAAGAAGAGAAAAGAAACAAGAACAAGATGGAGGAAATGAAAGAAGTGATGAACCAGGTGCTGAAGGAGATGAAGGAGGTGAAAGTGGAGATAAGAGAGCTGAGAGTAGAGGTCGGGGAATGGAGAAAGAAGGAGGACGAAAAAGAAAGGAGATACAGGAGGCCGGTGGAAAAAGAGCAGAGAGAAGAAAGAACGGAAACGGAAGAAACAGGGAGAGACGTTGTGGAGGAAGCAAGAGGGGTAGAGAGGCAGAGGACGGAGAGTACGACGGAAACGGAGGAAAAGGCAAAGGAGAGAAAGAGAAGAAATGTGGTGATAAAGGGGATATATGGGATAAAGGACTGGAGAGAGGTGGCGGCAAGGATAGTAAGAGAAGCGGCGGGAAGGAGGGTACAAATAGATAAGGAGTGGGAGAGTGGAACGGGGGCGGAGGACAAAGAAAGCGGTGTGACGGTGGTGAGGCTGTGGAGTGAAAGGGAGAAGGACGAGGTGATGAGGGGAAAGGAGATAGTGGAGAAAGAATACGGGGTGATTCTGGAGGAGGATCTGACATTCAGGGAGAGAGAAGCGAGGAGAAGAAAAAGGGAAAGGGAAGCGGAGGAAGAGAGGAAGGAGAGATGGATGAAGTCAGAGTGGAGGAGACAAGACAGGAGAGAGAGAGAAAGAACATGGAAGGACGAAAGACTAATAGAATAACAAGAAAAAAAGGAGAGAGAGGAAAGGCAAAGAAGGAGAGAAGAGAGGGAGAGAGAAGAGAAGGAGGAGGAAAGAAAGAGAGAGCTAAAAGAGAGAATGGAGAGAACAATAAGAGAGTGGAGAGAATTGAATGAAGAAAACGAAAAGAAGAAAGGAGAAAAGGAGAGGGGAGGAAAGGAGGGAGGAAGACAGTAAACAAGAAGCAAAGGAGAAAGGAGAAAGGAAAAGAAGGGAAGGAGAAAAAGCAGGAGAGAGAGACCACAACAAAGGAGTGAGAAGAGAAAAGAGATAAATAGAAATTTAAGTTGTGCTATATAAGAAACGGGTACTTAGTCACCTCAGTAATGTATTATCCTTTTTATTTTTGTTATCATTTCTATTTTAGTTTATTTTATTTTATTTTTGTTATCATTTGAGTTGGTGAGACCGGAAAGGAAGGTCATCAAAGTAGTAGTATGAGTTGAGGTTAATTTTATTTTTCATTAGTTTTATATCCATGTGTTTATTTCATTTATATTATATACATTAAGCCGAAAGAGGACAAGAAAAATGTAAAAAATAGAAGAAAAAATTGTAACGCCGAGAGGCAAACAAGAGACAATAAATATATATATATATATATATATATATATATATATATATATATTATTATTATTATTATTATTACTATTACTATTACTATCACTATCACTATCACTATCACTATCACTATCACTATCACTATCACTATCACTATCACTATCACTATCACTATCACTATCACTACCACTACCACTACCACTACCACTACCACTACCACTACCACTACCACTACCACTACCACTACCACTACCACTACCACTACCACTACCACTACCACTACCACTACCACTACCACTACCACTACCACTACCACTACCACTACCACTACCACTACCACTACCACTACCACTACCACTACCACTACCACTACCACTACCACTACCACTACCACTACCACTACCACTACCACTACCACTACCACTACCACTACCACTACCACTACCACTACCACTACCACTACCACTACCACTACCACTACCACTACCACTACCACTACCACTACCACTACCACTACCACTACCACTACCACTACCACTACCACTACCACTACCACTACCACTACCACTACCACTACCACTACCACTACCACTACCACTACCACTACCACTACCACTACCACTACCACTACCACTACCACTACCACTACCACTACCACTACCACTACCACTACCACTACCACTACCACTACCACTACCACTACCACTACCACTACCACTACCACTACCACTACCACTACCACTACCACTACCACTACCACTACCACTACCACTACCACTACCACTACCACTACCACTACCACTACCACTACCACTACCACTACCACTACCACTACCACTACCACTACCACTACCACTACCACTACCACTACCACTACCACTACCACTACCACTACCACTACCACTACCACTACCACTACCACTACCACTACCACTACCACTACCACTACCACTACCACTACCACTACCACTACCACTACCACTACCACTACCACTACCACTACCACTACCACTACCACTACCACTACCACTACCACTACCACTACCACTACCACTACCACTACCACTACCACTACCACTACCACTACCACTACCACTACCACTACCACTACCACTACCACTACCACTACCACTACCACTACCACTACCACTACCACTACCACTACCACTACCACTACCACTACCACTACCACTACCACTACCACTACCACTACCACTACCACTACCACTACCACTACCACTACCACTACCACTACCACTACCACTACCACTACCACTACCACTACCACTACCACTACCACTACCACTACCACTACCACTACCACTACCACTACCACTACCACTACCACTACCACTACCACTACCACTACCACTACCACTACCACTACCACTACCACTACCACTACCACTACCACTACCACTACCACTACCACTACCACTACCACTACCACTACCACTACCACTACCACTACCACTACCACTACCACTACCACTACCACTACCACTACCACTACCACTACCACTACCACTACCACTACCACTACCACTACCACTACCACTACCACTACCACTACCACTACCACTACCACTACCACTACCACTACCACTACCACTACCACTACCACTACCACTACCACTACCACTACCACTACCACTACCACTACCACTACCACTACCACTACCACTACCACTACCACTACCACTACCACTACCACTACCACTACCACTACCACTACCACTACCACTACCACTACCACTACCACTACCACTACCACTACCACTACCACTACCACTACCACTACCACTACCACTACCACTATCACTATCACTATCACTATCACTATCACTATCACTATCACTATCACTATCACTATCACTATCACTATCACTATTATTATTATTATTATTATTATTATTATTATTATTATTATTATTATTACTAGGGGGGCTCCGCCCCCCTGCGCGCTTCGCGCGCCAACCCCCCATGACATCCTCGGGTATTACGAATTCGGCCCCAAAGTAACGGAAATTCCTAACGGTCCTATTAATATTGATCATTGTACATCCTTTATAACCAACTCTTGCAATTCGGGATCGTTAGAAGATATTTCGGCACTGATGTATTTATCAATTGCATCTGGAGTTATTAATTTATTTGTATAATTTAATACGAATAACATGTGTGCATGTGGTAATCCACGTTTCTGAAATTCTATTGCATAAACATATGCTAAAATATTCCCGAAAATTTTTCCACTAATGACATCGGCCAACAAAGCTCGTAATTTAGTATAAAATAATCGTACTGTAATATTTGGAATATCGTTACACGTTGTACCCGTCGGAAATTTATTTATTATTGTTTTTAACTCCGGCCAATTCGGGTTACACGTCATGGTAATAAATAAATCTGGACGACCGATTGCCCTAACAATAGCCATAGCATCTTGATAATTTTGCTGCATATTTCGAGGACTGCCTAAATAGGTAGATGGTAATACGAATATATTTCCTAGACGTTCCTTATTTTCGAAATGATTTGAATCATTCATAGCACTACGTGCTATGTGATCAACTAATCCTTGATAGCATTCGATGCGTAATTTTTTCTGGTTATACCTCAAAAAATTGAGCCTGTTATTTTCTATTATTATATAAGCTTGAATAACATACTGCTGTGTTAACCGACCACAAAATAAAATAGGACTGAAATTATCACCCTGTCTATAAGCTAAACGATAGGAATAGTATTGAAGAGTTGTGAGTCTTTTATTACTGGAATTATTTTGTTTGAATGTTGGACTCCATCCTAAATCCCCGCATGGAAACATTATTGGAAACGTCATTGGGTCGATATGAAATGATAATTTATTAAGACATGAAAAAGAATCAATACCTTTCGGAAGATTTTTTGGATAAATACATAAATCGAAACGTGGAATTTCACCATCCTTAGAAGCTATCAAAGCTGCACATTCCGCAGTGGTAGGTACATTATAACGATGTTGATCTGAATTTATGTTACGGACAAAATACAAATAATACTCTGGCAATGATTGATCCTTGGTTAATTCGAATAAATTTTTGTATTTTTTAGCGTATGGATTGTTATTGTTTAAAATTCCTGATATTATTTGTATATGTTCTTTGACTAAATTTTTATTTTCTTCTAACCTTTTTTCCGTTGCTTCATAATCATCATAAATATAAATTTGGCCGCAATAAGGGATATTTCCTTTTTTTGTATGAATGCTGCTTGGAGTTATAAGACAAACTTGTCCTTGAATTTTTAAATTGTATACTCCTCTTTTAGATTCATTTATGACATTAGCATTAAATGTTACAAAGGAAAAACGACTATTATAATAACGAATTAATTCCCTAAACTTTTTATCATTCAACAATAAATCTTTTAAATCTTCATCATAATCACTCAACGGTGGAAGATGCACTTTTCCATTATGGCAGCAACTTTTTTTCGAAAATTCCGCTGACCAAAATAATGCCGAACAATATGGACAAATATAATCCATTGCTGCAAGATCCAAGTAGGACACTTTATTGGGGCATAATTTAATAACTTGTTGCATTTTTCTTCTCTTATTAATGCGTTCAAACGTCATGTTTTTTGCCATGTTGCTATCCCTTTTTTTACTCAACCGATTGTCGTCCATATTTTGAACCATATCCTTTTCCCTTTTTCTGTTCAAACGTTCTTCATCCATATTCCGTACAACTTCTTTTTCCCTTTTCTTATCTAAACGCTCGTCTTCCATATTTTGTACCACATCTTTTTGTCTTTTTTTATTCAAACGTTTTTCATCCATATTCCGTACCACATCTTTTTCTCTTTTCTTGTTTAAACGTTCTTCTTCCATATTCCGTACAACATCTTTTTCCCTTTTCTTATTTAAACGCTCGTCTTCCATATTTTGTACCACATCTTTTTGTCTTTTTTTATTCAAACGTTTTTCATCCATATTTCGTACCACATCTTTTTCTCTTTTCTTGTTTAAACGTTCTTCTTCCATATTTCGTACCATGTCTTTTTCTCTTTTTTTATTTAAACGTTCTTCATCCATATTCCGTACTACATCTTTTTCTTTTTTCTTGTTCAAACGTTCTTTTTCCATATTTCGTACCACGTCTTTTTCTCTTTTTTTATTTGAACGTTCTTCATTCATATTCCGTACCACATCTTTTTCCCGCTTCTTTTCTCAACGCTCTTCAGTCATATTTTCCACCATATCCTTCTTCCTTTTTTTCCCCAAACGTTCGATGGTCATATTTTCGATTTTATTCATGCACCGTTTATTTAATATTTCTAACACGGTCAGATTTTCAACTCGTCGTTTGTTATTAATTATATTTTTATTATCGCTATGATACCTACGATTACAATAGCTCTTATAATCATTCCAGAAAGTGGAGTTCAAACATTCTATGACATCATAATGACCTCTATCGATAATACCACTTAAAAAAAGTATCAATTTACTGTTGCTATGATTTGGGCCATATTCCTTTGGTACTTCAGAATTATTAACATAAACCATTAGATAAACATTGTAAATATTCACAAAAGATTGTAACTCAACCTCCCCCCCAAAAACTCCATCTTTGGTCATACATAACTTATAACAATCTCTATCCGTAATTTGAGTTCCATAAGATTCGTCCCCTAATATGAATGGTTCATAAACCGACCAGTTTTTATAAACATTAGAAACGATCCTTAATCTAACTTGCCTATGCTTTTCCTGGTCGTTATACAAAAAATAGGAAAATGACCTGAATAAACAATTACCATCCCCTAAAATAGATTCTTCAATTACGTGATTTGATTTAAAATTATCCATAATAATTTCGGACGAAATATCCAAAATCGGTTTATCGAACCTAAAACTATTTTCGAAAATTCTCTCCTATTCACTTTCTAACAAAATTATCTCGTACACACTTACCTTTTCAACTAATATTTTCCATTACGATTCCGGTATAGTTTTAGCATATATCTTCATACGTTCAATTTTGTAGGTCACAAATATTCAGTATGAAACTGTCAAAAACTGTCAAATAATAGACTGCCAGAATTTGAATGACTGCTTTCAACAAAACAATTGCTCTCAACCACAATCTCTATGTCTATGAATAAGGGTGATAATCTCTAAATCTTAATATACGAACAAAACTTGAACCAAAAATATGTAGAAAATTCAAATGTGAACAATTTGGTCCTATATATGTTCAATATTTGGATGCTCTCATTTATATGCTTTTATCGAAAGGTTTCACGCGCCAACCACCCATACTTTGATTAATATCAGTTGGTTTGAGACCCAAATAATCCGTTCTAATCATACCCCCAGAATTCTGTTGCTTTTTTCACCTAAGAATTCTGAGAGAACCCAGGAATTCTGGGGGTAACAAAAGAATTCTGGGAAAACCCTTAGGTTAGGTTAGGGTCAGGTTAGGGTTAGGTTAGGTTAGGTTAGGGTTAGGTTAGGTTGAGTTCAGGTTAGGTTAGGGTTAGGTTAGGTTGGGGTGAGGTTGAGTTCGGGTTAGGTTAGGGTAAGGTTAGGGTTAGGTTAGGTTAGGTTAGGTAGGATATTACCCAGAATTCCCTCAAATACTGACACGGCGGCGGCGGTGGCGGCGGCGGCGTTTGTTTTGTCACTCCCGAACATATATCAAAGGTCAAAGGTTAAAGGTCCTAGGTCCAGGAAAACAAAAGAATCTGGAATACTGGGGAAAACCCAGGAATTCTGGGAAAACCCAGGAATTCTGGGAAAAACAAAAGAATTCTGGGGAAAACAAAAGAATTCTGGGAAAACCCAGGAATTATAGGAAAAACAAAAGAATTCTGGGGAAAACAAAAGAATCTGAAATACTGACACGGCGGCGGCGGCGAGATATCTTTATAATATAGAGAGATTATTATTATTATTATTATTATTATTATTATTATTATTATTATTATTATTATTATTATTATTATTATTATTATTATTATTATCATTATTAGTATTATTATTTTTATCATCATCATCATCATCATCATCATCATCATCATCATCATCATCATCATCATCATCATCATCATCATCATCATCATCATCAT
Organism: Tenthredo livida; assembly: GCA_963992785.1. Taxonomy (NCBI): domain Eukaryota; kingdom Metazoa; phylum Arthropoda; class Insecta; order Hymenoptera; family Tenthredinidae; genus Tenthredo; species Tenthredo livida. The sequence goes on along the minus strand of OZ023069.1, from coordinate 7,194,229 downwards.
CATCATCATCATCATCATCATCATCATCATCATCATCATCATCATCATCATCATCATCATCATCATCATCATCATCATCATCATCATCATCATCATCATCATCATCATCATCATCATCATCATCATCATCATCATCATCATCATCATCATCATCATCATCATCATCATCATCATCATCATCATCATCATCATCATCATCATCATCATCATCATCATCATCATCATCATCATCATCATCATCATCATCATCATCATCATCATCATCATCATCATCATCATCATCATCATCATCATCATCATCATCATCATCATCATCATCATCATCATCATCATCATCATCATCATCATCATCATCATCATCATCATCATCATCATCATCATCATCATCATCATCATCATCATCATCATCATCATCATCATCATCATCATCATCATCATCATCATCATCATCATCATCATCATCATCATCATCATCATCATCATCATCATCATCATCATCATCATCATCATCATCATCATCATCATCATCATCATCATCATCATCATCATCATCATCATCATCATCATCATCATCATCATCATCATCATCATCATCATCATCATCATCATCATCATCATCATCATCATCATCATCATCATCATCATCATCATCATCATCATCATCATCATCATCATCATCATCATCATCATCATCATCATCATCATCATCATCATCATCATCATCATCATCATCATCATCATCATCATCATCATCATCATCATCATCATCATCATCATCATCATCATCATCATCATCATCATCATCATCATCATCATCATCATCATCATCATCATCATCATCATCATCATCATCATCATCATCATCATCATCATCATCATCATCATCATCATCATCATCATCATCATCATCATCATCATCATCATCATCATCATCATCATCATCATCATCATCATCATCATCATCATCATCATCATCATCATCATCATCATCATCATCATCATCATCATCATCATCATCATCATCATCATCATCATCATCATCATCATCATCATCATCATCATCATCATCATCATCATCATCATCATCATCATCATCATCATCATCATCATCATCATCATCATCATCATCATCATCATCATCATCATCATCATCATCATCATCATCATCATCATCATCATCATCATCATCATCATCATCATCATCATCATCATCATCATCATCATCATCATCATCATCATCATCATCATCATCATCATCATCATCATCATCATCATCATCATCATCATCATCATCATCATCATCATCATCATCATCATCATCATCATCATCATCATCATCATCATCATCATCATCATCATCATCATCATCATCATCATCATCATCATCATCATCATCATCATCATCATCATCATCATCATCATCATCATCATCATCATCATCATCATCATCATCATCATCATCATCATCATCATCATCATCATCATCATCATCATCATCATCATCATCATCATCATCATCATCATCATCATCATCATCATCATCATCATCATCATCATCATCATCATCATCATCATCATCATCATCATCATCATCATCATCATCATCATCATCATCATCATCATCATCATCATCATCATCATCATCATCATCATCATCATCATCATCATCATCATCATCATCATCATCATCATCATCATCATCATCATCATCATCATCATCATCATCATCATCATCATCATCATCATCATCATCATCATCATCATCATCATCATCATCATCATCATCATCATCATCATCATCATCATCATCATCATCATCATCATCATCATCATCATCATCATCATCATCATCATCATCATCATCATCATCATCATCATCATCATCATCATCATCATCATCATCATCATCATCATCATCATCATCATCATCATCATCATCATCATCATCATCATCATCATCATCATCATCATCATCATCATCATCATCATCATCATCATCATCATCATCATCATCATCATCATCATCATCATCATCATCATCATCATCATCATCATCATCATCATCATCATCATCATCATCATCATCATCATCATCATCATCATCATCATCATCATCATCATCATCATCATCATCATCATCATCATCATCATCATCATCATCATCATCATCATCATCATCATCATCATCATCATCATCATCATCATCATCATCATCATCATCATCATCATCATCATCATCATCATCATCATCATCATCATCATCATCATCATCATCATCATCATCATCATCATCATCATCATCATCATCATCATCATCATCATCATCATCATCATCATCATCATCATCATCATCATCATCATCATCATCATCATCATCATCATCATCATCATCATCATCATCATCATCATCATCATCATCATCATCATCATCATCATCATCATCATCATCATCATCATCATCATCATCATCATCATCATCATCATCATCATCATCATCATCATCATCATCATCATCATCATCATCATCATCATCATCATCATCATCATCATCATCATCATCATCATCATCATCATCATCATCATCATCATCATCATCATCATCATCATCATCATCATCATCATCATCATCATCATCATCATCATCATCATCATCATCATCATCATCATCATCATCATCATCATCATCATCATCATCATCATCATCATCATCATCATCATCATCATCATCATCATCATCATCATCATCATCATCATCATCATCATCATCATCATCATCATCATCATCATCATCATCATCATCATCATCATCATCATCATCATCATCATCATCATCATCATCATCATCATCATCATCATCATCATCATCATCATCATCATCATCATCATCATCATCATCATCATCATCATCATCATCATCATCATCATCATCATCATCATCATCATCATCATCATCATCATCATCATCATCATCATCATCATCATCATCATCATCATCATCATCATCATCATCATCATCATCATCATCATCATCATCATCATCATCATCATCATCATCATCATCATCATCATCATCATCATCATCATCATCATCATCATCATCATCATCATCATCATCATCATCATCATCATCATCATCATCATCATCATCATCATCATCATCATCATCATCATCATCATCATCATCATCATCATCATCATCATCATCATCATCATCATCATCATCATCATCATCATCATCATCATCATCATCATCATCATCATCATCATCATCATCATCATCATCATCATCATCATCATCATCATCATCATCATCATCATCATCATCATCATCATCATCATCATCATCATCATCATCATCATCATCATCATCATCATCATCATCATCATCATCATCATCATCATCATCATCATCATCATCATCATCATCATCATCATCATCATCATCATCATCATCATCATCATCATCATCATCATCATCATCATCATCATCATCATCATCATCATCATCATCATCATCATCATCATCATCATCATCATCATCATCATCATCATCATCATCATCATCATCATCATCATCATCATCATCATCATCATCATCATCATCATCATCATCATCATCATCATCATCATCATCATCATCATCATCATCATCATCATCATCATCATCATCATCATCATCATCATCATCATCATCATCATCATCATCATCATCATCATCATCATCATCATCATCATCATCATCATCATCATCATCATCATCATCATCATCATCATCATCATCATCATCATCATCATCATCATCATCATCATCATCATCATCATCATCATCATCATCATCATCATCATCATCATCATCATCATCATCATCATCATCATCATCATCATCATCATCATCATCATCATCATCATCATCATCATCATCATCATCATCATCATCATCATCATCATCATCATCATCATCATCATCATCATCATCATCATCATCATCATCATCATCATCATCATCATCATCATCATCATCATCATCATCATCATCATCATCATCATCATCATCATCATCATCATCATCATCATCATCATCATCATCATCATCATCATCATCATCATCATCATCATCATCATCATCATCATCATCATCATCATCATCATCATTATTATTATTATTATTTCACAGAGGAAAGCACGCGGTGTTGAACGCGACGGGGTCCCCCGAAGTCATCGTTGATGCAACCATGCATCTCGTCCGGCAGGCCTGCAACGAGTCAATGCCCAGGAAAACAGCAGCGCATAGAAAAACCGCCGTGCATTGGTGGAACGACGAAATTGCCGAGCTCAGGCAGAGGTGCCTGGGCCTGAGACGGGCTGCAACAAGAGCGAGAAGGAGAAACGGAAACGGGGCAGCGAACGAGTCCGAGAAATACAGACGGGCTCGGAAGGACCTCAAGACCGCGATCGCAAAGAGCAAAAACCTCAAGTGGGAGGCTCTCAGGCAAGAAGTGGAACGCGATCCTTGGGGACTTGGGTACAAGATCGTCATGCACAAGCTGAAAACCCGGTCTCCAGGTCCTAAGATGGACGCCGCGCAGATGGGCCATATCGTCGACACTCTCTTTCCGACACACCCGGCGCGAGACCAAGAGAATTACGACGCCCCACCGGAAGAGATAACGCCGTTCACAGAGCAAGAGCTGAAGATCGCCACGAGCTCCCTTCAAAACAACAAGGCTCCAGGGCCGGATCGTATTCCCGCGGAAGTGCTCAAAGCGATCGCCCGAATATCACCCGAACTGCTTCTCAACATGTACAACCGTTGCCTCGAGAACGGAGTCTTTCCCAACGCGTGGAAACTGCAACGACTGGTGCTGATCAGCAAAGGGAAAGGCGAACCGGACTCTCCGTCAGCATACAGGCCCTTGTGCATGTTGGACACCGCGGGCAAACTCCTCGAGCGACTGATCAAGCCACGGCTGGCCGCGGCCGTTCAACAGGCAGGCGACCTATCAGAGAGGCAATACGGCTTCAGAAAAGGACGCTCCACAATCGGTGCCGTCGAACAAGTCGTCAGGGCAGCCCACGCGGCACAACAGGGAAACCATTATTCCAGACGAATAGTGCTACTCGCGACACTGGATGTGCGAAATGCCTTCAACTCAGCAAAGTGGACCGATATGCTGACGGCCCTGAAAGACCGTTTCAGAATCCCGGAATATCTTCTGAGGATGGTGCAGAGTTATCTCTCAGACCGTCATCTGACATACGATACGACAGACGGACCCCGCAGCAAAAAGATCACGGGAGGGGCCGCGCAGGGATCTATTCTCGGGCCTGACCTATGGAACGTCTCCTACGACGGCATCCTACGGATGGAAATGCCCGATGACACCTCGCTAGTGGGCTATGCGGACGACATTGCCGCCGTAATCGTCGCCCGAGACACGGAAGACGCCCAAAGAAGGTTGAACCAGGTAATGAGACGGGTTAGCGCCTGGCTCGAAGAGCACGGACTCAGCCTGGCGGTAGAAAAAACAGAGATCGTCCTGCTCACGAGACGACAAATCCCAACGATCGTCGATGTACGAGTAGGGGGCGAGACGATAGCCACAAAGAGGGCAGTAAAGTACCTGGGGTTGCGCCTGGATACCAAACTGACCTTCTGGAACCAGATTCGGCACTCTGCGGAGAAAGCTGCCAAGGTAACCACGTCTCTGAGCAGACTCATGGCCAACGTCGGCGGTCCGACACCCAGCAGACGGCGACTCCTGATGTCGGTCACGAACTCCATACTCCTTTATGGCTGTGAAATTTGGGCCGACTCACTGAAAAAGGAAAAGTACAGAAAGCAGATGGCTTCGGTCCAAAGAAGAGGCGCACTGAGAATTGCCAGCTCTTACCGGACAGTCTCCGAACCAGCGGTACTCATCATCGCGGGCGTCATCCCCATCGATCTCCTAGCCTCCGAACGGAAGCAGGTACACGAGGTTAGAGAGGAGCTCCACCCGGAACTGGCGAAAGAAGCTGCAAGAAAAGAGAGCCTGCATCAATGGGAGGAACGCTGGCGTCAGGAAACCCGAGGTCGATGGACAGCCAGACTCATAAAAGACTTACCGTCCTGGATCGGCCGGAGCCATGGCGAGACCAACTACTACCTCACACAATTGCTCACAGGGCACGGGTACTTCAACTCGTACCTGTGTAAAATGGGAAAGGTGAGAGACCCGTCGTGCATATACGGGGACGCGCATCTCGACACAGCCCACCACACGTTCTTTGAGTGCGATAGATGGGTGGCGGAGAGACGGAAGCTGGAGGCGCAAGTCGGCCAGGTTACAGCAGACAATATCGTGGGGCTAATGCTCGCCGGAAAAGACCGCTGGTACGGGGTGATGAAGTTCGTCGAGACGGTACTGCGGCAGAAGAAGAAGGAGCTGGACCAACAGGCACTCCTCGTGGCCGCCTGAGATAACTAGAAGGATGGCAAAAAAAAAAAAAAAAAAAAAAAAGAGAAGAAGAAAGCTGGACCAGCTCCTGCACGTGTTGGCGCTGAAGATCACCTAAAAGAAGAAAAAAAAAAAAAAAAAAAAAAAAAAAACAGATGGAGCCGAAGAGGCTAAACGAGAGGCACCACCCTGAAGTAATACCGCGAGGTAGTTCCGGGGTGGGTTACATGCCTTAGCAGGAGGTGGAGTTTAGTGGGTATACCTACCTTTTTTGGGGAGCCCCACACACGGGGAAGCGCTGACAGCTTCCCTATGGTGCGTAATCGCATTCTCCACCTGCCAAAAAAAAAAAAAAAAAAAAAAAAAAAAAAAAAAAAAAAATTATTATTATTATTATTATTATTATTATTATTATTATTATTATTATTATTATTATTATAGTTAGTTTATTAATTCAGCCTTTTGGCTCGGAATTAGGACTTGGCCGTACATTCTTTGTCGGTCTACTCTCATGCGTCCACTCTTCCTTTCACTCTGAGTTACCCTAATCTATCTCCCCTCCTCTACTCAACCCTTGCGCTCCTTCCCATTCTCTCTCTCTTTCCTTACGTGCTCTTTCCCTTGATTTGTTTATCCTTCCTATCCATTCTACAACTTTTCTTTCTCCCCCCTCGTCTAGTAACTCCTCTATCCTTAAGTTTCCTTCTATCTCATGTACGCACCCTTCTAGCAAGTGTTCGAAGCTGCCCCCTTCCCTCCTACATATTTTACATAGCCTATCCTCCTCCTTCAGCCAATATCTATTTCTTTCTTCTTCGTTCCCACATCTTATTCTTGCTATCGCCTTATAGTCTCCTTTTCTTCCTACTTTCCTCAGGTACCGCGGGATCTGCTCCACTATACAGTACTTGTACCATGGGTTGTACTTCGCTTCGTCTATTTTCGACCTTTGCTCCTGTCTTTGTATGTCTCTTGCTCTCCTCCCTATTAGCTCTACGATGTTGGTTCCTCTCTCTCTTTCTCTCTCAATGCCCTGTCTGTTGAACCCGTGTCTTGCTAGGAACTTCTCCCTCTCCTTCTGTCCTGCAGTCTCGCCCCTCGATTCTCTTTCTCTCAGACACTCTTTGAGAAGCCTCTTGCCTCCCCCCTCTCTTATCTTTTCCTCAAATCTCATTGCTCTTTCCGCGGCCTTTATCTTTACTGCGTCTCTCTTGGTTTCCTCTAATACTATGTATCCTGGGGTGCAGGTGTCTAGTCCTAACGTCCATCTCACGTATCTTTCGTGTAGCCTCTCTAGGGTCTCGCAGTCTTTCCACCCCCATATTTCTGCCCCATATAGGATTACGCTCATGATTAGGTAGTTGAACAACATCATCCTCCTTCTGAAATCTTCTTTTAATCTTCTCTCCCCCAACCCCCATACCTGTCTTATTAGCATGTTTCCTCTTCTAGCCATCTCTCTGATTTGGCCTTCTTCGCTCCCGTTTCTTTTAAACCTGTATCCCAGGTACACAAACTCTTTGACCTCCTCTATCCTTTCTTCTCCCCATTTCCATTCCTTCTTACTCTCTTTTCCTCCCCCCTTCTTGAACTTCATCATTTTCGATTTTTCTGTATTCAGTGTTAACTTCTTTTGCTTCAGGTATTTTTCCAGCGTTCCCATCATTTCCTGCATCTCTTTTTCATCTTTCGCCACCAGCACCAGATCGTCCGCATACGCCAACGACCAAAACTTTTCTCTTCCTACTACAACCCCCCCTGCCTGTCCCTTTTTCAATCTCTCTTCCATATCTGCTATTAGGATCGCGAACAGCGTCGGGCTCAAGGGGCATCCTTGCCTCACTCCTTTTTCTGTGTAGAACTTCTTCGATTTATTGTTGCCTACTCTCACCGCACTCCATGTTTCCCTGTAAATTTCTTTCACCCTTTTCACCAATCCTTGGCTGACTCCTCCCTTCACCATCGCCTCCCACAGCTTGTGCCGGTCCACTTTATCGAAGGCCGCCTTCAGGTCGACGAAAAACGCGTACAGCTTGCCCCTTTTTCTGGCCAGCTCCTTCTCTACTGCGTATTGTAGGATGTAGATGTTATCCATCGTGCCTCTTCCCTTGCGAAATCCGGCCTGGGTTTCTGGTAGTATGTTCTTTTCTTCTACCTCTTCCATTATTCGTTCTGCTAGTACCGCAGCGTATACCTTGTACCCCGTGTTAAGCAGTGTGATCCCCCGGTAGTTTTCTGCCTTGTGGGGGTCTCCTTTTTTGTACAGCGGAGATATTACTCCTTCTCTCCAGCCATCCGGTATTCCTTCTCCGTTCCACACTCTCTTCACTATCTCTATCAGCCGTTTTCTTGTTCTGTCTCCGCAATACTTCCACGCCTCATTCACGATGCCATCTCCTCCCGCTGCCTTTCTTGTCTTTAGCTTTCCTAGTTGTTTTTCTATTTCTGCATCCGTTAGCTCCCGCTCTTCCCCGATGGGTTGTTCCTCTCTCTCTTCCCCTCTTTCTCTTTCGCCGGTCTCCCTTCCTTCCAGTAGGTCTTTGAAGTATTCTCTCCATTCCCCCCTGCTGATTCTGTCACTTGCTACCTTCCTGGCCTTTCTTTCTCTGTTGAGATATTTCAGTACTTGTCCTTCGGATGATAAGTTTCTTATTTCCTGCTCCAGTTTCTCTGCCCCTCTCCTTTTCTTCTCTTCGCACAACTCTCTGAATGCCTTCCTTTTTTGCACGTATTCTTCTCTTCCTGTGTCTCTTAGCGCTTTCCATCTTAGGTATGATTTCTTCAGCTTCCTTTTTTCACTTTTGCATTCTTTGTCCCACCAACTTTTCCATCCTACTCCCCTCTTTCTCACCCTGGTCCTTTTCGTCGTCATGTTTTCTTGTACTTTTTCCTTCATTTCCTCCCATGCCTCCTCTATTCCCTCTTTTTCGAAGGTTGCCGCCGCTGTCCCCTCTCTGTATTTGTTTATTTCTTCTTCTCCCCATATTGCGAATTCCCTGTCCGCTTCTTCCTTTGGCTCTGTTCCTGCCGTTGTCCTCCCCTTCAGCTCTACCAGTAGTGGGAGGTGATCCGACTCTACCCTTTCCCCTACCTTAAATTGTTCTATTTTCTCCCAGGCTTCTTCATTCGTTATGACATAGTCTATTGTTGATGCTCCTTGCACACCCACGTACGTAAACTCTCCTTCCTCATCCCCTTTTACATTTCCGTTCAGTATTGTCCATCCTTTGCTTTCTACTAACTCCAGGAGGGTTTCCCCTTCCTTATTTTCCGATTTATCCTTTGCTTGCCTTTCCCACTCCTGTTCTGCCTCTATTGTCTCGTATCTGTATGCTCTTCCTTTTTTTCCTATTCTTGCATTAAAATCTCCCCCTAACAAGAGGTTTCCTTCCTCCTGCTCCTCTATTTGTCTTGCTAATACGTTCTTCATTCTGTTCATCCCCTCGTTACAATATACAGTCACAATTCTCCAGATTTCGTTCTCTATCCTGACTCTTCTCTCATGCACACCTCTCTCATTCACTCCTCCTACCTTCCCTGCAACCTCTTCTATTTCTTTTCTGATGCCTGACACTATCCCCCCACTTGCTCTGCCTCTCTTCGCTTTCCTCTCTGCGTATTGTATCTTCCATCTGTACTCACTGGGTAGCGTTCTCTCTAGCCTCTTCGACCTCTTCTCTTCTAACCAGGTTTCTGTTAGGTTTATGCTGTCGAACTGTTGTATGAAATCCCACGTTTCCTTGTCTTTTTTTTCCAACCCTGCCACATTCCAGAACAACACCTTTACCCTTTTCTTCTCCTGTTCTTTACCCTCTCTTTGCCTATCTTCTTTCTGTCCGATCTTTTTATTGCTCACGAAAGTTGCGGTCTGCTCTCAGCTCCCCCCTCACCTCGTCCCAGAACCACCACTTCCCTTGGATCTGAATCTTCATGTATCCAATTTTTGCTTGCCCTCCCTGCTCCCTTATTTCTTTCATCTTGGCCGCTAGTTTTCTTTGTATCTCCACTTCTTTTTTTGTTAGGTCGTTGTCTAGGTATACCGTTTTTCCTCCTAGGCTTCTCTTCTTTGCCATTACCTCCGCTTTGTCTTCTCCGTTTTGCATTTCCACTATCGCCATCTTTCTCTCGCCCCCTAGAACCCTGACTCCCTTAACGCTCCTTTCTATTTGCATCTCGTCCCTTAGGAACCTTTCTGCCTGTTCTTTCTCGTTTGCGTTACTCCATAGTTTTCCCCTGATGACTATGTTATTCCTTCTTTGTCTTCTTTCTGCTACTTCCCAGTTTCTGTCCAGTTCCTTTATTCTCTTTCTCCACTCTTCAGTTTCTCTGTTCGTTTCCCTGTTTGTCTCTCCTCCTTCTTCTACTCCTGCATGTCTGTCCTCGATGGTTTTCAGCCTTCTCTCCCTCTCTTCTTCCTTTTCTCGTTCGGCGATCTCCAGTCTCTCTATTTTCTCCTCCAACCTTCTCGTTCTTTCTTCCATTTTTTCGTTTCTCTCCTTCCATACGTCGTTGTGCCCATTCACCTCTCGTCTTAGACTCTCCATTTCTCCTCTTAGTTCTTCTCTGCCCTTTCTGGCTTCTTCTCTCTCCTTTCTGAAGTCCGTTGCTATGTCTTCTCTCAGTCTTTGCAGCTCCCTCATTATCATTCCCAAGTCAGTTTTCTTTTCGAGGTCCTCCTCTTCTTTTTGCGTGTCCTTTGTTGCCGCTTTCTTCTTCCCTTCGTTTGCCTCTTCTCCCTCTCTCTCCACTTTCTCATCCGCTTCTCTCGGTGGTGTTCTGAGCGTTTTGGGCGCTGTGGATGATTTTTTAAAGGGGTGGTCAAATTCAAACTCCACCAATCTTGCCTCCTCGTCTTCTCTGTCCCTTTTTCTTGACAGGGCTTCTATTATGCCCATGCTATTCGCTCTCTGTCTGCCTTCTCTCGCTAGTTGCTCTGCCTTCGTTGGCCTTCCCCTCTTTGCTGCTGCGTCTCCGCCTTGGGTGGTAGCCTTACCCTCTAAGCTCATCTCTCTCATGATTTCCTCCCAGCCTTTCGTCGGTAACGCCGTTGACGTCGGTAACGTCGGTAACGTCGTCCCGCCTGCTACTTGGATGGTTCTCTCCACGATGTCGCTGCTCTCCTTCCTGATACTTAATTCTACCCCTCTCTCAGCCATACTGTTGGCGCCTTTTCTCTCACATACATGCACACACCTTAACCTGATTTCCTAACCTCTCCTTTTTATCCTACTTTCTATCCTACTTTTCCTTTTACCTCACCCTGCTTGCTTTTTTGCTTCTATGTCTCCTGGGTCCTCGCCTCCCTAGCCTTCTCTGTCTCCCCTTACTGCCACTCGCACTCTGTTTTTTCTCACCGGATTTCTCTATTTTTCGCACCTAACTGACGCACGCATCCATTCACTACACGCTCGCGAGACCAAGTCCTATTATTATTACTATTATTATTATTATTATTATTATTATTATTATTATTATTACTATTACTATTACTATTACTATTACTATTACTATTACTATTACTATTACTATTACTATTACTATTACTATTACTATTACTATTACTATTACTATTACTATTACTATTACTATTACTATTACTATTACTATTACTATTACTATTACTATTACTATTACTATTACTATTACTATTACTATTACTATTACTATTACTATTACTATTACTATTACTATTACTATTACTATTACTATTACTATTACTATTACTATTACTATTACTATTACTATTACTATTACTATTACTATTACTATTACTATTACTATTACTATTACTATTACTATTACTATTACTATTACTATTACTATTACTATTACTATTACTATTACTATTACTATTACTATTACTATTACTATTACTATTACTATTACTATTACTATTACTATTACTATTACTATTACTATTACTATTACTATTACTATTACTATTACTATTACTATTACTATTACTATTACTATTACTATTACTATTACTATTACTATTACTATTACTATTACTATTACTATTACTATTACTATTACTATTACTATTACTATTACTATTACTATTACTATTACTATTACTATTACTATTACTATTACTATTACTATTACTATTACTATTACTATTACTATTACTATTACTATTACTATTACTATTACTATTACTATTACTATTACTATTACTATTACTATTACTATTACTATTACTATTACTATTACTATTACTATTACTATTACTATTACTATTACTATTACTATTACTATTACTATTACTATTACTATTACTATTACTATTACTATTACTATTACTATTACTATTACTATTACTATTACTATTACTATTACTATTACTATTACTATTACTATTACTATTACTATTACTATTACTATTACTATTACTATTACTATTACTATTACTATTACTATTACTATTACTATTACTATTACTATTACTATTACTATTACTATTACTATTACTATTACTATTACTATTACTATTACTATTACTATTACTATTACTATTACTATTACTATTACTATTACTATTACTATTACTATTACTATTACTATTACTATTACTATTACTATTACTATTACTATTACTATTACTATTACTATTACTATTACTATTACTATTACTATTACTATTACTATTACTATTACTATTACTATTACTATTACTATTACTATTACTATTACTATTACTATTACTATTACTATTACTATTACTATTACTATTACTATTACTATTACTATTACTATTACTATTACTATTACTATTACTATTACTATTACTATTACTATTACTATTACTATTACTATTACTATTACTATTATTATTATTATTATTATTATTATTATTATTATTATTATTATCATTATCATTATCATTATTATTATTATTATTATTATTCCACAGCTTCACCATAGTTCACTTCGTTCCAAAAACTTGGCCCGTACAGTGTTCATCGTCGCAAGCATTTTTGAAGCTGGCGACAACTGTCGTCAAAAGCTTATTGACGTGAAAAAAAAATCGAGAATGGTCTGCGCTGTGCTTAAAGTCTACGACAGCTTGTCCGCTGATCCTGAAGTACAGGCATGTACGTATGCGAGTGAATTACAGCCGTTCTTCCACACACACTGTGTTGTCACAGTAACTAACGTTGACTGTGCTTTTAGGAGCTGATAGCAGTGTGTCCTCCCAAACATGCCTCCAAAGAGAATCGACAGTCTGCGAAGCCCTGTTGAAACAGTCCGTGATCCGTGCCCCCGACACCCGAAGGGAACCTCGTTCTGCGTCCAACAACCGGATCAACATTACCGCTGTAAAAATCCGCCGCATCATGAATGTCAGCTGTCATTACTGAAAACGCGAGCATGTGGACAAAACGACAAGGCTCTCAATGGCTCACTTTTCTAACTTTTTGTCACAATATTCAATTTCACTCTTTTCTACGAATCTATGCCACAGAGATCGCCAAGAACAAAATTCCCATTTTCCATTTTCCCATTACTTTGAGACTCATGTTTTCAACTGAGATGTTATCCATTTTTTTGGAAGTTCAAAATCACATCAAATTTATTTTAAACTATCTGAAGAATTGAGAATTTTTTCTGTAGAATTCATAATTGATCGAATAATGATCGATTTAAATTCAAACAATATTGCATCGTTTAAACAACTGGAATTATTGTATCAGGAAATATTCATTATCCTGAATTTGAAATCCAATTTCCTGAAAAATTTCAATTTTCATTGTACTCCAACTCAAACACTCACTCATGAATTTTTTCTGATTTTTTTCATAAACCGTTATTTATTCATGCATTTTCGAAACTTTTGAACAGCTAGACACTGTTAATTTTTTTGAAAAAAATCTCAAAAATTCTGTGTCCGAAGACGATCATTTTGACCCCTATTCGAAAGTGGAAAATATTTATCTCATATTTGTTTCGCTGATTTGAGAAAAAATTATTTCGCTGACGTAGTGGATAATGGCTCCCACAATTTTTTCGATTCAAATTTTCGAAAATAAAATCAATCTTATCTCTAATAGTTACGACCCGTCATCCGGAAGATACAATTCATCTGCATTCAAAAATTTTCGGAGCCATTATCCACTACGTTTACGAAATAATTTTTTCTAAAATCAGCGAAAAAATAAAAGGAAAATAGTTTCCACTTTCGAATAGGGGTCAAAATGATCGTATTCGGACACAGAATTTTTGAGATTTTTTTCAAAAAAATCAAAAGTCCACATCTGTTTAAAAGTTTCGAAAATTCATGAATAAATAACGGTTCATGAAAAAAATCAGAAAAAATTCATGAGTGAGCGTTAGAGTTGGGGTAACGGTAGAAAAAATTATGAATCAATTCAAAAATGTTGAGGGAAAATCATTGGTCGATTTGGTATGGAATACCTCATATATTGTAACATAACAGGCAGGTAGGCCTGATCGTTTACATACGGCGAGCCGTTACGAACGAATTCGAACAGAGTCGAGAACGTTCGACGAGCATCGATGACTTGTGTGACGTCACAACTTGTATATAAGGCGTGTCGCCGCACAGGCCATCAGCAATCTACGGCAAAGCGCCAGGTTGGCTCACCGCGTCTAACACACTCTTTCGATCAGCAATCCAAGGCAAAGCGCCAGGTTCGCTCACTGTATCTAACAATCATACTTTTCTCTTTATACACACCATAGGCAAAGCGCCTGGTGATCTACTTAGCCAATTAACACTTGTAACTTAGAAAACTCAGAATTCAGAAAACGTCAATTATTCATACCTTAGTTTTGCTACAAATAATTTATATTATTCAAATGCTTGTTATTCAGAAAATTATAATAAAATTGTTTCATAAAAGTCATGAGACAAGAAGTCCACGCATCAGAGTCTATAACCTCAAATCAGTAAGCTAAGCAACTTTGTAAATATAATTTTAGTTTGGTTGCAACCGTCTTTTGATATTATTTTATTTAATAAATGTTTCTTCTTATGTTCAATATAATTGCTAAGATTTAGTGCTGGTTCCCTTCTCCGCCATTTCCCGGTCATATTAAATTCTTTTTAGCTAGGAATACGGCTGCGAACGCCTTGCGTTCAAGGGCCGTGGATAGACGGGATACGGCTGCGTGCACAAAGTGCACAAGGTCCGGTGCTAGAGATAGAATACGGCTGCGTGTACTGCGTGCACAAAGTCCGTGAACCAGGGGAGACGGCTGCGAACGCACGGCGTTCAAAGTCCGTAATTAGACAGAAATTAGCTGGAGAGGTCCTTAATTTTCATCCGAGCAAAAAAACTCACAATAACTGACAGTTCCGCGAATCGCAAAACTGCCGTAAAGTTACAATATATTAGGGTGCTACAAAAAAAAAAATATAATGTTTTTTTCAACTCTTACCCTCGCGAATGCCTAAGGTGGATGAGAAAAAAGTCCTCCCGAAAGTCGGTGGCTGTGGCTCAACTCTAGGAGGTCGCTATTCTCATTTTAGTTTACTATTCATTTAACATGGAAATTTTCGTTTTTTCATTCAAATTGGAATTACACCTATTCATTTCAATTTTTCTTGAATAACCATTGTATATTCATAAAGCGGGTTTTTCAAGCTGTCCAAACCTATGTAATAAAAGTCGATTACCTCAATTAGAAGATTAAATAAAGTCATTTAAAATCTTTTATATTTGTTAACTCCAACGCTTCCTCAGAACGACGTGAAGCGCCGGAACTAATATGGTCGACTTGGAAGGGGGAAAACGGTTTCTATAGTCTGGCCCGGGCGGTTTTTGGCACTCGTTCTCCATCCAGCAACAAGCTCGGACGTCGAGACTCTGAGCTGCTTCACCTAATTGATTATCTTTATTTCCTTCATTTATTAGCTCAAAACCCTGATTCTCTTTACTTGTTTAGTTATTAATTCTCAGCTATATTGCCTTCAGTTTATTTTTTTTTCTTATATGCACTACAGCCAATAAACCCTTCTAGCGATCGACACCATCAAACCAGTAAGTACGACCTTCTTAATACCTTGCCTCTTTATCCCAGCCTACCTTCGAAGCGTTAAGTTAGCTATCGCATCTTTCATGGTCCTTCGAGCCGGATAAAAGGGGCACGAAGGTCTAACCTGTGTTGACGCTCTTCATTCAAGTGTATTGCGTTCACTATCACAACTGCTAACTACTCTCAAGTCGCTCTCGAACAGGTCTAGCTGCCTAACGTGAGCTCGACAGAGTCAGACCACAGCTCTCCTTCTCAAGGAGTCGACGCCAGTGTAGTCTATCCATTCGCTAAATTCGCCCTCGAAACTGGCCTAGCTGCCTCGATCGGGCTCGAAACAAACTCCATACCAATGCTCTGTACTGAGCCTTCCTGATTACTATGTACCTTCTGCGTTATCATTCTTGCCCTATACCAACAGTCTAGCCCGGCCACTGCCCTGAAACGCCACAAATCATGGATTCGCTAGCCAGGCAACAAGCTCTGGCCTCCATGATCTCGCGCTTTGAAACCAATTCACTACGCACCCGTCGAGAGGAATTCACGGCTGGTTTTTTGCGAAGTCGCATCGAGCTATTGAACAACTACTGGACAAGGTTCGAGCGCAACCACGAAGAACTCTGCGCTGATGCTGCCATTCGAACAGAATCCTACTTTACTGACGACGACTTCACTACTACAGAGCTTCGTTATGCATCCACGCTTGGATTCCTGTACGACGAACAAGCTCTGCTCGCGGCATCATCATCTTCAGCGCCGATAGCGCCGGAACCATCTCGTCAGGCTCATCATCAAATCCACCTGCCGAAGATCACGCTTCCAGTTTTCTCCGGCCGTCCCGAGGATTGGGAACCATTTCGCGATCTGTTCAAATCTCTGATTCATCTCGACCAATCGCTGACTTCAGTGCAGAAGCTGCATTATCTAAAAGCATCAATCGAGGGTGAGGCAAGGACTGCCTTAGATGGGATTCCAACTACGGACGCAAACTATAGCTTGGCGTGGAACTTTCTCCTCACGCGTTATGACAATGCCCGGATTCTGGTTCACAATCACATGACTGAGCTTGCATCCACGCGGCCGTTGAGCGATGAAAGTGCTAGCGGATTGCAGACCCTGGTGGACCAAATTGTGAAGAGGAGGGAGGCGCTGAGAACCTTAAAACAACCGGTTCAACACTGGGACGAATGGTTCATCCTCTTCACTGCACAGGGTATGGATGGCGTCACGCGACGTGACTGGGAGAAAACGTCTGCTGAGGACAAAGAAACGCCCACCTTTCAGAAACTGATCACGTTTCTGCAAAACCGCATTCAGGCTCTCAGGGTGACGGAACCGGCCCGAGGGTCCAAAACCAAAGCAGAGTCCGGACCCAGTAAGTCCACTGGATCTGGATCTAGTAAATCCTCCAACACCGGATCCGTGAGCAAGGCGAGAGCATTTACCACCGCAGTCAAGGACAAGAGCTGTCCGCTCTGTGAAAACCAACACTACATTGGGCATTGCCCGAAGTTCGAGCAGCTTCACCCGACAGAACAACAGCGTGCCGTATCACGTCTCCGCCTCTGCTTCAACTGCTTGCGGCCACGTCATCACGCTGAGGCATGTCCATCAACTAATCGCTGCAGAAAATGCCAGGCGAAGCATCACTCCCTGCTTCACCGGGAAAGCAGTGAAAAGCGAAAGGCCGCGTCGTCAAGGGAAGAACGATCACCCAAAAGGGCCAGATCTCAACAGCGATCATCCACTACTAGTGTCAGTCCAGTCGCGCCACCATCCTCAGATTGACTAGTACTACTTGCCACTGCCCGGATTGAAGCGATCTCGTCATGCGGTCGCCGCCTTCATACGCGAGCATTAATCGATCCGGGGTCACAAGTCAGCTTCATCAGTAGTGCCCTCATCCAAAAGCTCGGTTCACCCCAGCATAACACTAACGTCTCTATCTGTGCACTCGGAGGCGCGCACGTTGGAGCTTCCAAGAAACAGGCCATCATACGAATCGTGCCACGCACGACTGCGTCTCACCTTGACGTTCAAGTGCTCGTTCTCCGGCATCTAGGCGTGAGAACACCAAAACATCCATTCTCACCCGAAGCCTGGCAACACCTCAGAAATCTTGAGCTGGCTGACCCAGGTCTTGGCGAGCCTGGCGGCGTTGACTTGATATTCGGTGCTGATGTATACCACCGCCTGCTTCTTGACGGCGTCCGTCACGGACCCAAGGGCGGTCCGGTTGCGCAAATGACAATACTTGGCTGGATTGTCACCGGCCCCACCGAAACCTCGATTGATCTAGATGCAATGCATACTGCGAGAGTGACCGCGACCACCAAAGCAGAGCCCTTCAAGCAGCTCGAACATCTCGTGCGAAGGTTCTGGGAGTTGGAAGAGGTGGCCAGTGACCGCGTGCTTTCGGCAGAAGACCAGGACTGTGAAAAACTTTTCACCCAGGGATGCACTCGTAGTGAGGACGGTAGGTACATGGTGCGACTGCCATTCAAAACCTTTCCTCGGCACGGCTTGGGAAATACGCTACCCATTGCTCAACGGCTGCTAACGTCCCTGCAGACACGAATGGGGCGTGATCCAAACCTCCTCCAGGAATATTCCAAATTCATGACGACGTATGAACAACTGGGTCACATGCGGCCCATCGCTGCTTCAGGAGAGAACATGTCCGGGGGGCCTGTCTGCTACCTACCTCACCACGGCGTCTGGCGCGAGGCCGATGGAAGAAAAAGGCTGAGAGTCGTATTTAACGCGTCTCAGCGATCGCCTTTAGGGCTGTCCTTAAATGACATGCTACACACGGGCCCGACCCTACAAGCGGATCTGGCAACCATCCTCATCAAATGGCGATATCATCGCATTGCCTTCAGCACAGACATCGAGATGATGTACCGGCAAATTCGAGTCGACCCACGAGACGTTGATCTGCAAAGAATCATATGGACGACGCCAGGCGCTCAGAGCGAGAAGCACTATCAACTCCAAACTGTAACCTACGGAATGTCGTGCGCTCCGTACTTGGCGATACGAACTCTTCTCCAACTGGCCCGCGACGAAGGCACTAAGTATCCGGAAGCAGCACGAGCCATCCAGGAGTCCACCTACGTCGATGATGTATTCACCGGAGCTGACGATCTCGCCTCCGCAGAGGCCTTGCGTAATTCCCTCATTGCCCTGCTGAAGGCAGGTGGCCTTCGCTTGCGAAAATGGACTGCCAATCATCCCGAGTTCCTCGACCAGTTGCCAAAGGAGGATCGACTCCGACCAGATTGGGTGAACTTCGAAAACGAAGGACCAGTGAAAGCGCTGGGCGTAGCATGGGATCCTGTGGAGGATGAATTTCGGTTCCGAGCCCCCGATCCTTCGAGCTGCACCCCAATAACCAAAAGGAAAATACTCGCAGTCACAGCCAGACTCTTTGACCCCGTCGGTTGGCTGAGCCCCATCATCGTGATTGCCAAGGTGTTAATGCAGGACATCTGGCGCGAAAAATCTAAATGGGACGAGGAGCTCCCACTGAGTATAAGGCGCCGATGGATGGCATTCCAAGACAATCTCAAGGCCGTCACTAAAATCCGAATTCCACGATGGTTGGGGACCAGCCATGCCAATCGCCTCGAGATCCACGGGTTTGCTGACGCAAGTAAGATCGCTTACGCTGCCGCTGTGTACCTCCGAGTTGTCGCCCCAAGTGGCCATGGGACGTCGCGGCTTCTGACTGCCAAAACCCGGGTAGCCCCTCTGAAGACCATCGCCATACCTAGACTTGAGCTTTGCGCAGCGGTTCTTCTGTCACGATTACTGCGTAGCATTCCTCAGAACCTAGATAACGGAAACATACGGGTCTGTGCATGGTCCGACTCCCAGATCGTCCTTGCTTGGTTGAAGTCTGACCCATCTCGCTGGACTGTCTTCGTCGCGAATCGGGTGTCCGAAGTGCAGCGAGTCTTACCGGATACTCGTTGGCGTCACGTGGCCTCCGCTGATAATCCAGCCGACATCGCCTCTCGCGGAGCTGAACCCTCCGCACTCGCGAGATCGTCCTTATGGTGGAGCGGCCCGCCATGGCTAACAAAGCCGGAAGATCAATGGCCACCAGACTCCACCAATCTTGACCCAGAGAATCGCGCAAGTCAGCTGGAAGAAACTCGGATCATAGCCTGCCATAACCTTCAAGTGGAGCCAAGTCTGATCGATCGCTTCTCTAATCTCACGCACCTCCTACGAGTCATCAGTCGATGCTTGCGTGTAACGCTTCTCCTTGAGCCACACCGGTTAGAGTCGATGACCACCCCCTTGAGCGCCGAGGAGATGGATCGCGCGTTTCACCGTTGTGTCTTGCTCACTCAGCGAAGGAGCTTTCCAGAAGAGCTAGATTTCTTGACCAGAGGTCGTGAGGTTAAGCAAAAAAGCAAACTAAGGCGTCTTCGCCCATTTCTGGACCCTGCCGGGTTAATTCGCGTGGGCGGGAGACTCAGCGAAGCTCCTCTCTCATACGAACAACGCCACCCCGTTATTCTGCCCAGGAACAGTCACTTGTCTAGTCTCATCATAGATTGGGCTCATCAAACAGTGCTACACGGAGGTTTCACGCTCACCTACTCCCAAGTCATCCAGAGAGCATGGATAATCGGAGGGCGTCCTAGGACACGTGCACACATCCGAAGGTGCGTGACATGTGCTCGAGCCAAGGCAAGAACATCGCAACAATTGATGGGAAATCTTCCCGCAGAGAGAATCACCCCGAGCCCCCCCTTCCGGCGAACCGGAGTCGATTACGCGGGACCATTCCAAATCAAAACGACCAAGGGGCGCGGCCATCGATCCACTAAGGGGTACATTGCTCTGTTCGTCTGCTTATGCACAAAGGCCGTGCATCTGGAGGTCGTGGGGGATCTTACTACCGCCAGCTTTATCGCTGCCTTTCGGCGGTTAGCCGGAAGGAGGGGAACACCCCGGGAAATCTGGAGTGACAACGCCACGACATTTCGTGGAGCGGACTTAGAACTTCAAGCAATGCTCCGCACGGCGGAGCTCGAATGGAACGTCGTGGCAGGCACGCTCGCGAATGAGGGGACTAGCTGGAAATTCATACCACCGTCTGCACCTCATTTTGGCGGCCTTTGGGAGGCAGCCATTAAGTCGGCGAAATCACACATCAAACGAGTGATAGGAACTCGGCTTCTGACCTATGAAGAACTCAGCACATTTACAGTTCAAGTCGAAATGTGTATGAATTCGCGTCCTCTAACCCCGATCAACGGAGACGTGGAGGACTTAGACATCGTGACTCCGGGACACCTCTTAATCGGATCAGCACTCACTCCGCTTCCGGAACCTATTCAAGCAGAGGGTAACATGGATCACTTAACGCACTGGCGCCTAGTGCAGACCATGAGAAATCACTTCTGGACGCGATGGGCCAGGGAGTATCTCAACACTCTGCAGCAAAGAGCCAAGTGGACTCGAGCAATGCCCAACCTGCGGGAGGGCGACCTAGTGCTAATAATCGATGCATCATTGCTCAACCGAGGCAGATGGCCTCTGGGAAGAGTTCAACGCGTCTATACAGGCCACGATGACCTCGTGCGCACAGCCACCGTTCACACCGCGTTCGGGACCTATGACCGGCCGATCGTGAAGCTCTGTCTCCTACCGGTTCGACCCACCACGCCGAATCCGGAACTCATGGCGGGCGGGGACAGCAACTAATCAGCCTTTCTTACACTCTACCCCCCTTTTCTTTCGTTTAATGTAAAGCGAGGCGGGCGGGATGTTAACTCCAACGCTTCCTCAGAACGACGTGAAGCGCCGGAACTAGGGATGGGCGATATATATCGATATATCGATATATCGATATTCTCACGCAAAAATATCGATATTTATCGTCGATATTCAGTGGTCCGATATATTGCCGTATCGATATCGTAGGTGCCGATATCGAATGTCGATATTGACAGCAATGTCGGAGTTGTGCCTAGTCTGCACACGCACTTTCACATCGGGTATATTCAGGGTCTTAGCCAATCACTGAATTTCCACAACAGAAGTGACTAATCAGTTGACAGATTTCTTGAATATTTTCAAATATATCCGATCTTGAAGTGCGTGTGCAACCCAGGCATAATGCCTACGACTTCATATCGATATATCGAAATATCGATACACCAATGTCCGATATTTAGGCGTATCGATATTTTGTACGTCGATACGTATCGATATGCAATATCGATATTTTTTTAAATATCGCCCATCCCTAGCCGGAACTAATATGGTCGACTTGGAAGGGGGAAAACGGTTTCTATAGTCTGGCCCGGGCGGTTTTTGGCACTCGTTCTCCATCCAGCAACAAGCTCGGACGTCGAGATCCGTTAAGCTGGCAAGGCCAATACAGCACAACGGATTGAAACTAATTTATTAATTAATCGCTTTTTATTCGCTATTTAATTGCAAAAAAAAAAAAATTTTCTCTCAAGCCATTTTCGAAAAAATCGCGACAGATCCAGCTTAACATTAAGCTGGCCAGGCCATTTCAATAAAACCGAAATAATGCTGCAGGAGAAAAAAATTGGCGACGCAAGATTTATTCGCTTATTAATCGCTGTCGATTGGCACCCCAAACACTTTTCCAAAATCATCCCCTAGCCAGATATTCCACCCCCAGGCATGAAAATGTAATCAATCTTTCCAATGTGCACAATTTCGAAATATGATCGACCTAGGAATTATTCGCTAATTAATCGCAACCGATTGGGACCAGTAAACTTTTCCCAAAGTCATCAACCCTCCGGAGATTCCACCCCCCGAGACTCAAACGCAGCACGCCACATGGGGACTTCGAATTTTCAAGTTCTCATACTCTAGGAATTATTCGCTAATTAATCGCAACCGATTGGGACCAGTAAACTTTTTCCAAAGTCATCAACCCTCCCGAGATTCCACCCCCCGAGACTCAAACGCAACACACCACATGGGAACTTCGAATTTTCAAGTTTTCATGATCTAGGAATTATTCGCTAATTAATCGCAACCGATTGGGACCAGTAAACTTTTTCCAAAGTCATCAACCCTCCGGAGATTCCACCCCCCGAGACTCAAACGCAACACGCCACATGGGGACTTCGAATTTTCAAGTTTTCATACTCTAGGAATTATTCGCTGATTAATCGCAACCGATTCGGACCAGTAAACTTTTTTCAAAGTCATCCGCCCTCCGGAAATTCCACCCCCCGAGACTCAAACGCAACACGCCACATGGGGACTTCGAATTTTCAAGTTTTCATGATCTAGGAATTATTCGCTAATTAATCGCAACCGATTCGGACCAGTAAACTTTTTCAAAGTCATCCGCCCTCCGGAGATTCCACCCCCCGAGACTCAAACGCAACACGCCACATGGGGACTTCGAATTTTCAAGTTCTCATACTCTAGGAATTATTCGCTAATTAATCGCAACCGATTGGGACCAGTAAACTTTTTCCAAAGTCATCAACCCTCCGGAGATTCCACCCCCTCAGACCCAAGCGCAACACGCTATATGGGGACTACAAATTTTCAAGTTTTCATGATCTAGGAATTATTCGCTAATTAATCGCAACCGATGCGGACCAGTAAACTTTTTTCAAAGTCATCCGCCCTCCGGAGATTCCACCCCCCGAGACTCAAACGCAACACGCCACATGAGGACTTCGAATTTTCAAGTTTTCATGATCTAGGAATTATTCGCTAATTAATCGCAACCGATTCGGACCAGTAAACTTTTTTCAAAGTCATCCGCCCTCCGGAGATTCCACCCCCCGAGACTCAAACGCAACACGCCACATGGGGACTTCGAATTTTCAAGTTTTCATGATCTAGGAATTATTCGCTAATTAATCGCAACCGATTGGGACCGGTAAACTTTTTCCAAAGTCATCAACCCTCCGGAGATTCCACCCCCCGAGACTCAAGCGCAACACGCCACATGGGGACTTCGAATTTTCAAGTTCTCATACTCTAGGAATTATTCGCTGATTAATCGCAACCGATTCGGACCAGTAAACTTTTTTCAAAGTCATCCGCCCTCCGGAAATTCCACCCCCCGAGACTCAAACGCAACACGCCACATGGGGACTTCGAATTTTCAAGTTTTCATGATCTAGGAATTATTCGCTAATTAATCGCAACCGATTCGGACCAGTAAACTTTTTCAAAGTCATCCGCCCTCCGGAGATTCCACCCCCCGAGACTCAAACGCAACACGCCACATGGGGACTTCGAATTTTCAAGTTCTCATACTCTAGGAATTATTCGCTAATTAATCGCAACCGATTGGGACCAGTAAACTTTTTCCAAAGTCATCAACCCTCCGGAGATTCCACCCCCTCAGACCCAAGCGCAACACGCTATATGGGGACTACAAATTTTCAAGTTTTCATGATCTAGGAATTATTCGCTAATTAATCGCAACCGATGCGGACCAGTAAACTTTTTTCAAAGTCATCCGCCCTCCGGAGATTCCACCCCCCGAGACTCAAACGCAACACGCCGCATGAGGACTTCGAATTTTCAAGTTTTCATGATCTAGGAATTATTCGCTAATTAATCGCAACCGATTCGGACCAGTAAACTTTTTTCAAAGTCATCCGCCCTCCGGAGATTCCACCCCCCGAGACTCAAACGCAACACGCCACATGGGGACTTCGAATTTTCAAGTTTTCATGATCTAGGAATTATTCGCTAATTAATCGCAACCGATTGGGACCGGTAAACTTTTTCCAAAGTCATCAACCCTCCGGAGATTCCACCCCCCGAGACTCAAGCGCAACACGCCACATGGGGACTTCGAATTTTCAAGTTCTCATACTCTAGGAATTATTCGCTAATTAATCGCAACCGATTGGGACCAGTAAACTTTTTCCAAAGTCATCAACCCTCCGGAGATTCCACCCCCTCAGACCCAAGCGCAACACGCTATATGGGGACTACAAATTTTCAAGTTTTCATGATCTAGGAATTATTCGCTAATTAATCGCAACCGATGCGGACCAGTAAACTTTTTTCAAAGTCATCCGCCCTCCGGAGATTCCACCCCCCGAGACTCAAACGCAACACGCCACATGGGGACTTCGAATTTTCAAGTTTTCATGATCTAGGAATTATTCGCTAATTAATCGCAACCGATTCGGACCAGTAAACTTTTTTCAAAGTCATCCGCCCTCCGGAGATTCCACCCCCCGAGACTCAAACGCAACACGCCACATGGGGACTTCGAATTTTCAAGTTTTCATGATCTAGGAATTATTCGCTAATTAATCGCAACCGATTGGGACCGGTAAACTTTTTCCAAAGTCATCAACCCTCCGGAGATTCCACCCCCCGAGACTTAAACGAAACACGCCACATGGGGACTTCGAATTTTCAAGTTCTCATACTCTAGGAATTATTCGCTAATTAATCGCAACCGATTGGGACCAGTAAACTTTTTCCAAAGTCATCAACCCTCCGGAGATTCCACCCCCTCAGACCCAAGCGCAACACGCTATATGGGGACTACAAATTTTCAAGTTTTCATGATCTAGGAATTATTCGCTAATTAATCGCAACCGATGCGGACTAGTAAACTTTTTTCAAAGTCATCCGCCCTCCGGAGATTCCACCCCCCGAGACTCAAACGCAACACGCCACATGGGGACTTCGAATTTTCAAGTTTTCATGATCTAGGAATTATTCGCTAATTAATCGCAACCGATTCGGACCAGTAAACTTTTTTCAAAGTCATCCGCCCTCCGGAGATTCCACCCCCCGAGACTCAAACGCAACACGCCACATGGGGACTTCGAATTTTCAAGTTTTCATGATCTAGGAATTATTCGCTAATTAATCGCAACCGATTCGGACCAGTAAACTTTTTTCAAAGTCATCCGCCCTCCGGAGATTCCACCCCCCGAGACTCAAACGCAACACGCCACATGGGGACTTCGAATTTTCAAGTTTTCACGATCTAGGAATTATTCGCTAATTAATCGCAACCGATTCGGACCAGTAAACTTTTTTCAAAGTCATCCGCCCTCCGGAGATTCCACCCCCCGAGACTCAAACGCAACACGCCACATGGGGACTTCGAATTTTCAAGTTTTCATGATCTAGGAATTATTCGCTAATTAATCGCAACCGATTCGGAGCAGTAAACTTTTTTCAAAGTCATCCGCCCTCCGGAGATTCCACCCCCCGAGACTCAAACGCAACACGCCACATGGGGACTTCGAATTTTCAAGTTTTCATGATCTAGGAATTATTCGCTAATTAATCGCAACCGATTCGGACCAGTAAACTTTTTTCAAAGTCATCCGCCCTCCGGAGATTCCACCCCCCGAGACTCAAACGCAGCACGCCACATGGGAACTTCGAATTTTCAAGTTTTCATACTCTAGGAATTATTCGCTAACTAACTAAGCTAAGTTTCACCCTGTATAAACTTGGATCGACGAAAGCATGATTCAAAATACGCTCGACGAGCTACAATGTTGCATAGCGTTCGCAATTCTTCACCTCCCCGCTTCGTCCGTAGACTATGCCTCATGATCAGTAACGCCAATCTTTGGCAGACCTCAGTCATCTTTTCGTCAGTTGAAGAAAGGACAGCATTTAAAATATGCAATCGACGCGTGGCCGCGGACGGCCAACTCAGGTCGACAAAGATATTGTTATCGATAAAGTTATCGCCCATTCGTCGGAAATTCTTCTGCAACAGGGAAAAATTGTTTCCAAAAGCGCTGGAGTTTGCGATGAAATTTCCCGCGAGTTGGATAATAAAATTACGGCAAGCTCTCTGCACTCTATGGTGTGTAATAATAAATATCAGCTACGCGAAAAAATCAGTTACGCGAGTACAATAAATAACTCCTTGGCCAGTGAACTCGAGTCTATCAACGTTAGCCGAGTGTCGTGTGAAAATGACACCCTGTCTGCAGATGAGCACGAGGGTGTTTCCCGAACCTATACTATTCTAATGCCCAGAGAGAGTTTCCAGGCAATGACTGAGTGCAAGAAGTATAAACGTGCCAACAAATCTTACAGAATCACCACTGTATTGGTAGCAGGCGTGTGGGAAGATATTGTTATGGATGAAATCGTCAAGCAGACGCCTGTTACATGTGGATATAACTTCCAAAATCATTATATTTCGAATGACCTGAAGTCAGGATACATTAATGGTATGTTCTCTATACCAAAATTCAGGCTTCCGGTGAATATCCGTCCAGTTATGATTATTTTCATTTTTATTAAATTGAATAATTAATTTCTTCACTGTGCACTTACACTACATAGACGCGCCTGATTGGTTACTTTGTAATTGCTTATCACATAATATCTATGATCTAGTACAAATGGTAGAAAAATATGTAATTAGTATTCTAGCTTTTTTTGAATCTCGACTACCTTCTAGTGATACCTCGGAGTATGTGCGACCAAATTCTGGATCTCTAATTATTCTATTTTATTATCATATTCTGATTATTCTTATCATTATTTTGTGGCTACTTCCCGAAAGGGCAAACCTAAGGAGACGAAGAAGAAGAAGAAGAAGAAGTAACTATTTTATTCACTAAATTAGACGAAAATTTATAGTTTCCACTTTTAACGTTTTCAAGGCTGCAGAGCTCCGGGAAGGTACATTAGAATAATATATTTCATTTTCACAGTATTTAAATCGGGAATTTTCTGCGCCTTCTGATAAAAATATACCTCTTTTTGAAACCAAAAAAAAAAAAAAAATATTTGTTTCTAACTATAAACTCGAAAAATGACTTTCCCCAAAAAGATTGTAATTTATTCATCTATTTAATTGATTAATTAATTTATTTATTTAATCAATTTATAAATTAATTCATTTAATCAATTTATTAATTATTTAATTAATTAATTAATTCATTCATTTATTCATTTATTCATTTATTCATTCAACCCCCATTTTCACACCTCACGAAGTAAAATTTTGTACAATACTCGCCAGAAAAAGTTTTACCGTACTCGTATCGTTATGTACTATTCTCTGCTTTGCGCATATGAGTTAGTCCACGTCAAGCGGGACACCTTTTTGACCGCATGTGCTTGAAAATTGTCGTAATTTTTTAAGATATTCTCTGGGTAAAATGAATGGATGAAACATTTTTTTTTTTTTACTCGAAGGGCTTAGAAGCTACAAGGGGTTGAATTTTCGAGAAAAACACCAAAAATTGGAATCACGCTGTCCTTTAAACGTGAATATCTCTGGTTCCCTTACTCGTACAAACGTCATGAAAACTCATTTTGAAGCTCTTGAATTGTACTTTCGTGACATTAATTTTAAATCCAGTGAATAAACAATTTTCTATCTGTCATGAACAATTATATTATTCAAACGCGATTTTCGAGATGAATGCCCCCTTCGAATATTCTGAAAAAAATACGCGCGTGTTCCTGGATTCATTTTCTACAAAATCTGTGAATTCGAAAAAGGAACTCTGATGGAAACTATATCTAAAAAGCGATTGATCCGCGCGAGACGTCGCGCGCGGCCGTGTACGCGGGAGCGCTGGACCCGATACTTGTTCGCTTCACATGCAAATAATGTAGGAAGACATATTATACTACGTTTACATTCATCAAATCTATCAATTTACGAAATTATTTTGTTTATTTCATACTGGCTACTCGACTTGAAACTACGGAAATATATAAATATAGAGGTGTACACATTTGACTAAAATCTTGGTGAATTATTCGATCAATTACGTAATAAATTATTGAATTGAAAATTACTTGATCATAAATTACGAGAACTATAAAGGGAGGACATATAGCTTCAAAATATTTTTTTTTAGAACCACTGGTACACTGTAATAAATATTTCGTACACTCACAATCAGTTTTTCTATACAGAAGATTACTAATATTGTGAACTATAATTCAGAAATATTAAAGAATATTTGGACTTTGCCGCTCACGTAGTTCTCGTAGTTTATGATTGAGTAATTTCGATTTAATTAATTTAGTACGTAATTGACCGAACAATACGGTGACGTATTTCATTTGATGGAATCCAAGAGTACGTTATGATTGCCAGTTATTTTTAACATGTTATTCAAGTGTGTACCTCTATACTTATATATTTTCGTAGTTTCAAGTCGAGTAGCCAGTATGAAATAGAAAAATAATTTCGTAAATCAATAGATTTGATGAATGTAAACGTATAATATGTCTTCCTGCATTATTTGCATGTGAAGCTAACAAGTATCGGGTCCAGCGCTCCCGCGTACACGGACGGCCGCGCGCGACGTCTCGCGCGGATCAATCGCTTTTTAGATATAGTTTCCATAGGAGTTCCATTTTTAAATTTACAGATTTTGTAGAGAATGAATCAAGGAACACGCTCGTATTTTTTTCAGAATATTCGTAGGGGGCATTCATATCGAAAATTGCGTTTGAATAATATAATTGTTCATAACAAATAGAAAATTGTTTATTCACTGGATTTAAAATTAATATCACGAAATAAAATTCAAGAACTTCAAAATGAGTTTTTCATGACGTTTGTACGACTAAGGGAACCAGAGACATTCATGTTTAAAGGAGAGCGCGATTCCAATTTTTGGTGGTTTTTTCGCAAATTCAACCCCTTGTAGCTTCTAAGCCCTTCGAGTAAAAAAAAAAAGTTTTATGCATTCATTCTACCCAGAGAATATGTAAAAAACAAATCACAAAAGAATCAGAAACATCGACGAATATTTTTGGCCAAATCCGTCCCGCTTAATTGACGTTGACTGACTCATATCTGAGAAAGTAGCTACTTGAATACAAATTTCCGTGTAATTCAGTGAATAAGATAGTTAGAGGTCTGGAATTTAGTGTATGACATCCCTTGAGTTAATGCTAAAAGGTAGTCGAGTTTCAACGAAACCAAAAAGTGAGGTAAAAATAGTGAGGTGAAAATCAAAAGGCCAGATAGCGGGTACAGCAGAACTGCAAAACAGTGAAGACTGCTGCGGTGTAGACCGCGCACTTCCATAAGACGTTGAGGATATATAAAAAATCTTCCATATAGAATATTATATAATATAAATCAAATTGTCAAGTAATAAAGAATTTTTTGAATGTATATATATAGCTTCCTGCAAGTGTGGTGGAACCTCACGAATCATCATAAAAGACGATTCACAGTCCGATGATATATCGTTCATTTGTACGTGTACGAAAGGTGCGGGAAAGTGCGGCAAGCGATGGCTGCGAGCCGCAAAGAGAGCTGCTGTAGCGAAAGAAATTTCCACATAGTCCGTACACGTTTATCGTGCCAATAAAGCTGACGAAATGATGCAAGAAGGGGAATGTGAACCTCCGAATTTATACTCGTCACCTGTACTTCGTGTTGCTAAGCACGAGTTCATAGCCAAGCAGTATATGGATCGTGATCCCGTGAGAGCCGTGCAATTGCAGAAGGCATCAACCGGAGCGCACATAATACACAATATTAGACTAGACCCATTTTACGTCCACTATTGGACTAATTATCAAGTGGACATTTTTCGGAGATACGCTGCTAAAAATAAAACTTCGCTATGCATCGATGCAACAGGGAGCATCGTGAAAAAAATTGTGAAGCCAGAACAAGGCGACGCAGGCCCAATTTTCTTGTACCATATTATAATGAATACGGATGAAGGACAATTTTCTGTTTCCAATATGCTCAGTGAACGGCACAATACCAACGCCATACAATATTGGCTCATGGAATTCATGCGGTCTGGAGCACCACGGCCAGACGAAGTAGTCGCTGATTCGTCTAAAGCTCTCTTTAATGCTGTCATCAGAGCTTTTACATCATGCGCTACTATGGACGAATATGCGGATGCCTGTTATGGTTCGAACATTCCGCCATGCTACGTTAGAATCGACGTAGCACATTTTCTGAAAATTTATTCAGACTTTTCACAAAGTCTCTCAGAGAGAATCAAGATCTTCTATCGTGCAGCAATCGGACAATTGATAATGTGCCGATCTTTGAGAGACGCAGAAAAAGTTCTTGAAGCGATTTTTCTTGTCAGTTTATCCGAGACAGACGGATCATTACCGGATGGATCACAATGTGATAGCGAAAACGCCAAAATATTTCTCAAAAACCTTATCTCAGAGGAAAATGTAAGTTGAGGAATATGTTCTGTACTTCTATTCTACACTTTTTTACGCATTCTGAAAACAATGGTGGAAAAATCGATTTCATCTTGTGTATATAATTTCAACATGTTATTGAATCAAAAGTATTTCAGAACATTTCGGAAATTTTTGAAGAATTTCGAAAAATTTCGAAAATTTGGCTGAGGTGCCCTCTTTGCCCCGCTCTCCCCTGTATATATTCATAACCCGGACGTTTGCAGAAATGAAAATGAAAAATGAATGATGCAGGGGTGTTTTAAAGCTACTATACTATATTACCTGAAAAAGATTCGATGAAATTAAAAATGGTCGGAGTTAAATACCGGGTGATTTGGCATGAAATGCCTCATTCATATTTTATACTCTTCAATTTTCTGTATTTGTCCTTATCAAAGAATGACATATTTTGAGTTGTGTCACTTTCGTCGCCAAGGTGCGATATATGTACCTTTTTATGTTGGTACTTCACAGTTACCCCGGATTTTCCCGTCAAAAAATTGACCATTACTAATGATATCCGTGGATTTTATTTTGCACTATTGTAATTTCATATAGCCATTACATAAAACCTTCTTCAGATGATTCATTGAGTAGATGCAATAAACAAATAGAAAATGAATATTAACAAATATAAATAAAAAATATAGGATGTGTTTCTTTAAGGGGAGACTTCGGTGAAATTTTGATAAAAACGATTTTTTCATTGTTTAAATTACTAATAAAAAACCAATTGTAAATTCCCTGCAGCGAAATTTAGATAATGGTAGTATGCGTATCAAAAAAAAATTTCAATTCTCTGAGTGAAAGTGTATGCGCAAGGAACCTTTCGCAGAAAATTTTTTGTGCACCGCTGTCAAAAACTCCTTGCGCATACACTTTCAACTCAGGGGATTGATATTTTTTTCAATACACATAACCATCATCTAAATTTTGATGCAGGGAATTTCGGATTGGATTTTTTTAATAATTTAAAAAATGAAAAAATCGTTTTTATCGAAATTTCACCGAAGTCTCCCCTTAAATGTACTTGAATTAAAGGTTTTTCATGTAATTCTTATAGATTTCTATGGGGTATACATGTTTTTTTTCCGACTGTTTGTAATTTTCCGACTTCACGACAGCGTTGGTTTTATTCCCGATTTATTTGTTCATGTTAATATTTTGAGTAGGATAGAGATTAATTCATCAATTACGTGGTTCATTTTATAGGCGCAGATTCACGAATCTGACAATCAGCTAGATTCCAATTTGAATCAATTTAGAGTTCGCATTGCAAATGAGGATGAAGATGAAGATCGATATGGAAATGAGAGTTTCGAAGCTATGTCCGAATGGAAAAAATGGGGAGCCAAAATTCAGAGACGTGTGCATCTAGTCACAGCAAGCCAGATTGGTGACAGGGAAAATGCGCATTATTTTCCCTCATTAGCGAATAAATTGATGAAAGATGTGTCCAATATTCCTCTTTGGTCATGTGTGGTGCGAGACAAATTTGGGTACGGACGGATCCCGGCCTCTAGTGCACCAGTAGAGGGCGAGTTCAATAAAATAAAAACACACCTTCTGAAAAACGAAACTTTACCTATCAGAGTGGACAGATTTTTGAACATACACATCAACTATACGAGAGGACGCACAAAATTGATTGGGGCAAAGTTGATCGATAATGAGGATGTGGCTATTGATAATCACCAGTGTGACGAGATTGAGATTCCGACTACAGCAAACCGAGATGGCGAATTATCGGATACGGACTCACAACAGTTATTGGCGAATGATTACATTGAGATTGGAGAAGACTCCGGGAACCAAAATGAAGTAATCGAAGCACTTCATATGGAAGTACAATGTCCTGCCTGCAACAATAATGACAAACCAAGTGGAGCACATAAATGCGTAATATGCCAGATGTCAGTACATGCACTCGAATTGTGCTCCGTTGCAATAGAGAATGAAGAAGAGGGCTACGGCCAAAAGCGAGTTTGTTTGGCATGTCACTCGACGCAAAGTGTTCCGTTAATTCTAGCTACTCGAGACGAAGAAAATTGGCGTGGCCTAACTCTTAAAAATAATAATGCGAACAAAAAACGAAAGGCATCCAAATACTTAGGAGACGAAAAACATAAAATCAAAGAAAAATTGACATTCGAGAAGAATAGGAACCTTCCTCTTATTAAGAATGGCAGTCACGAGTCTCTACATGCACTTACTGTGGATGGCAAAAAAGTTTATGTCACTTATACGTGTGGCTTTGATAGTGTGTATCAAGTTATTTTAGCAGCTTTTTGTGACAGACCTGATTTACGAAAAATGGTATATGACATTGAAATGAAAATTTTACCTAAAGATTATATATTTTACAGCCATTAGGAAACGATAATTCCAACAAAAAAAAATGTTTGATAATATTAGAATTTCGCATCGATGTTTTGTGCTCCGTTCAAAGTTACTCACAAAAAATTAACTACGATAGACTGATAGAATCCAACTCTGCGTCTAGTCTGCATTGAGTTTCAACCTGACAATATTTGTATATCTGTTATATTTCTTTTATATCATTCTAGGTTGAAGAAGAAGGAGCCCAAACCGATTTATTTACTATGGTGTTCGACGTATTAGACAAAGGTTTGAGGGCTTCCTCGTACCAAAACCGCGCCAAAATTCTATTTAATCAGTTTCCGTCGAAACTCGAAGCTTGTGGGTCGTTTATCGTAAACTGTAGCACAGGGCTTCCGGCATTAGTCCGGAGACTTTTCCAAAATGTACCCAGCTTTACCGAATTAGTAATGTGCGATAACGGATGTGATCCACAAATAAGTATCCGAGCATTACCAATAATTGATAAAGCTGCTCTCTGTGGCGACAATATTAATATTGCGGAGGTTTTGAAACTACCGCGAGTTTGCCATCGGCCAGAATGTACTGGGTCGGTGTCGGCTAATCTTTCGGAAATCGGTAACATAATTTTCTATTAAGGGCTTGCATGCATGACATTAGACACTACTACAGTTTTTTGGATCAACTATTCTAGGAACGATTGTCATTTTCGAAGTGTTCTCGGAATGTGGAAACACAAAAGTAAAACTCCAAGATCTAACAAAGAGTTTTACGAATCCACTAGTTACTCGTGGTACCTATAAACTTGTCGGCGTGATCCACGAGAATGTTCCAAGGACAAGACATAGTTTTGATACAGATATGAGCCATTATACTGGATTTTGCTTAAGAGCTGGTGGTACTTGGGAAGAGTACGATGACAACAAAAAAAAAGAAATTAGAAGACGGGACCGAACAGAAGTGAATTTAACATTGATCATCTATGCTCGTTCGAACGAAGAGACCTACCAACGTTAACAGTTTCGATCAAAAACATATTTGCAGCTTGGCGATGTTCCTAATCACTCGTAGAGGATTGGGACTTTTCAAGCACATTTTCTACCAGAAATTTAGTGCAAATTTGAGTTGCGAACTTTGATTAATATAATATGAAGGAATCAAAGTCACAAACTACGTTGACTATCTCGGGATTCCAGATCGCTGACTGGATGTCGTTTTTCTAATGCAAAATTATTATTGAAACCTGTGATATCTTGAGTCGATACAAGCATATCTACCATTCAAGCTCCTTTATAATTAGTTATTTAATAATTGATATTCATCCTATTAAGAAATAATATATATATTAGGAAATGAAAGAATATATATACAGATCTGTACACCATAGTATATGGACGTACGTGCGTGTATATGGGGCATTCCATGGTAAATCACACAGTCAAAACCCGACCGATTCTAATTTCATTAATATTTTTTCGTATTGTTGTTATCACTGAAAAGGACATCTGTGATTTTGTCACAATTTTATTACCAGTCGTTCGGATTTTTTTTCTTCCAATCCCCCCACTCCAATTCAACAAAAGATTTGAAAGAATAATTCGGGCCAATTTTTTCGTAATTTCACGCAGTTTCATATGAAAATACTTGACAATTTTTTACCATTATGTAGAGCATTTTCATCTCATTTAATGTATGAAATATCAAGTTTCTCTGAGTATGCTCCCCACGATCCTGTTCAAAAAAATCACGAGAATTCTGCACTAAAAATCAAAAATTTGAGGCCAAGTTTTTGATTTTCAATGTCTACTTTTCGTGATTTTTTTGAACAGGATCGCAGGGGCATACTTAGTGAAACTTGATATTTTATACATTAAACCAGACAAAAATGCTCGATACAATACTTAAGAATTTGTCTAGTATTTTCATATGAAACTGCGTGAAATGAAGACAAAATTGGCCCGAATCATTTTTTCAAATCATTTGTTTGATCGGAGTGACAATTATTCAAAGGAAAAAAGTCCGAACGACTGACAATAAAAATGTGCAAAAACAGATGTCCTTTTCAGTGATAACAACAATACAAAAAAATATTGTGCAAATTGGAATCGGTCAGGTTTTATGCTGTGTGATTTACCGTGGAATGCCCCATATATTTGTGGTAAGAAAACCAAAAAAAAAACATGTGATAGTTCATACTCAAGGGTCAATTAAATACAAGGAATACTTCCTTGTCTTTCAGTTGGTTTTATCATATTTAGGTTTAGCGCTCAATTATCTGTCAGATAAGCGAATCACTAGCTGTAATTATCCTCAAGAATATATTTTTTCTTCTATCTGCAAACTGCTGTAAAAATATACACGCTTGCTATTCACCTTTGTATGCATTAGGCTGAATGGGCTCTGCCTATAGTCACCCTTCATATTTCTTCAATAAAAAGGTATAATGAGAGAATAATAAATTATTGAAACCTGGTAATGATCATATCGTCAGTTGTCGAGTCAACTGAACAATCGAGATGAGAAGTAGCGGTGCACGCAAAATTTTCTTGAGGGAACTTCTCAAAAACGAACAATAGCCCAGCACAGTGAAAAGGAAGATTTTCGTCATGAGCTAATAATTAGCGAATAATTCCTAAATCATAAAAACTTGAAAATTCGAAGTCCCCATGTGGCGTGCTGCGTTTGAGTCTCGGGGGGTGAAATCTGCGGAGGGTTGATGACTTTGGAAAAAGTTTACTGGTCCCAATCGGTTGCGATTAATTAGCGAATAATTCCTAGAGTATGAGAACTTGAAAATTCGAAGTCCCCATGTGGCGTGTTGCGTTTAAGTCTCGGGGGGTGGAATCTCCGGAGGGCGGATGACTTTGAAAAAGTTTACTGGTCCGAATCGGTTGCGATTAATTAGCGAATAATTCCTAGATCATGAAAACTTGAAAATTCGAAGTCCCCATGTGGCGTGTTGCGTTTGAGTCTCGGGGGGTGGAATTTCCGGAGGGCGGATGACTTTGAAAAACGTTTACTGGTCCGAATCGGTTGCGATTAATTAGCGAATAATTCCTAGAGTATGAAAACTTGAAAATTCGAAGTCCCCATG
Source organism: Tenthredo livida (assembly GCA_963992785.1). Classification (NCBI taxonomy): domain Eukaryota; kingdom Metazoa; phylum Arthropoda; class Insecta; order Hymenoptera; family Tenthredinidae; genus Tenthredo; species Tenthredo livida. Next base: position 7,157,179 of record OZ023069.1, on the reverse strand, counting down.
TGGCGTGTTGCGTTTGAGTCTCGGGGGGTGGAATCTCCGGAGAGTTGATGACTTTGGAAAAAGTTTACTGGTCCGCATCGGTTGCGATTAATTAGCGAATAATTCCTAGATCATGAAAACTTGAAAATTCGAAGTCCCCATGTGGCGTGTTGCGTTTGAGTCTCGGGGGGTGGAATCTCCGGAGGGCAGATGACTTTGAACAAAGTTTACTGGTCCGAATCGGTTGCGATTAATTAGCGAATAATTCCTAGATCATGAAAACTTGAAAATTTGTAGTCCCCATACAGCGTGTTGCGCTTGGGTCTGAGGGGGTGGAATCTCCGGAGGGTTGATGACTTTGGAAAAAGTTTACTGGTCCCAATCGGTTGCGATTAATTAGCGAATAATTCCTAGAGTATGAGAACTTGAAAATTCGAAGTCCCCATGTGGCGTGTTGCGTTTGAGTCTCGGGGGGTGGAATCTCCGGAGGGCGGATGACTTTGAAAAAGTTTACTGGTCCGAATCGGTTGCGATTAATCAGCGAATAATTCCTAGATCATGAAAACTTGAAAATTCGAAGTCCCCATGTGGCGTGTTGCGTTTGAGTCTCGGGGGGTGGAATTTCCGAAGGGTGGATGACTTTGAAAAAAGTTTACTGGTCCGAATCGGTTGCGATTAATTAGCGAATAATTCCTAGAGTATGAAAACTTGAAAATTCGAAGTCCCCATGTGGCGTGTTGCGTTTGAGTCTCGGGGGGTGGAATCTCCGGAGGGTTGATGACTTTGGAAAAAGTTTACTGGTCCCAATCGGTTGCGATTAATTAGCGAATAATTCCTAGATCATGAAAACTTGAAAATTCGAAGTTCCCATGTGGTGTGTTGCGTTTGAGTCTCGGGGGGTGGAATCTCGGGAGGGTTGATGACTTTGGAAAAAATTTACTGGTCCCAATCGGTTGCGATTAATTAGCGAATAATTCCTAGAGTATGAGAACTTGAAAATTCGAAGTCCCCATGTGGCGTGCTGCGTTTGAGTCTCGGGGGGTGGAATCTCCGGAGGGTTGATGACTTTGGGAAAAGTTTACTGGTCCCAATCGGTTGCGATTAATTAGCGAATAATTCTTAGGTCGATTATATTTCGAAATTGTGCACATTAGAAAGATTTATTACATTTTCATGCCTGGGGGTGGAATATCTGGCTAGGGGATGATTTTGGAAAAGTGTTTGGGGTGCCAATCGACAGCGATTAATAAGCGAATAAATCTTGCGTCGCCAATTTTTTTCTCCTGCAGCATTATTTCGGTTTTATTGAAATGGCCTGGCCAGCTTAATGTTAAGCTGGATCTGTCGCGATTTTTTCGAAAATGGCTTGAGAGAAAATTTTTTTTTTTTTGCAATTAAATAGCGAATAAAAAGCGATTAATTAATGAATTAGTTTCAATCCGTTGTGCTGTATTGGCCTTGCCAGCTTAACGGATCTCGGACGTCGAGACTCTGAGCTGCTTCACCTAATTGATTATCTTTATTTCCTTCATTTATTAGCTCAAAACCCTGATTCTCTTTACTTGTTCAGTTATTAATTCTCAGCTATATTGCCTTCAGTTTATTTTTTTTTCTTATATGCACTACAGCCAATAAACCCTTCTAGCGATCGACACCATCAAACCAGTAAGTACGACCTTCTTAATACCTTGCCTCTTTATCCCAGCCTACCTTCGAAGCGTTAAGTTAGCTACCGCATCTTTCAATATTCATTCCAATTAAATTGGACTATCATCTTCATCATCATCATCAATATGATATATGTTATTGTTAACATAGACTCGCTGCTATTCTGAAGCTCCTTGATTGTATGTAGAATTAACGATTCATAAACGATGTACCCAATTAAAAAAGATTATATATAATTATATATAATTATATTAAATATTATATAATTATATACATTTATATATATTTGTATATATTCATATATAAAAAGTTAAAATATTGTAACGTGGTAGACGTCAGACCTCTGCCTAAACCGGCCTACGGACGTACCTAAGCCCGGCCGCACGATTCAAATCGTGCCGCCCTCGTTCTGCCGAGTCCTAATGGCCGCTGCACCTCGCACATGGCGAGCAAGTCGCCGCCAGCGCTCGCGGACCGGGCGACGCCGGTCGGTACTAGAGATAGCGGAAGAGGAGCTTATTCCATTTTTGGGAACTTTAGAGTGTGCCTCGTGCTGTCTATACATTTTTCCAAAAAATTAAGAGAGAGAGAGACAGAGAGTTTTGTTGTGTGAGGAGTTCTCTTTTTGAGAGTTTTGTGTGATCTGTGCTATATCTAACGACCCGTGCTTTTCCCTGGATTTTGATTTGTGATTGTGAAACATTGGACTACTGATTTGGCTCAAGACGACCTACGCAACACCCCGGCTCTCCGACCGTTTCATTGTTTAATTCCGTCGCACCCGGATTGGTAATAGTCTTCGTACCAGGTAGGTTCAATCCAATTCATTTAATATCCCCCCCCTAGTACCAACGCGCCCCCGTATCAACCTTGAGCCTCGAGAAACCCCGTGCCTGAATCTCAATCGTTCCCCGCGAACCGTTGGATTCAAAGCCGGCACCGGTTAGTTGTTTTCGTTGCGCGTAGCCGTGTCAATCTTGGGCACCGCTGCGTCGATCGCAGCAGAAAGCTAGCCGACGCCATATCGCCACAGACTTCTGACGTCACGCGTCGCACTCAGCTGCTGCGAGTCAGAGTCTGTCGCCTTTTTCCCAGAGAAAGAGCGAGTTAGACCGTAGGTTGAGTAGACTCAGTCCTCCCTACCGTCTAACTAAATCTGGAGCACCTGCGAGTGCAGAATCAATAATTTAAGGGGGTATCTACACCTTTGAATTTTCGAAAAATCGATTTTTTGTTTAATTCATTTTTGGAACACTATTGGTCCAAACTATCTGTACAAAAATCGGCGTATCGAATTTCGTTAAAATGAAGAAGTTACAGCCATTTGAATGACTGAGTGCAGGCGCGCGCCGCGCGGCGCGCAGCCAGCACAACCGGCGAGCGAATCTTACGTGGATTTCACGAATCCCGCCATTCTCTTGTTGTCTGCTAGCATTTATGCGTCTCCGACAATTTAACTTGAGAATAAAATCTTTGATTCACTGGAAAATTTCGATTGAATTGACAACCATGAGTAACCGAAGTGATAGGAATACTTTCATTGACGTGAAACATTCAGTTGGGCGGTCTAAGAAGAGCAAAAGATCTTTCTCAGGGCAACAGCGACAGTTCGTCGTGCCCGAGGATCCGTTCGAAAGACCTTCGAGTGCATCATCGAGTAAAATCAGCGATGACGAGTATTTCGACAGCGATGAGCAAGGGTACATGCTCTTCGATTTAGATATCCTTTTTCAAAGTTTACAGGATAACCTTTGTTGCAACAAACGCGGCAGTGCCTTCCGCATCAGAGAGGTCAGGGTTCAGGGCTTAGGTGGAACCTACGAAATAAAGTGCCAGGAGTGTCCTTTCAGCCCGAAGTTCAACACCTGCAGAATGATAGGTAAAAATAACAACGTTTTTGAAATCAACCGAAGGTCGATACTGGCAAGCAGGTGCATCGATCAGGGCAGCGTAGGTCTCGCCAAATTCTGTGGGATGATGGACCTTCCACCGCCTGTCAAGGATTCGACGTATCGAAAAGTTTTAAATCAGGTAGTCAAGGCAACAACTGATGTGGCGAGCTCGATGATGCATGCGGCTGCCGAAGAAGAGATAGAAGCCTGAAACAATCCGGGCGCTCGAGAAATAGTCGTGCAGTGTGATGGTACCTGGCAGAAGCGTGGATTTAGCTCTCTCAATGGTGTATGTGCTGTCATTGGCACGGAGACAGGTAAGGTTTTGGACATTGAAGTCTTATCTAGGTTCTGCAAGGCGTGTGCTAGCTGGAAGGGAAAGCAGTCAGGGGATCGGTGGAATTCTTGGTACCAGAACCACAAGAGCAGCTGCCAGGCCAATCACCAAGGTTCGTCCGGAGCAATGGAAGTCACCGGCATGGTAAAAATTTTTGAAAGATCGGAGCAACTTCACACCGCAAAGTACGTTGGGTACATTGGTGACGGGGATACGAAGAGCTATGCCAGCGTCGTGAAAGCAGAGCCCTACGGACCGAACACGAGGATCGAGAAGCTCGAATGCTGTGGCCACGTACAGAAAAGGTTAGGATCACGCATGAGGAAACTAAAGACAAGACTCAGGGGACAGAAGTTAGCGGACGGCAAGACCATCGGAGGCAAGGGTAGACTCACAGACAACGTCATCGATCAGATCCAGTCGTACTATGGAAACGCCATAAGGAACAACGCCAAATCGGTCGAAGGTATGAAAAAAGCTATATGGGCTATATGGCACCACAAGTCCTCGACTGACGATGAGCCGCAGTATCATCTCTGCCCAGAGGGTCAGAGATCCTGGTGTAAGTACCAACGGGCGGTTGCAGCTGGAACTGTTGGTACGTTTAAACACCGAGCTGTTCTCCCGAAGGCTGTCATGAACGTGATAAAACCAATCTTCGTTGATCTCAGCGACGATGCCTTGCTGAAGCGTTGTATCGGAGGTAAGACGCAGAATGCCAACGAGTCCCTGAACAGCGTGATATGGAAGCTTTGTCCGAAGACGTTATTTGCAGGGCGTGAAGTAGTTCAAGTTGCAGCCAACATCGCAGCGGTAACTTTTTCAGAAGGACAGCGAGGCATGTTAGAAATCATGCGAAAGCTTTCAATTGAGCCAAGACGCCACGCATTCGCTGCAGCGAAACAACAGGATTTGTCCCGGATCAAGTCGGCTGATAGGCGTGCGGAGCAGAGTACGAAGGAAGCACGTGTCGCTCTGAGGCAACTACATGTAAATCAGCACGAGGAGGCAATCGAGATGGAAGGCAGCAGTTAATGAGCGAGGAGCCTTCTAGAAGTAAGGTAGCTCACGACGTCTGCTAAGTCGAAAAACAAGCTTTTAACTTCGCCCGTGCCGGTCCAAAGCCCGGATCTAAAAGGAGGATGGAAAGCTGTGTCAAAGTATTTGACTGCGATCAGTCTCCGCCTACGTCGTGGAGAACCTTGCCGGCGAGTATAGCCTGAAGCCCAAACCTAGATTTTAGCAAAAATGAATGAAAAAAAAAAAACTCTGGAAAAAGTAGTAATTAAAAAAAAAAAAAAAAACATAAAAAGTTTATAAGTTGATTTCTGGAGAATGACTATTTTGACCGGTTGTCGTAAAGAATCAGGAGCATCGTTGGACCGATTCTGGAGTTTGTGGTCTTCAAATTTGTAGAATCGAAACCTCTATCAGATGAACTGACAACTTTTTGATATCACTATTTTTGGTTGAGATAATAGAAAAAATATAGAAAATAAATTGAAGAATCAGAAAAATCTCAGTAAAAACTAAGCGAGTCAGGCAATTTTTTCGATATCAAAAAGTTGTCAGTTTATCTGATAGAGGCATCTCTTCTGAACACTTGAAGACCAAAAACTCCAGAATTGGTCCAACGATACTCCTGATTCTTCACGACAACCGAGTAATTTTGTATTTTTTCATATGGAGAGTAGCTGCTATTAGACTCAAAGTAATATTGAATGTTAGGTATGGATAATGTGGGTCAAAACCTCCCAAAACTTCATGATTTTTTTGGATTTGATCAGACTCTCAAATTCGCTGTAAAACATTAATATCTTTTTCAGAATTTTAACCCATTCAAAGGTGTGGATACCCCCTGAATAATATTCATCTTAGAGAGAGAGAGACGTTTATTTTTCTTTTGTGATTTTGATATTTTCTTTATTTGATATTTCAGTGTAATTTAACGTAACGTAGAGTCAGTATCAATTATTAGTCGAGTCAGTAGAATAGTAGAGTCAGTATTATAATTTATTTTGTTTTGTATTCTACGCCAGGTAGCGGGCGTGTTAACAATTCGCCACCTTTTCTTTTTTTTTTTTTAATAAATCATAGTCCATAATATTCAGTTGGTGTCTTTATTCTTTGCCCCTACGAAATCCCTCTATCGTTGTAGCTAGCCGGAGGGTCCCAGAGAGAGAGAGAGAGAGGACTTCTAACGAAGTCTGGCGACCAGCAAAATCCCCTACCTATCCGTTGGGCCTTGGTTTGTATTCGGCTTAACTTCTTGGGTACCCGAACCCAGGGAGAACCCGTTACAATATATATATATATATTTATATACGGCCATTTTTCATATATAATCGATATATAGAATCTATATAGAATCATATGTAATCTTTTTTAATCGGGTAGATGAAATAATATCCTATGATAGTGTATCATACTTTTACGCTGTACGTTCATATAAGGTGAAATGAATATTATAATACATACCTCTGTGTGATTCATTGTGGAAATATTGAGCTAACTGTAACACAAGGAACAGCATATACGGGACAAAAATTCATTATACCTAGATAAAACCGTATTTACTCGTTTTGTATTGTAACATTGCATGTTACGACAGGCTCCTCACCCCTTAAACGACCTTAGCGGAGTGGATGAAAATGAGAGAATGAGTAGATAGACCCCGAGGTCCGATAGAAATTCCGAGAGGCGACCGTGACCGACTAAAGACTGTTGAGCATATTATTTATTCTTTTGTTTTGTTTTACGACTTTTCTCTAACATGTGGGAGACGAGGCCCAGCCGACGGCTAAGATACTGTGACAGAGACACACCACTACCGACGCAAGACGTCCCAGTATCGACTGTTTGGATCCTACTCGACGAACGCCACCCAAAAGCTTCGGAGGATAGTTAGTGGCCACGCTACCTCCTGCTAGTAATCTAGAGGACACGGGGGAGTGCCAAGGGCATTCTACAACGGGGGATATCGGTGGTGGAAGAGATTCCCGCCACCAGGAAGAGCCTGCATCCCGTGAGCCTCCGACGTAGCAAGCTAAAATCATCGTGGCGAACTTTGAATTACGCGCGTGGCGACCACCGGTCGCCATGCTTAAGGGATCCTTCGGTCGATACGAAAATCGATATTTGGCCGTAACACGAGGGCGCTGATTACCGGCGCCATGCGGTCTAGTCACTCTGCGTTAGACTAGCGCTCTTAGCACGTGTGCCTTTTTGCTCGGTCTGCGTTCTTGCATTAATAGAAACTATCATTTTTTTGGTGTTCGAACCTCGTGGGCTTACTAGAGTTCTTTTTTTTTGGTTGAGTGAGTGTTGTTCCCCGAGGAATATTTCCCCCGTGGGATTAGACGATGGATTTTAGCCAGGAGAAGGCTTCCTTCCTCAGGTGGCTGGAAGACTGTAAGCGTTAGCCATTCTTACCCATGCTAATTCGAATTCGGCAACGGCCGTCAGCCATATTGCCTTTGTGCAGCCACGAGGCTAATTAACATTTTTGGAATCGAATTACACCGATTTCCGAGAGGTAGGCCGTCACCAGTGTCCCCGTGTATTAGAGAATATCGTTCGAGTCATTATTTTGTAGAGAAATATCGAGTATTATAGTCTGTTAAGTTCGGGTTGGATATCTGTCGTACACGAGTGCGACAGAGATAGTCGTAGTCAGTCACTGTCGCTCTCTGTTCCTCCCGTGGGGAGAGACATAGCTATTCGTTATTTGGACTTCGAGTCTTTGTTTTTCGGGTTCGAGTCAATAAAGAATTCTATTTAATTATTAGTCGCGTTATTTGCAGAGTTAGGTTAAGTTAGTCTAAGTGAGATCTGTAAATATTACTTCGTAGATCAATTTCATTTTTCTAGTCGTTATTAAGAGCCGAACGCTCACTCATTGTAAATATTCGCCTGTTAATTAGTTGTAAGTTCTTCTCGTGGAACCTATGTAGTGTTTTAACTGAGATATTGTCCCACGAGGACCTAGTTTGTCGAGTTAATTAATTTTTGCATGATTTTTCTTTGTTATTGCTATCCTACGTGGAAGCCAGTAGTCTATTAGATATTGTAAAACTCGCCAAACGTGATGTACGTGAAGTTAGCACCGCCATTGTTGAATTTTGAAAAAACAATGGTTGTGCTAAGTTGTGCTAGGATTGTGCTTCTTTGTGCCGCAAACAGCGAGTCGATAATTTCGAAAAAAACACCAAAAATTCCGAAAAATCTCTTTTTCTCGCCAGCACCGCCATTTTCATTTTTTGGAAAAATAGGGTTTGTGCTGGTTTGTGCTAAGCTTGTGCTGCACTGTGCCGCAAACCGAACGGAGTTATCTCGAACGGTTTTCGAGAAAATCGCAGTTGAAAAAAAATTCGAGCACCGCCATTTCAATTTTTTGAAACAATGAGGGTTGTGCTGGTTTGTGCTAGAGTTGTGCTGCGTTGTGCCGCAAACCGCGAGGCGATATCTCGAACGGTCTTCGAGAAAATCGCATTTGAAAAAAAAAATCGAGAATTGACGATATTTTTCGGGAAAAAAAAAAAAAAAATTATGTATGGTGCTGGTTTGTGCCAGACTTGTGCTGCGCTGTGTCACAAGCCGTCAGGCGATATCTCGAACGGTTTTCGGGAAAATCACAGTTCAAAAGAGAAGTCGAGCACCGCCATTTCAATTTTTTGAAACAATGAGGGTTGTGCTGGTTTGTGCTAGAGTTGTGCTGCGTTGTGCCGCAAACCGCGAGGCGATATCTCGAACGGTATTCGAGAAAATCACATTTGAAAAAAAAAAAATCCAGAATTGACGATATTTTTCGCGAGTGAAAAAAAATTACGTGTGGTGCTGGTTTGTGCCAGACTTGTGCTGCGCTGTGCCGCAAACCGTGAGGCGATATCTTGATATATTATTGTGATAGTTATTAACGAGGTGATATTATGTGATTGAACGTGCTTATATTTGAATAGATATATATGTGTTTGTTTTTTAATTTCTTTTTTTTTTTACTTTGCCTCAACGATCATTATTATATTATAGTAGATCATTATTAGATGGTATGTATTCAAATAGATATATATGAGTCAATCCACGTCAAGCGGGACACCTCTTTGACCGCATGTTCTTGAAAATCGTCGTAATTTTTTTTACATATTCTCTGGGTAAAATGAATGCATAAAACAATTTTTTTTTTTTTTTCAACTCGAAGGGCTTAGAAGCTACAAGGGGTTGAATTTTCGAAAAAATACACCAAAAATCGGAATCGCGCTCTCCTTTAAACGTTAATATCTCCGGATTGCTTTGTCGTACAGACATCAGCAAAAACTCATTTCGAAGCTCTTGAATCGCACTTTCATGTTATGCCTCAACGATCATTATTAGATAGTAGAGCATTATTAGATAGTATGTATTTAATAGATATATATATATATGTGTTGAATAGATCCTATATATATGTTTTTTTTTTTTAATTTTCTTTTTTTTTTACTCTGCCTCAACGACCATTATTATATAGTAGACCATTATTAGATAGTATGTATTTGAATAGATATATATATTAGACCAAATCATTTTAGGGTCATATTTTTTAATTTGCCCTGCCACCCCTCAAAATGTGAGTGTATGAGGTCAGTATTAGTACCTGTAAATATGACCACGGTGCGATTTTTTTTGGCGTGACCCATTGCAAAAGTATTTTTCCCATTTGATTAACATGGGAACATCGCTCTTTTTCAATTCAACCTGATGTAGAAGCTTGAAAAATTGCTGGATTCTTGCAAGGTCTTGTGAAATATATCAAGAAGATGTCAATGAACAAGTAGCAGAAAAAAAATTATTTTTTTTATCGAATGCCGGTGGACGAGAATAGTGACGAAGGTTTGAAGTAGTTTTTTTTTCGACAATGAATGCTTCAAATAACTAGGAAAAATCTGAGAAAATTCGTGAATGGTTAAAAAAGAAAAAAAAATTTTTTTTTATAATTTTCAAAATTTTGACATTTTTGAAAATTTTGAAAATTATCAAAATTTTGAAAATAATGGAATTTTTTTTTTTTCTTTTTTAACCATTCACGAATTTTCTCAGATTTTTCCTAGTCATTTGAAGCATTCATTGTTGAAAATAAAACTACTTCAAACCTTCGTCACTATTCTCGTCCACCGGCATTCGATAAAAAAATAATTTTTTTTCTGCTACTTGTTCATTGACATCTCTTTGATATATTCCACAAGACCTTGCAAGAATCCAGCAATTTCTCAAGCTTCTATATCAGATTGAATTGAAAAAGAGCGACGTTCCCATGTTAATCAAATGGGAAAAATACTTTTGCAATGGGCCACGCCAAAAAAAATCACACCGTGGTCATATTTATAGGTGCTAATACTGACCTCATACACTCACATTTTGAGGGGTGGCAGGGCAAATTGAAAAATAGGACGCCAAAATGATTTGGTCTAATATATATGTGTTTCTTTTTTTTTTTTTTTTTTTTTTTACTTTGCCTCAACGACCATTATTATATAGTAGACCATTATTAGATAGCATGTATTTAATAGATATATATATGTTTTTTTTTTAATTTTTTTTTTTTTTTTTTTACTTCGCTTCAACGACCATTATTAGATAGTATGTATTTAATAGATATATGTGTTTTTTTTTTAATTTTCTTTTTTTTTACTTTGCCTCAACGACCATTATTATATAGTAGACCATTATTAGATAGCATGTATTTAATAGATATATATATGTTTTTTTTTTAATTTTTTTTTTTTTTTTTTTACTTCGCTTCAACGACCATTATTAGATAGTATGTATTCGAATAGATATATATGTGTTTTTTTTCAATTTTTTTTTTTTTTTTTTTACTTTTCCTCAACGACTACTATTCTGTGTCGTATAATATGTTTAATTTTCCCAACTATCATTTTATATTTGTCACAGTTATCCGCCAATATAGTACTCATTTGATCACATATATGCACATGGGGGCTGACAATTGTGTATCACGGTCGACGAATACCGATTTTGGATTTTTCGCAGCATTGTTACAATATAGCCATTGTTCGCCAACTTTTAAATAGCTGGTATAATGGCCCACACACTTGAAATTATAGGTTCCTACGTAACCAATCACACCTGCCAAATTGTACTGTCGTTCGTGTGTGATCGGAAGGCAGTCTGGAAAATCATTGAGTGTTACGTTTTTGCTTCCACAGTCTGTTTCTATAAACAATAAAGGGCCGTATTGCACTTCGATAATTGGACGACGCTGACAGCACTCTTTTGGCGGGTGCCTACCATGTTCGATGGCTTTCAGAAGTTGACTTGGCCCTTCCTCGGATATCACATCATAATTTACGCTTATAAATGCCTCGGATCGGACCGTCTGAGCGTCGCAAATTGCACACCGCGTAACAACGGTACAGCTAGGGTCATTTTCGAAAAGATACGTAGTCAAGTTCCCAATGTTTGACGACGCATTGAGACTGACAATATTCCTGCGACCACGCTCCGGTTTCAATTGCTTTATGTTTATCAAGAGTTTGGCTCTTTCTCTAAAAAACCGCGCGCGCAAGCCCTCGTCAATAAAAATATCCACACATCTGAAAATCGGGGAACACCCATCAGTGACAATTTTCTTGTGCAGGATATTATTGCAAGCTAAACTTGCGATTATCTGACAGATACTGTCAAAACCACAAGTATTCTGTAAGCAAATGGTGACCATACCGTCACGAACGTTAGGACAATTGTGCCCGTTAGGTATGACTGCCAACGAAACAAAGCCACTTGAAGAGGTAGTGAAGAGCGGGCAAGGATCGGCGTATCGAAATCTTTTCGACTTTTTATCATTCTTATTGCGCCAGTTGTGCTCCGCTCTCATTTCTTCGATTTCAGGGTCAGTGATTGCATCGTTGTTGTTAGGTAGATTTCCGCATTCGGGAGAGGAAATTTGAATAGGTGTAATTTTCTCATCATTCCGAAAATCATTCAGCTCAGAAATATCCATAGACACTAGACTAGGCGCGTGTTCAACCCTTGCGCACGTATCTGCAAATTTTGTCGTCTTTGGAATAGATTTATTGCGCCGTTTGTGCTCAGTCACACTGACTCGAAGTTCAGTATTCGCACTGTTATTGGTCTGCGATGTTTTCTCTTCCGGGATTGAAATCTCAACGGATGGAATTTCTCTGTGACTCTGATCGTCTGGTAGAACCGCCATGTTCGCATCCTCGATTTCATTTGCTGTCTCCTTGCCGGCTAGTGCTAGTTTGATTCTACCGCTAAAAGACAAAATATGTCTGCCAACAAACTTATCCGCTCTCAGAGGTAGCGATACGTTCCTTAATGTGCGATGTTTTAGATCGTTGAATTCTGACTCTACTGCTGCAGAAGTAGCATTCACAGATCCATAGTTAAATACGCTCCGCATTACCTCGCTAAATAGCGGAAAATAGGGCAGTAAGCCCTTGAGTTTTTTAGCGAATGCGAGGCAATAATAACCGTTCATCTCATCAGTTTTGGGCTCAGCGTCTACCAAATTCGTACACTCGCGATATATATCATTTACCCATTGGTACGAATCACTATTCTCCATGTAATTGGAATCTAAAAGCGGCTCATCGGCCACGTCGTTATCAAGACTTGCAGCAAGATCTTCATCACTAAGACCCAGCAGCGTATCACCCCTGATATGTGACGATAGATAAAAACGAGACTCCTCAGCCAAGCCACCAGACTCCCCATTAGCGTTGAGAGCAAGAACTAGAATTGACCTCACTACCCGAGTGAACTCTTCGAACTGTACCTGCTTTCGCAAAATCGCAACTGCTCGTAAATAAAAATTACGCACCCCTTTGGGCTTGTCACTAAAACATTTCCACCTTGCAACCATGTTAGTAAAGTGGGCAATATCCAATCGCAGCAAGCATGGTGGTACGTTGCATCTGTCGGAAGGATTATTTAGCAATCGAAAACAAACGCTCAAATATTCCTTCAGACTGGATGTTTTGGCAAAAGCCTGGGCAACAGCTCCAAGCAGTGCTTTATCAAAATCCGTAACGGTTTCTTTTGGCACCAAGTACCTGGATGACTGGGCAGATACTTGATGACAGAATATTTTAAGCCACATCAAAATATCATTGGTACTATGTGCAGCGGAAATCATTTGGCAGACTGGGACTGTTTTCTCATCAACTTGTGCCACTATTTGATATAAATAAATATGTGGACATAGATCTCCATTGGGTAGTTTGATCTTCTTCACAATCGATCCGGTCCCATCAATATAAACGGTATTATGATAATTATAAAAAACAGCTTCCTGTTCTTTTGTCCAATAATATACGGATAATGGATCGAGACCAATTCGCTTTATAGCTCCTTCAAATCTTGCGCTGTATTTCATCAGCTGCAAACTTTCATATACATCAGTAGACTCAACTGCCAGTAGATGATCTTGCCGTTCTTGTTTGGCTTTTCGAAGCACACGGCCGCTGTATAGATGTGGTGGCTCTTCGTCGCCAATGCGAGAGATCAGCCTGTTCGCTTCAGTTCGTCGCCATTCACAAGCCAATGTATTCGTCTCGACTAACTTTTTGGAAACAGCAATCCTCTCAATACCCTTCAGATGCCGTTTCTTGACATGTTTTACTGTCCGATCGAATCCCTCAATCTTGCACTCCATGATTACAACGTCCCCGGTCTGTGGTTCGTTAGGAATTTGCCCTATGAAAGTGCAACTACATTCGGGACACCTGGCTGAAACCGTGACATAAATTCCGCTGCCTGAAACCTTTGCATTTTTGAATACCAAAGCACATGGGAGTTTGGTTTCAACCTGAATCTTTTCGAATATAGCACTTGTCCATGCGAACCGCCTCATCATGGAAATTTCTCGTTTTCTACCGCTTTCAAATTCATATTCGACTGAATCAGGCTGAATCTTTGACCATACATGTGTGATATCGATTCGAAAGTCGACGATATCCGACATACTATTATCCCCGGTCGAATTCGCACAGTCCGAAATGATTGACGAATTAGGGTTTGGGATGCTGTGCGCTGCAAGTACCTTTTCATAGGTATCATATCGGTTCAATTTTATAATTGTATAGATGTTTTTTGGAGACATGTTTTTGAATTCGCTTTTCAGATTTTCTGATAAGCGGATAAAGATTTCGGAGCTTGGAGGAGCAACCCGGCCATCATTGTCGACTACATCGCGGAATTCAGGCTGCTCGAGCAAATGGCATAGTCGAGATATATGTGGTTTCTCAGACATTTTCGTAAGTGAAAAAGTCTATCTCAATGCAACCAGAAAGCTATACAGCTTAAGGTGAATGAAACAGAACCCCTAATCACCGAAGATCGAACTTCCTTCTAAAAGCTAACAAAATTAAAAACGAGTTCAACCTTCGAAGATAACAACCAAGAATACAAAAATAGCCAGGGATAGAGACACAGCTCTGTCAGTATTGCAGCAGTTCTTCTACTCCTAGTGAGCCCTACATATAACGTTACGCCGGGAAGCGACTACTATGTAATTCCAGCGCGCGGGTGAGCTGTGTAGTCCTATGGCACGGCCGGTCGCAGCTTCACGTTCGTCCGTGGTTTCGCATTCGACGAAGCGAAATTGCGACGCGCATCTCATGCCTCATCTCTGCACATGCGCAGTCAGGCGGGCACAGCTGGACCCCCACCCCGGGCCCAAACGTTGCTTTCACCTCGCTTGCTTGACATAGGCCAGTCAAATTCTATCCAAAATAGGCCTCAAATCCTATTAACGAGTAGATGCAAAAATATGGAAAATGTTTAAGACGATGTACTTGTTAAGGACCTGAGTTGTTGGGTGTGTAGCACCCCGCATTTTTGAGAAAAAAAGGATTAAATACCGTTCAAAAACCAATATTTTTCACGTTTCGGACACTTTCACGGCTCACGATGCCAAAATGGTGACAGTTAGGGCAAAAATGTATAGGACCAATCTTGTAAAGCACAAAATTTACCAGAAAAAAGTCATGGATGGCATCCTTGTATCCATCGTGGTTTAGCCATGAGAGCGACCCGAAATAAACCCAAAAATGCTCGATTTGCACGAAAACTTCGAAGACCCACCTTAGTTGGTTTACTCAGTTTACCAACTTTAATTCATATAGAAAAATCCGCCAATTTTTTTTTGTGCAATACACGGAGAGAAATTTTTCGCGTATATCACTGTGCCAGCATGGGCGTAAAGGCCATACTGCATGGTATCGAAGATTTTCATTCATTTTAATAGTTTGGTCAACAGACTTTTATTCAGAAGTTTTTTGTATATTCACTAAAAATTATGAGCAAGACGTAATTTGGTTCGGAAAGGCATTTAGAAACTTTCCGGAAGGGTCCCAAAAAGGGCCGAAAAAAATTGAAAAAGTTATAAACAATTTAGTGAAAAAAAAAGGGGGAGTTCGGTTTTGTGCGAATATCTCAAAAACTATTTAAGATATTCAAAATCACAAAAAAGATTCTAAAAGAGCAGAAAATTTCCTACAAAAAAGTCCCAACTCCCCAAACTCTACAACCAATATTTATAATTTTAATTGTGCGGTGAAAAAAGGACTAAAAATGGGTTATGCGGGGGTCGCGCGCGCGTTTGTAGTCCTTTTTTCACCGCACAATTAAAATTATAAATATTGGTTGTAGAGTTTGTGGAGTGAAGACTTTTTTGTAGGAAATTCTCTGCTCTTTTAGAATCTTTTTTGCGATTTTGAATATCTTACATAGTTTCTGAGATATTCGCACAAAACCGAACTCCCCCTCTTTTTTTTTGCTAAATTGTTTATAACTTTTGCAATTTTTTTCGAACCTTTTTGGGACCCTTTCGAAAAGTTTCTAAATGCCTTTCCGAACCAAATGACGCCTTGCTCATAATTTTTGGTGAATATACAAAAAACTTCTGAATAAAGGTCTGTTGACCAAACTATTAAAATGAATGAAAATCGTCGATACCATACAGTATGGCCTTCACGCCCATGCTGGCATAGTGATATACGCGATGAATTTCTCTCCGTGTAGAACATTGAAAAGGAGAGATTTGATGTCACACAAAAATTTTTACGCGCAAATTCAATTTTTGGCGGCCGTTTGTTGCTCATTTATTGAGAATGTACGTGTTTCCGCAGTACAACTGTAACTTTCCAACCAATGATCGCACAACGTCCCTGATTTTGTGCCTCTTGCCGTATATGCAACCGCAGCGCTGTTATTTGCAAATAAACAAACGAGATTTCTTTTCGGGTCGTTTTTAACAATAAACAAATTCGACTCTGAAGCCCGGGAGAGTGAGGATTCATTTAAATTAAATGAATTGAATACAGAACATTTTTATGATATTGAAAATATTTCACATTATTATTTATATACTCAAAATTAGTGAAGTTCTAGATTATACACAATTTAAACTGAATGAACATAGTTCGAATACAACTCAAATCAAACTTCGAATGTCAAATATCAAATATCAAATTTATAAGAAAAAACACGATGCGATCTCGGTTAGATAATAATTCGCGTGTTAACTTATGTGTTTTGAAAAACGAATTTTACAGCGCGAGTTCGGAGATCAGACTGCCTGCTAGACATAATAGATTTATGTTAATAAAGATTTTTTTACGTGCTTAGGGGTAATTCGAAAAAATAAGGACTGAATTAGTCTGAAAATCCCATGTTATTCAAATGGGAAACAAAACGAGCTTACAGGCACGTCTTTCTATTGGACTACAGTGCTGGGGTGTTGCACACATTTTTATTTATTTATCTCGAACGTATCTGGGGGGCGCCCTTGTCAAAATTTGTCAACACCCCTATTAAGGACCACCCTACTATACACACATGCATTGTATCATTCTTTCCCCCTATTCTGCTGAATGACAAAAATTACATGTTGTTTTAGTAAATTTCTCACCAAATTACAGCAGTTTTTACCATACACTGCATGGTAATCGGTCGGTATAATGTACATACAAATTTATCCTATCATTTTTACAAGGCAGGGATATGAAATTTATTTACATTAAATAGTAGGGTGATTAAACAAAAAAAAGAAAAAAACTTTCTTTCAGATCCAGGCTCAAAAGTTTCATTTAGGTGGAAAAATATGCCTGTTAAATTATGAGCTCTCAATATTAATAATCAGATGCTGCGCATCGCACTTTTCGATTTTGCATAGGGATAACATAGGATAAATTATTTTTGCTTCTTTTGATTTTTATAACTAGCAAATGATACGTCACACAGAAAATCCAGACATATTTTTGTAGAGAATTAAACGCTTTACATAAAAGTTCCGAGTCATTTTCTAATAAGTCCACTCGTTCGAAAGTTATTCAAGGTCAAAGTTTAATTTATTTTAATTTATTTTAATTTCAATTTTTTGTATTTTTTTCTTTTTTTTCTCACAAAAATATCTCTGTAGATTTTTTGTGTGACGTATCATTTGCTAGTTATAAAAATCAAAAGAAGGAAAAATAATTTATCCCATGATGCGAAAAGTGCGATCCGCAGCGAGGATTTTATGTGTGACGTATCATTTGCTAGTTATAAAAATCAGAAGAAGCAAAAATAATTTATCCCATGTTATCCTTAGGCAAAATCGAAAAGTGCGATGCGCAGCATCTGATTATTAATATTGAGAGCTCATATTTTAACAGGCATATTTTTTCATCTACATGAAACTTTTTAGCCTGGATCTGAGAGAAAAGTTTTTTTCTTTTTATTTTGAATCACCCTACTACATAGTAATAAGTACTAAAATGCTATAATGTCGAGGATATTCCATTGTGATTTATCCTAAGAAATTCTCTCCGTGTATAAGCACGTAACGCCGCATATGAATAATCTCGCTGATAACTAAAAAGAATCGAGAGGTGTTAAATAAACACCTTCTTCCGTACAATAACACCAATAGGTGTTTCTTCTTGTCAAAAGATTCATATAGTGGTCATTCGCATAAAATAACACTATTTTTTATTCGACAACATAGCTGGTGTATTTCAAACACGATAGTAGTGTTATTATTGACACCGAAATTCTCAACCACTAACTCCGAGCTAGATTACACCGCAATTTTTTTACAGTGCAGAATTTGGGTCATTAGGGTGAAATGAAGAAAGAGCAGAAAATTGGAAAAAAAATCATATAAAGAGCTGATTTACAAATTCCCAATGTGGTTTTGCACTTCAAAATTTTTGACCATTTTTCTTCATCATTATTGGTTGATTTCCGTGGAAATGAGTCAGAAGCCACCGCAATATAATTTTTATCAGTGAATTCCATGCCATTATTGATATTTTGCGTTCCAACGTTTTTTTTTTAGAATACCCGAGAAGTTAATAGTTTGACAGAAAAATTTCAACACATTTTGCGATGGAAATTTTTCGCTCTTTTCATTGAACATATTTTCATGTACCGCAGACAACCGGAAGTTCAAAATACATGGTTGAACCCTTTTCCGCAATATCAAATTCGATTTTTTTTTCATCATTCGACAACTTGAAATATTCCCTTTGACCTGTCAAATTTGTAGACTGGGCAACCACATACTTCATACATAAAAATCAACATCTCATCGTTAATTCTATAAACTGTTCGATTGATTGGAACATGATTCTGGTGCGTCGAATCAATTCTACCGACCTAACTGGTTGATTTTTCCCCAAACCCTCTTCATTTAGTAATCATCGCATTTGCCTAAATTTTATATGGTCCAAGATGGAATATATCGATTTTTTCTGTATGAAGTATGTGGTTGCCCAGTCTATAAATTCGTCAGGTCACAGGGAATATTTCAAGTTGTCGCATGATGAAAAAAAATCGAATTCGGTATTGGGTAATTTTGGTATTGCGTATTGCAAAATACCATATCGCACACCTAGATCTAAACTATAGGACAAGTAAAAAAATCTCATTTTTCAGTATGAGGAAAAAACGTTTTGCTCCAATTATGCCGAATTATGCCTTTGGATAATTAATAGTAGGAAAGTAAAATCTCGGGTGTAGACGGTCAGTAGATTTGAAAAATTATTTATTTCAGACGTTTCGGTCGAGTCATGGTCTACCATCATCAGAGCTGTGGAATGCACAGGATACAAATTAATGATAAATATCACCAGTCCGAAAGGACTACTTATTAATGTATAATAATGAATCAATGAAACGATTCTCGTTTAAATAACAATTTCAGTGATACCAGACCAACAAATGCCACGTGGCGTATAACATGAAATATTTAAGGTTATGTATTGGATATAATAAATATATGAGAAACATATGGGGCATTCCACGCCGTTTCGACCTGGCCAAAACCCTCACCATTTTTAATTTTCTTTTCCTTCAAGTATGTTGTTCAACATCACAAAAAAGCCCGCCACACTAAGTTTTAGATTTTTTGAGCAATCGGTCTGGTCGTTATAATTTAAAAACGCAAAACCCTGTTCGACCAATCCGATTTGAATGAGATTTGGAGAGCTAAATCTCTGTGAAAAAACAAAATTTTTGAGCCATGAGCGAAGGTGGGCGTGGATCTGGTTTGGGAGATACAGGGAAATGAATTTTTTTCATTTTTGACATAATTTTTTTTTTATGTACATTCACCACTGGTTCGGCTCGAACCGTAAGTGATTGTTATTGGCTGTAAAGCAGCCTGAAGAATACATTCTCTATCTACTCAACTAGCTGTAATTGTTTTGTTTTTTAATGTTTGAAAGCCTTTTTGTACATTATATTATCACTTTTTCCAACAACTCACACTGCCCACCAATTGTTTATTCTAGGGCTGGCAATAATCGATTTTCGAAAGGCTGAAAATTTAATCGATTTTCGAATAGTTGTTGAAAAGTCGAAAACCGGAATCGGTTTTACCAAAAAATCGAATATTTCGGTTTTCCGATTTTCGAGTTTTCGGTTTTTCGAAATTTCGGTTTTCGGGAGTGATTACTCGATTTCTGATATTTTTTGATTGTGCCTATTCGTTCGGAGATTCGCTTAGTCGGGAAGGTAAATTAGTAAATTCACCCAGTCTCCAGACCTTACCACCTACGATTTGACCCGTAAATTTTTATGTTGGTATCCTAACCCTAAAACATTTCGGACTTTAGCCGAAAGCCTGCTTACACAGCGCCGTAACTCAACTTAATTTGAGAATTGACCAATCAGGAGACTCGATTCACCTGGCGCCTGGCCAAACCAGACTCCTGATTGGTCGATTCTTAAGTTAAGCTAAGTTACGGCGCTGCGTAAACCATGCATTACCCTTTTGAGTTATGATTTTTCATCAATAAAAAACTATTAGGACCATTTCGTGAGTTCTGAAAAATCACAAAAATTCGTAACAGGTATCGATCAAGTCGGGTCACAAAGTCTCAGTTTTTATGTTTTCAACATTTCAGTGTATTCAATCACGTCACACATAAAAATGATTAACGAGAACCGAAATTTCGAAAACCGTAGTTGCGAGAAATCGAAAAATCGAAAAATCGAAAATCCCAAAATCGAACTATTCGACTTTTCGGTAAAACCGAGTTTGACTCGGCGGTTTTCGACTTTTAAACCGAAAATCGAAAATCGATTCCAATCGACTTGTCAGTTTTTGAAAAAAGTCGACTTTAATTGCCAGCCCTAGTTTATTCCTTACGATCAGGTTATTTTGCTTGGATCTTCTTCAACGTGGGCGAAATTAGCGTTATCAATCAAATCCGAGTTACGAAAGAAAAGGCTTCGCATCGAAGGCAGGAGCAGCGGGCAGCACACAAGAAATAGATCATTGATGTGAAACTATGAAAAAAAATACATACGTTTCTCAAACATTCATAGAAAAATTCATTTCTCTGTATCTCCCTAACCAGATCCACGCCCACCTTCGCTAATAGCTCAAAAAATTCGTTTTTCCACAGAGATTTAGCTCTCGAAATCTCATTCAAATCGGATTGGTCGAACAGGGTTTTGCGTTTTTGAATTATAACGACCAGACGGATTGTTCAAAAAATCTAAAACTCAGTGTGGCGGGCTTTTTTGTGATGACGAACAACATACTAGAAGGAAAAAAAATCTAAAATGGTGAGGGTTCCGGCCAGGTCGAAACGGCATGGAATTCCCCATATATTTTTAATTTGGATAATTGATTGAATAATTATTATCCATAATAAATATAATTATACAATATTACTAATGATAATTATCATTAATTATTATTATTAATATTATAATAATTATATTATTATTATATAATTATTATTAATTATTTATTAATTCAGCAACACCAAGTTAGCTCAATCTGTCGTCGTGATTATGAACATTAAGTTGAATCTGTTCTGTTCTTGTGGTGAGTTGCGTATGGTATCAGGGTATACCAAAATGATGATAACTCAAAATTCAGGTTTTTTAACTCGTCCTAGTTTAGATCTAGGTGTTTTGAACTTCCGGTTGTCTGCGGTACATGAAAATACGTTCAATGAAAAGAGCGAAAAATTTCCACCGAAAAATGTGATGAAATTTTTATGTCAGACTATCAACTTCTCGGGTATTCCAAAAAAAAAAAACCGTTAAAAACGCAAAATATCAATAACGGCGTGAAATACACTGATGAAAATTATATTGTGGTGGCTTCTGACTCATTCCCACGGAAATTAACCAATGATGATGAAAAAAAATGGTCAAAAATTTTGAGGTACAAAACCACACCGGGAATTTGTGAATTAGCTCAAAATATATATAAATGAGATATTCCATACCTACTCGGCCTATGATTTTGACTCAACATATTTGATTTCATTCATATTTTTTTCTACGGTTATCCCTCGGGTAACCCCAACTCTAACACCCCCTGAATTTTCGAAAGTTCAAACAGACAGACACTTTTGATTTGTTCGAAACAAATCTCAAAAATCCTGTGTCCAAAGACGATAATTTTGACCCCCATTCGAAAGTGGAAACTATTTTTCTAATATTTATTTCGCTGATTTAAAAGAAAATTATTCCGCTAACGGAGTGGATAATGGCTCCCAGAATTTTTTTGATCAAAATTCTCGAAAATAAAATCAATCTTATCTCTGGTTACGTTCCATTATCGGAATGATTCAATTCATCTGCCTTGAAAAAATTATGGAAGCCTATATTCACCACGTTTATACGGAATGATTCGCTTTTAAGGGAAGGTACTGAAACTTTGTCAAAAACTATTTTTTTTTTCCACCACTCAAGATGGTTCAATCAAAAATCGCATCCACAAATTTGTAGATATTAGTAGTATGTGTGTTGTAAAAAAAATATCAACCTTCTGCGATGAAAGTGTGTGCGCAGGAGACCTTTCGCAGTGGTTCGACGGAAATATTTTACAAGAGGCCTACTGCGCATACACTTTCATCGCAGAAGGTTTGATATTTTTTTCCAATACACATACTACTAATAACTAAAAATTTGTGGATGCGATTTTTGATTGAACCATTTTGAGTGGTGGAAAAAACAAATGATTTTTGACAAAGTTTCAATACCGTCTTCCCTTAAATCAGCAAAAAAAATGTAAGAAAAATAGCTTCCACCTTCTAATAGGGCTAAAAATTATCGGCTTCAGGCACAGAATTTTTGAGATTTTTTTCAAAAAAATCAAGTGTGTCTCTCTGTTTGAAGTTTCGAAAATTCATGAATAAATAACGGTTCATGAAAAAAATCTGAAAAATTAATGAGTGGGTGTTAAAGTTGGGGTAACCGTAGAAAAAAGTATGAATCAAATCAAAAATGATGAGGGAAAATCATTGGTCGAGTTAGTATGGAATACCTATATATTATAGGGTGGTCCACTGAATATTGTTCCAAATCACGTAGAAAAAATCTGTGTAAAACATAAATCCAATCGGAAAATATTAAGAGGTCGCTACCGAATATTATAGTATTTTTTTCGATTTTGTAAATATTTTCATGTAAAGCTTTACTCCCGATGCGTCGGGAGCTTCTAAACCTTAATCGGGTGACTCAGTCTCATTGCACGAGGTATTTCTTCTATTGATATTGTACTATGTTGTATTAGTACCACACTGAGAAAAAAATATAATTGACTCTCCTAAATATTTTTGTCTACATATAGTCGCGAATAAATATTTAATTGATTCATCTCAATATGGTTTGCGGTACAACTCAAAGTTGGTTGATTTTGGGTGACATTCAATTGTACCGCAAATGATATTGAGAGGAATCAATTAAATATTTATTCGCAATTATAGGCAAAAATATATTTAGTCAAGCCAATTATTTTATTTTTTAGTGAGATACCAATAGAGGGTGATTGAGAATTCGTGACGAATCTCCTGAGGGGTTAATCCTAGTCAAAATTGGGATCGAAAGCTCCCCAGCCATTTTTCCGAAAAATCCTTTTATTCCTTGGAACCATAACACATTTTTTCAACCTTCTCCCGCTGAATAAAAAATCTTCACCTAGTAATCTCTCTCGTAATCTCTCTAATATTGTGAAAAAAAAACTCATTAGCATCATTTGAGATTCTTTAGAATTGACGAATGATCTGAAAAAAGATTGTTGAAAAAAAATTGTTCGCCTGAAAACTATTTGTTCGAAGGAAAAAAATCATTTTCAGGAAAAACGACTGAGGAACTTTCAATCACATTTTGACAAGGATTAACCCCTCAAGAGATTTGTCACGAATTCTGAATCACCCTGTATAACATACTACAATATCAATAGAAGAAATACCTCGTGCAATGAGACTCAGTCATTCGACTGAGGTTTAGAAGAAGGGAGTAAAGCTTTACATGAAAATAATTAAAAAATCGAAAAAAGTACTATAATATTCGGTAGCGACCTCTAAATATTTTCCGATTATACTTACGTTTTACACCGATTTTTTCTACGTGATTTGGAACAATATGCAGGGGTGCCTCGCAAAATTCAAAAATAAAGTTAAAAAGTGGACCACCCTACTATGTATGTTTAACATATCAACGCGTAGAGTGCAGCACAAGTCTAGCACAAACCAGCACAGCCCATATTTTTTGTTTTTGTTTTTCAAATGCGATTTTCTCGAAGACCGTTCAAGATATCGCCTCGCGGTTTGCGGCACAACGCAGCACAACTCTAGCACAAACCAGCACAACCCTCATTGTTTCAAAAAATTGAAATGGCGGTGCTCGACTTCTCTTTTGAACTGTGATTTTCTCGAAAACCGTTCGAGATATCGCCTGACGGCTTGTGACACAGCGCAGCACAAGTCTGGCACAAACCAGCACCATACATAATTTTTTTTTTTTTTTCCCGAAAAATATCGTCAATTCTCGATTTTTTTTTTCAAATGCGATTTTCTCGAAGACCGTTCGAGATATCGCCTCGCGGTTTGCGGCACAACGCAGCACAACTCTAGCACAAACCAGCACAACCCTCATTGTTTCAAAAAATTGAAATGGCGGTGCTCGAATTTTTTTTCAACTGCGATTTTCTCGAAAACCGTTCGAGATAACTCCGTTCGGTTTGCGGCACAGTGCAGCACAAGCTTAGCACAAACCAGCACAAACCCTATTTTTCCAAAAAATGAAAATGGCGGTGCTGGCGAGAAAAAGAGATTTTTCGGAATTTTTGGTGTTTTTTTCGAAATTATCGACTCGCTGTTTGCGGCACAAAGAAGCACAATCCTAGCACAACTTAGCACAACCATTGTTTTTTCAAAATTCAACAATGGCGGTGCTAACTTCACGTACATCCAAACGTGGCCAGGTCGCTTATACACGACCCGAGGCCGTTCTTTCTACGAGGGAATTTATTCCCGATTGTTAAAATTATTATTTCTATTTCTTTTCTATTTTGTTGAATAAATTCTATTTTTTTATTGTCAAATTCAAACGCTCGAGTCGTTATTTAACGTCCCGCTAATCCTTCAATTAATCCTGACCCCTCTCCGCGGTACTGTAGCTAGCCGACGCTTTACGTACCCGTAGGTTATATTTTGTTTATATTTTTGAACGTGGCGGTTATCCGCCTGGCGCCCAATATCTCTTTTTATTCTCAGTTTTTGGCCAATTGTCGAGTGGATGGTTCTCGGAGACTGGCTATCCGGTCCAGATCCGAGGATCAAATAAAATCCACGTCACAGTATTTAGTAAGACGTTAAATATATTCAATCGGTGAAAGAAAATTGTCATCGATAGCCTACAAGTCAAAAGTTAAGTGTATAATGTTATACAAGCAGTATTTTTTCTTTTTATTTATTTTTTTCTTTCTTTTCATTCACTCGATTTTTCCTTGTGGCATATCGTCGGCGATAGTGCAATACCGCGTAACTGAATATCGCAATACCGCGTAAGTACTAAAAAAAAAAAATGAGATTTAGTGTGCATTCGATGTATTTTCTATTTTTACATCGATTGCACACCGAATCTAATTTGTTTTTTTTTTTGTACTTACGTGGTATCGCAAATGTTAGTTACGCGGTATTGCACTATCACCGACGATATGTGGTACACACGCATCGATGCATCTATTTCAAGTGTAAGTCGGCCTCGCGTTTGTTACGACCAGCGGCCGGCAAAGCCCACGGCGCCACCGTACGACCGACCCGTAACGATCTCCGATTGGACGCTCCTCAGCCAACCAACGGATCTTCGCCGAGTTAGCAAAAATTTAGCAAATTAGCAACTTAGCAAAAGTTACAGAATCGCAACCCTGGTTGGTTTGGCTATTTAAGTCGTATTATTTTGCGGTCGTAGCTTTCATATGAATAAATCCTTGAACCCCAAAATCCTTGTCTCTCAGTAAACCCTTCCGGGTTTTGAGGAACTGCACCCTGATACTAGAGACGTGGGATTGTGGGGCCCTATATTCGATTTATGGTGGATTGTGATATTTTATATCATATTTTATATTTCATATATTCCTTTGGCATTATATAATTCTTTCGTATAATATATACAGAGTGTTCCAGATTGAGCGCAACAGATTTCGTGGGCGGATTCCTCGATAAATTCTGCAACGAAAAGTCCTCTACCAGAAAATCCTGTGATCGACGGTTACCCAGCTAGAGAGCATCCAAGTTGGCCCACCACAGAGCGGATACAGTAGAATGTCAGTGCCGGGTCACGAATGCTATTAATGTTGTGCCCGTAGCTAGAGTGTTTCGCTCGTTCACTGGAGTTGTTTATTCAATTTTTCGGTCCTCCAGGTGTTCCCCTTCGTAGTTTTCGTCATCCGGGGTTTTTCCTCCATAGTCTCCGTCGCCCAGGTATCCCTCTACATAGTTTTCGTCGTCCAGGTATGTCTCTGCGTAGTTTTCGTCGTCCATAGGTATGTCTCTT
The DNA here is from genome assembly GCA_963992785.1 of Tenthredo livida. Lineage (NCBI taxonomy): Eukaryota > Metazoa > Arthropoda > Insecta > Hymenoptera > Tenthredinidae > Tenthredo > Tenthredo livida. The sequence goes on along the minus strand of OZ023069.1, from coordinate 7,130,992 downwards.
CGTGGTTATCGCCGCCCGGGTATCCCCTGTCGTAATTATCGCGCACAAAGTCTTTTCCACCCTAGTTTACGTCGTCCGGGTATCCGTCTCCATAGTTTTCGTCGTCCAGGTATGTTTCTTCGTGGTTTTCGTCGTCTATAGGTACGTCTCTTCGTAGTTTTCGCCGACCGGGTATCCCCTGTCGTAATTATCGCGCACAAAGTCTTTTCCACCATAGTTTACGTCGTCCAGGTATCGCTCCACATAGTTTTCCTCGTCCAGGTATGTCTCTTCGTAGTCTTCGTCGACCGGGCATCCCCCGGCGTAATTCTCGGATCCGAAGTCTTCTCCACCATAGTTGACGTCGTCCAGGTATTCCTCTACATAGTTTCCCTCATCCAGGTATCCATCTTCATAGTTTCCGTCATCCAGGTATCCATTTTCATAGTTTACGTCGTCCAGGTATCCCTCTTCATTGTTTTCGTCGATCGGGTACCCCCTGTAGTAATTCTCGCGTTCGCAGTCTTTTCCTCCATGGTTTATGTCATAATTTTGAGAGGGATACCTGGATGACGAAAACTGTGTAGAGGGATACCTGGACGTCGTAAACTATAGTGGAGAAGACCTTGTCCGCGAGAATCACGCCGGGGGATGCCCAGTCGACGAAAACTATGAAGAGGGATACCTGGACGACGAAAACTATCAAAATGGATACCTGGATGACGGAAACTATTAAAATGGATACCTGGATGAGGAAAACTATGTAGAGGAATACCTAGACGACGTAAACTATGGTGGAGAAGACCTTGTCCGCGAGAATTACGCCGGGGGATGCCCAGTCGACGAAAACTATGAAGAGGGATACCTGGACGACGGAAACTATGAAAATGGATACCTGGATGACGGAAACTTAAAATGAATACCTGGATGAGGTAAATTTTATAGAGGAATACCTAGACGACGTAAACTATGGTGGAGAAGACTTCGCACGCAAGAATTACGCCGGGCGATGGACGGTCGACGAATACTACGAAGAGACATACCTGGACGACGAAAACTATATACAGGGATACTTGGACGACGTAAACTATGGTGGAGAAGACTTCGCACGCAAGAATTACGCCAGGGGATGGCCGGTCGACGAAAACTACGAAGAGACATACCTGGACGACGAAAACTATGTAGAGGGATACTTGGACGACGTAATCTATGGTGGAGAAGACTTCGCACGCGAGAATTACGCCGGGGGATGGCCGGTCGACGAACACTACGAAGGGACATACCTGGACGACGAAAACTATGTAGAGGGATACTTGGACGACGTAAACTGTGGTGCAAAAGACTTTAGGCGCGATAATCACGACGGGGGATACCCGGTCGGCGAAAACTACGAAGAGACATACCTACGGACGACGAAAACTACGCAGAGACATACCTGGACGACGAAAACTACGCAGAGACATACCTGGACGACGAAAACTATGTATACGGATACCTGGACGACGGGGACCATGGAGGAAATACCCCGGATGACGAAAACTACGAGGGGGAACACCTCGAGAACCGAAAAATTGAATAAACAACTCCAGTGGGAAAACTGTCGGAAAACTCTAGCTACGGGCAGAGCATTAATATCATTCGTGACCCGGCACTGACTTTCTACTGTATCCGCTCTGTGGTGGGTCAACTTGGATGCTCTCTAGCTGGGTAACCGTCAATCACAGGATTTTCTGACAGAGAACTTTTCGTTCTAGAATTTATCGAGGAATCTGCCTACGAAATCTGTTGTGCCCGATCTGGAATACCCTGCATTTACCTTTTTTCGGAAATATACCTATATACATATCTCAACAGAATATACGTTATCTTTTACCAGAATTCTGAATCACATTTAATATCATCACACACCTTTCCTAGACTCCAGATACGTAGGAAAACCAGACGGTTTGTAGCCCCAGTCGGGGTAGACAAGATACAAAGAACTCATAATCATAATTTTAATCATTAGTGATATAGATATCATGTATATGGCGTGAAAACCAAAATAGTACTACCGCTCGGTTACCCTTACGTCACATAAACGATTTTTCATTTCACGCACGATTATCAAAGTTCAAACTTGAGAGGGGCTTTTATTCAGAAAATACATGACAAAAGTACATGGAAAAGCGGCATTGTTTCGGAGTAATTCCATCAAAATCTTCGACCTATACATTGTCACGCATATTGTTTTTAATAAATTGTACGATTTTTAAACGATACTTTACTTCATTTCTTACTTCATTCTTTAGCAGACAACCACCAACAGTACCCGTGGGGCATTCCGCTGAATGCCCCCCATCCACCACCTCCAGGCCTAGAGCTAATTAACGCCCCCCGCCTGACACCTGAAACGGACGTGGTGGTGCAGCGAGACCCGCGATGTACCGATTCCCGGTGCATCCGGGAATCATGGGGGGCATTCAGCCGAATGTCCCACCGTACATACGGACGGACTGAGGCTACCCACTTCAACGGCAGTGGCCGGAGTGGCGCCAACCCCATCCCCAGCTGCTGTCTTCGGTGAATAAATTTATATTTTTTTCATACAATAACGCGTATTTCTCATGCTTCGTCTTTGCGTAGATTTCATACATGCCGCTATACGGCCAGGGGACGTTGGTTCCACCGCCACCGCCACTACCACCGACACCGCCACCGCCACTGCCACCGACACCGCCAACGACACGAACGACGTCGGCATCTCCGGCGAGTGCCGCTCTTCGGTCCGCCAGCCCGACCCACGAGGTTCGTAAATACCTATATACCGAGAGAATGCCTTGAAAGTTATCACTCAGTCATTGCCAACTCGGCGGTCCCCAAGTATTTCGTCTGTTTTTTCGCAAGCTGGCCATCCCCTTTCCAGGTTTAAACTACAGCTGTCAAACGTGAAACAATTGCATCAACGAAGGTGAGCTAGAATAGTTTATCTAATTAATGATGATTCCTCTGAAAATAATAATTTTTCATTTTCTAATCGTGAAACATGGGTATTATTATCATTATGAATTGAAATTTGAATTCTCAATTTTCAATCATCACTCTAATCATTGAGTGTTTTCGCAAATTAGCTGCGAATACTCAATAAAAAAACAAAAATTGATTCACAAATTCATCGAATATGAAAAAAAAGTCGGTTTCATAATAAATAAAAATAATTATAATAATAACAATAATAATAATGTATTGATATCAAAAATGAAAAATGATTATCAATCAATAAATCATTATTAATTAGAAGAATTATTTCCGCTCACCTTCGTTGACGCACTTGGTTTACAACGTTTGACACATGCAGTAGTTTGATCCTAAAAAGGGCATGGCCAGCCCGCGAAAAACAGATGAAAAACTTAGGGAGGGCCGAGTTGGCTATGACTGAGTGATAACTTTCAAGGTATTCTCTCGGTATGTTATTTTATCACAATTTTATTTCCCCTTGTTTCCTCGTCAAATAATTCATGCAAGAGAATACGGTGTATCGTCATGTGCAGTTCTTTTTAGAAGGAACAACGTGTCTTTCAGACAATTTTTCTGGCGTACGAAGTTGACTTGTGACACGGAGGCTCAGTACTGTACTAGGGCCGATATTTATTATAACAATTGTTATGTTGTCTATGGGAACGGATCGCAGCAGTCGTGCGCAAGATGCTGCCCGCCGCTGCGACGACCACCACTCGAGCGGAGGGCAGCCGCCGGGAGGGGTACGTTACGTTTTGGCGCCACCGTGTTGGCGCCGGTCATTTTGGCGCGGGGACGTTTTGGCGCCGGCCGTTTTGGCGCTGGACGTTTTGGCGCCGGCCGTTTTGGCGCCGGACGTTTCGGCGCCGGCCGTTTTGGCGCCAGCCGTTTTAGCGTCAGCCGTTTTGGCGCCGGACGTTTTGGCGCCGGACGTTTTGGCGCCGGAAGATTCGGCGCCGGACGTCTTGGCGCTGGAAGTTTGTGCGCAGGACATCTGGGCTAACGGATCTTGCGAATCGCAGCTACGACTTGAAAAATATATTTCCGCTGATTATTATCGTTTATCACCCATAGCAAAGTAAAATGCAAGCTCACGCATAAGTTCACTTACCTTATACCTACCTCACTCACCTCATTCCTAAACTACTAGTCAGGTTTTTTGGAGTTTCAAAAGCCACAGCCACCGTCTGGGTATTTCGCATGTGTGTAAGTGTGTGTGTAGGATTAGTGGGGTGGCCTCAGCTATTCTAACCTGTTCCAACCTATGCTAACCTATTCTAACCCATTCTAACCTATTCTAACCCATTCTAACCTATTCTAACCTTTCGGAAGCCACAGCTACCGTCTGGGTATTTCGCATGTGTGTGTGTGTGTGTAGGATTAGTGGGGTGGCCTAACCTATTCTAACCTGTTCTGACCTATTCTAACCTATTCTAACCCATTCTAACCTATTCTAACCTTTCGAAAGCCACAGCTACCGTCTGGGTATTTCGCCTGTGTGTGTGTGTGTGTGTGTAGGATTAGTGGGGTGGCCTAACCTATTCTCACCTGTTCCAACCTATTCTAACCTATTCTTACCCATCCTAACCTATTATTACATTGTGCAATGAAAGTTATGAATTATGATGCATTATGCTTTTCCGTTGCAACTGACGATTGTTAGCGTCACGAAAAAACAAAACCAACCGAAATTATGAGAAAACTTCTTTAGGATTTATTCACAGTAGTTGTTTATTATTGTTTCTCCATACAAACGATATACGGTGATGTAGATGTAGAACAAAAAGAAAGACAAAGCGCAAGAATCGTCAGCTTTTCAATTTTTTATATCAACATTTCAAAGAAACGCAAACATATGGCTGTCACTCGGCACTTGGGCGCCTCTCGTGGAAAAATCGAAACTAGAGCGTCTCCTGTATGATTCCGTGTAAGTGGTCGGTAAAGTAGCGACAGTTTTTCTACATGTAGCTGGTTTGAATCACCCACGTTCATTGGATTTTTGTTTTTTTTTTTTGCTGTAAAATTAGAATTTCTGATTTCATGACCGATATTTTCAATGTCGAACTCTGTTCTGACAAAATTTTCCGGCAACTGAGAACAAGAAGAAGAATAATGAGAGGAAAAAAAATACGTTTTCCCTTATGGGATGACCCATATACACCGAGAAAAAAAATCGTTTGAATTAAGCAAATATATTTAGTCAGTGTGAAAATAATTGCATCAATCATTGGACACTTGAGTCAAGTAAATATTGATTGGAACAAAAATTTCGGTTTTTTTTACCGGAGCAATCCATTTTCTTGAAAGACTTAGTAAATTCAACTACATCAGATGTTAGATCAAGTAATATCTAGTAACACGCACGAAATATAAAGTTCAATGTACAATCTTCTTTTCTTGGGTAAACGTATTGCATTGAATGAATATTCTGTTGCTTGAAACGTGTAAAACAGCTATATATTAACAAAATTGTGACGTTGACTTTACATGTGAGCGAATTTATTCTATCAACATGATATGTTGTTCATCCAACAATATCATTGGATTCATCGAATTGTTTTGGCTATGATTATGGGAACTATTCCTTTGTGACTTATGTTCACGGTTGAACTAATTAAATGTAAGGGATGTTTGGAATAATTTCAGTATTTCAAATTGTGTACACGAAAACGCAGCTAAGTCTGAGCTGAATTTTATTCTTGAGAACTTTCGAAACTCTAAAAAAGAAATTGAATTAAGAAAATATTTGGGATTCAGATGTTCAGTTAAGATATCTTAGCAACATTAAAATGATATGATATCATCGAGACAGATTCCAAATTCAAAATGAATACTTAAAAGTGATAACTTATTCCAATAAATAGTTTAGCGTAGTCAGTAGAGCGTGCGACTAGAAATGCGAGCGAATGCCCCGCATGGAAAAATATATATGTCAAAATTATGTGCAAATATATATTTGACATATATGTCACATTCATAAAAATATATTTCGTATATATATTACATATATGTCGACGACTACTGTTTTTGCGTGAAAATATATTATTACATACCGTGAAGTTTTAAGGAAGCGGAACGATGGGCGTGCTATAGTTCGACCAACACACGCTCGCGTTGCGTACGTGGGCTTCTACTCGCAGTCACTGGCAGCTCACGTACGCAACGCGAGCGTGTGTTGGTCGAACTATAGCACGCCCATCGTTCCGCTTCCTCAAAACTTCACGGTATATTAACGAATCTATGACGCAATCTATTTTTACTATAAGAGCACATATATTCATGAATATATACAAAAATATACCACGCATTTAAATATGTTACAAGTTCCCTTATAGTTTACATTGTAACGTGGTAGACGTTCAGACCTCTACCTAAACCGGACTACGGACGTACCTAAGCCCGGCCGCACGATTCAAATCGTGCCGCCCTCGTTCTGCCGAGTCCTAATGGCCGCTGCACCTCGCACATGGCGAGCAGGTCGCCGCCAGCGCTCGCAGACCGGGCGACGCCGGTTGGTACTATAGATAACGGAAGAGGAGCTCATTCCATTTTTGGGAGCTTTTGAGTCGACCTCGTGCGTTTCGTAAAATTTCCCAAAAGTAAAGAGAGAGAGAGAGAGAGAGTTTTTGTGTTGTGGGAATAGTTCCTTTTTTTTGTGTGATTTGTGCCTTATAACGACCCGTGCTTTTTCTTCCTTGGATATTGATTTGTGATCGCGGAATATTGGACTACCGAGTGGACTTAGACAACATTGGCATAACCCCGGCTCTCCGACCGTTCCACCGATTGATACCGTCGCAACCGAGGCTAGTAAAAGCATTCCGTAAGGTAGGATCAATCCGATTCATATTCATATTCACCCCCCCCCTACTACCAACCCGCCCCCGTAATCACCCTGAGCCTCGAGAAACCCCGTGCCGGAATCTCAATCGTTCCCCGCGAACCGTTGGATTCAAAGCCGGCACCGGTTAGTTGTTTTCGTTGCGCGTAGCCGTGTCAATCTTGGTCACCGCTGCGTCGATCCCCCAGAGAGAGATAGAGAGGACTTCTGACGAAGTCTGGCGCCCAACAAAATCCCCCTACCTATCCGTTGGGCCTTGGTTTGTATTCGGCTTAGTTTCTTGGGTACCCGAACCCAGGGAGAACCCGTTACAACATATAGGGTCGCATAGAAGTCCGCATAGAAGTCTGCATATATGTTCGCATATATGTTTGCATATATGTCGCATATATGTCGCATATATGTCGCATATATGTCGCATATATGTCGCATAGAAGTTAATGCTAAGGACAGGGGGCCTCGGGAGGACGGCTCTCCGGTCAGTGCGTGTTTGAAGATAGAAATAAAACAATTTCGACTGAAATGGGTACAATAAGGTATAGGTTTATGTTTTTATAAGAGCGAGTATAGGTACAGGTTCGGCTTCGGAAGACTGGCTTCAGCGTCGCCATCCTTTTCGCTGATTTTACATAGTAAATCTATGCCAAGTCAAGTATCTGGGGTGTTACTTCTATCGCGAGAGAACTATTTCTACTCTGCAATTGTTTCTCTCATCGGAGATTGCGGACTTGACCGCGGATCAGTGTTGCAAGAATAAAATTCGGTTCCGTACTAGATGGAGCCACGAGAACGTACTAGAACGTAACAGATTCAAAGGAGATAACATATGGAGTATTCCGCGTGAAATCGACCTGACCAAAACCCTGACCCCCTCAGAATCGGTCCGAACTTTGAGAAATGTTTGTGTCAGTTGATGAGAGTATGCATGAATTTTTGTAAACTTTTGATCGTAAACGTTTGGACGTTAGCAGCTGATACCATATTATGCGAAAATCGGAGATGTCACAGTTTTAATTGAGTATAACTCTAAAACTACATATGTACGTATCCTACGAAATTTTGGAAATTGACTTTTTTTTTTAAATTAAATGATGATAAAAAAAAACAGATTCATCAAAACCAGAACTTTGATCGTCTACCGGCACGTGTTCTTTGAATATTTTTCACAAAAAAAAAAAATTTCCCTCATGTTTTTACACAAAACGGAAACATTTTATTTTATTTTTTTAATTTTATTTTTAAGGACCACCCTAATACATATGTGTCATAGTCATGTGATAGTGAAACCTATATCGCACACGCGCACGCGTGTTCTATTCTCTTTGCTGGGCGGGATGAATGAATAACAACGAATAACGATGACACTGATGACATTGAAGTTTGCATCGCTGGAACGCAACGAAATTCAAAAAATTAAAAAAAATTAAATGATCGACATTCACCGAAATTTTATTTCACGTGAATACTTTTGGGGATTGATAAAGTGCTAGAAAAAAATAGGGAACCAACCCGACTTCCGGAACACTTCCAAAAACGGAAGTGAAGTCTTTATTTTTTGATATAATCTCTATATTATATTATTTCACCCAGGATTATGACATTCACCAAAATTTTATTCCACGTAAATACTTTTGGAAATTGATAAAGTGCTAGAAAAAAATAGGTAACCAACCCGACTTCCGGAACACTTCCAAAAACGGAAGTGAAGTCTTTATTTTTTGATATAATCTCTATATTATATTATTTCACCCAGGATTATGACATTCACCAAAATTTTATTTCTCGTAAATACTTCTTGGGATTGATGAAGTGCTAGAAAAAAATGGGGAACCAACCCGACTTCCGGAACACTTCCAAAAACGGAAGTGAAGTCTTTATTTTTTGATATAATCTCTATATTATATTATTTCACCCAGGATTATGACAGTCACCAAAATTTTATTTCACGTAAATACTTTTGGGCATTGATAAAGTGCTAGAAAAAAATAGGAAACCAACCCGACTTCCGGAACACTTCCAAAAACGGAAGTGAAGTCTTTATTTTTTGATATAATCTCTATATTATATTATTTCACCCAGGATTATGACATTCACCAAAATTTTATTTCACGTAAATACTTTTTGGGATTGATGAAGTGGTAGAAAAAAATAGGAAACCACTCCGACTTCCGGAACCCACCGTTAAACGGAATTGAAATCTTTATTTTTTGATTTGATCTCTATATTATATTATTTCACCCAGGATTATGACAGTCACCAAAATTTTATTCCACGTAAATACTTTTGGGAATTAATAAAGTGCTAGAAAAAAATAGGAAACCAACCCGACTTCCGGAACACTTCCAAAAACGGAAGTGAAGTCTTTATTTTTTGATATAATCTCTATATTATATTATTTCACCCAGCATTATGACATTCACCAAAATTTTATTTCACGTAAATAGTTTTTGGGATTGATGAAGTGCTGGAAAAAATTACGGAACCAACCTGACTTCCGGAACACTTCCAAAAACGGAAGTGAAGTCTTTATTTTTTGATTCAATCTCTATATTATATTATTTCACCCAGGATTATGACATTCACTAAAATTATATTCCACGTAGATACTCTTTCAGATTGATAAAATGCTAGAAAAAAATAGGGAATTATTCCGACTTACGGAACCCACCGTTAAGGGGGTATATACACCTTTAAATGGGTTGAATTTCTGAAAAACAATTTCCCTTTTTTTTTCAACTTGAAGACTCTGATAAAATTTAAAAAAATCATTATGTTTGGGAAGGGTTTGACCTTCATTATCCATATCTTACATCATGTATTACTTCCAGTCTAATAGTGGCTGCGCTGAAGACAGGAGAATACAAAATCACTCGGTTGCCGCAAAGAATCAGACCCAGCGTTGGACTGATCTTGGAATTTTTGGTTCTCAATTGTTCATAACACATGCCTCTATCAGATGAACATAGAACTTTTTGATATTGCAAGAATTACTTGAGTTATTGAATTTTTTTGATTTTTTTTCTGAATTTGAAAAAAAATTTGCTTATTTTTCTAATATTTCAACTAAAAATGGGTTTATCAAAAAGTTCTATGTTCATCTGATAAAGGCATGTCTTATGAACAATTGAGAACCAAAAATTCCAAGATCAGTCAAACGCTGGGTCTGATTCTTTGCGGCAACCGAGTGATTTTGTATTTTCCTGTCTTCAGCGCGGCCACTATTAAACTGGAAGTAATACATGATGTAAGATATGGATAATGAAGGTCAAACCCTCCCCAAACATGATGATTTTTTTAAATTTGATCAGAGTCTTCAAGTTGAAAAAAAAAGGAAAATTGTTTTTCAGAAATTCAAGCCATTTAAAGGTGTATATACCCCCTTAAACGGAAATAAAATCGTTTTTTTTTATTTTTATTTTCTCTATTATATTATTACACCCAGAATTATGACATTCACTACAATTCGATTTCACGTGAATACTCTTCCAGATTGATAATTGCTAGAAAAAAATAGGAAATCACTCCGACTTCTGGAACCTACCGTTAAACGGAAATAAAATCTTTTTTTTTTTATTTTAATTTTCTCTATTAAAAAATAAAAAAATATTTTTTCCAAGCGCGAGACTCAACGAGTCTATATACCCGAGAGGCAGCTACCCTAACCTATTCCGCGAACTAGTATCTTCGTTTTCTTTCACCTCACAACAGACACGAATTGGAACTAATTTAATCTAGGATGTGGGCATGAAAAGCTTTCATTTGAGCCTTAGATCGATTAAATCGGTGTCCGGAGTGCTGAGATATGATTAACTACCAATTCTGATACCCCGTTTCCTCGTGAAATTTTTCGTTTCCGTTTTCGTTTTCGTCGTCGTCAGACCAAGAACATTAAAACCATTCCCATATAAAATCACTAGACGGGAAACCCACCAAAGTTGTATAGAGTGACGTCAGTATACGAGATAGTTCCGATCGGATAGATCGCGCCAATAGATAGCGCCAGTATCGCAGACAGAAACCGTCCGCTACACTAGCAGACGCGTGTTGTCATTTCATGTTTTTAAATCCAAATAAAGGAAATAAAAGAAAGTACAAGCAATGCTTAGTACGAAATTTGGAGGTACAAGAACTAGTGAATACCTCCCAAAAGCCACTTAGGTGCGAAAACCTTACACCAAGTATACATTAATGTGATAGTCACGAACAAAAATATTTCGATAGGTAAATCTTAAATCCTACGATCTCGAGCTTTTGAGGTTATGCGAATCGACTGACGTGTAAAATTCACGGTGATAAATAAAATAACAATTTTAAACGGACAAGACTGTCAGGTGACTATTAACTGACTATTACATCTAAATTTTATTCACCTATACGTTGTAGATATGGCTTATTTTCATTTATGAATGCAATTATCAGAAAAATTGTTTTTTCGGTTCAATTATTTAGCAAGTTATCGCCTGAGGAATTCTGACGAGAGAAAATCAAGAGAAAATGTTGAAGTTGAAAAATATGAGGATAGCATGATTCGATATAGGGAACGGCAACGAGCCAGGCCAATAAAGCCGAGTTCAAGCGTCGGATTGCAACGAATTCCACTTCAAGCTCCATATTAAGCTCATCTCCGAAAACTCGCCTGCTTAGGCTCCAATTGTGAGTCAACATCATGCGTAGGATTCCGACGAGTTTTATAATCTAACTCTCTATCATCTAGTCAAAACGAGACTGTCGGTCAACGTTGTATGTTGGACTCCGATAGGCTTTATTCTACACTCCATGTCAACGTAGTGCCTTGACCTTCGGTGCAGATAATTTTTTAATTCTTGTTTTACTAATAGCTTAGATTTTCTATTGAAAACTATCTAAAAGTCTGTATAAATATCTATGATTACATGTAAATTAATAGTACAAACTATATATTCATAATATAATGTCAAATTTCAATACATAATTTTGTTAGATTTTGGTATGCAACCTGTGTCTGTATGTTCGTCTATCTTAAGCTTCTTTCAAATCCAGTTTAGTGCTATCACGACAAATAGAATGAGAATACTCATTTGCTATTTAAAGAAATGATCGATCGATTCTACTCTACTCTCAATTTATTTCACCGTTACTGGAGTGACGTTTATTACTGAGCGAGATTGTAACGAGTCTTGTGATATAATTTGACGAATGGAATGAAAAACATGTGGGGAAAATCGGAAATAAAAATGACAATCTATATAAATCAACAGGTCCCTTTATTTATTTATATAAATCCCACCGTGATGGCGGTAAGGGTAAATGAATGATTAATATGTTTATTGTTGATAAATATGATAATTATTATTTATCATCCTTCTTCTTACCCTTACCGCCACCACGGTAAGGGTTGGCCATATCATAGAGAAGGGCAACCAGGTTCTGGCGCCTTTGGCGCCTCGCTTGCCACTGCTTGCCCGCTCTTTGTTGGCGACGGACCTTTTCTTCTGAAAAATAGAAAATTTCATCATTATTATGAAGAGTTTTGTAGCAAAATCAGGTGAAGCAACTACTAGAGCTCGATTACCCTGAATGAATCATAGTTTAGAACAATGATCGTTATACTAGTTCAAGTAGGCTTTATTATAAAAACTACGTTATTTCTCCGATTATTAAAATTTATACTGTATATATCATCAGAGATGATGATGACTGACTCGTAGCAGTTGCTCGCATACCTCAAATCAACTGTAGAACTCCAAGCTCGTCCCAACTTACGTGACTCAATGATATCAGAAAATTTAGCGATGTAACAATAATGTCAAATTGATAATATGGATATAAAAGTGCTTCGGTAAAATAATTTAAGATGAGTTATATATCATCATACAATTAGACATGAAAATAATAAAACGGTCATAACTGTGCATAATGAAATAAGGAATAAAGGTGGAAACGATATGATTTTACACCATTTGATGAAAATACATAGCGTTGTCAACTATACCTTCAGCCGCTCCGGCCCCCACTGCTGCTGCCCCAGCTGCCGCTGCCCCAGCTACCGCTGCCCCAGCTACCGCTGCCCCTACAGCCCCTACGTCCTCTATAAATAAAAGCATACAACCATATTGATGAATTGTATATACCTCGACATCGTGCAAGCTTTCCAATTGTTTGTAATAATTCAAAGCTTTGGATGGTTGTACCAATGAAATACATAATGAAAATATGAAATTCGTTTTTCAATAGAAATCTCAAATGGTATCTAGTTCGTTCGAATATAAGTTGCCATGATTTATGCTTACTTTCTTCTGTAATTATTATATTATTGATGTACATGCATGGGGGACTCTATCGAATCTTCCACTTTGAGTGTATAATTAATTGATGATTCAAGTCGAATTATCGAGAAGTGTATGAGAGTATATTACGAAAATTTATTCTATTAAATTTATTTTTTATTTATCTAAATTAGTAATTGATGATTCAAGTCGAATTATCGAGAAGTGTGTGAGAGTATATTATGAAAATTTATTCCGTACCAGCCACAACCTGCTGTAAGAGCATGAGGTTCTCAGCCCCTGCTGCTTGCTGATCACCATACTGATCACCCACTTCCATCTGATTTTGAGGATCTATCGATCAGAACACGATATTTTATGACAGTGACATGACAGATTTGTGTATAGGGTGTAAGTGAATGTTGCGTAGCCGTTTCGACAGATGATTCTGCGGATCGAGAACGGCGAAGATTCCTCCGCAGAATGTATTAGAACCTTGTTCGAAACTAGGGTCAAATCAAAAAATTTCATTCAGCAAGAGGGACCAAAGAGGGAAAAAAAAGTCAAAAAGGGTCCACGGGTCGAAAATGAACCCATCGGCATTAAAAAAAATAATGATGTTGAAAAAAATATAGAAAATAGGATTGACCTGCGACCTATGGACCCTTTTAGGCTTTTGTTGACCTTCATTAGTAGAATGTTTTCAAACGACGAAAATTGAGAACTGTAATTTACGGGACCACGTTTGGGGGTGATTTTCGCCAAACGCGAAGAATCACCTGGCAAAACGGCAGCACAGAAGCCAGTCACAACCTGCATAGTAGAATTTTTAACACTTACGGACGGGATTCACCGGCAAGCCCCCCATGTCCATTCCTGCCGCACGGCGATCCACGGGCGGGAATTCCTCGTCCTCGTCGTCTAAGTTAATATCGAATTCGAGCAACTGTTCAACGAAGATAAAATGCATGCATAAAATTTATCGAATCTAGCAAAATTAATAATATTCTGTGCTAATAATATAAACTTACGCTATCGGTCGGCGACGCACGTGCACCCAATTCGAAAGCCATGGCTGCAATCTGCAATGACCGTACGATTTCCTTCTTCTTCTTCTTCTTCCTAGGGTTTTCCTGTCATCAGAGGTAGCCAACCGTACGATTTCCTGAGATTCACAGCGTAGTCAAAACCATAGACAAACTAGAGGGTTGAAAGATGGGAGCTCTACCATGACGCACTGAATACGAATTCCCTAGCTTCCAACCAATCAGCGACTGGACTACTATGAAATCTGTACTCAGTGCGTCCTGGTAGAGCTCCTATCTTTCGAACCTTTAGTTTGTCTATGGTTTTAGCTTCGTTGGGATTCCCAGGGAATCGTACCGTTGGCTACCTCCGATTATGGGAAAAGCCCTAGGAAGAAGAAGAAGAAGAAGAAGGGAATCGTATCGTCATTGCAGCCATTGCAGCCATGTCTTTAAACTCGTCACCTCGTGCAGCATCGCCTACCGATAGCGTAAGTTTATATATTAGCACAGAATAGCATAAGCTTATATTATTAGCACAGAATATTACTAATTTTGCTAGAATTCGATGAATGTCATGCATGTATTTTATATATTCGTTGAACAGTTGACCGACTTCGATATTAGCTTCGAAGACGATTTCGGGGATCAACGTGCGGCCGATATGAATCCGGTGAATCCTGTCCGTAAGTGTGAACAATTGTACGATGCAGGTTGTGACTGGCTTCTGTGCTGCCGTTTTGCCAGGTGATTCTTCGCGTTTGGCGAAAATCACCCCCAAACGTGGTCCCGTAAATTACAGTTCAAAATTTTCGTCGTTTGAAAACATTCTACTAATGAAGGTCAACAAAAGCCTAAAAGGGTCCATAGGTCGCAGGTCAATCCTATTTTCTATATTTTTTTCAACATCATTATTTTTTTTAATGCCGATGGGTTCATTTTCGACCCGTGGACCCTTTTTGACTTTTTTTTCCCTCTTTGGTCCCTCTTGCTGAATGAAATTTTTTGATTTGACCCTAGTTTCGAACAAGGTTCTAATACATTCTGCGGAGGAATCTTCGCCGTTCTCGATCCGCAGAATCATCTGTCGAAACGGCTACGCAACATTCACTTACACCCTATACACAAATCTGTCATGTCACTGTCATAAAATATCGTGTTCTGATCGATAGATCCTCAAAATCAGATGGAAGTGGGTGATCAGTATGGTGATCAGCAAGCAGCAGGGGCTGAGAACCTCATGCTCTTACAGCAGGTTGTGGCTGGTACGGAATAAATTTTCATAATATACTCTCACACACTTCTCGATAATTCGACTTGAATCATTAATTACTAATTTAGATAAATAAAAAATAAATTCAATAGAATAAATTTTCGTAATATACTCTCATACACTTCTCGATAATTCGACTTGAATCATCAATTAATTATACACTCAAAGTGGAAGATTCGATAGAGTCCCCCATGCATGTACATCAATAATATAATAATTACAGAAGGAAGTAAGCATAAATCATGGCAACTTATTTTCGAACGAACTAGATACCATTTGAGATTTCTATTGAAAAACGAATTTCATATTTTCATTATGTATTTCATTCCCGGGAAAAAATGTTCAGACATGATCATGCCTGTTCATGTATGATCAGGCCTGAAATTAGACATGATCATGTCTGTTCATGTATGATCAGGCCTGAAATTAGACATGATCATGTCTGTTCATGCCTGTTCATATCTGATGCCAGACATGATCATGCATGATCATGAATGATCAGGCCTGAAGCGCCCAATACGTTCAGGCCTGATCATGCATGACCATACCTGTTCATGTATGATTATGCCTGATGCCAGACATGATCATGCCTGTTCATGTATGATTACGCCTGCTGCCAGACATGATCATGTCTGTTCATGTATGATCAGGCCTGATGCCAGACCCGATCATAAATACGTTCCTGCCTGATCATGCATGGCCATGCCTGTTCATGTATGATTACGCCTGCTGCCAGACATGATCATGCCTGTTCATGTATGATCAGGCCTGATGCCAGACCCGATCATAAATACGTTCATGCCTGATCATGCATGGCCATGCCTGTTCGTGTATGATTATGCCTGATGTCAGACATGATCATGCCTGTTCATGTATAATCAGGCCTGACGTCAGACCTAATCATAAATACGTTCATGCCTGATCATGCATGGCCATGCCTGTTCATGTATGATTATGCCTGGAAGGTTGAAAACCTCCGCCCTGCTCTAACTATGTCGCTCTGATCAGGCCTGATACGTGATCAGACCATGATCGGCCATGAGCATCAGGCCTGATCAGACATGAACAGGCATAATCATGTCTAATTTCATACGATATGATCAGACATAACTGATATAAGTCAATGTCCAATCATTTATAGGTCTATATATAATTATAAAATATTATCATTATTATTATATTATTATTATTAATCATATATGGTCTATATATAATTAGATATGATCAGACCTGACTGATATAAGCCCATGTGTAATCATATATAGGTTTGATGTAGGTCTATATATGATCAGATCTGATCAGACCTGATTGTCATGAAACCTCAATATACAGGGTTATTCAGAATTCGTGACGAATCTCTCGAGGGGTTGATCCTTGACAAAATCGGGATCGAAAGTTCTTCAGCCATTTTTCCGAAAAATGATTTTTTTTCCTTGGAATCATAACACATTTTTTCTATATCTTCCACCGAATAAAAAACTTTTGGGATCCTTCAAAATTGACAAATAAAACAACAAAAACGAAAAAAATCGTTTGTCGGAAAAAAATATTTCCAAGGAAAAATGGCTGAGGGACTTTCGTTCCCAATTTTGACAAGGATAAACCCCTCAAGAGATTCGTCATGAATTCTGAATCACCCTGCATACCCATACATATTCTTTGACAATTTAAACAATAAAAACCTGAATATTATGATATTATTAAATTAGCCGTTTTGCCCCACAAAGTTATAGAATTCCTTCAGTCAATAAAATAAACGTTTGATCTCTTTCAATAAATAGAATACACAGCATTTTCAGATTAGTAATTTTGTCTGCTGGAAAATTTAGAGTGGTCATATTGCCTCACATTCCCTAAAATACGAAAACAATTCAAGAATCATTCGATCATCATAATCAATATTAAGTGCATTCGTAAGGTTGATAAATTTTCGTGTCAAATACATATAGACATTCTGAAAGTATCAACTATCAAATACGTAAAGTAGCAAAGTGGTAGAAGCTTCGACTGATACGCAGAAGGACCCGGGTTCGAATCCCAGTAAGAAACAGTCAGAAAATTTTAATCAACAAAAAAAAGTCAATTATCAGAAATAACCATAATTCCGGACCATTACGACGAATAGAAGATATAAAAACAAAATAGTTTTTATGATTTTGTAATTTAATTGACTGTTTTATTTCAATTTGTCCAAAACAAATGATTAAATCTGATCATATCTGATTATATATAAGCAGACATGATCAGACCTGGCCAATTATACATGGTTATATATGGTCATATAGAAGGAAAAATTCAATATCGGGTATAGACGGTCAGTTTTGACAAATAGTTTTATTATTTGACGTTTCGGTCGGAAGCATGGCCGACCATCCTCAGAAACTGCGAAAACAATAATTTACAATAAATATATATATCCTAGGCTCCACGAGCAATTAAACAGAGTGATATAGAAATCTGTGTTCTGAGATATAGAAGATAAGACTAGGAATATTGCACATATACTTAGTGACTAACATGTGATCAACACCTGGTGTCTGACATTTTTTAGGTTAACACATTCATAATCCCTTAAATATAAATAAGAACTTGAGAAGCAAGCTATGATAAAAACAGTAATTCAACCGGAAACCTTTTCTCTCGACTCAAAGATCAAGTTCCGCTTCCAGACAAATCTTGTGTAGTGTATCAGATTCCATGTCTCGGTTGCAACAAGAGCTACATAGGGCAAACGTCGCAACACCTTCATAAACGTCTGTACGGACATAAATATAATATGAAATGTAAAGACTTGGAAAAGTCTGCCTTAGTACATCATAGCCTATCTCTAGGTCATAAATTTGATTTCGATCAGGTTAGAGTTCTTACCGGGGAAACTAACCCTTACCATCGGACGCTGAAAGAGATGATTCATATTCTTAGAAATGACACCGTGAACAAAAGATCTGATATAGATAATTTTAGCAATCTTTATGCTCCTTTGTTTAATTGAAACACGGGATAACGTAACTGTAGGGTTTTTCTAGTATTCAAAATTACCGCGTCGATAGATCGATCATCGTTCCATATATCGATACATGTTGGTAGATCAATTACCATACATCCGCACTACCTCACTTCTCCGCTGTGCGCCTACCTATCAACATCTTAAGTGCGTCAAGAAGTCTGTCTCGGTAAGAAAGACCATTGTCACGTTATCCATTGTTTCATAAATCAATCCTTTGTTTTAGAATTGTAATTGTTATAATTTCAATATTATCATAGCTTGCTTCTCAAGTTCTTATTTATATTTAAGGGATTATGAATGTGTTAACCTAAAAAATGTCAGACACCAGGTGTTGATCACATGTTAGTCACTAAGTATATGTGCAATATTCCTAGTCTTATCTTCTATATCTCAGAACACAGATTTCTATATCACTCTGTTTAATTGCTCGTGGAGCCTAGGATATATATATTTATTGTTAATTATTGTTTTCGCAGTTTCTGAGGATGGTCGGCCATGCTTCCGACCGAAACGTCAAATAATAAAACTATTTGTCAAAACTGACCGTCTATACCCGATATTGAATTTTTCCTTCTACTACTCTTCACGGTCAAGAACTTGTCTACATAATTACCACACAAGGGGTTTTCAACGTTTGGACTTCTTCCAATCACAAATCAATTGGGGAACATATCTCCCTCGTCACATATCAAGCATGGATCAACTTATGAAATCTTTGGCCGCAACGAGGGGGAAGTTGGCTCTAGCAGTTAACAGGAGAATTTTCCTTCTGCGTTGTCGCTCCAAAGGAATTACACCTAAGTTTATTCGGTTAAACTTAAAAGGTTTTACTCACTTAAATAATAATAATAAGTTCATGAGTGCACTAGCACGTTTCCAGTTCAAAATTCTAGATTTAGAAATTAATTTAGTCATTAATAAGATTAAGCGGTTGAGGAAAGAGCGGTTGCATTTAGAATCATACATCAATCAAAACGTCTCGGATTTAGAGTTTTTAAAAAAAGTGAACAACGATTTAAATAGAACAGAAACATTTTTTGAACGACACAAACGTGATAATATCAACAAGTTCAATAAGTTAGAACAAACTAGAATCATAAATCCTAAGGATTGGTTAGTGAATCTATCAAGTGTCAGTTTACCTCCTGCGGTGAACAATATCTTAGCCTTAGGACCCAAACATGGGGTTCCGTACAGACCGGACAAAATCCCTATTGACAATATTATTTGTGGTGTGGAGTCTGGGGTGAAAAAGTTAGATAAATCTACTAAGGATATTATTCGCAGTGAGGTCACAAACAAAATCTTGGCACACACACGTAATACAGTGTTGGATAGATCACAAAAACAAACACTGATTGATTTTAACGTCACTAAAAAGTTTCTTAATGAACACCCGAATTTAACTGTCACTAAATCAGACAAAGGGAATAAAACAGTAGTTGTGAACACCAGTGATTATCTTAACAAGGTCATCCCTATGTTAGAGGATCAGAACACTTACAAACTTTTAACTAAAGATCCTACAAAAGTTTTTGAACGAAGGAATAATGCGTTAGTAAATCATTGGCACAACTCTAACTACATTTCACAACGTCTTAGCACTGGTCTAAAGACTCTAAATTCCGTAGCTCCGAAAATGTACTTTCTACCTAAGATTCATAAACCGAACGTTCCATACCGTCCGATAGTTTCAAATATTGGGTCTCCCACCTATGGATTAGCTAAGTTTTGTTCATCACCCTTGACACAAATTTTGGGGAAATCTCAGTTCCACACTAAAGATTCTTGGTCTTTTGCAAACTCTATCAGAAGCAGTAACATTCCATCAGAGTTTAAGCTTATTTCTCTAGATGTCACGTCTCTTTTCACCAACATCCCAACTAACCTTGTGTTGGATTGTATCAATAACAGATGGTCTGAAATAAAATTGCACACTCAGTTACCCCTAGAGGAGTTCACTAAGGGGGTTAAATTATGCTTAGATTCTACATATTTCACTTTTAAAAATAAGTTTTATCAGCAAATCGAAGGTGTTGCGATGGGTTCCCCTATTAGCCCAGCGTTAGCGAACCTGGTCATGGAAACTCTAGAAAACTCGGTCATCAGTAATCTAGGCTATGAGTTACCTTTTTATAAACGTTATGTGGATGACATCATCACAGCCGTGCATCCTAATCACATCAATGACATAGTACATCAATTCAATGGTTTCCATCCCAGTATTAAATTTACATATGAACTTGAGTCGGAAGGAAAGTTAAGCTTCTTAGACATTTCGGCCATCAATAATAACAATCATACTTTATTGATTGATTGGTTTCGAAAACCAACGTGGTCCGGTCGGTTCTTGCACTTTTCCTCACACCATCCATTAAAGTATAAAAAGAGTGTGGTCATTGGGTTAACGGATAGAGGTTTAAGACTAGCTGAGCCTAAGTTTAGACAACATAATCTGTCTTTAATCACAGACACCCTAAAGGACAACGCCTATCCTTCAGAGTTAATAAACCAGGTGATTGCCAATAGAGTAGATAAATTATACAATGGGTTAGCGCGTGAGGTAAGGTGCAACGATGATCTGGATACCATTGTTGGTATTGCATCTCTACCATATGTTAAACGTCTCTCGGAACAAATCCAAAAGATCCTTAGTAAATACAACGTTAAAGTAGTACATAAAAACAGTAATTCAACCGGAAACCTTTTCTCTCGACTCAAAGATCAAGTTCCGCTTCCAGACAAATCTTGTGTAGTGTATCAGATTCCATGTCTCGGTTGCAACAAGAGCTACATAGGGCAAACGTCGCAACACCTTCATAAACGTCTGTACGGACATAAATATAATATGAAATGTAAAGACTTGGAAAAGTCTGCCTTAGTACATCATAGCCTATCTCTAGGTCATAAATTTGATTTCGATCAGGTTAGAGTTCTTACCGGGGAAACTAACCCTTACCATCGGACGCTGAAAGAGATGATTCATATTCTTAGAAATGACACCGTGAACAAAAGATCTGATATAGATAATTTTAGCAATCTTTATGCTCCTTTGTTTAATTGAAACACGGGATAACGTAACTGTAGGGTTTTTCTAGTATTCAAAATTACCGCGTCGATAGATCGATCATCGTTCCATATATCGATACATGTTGGTAGATCAATTACCATACATCCGCACTACCTCACTTCTCCGCTGTGCGCCTACCTATCAACATCTTAAGTGCGTCAAGAAGTCTGTCTCGGTAAGAAAGACCATTGTCACGTTATCCATTGTTTCATAAATCAATCCTTTGTTTTAGAATTGTAATTGTTATAATTTCAATATTATCATAGCTTGCTTCTCAAGTTCTTATTTATATTTAAGGGATTATGAATGTGTTAACCTAAAAAATGTCAGACACCAGGTGTTGATCACATGTTAGTCACTAAGTATATGTGCAATATTCCTAGTCTTATCTTCTATATCTCAGAACACAGATTTCTATATCACTCTGTTTAATTGCTCGTGGAGCCTAGGATATATATATTTATTGTAAATTATTGTTTTCGCAGTTTCTGAGGATGGTCGGCCATGCTTCCGACCGAAACGTCAAATAATAAAACTATTTGTCAAAACTGACCGTCTATACCCGATATTGAATTTTTCCTTCTACTACTCTTCACGGTCAAGAACTTGTCTACATATGGTCATATAGAGACAAATTTCGTTCATGATCATTAATGATAAGGTCATATATGATTATTTATATTCATATACAACTATTTTTTCCCGGGTTGGTACAACCATCCAAAGCTTTGAATTATTACAAACAATTGGAAAGCTTGCACGATGTCGAGGTATATACAATTCATCAATATGGTTGTATGCTTTTATTTATAGAGGACGTAGGGGCTGTAGGGGCAGCGGTAGCTGGGGCAGCGGTAGCTGGGGCAGCGGCAGCTGGGGCAGCGGCAGCTGGGGCAGCAGCAGTGGGGGCCGGAGCGGCTGAAGGTATAGTTGACAACGCTATGTATTTTCATCAAATGGTGTAAAATCATATCGTTTCCACCTTTATTCCTTATTTCATTATGCACAGTTATGACCGTTTTATTATTTTCATGTCTAATTGTATGATGATATATAACTCATCTTAAATTATTTTACCGAAGCACTTTTATATCCATATTATCAATTTGACATTATTGTTACATCGCTAAATTTTCTGATATCATTGAGTCACGTAAGTTGGGACGAGCTTGGAGTTCTACAGTTGATTTGAGGTATGCGAGCAACTGCTACGAGTCAGTCATCATCATCTCTGATGATATATACAGTATAAATTTTAATAATCGGAGAAATAACGTAGTTTTTATAATGAAGCCTACTTGAACTAGTATAACGATCATTGTTCTAAACTATGATTCATTCAGGGTAATCGAGCTCTAGTAGTTGCTTCACCTGATTTTGCTACAAAACTCTTCATAATAATGATGAAATTTTCTATTTTTCAGAAGAAAAGGTCCGTCGCCAACAAAGAGCGGGCAAGCAGTGGCAAGCGAGGCGCCAAAGGCGCCAGAACCTGGTTGCCCTTCTCTATGATATGGCCAACCCTTACCGTGGTGGCGGTAAGGGTAAGAAGAAGGATGATAAATAATAATTATCATATTTATCAACAATAAACATATTAATCATTCATTTACCCTTACCGCCATCACGGTGGGATTTATATAAATAAATAAAGGGACCTGTTGATTTATATAGATTGTCATTTTTATTTCCGATTTTCCCCACATGTTTTTCATTCCATTCATCAAATTATATTACAAGACTCGTTACAATCTCGCTCAGTAATAAACGTCACTCCAGTAACGGTGAAATAAATTGAGAGAGTAGAGTAGAATAAATTGGTAGTTCGTTCGGTTCTGGGATAGGACTCTGTCGTCAAGTTAGTCAGAAATACACACGAATTATAGAATCCGTCTGAGGGACTCGAGATATTTCAGTGATATCGGTGCCTTTACTCATAGTTTCTGTTCATTATTTATTTTATATTACTCATTATTTTTAAGCGAATTATGCAGGCCTTCACTCACAAGGGAAGAAGATTGCTGGATGTAGATATAAGTAGGAATAGGATGAATAAAATAGTATATTATGCTACAAGTGCGTAAATCGTACGCACGCGTGGCATACGCTATTTTTTGCAATAGTGTGCGTAAAATTCGGAACAAATGTGCATAATATTATGCATTTTTATTCAGATCCTACAACGGGACGGTGCATATCAAAATCGAAAAATATAGTAAGGCGTAGAAAAGCAAGTCCAGGTGCAGTCCCCAAACAGAATACTCGACCCTCAATAAATACTTTCAATTAGTTTATATTTACCAACGAAATGGAAACTGACCTGCACGCGGAAACTATGTTTCATGCAAAAGGTGATTGCTACCGGCCGCCGGGGGTCCAGGGGCGCAGCCCCTGGTAGGGTCCAGGGGCGAAGCCCCTGGTGGGGCCCAGGGGCGAAGCCCCGGTAGGGGGTTCGGGGGGCGAAGCCCCCCGAGTACCGAAAAAATCAATTTCATTTGATACAATAAGAATAGTCAACGTATTGAGAATAAAATCTAAAAAAAACACGACGGATCTTGCGCACTCAGTTAGGAAAAGAATTATTTACAACTCTATGGATGAATTATGCAATAATAAGTATTGGTTAAATCAACAAAAAACGTTACGAATTCGGGAATAATCAAAACTTCATTTTCTTACAATTATTAGCACTTAATTGGTCTTCACTTGCTAACAACAGATATCGTATTGAACGTAAGTACTATGTAGTCCGAGATGCCTCTCTTAATATTGTAAACAACCTGAGGATACACTATTAGGTCGATTCTATTGTTTATTTTCGTTACAGCTATGGTTACAGTGTCGGACTGTATCAAAAAGTATCATTTTACGCACTGAAAACAGCAAGAGACACTGTATCGAAATGTTTCATTTTACGCACCGAAAACAGTGCGTAACATCGAATTTTACGCACACTATTGCAAAAAATGAATATCTGTAACTATGGGCACTTCGGGGAACGAAAAATGATATTATTCTATGAATGAGAATCTATATCATCTGAGAAAGAGAGAGTCGATCGATCATTTTTCTACCAGTGAAGGAGTAATTTTTTTTTATTACAATAGCGTCAGTTCTTATATTTCTGGCCATTATCATTCTAACTGTTTATCATTATAGCGCAAAATCTAAATTTGAAAACGAATTTAAGTACTTTATGGCCCGAAAATCAATTCATACGCATTACCTACCTCATCACTTATTATACGCATTGCCTACCTTACTTATTATTGAAAATATAATAATGGATGATCTGAACATTGCGTATTATTATTCAAAAATGAATCAAGACCGAAAAAGGCCCATAGGCAGAAATATAGGAACTGCAGTAAAGGCCCGGGCACGCTCAAATCTGATCGTATTCGCAAACGCATTGATCCGACGCTCCTGATTGGATGTTGAAAAAATTTGTCCAAATCTAAGCCAATCGAGAGAGGTAGATCGCTGCGTTTGCGACTTTGAGCCGATTTGAGCGTGCCCGGGCTTTGAGAGCTAAGTGAGACGCTATAGCTTATGCTTTCTGCTTATCTCTTATGGACTTCTGTGTGTTTCCACTTCTAGCCCAGCGACAGCAGAATTATGGGTTGTTTACTCCTGCCTTCCACCATACCCAATTTTCTCGGAGCTGGCGGCACTAATGTTCGACAACTTAATAAAACGAAAATCTCTAGGGCCGATCATTTTATAAATTTGATCCCTGGCTTACGCAGCGCCGTAACTTGACTTAATTTATTTAATAATCGACAAATTGGGAGGCTTGATTTACCTGGCGCGTGGCTAAAGCAGCCTCCTGATTGGTTGATTCTTGAATCAAGTTAAGTTATGGCGCTGCGAAAACCAGGCATTAATCACACTCATTGATAGAAAGCGCCACTAGTGTCCTATACATTGCTAACATTTTCACCATAACAAAAAAAAAATAACTATTGAAATCTAGTAACTGTTAATGTTCTGCTGTAATGTTGGTACAGAATATAGTCCTGCTGCTTGACAAAATGCAGCCATATGCCTATCTCAAAAATCATTGAGTGAACGGCCTCTGAGCAGAATCGACATCGGCGTGTAAAAACTGATTGAGTTAAGCCTCAGGAGAAAGAAGAAGAAGAAGCGTATGAATTGGCGTGTCAAGCACAGGAAAATATTTTTTAATAATTAGATTCCACGGATTAGTTATCATCATTCAGGTAAGTAGGCAGGTTAAGTTTTTTAAGTTAGATAATAGTAACAAACCAAATCAGCTTCTCCCAACTAAAAAAAGACAGCTTTGCGCCATAGATCGGCAGCCTTGCACTAAATACAGATCGGCAGCTTTGCGCCTGAAACATATCGGCAGCTTTGCGCCTGAAACAGATCGGCAGCTTTGCGCCTGAAACAGATCGGCAGCTTTGCGCCTAAAACAGATCGGCAGCTTTGCGCCAAATATGGAGAAGCTAAATACAAACCCCTTACCACATAAATTTGTGAAGATTATCGAATCTGGTGATTGGTTAGGGGATGAGCATATGTATCACTTTGCCCAACTTGTCAACCGTACCTCCAACTACGCACTTCAAGAGTCGTGGAAAAGATATTTGCCAGATACAATCGTACCTGTTTTACCGACCGTCAAGGATATTCAAATATTGCATAGCGGTGGTGCGAAAAACGGCGGTGAGTATAGCGCTTGTAAGAAAAAAGGCGATGAGCACTGGGTGTGCGCCTACTTTGATACGAAGTCGATCTATATATACGACTCGTTGAATTCGAAAGTACTCCGCGAAGAACATGAAATATATTTGAAACGTTTATTTCCATTTTACAAAGTGGACAAGAATACAGTACAGTTTCCAACAGTTCAGCGTCAGCCCGACTCCTCCGACTGTGGAGTATTTGCAATCGCATTTGCAATTTCATTGATAAACGGGCAACAGCCGGACGAAATTATCTACGATGTTAAGCTAATGCGAAGACATCTTTTAGGGATATTCAAAAATAATGAGATACAAGACTTCCCATGCATTACTAGAATGCAAGTATCTGATACAAAACAAAACATTGCTATCAATAACCAGGAATCGCCTAGCAATAGCACCAAGCAAAAACATTCGCAACAAACTGCAGTGAGATCATTGGCAATAGTTCAACAACCAAAAAGAGTTATTAATGTTATTAATGATAGGGAATCACGGAGGCGAGAAAGGCGTAATGCCCCCCCAACTTTCGACGAGAAATTTAAACATATAATTACATCAGGCGCGTGGTTGTCTGATCTCCACATGACTCAATTTGCGTACCTCTTAAGAAGCTTTACAGAATATTCACCACGTGAAACCTGGCGGGTACAAATGCCACTTACCATCGAGCCAGTTTTTCCCGCTCAGAAGCATATCCAAATACTACACAGCAATGAACTGCACTGGATATGCGCATATTATGATACCAAATCGATATTCATATATGATTCATTCAATTCCAAAAGGCTAAATCGAATGCACGAGACATATTTGAGGAAATTATTTCCTTTCTATCAGTTTGACAGCAGGCGTATAAAGTTTCCAACGGTTCAAGACCAACCAAACTTCTCGGATTGTGGGGTGTTTGCCATCGCATTTGCAATCTCGCTCGTTAATGGTAAGAGTCCGGATAAAATAACATACGACGTGTCTCTCATGCGTGCACATTTATTGAACTTGTTCGAAAACAACGTACTCGAAGAATTTCCTCACGCTCGTAAAACGCAGCGCACGGTTAGAAAAAGTGATACTCTCACTTGTAAACGTAAAGTATTGTCGGAAAACGTTCAAACTCCAAACTCGCAGCAAATAGAACAAGAGAACTTATGCCCTGTTGGGGTTAAAAAACAACGAGCTGAATCCGTTGCGCACACAGAACAAGAGGAAGCTTTACATCCGAAATTAGAATCAGAAACAAATGTTGCAACTTACCCGAAACCGCTAATCTGTGGCGAGCACATTCAGGCAGATGCAACGACTAAATGTGATCAAGAGTTTAATAAAAAACAACAGCTTCTGATGCCAAATATAGATCCAGAATCTATGCACCATGTTAGATTAGACATCATTAATCGCGGACAGGTACACCAAGATATACCAAAAACATCTATGGTGGATGCCATGATAAAACGTGGTATTAAAAACAGAGACAAATATACGTATAATAATTCTAGTGCCGAAAAGTCGGAGCACTGTAGTGTCGCTACGGAACGGAGTATTATAAACTGTCAGAAATACCTTTCTAACGCTGAGAGGCTGCGAGGTCGAGCTCGCGAACTGTATCGTTCGAACGTTGAAAATCGGCGAGAGAAAAAGCGCAATCGTTATCATTTGAATGCTGAATCGCGAAAAAGTGAGAAGCGCGAACGTTATAATTTTAACCCTGAGAAAGACCGAAATAGAGCGTGCGCATATTATAGATCGAATGCTGAGAAGCAGCGAACTATTAGGCGTACTATCTATTCTTTAAATCGTTCAGCAAAGCTCAAGAGGAGTACCGCTACTAAGATTGTTGCTAAATATCATCGTATTCAAAATGCGAATACTATAGCATTAATACAGTCCAAGGAAAAATATATAGCACGGATTGCGCCAAAGATTGACGAGCTAACCGAAAGTGATAGAAGAATAAATGCCGAATCGATCATCAAATGGTGCATTCGTGATAGAGATTTGAAAATAAAATCGATTAAGAAAACTTTACAAGTTTTAAATAAAAGAGCAGAAATATATTTAACTAAGGTTGACAAATGCTCCGGTTATAAAATCGAAGATAAATTGAGCGTTCTTTGTGGTTCATCAAGGCACATCGTCTCAGCTGAATTATTTTACGCGGAAGCTGGGTATGAGCTTGTTCAGTTTGATGAACCAATTGCGATCAATACAACAGGGCAAGCTGCCAACATTCTGCCATTGTTTAAAAAAAAAAAAAAAAAAAGTGAAAAAGCAAATACAAGAGTTGGCCTTGTAACCAAATGTGTAAAACGAAAGATATTACATTACTCGCGAAATACGTAGAGTTTCTTCGGATTATATCCACGTGCACTTTGAAATCTATACATAAGTTTCTATACCAGTTGGAGTGTACAGCTAGACACGCGAATAGTAAGCTAGGCCATTCGCAACTTTGTTATATGGACGATGCTACCTGCAAATCAATTTTCTTGCCTGTTCAAATGTTATCCGCACATTTTCCATCAGTTCGGTATACACAGAGGCTAGTATACAAATTGATGAATGGTTACGCGAAAATTTCCGCCATCGACAAGGCACTGAACGACGGTGATCTCGAGAAACTGAATGAAATTTCACAACTTGCGCAGCAAAATGCTAATAGCGTCGCTAATAATATCACGAATGATATTAATTTGGTTGAAGAAGAAATCAGAAATAAGTATAAAAGTGCATTCAATGCTTTGACTAAACGTTCTATAGACATTCCCCGTTTAGTCTGCGTATCCTGTGAAAAACTTTGTTTCAAACGAGAAGTCACAAGCGTGGATAAATTCAGAAAACCCATAACAACCAAAATTTGGACAGATTTAATGGAGCATGTGGAATGTACAGATGATAATTGCGAATATGTTTGCAACTATTGCCTTCCTAAACTTAGACAAAACACCATGCCACCTAAGT
Source organism: Tenthredo livida (assembly GCA_963992785.1). Classification (NCBI taxonomy): domain Eukaryota; kingdom Metazoa; phylum Arthropoda; class Insecta; order Hymenoptera; family Tenthredinidae; genus Tenthredo; species Tenthredo livida. The sequence continues at coordinate 7,101,888 of OZ023069.1, read as the reverse complement.
GCATAATGAATAAACTTATTACCGAATCAGTACCGGAAATTATACAATCGTTGAATGATTTCGAACGAATTTTGATACAAAGAGCTAAAGCATTTCAAACTGTTCAAAGGATGAATACCGTAGCAAACAAGAATCTACCGCACAGAGAGATGGTACAGAAAGTAAAAGGCAGGACGTTTCATTTGCCCTTACCTATGGAGGAGACTTTGAAGAAAATCTGTCCCCCTGCAGATCCAATTAATCTCGATCACGAGCTATACATATTAGTTCGCGGAATCCCAACAAAATCTAAGTTGGTGTGGGAACAATTGGTAGACATAAATAAAGTATGGGACGCATTAATATGGCTCAAGGCGAACAATCCTCAATATTGTGAAATTCAGATGCCGGCAACGGCTGACGCCTTGCTAGCTGATATCGAAGGCATTGAGGTGTGACGATCCCAGAAGGATCTCACCATCAACAGCCAACCATCCCCTTAATTATAACATATATTCATGATTACCATTTCCACTAAAATAAGAACCTTAGCATAAGACAACATCATATATTAAAACTATAAAATTATATCATTTGATAATAAACTACGGTATTGATGACTGACCAGCCATGCTAATCTTGAACTCCAACTGTGAACCAAAACAATAATCTTGGACCACGGATATCAAATTCACTATCCCAAAACACCACGTGCAGTCAGTTATCAAAACCGCGAAACATAACATAAGCAAACTCAGAAGACAACACAAGTCACTCTCCATGGTCCGCACTATGCGAATATAAGCAGCCTCCCTAAAAGAATCGACACACACGTCAATTAGCCAGAGTCAGAGCTGAACCTTTGAAGAGTTCAGACATTAAAAAACAAAGTCAATTTACAATTCTCCAAGTCAAGTAAACTTCAAGTCTGGCCGCGTCCAGCTCCTAAATCTTTCTACTAAATTCACCACTTAAAAGGACCAGCCAGTGCTCTGAGTTTGCTTAAAACCCATTTATCAATTTAACAATTTAACAATTTCTAAAAGTGTAAATTACCATCCAATATCTTGAATAAACCATATAAATTTTTCATATATATATATATATTATAAACAAAGTTATTCTAACATCACCTCATCGTAAGTTCTCAGCATTCTACTTAATCACAGCTCTATAACACTTCACCATTCTTACCATCTCGTTGAGCCAAAGCCCCGACAGGCGAAAGTTGAAAACATAATAGTACAGAACTATCGCCAAGCCAGGCTCTGGCAATATACGAGTCTTCCTTAGAATAAATCCAATCACTCCACATTTCTGAAATAAGCCAAAATCATACAACGGGCAAAGAATAACAGTAATAAGCCTAAAACCGGCTAATACTAGTTGAGTCATTGCCACAATTGATCCCAGGCTAATTCAGAAATTCCTATCTTAAATATTAAAACCCAAATCCCTTACAATAAAGGCGATGTGCTAATCAAAGAACTCGCCATAACCATATTCTTCCCCTATAGATGAATAATGGAGTTGTGATTAAAAGGAAGAAAAAGAATAGACGCGGGGGTAAGGCCGTTAAAGCTCGAATTGCAAAGGCAAAACAAAGAGATAAGGAACGTGTCAAACCAGCGTTAGTAAATACAGAACTAAAAAGTGATTCAGAGACAACTATCAATCACCCTGGTGCATATTCCCCAATTTCCGATTTCGAAAACTATCCTCCCAGAAGCCCGTCACCTGGACCTTGGGACTATATTCACGAGCAGACTCACGAACCTACCGACCAAACCCCCAGATTTACCACTACTCAACACCTAGTAGATTACCAGAACGGGGTCTGTATAGTGGAAACGATTGAAACTACCCATTCGACCAGAAGGTACAGCGTTCCTGAACATCACCCGGCTTCACAATATTATTCCCCTACACCCTCTACGCCCAAAATTGTGGGGATTATCGATTTGGACTAAACAAAAACTTAGCGAGATAGTAAGTACCTATTACTTTGTCCCAATAAATTACGCGTATAAGACTCTTTTCTTCTGACGCAAAATTAACCTTGTCATAAGCCCATCTGGCACATGACAGAGGCTAAAATGAAAGTTTTTCATAAAGAGGAAATTGTGTCGCTTATTATAGTAAATGAGAATTCATTTAGTGAAGATATTTTACTAGGACTAGATTGCATTAAACTGTTCTGTTTATCGCAGAATGAACATTTAAAGATTGCACAAAATGTATATAATGATTGTTTTAAATCGGATACATTTCATAAGGTGTTGGATTCTGAGAAGGATACACGAAATATATACACTGATTGTTTTGAATCAGATATAGTTCATGATAGATTGAATCCTGAAAATAACAATTTAGAAAACATTTTGAATTCATATCAAAAGTGTTTTGCAAAAAATAAGTTTGATATCGGTAGAGTAAGAGATTATGAGGCTACTATAAAATTGAAGGAAAACAAATATGTTTCTAGGAAGCCTTATAAGTGTTCTATAAACGATAAACAAGAAATTGAGTCACAAATAAGAAGACTTCTGGAAGCAAAATTGATTCAAGAAAGTTATAGTCCTTTTGGGTCACCGGTGCCATTAGTATATAAAAAAGAGGAAAGGAAAAAATCTAGATTGTGTATCGACTATCACGAATTAAATAAAATTATTGTTCCGGAGAGTCATCCATTTCCGAGAATAGACGATATTATTATCAAAGTAGGCCAATGTAAATATTTTTCGAAGCTAGATATCAATAGTGCTTTCTGGTCAATTCCTTTACGTGAAAGAGATAAATATAAGACTGCCTTTGTTACTGTTGTAATTTGTTTAACTCCCGTTATTCAAGGAATGGGGAATTAAAAGGGTTGTTCCCAGAGGTGATCTTTGACAATCACTCTAAGTGCTAGATAGCGACAAAGTAGTTTTTATTTAATATTCAACAAAGTACAAAAGAATTGCGTTTGGAGCACTTGCTCCGGTTCGAGTCAATGAGTATTCGGAGATAGCCTCCGCTTTCTTCAAGGTATCTGCTCAAGACTGAAGCGCGGCTCCGTCTTTAGCCTAATTTATAACTTACATAATGCTTACTCGATTATTGGCGTAACCTGCATGCGTTGCGCTTTGCCGCATTCCAGGTCACTCCTTGCTTAATTATTAAAGGTAGTCAATTTACGAAATGTATTGGAATGTTGAGTAACAATTCTCGACATCCCTCCCCCCTTAGGAGAATAGGCCTCCGGACTATTTTTCCCTTATTTACTAAGTACAAATTCCCTTAGTCTTAACCTTATTTGCTAATCTTACTTTAACCCAAACCCGGCTTTATTATTTTGATATTAGATACAATAATTTATTTGTGGTTACTTATATATAATACATATTACATATACTCTTATCCCAATTCATTACATGTTTCTTACTAGTGAAAACCCATTCATAACTTAATGCTGATTACGTCGTACCCGTGATAGACGAGTTACGTTTAAAATTAATAACAGTTTCCCTGGCCATCGGAACCCGTTTCCGCGGTTGCGGAGGCTCCGGTGCCACTGTTTGTCGTGACGTTTCTTTACATCTAAATTTACCTGTAGATACACATTTATAGATTATGTAACCTATCATGCCTACTAATACTATTCCACTTATTGGATACAAAGGTGCCACATACGGCGGGTGCCGCCTGTGACTATTGTTCTTACCGTCTAATTCCTTATGTAGGTTCTCAAGGCTAGTTCCCAATGAGTTTAGCTCGTTTGCGTCTCGCAGGACGCTCTTTAGCACTACACTGACACTTTTATCACTGGACTTGGGGATTGCCTCCCAGTCCGTCTCGTGCAAACTAAGGTTATACGGTGGCAGGTAACTGAATTCCTGCCTGCTTTGATACTGCCGTAATGTCTCCATACGGAAATCCTTCGCAGTTACAGCGCATTTCCCGTTGAGAGCTATGATGCCAGTGCCTATCAATGTTTCACGCGCCGCAGGCAACCCTTCGCAAGCTACTGGGATTGCCTCGGCCTCTGGAGCTATATATAACCATGTTCCTGGTCTATTCAAAACTAAAACTATTGCCTTGTTTACCCTAACAATTCTTTTCGGGCATTGTGATAGTTTTACGTACAGCTTTGAGAGAATAGCAATTTCACAGGGTGAACCTATTCCTATTGAGTTCGTAGGGCGCCTTGGGTCGCACGAATAGTGTTCATCTAAACGTTTACACGTCCCCAAGTCCGCCTCCTTCATTCGTAGGTAATTTCTATAATCATGGTCCACCACTGCTAATTCCTCCGTTGTTTCTAGATAACAATAGGTATCGTTTTGTGCCCTTACAGGCAGAGGATATACTTTGCTGATGCTATACTCTTCACTACCTATGAGAGGTATTTCTATTACTGTGACTACCGTGTCTTCCCTCCCGTAAGATTTAATATCCGCGACTGTCATCAACAATGATACCCCTGGTCGCGTCAATGGTATAGGGAAGCTGTGACCCGCCGGCAGGTGTGGTAGTGCCGACGAGAGGTACTCTAGTATTTTGGCTGGAGTAAGCACGGTGGGGTTAATAATACCCCTTTTTATTTTCGTTAAAAATTGTACCAAATCCTTCACATCACTCAGCAACGCATCTACTATTAGGCCTATTGCCTCTATATGCTCGTCGAGATTTTGCCTCGCTGCTGTTCTCTCTATACCGTTGGAAAGACTGATACTAAGCTGCTTAGTTATCTCGAGCAAAGTTTGCTCATTTTCTTCCACTACCCTCATGGTATTATTAAACACTCCTAGCGTCGATGATACTATTTGGATTTGCTTACTCATTGCCGTTTTTAGGTTGGCTTGATCTTCCCGAAGATCATCGATCTCTTGATCTATCCTAGCCGCATCTGCTGCATCCATAGTCCCGAACAAGGATTTTGCTATCGAGCCTAAACCGTCTATCAAACCTCGGCGCTTTCGTGCCGGCCCGACGCATTTGACGTCGCGGACTAGTTGCAAACCCCTATCAACCTTATCTCACAAATTTCCTACTGTTTCACTCATAGTCTCACATAAAAGCGAGCCTGCGTTATCTGGAATCTCGCATGTCTTGCGTATATTGTTCAGGTGTGCCTTCACATTTTTTTCTCTCTCGAATACCGTGCGGAGGTCCATGTCTATTACTAAGCTCCACCTATCTTTGTACACCTGCAGCGTCCCTATTTTCTCGAAGTAAACGCCCGGATTATCCCTGAACCTCTCGATCTTGAAAGATGGGCTGATTTCTTCATTTGCCAGCGCCATCGCCAGGCATGATCTGCAAGTCAATTTAGATATTACTACTAATGCATCCCCTCCCTTTGTTATGTGGTGAAATTTGTGAGGAATATGGCGAGGGGTGGGATAGGTGCTGGGGACGTGCTTCTCTCCTTCTAGTCAATGTTCTACGAATAACTTCAATCGGTTGGCGTGAACTTTGGTCTCCTTCCGACCCTTCCGGATGGTGTAGTTGACATCCGAATGCTTTTCCGTGATCTCGTATGGACCTACATACTTTGGCGTTAATTTCGCTGATCTCCCCCGCCGAACCGTCTCATCTAGTAGAAGAACCTTATCTCCTGGCTGGAATTTTGTCTCTACCGTTTTTTTGTCGTAGTATGATTTTGCTTTTCCCTTGGCTGCTTCCAGATTCTCTTTTGCTTTGAGATTAGCCGCCCTAAGTCTTTCGCGTAGTTCCTGAACGTAGTCGTCATACGCGTAAGTAAGTCTCGGCGCTTGCTTCACCGATGATGGTATTTCTGCCGGGTGCCCGAAAACAAGCTCGTACGGGGTGTACCCTGTTGCAGTGTGAGGGGTTGTGTTGTACGTGAACATAGCGTACGGCAACCACTCATCCCAGTTGCTCTGGTCCTCTTCGATATAATTCTTTAGATATTCTGCTAGTGTTCTGTGTGATTGTTCCAGGGCTCCGTTAGATTCTGGATGGTATGCGGTCGTTTGAATTTTCTCGATTTTCAAAAGCTTACACATATTCTTAAATACATTGCTTAAAAATTCCGTTCCCTGATCAGTAAGGATTACCTTGGGTGTTCCATATTCGCATATAATATTTCTCACGAATTCTCTAGCCACTGTGAAAGCTTCCTGGTCAGCCACTGGCATAGCTTTGCTAAATTTGGTTAAAGCATCTTGAAATGTAAGTACATACTTATTGCCTGTATTAGTTACAGTCAACGGCCCTACGATATCTAGCGCACATTTTTCGAAGGCTTTCGTAGGAGTATCGGTGATTATCATGGGTGCTTTCAGTTTCCTCTGTGTTTTATTTTTCTGACATTTCTCGCATTTACCTATGTAATCTTCTACTTCTTTGCGCATATTCGGCCACCTGTGTTCCATTTTTATGCGTTCTAGTGTACGCGATACGCCTTGGTGCCCACCCATGGGTGCGTCGTGATATTCGTACAAGATGTTTTTCTTCTTGTCCTCTGTGTATTCCGGTTCCGATTCATCATCATCTTCTTTTTCCTCTTCTTCTTCTTCTTTGTCTTCCGATATTACGAGAATGTTTGTACCTTCTGAAGGTTCCGTACCTTCTTCCAAAGGTTTTTCCTCTTCGAATTCCTGGTTGTTGCTGTAAATCTTATATATTCTGCTGAGCGCGTCCGCATTCGTATTTAGTTTTCCAGGTTTGTAGACTACATCATACTCGTGTTCGGCGAGTTTTAATCTCATTCTCAGTAACCTTGATCCAGGGTCCTCGATTTTGAAGATCCATTCAAGAGGGAGGTGATCCGTGATCACAGTGAAATGCGTTCCATATACGTATGGTCTAAACTGCCTAGTCCCGAAGACGATTGCTAACATTTCCCTCTCAGTGGTCGAGTAATTTCTTTCGGCCTTGTTAAGCGTTCGACTTGCGTACGCTATTGGTAAATCTTGCCCAATTGGTCCTTGAGAGAGGATTGCTCCGATTGCCTTGTCGGATGCATCTGTTGTTATCAAGAAAGGTTTCGTGAAATCCGGATACTTTAGGATGGGTGCCGTGATGAGCTTTGATTTTAGCGTTTCGAATGCGCTTTCTTCTACCGTTGTCCACTCGAACTTGCGTCCCTTTTGCGTAAGTTGCGTTAACGGTCGTGCTATACTCGAAAATCCTTCTATGAATCTCCTGTAATAACCTGCTAGCCCTAAAAATGACTGCACCTGTTTAACGTTTGTCGGGCTCTTAAATTTCTTGACGTCCGCGATTTTCGAGGGATCTGGGAGAATTCCCTCCGACGTTATCACATGCCCTAAATAACTAGTTTCCTTTCGAAGAAATTGACATTTGTCTGGCTGGAGGATGAGATTGCTCTCCTGCAGTCGCTTTAGTACCTCGATGAGCCTATCGTTGTGCTCTTTCAGTGTTGCTCTGTGAATTACAATGTCGTCTAAATAAACGTAGCACTTAGATGCTTGTAGTCCTGCTAAAACAGTATTCATCAAACGTTGGAATGTCGCTGGCGCATTCTTCATTCCGAATGGCATTGAATTATACTCATAATGCACATGTGCTGTTGAGAAAGCAGTTTTTTCCTTGTCTTCTTCAGCCATCGGAATCTGATGAAATCCCGAGGCGAGGTCTAATGTAGTAAAGTACTTCGCTTTTCCGAACTGATCCAATATTTCTGTAATATTTGGCAAAGGATACGAATCCCCTACCGTGATCTCGTTCAATTTTCTGTAGTCGACGACTATTCTAAATTTCTGCTTTCCTGATGCGTCAGGTTTTTTCGGTACTACTAGAAGCGGTGCGTTCCATTGGCTACGACTCGGGCGTATTATGTTACTCTCTAACATGGCTTCTATTTGCTTGTTCATTTCTTGTTTCTGCGACTCAGGTAGGCGGTATGGACGAACATTAATCGGTTTTCCCCCATCCGTCAATGTAATTGACGTGCTGGTCGCGTTAGTAACGCCTAGCTTATCCCCTGGTAAATAGAAGATTTCGCTATACTTTTCGCATATCTTAAGTAGAGTATTTCTCTCCTCCTCGTTAAGATGATCTGTGCGAATGGTATCATGTACTAGCTTGATTCGTTGGTTACCCGTTCTACCAGTTATTAAACCTATGTAGGCTGCTTCTTCGTCGCTCGTTTCGCTATTTTCCTCGCATAACTCCTCAAATTCCACGGTCGGCGTCTCCAATATCACCTCGTGATCGTTTAGGTTCAAAATGTCTACTATGCATTCTTGGTTCGCCGGTTTAGTTAAGCAATTTCCTAGGTATACTCCGTCGGCGAGTTCCTTCTTCTCTACAATGCCGATGAACTTACTATTTGTTTTTGCACTGACCTTCCTTATTGTTCGCGGCGCTAACCTAATTTTCTCCGTTTTTAACGGTCGTAAGAGCTCGAAACGTTGCCCGTGTATGAAAAATGCTTGAGCGCTTTTACCTATCGCGGCTTCGTGATCCTCTATGAAATCTATTCCAATGATGCCATCCGCATCTAGACTGAAATCGTCTCTTACCACAAAGAAAGGGTGCTCAATACTTCTATCTTTCAATGGGATTGTTAATATGACTTTACAAAGTGCCTCAACAACGCCTTGTCCTATTCCCGATAAACTCGTCGTTTCTTCTAAAACTGGCAAATCATCTTTCAACATCCCTATTTTGATGATGCTGGCGTCGGCACCAGAGTCTACTAAAAGAGTCATCTTTTCCTTAGTGGTTCCGTTCGCCTTTAATTCTATTCTGTTCCGACTTGCTCTATCTGCGTTGGCGACGTTCATGGATTTGTACGATCCTGCATTCCTCGTCGATTGCTGGGATCCTTCATGCCCTGCGTTTTTACTATAAGAATTTTGGGAGTAACCCGTACTAGCTTTTTGGTTTTCGCCTGATCCGCTACCGTTATTTCCTGATCGTCGTTCATCGCGACGCATTCTATCCCTACAATCTTTATATAGGTGCCCTCTGCGTTTACAAAAATTGCATACTAATTCTACACGATGCACCGATCTACTCTGACCTGCTGTAGGTAACGATTGCTTGTATTTCACCTGGGTACAATCCCGTGCAAAATGTCCCGTTTGATGACACTTCAGACACTTCACTGCTGATGTATTCCTATCGCCCGGCTGGTTCGTTCTCCGATTTATAGAGTTTACGCCGTTTTGCGATTTTTCTTCCTCTTCCGCGCCCTTTATTGAAGCCGAAAGTTCCGAGAAATGGTACGATTTTACGATCATTCTCAAATTATAATGTAGCCCGTTTTCGAAAATGGCAAGTGTTTGATATCTGAGTAGGTCTTCTATTCCTTTTCTTTCCGCTGCTATATTTGTCCTAGCTCCGCATGCTCTAATAAGATCCATCATAAGACGCGTAACCCTCTTTCCGAAATCATGCGCGTTTTCACCCGTTTTCTGTCTACTTGAAAATAATTCTACCAACAATGCTGGCGTAGAGCTTTTAACTCCGTACAATGCCAAAAGCTCGGCTTTCAGCTTTTCGAAAGAATTTATATCTTTATGTCTGAGTTCCATGGCTGCTTCCCTATTGAAAAAATCCAGGTGGGACACATGGGAACCCATATGGTTTTGCTGGGCAACCACATGGTTTGGCTGGGAACCTACATGGGTTTGTTGGTCTCCCACATGGTTTGGCTGGGAACCTACATGGGTTTGTTGGTCTTCCACACGGTTTGGCTGGGAACCCACATAGGAGTCTTGGAAATCGATGTGGGGCTTCCAGGAACCCACATAGGATTTTTGTTCACCCACGTGGTTTTGCTGGGCACCCACATGAGAGTCTTGGAAATCTATGTGGGACTCGCAGGAACCTACATGGGTTTGTTGGTCACCCACATAGGACGTCTGGAATCCCACACGGGTTTCTTGGGCACCCACATGGAAGTTTCGGTAAACCATGTGGGACTTCTAGGAACTCATATGGGGCATTAAGGTGAAGTGAAACGTTTGTCAGAACCTCGAAAACGGGAATCGTGAATTCTCCGGAACTACTGAATCGATCGCAATGAAATTTTGAGGGATTACACAGAATTGTGGCAGAAAGTGGCTGATTATTTTACTTTTCCAAAATTCGACAAAAATTTTTACAGATTGACGTACCGACCACATAAATCGCGAGATTATTCACTGTTACCGTAGATAATCGCATTTTCCTGACATTTAGCCACTCCGCAATGAAAAACCACACACTTTGAACCCAATCCCGTGTCATTTGATGGAGAAATGGCTGAGAATTGACGATTCTCCGTTACTCAAAACTAAAAGAACCGACATTCAGTTGAGATCACTACCCGTATCGACATTTAGTCGAGATCACAACAGCTGTACCGAAATTGTGTCCAGTTTACTTGCAAGCCGAGCAGCAGCGCTAGTGAAGGTTTCCTATGCCACTACGCAAAAGATGTTGGTTCCTGCTGCTCCCGCTTGGCGGCGCTTAGCAAGAAACGCAAATATTGAATATCGGATTGTATACGGCTAACCTCACCTGACTGACAGCTAACCTAAAATACGAACAAATGACAGGTAGAATCGTGTTCGAAATTTTCGTTACGAGAAAAGATTATTGGTCGTTTATTTAATCTACTCCTTTCTTTCGTACTAATGTGTCTAAAAATGAGTAACGTATATGAACAATCGATATCGGATCCCAGACGTCATAACCTTACTCGTCTCACAGCTAACCTGAGACACGAATATAGGATAGAGAAAATTGTATTCATCGTTGATTTATTTCATGCATATTTTTCATTCCGCTAGATTTGTTGGAAATATATGCATATAATGAAAATAAATTCGAATAACAGATACAAGATCCCAGACGTCATAATCTCACATTTCTGGCAGCTAGCCTGGAAGCTAGAAGGATAGGAAATGAGATTTTATTTCGGACTTGAGGTTATGGAGGGATCGATTTGTTTTTCGAAATTCTAAATAAAAATGCATTCAAATCACACCACCAAAAAATAATGAAAACTTGTGCTCGTTCGCTCGCTGCGCTCACTCACTCGATGGGCTTTGGATTATTACTTGAAAAAATAATTCGGATGAAGAAATTGGAGATGACAACATTTATCAGAAAATATATTTATAATGAAAGTTATTTCAAAAAAAATTATTAAAAAAAATTCGGAGCTAGCGGTACTTGGCGGGCCTTTTATAGAAAAATAACTGAAATATCAATTGCGAACCATGTCATTGTCCTCCGATAGTCATTCAAACATTGGCCCGCCAAAGTACCACGAACTGCAATCTTTTTTCTTAATTTATTTTAAATAACTTTCGCTGTGAATATTTTTTGACGAATGTCGTCATCTTCAATTGCTTGAGCCGAATTGTTCTTTCAACCAATAATCATGAGCCAATCGAGTGAGCGAGTGAACAAGCACTACAACCTTTCATTATTTTTAGGTGCAGGGATCTACACATCAACGTACTTGACAAAAGTTTTTTCGCACCAGATTTCACAGTTACTGGAGTATGACTAAGCGATATTGTGATATAATCTGATGAAAATTTGGGAAACAGTGAAAAAAAAAACGACAATCTATGTGACACAGGTCTCTTTATTTGTTGAAAATAATATTACAATCGTCGTCCTCATCCTTCCTCCGCATTATTTCGTATCGTCGTACTCGTCCTTCCTCCTTATTTGCATTTTTTTCTGAAAAATTGAAAATTACATCATCAATATAGAGTTTTGTAGCAAAATAGGGTGAAGCAACTACCAGAGCTCAATTAGTCCGAATGAATAATAGTTTAAAAACGATGATAGATATACTGGTTCGAGTTAACTTCATTATAAAAACTACGATATTTCTTTGATTAGTAAAATTTATACGTTATGCATCATCAGAGATGACGACGATTGACTTGTAGCAGTTGCTCGGATAACTGAAGTCAACTGTAGAACTCCGAGCTTGTCCCAATTTACATGAGTCTTGATATCAGAAAATTTAGTGATCTGACAATATTTGTCAAATTGATAATATTCAGCATTACTTGTTACTTTGGTAACATAATTGAGGATGAGTTATATAATCCTCGACCTCTAATGGTTGAATTTTCAAACAAGAGTTAACTTTTTTTATGCCACAATTATTACACGCATGATGATTCATTGGATCGTCGACTAATCAATCATAAGTTCAACTAAACTTGACTTGGTGTAATTATCATCAAAAAATAGGTGGCTAAGATACGTATATACGAGAGCTGCGAAGTTTGAGTCATAGTACGTAGATTCAAAGTAATTTCAAAGTTCCAGTATTCTCCTTTATCAGTGAATATATTTTGTTCTTGATATTACCATCGTACGACTGAACATGAAAATAAAACGGTCGTCACTGTGCAGGATGGAATGAGGAATATAGATGTAAGTAATAATGATTATACACCATTTGATGAAAGAAAATAATATTGTCGACTATAATACTTCAAGCCTGTTGTGCCACTCAGCGTGCTTCAGTCGCTTCGATCGAGACCCATTGGGCCTGTCGGACTCCTCCAAACCCTACAACTTCGACTAGTCGAATTGCTGCAAAACGTCGAATTGGGACCCGTTGGGCCAGTCTGACTTGGCCAGCCGCTTCGTTTGGGGCTCGTTGCGCCGCTTCCCTCGCAACAGCTATTTGGGTGTCCTCTATAAATAAAAGCATACAACCATATTGATAAACTGTATGTACCTCGGCATTGTGTAAGATTTCCAATTGTTTGTAATTCAAGGCATTGGATGGTTCGATTCATAAAATACATAATGAAAATATGAAATTCGTTTTTCAATTAGTGGAAATCTCAAATGGTAACTAGTTCGTTCGAATGTAAGATGCCGTCATTCATGCACACTTTTTTCTGTCAGATATTGATGTACATATGGGTGGGCATTAAAAATTTAATTTTCTCAGGCACCTTGTAAAAAGTTTCCTTTTCGTCAACAAACATAAGAGCAATTTTTTTTGTTTGTTTTCTTTAGAAAAATAAAAATAATCACATGCCGCAAGACAATCAAATTTTTATTTTTTTTTCAACCTGCAGTTTCTTCGGAAATGTCCTACAAAATGTGCAGAGTTGACAAAAAAACCCATGGTAGAAAAAAATAAATTTCACCCATCAAGAAGAAGATTTGTCAGAGGGACCACGGGTCGAAAATAAACCCATCAACAGGAAAAAAATAACGAAGTTGAAAAAAGAAAATTGATCTGTGAGCTATGGACCTTTTTAGACTTTTGTTGACCTTCATGAGTAGGATGTTTTCCAAACGCGAAGAATCACCTGGCAAAGCGGTACACCGGGCAGCACAGAAACTGGTCACAACCTGCATAGTACAATTCTTCACACTCACGGACAGGATTCACCATATCAGCGGCACGCTGGTTCACCGCTGGGAATGGCTCGTTGTCGTTGTTCATATTGAAGTCGGGCAACTGTTCAACGAATTCGAAATACATACACGCAATTTATCTAATCTTAGCGAAATTAATAATATCCTGTATACTAAAATACAAACTTACGCTATCGTCAGGCAACGGTGCACGAGAATGATCCGATTCTCTGGGATTCCCAACGTAGCCAAGACCATAGACGAACTAGAAGTTTGAAAGATAGGAGCTCTACCAGGACGCACTGAGTACAGTTTTCTCGTAGTCCAGTCGCTGATTGGTTGGAAACTAGGGAATCTGGAGTCAGTGGCATTGATAAAGTCCAATGAAATCGCTCTATCTTTCAAACCTCTAGTTCGTCTATGGTCTTGGCTACGTTGGGAATTCCAGAGAATCGTATCATTCACGTGCACCGTCGCCTGACGATAGCGCAAGTTTGTATTGTTAGTACAGGATATTATTAATTTCGCTAAAATTAGATAAATTTCATGCATTTATTTTGAATTCGTTGAACAGTTGCCCGACTTCAATATGAACAACGACAACAACGATTCCCAGCGGTTAACCGGCGTGAGGCCGATATGGTGAATCCTGTCCGTAAGTGTAAAGAATTGTACTATGCGGGTTTCGACCGGTCTCTATGCTGCCGCTTTGCCAGGTGATTGTTCGCGTTGGGAAAACATCCTACTCATGAAGGTCAACAAAAGTCTAAAAGGGTCCATAGCTCACAGATCAATCTTCTTTTTTTTTCAACTTCGTTATTTTTTTCATGTTGATGGGTTGATTTTCGACCCGTGCTCCATCTGACATATCTTCTTCTTGATGAGTGAAATTTTTTTTTTTCTACCATGGGTTTTTTTGTCAACTCTGCACATTTTGTAGGACATTTCCGAAAAAACTGCAGGTTAAAAAAAAAAAAAAATTTGATTGTCTTGCGGCATGTGATTATTTTTATTTTTCTAAAAAAAACAAACAAAAAAAATTGCTCTTATGTTTGTTGACGAAAAGGAAACTTTTTACAAGGTGCCTGAGAAAATTAAATTTTTAATGCGCACCCATATGTACATCAATATCTGACAGAAAAAACTGTGCATGAATGACGGCATCTTACATTCGAACGAACTAGTTACCATTTGAGATTTCCACTAATTGAAAAACGAATTTCATATTTTCATTGTGTATCTTATGAATCGAGCCATCGCCTCGAATTACAAACAATTGGAAATTTGACACGATGTCGAGGTACATACAGTTTATCAATACGGTTGTATGCTTTTATTCACAGAGGACAACCAAATGGCTGTTGCGAAGGAAGCGGTGCAACAGGCCCCAAACGAAGCGGCTGGCCAAGTCAGACTAGCCCAACGGGTCCCAATAGACGAACTTCCAAATTATGCAGAAATTCGACGAATCGAAGTTCCAGGAAATTACCAGTGGTGGGAGCTCCTAGCGGCTGAGGCAGGCTGAGTGGCCCAACAGGCTGCAGGTATAGTCGACAACATTATTTTCTTTCATCAAAAGGTGTATAATCATTATTATTTCCACCTATATTCCTTATTTCATTATGCACAGTTACGACCGTTTTATTTTTATGTTCAGTCGTACGACGGTAATATCAAGAACAAAATATATTCACTGATAAAAGAGAATACTGGAACTTTGAAATTACTGTTAATCTACGTACTATGGCTCAAACTTCGCAGCTCTCGTCTATACGTATCTTAGCCACCTATTTTTTGATGCTTATTACGCCAAGTCAAGTTTAGTTGAACTTATGATTGATTAGTCGACAATCCAATGAATCATCATGCGTGTAATAATTGTGGCATAAGAAAAGTTGACTCTTGTTTGAAAATTCAACCATTAGAGGTCGAGGATTATATAACTCATCCTCAGTTATGTTACCAAAGTAACAAGTAAAGACTCATGTAAATTGGGACAAGCTCGGAGTTCTACAGTTGACTTCAGTTATCCGAGCAACTGCTACAAGTCAATCGTCGTCATCTCTGATGATGTATGACGTATAAATTTTAGTAATCAAAGAAATATCGTAGTTTTTATAATGAAGTCTACTCGAACTAGTATATCTATCATCGTTCTAAACTATGATTCATTCGGACTAATTGAGCCCTGGTAGTTGCTTCACCCTATTTTGCTACAAAACTCATAACAATGATGTAATTTTCAATTTTTCAGAAGAAGTTGCAAACGAGGAGGAACGACGGGGGCGACAAATAAAATAACAATTGAATATTATATTTAAAAAATAAAGAGACCTGTGTCACATAGATTGTCATTTTTGTTTTCAATGTTTCCCACATATTTTTCATTTCATTCAGCGAATTATATCACAAAACTTGTTACAATCTCGCTTATTAATAAACGTCACATCAATAACTGTGTAATAAATTGAGCGAGTAGAGTAGAATAGATTAGTTATTCGTTTGGTTCTGGGATAGAACTCTGTTGTCCAGTTAGTCAGAAATACACAAGGGACTCGAGATATTTGAGTGATACCGTCGCCTTTTCCTCATAGTTTCTGTTCATTATTTATATTTATATTCTACTAATTATTTTTATCCGCTCTTATAGTCTAGTCACTTGAGACTATGACAATTGGTATCTAAAAACGATGATTCCCTGATTAACTTTTATGTTGAATCTTAACTCAAGGTCCAATATCTGTCATAAGTGGTGCTTCAGTGTTTGCTTGGATTTCTACTCTTTTTTAAGTATATTACGTTTCACATAAGATTTTTATTGATTTCTCTCTGAATTTGTTAGTGATTATTCATTCGTAATCTTGTTTTGACGAGCATCCAATTGAGTACAATTGTAATGCAAATTTTTTTTCCACGTACACTGAGATGATGATTCAGAACTTGGAACACTTATTTCGATATTTACAAACCGAAAAATGGAGCCTATCAAACTCAAACACACTCCGTCGATATAAAGTGTAAAATGCACAATGTTAACGTAGAGTGAATATTGAAGTCTACCCAAGTCCTATACACTGCATCGACGTAGAGAATAAAATGGAGCTGATCGTAGTCTAATACACAACGTTGGCTTACGGTCTGGTTCTGACTAGACGGTACGAAGATATATCATAAAGCTCGTCGAAGTCTAACTCGTAATGTCAACTTCACATCCAGGTCTGAACAGAAGGTGTCGAAATATATAGAATTGAGCCTATTGATGCAAGACCAGCGTAGAGCATAAAATGAAAGTTTTTAAAGTCAGAAAAGAATCAGATTAATTCTCGTGAAATTTTGAAAAAGAATTAAAAAAGTCTCACTTTATCAGAAAGTCTCAGAAAAAGTCTTATAAAGGCAGACCAATGCTTTATAAGATTTTAAAAGACAGCGAACACTAAAATGTTGAGACTCTTTCAGAAGAGTTTTGCAAAAGTTTTTCAGAGAACTAATAAAACAAAATATAACAGTGTTTCAGAGTTTTTCTGAGATGCAGGTGAGTTTTGAAGAGGTTATTGATTCATCTTGGAAATAATTATTCTAAGTTTATCATAGATTATAAGTCAATTTTAAAATATTACTGCATTTCAGTTAAAATGATTATTCTGTGTTTTTATTGAATATTAAAATATTGAGTAGAATTGCTGCAACGGTAGGAAAATTATTATTTGAATAAATGAAAGACATAACTTACGGAGGGGCAATTATTGATTATTCATTTATTTAGTGACATAAATTATGAATATTTTTTAGTACATCCTTGGTATATGTAAACGTTATCTGTTATCAACATTTTTCTTGCATTAAACAATATCTATCAAATTTTATGACAAAATATTCCTGACAGATATATATTAATTAAATACATTAATAATAACATTTTCCTAAATAATTACAATATTTAAGCAGTTTTTTCAGACTTTGAGCCCGAAGATGACCTTTTTTTATAGGTTTTCAGGGCTTCTAGATAGTGATCCATATGATTATGAATTTTTTTGATAGTCAATTTCGTAGGCTGCTGAATATCTATGCATTGCACACAGTCGTTATTGTACATCAGATTGATGAAATTTTTCATCACAGGTATAGAGAATCACTTCATTCTGCGCCTATCGATACATTGCTTCTCTTCGTTCATCGCTCGTACAACATTCATTCGAATCATCGAATCAGAAGTATAATATAGATGCGTCAGTCGAAAACCGCCCATTATAAAACTTTTGTAAAAGTACAGTCTTACAGCTCTCACACACATCTAAATAGTATCTGTACGTGTATTTATTCATGAAAATTTTCAGATTTTGACAAGTTATATTTCAGTAACGGCGTGGTAAAATTTTTTTTTATTTTTGTGTAACTTATAGCTTCGATTTTTATAACATATCAAAATTCTATCAAATTTCTTTGTTGCGTTTTGATTTTATCCGAAAAATCTCGCGTTTCAATCTCTATTCTCCATGAAAGCCCATGTTGAAATTACAAAACTGTGATATCGTTGGTCTCAAAATTGGGGTGGTCAATTTTAATCGGAATAGGCTCATATTATTTGTATTCAATTAAACAACAATCAAGGAAAGTTTCGTTGAAATCCTTCGGAAAATCGTTGCACGCGACAACTGTCTTAACTATTTTCTGTATGGATAAGGCTACCAGATCTGAACTAGTGCAATGCAGGACACCGCCATTACCCCCCCCCCGAGTAATGCATGGACATAATCATTCAGTATTAATTTTTTTCATTCAACACGATAAAAGTAACGTTACAATAATAGATAAATATAATATTTTACATAAGTTTGTAGTATACTCACTAGGGTGTGTCAGAAAAAAAAAATTTATTTTGCTACCTTCTGAACGGATAGTTCTCGTCAAGACAGAGAGATTCCCCGCTGGAAAATGTCCTATGTCAAGGCTATGTGGTTCCGAAACTTTCTTTTAATTTTCCATTTTCCTATGGAAGATTCCAATTCCTATGTAAAACGGAAAACTAAAAAAAAGTTTCGGAACCACTTAGCCTTGACATAGGACATTCTCCAGCGGGGAATCTCTCTGTCTTGACGAGAACTATCCGTTCAGAAGGTGGCAAAAAAAAATTTTTTTTTCTGACACACCCTAATACTCACAGTACCTATCTTACACTAGAATTCTCAATTCCTTAATCTTATATGTAGGTATTGCAAACATTAAACAAGAAAAATCTCGAAAAAAATTAAACAGTCAAATGATTGAATAATATATCTATAGTATACGTATCAGCTACGATATTGTTACTCAGTTTGCGGCGCGAACTTTTCCGAACTGTGGATTTTCTTCAAGATATCCGGCTATTTTATATGTTTAAAAACAAGTTGAAGCGAACTCGCACATAATCCAGGACAATGCAGGACAATTCTTATAAATGCAGTACGAACTCGGGGTGTAAAAAAATCCAGTACACTTAGCTCAAATCCAGGACTGTCCTGCCTAATCCAGTACGTCTGGTAGCCTTATGTATGGATTGACGTATTGACGGCGATCGTCGCGCATGCTAGCCATATGCGAAACTGCCTTTGTAAAAGCGTCATCTGCTAGGAGCACAGACGTGTTTCTA
This sequence comes from Tenthredo livida, assembly GCA_963992785.1. Lineage (NCBI taxonomy): Eukaryota > Metazoa > Arthropoda > Insecta > Hymenoptera > Tenthredinidae > Tenthredo > Tenthredo livida. Next base: position 7,082,969 of record OZ023069.1, on the reverse strand, counting down.
AGGCGCTTTCCCTTAGACCATACAGGGTGATTTTATTGAATCGCCCCAGGCTGATATTTCGGAAATCAAGCAAGATACGGAGAAACACCTCAGACAAAACTTATAGGATATCGTGGGGGAAAGGACATGGTGCAATCATATCTTTTGTAGGTGGAGGTGCTGAGCTGCGGTGAAGGTCAACTTGGTTTTTTTTTAAATCAAATGGTATACTTTTTATTACAGAATCTGAAAAAGCATCAGATTCTGCATTCAAAACACCTGGACGAATTTTTTTTTCAAAGTGGATAGTTTATGAGATAAGAGCTGGGCAAGTTGAGTCAAAAGAGGAAGTTCAAATTACCTGAATACTGTTGTGAAGTTTTCTCGAATGTGTCTGAGATACTTTTTTACTTGGAGTTGTACAGTTCAGGCATAATGGTCAAATAAGTTGAGGTCAATAAATTTTATCAATAATATTATCAACATGACTGTCATTTCTCCGTTCAATCAGTTTGTACTAACGTGTGACTTTTATTATCTATTGGGTAATACATTGTTCGCCGTCTACATCTCGAAGGTTCCTGGCTTACAATATCACGGTCAAATAAGTTGAGGTCAATAAACTTCATCAATAATGTTCATCATTACTGTTATTTTTTTCGGATTTCAATTGAGCCCCCGGATCATAAAAGGGATCGCGCGGAAAAAATCACATAGAAGTATTGTCATTTCCGAACATAATATGCCGATCGGAAAAAAAGAAAAAAAAAAGTGAATCAAAAAGTAGTGACTATTTACAAATTCATGACCTTGTTGTTTTTTTTTTCCGGTCGGCATATGATCAGAAGTGACAATACTTCTATGCGATTTTATCCGCGCGATCCCTTTTATGATCCGAGGGCTCAATTTGCAAAAAAATTGAACTTCCTCTTTCGACTCAACTTGCCCAGCTCTTATCTCATAAACTATCAACTTTAGAAAAAATCTGTCCAGGTGTGTTGAATGCAGAATCTGATGCTTTTTCAGATTCTGTAGAAAAAACTATACCATTCCATTTAAAAAAACCAAGTTGACCTTCATCGCAGCTCAGCGCCTTCACCTACAAAAGATATGATCGCACCATATCCTTTGCCCCTCGATATCCTATAAGTTTTGCCTGAGGTGTTTTTCCGTATCTTGCTTGGTTTCGGAAATATCAGCCTGGGGCGATTAAAAAAAAACATTGGAGCGGTGGGGGTGTTGCCGACTAAAAAGACAAGGATAGCCTCAGCGATATATATATGCACACGAATAAACCTCATTCATGCTAACTCTTGAAATCGCGTCGGTTTAGTTATGATCGAGAGAGTTATGCCACAGAGGCTATGGGGCACATAAACGTGGCAACGCAGCAACACGACTTGGCAACTTTTTATCCCAAACGAGATAACTGCTTCCTTCTCTCACACACAATTCAGTATCTTCCGTCCCTTTCTCATTACTCGGCAACAGATTCCCCTATACTCCGGCATAGGCAATGCTCCGTCTATTCTTACATGTTCTAAGCGCTTTCCCGTTGGAATCAGAGTGATGCGAGATCACTTTAGATTCTAACCTTACCCGAAATGCAGTGTTCTTATTTTGCCGTGCTAAGCACAAAGGTGGTAACTGACTTTTTCGTCAAAAACGATTTATGACTCTAAGATGGTATAATATTTTCATCATAATATTAAACATTCTAATTTATTTTTTCATAATAAAACTACTTTATCGAAGTTGCCGTATCTGCGTTAAAGTTGTCAATTACTAGAACAATTAGCCGTATTCATCAGTAATATTAATACAACAGTAACGAATAACATAAGCTTTTATCTTTTCGATTCAAATCAAATTTTAAAATCGTTCGAGTTTGAATATAATTCTCAATTACTGTGAAAATTCAAAATTGAAAACTGTCAATATCTCAAGATGGCCAAAAATGCAGTTACCACCTTTGTGCTTAGCACGGCAGTATTGGTTTGCATTGGTTGGCATTGTTCAATAAAAACGCTGCATTCCGGGTAAGGTTAGAATCTAAAGTGATCTCGGATCACTTTGATTCCAACGGGAAAGCGCCTCTAAGCGATCGAGCAGAACACGCTTTTACAATATTACAAAAGCAGTTTCGCATATAGAGATATAAGAATAGAGTATGGAAGTCAGCCGAAACGGCGATATCGGAATAGGAAGAGAGCGAGAGCTAGGAGGTCGGATGGTCCTTGTTGAATGACGCATGCGCTGTGCGTTTGTGTCGACAAGTTGACAAGAACACAACCTGCGTTCAGTGTTGCGTTCATACAGTCGCTCACTACGCATGCGTCATTGAACAAAGACCATCGGACCTCTTATTCTTGTCTCTCTTTCTATTTCGATATCGTTGCAAACTTTCGGGGGCTCCGCTGACAGCTGACTCCCGGACTCGTTTCGCATATGGTTAGCATGGGCGACGATCGACGTCAATACGTCAATCCATACAGAAAGAAGAGTGAAGAGTAATTGCCAATTCTTATTAGGAAAGGTTTTTTCGCAGCAGTTTGTTGCCTAATCTGGCTGTTGCTCATAAACGATTAATCGGATAACTTAATCTCACCTATTGTGACACAATGCCATTCCATGAGATAAGTATATACATTATATAGGTATACATACATTAGGGTGCTTCATTTTTGTTTTTCATTGGCACTTGAAGAAAGTTCGGAGGAATCCTAAACAACAATCTGTTTAAAAACTTGACATTGGAAAATATTCAGAGGTCGCTACCGGCAATTGAAATAATTTAATCTGAAAAAGAGGGATACAAGTCGTATGGAAACCTTGAAACAGTTTGACTATTTGACAAATATATCCAGTTTACTCTCCATGACAAATATCTGACCTGGAATTATTCACTGTCTTCTACTGACATGCGGACGATTGAACGAGTACTTTCAAGTGGGTATACTAGTATTTTTATATATTTTTTATTATTTTTTGCTTTTTTTCCCCCCTCTTTTCAATCGATCATGAACGATGAATCGAAAATCATCGTTGTTTCCTTTATGCCTCGGTAGCAACCTCTAAATATTATTCAATGTCAAGTTTTGACACTTTTTTTTTTTCTGTGATTCCTCATAACTTCATTTGGGTGCCCAAGAAAAAAAATGAACTACCCTAAATACATATTCTTCTGAAATAATAAATATGATATTGCGATGAAATTGATACTTGATGGCGAATTACAGAATCTTGTATCCTGCCAGTGGGAAGGAGTCTTCGAATCCACCAAATGAATGTTGTACGAGCGATAAACGAAGAGAAGCAATGTGTCGATAGGCGCAGAATGAAGTGATTCTCTATACCTGGGATGAAAAATTTCATCAATCTGATGTACAATAACGACTGTGTGCAATGCATAGATATTCAGCAGCCTACGAAATTGACAACCAAAAAAATTTATAATTATATGGATCACGTTGATTACTATCTAGAATCCCTGAAAACCTACAAAAAAAGGTCATCTTCGGGCTCAAAGTCTGAAAAAACTGCCTAAATATTGTAATTATTTAGGAAAATGTTGATAATCCATGTTTATAAATATTCTGTTTATTATTATTATATTTAATTAATATATATCTGTCAAGAATACTTTGTCATAAAATTTCATAGATACTGTTTAATGCAAGAAAAATGTTGATAACAGATAACGTTTACATATACCAAGGATGTACTAAAAAATATTCATGATTTATGTCACTAAATAAATAAATAATCAATAATTGCCCCTCCGTAAGTTATGTCTTTCATTTATTCAAATAATAATTTTCCTACCGTTGCAGCAATTCTACTCAATATTTCAATATTCAATAAAAACTCAGAAGAATCGTTTTAAATGAAATGCAGTAATATTTTAAAATTGACTTACAATTTATGACAAACTTGGAATAATTATTTTCAAGATGAACAAATAAACTCTTCAAAACTGACCTGCATCTCAGAAAAACTCTGAAATACTGTTATATTTTGTTTTATTAGTTCTCTGAAAAACTTTTGCAAAACTCTTCTGAAAGAGTATCAACATCTTAGTGTTCGCTGTCTTGTCTTACAAAGCATTGGTCTGCCTTTATAAGACTTTTTCTGAGATTTTCTGAGTAAGTGAGACTTTTTTAACGCTTTTTCAGAATTCCACAAGAATAAATCTTACTTTTTTCAGAGAAATATCTCCACCAGAGATGCATTCTGCTCTATTCTTCTGACTTTTCGCGTTTCTTGTAACAAATCACACCATCCCGATATTTCGCAGCTTCAGCGTTTTCTCTCATCATCCTTTCTTCTGATACGACGACCTGCTACAAAATTACACGATCCATAAATTTTTTTTTATTCAAATAATGACATTCATAAATGAAAATACGCCGAGTCTACGATGAATAAATAAATATAAATGAGAATTTTCGTAGTTTCAAGTCGAGAATCCAGTATGAAATGGAAAAAATAATTTCGTAAATCAATAGATTCGATGAATTGAAACGTACATTATAACATGTCCCCCTATACATTATTTGCATGTGAAGCGAACAAGCATCGCGGGTCCAGCGCTCCTGCGTACACGGCCGCGCGCGACGTCTCTCACGGATCAATCGCTTTTTTAACGTAGTTTCCATCGGAGTTCCATTTTGAAACTTACAGATTTTGTAGAGAATGAACGAAGGAACACGCTCGTATTTTTTTCAAAATATTCGGAGAGCACACGTGCCCTCAGCCGCGCAACGCGTTTCGTTCATGTGACAGTGGGATCTTTTCATCTACAGACAAAAATCGACACAGTCAGACACACAGCAATACGATTGGTCCCTTCCGTTAGATCCAGCCAATCATAATACTGTGTGTCTGACTATGTCGAGTTTTGTCTGTAGATGGAAAGCTCCCACTGTTGAGTGATCTTTGCAGTGTTCAGTGATAGTGACAGTGTTCAGTGATAGTGACAGTGTTCAGTGATAGTGACAGTGATTAGTGAATGTGATTGACTTTTACTTTTTTGTTATTACTTGTGTCAGCGTGTGCGTGTGTGTGTGTGTGTGAGTGTGAACGATAAAATTAGTATTATTTATTATATAGAAGTCAACCTGTGTGGTTGCCATAAGCATGGCGAATAGTCACAACAAAAGAAAAAAAAAATCGCGAAAGCGAAGTTTTGTTGTTTCTAGGTAAGTACGATTGTTTATAATTATACTTTTCCTAAAGACACAAATTTTGGTTCGGTTTTCCACAACTCATATACTTACTGAGAATCCCCATCAATACCGTGTCAGATCACGCGTTCTATACTATACCTACCACATCTAATACATTGTAGCATATCATTTATGAAACGAGCACAAATACAAACACGATTCCATTACTATTTTTACGTGCACGTTATTGTTATTTTTCGTAATTCACGCCGTTTGAAAAACCGTCAATTGGTCGAAATCCGGAATGAGCTGTCATAAATATTTGTGTTAAATTTATTTAATTGCGAAGGTAGTAAACCAATGCTAATAGATCACGTGAACGGTCTTTGAATCGAGAAATCCGCTTCATTGTGAATTCAGAATTTTTTTTCATAAAATTCAACAAGGGTTGGTTCAACCTTCCTACTTATCCATCCGAAATCGAATAATTTAAATTTAATATACAAATCCAGTTTTTTTTCCGGTCATTAGGCGTTTTGACACACCTCGCCGCGGTAAACCCACTGCGAATACTTATGGAGTGACGATCTGTTTCAGACGCCAGAAGAAGACCATCGTTCCGCTTGACGAACATGATGGCCAAGTCAGTGTCGCGGCTGCGACCTCAGAGACCGCGATTGTCGCGGAAATTAATAGTTTGCCGGTATCGGTAAGTGACGACAATGCGCTCGTCGGTGAAAATGATATCACGGATAGCGAGTACGTCCGTGAGATCACAATCGAAGGTCGGCGCATCGTCGATATAAGTTATTTACTTAAACAGTTGCACGAAAAATTCGATAACCATTCCGTTACGTCGGAATGTTCTTTTCGCGATCTGAAATTGGTCAAATCATGGGATCAAGGTTTGCGGACCCACCTGCATTTCCTGTGTCAGAAATGTCTGTACAAATTCAGCATTTGGACAGATCCCGACCTCAAAAATATTATGGGGATAAACCAAAGTGCCGTGTGTGGTACAATTACTTCGGGTACCGGCCATAGTACGCTGCAAGAACAACTTGCTGCAATGGCAATCCCGTCCATGTCCGCGCCCACCTACCGACATTATCGGGATACGCTGTTTGACAACTTCCATGAAGTTGTCGAAGCTGAAAGGGAAAGGGCTGTGGCCATGGAAAAAGAAATTGCCATAAGAAAGGGGCATGTTATAAACGGTGTCCCGTACATCGATGTCATTGCGGATGGCTGTTGGGCAAAACGCTCCTATGCGGGTGGTAAACACGATGCGCTATCGGGTGCAGCCATGATCATTGGTCGTGAGACCAAGTTAGCTCTATTCGTTGGTGTACGCAACAAGTATTGTGCAACCCACGCAAGAGCAGAGCAGTTGAATAAGGAGCCTCCCCCTCATACCTGTTTCAAAAACTGGGGGCTTGACCGCAGCTCCAACGCAATGGAAACTGACATTATTGTCGAAGGTTTCCGGAATAGCGTTGAGTGCAACGGTCTAATATATAAAACGCTAATTGCGGACGGAGATAGCAGCGTATATCAAGCTATACGAGATTTAAATCCGTACGCTGAATACGGAGTTCTCGTCGATAAAATCGAGTGTAATAATCACTTGTTTCGAAACTTGTGCCGCAAGTTGAGAGCTGCTTCCCTCACGAAGCTTGCGAAACTCCCGCAAAAAGAAGTACAGAACGTCACTCAATTCCGACAGTACGTACTTTCGAGCGGTTTAAAAATTCGTCTCAACGTAGAGAAAGCGAGAGATCTCCGCAATGCGGAGAACATATCAGAGGACGAAAAAACAACGAAACTCTGCATAGATATATTAAATATATTTGCTCATGTGTACGGTGACCACTCCAATTGTCAGACACTGCCGTTTGACTGTGTATCTGAGGCCAATGGTAAGAATGTGCTGGCGGAACTTCACCGAACCGGAGTTTATCCCTGCGTTTACGATGCAGTGCGCTATTTGAGTTGTCACGCCAAGAGCTTATTGAGGAATGTTACCAACAATGCGGCAGAAGCGTGCAATTCCATAGTGAACAAATTGAATTCGGGAAAAAGACTTAACCATTGTATGAAAAACTCGTACCAAATGAGATGTTACGGAGCGGTTGTCCAATACAACACCCACTCAGTTTTATCTCAGTTACATCGCCATGTGACAAACTATACTCCTATCGCAGTAGCGAAAATGGAACGGGATAGGCATCGTAATAATTACGGTACTCGCCTATGCAGGTTGCAAAAACGCAGTCGCAGGGTGCGAAGTCATCGCGGTGTTGACAAGGACTATGGTCCATCTGCCAAAAAGGCGGATATGGACAAAGAGGCATTCGATGTGTTTGCTGAACGACACATGGAAAAATTGAAGTCGTACCAAAGAAACGCTAGACAGATCGAGCGAGATACGATATCGCAGAGCGATTCTGAGCTGTGGCATCAGCTGCGTACTGAGATCATCACAGCATCGAGATTCGGACCGATATGCCGTATGTTGCCGCACTCGTCGTGCGCGAACATGGTTGCGAGCATTCGATACCCGAAGGTAATCGACGTTAGTGCTACTCAGTATGGGCTTGCAAATGAGAAACCCGCCTTACAAGCGGTTGAAGCAGAACTGAAGAAAAAAATCGTTTCTTGTGGTCTTTTCATTGATCAACAGATCCCCTATCTAGGAGCGTCTCCAGACGGTCTGATAGACGACGATGGAATCGTCGAAATAAAATGTCCATTTTCAGCCCGGAACGCTGAGTTGGAAAAGGTCATAGCCGAAAAGCCGAATCTTCGGACTATTTTCGACAAGAAGGACAAAAACCTTCTGAATAAGAATCACAAGTATTATTACCAAGTACAGGGTCAGTTACACGTAACCAAGCGTGATTATTGCCAATTCGCGCTTTGGTCGTCGACTGAGACGACTACGTATATAAAACTCGTCAGAGTCGCTAGAGACGATGGATTCTGGGAATCGAAAATGAAACCCTTTCTCTGTCGATTTTACATGGAATGTTTGCTTCCAGAAATTATAGACAGTCGTAAGAATAGAAATAGGCGGATCCGCGATCCTGCATATATTCTTCAAGCCCAAGAAGCTGCAAATCTTCGAAAAAAACGTGCTCGTTCCATTGACGAGCTTGACAATGTACGAAACTGTACGAGGTCTACAGATATCTCCTCGCAACCTTCTGCAGAGATGAAAGTTGCATCGGTTGATGTCATGGACAGAGCCGGTCCAAGTTCGAAGACTCAATGGGACACTGCCATTGCCGATTGGGTAGCAATCGAAATTGACAGTGACAATGAGGCTTCTGACGAAACTATCGAGTTGCTCGAAATCGTACGCCGAGATGTTACGGCCGAACAAGTCGAGGCGAACGTATTATCTCGCAGAGATTTATTGACTGACTCAAGCATCGACTTGTTCCAGAATATATTACAGGAAAATACCGATTTTCGTTGCAATCCTGCTTCTTATACAGCATATTATAACTGCATCAAGCCATGCAGCCCTCTTCGAAGGGATATACACATAATTGGCGGTAACCTCTGCCGACACTGGTGTTGCGTTTATTACGACACTTGTAATGTTAACGTTTACGACGGTCTTGTGCGCAGCGAATACGAGTTCTTGAGCAGGGAAGAGAAGCGATACATTTCTAAGCGATATCCGCATATCGATACTGGAAGTATAGTTTTCCACCCTGTTACAAGGCAACCCGACTCCTACAGTTGTGGTGTATACGCTGCGGCTTACGCAACGACAATCGCACTGGGTGGTGACCCTGCGCTGCAAGTCTATTCGCGAGATGCGAAAAAAATGAGAAATCATTTAATAGTGATATTAAAATCTCGAATCTTGACGCCATTCCCCTGTGAATGAATCACAGTGCTGCGACTTCACTGTCCGCACGCTCATATAAGTCCATGCGGATACACAAAATAGCTCGATTTGAGCGCTCTAACATAAGGGAACGCACTCGCACTATAGTGTGAGTGGGTAAGAGTGGGTGGGTGTTCCTTAGGCACTTTAAAAGTGCCGTTTACAAAGCTGTTGCAGCTTCCCTAATGACGGAAGCAGCAGAGAACTTGCATTACACTGAATTTTCTTTGCAATTACATTTATAATAATTCTAGATAACAATGTGAAACTAAAATAAATTATTCTGACATCACATTTGAATCTGAGTGTGATACCTTGAGGCGTTCAGACGTCTCAACACTCATGTGAGAGTGTTTCAATCAAAATAATGATTTACGCTGACGGAATGGTCAAAGACTAATTCTGAATTCAATTGCATGCAAGTTCCCTGTTGACGATCTCTCGTCCCGCAGCATTTCTCGCTTTCATTTAGAAATAGTATTAGTAATTATAATAATAACAATACTCACATAATGAAACAGATAACCTGGATGGTTATACATGTATCAGCTTCGATATTTTTCATAATCTAATTCAAAACTTCATAGCTCTGTAAAAAAATACGAAAATCTATAGGTCTCAGCAATTTATTGAATCTATCCATTTATTTGTTTTAGTATAAGTTCTATAAGAGTTTGAATCATTATTGAGGAATCGTCTGACTATTAATTTTTTTGATAGGTATTGAATTTTTGGATAAAACCATCCGCCCACTACATAAAAAAACTAGTTAATATCGTTCTATCACAACTTCCATACTGTTACTTGAAATTTACTTCCACTTGGGTACATCGATCTATGATCAAAGCTCTCAATCACGGAATGTTGACGCGTGACAGTAAGCTCATATGCGGAAAAAGATATCGAACACAGAATATAATATGCGTATAGCGGTATGAAATGGAAAGTAGTATGCGGGATAAGATGAAAAATACGATCATATGTATGGTTTAATATCTTACTATATTTTTATATATCTATACATAATGATGATAATGATAATAATGATAACGACAATAATGATGATAATAATGATAAAAATGATGATAATGATGATAATAATAACGATAATAATGATAAATATGACGATAATGATGATAATAATAACGATAATAATGATAAAAATAACGATAATAATGATAATGATAATAATAATAAATATATTAAAAATAAGGATAATAATACTAATAATATCTAATATAATAATAATAATAGTGATAATAATACTAATAATATCAAATATAATAATAATAATGATAATAATAATAATGATAATAATACTAATAATAATATCAAATATAATAGTAATAATAATAATAATGATAATGATGATAAAAAACTATAAATTTTACTCTCCCTGCTCTTCTTCTTGTTGTTGCTGCTGCTGCTGTTGTGCTCGTCTTCGTCGTCGTCTTTGTCCTTGTCCTTGTCCTTGTCCTTGTCCCTGCTGTTGCTGTTGTGGTTGTTGCTGTTGTGGTTGCTGCTGTTGCGGTTGTCGGTGTAGTTGTTGTTGCTGCTGTGGCTGTTGGACACGCCGCAGCCGCACGTCGATTCGCCGCCTCGCCGCAACCAGAGCTTTAGCTTCCATCGCTTGCTTCTGGTTGCGGTGCTTTTCACCACGTGCCCGCTCTCGCTCAAGGCGTATTGATAATTTATTGAAGAGCAGGCTGGCGTGGTAAAAAGCGATTTGGTCCTGGAGTCTTCCATAATGTTCCGGCGACAGTCCGGAACACTCTTGGACCAGGACCTGAGGCGGCTGTTGCTGTTGTTGTCGAAGTGGCGGCAGCTGCGGCAGCCACAGCAGCTGTGGCTGTTTCTGTTTCTGTTGTTGTTTCCGTTCCCGTTCCTGTTGCCGTTCCTGTTCCTGTTGCCGTTCATGTTCCTGTAGCCGTTCATGTTCCTGTAGCCGTTCATGTTCCTGTAGCCGTTCATGTTCCTGTAGCCGTTCATGTTCCTGTAGCCGTTCCCATTCCCGTTCCTGTTCCTGTTCCTGTTGCCGTTCCTGTTCCTGTAGCAGTTCCCATTCCCGTTCCTGTTCCTGTTCCCGTTCCTGTTCCTGTTCCCGTTCCTGTTCCTGTAGCCGTTCCCATTCCCGTTCCTGTTCCTGTAGCCGTTCCTGTTCCTGTATCTGTTGTTGTTCCTGTATCTGTTGTTGTTCCTGTTGTTGTTGCTGTTGTTGTTGTTGTTGTTGTTGTTGTTGTTGTTGTTGTTGTTGTTGTTGTTGTTGTTGTTGTTGTTGTTGTTGTTGTTGTTGTTGTTGTTGTTGTTGTTGTTGTTGTTGTTGTTGTTCCTGCAATATAAAATTAAAGTATGAAGATTCATCATATTTGGACGAATGATTCGTGAAAACCCGCATGGATATATTACTGACCAGGGTTGGACTCGTCAAATTACTTTCCAAAATTATCGTTAGATTATTATCCTAATATGTTCGTCAATAATCATTATTCTGCTGTCAGTGTTCAAAAAATCTGCGAAAGTGATTTGACAGATACTTTTCCTAATTACTTTAGATCTTCTTGCTGTTTTCTTATTTTTCCTAACAACATAATTTTTTGTTCATTCGATACTGAAATGTGAGAGAATGGGCTACAGATTTTTCGAATTATGATTGGAATATAATGATTATCAACAAAGATATCAGAAAAATAATCAAACAATTAATTTGGAAAGTGATTAGACGTACCCAGCCCTGTTACTGCCAATGAACTAAAGCGTCGTTACCTAATAGATTGTTTTTTTCATACTAGCACTCAGGTTTTGTAAGCGAACATCCCAACAATGACAAATATATAGTCGCATACACAATTCACGATTTTCAAAATTGTATAACGGGTCCAAACAACGGAATGCGAACCGCGAATCGTAAGTTAGATTTCTCAGCCAAGAAATATAAGAGGGAAGTACACACCTGAATCTCCGACTTTGCTCCTGACCGACCGCGTCTGGGCGGTGGGCCTCCCCTACGACCGCGTCTGTCTGTAACAATCATCCATAATTAAAAATCAAATTCTCCGAAAAACTGGAAGTTGAAATACTCTCAAACTAATATTATTCTATGCGCCGTATAAAAATATCTATCTGCCGTAAAAATGATATATATATATATATATATATCTATATATATTAGGGTGGTAGTTGAAAAAAAAGTTATCTTGGATGGCCTTCAGTCGGTTCTAAATGTGAAAAAAATGATTTTCTAATTTTTTCAGATTTTTATTTTGACTCCTCATGGACCCTATTTTCACATGAACATTTTTAAATTCGAAAAAATCCTAATTTGAGTTGGGTCTAATTTAAATCAGCGAGATTGCATCGGATACGTTTTATTATTGTATATTACACACAGCTCGAGTGAAAAAATTGAAATTATTATTTTACCTATTTTAATATATCGATTAATTAATTATTTTTTAATTACTTTTTTTAATTTTTTTTTTAATTCTTGCGAAAAAAAATTGAAACCATCGCCAGAGCTCAATCAACGTGTATTATGTTCATTGAATCTCTGGTTATGGTTTTAATTCTTTTTCGCGAGAATTAAAAAAATTTGAAAAAAAATTAAAAAAATAATCACTTAATCGGTATATTAAAATAGGTAGAATAAAAATTTCAATTTTTTCACTTGAGCTGTGTGTGATATACAATAATAAAACGTATCCGATGCAATCTCGCTGATTTAAATTAGACCCAACTCAAATTAGGATTTCTTCGAATTAAAAAAGTTCATGTGAAAATAGGGTCCATAGGGAGTCGAAATAAAAGTCTGAAAAAATTAGAGAATCATTTTTCTCACATTTAGAATCGATTGAAGGCCATCCAAGATAACTTTGTTTTTAACGACCACCCTAATATATATATATATATATATATATATATATATATATATATATATATATCGCTGCGTGTATTTCGTATAGGTGATGATAATAATATAATATATATATTTTTTAAAGTTGTATTTTTTTTTATCTCCCACCTGAAAACTCGGTGCCAAATTCGGAAAAAAATTCTAATTAAATCGCAGAGCATGGAAAAAAATGTTTAGAGGTCGCTACCGAGGAATGAAAAAAACAACAATCATTTTCGATCTAACATTCATGATTGACTTGTGAGCGAAAGAAAAAATTTTTTTTACAAAACCAAATAAAAATTTAACAAAAATGAAAAAATACCATGCTAATGTGGAAAAACTCGCTGCCGGTAGCGAGCTCTAAATATTTTTTTTTATGCTCTGCGATTTAGGGAGAATTTTTTTCCGAATTTGGCACCGAATTATCAGGTGGGAGACAAAAAAAAATGCAAGTTTAAAATAAACCACCCTAATATATATAAATGTATATACTTCATTAAAAGAATTGAAAGTTCCATGCGAATGAGAAATACACAGGGAAAAGAATATAGTGTTTGCATCTACGAAATACACAGCGATATATATGCATATAGTTCGGTAAAAGAATCAAAATTTTCCATGCGAATGAGAAATACACGGAAAAAAGAATATAATGTTTGCACCTACGAAATACACAGCGATATATATGTATATACTTCGGTAAAAGAATTGAAAGTTTCCATGCGAATGAGAAATACACGTGAAAAAGAATATAGTGTTTGCATCTACGAAATACACAGCGATATATATGCATATAGTTCGGTAAAAGAATCAAAATTTTCCATGCGAATGAGAAATACACGAAAAAAAGAATATAATGTTTGCACCTACGAAATACACAGCGATATATATGCATATAGTTCGGTAAAAGAATTAAAAGTTTTCATGCGAATGAGAAATACACGGAATAAAGAATATAATGTTTGCACCTACGAAATACACAGCGATATATATGTATATACTTCGGTAAAAGAATTGAAAGTTTCCATGCGAATGAGAAATACACGTGAAAAAGAATATAGTGTTTGCATCTACGAAATACACAGCGATATATATGCATATAGTTCGGTAAAAGAATTAAAAGTTTTCATGCGAATGAGAAATACACGGAATAAAGAATATAATGTTTGCATCTACGAAATACACAGCGATATATATGCATATAGTTCGGTAAAAGAATTAAAAGTTTTCATGCGAATGAGAAATACACGGAATAAAGAATATAATGTTTGCACCTACGAAATACACAGCGATATATATGCATATAGTTCGGTAAAAGAATCAAAATTTTCCATGCGAATGAGAAATACACGGAAAAAAGAATATAATGTTTGCACCTACGAAATACACAGCGATATATATGTATATACTTCGGTAAAAGAATTGAAAGTTTCCATGCGAATGAGAAATACACGTGAAAAAGAATATAGTGTTTGCATCTACGAAATACACAGCGATATATATGCATATAGTTCGGTAAAAGAATCAAAATTTTCCATGCGAATGAGAAATACACGGAAAAAAGAATATAATGTTTGCACCTACGAAATACACAGCGATATATATGTATATACTTCGGTAAAAGAATTGAAAGTTTCCATGCGAATGAGAAATACACGTGAAAAAGAATATAGTGTTTGCATCTACGAAATACACAGCGATATATATGCATATAGTTCGGTAAAAGAATCAAAATTTTCCATGCGAATGAGAAATACACGGAAAAAAGAATATAATGTTTGCACCTATGAAATACACAGCGATATATATGTATATACTTCGGTAAAAGAATTGAAAGTTTCCATGCGAATGAGAAATACACGTGAAAAAGAATATAGTGTTTGCATCTACGAAATACACAGCGATATATATGCATATAGTTCGGTAAAAGAATCAAAATTTTCCATGCGAATGAGAAATACACGAAAAAAAGAATATAATGTTTGCACCTACGAAATACACAGCGATATATATGCATATAGTTCGGTAAAAGAATTAAAAGTTTTCATGCGAATGAGAAATACACGGAATAAAGAATATAATGTTTGCACCTACGAAATACACAGCGATATATATGTATATACTTCGGTAAAAGAATTGAAAGTTTCCATGCGAATGAGAAATACACGTGAAAAAGAATATAGTGTTTGCATCTACGAAATACACAGCGATATATATGCATATAGTTCGGTAAAAGAATTAAAAGTTTTCATGCGAATGAGAAATACACGGAATAAAGAATATAATGTTTGCATCTACGAAATACACAGCGATATATATGCATATAGTTCGGTAAAAGAATTAAAAGTTTTCATGCGAATGAGAAATACACGGAATAAAGAATATAATGTTTGCACCTACGAAATACACAGCGATATATATGCATATAGTTCGGTAAAAGAATCAAAATTTTCCATGCGAATGAGAAATACACGGAAAAAAGAATATAATGTTTGCACCTACGAAATACACAGCGATATATATGTATATACTTCGGTAAAAGAATTGAAAGTTTCCATGCGAATGAGAAATACACGTGAAAAAGAATATAGTGTTTGCATCTACGAAATACACAGCGATATATATGCATATAGTTCGGTAAAAGAATCAAAATTTTCCATGCGAATGAGAAATACACGGAAAAAAGAATATAATGTTTGCACCTACGAAATACACAGCGATATATATGTATATACTTCGGTAAAAGAATTGAAAGTTTCCATGCGAATGAGAAATACACGTGAAAAAGAATATAGTGTTTGCATCTACGAAATACACAGCGATATATATGCATATAGTTCGGTAAAAGAATCAAAATTTTCCATGCGAATGAGAAATACACGGAAAAAAGAATATAATGTTTGCACCTACGAAATACACAGCGATATATATGTATATACTTCGGTAAAAGAATTGAAAGTTTCCATGCGAATGAGAAATACACGTGAAAAAGAATATAGTGTTTGCATCTACGAAATACACAGCGATATATATGCATATAGTTCGGTAAAAGAATCAAAATTTTCCATGCGAATGAGAAATACACGAAAAAAAGAATATAATGTTTGCACCTACGAAATACACAGCGATATATATGCATATAGTTCGGTAAAAGAATTAAAAGTTTTCATGCGAATGAGAAATACACGGAATAAAGAATATAATGTTTGCACCTACGAAATACACAGCGATATATATGTATATACTTCGGTAAAAGAATTGAAAGTTTCCATGCGAATGAGAAATACACGTGAAAAAGAATATAGTGTTTGCATCTACGAAATACACAGCGATATATATGCATATAGTTCGGTAAAAGAATTAAAAGTTTTCATGCGAATGAGAAATACACGGAATAAAGAATATAATGTTTGCATCTACGAAATACACAGCGATATATATGCATATAGTTCGGTAAAAGAATTAAAAGTTTTCATGCGAATGAGAAATACACGGAATAAAGAATATAATGTTTGCACCTACGAAATACACAGCGATATATATGCATATAGTTCGGTAAAAGAATCAAAATTTTCCATGCGAATGAGAAATACACGGAAAAAAGAATATAATGTTTGCACCTACGAAATACACAGCGATATATATGTATATACTTCGGTAAAAGAATTGAAAGTTTCCATGCGAATGAGAAATACACGTGAAAAAGAATATAGTGTTTGCATCTACGAAATACACAGCGATATATATGCATATAGTTCGGTAAAAGAATCAAAATTTTCCATGCGAATGAGAAATACACGGAAAAAAGAATATAATGTTTGCACCTACGAAATACACAGCGATATATATGTATATACTTCGGTAAAAGAATTGAAAGTTTCCATGCGAATGAGAAATACACGTGAAAAAGAATATAGTGTTTGCATCTACGAAATACACAGCGATATATATGCATATAGTTCGGTAAAAGAATCAAAATTTTCCATGCGAATGAGAAATACACGGAAAAAAGAATATAATGTTTGCACCTACGAAATACACAGCGATATATATGTATATACTTCGGTAAAAGAATTGAAAGTTTCCATGCGAATGAGAAATACACGTGAAAAAGAATATAGTGTTTGCATCTACGAAATACACAGCGATATATATGCATATAGTTCGGTAAAAGAATCAAAATTTTCCATGCGAATGAGAAATACACGAAAAAAAGAATATAATGTTTGCACCTACGAAATACACAGCGATATATATGCATATAGTTCGGTAAAAGAATTAAAAGTTTTCATGCGAATGAGAAATACACGGAATAAAGAATATAATGTTTGCACCTACGAAATACACAGCGATATATATGTATATACTTCGGTAAAAGAATTGAAAGTTTCCATGCGAATGAGAAATACACGTGAAAAAGAATATAGTGTTTGCATCTACGAAATACACAGCGATATATATGCATATAGTTCGGTAAAAGAATTAAAAGTTTTCATGCGAATGAGAAATACACGGAATAAAGAATATAATGTTTGCATCTACGAAATACACAGCGATATATATGCATATAGTTCGGTAAAAGAATTAAAAGTTTTCATGCGAATGAGAAATACACGGAATAAAGAATATAATGTTTGCACCTACGAAATACACAGCGATATATATGCATATAGTTCGGTAAAAGAATCAAAATTTTCCATGCGAATGAGAAATACACGGAAAAAAGAATATAATGTTTGCACCTACGAAATACACAGCGATATATATGTATATACTTCGGTAAAAGAATTGAAAGTTTCCATGCGAATGAGAAATACACGTGAAAAAGAATATAGTGTTTGCATCTACGAAATACACAGCGATATATATGCATATAGTTCGGTAAAAGAATCAAAATTTTCCATGCGAATGAGAAATACACGGAAAAAAGAATATAATGTTTGCACCTACGAAATACACAGCGATATATATGTATATACTTCGGTAAAAGAATTGAAAGTTTCCATGCGAATGAGAAATACACGTGAAAAAGAATATAGTGTTTGCATCTACGAAATACACAGCGATATATATGCATATAGTTCGGTAAAAGAATCAAAATTTTCCATGCGAATGAGAAATACACGGAAAAAAGAATATAATGTTTGCACCTACGAAATACACAGCGATATATATGTATATACTTCGGTAAAAGAATTGAAAGTTTCCATGCGAATGAGAAATACACGTGAAAAAGAATATAGTGTTTGCATCTACGAAATACACAGCGATATATATGCATATAGTTCGGTAAAAGAATCAAAATTTTCCATGCGAATGAGAAATACACGGAAAAAAGAATATAGTGTTCGCATCTACGAAATACACAGCGATATATATGTATATAGTTCGGTAAAAGAATTAAGTTTCCATGCGAATGAAAATGTGAATATTTTGTCGGACTACACGTCTTCATCTGTAGGTATATATTATACTATATATATTTACTGATTAAACACTTACCAAATTGTCGTTTGCGGGTCATGTCTGGCTTGATTTTTTTTTTTATATTGGTTATTTACCGGCCTTTCTGGATGTCTGCAGGCTCGATGAATACTGATGAGTGCGTTGACGGATAATACCCAAATAGGGTGGGCCTTAGACTCCCCACTACGACTCTAAGGACGATGGCTTATCGCGTACCGTGTGCAAATATTTCTGAAGCGTTGATTGGTCGTACATTTCAAAAATCATAGTGACCATCGCCCGAATATAAACGACTTAGAAAATGTGTTAGTTCTCTAATTTTTTGTCATATTTATAAGTGTTAATTTATCTCATGATTAAAAATCATAATAACGTGATAAAATATTATCACGTATCTAAAAGCTAGGTATTATTTATTCAATAATCGATAGCCTTTGACTCGATCTCTTTTACGCGTCGCCTGTGACGTGATCATCCTGTAAGCCTCAGTTACTCGTCTTTCGCTAGGATACGTTCTTTAGATGTTTCTTGAAAATTGTCAATGTTGTTAAGATATTCAACGAAAAATGTATATAATATTATTACGCAGCGGCGAATGAAACCCAATTTCGCTAACGATCACAAGTCATTAGGACCAGGCCCAGATTAAACATAAGGGTAATAAGGCTATAGCCTTAGGCCCTCAAAATTTTCTGCCCTTTAATTTTTAAAATTCAATTTTTCAAAATGAGATTCAATTTTTCTCAAATTATACTGTAAACTTCCAATTGTAATCCATCAAGAGTCGACTGAATGTAGTTTATTTTTCTGTCACCGCTTTTTAAATGTCATCTATTCGATCTAGATTCGGCCTTTTTTGCAGAGCAGCCTTAGGTATCGCGACTTCCTAATCCGGAAATCGGCCAGATTAAAAAAATTAATTGTTGCTGGATGTTACATTTAATATGGTACCTTTATTCGGGGTTGCTTGCTCCTGCAAGTTCATATAGAGATAAACTATCATTAATAAAGTTACACATTTGTGAATGAGAATCCTAGAACCACCCTCCTGTATGACTTCTCTTACGTGATTACAAGCAATCAACATGAGGAGATAGACTGAGAAATACTCAGTCTCAACAGTATTGAGACATATAGATTCTTCTTATTTATTTCAATAGAAACGATAGAAACATCAAAGTAATTTACCCGAATGTGGAAGCTCTAAATTCTATGTTGAAATTTCATTTTCATTACCGCCTTGGAAATGCTTGCTGTTACGTGAAATACCTTTCTATTACGATACAATAATTGAAAAATTAATAATTGAAAAGCGTGTGTAAGATTAAATAACAGTGTTTGTCATTGGGCGAATAGTTCTTGACCAGCTAAATTTTGAGTTGCCGTGAACGCATTCGTCCCGCCTTCGTGTTCTCTCTGAATTTGAATCAGCGAAAATTCACTAGTTTCCAGTTATAAGTCTGCCACTCATTGTTGCAGTGGCAGACTTATGACTGGAAACCAGTGACTATTCACTGATTGTCAGTAGTTTTCACTGATTCAAATTTAGAGAGTTCGTAGTACGCACTAACCGACGCTAGGGGGTATGGAAACACGTGACGCGTTGAAGATGTGTCGAAGCCTGTTAGTGAAAGATGATGAGTAAAAAATGATTGAATAATAAGTTTACGAACACAACGTGTGTGTAATGTGTTAGTTGACCTCATTACTGTTTTTACTGAATTTATCTCCAGTATCTACGCGTGCGATAATACTTATTTCACCAGATCTCAACCTAACCTCGAAAAATGTTCGCGAGCATGTGCTACTTATTCATTGCGAGTAGGTTTGAAAACACCGTGCTGGTACGTACAACGAAAGACAGAGTAAATACTTTCCTTTTATGATTCCACCAGATACCAACCTGTAAGTAACTCGAATTTACTCATTGGTTCCTCAACTTTGATTCAAACTCTTGTTGCTAGTCGGCTCGACTAGATGCCTATAGAACTAGACACAGCGCATTATTGGCTGTACTTACTCGTTAATTTTTATTATTTCAATCTACTTCCAGTGATAATTCAGGAAACTCAGTTTTCACTCATATCAACCGCTCTGCTCAAGAGCGAGGAAAAAACCAAGCTTTGCTCGTCACACCGATGAGGCTTCCAAACAGAGATTTTCTCTGTATTTATCAATCATGTCTAATTTCATGTTGAAAATATTAAAGTGAACTATTTTCACTTACATGGAGCGCTCTACTCAAGAGCGAGGGAAACAACCAAGGGTGCTCGTCATATCGATGGAGTTTCCAAACGGGGATTTTCTCGGTATTTATCAATCGTATCTTATTACTAGTTAGAAATATCATTGTGAACCAATTTCACTTATATCAACCGCTCTGCACAAGAGCGAGGGGAAGAAAGGTTGGTTGTAAAACCAATGGGGGGATTCTGAACAGGGATTTTCTCTGTGTTTATTAATTATGTCTAATTATAAGTTAGAAATATCATTGTGAACTAATTTCACTCATATCAACCGCTCTGCACAAGAGCGAGGGGAACAAAGGTTGGTTGTAAGACCAATGGGGGGATTTTGAACAGGGATTTTCTCTGTATTTATCATTCATTTTTGACTTTATGTTTTAGAAATATCATTGTGAACTAGTTTCACTCTTATGAACCGCTCTGCACAAGAGCGAGAATAAGTCTCTCCAGCGGAGAGCCACTCGACTGATGGTCGATAGAATCCAAACGGATTTAGAATAATGATCTAGAGAATATCAAACTAGTCATAGAAATAGCATACAGAACTGTTTTGCTTTCAGTCTCTCCAGCGGAGAGCCACTCGACTGATGGTCGATAGAATCCAAACGGATTTAGAATAATGATCTAGAGAATATCAAACTAGTCATAGAAATAGCATACAGAACTGTTTTGCTTTCAGTCTCTCCAGCAGAGAGCCACTCGACTGATTGTCGATAGAATCCAAACAGATTTAGATTATTGATTTATAGAACATACATCTAGTCATAGAACCTGCATGAATTAATGTTTTTCTTTATCTCTCCAATCGAGAGCGACTCGACTGATTGTCGAAGGAATCCTAACGGATTAAGTACATTATAGTGAATTAGTGTCACTCATATCAACCGTTCTGCACAAGAACGAGGGGAACAAAGGTTGGTTGTAAAACCAATGGGGGGATTGTGAACAGGGATTTTCTCTGTATTTATCATTCATTTTTGACCTAATGTTTTAGAAATATCATTGTGAACTGATTTCACTTATATCAACCGCTCTGCACAAGAGCGAGGGGAAGAAAGGTTGGTTGTAAAACCAATGGGGGGATTGTGAACAGGGATTTTCTCTGTATTTATCATTCATTTTTGACTTTATGTTTTAGAAATATCATTGTGAACTGATTTCACTTATATCAACCGCTCTGCACAAGAGCGAGGGGAAGAAAGGTTGGTTGTAAAAGCAATGGGGGGATTCTGAACAGGGATTTTCTCTGTGTTTATTAATTATGTCTAATTATAAGTTAGAAATATCATTGTGAACTAATTTCACTCATATCAACCGCTCTGCACAAGAGCGAGGGGAACAAAGGTTGGTTGTAAAACCAATGGGGAGATTGTGAACAGGGATTTTCTCTGTATTTATCATTCATTTTTGACTTTATGTTTTAGAAATATCATTGTGAACTGATTTCACTTATATCAACCGCTCTGCACAAGAGCGAGGGGAAGAAAGGTTGGTTGTAAAAGCAATGGGGGGATTCTGAACAGGGATTTTCTCTGTTTATTAATTATGTCTAATTATAAGTTAGAAATATCATTGTGAACTAATTTCACTCATATCAACCGCTCTGCACAAGAGCGAGGGGAAGAAAGGTTGGTTGTAAAACCAATGGGGGGATTCTGAACAGGAATTTTCTCTGTGTTTATTAATTATGTCTAATTATAAGTTAGAAATATCATTGTGAACTAATTTCACTCATATCAACCGCTCTGCACAAGAGCGAGGGGAAGAAAGGTTGGTTGTAAAACCAATGGGGGGATTTTGAACAGGGATTTTCTCTGTATTTATCATTCATTTTTGACCTAATGTTTTAGAAATATCATTGTGAACTGATTTCACTTATATCAACCGCTCTGCACAAGAGCGAGGGGAAGAAAGGTTGGTTGTAAAACCAATGGCGGGATTCTGAACAGGGATTTTCTCTGTGTTTATTAATTATGTCTAATTATAAGTTAGAAATGTCATTGTGAACTAATTTCACTCATATCAACCGCTCTGCACAAGAGCGAGGGGAAGAAAGGTTGGTTGTAAAACCAATGGGGGGATTCTGAACAGGGATTTTCTCTGTGTTTATTAATTATGTCTAATTATAAGTTAGAAATATCATTGTGAACTAATTTCACTCATATCAACCGCTCTGCACAAGAGCGAGGGGAAGAAAGGTTGGTTGTAAAACCAATGGGGGGATTTTGAACAGGGATTTTCTCTGTATTTATCATTCATTTTTGACCTAATGTTTTAGAAATATCATTGTGAACTGATTTCACTTATATCAACCGCTCTGCACAAGAGCGAGGGGAAGAAAGGTTGGTTGTAAAACCAATGGCGGGATTCTGAACAGGGATTTTCTCTGTGTTTATTAATTATGTCTAATTATAAGTTAGAAATGTCATTGTGAACTAATTTCACTCATATCAACCGCTCTGCACAAGAGCGAGGGGAACAAAGGTTGGTTGTAAAACCAATGGGGGTATTGTGAACAGGGATTTTCTCTGTATTTATCATTCATTTTTGACTTTATGTTTTAGAAATATCATTGTGAACTAGTTTCACTCTTATGAACCGCTCTGCACAAGAGCGAGAATAAGTCTCTCCAGCGGAGAGCCACTCGACTGATGGTCGATAGAATCCAAACGGATTTAGAATAATGATCTAGAGAATATCAAACTAGTCATAGAAATAGCATACAGAACTGTTTTGCTTTCAGTCTCTCCAGCGGAGAGCCACTCGACTGATGGTCGATAGAATCCAAACGGATTTAGAATAATGATCTAGAGAATATCAAACTAGTCATAGAAATAGCATACAGAACTGTTTTGCTTTCAGTCTCTCCAGCAGAGAGCCACTCGACTGATTGTCGATAGAATCCAAACAGATTTAGATTATTGATTCATAGAACATACATCTAGTCATAGAACCTGCATGAATTAATGTTTTTCTTTGTCTCTCCAATCGAGAGCGACTCGACTGATTGTCGAAGGAATCCCAACGGATTAAGTACATTATAGTGAATTAGTGTCACTCATATCAACCGTTCTGCACAAGAACGAGGGGAACAAAGGTTGGTTGTAAAACCAATGGGGGGATTGTGAACAGGGATTTTCTCTGTATTTATCATTCATTCTTGACTTTATGTTTTAGAAATATCATTGTGAACTGATTTCACTTATATCAACCGCTCTGCACAAGAGCGAGGGAAAGAAAGGTTGGTTGTAAAACCAATGGGGGGATTGTGAACAGGGATTTTCTCTGTATTTATCATTCATTTTTGACTTTATGTTTTAGAAATATCATTGTGAACTGATTTCACTTATATCAACCGCTCTGCACAAGAGCGAGGGGAAGAAAGGTTGGTTGTAAAAGCAATGGGGGGATTCTGAACAGGGATTTTCTCTGTGTTTATTAATTATGTCTAATTATAAGTTAGAAATATCATTGTGAACTAATTTCACTCATATCAACCGCTCTGCACAAGAGCGAGGGGAACAAAGGTTGGTTGTAAAACCAATGGGGAGATTGTGAACAGGGATTTTCTCTGTATTTATCATTCATTTTTGACTTTATGTTTTAGAAATATCATTGTGAACTGATTTCACTTATATCAACCGCTCTGCACAAGAGCGAGGGGAAGAAAGGTTGGTTGTAAAACCAATGGGGGGATTCTGAACAGGGATTTTCTCTGTGTTTATTAATTATGTCTAATTATAAGTGAGAAATGTCATTGTGAACTAATTTCACTCATATCAACCGCTCTGCACAAGAGCGAGGGGAACAAAGGTTGGTTGTAAAACCAATGGGGGTATTGTGAACAGGGATTTTCTCTGTATTTATCATTCATTTTTGACTTTATGTTTTAGAAATATCATTGTGAACTAGTTTCACTCTTATGAACCGCTCTGCACAAGAGCGAGAATAAGTCTCTCCAGCGGAGAGCCACTCGACTGATGGTCGATAGAATCCAAACGGATTTAGAATAATGATCTAGAGAATATCAAACTAGTCATAGAAATAGCATACAGAACTGTTTTGCTTTCAGTCTCTCCAGCGGAGAGCCACTCGACTGATTGTCGATAGAATCCAAACGGATTTAGATTATTGATTTATAGAACATACATCTAGTCATAGAACCTGCATGAATTAATGTGTTTCTTTGTCTCTCCAATCGAGAGCGACTCGACTCATTGTCGAAGGAATCCTAACGGATTAAGTACATTATAGTGAATTAGTTTTCACGCATATCTATCACTTTGCACAAGAGCGAGGGGAACAACCAAGGTTTGCTTGTCATACCGATGGGGTTTCCAAACAGGGATTTTCTTTGTGTCCGTTAATCATGTCTAATTATAAGTTAGAAATATCATTGTGAACTAGTTTCACTCTTATGAACCGCTCTGCACAAGAGCGAGAATAAGTCTCTCCAGCGGAGAGCCACTCGACTGATGTCGAAGGAATCCTAACGGATTAGATACATTATAGTGAATTAGTTTTCACGCATATCTGTCGCTCTGCACAAGAGCGAGGGAAAAAACCAAGGTTTGCTCGTCATACCGATGTGGTTTTCAAACAGGGATTTTCTCTGAATTTATCATGTCCAACCTCAAAGTTAGAAATATCATAGTTGATTAGTTTCAACTGTTATCAATCGCTCTGCACCAGAGCGAGAATATAAGCGACTTTTGCTGCTTGACACTGCGACGTTTGTCGAACACAGTGTTGGTACACGTGATGTACCTAAATAATTCTCGATTTGTTCGGGTTGTTATTCAGTGCAATCATTTGCAATATGTCTTGCTGTGTTTATAGACACTGCCGCGAAATAATCGCGATCATTAGTGTACGTATATATATACTGACGTAGCGCGCATCGGAAGATGCGCGCTACGCCATCTAGCGGTAGGCAGAGGTACCAAACGTTCCGGTGTCTGCACCATCTAGCGGTGGGCAAAGATACTAACGTTTGGTAATCTGCCTTACCGCGGTGAAAGGCACCCGGCCGTGGCCTTGAAACGTTTCACTTCACCTTAATGACCCTATATGGGTTTGTTGAGTACCCATATGGTTTTGCTGGAAACCCACATAGGAGTCTTGGAAATCTATGTGGGACTCGCAGAAACCTACATGGGTTTGTTGGTCACCCACATAGGACGTTTGGGATCCCACACGGGTTTGTTAGGCACCCACATGGAAGTTTTGGTAAATCACCCAGTAAACACAAAAATAAAAGTCGTCTTAAAGTCGTGGTATAGACGTCCAATGTCTCACTTTTGGACGTCTAAATGTCGTCTTATGTCGTAAAGACGTCTTTAAGGTCCTATGGGGTACCCACATCCCACATGGGTCCTATCGGGAGACCCACACCTACCACACAGGTCCTATGGGGTACCCACATCCCACATGGGTCTTATTGGGAGCCCCACATCCCAGATGGGTTCCCTGCCAAAATTCCCCTGGAAACTGGGAACCTGGGAGACCCACATGGTTTCCCATGTGGATTTTTTTTATAGGGTTCGCCCTGTATCTTTGTTTTTAGGACCAATCCTAACACGTCTGGTCTTTGATTCGGATTTACTTCATCTTTCGCATACTCGATTGTTTGCAACAAATCGTCCACCTTACGTGGCTCGCTTCCATCGAAAACGTTGACCATCTGCCGCACCTCCTTCAATGACAAGTAGTCCGTCATCTTGGTTGCTGTGTGTTGCCTTGATTCTTTCTCGTCAGGAACCGGACCCGGAATGGGTATTGTCTCCTGGGATGCTGTTTGAGGTAGGTCAGGAAAAAAGGAAGTGCCTGGTCTAGGCTTTGGGGAAGGAGTTGGCTTTCCCTTTCTATTGCTTTTAATAAATGCTCGTAAGGTTGCCCTAATCTCCTCTACAGTGTTTGAATCACCGACTGCTAGACCGTATCTTTCGCAAACTTGTAGGAGGACCTCTTTTCGAAGATCCTGTATCCACCCAGTTTGACCTTGCGCGACAAGTTACTCAATCTTATTCCAAGTAGCAGACATCTACTCTAATCGAAAATTCTAATCCAAGCCTGATGAGCCTGACTGACTCGTTACCTTGACGAAAAAATATCTAAAACTCTTTGTATACTCTAAACATGAAAATTTTCTAAATGCTCGCACGCTTCGACCTGGCAGCTAGCTCTCAATGACAATGTTTGCGGCTTAAATACTAAAACTGCGAGGATTTCAAACTGACTTACATAAAAATGAATATCTTCATCTCGCTTTTCCGCTTCTGCTGGGCTGTTGCTGACCCTCTGATTCCTCTGGTACTGTTGAACCGCTGCGTTCTGCTGCTTCTGCTGCTGCTGCTGTAGGTACCCCGTGCTGGTTCCTTTGCCTTGGCCACGAATGCTGCGTGCTGTAGCTCTTTCTTTGCGATGTATCTTTCACTAGGTTACAACGACTGCGTGTTGCACCTTTAACTTTCTTCTTTTTTACTTATTCATTTTTTATTTTACTTTTCTACTTTTCTTTTAGCGTCAACTATCTTGCAAGCTCTGGTTTATCCGCTAGACCGCTGCCACCAATGTTGTAATTTGTTTAACTCCCGTTATTCAAGGAATGGGGAATTAAAAGGGTTGTTCCCAGAGGTGATCTTTGACAATCACTCTAAGTGCTAGATAGCGACAAAGTAGTTTTTATTTAATATTTGACAAAGTACAAAAGAATTGCGTTTGGAGCACTTGCTCCGGTTCGAGTCAATGAGTATTCGGAGATAGCCTCCGCTTTCTTCAAGGTATCTGCTCAAGACTGAAGCGCGGCTCCGTCTTTAGCCTAATTCATAACTTACATAATGCTTACTCGATTATTGGCGTAACCTGCATGCGTTGCGCTTTGCCGCATTCCAGGTCACGCCTTGCTTAATTATTAAAGGTAGTCAATTTACGAAATGTATTGGAATGTTGAGTAACAATTCTCAACATTACACATCAGGGTCATTGGCAATGGGCTTGTTTACCTTTTGGGTTACAATCATCACCGGCGATTTTCCAACGTATACTTTCAGGAATCATTAGAAAGAATAATTTAGATGCATTTGCGATTAACTACATAGACGATATATTGATTTTTTCTAAGGATTATGAGACTCATTTAATACATATTAAACAGGTCCTACGTGTATTATATAACAGCGGTATGAAATTAAATTCAAAAAAGTGTTTATTTGCAAAAGAAGAAGTTTCTTATTTGGGACATGTCATTTCACATAATATTGTAAGACCAATGAATGATAATTTGAGTGGTATTAGAAATTTTCCAGAATTACGTAACGAAAAACAAGTTCGTCAATTTTTAGGAAAGATTAACTTCTATTTGAAATATATTCCAAATTCAGCTATATTGTTAGAACTTTTGCACAACCTCTTAAGGAAAAATGTCAAGTTTATATGGTCAGATAATTGTAAGGATAGTTTCGGAAAAGTAAAACAATATTTGTGTAGTGAACCTATTTTGGCCATTTTTGATCAGAATAAACCTATTTACATTTACACCAATGCAAGTTTGGTTGGAGTCGGAGCAATTTTAAAGCAACCTCAGTCTGATGGAAAACTAAAGCCAGTCTATTATTTTTCTCGTAAATTGTCTGAATCTCAAAAAAAGAAGAAAGCTATATTTATTGAATGCTTGGCGATTAAAGAAACGTTACAATATTGGCAATATATTTTGATTGGAAATCATATTACAATTTTTTCAGACCACAAACCATTAGAGAATTTCAATATTAAAAATTGTCATGATAATGATATGTTACACATATTAAATTATATTTCACAGTTTGATGTTGAAATCAAATATAATCCGGGAAAAGAAAACATAGAACCAGATTGTTTATCGAGAAATCCGGTTTTACCAGAATTAAAATCTGATTGTGAAACAAAAATTAAAATTGTTAATTTCGTAGCTCTGGATGAAATTATAAAGGATTAAAAGAATTTAATTATGGACGATGATTGTTCTAAAGAAAAGGATATTATATTTAAAACTCTAAATAACAAAAGGAAAATTTGGTTACCAGAGAACTACGGGATATCTATTTTAAAGAAACTACATTCAATACAGGGACATATCGGCATTAAACAAATGATTCTAACAATAGTACCAAACTATTACTTCAAAAATATGCATAAGCATATCAAATTAATATGTAGGAATTATGAGGTTTGTATTAAAAACAAAACTAGATTTGGTGTGTTCAAAGCACCATTGTCGCAGTTAGGTCCTGCATTAGAGCCTTTGCAAATCGTATCATTAGATACGATAGGGGGTTTTGCGGGAAATAGATCCCCAAAAAGATATCTGCACTTGATGGTGGACCAAATGACGAGATATGCGTTCATTCTCACATCAAAAACCCAATTAGCGAAAGATTTTATGAAATTAGTGGAAAATGTAATAAAAAAAAAGGAGAAATACATACAATTATTACAGATCAATATCCTGCAATTAATTCAAAGGAATTTAAGAAGTTTTTGGGGGAGAACAAAATAAAATTGATTTTGACAGCTGCAGATTGTGCCTTTTCGAATGGTCAGAATGAGAGAACAAACTAAACATTAATCAATAGATTAAGATGTAAAATATATGAAAATAGAAAGGAACCATGGACAACTGTAGCTGAGCAATGTGTTAAAGAATACAACGACACGATCCATAGTAGTACAGGTTTTTCTCCGAATTACTTGATGAATGGTATTAATAATTAAATAGTACTAAAAGAATTAAATAGAAATACAGATAAAAACTTAGAAGAAAATAGAAAATCAGCAATAGAAAATTCCCAACAAATACACAAACAAAACAAACATTACTATGATAAATTCACAAAAGATATTGATTATAAAAGAGACGATTTAATCTTTGTTAAAAATAAGAACAAATTAAATAGAAATAAATTGGAATTGATTAGAGATGGACCTTTTAGGATTGTGGAAAGAATTTCTAGAAATATGTATAAAGTAGATATTGGAGATAATGAGGAAATTTTTCGTATCTTTCACAGAACAAGATTAGTTCCATATCTTTTATCTTAATCTTGTCCTGTCCACTTCAGGAGGGGGGGATGTAAGTTTGTAGCCTATACAACTTCAGATAGTTCGTCTATATAAGCTGGTACTGCGATACCGAACTCAGTGACAAACTGCTCAGTTACGAATCACGTTCTCATATAGAAGTGTTGTGTAAATCCTGATTATGAGAGGCTTGTTATTGATTCAGGTATTTAATATTTAGATGAGGTTAACATTGTCAAACTGTAAAGAGTTGTAGAAATTAAATAAACGTACTGTTACAGTTTTGAAACTACATCAACCAGCCTCATCTATTATCCTACATATATACCTACACTGTGTTTATCCGATAATGGAAATTACTATTGGTTTGAATTCGTACTGAGAGCACGACAATATTTACAAACAAGTGGATACCCAACCTCGAAAAAACGTAGATCGCAGCCATGTGTTCTGTCAATGATCACAATTTAAAAGACTATTGAAAATTCAATATGTGTAAGAATGATAATTACAAGCAATTAAAAGATCACAAAATCAAATTCAAAATCAAAATATATCAAAACCTCATAAAAGTAAGCAGTGGTGTTGGCGGTGTTGTACGATACTTATGGCACCAATCTGAGGGTTCGCGCGCCTCGCCGGGGCTGTAACTTCTCAAATCCTCTAGATATCTTGACACCGATTTAATCGCAGGTAGAGTAGGTCACTAGCATTCCAAATAAATTATAAAAAAAAAAAACGATTTTTTGAAAATTCAAAGGTGTAGATACCCCCTTAACCATCCCACTTACCTAACCTATAGACAATACCGTAAATTATAATATTACCTACCTAATCTTATCTACTTGAATCGACTTGAATAATGGTTAATCAACAGTACCATGATCCTTTAACATTCGTTCTATCCGAAATTCCACGCTCGCTATCGTCCGTTCGCGGAAAAACTTCACGTGCGCTATCGACAAAATACTCTTTTTTTTTCGTTATGCGTGCCCAGCACAACCTTTCGTTAGTTTAGTTTAGTTTTAGTTAAGGAATTTGTTTAAAATATTTTCGATGAATATGGTCAGGCTATCGCTTAGGATATCTCTGCAGAAATTCTCGTGTTTAAAGTTCAGTTCTATAAAATCTATCGTACTCGCCAGTTCCGAGTTTACTATCGTCTCTAGTAGTTGATACTGAAAACTCGTGTCTCACTTGAAGCATTACGGCCTTGTCAGCCTCTTCCTGGGAGGGAAAAGTTGGGACGTGGTATTTTTAAATTCCCCGCCACAACCCAGCAAACCAAAATATGTATCAAATACGTATATATTATGTAACGAATGTTACACGTTATGTATCAAACTCATAAGAAAGTATGTTACTGATACAGCACGATGTCAGCAACATTGGATGTATCATCAATGTATTAGATATGTGCTGGTGATACATATCAGCGACGGCTCACCGATATATCATAGACATATCAAAGATATGTCAAAGACATGTTGAAAGATGTATCAGATACATATTGGAGATGCATCTGATACAATTAACTATCACACTGAAAAAGCTAAATGAAAAGCCGTTATTATTACTAATTTCCATCATCTATGGTGTATATATGACATAGTAACAATTTATAATCAACCACAGATAGATTAAAACGCATTTTTGGTTCATTCAAGACGACATCATTATTTTGACCTGACCCGGGCTCGAACCATGATCGCTCGGACTCGCTTGGATTAGTAGTCGCACGCTCTCGCCACTACACCACAGTATCGTGTAGTGAATACTGCCAGATTTCTCTATATTTTCGATCTCGCTATCTAACAGCTCTGAAGCGTTTATGCCTCGATTGATGCGTACTATCATGTTAGTCACTTGAATACGTTTCAGAAATTATCGCCAGTAGATACTGTAACATATTCAGCGATATATTCCGAATATATCAGCTGAAATAGATCGAACAAAAGGCCAGAGGATTATACTAATCCTCTGCAGTCGAGCACGACGTTGCGAAGCCAAAGGAGTGGGGATTTCAACTATATAAGGAACGCGCTCAGCAGGCATCGGCAGCGTTCGTAGACAAAGCGTCACAGCGACTCATTTCATGTTTCGGAGTGTCGAAAGGCATAGCGCCTCGACAACTCAATCTTTGTTTAATATAAAATCACTTGCCTACATTATTTCGCCTTGATTTAATTGTCGGAAATAACTTCATTGTATTAGCATCAAATTACAGAAGATATAGCATCACTGATAATTCTAAATTTAATCGATGGGATAGGAGAGAATAGATGTTTCAAGATATAAATTCCGAAGGATAGGAAATAAGCGCCTAGCTTTATTTACAAATATAAAATCGTCACGATCGAATCAAAACCAAGACACGCACGAGCGTTACAGCACAGATCATTAGATAATAGGGAAAACTAGAATAAGATTATTTTTGTACTGATCAGAGTAGATTAAATAATGCTTCTTTATTTTTCTTTATTTTGAACGTTGGACTTTATTGATTGTTTCAGCCCCGATTCCCAGCTATTTAACTCCTATAAAAAGCCAGCAGGGAACAGACTCTGATAAATGCAAAGAGCGCACGGCATTCTATTAAGTTAGCGTGTCCGAGGGCCAAGGCATACGATCACGAGTCTGGCGCACGGTCTCGGAGTCGAGAGATTCCCGGTTCCGTAGAGATTTAGAAATATAGTTTAGCAGATCAGAACCGGATTAACTTCCTGGTTCTGATCTTTAGAATTGTCGTCGGCTTTGATTAACTTCCGAGTCGACGTACCGAGGCTCTGGCGGGGTAATCTACCCGAGTCCCAGTTAGAATAGAGTCAAAAGGTTAGATAGGTGGCTTTTGGTGGTAAGTCCCATCCTTTTCCCTACCTTTCAACCTCAAGAAAAAGCCCTAATTATTTTTACTAAATTCACTTCAATTTAGGTAAAGAACTCACAATAACTTGCGGGTTTCTCTATAGCTTTGAGCCTGAGAAACTCGCCAAAAGTTACAATACGGATATCCTATTTTGCGATGTTTCAATTGCAGAACTAAAGATATTGCACGTATCATAGATGTTATTATATTATGTGACTCTGTTCCCTGGTGTTGCCATCTCTGTTACGTATCATCCATGGGTCTGATGTTATATATACGACACATGTCATATTTGCAGAAATATTATGTCCCATGTATGTAACTATGTTATATTTCCGGATCCCTGAAGATGCTTTCAATTTTATGTATCACTTGTGGGTCTCATGTAATGTACATGATACATCACGGAATTGAAGTTATGTCATTTCTCCTCTACGTAACTTTGTTATATTACATTGTGACTTCGTGATGCTCTCAATATTACGTATCATTCATGCATCTTATGTTATGTAAATAATATGTTACATTCTAAAGATATGTCGCATATCAGAGACATAACTATGTTACGTTACTCCGATCTCTAGATGTGCTCTTACAGTTATGTATCAGTTATGTATTGGTTTACTGGGAAGGCAATTCTCTCGAAAAATCCGACGATGCGTGGCGTAGACAGGGTCTCCAGGAAAAGAGAAAATTTGGGGAAAATAATTAGTTTCAAATAACGCTATTTTATTTTTTGTAAACTATGTCATCTCGAGCTCGATACTCCACGAGACGCCTGTCGTCGTGGGAACTACCGAAGGAAAAGCGACTCTACCGAGCGTAAGAAGCCTCCAATATCGTCAAGGACGATTCTGTCGGCGTGCAAACTATGGCTGGTCCAGAAAACCCCAAGGTCAGCGCCTCCTCTCAAGTGGAAAGATCTACTACCTCCAACTATTGGATTGGCGGCGTATAGGGATATGCGAGGAGCACGAAGAAATCCTCCCATCATCCGGAGAGCTACCGCCTACAAGAAAATGCACTGCTGATGTGAGGGTGGTGTACAGAGTCATGTGCAGGTGCATCCTCACAGCCTCCCACCTAATGAGTATCAGTTAGCGCAGCTACCATTATCAAACTGTCTCCGAATCTGTTATCGCGGCCGTGGTTGGTCATGACAACCCTCGGATCAGCGTTCCGACCTGGCGAATCTTTTCGTGGGTAAAGCCCTATGTTGTAATCGGGATCCTGAGATCTGTCATACAACTACAATTTATTTAAAGGTTCGTTGTCGAATTAAGAGTTGGAACTCAGTCGTACAACGTAATTCAAGTTTATTTAATATATGAAGTTTTACAAAGGCTTTACTAATTTCGAACTAATCTCTATATAATGTGTCTTGCTTCTGGTCGCGATGTTCTGACGACGGGCGCGTCGTCTGTCTGCCCTTTAACGACTTTTTTGGTGCTGCGTCTGCACATTGCTATGTATTTCGCCATACGATAGAGTCGTTGCCCTGCTATACCGGATATGAGGTGTCGCAATAGCTTGGTATTCGAATTGCAACATCCTTTCCCCCTTGGAAGAAAAGCCCTTAGGATTTTTCTCATGAAATCAGTTAAATCTGCTGGCTTGCGTCTGTACGCTTGCCTATTATGCTATATCTAGGTTAGTGGTTTACATTATGTATCCCGTTTACAATGTTTTATATAATCGTTTCCTAATTTAGGTTAGTATAATTAATTTTTCCTGACATATTATTTGATGAGAATGTTACAAAATGATTAGCTCTTATTCGATAAAATGCTTTAAACGATTTACATGTACTCTAAGAGTTTTCTTCTTTACCTTTATGGTACAAGTTACTTCTGAATATACCTCTAAGATTGTATGAGGACCAATCCATTCAGATAATAGCTTCTTCGATCGTCCTCTGCGTACAATCTCGTCGTACAGTAGTACCTTGTCTCCAACCTTAAACCCTTTTTGTTTGGTTCGTCGGTCGTACTCGATTTTTGACTTCCCCTTGGCTTGTTGCAGATTTTCTTCGGCTATAAGATTGCTGGCTCGCAATCTCTCTTGTAATTCTTGTGCGTAGTCGTCATAGGTGTACGTTGTTTCTGGATCCTTTTTCAGCGATGTTGGTAGTTCAGCTGGGTGCCCACACACCAGCTCGAATGGCGTAAATTTCGTTGCTGTGTGGGGTTTCGTGTTATATGCAAACATAGCATATGGTCACCATTCGTCCCAGTTGCTCTGTTCCTCGTTGATGTAGTGTCTCAGATATTCAGCTAACGTCCTATGTGAACGTTCTAAGGCTCCATTGGATCCAGGATGATCGGCCGTCGTTTGAATATTGTCAATCTTTAACAGTTTACAGGTATTTTTGAAAACGTTACTCAAAAAGTTCGTACCTTGATCGGTGAGTATTCTCTGTGGTATTCCGTGTTCTCATACGATCCTGGTCGCAAATTCCTTGGCTACAGTGTTAGCTTCTTGGTTCGGAATGGGTATTGCCTTACTGTATTTGGTTAGACAATCTTGAAACGTTAGGATATACTTGTTTCCTGGTTCGGTTTCTGTCAGTGGTCCTACGATATCCAATGCACATTTCTCAAATGGTTGATTTGGAGTGTCGGTAATGACCATTGGTGCCTTCGTCTTCTTGCTAAGTTTGTTCTTCTGGCAATTCTCGCATCTCGAGATGTGTTCTTCGACGTCCTTCCGTAATCCTGGCCAATCGTGCTTCAATCGAATTCGTTCAATCGTTCGGTTGACTCCTTGATGAGCTCCTAATGGCGTGTCGTGATACTCATAGATGATCCTGTTCCGATCTTCCTCCGAATATTCTTGTTCTCGGTTGTTCGATTCATCCTCTTCTTTCTGCTGACTTCTGGTCACTGCGTACATGCGACTCAAGGCATCTGCGTTGGTGTTAGCCTTGCCTGCCTTGTACTCGATCTCGTAGTCGTATTCTTCCAGCTTCAGTCGCCATCTCATGAGTCGTGATCCTGGATCTTTGACTCCGAATAACCATGTGAGTGGTTTGTGATCTGTAACAATCTTAAATCTGGTACCATATACACACGGTCTGAAATGATTAACTGCCCAGACTATGGCCAATAATTCTTTTTCTGTGGTGCTGTAATTTCCTTCTGCTGAATTTAGAGTTCTGCTTGCGTCTGCTACTGGCAAGTCACTTCCTATTATGCCTTGCGACAGGACTGCTCCGATGGCTTCATCGGATGCGTCTGTCGTCACGATGAACGGTTGCTCGAAATCTGGATACTGTAGAATTGGTGCTGTCGTCAATGTCTTCTTCAAATTTTCAAAAGCTTCTTGTTCCCTCGAAGTCCATCCAAATTTTACCTCTTTCTTCAGCAAATGTGTTAGCGGTTTTGCTAAACTCGAGAAATTTTGTATAAATCGTCTGTAGTATCCGGCCAAACCCAGAAATCCTTGAACATCTTTTACACTCTTTGGAATTGGAAATTCTTCTACTGCTCGGATCTTCTCTGGATCTGCCTTTATCCCGTCTCTAGTGATGACGTGTCCCAAAAAGTTGACTTCTTTCCTCAGAAATTCACACTTGTCGGGTTGTAGTTTCAATGAATTTTGTCGTAAGCGTTCCAGTACCTCTTCCAGTCGTTTGTTATGTTCCTGCAAACTAGGAGCATGTATGACAATATCGTCGAGATAGACATAACATCTAAGGCCTTGTATTCCTGAAAGTACAGTATTCATTAATCGTTGAAATGTAGCAGGTGCGTTCTTCAGTCCAAAAGGCATGCGATTGTATTCGTAATGACCGTGTGAAGTGGAAAATGCCGTCTTGCACTTATCCTCTTTTTCTATTGGAATTTGGTAAAATCCTGATGCTAGATCTAATGTAGAGAAATATTTTGCCTTACCCAACTGGTCCAATATTTCCGTCATATTAGGCAGTGGAAAGGAGTCTCCTACAGTAACCTCGTTCACCTTACGGAAGTCAACTACGACTCTCATCTTCGTTTTTCCTGATGCGTCTGCCTTCTTCGGTACCACTAGCAGTGGTGCGTTCCATTGACTTTTGCTTTGTCTGACTATCCCGTCGGCAAGCATTTTATCTACCTGCTCGTTTATCTCCTGCTTGTGTTTCTCTCGAAGTCTATAAGGTCTTACATTTATTGGTGCGATATTATCTGGACTCGTAATTCTGTGACTCGCTGCGTTCGTGTAACCCAGAAAGTCTCCTTCTAAGTGAAATACATCATGAAATCTTTCACAGATATCTAACAAACTCTCTTTTTCTTCTCGATTCAGATGACCAGTACGTAGGTTGTCTCTCAGCTGTTGCATTCGGCTCGCGTTACTCGGTGTCATCGTCCGGCATGCATATACTTGCGTCATATCTGTGTGCTCTTGGCCTAGTGCTACGATTTGTACACACGGCTGTTCCAGTTCCACATTATAATCGTTCGTATTCAAAATGCTGACTTTGCACTCACCGTCGACTGCATTGGTGATGCAACTCCCTAGGTATACTCCAGGCTGTAACTCGATTCCTTCGACGATGCCTTCCGCGTCGTCGCGTGTCTTTGCACGGATTATCTTCTCACTTCTTCGTTCAAGCGATATGTGAGCTCCTGTGGCTCCTAAATTCCATATCGTTCCGTACAATCTTGCGTATTTCCCAGATCTAAGCTCGACGTCATGCTTCTCGAGGAAGTCGCCTCCTAAGAGACCGTCTGCTTCTAGTGGAAAATCATCTCTAACTGCGTGAAAAAGGTGCGATATATGCCTATCACCAACCCTTATATTCAACGTGACCTTACACAAGGTCGTAACTGGTGTTCCGCCTATTCCTCTGAGCGTGATCACACCGTCTGCAGCCATCACTTCTCCGTAAATTTTTCCGACTTTTACTAGGCTTACCTCAGCTCCTGAATCTAATAGCATAGTTCCGTGTCTCGTCTTGAATTCATCTGCCTCGATCGTTGCGTGATTCTTCTGTCTTCATCCATTTATTAGGCAATTTACTGGTACGACGCGATACGGTTGCCTGTCCGACGCGCCTGCTCCTCGTTTCCCGGAGTCTCTTCGTTCTGCTTGCTGGCGTCTCTGAAAGGACCTGGCTGGACCCGTTCCTCTCTTCTAGGAGGTCCCCGATTCCTCTCGTAGAGTTGTCTATTTTCTTCTGCTATTCTAGTTCTGCAGTCTCGTATGACGTGCCCTGGTTTTCTACAGAAATGACAAATTACCTGAATTTTTCTTACGTAGTTACTTGGTGTCGGCAATCGTTGAGGGTAACTGGATCCCGTCTTTGCTGAGCGACAATCTCGTGCTAGGTGTCCTGTCTTTCCACAGTTGTAGCAATTATTTCCTCTGTTGCCTTCTCTGCTGTTGCGCGGTTGATCGTGTTCCCGATCCGATCCACGAATGGGACCTAAATTTCGTTCTTCTTCTATCGCGAGTGATATGGCTTCCCGAGTCAGAATTTAACCACTATTTTAATACTCGTAGCATCCAACTCGACCGGTTTTGACCCTAGATTTACCTCAAGCTCCTGTTTTGAACCTCCAGGTCCTCCAAAGTTGAGATTTAGCGCCTACTTTAATACTCATAGCTTCCAGATAAACCTCTCCACACCCTGTTCGTCGTCAAGCTACTACTTTGAACCTGCAAATCCTCTCCTGAGTCGAAATTTCGCACCTATTTTAATACTCGTAGCATCCAACCCAACCGCTTTTGACCCTACTTCAACCTCAGCTCCTCTTCTCAGCTTCCAGGTCCTCTAAAGTTAAGATTTAGCGCCTATACTTTAATACTCATTGCTTCCAGATGAACCTCTCCAAACCCTGTTCGTCCTCAATCTCCTATTTTGAACCGCCAGATCCCTCAAAGTAGAAGTTTAGCGCCTACTTCAATACTCATGGCTTCCAGGTGAACCTCTCCAAACCCTGTTCGTCCTCAAGCTCCTATTTTGAACCTGCAAGTCCTCTGGAATCAAAATTCAGCTCCTGCTTCAATACTCGTAGCGTCCAGACCAGTGTTGTAGATAGGTACGTTATATTCGCTACCTATATATAGGTACACCCGTGTAAAAATTTGTTCGGTAATTAGGCCTTGACAACACAAAGGCCCCTATCAGGATCAGTTGTTGATTCCAACATCACTGTTCGATCGGTATTAAGGCGCCTGAGACAAAGACGAGTGCAACGTATCACCCGAGCTTGAAATTACCCTCCCCT
The DNA here is from genome assembly GCA_963992785.1 of Tenthredo livida. Taxonomy (NCBI): domain Eukaryota; kingdom Metazoa; phylum Arthropoda; class Insecta; order Hymenoptera; family Tenthredinidae; genus Tenthredo; species Tenthredo livida. The sequence goes on along the minus strand of OZ023069.1, from coordinate 7,044,182 downwards.
CCTTGTCGCACGACGTAATTTTTCCACCAAGTGCATGTATAGGCCCTTTTTCGCGCATGTACCACGGAAATTTTGGAAATTTCCAGTAAGTTTGGAAATTTTTGAAATTTCCAGTAAGTTTGGAAATTTTAGAAATTTTCCAGAATTTCGGAATTTTTTGAGAATTTTTGGAAATTTTCGAAAATTTCTGGGAATTTTCGGAAATTTCTGGAAATTTTTGGACATTTCCGGACTTTTTTGGAAATTTCGGAAAGTTTGGAAATATTTGAAAACCTTCGAAATCATTTCTTGGAAGGTAGGAATAGATCCATTACCTCCAGTCATTTACCATATGGTAGTTTAGCGTAGTGGTTAGGGCGTGCGACTGGTAACCGAGCGGACGTGGGTTCAAGTCCCGGCGGGGACGATCAATGTGGCGGTTTTTTCAGGGGATGTAAAATGCGATTTCATCGATATAATGCGTAGATTAGGTCACCTGACGATAAGATTCGCCAAATTAGAATTTTTTTTTCTTCCATTATTACTTTTTAATTTCACGAAAATAAATCAGGTGCTCCGATATGAGAGCTAGCCCGGATCTTCTACCGAAATTTCTACCAGGGAGCCGGGTTCCACGAGGTTCTCGCGAGGTTCTCGCGAGATCCTCATTTAGCCCTAGAATGCTGCGTTTTGTGGGGCGCGGGTCAAAATTTCGAATGATCAAAATCTAGAATGACCAAAAATGCGGATGTCGGTATAACGAATGTGCAAAATATGAAAAGGTTGTATTAGGGAAAGTCTTTAAAGTCGTAATTGAAAAATGATGTACATTGAAATGTAGAGAGAGATATTTATTGAAAAATAAAATTTTGAATTAGTAGAACTGCGACGGGCGAAATATCACATTGATAAAATATGAAACGTCGATAATTCGAACGGTTCAATATTTGGAATTATCAAGCCTTCTAAGCTTCACGTATTCGAATATATTTTTCCGAGAGGCTGGGATTTCGAAAGGTCATTATTTCGAATCCTATGCTGACTCATCACACGGAGTGCCTTGGAATACCAAACTACCGGTCTAAGGCAGTAGATGGAGCTGGGGGCTACCAGCGCTTATGAATCTGCTTATAAGGGAGAGCATTATATCGGGTAATTTTTACCGTCGAATTTTGTACTCAGTTCCGAATTTCAGCCCCAAAATCTGATAAAAAATAGATGAAAACTTTGACAGGTGGATTCTGAAAATTCATGAGGACGTCTCTATTTGTTCTGATATCTTATCCAATCGAACTCAAGGGCTTCTATCGGGGTTTTCCGCCAGGAATATTTATGAGGGGTAAAATTTTCAATTTCGTGTTTATTTATATTGTTTGGTATATTCCGAAGAGTTTAATTTCTAGCGAATACGTATTTTTATAACATGAAAACCTCATCGACGTTGAGATTGATTTAGGGTCAGCTAGCCTGGCCCGTTCCGGCCCGTGGATATTTTGGAGGTATTTCTTACTTCACTTCGAGTAGATAATCTGCCCGATTTGCCTTCTCGCCTACCGACTCGTCAAACGTCGTCGAGAAATGCGTATAGAATATATCGTCAGCTGATTTCAAACTTCTGTATTTTAGTGAGAAAGAGTTAAATTCGAACTCGATTTTGATATTATACAGGAGTAACTTATGTAATGTGTATAAAAAAAATGTTATCTCAAAATATGATGCCCGACAGATCGAAATTCGCAATTCAGATTCAGCAGTGATCTACTAAATTCTCGATTACAGTAAATTCTTAATTTCTTGCAGGTATTATTCTATGTAATTTTTTCAACCATGAAAATCGATGCAATAATTAGAAATTTGGCAGAGTTATTGCTTATACTGTTAGGAATAAAACCCTGAACATTGCAAATTTTGAGATTCATTGAGGAGGGGGGCGGTTAATTCATCGAATTTTACCGACCGGTCTATTTCTCGATTTTATCCGAAACGGGGCTATCAATCGACCTGTCCTTTTGGCAGCCGATGTTTGACGAGTAATGCGTTCGGTACTGGTACGTTCGATCGGATGAAATGCCGCTCCCAGCCGTGGAAATCGCTAAAATTACCACAAAATCGTAGATTACAACTGGCCCCTTCATCGTTGTCGAAAACAAAGATGTTTTGGGATGGTTGTGTTCGGAATTCCATATCGAATCGGGCTACCACGGCCGATTTTGCATTTTTGATGCATAGACTGTAATATAATTTTACTTCACTCCGTGTGATTTTGGACGTTTTACCCACGCTTCGCGTGGCTAAAACCCCCATTTTCACACCTCCTGAAGTAAAATTTTGTACAATACTCGACGGAAAAACTTCTTCTGATCTCGTGTGATTGCAAAACTCGCCTTTGGCTCGTTCTGCAACCTCACACTCGTCAGAAAAAGTTTTATCGGACTCGTATTGTAATGTACTATAAATTTTTTTTTTCTTTTCTAAAAGTGTCTGCGTGCCATTTATTTCGACTTATATCACAGCCTATGCATCAAAGATGCCAAATAGGCCGTGGTAGCCCGATTCTATATGGAATTCCGAACACAAAAACGGATCGGAAAAATGTATCATCCACTTAAGGTAAGTATTATTCAAAAATTCTAGAATTTTTCATGGTTCAAACCGTGTATATAAGCGTTAATAGTAACCTTGGGTTACTGTAGCCTCATTAGGCTATACAATTTTCCGTTTGGTGCAATAATTTGACTGCCATTAACCATCAACTACAATGGTGAGATACGTATCTCATTATCTTCATAGCCTTTGGTGACGCCGGCCCTCGTGATTACGGCATCACACAAGGGTATAAAATTTTACGCCCGTGTTGCAAATGATAGTTTTCGATGCGGTTGGCGTAAAATTCAATTTTATCTTAGCAGAACAAGTTGTAAAATCGGATTGTACGCCCACTTCAATGAAAAAGATAGTTCGTGCGCGCAAATATGCTCAAGTGAATACCCAGCTCGACATTCACAGAATTTCTGTTATTTTATCGTTGAAAAAATTCGTAACCAGAAGCTCTGCTACGTCAAGATGTGAGAAATACCTAGTATTTCCTCACAAGTATGTACCTACACCGTATTCAATTTTTGTATTCAAAGAATAAGGTACGTGTCATCAGCTGGCTGGGATGATCCGCTAAATATACATTTTCGAATGAAAATACGTGTGTTTAAAACAGTGAAAAGTAGTGCGGTGAGGTATAAGTGTACACATGGATCATATTTTCCACAGGTAAGTGTGAGTTCAATATTCTTAAAGCTTCACCCGTAGATATCTTTATAATGCGTGGTGAGAAATTTCACAGATTCAATCACAATTGTTCTTATAATTATCTGAATTATATGAAACTCTTGGATTTAAAAGACCTTAAAAATAACTTAAGGGGAGTCTTCGGTGAAATTCCGATAAAAACGATTTTATCATTTTTCAAATTACTAACAAAAATTCAATCAAAAATTCATTGCATAAAAATGTAGATAATGGTATTATGTGTATTGAAAAACGAATTCAATTCTCTGAGTTGAAAGTGTATGCGCAATGAAGCTTTCGCATAAAATTTTCTGTGCACCGCTGCACAAAACTCCTTGCGCATACACTTTCAAATCAGAGAATTGAATTTTTTTTTAAATACGCTTACTACCATAATCTCAATTTCAATGCAAGGAATTTTGGATTGGATTTTTTGTAGTAATTCTAGAAATGAAAAAATCGTATCTATCAAGATTTTACCGAAGTGTTCCCCTAACTTGTTATGTGTTCCTTTACGGAAAAAAACCCTCAAATTTAAGGGGTAAATTCGCACCCTCAAAGTTTTGGGGGTTTACCATGAAAACTCAGGGTTTACCCTCAAATTTTACCCACAACTCAGGGTTCGCCCCGTATTTGGGGGTAAAATTCAACTCATTGAATGATTGAATAGTGCAGGATAGCATGTTACCTAGCTATAAGAAACGTGTGTTGTGTTATTATCGGGAAATTACGCTTTCGTAATAATTTGCAGGCGAGTATTGAGTAAAAATTGATATGTAGGACGTAATATAAGTATTCTAGTATTCACCAAAGTTCATCTCACCACCTTAATATATTCAACTTGTTCATATGTCTATTGTACATTTGATAATTTATCTATGTGGTATTACCCTCGGATGTATACCTAATGATGTTGTTACCGGACTGTTTGACGATGTATGTGATGACTTCGACGTTCCGAAAGAGTGTTGTCTAATCCACAAGATATTTTTCTATTACATTTTTCAGTATCATATATGGGGGGCATTTCACGCCAACTTGACCTGGGTCTGCCCCTTAATCCCTTGGATTTGGTCCGTAATTTTTCATATGGTTGTTCTATCTTTCGAAAGCATGCTAAATTTTTTAAAGATTTTTATCATCAAATTTGTTCTAGTCGAAAATAAAATCACTTAAAAAGAAAATCACATCGAAGGGAACTTTTTAAAAATCTGAAGAAATTCTCAAAAATCCTGCATTCGATTCGAAGAATTTTGGCGTGCGAACCAGAGTAGGCCGGCGTTCGCTTCTATCTGTAATCCGCAATTCCCTGTTAAAAAAAAAAAAAATAGACGCGAAGGCCAGTTCACTGCAGGCAGTTGAAAAAATCTTTGAAAATTCGGAAAAATTAGGAGTTACATATAAGAATGTTCAAGCGACTGCTCACAGTGAACTAATGATGGAATTTGAATATTCCATGGAATTAATTACCATTCATGACAATAGAGAAGTTTAGGTAAGCTAAAACCCGATACGAACCAGTCGTTTTTTGATTTAACGTATAGAAAATGGAATTGGAAAAAATTAAAATTAAAAATACAGTAGGAGCCAAGATGAAACTTGAGGTAGAGAAGTGAGAAAGTGAAACAGAAAAGGAGAAAAAGAGAGGTTTAAAAGAAATTGTATTGAAGTAATGTTTTCTAAGCTCAAGAATTCATAATTGATATTTCATTGTACACAAGCGTTTACACTGTACCATGCCATCGTGCCTGGCGTCAATACCGTACGTCCGCTTCTCTCCGGAGTTAACGTGGACTGAAGTGGCGCCGGTGCTTGTTTCAAGCGCTGGGGGGAAATGTGGCGCTTGTGTCTTTTCGGAGGCGATACATGCACATTCCACTATATTTTCCGAGGGGGTAACTACTCGTGAAATAGTTGGAACAATGAGCTATGAAATGGTATGAGATTATATTTAAATTAATGTGGAATGGTTTAAAATGGTTTGAAATGATCTGAAATGGTTTGGAGTGATTGTGAAATGGTATGAAATGCCTGTGAAATGGTATGAAATGCTTGTGAAATTATCGCGAAATAGTTTGAAATGGTATGAAATCGTATGCTTGTGAAATGATCGCGGAATGGTACGAAATGGTATGAAATGGTATGAAATGCTTGTGAAATGATCGCAAAATTGTATGAAATGCTTGTGAAATGCCTGGGAAATGATATGAAATAGTTGTGAAATCATATGAAATGATTCTGAAATGTGAAATAGATGGGTCACACAAATTTGGTTGAAGTGGTTACCCCCTCGGTTTTTTCACGTGAAAGTTAGTTCTTTCGGGGCGAGCATCTACAGTGTACCACGCCGTCGTGCGTCTGTACCGTACGTCCGCTTCTCTCCGGAGTAACGTGGACTGAGGTGGCGCCGGTGCTTGTTTCAAGCGCTGGGGGGAAATGTAGACGCTCCTGCCTCATTAGACCTATGAAGATGTATATGTTTTCACTGAAAATCGTTAGTTCTCGGTATGACAAGTTAAGTTCATCTTCCAAAAGTCAAAGATACTTTAGCGTGTAGTACGAGCGTCTTACACAGTACCATGCTGTTATGCTCGGTGTCAGTACCGTAGGTCCGCTTCTCACTGGAGTTAACGTGGACTGAGGTGGCGCCGGCACTTGTTTCAAGCGCTGGGGGGAAATGTTGACGCTTGTGCTTTTCTTGATTCACGAATACATGCATCCATATACCTACTCGTAAAAAACCTTGTAATTGCACCGGTCATTTGCAGAAATCACAAGCCGATACCCTTCGTGAAAGATGGTGACTGCCCAAGTGCCAAAAATAGAATAGTGAAGACACACAAACTTTAACCATAAATCTGAATGTCAAGGGATTTCTACGAAAACATTCAACTAGTAGAACTCTGAATATGATTACATTCAAATATATTTTTCATACCGTATCAATCTCTCAATACTACTACTACTACCACTCTGGAACTTGAGGACTAATACCAGTAGGGCTGATAATATTGAATATGAGCAAGATTAGCTGTCGGTACCTATCATTATTAGTTATCCCCGTCTTTATACCGTATACGGTTTTTATACCCGGATTATATCTTTATATCGGATTTTTTTTAGGGTTCCTTTGGTATAGTATAATTTTCAGAGTTAGGGACTTTCGGCATGCCAGTTTACGAACTTTTTACATTACCAACAGACTTCACAGAGGAATATGACCGTCAGCTTTCACGGGAATATCCGCGATAATTTGACATTGTTCATTGTTGTTTAATGAACACGTGTTTCTTCATAGTTGATCGTGTTAATACATGAAATTCGTATCAAAAACATCTCAATTAGCACTTGGAACGTCGACGTCATTGGGTTATACTTTGCACTAACAATCATCATTCTAAAACATACTCCTTGTATACTCCTTGCTATACTTAATTTTTTAGCGATGTGTCTCATGTGTCGTGATAATGCTGCCACCCACGCGTACATTGGATGTGGGCATCGACTCGCTTGTGCCGGATGCGCCCAAAAATTGTGGGACATGCCAATGGAAAGAGGACGTTATTGCCCGCTGTGCAGAAATCCCACGACAATACCGCCACAGCGTATTTACCAGGGTGGAGAATGATGTCACTTTCGTGATCGCATGTATACCTATTAGGGTGGTTCTTATTCAGGGTTTGGTTGAATTCGAATCGTTGCGCCCCCCCCCCCCCCCAATTGATCACAAATTATTCAAAAAAATTCACTGTAAAATTTGAGCTCTTAATTTTAACAGTAAGCCATGCCGCAAAAGGCTTTTGTACATATTTTTTTCTTTTTAATTTTACAGTCATTTTTTTTTAATTATTTGTGACCGATTAGGGGGGCGCAACGAATTGAATTCCACCAATCCCTAAATAAGAACCACAGTAATACCTACAGTATACAAAGTTATGTATGTTTTCTACGTTCAAAAAAAAAAAAAAAAAAAACACTGTTAACAGAAATATTTGAGTTTTATTTTCCCGTCTTTTCCCCACCCTGCAGATAGTTTGTAATAGGCAACTCGAAACCTCAATGGAATAAACTATTTTTTATGAAAACTGTTGGCATTTGCATCCATTGGGCTTGATGAAATGACTTTTGTAACGTGCTAAAAATGAAAAATCAAAATCACATGAGTGAACATTTCCGTTGATTTTCGGCTCAAAAATGGATATTTCGACAATGACTGGCAACCAAGGCCACAGCTTGAATGAGTTTGCAGTTCTGATACGAGCACCGATGTTCGTATCCGTTAAAAAAAATCCAGTAAATTGAAAGATAATTGAAAAGTAATGCTTCTAATCTTCAACGAAATTCTCCGACTCTTGTACATCCTTCTGTCATATATTAATGTTAATTATAGGTATGTCTGGTGGAAACTGGGACAATTCCTGATGCAGGAACTTTTTCGAAGGGAATTTTTTTATCTTCTGTTCAAGTTCTTACTCAATATAATATAGCTTAGTAGGCTTAGGTTTAGTAGTCTAAGCTTAGTTTTTGATAGTGCACAGATAAAAAAAATTCGAATGCATTATACTTATGAAGTTAATTGTACAAATCATTAATTCTTTTCTACACAAATGAATAAATTGTAGATACTTCGAATAAAATAGTAGAAATATGGAAGCGTTAATGGTTAGCCGTTACGAAAACGGAGAAATAGACATCCATATAGGCAGCGTTACGAGAATTCAGTAGCCACACTGCTGCGTCAAGTTTAGATCTTTCGAAATTTTGGTCTTTCGAACTTCTGGTCTATCAAGATTTAGAATTTAGAAATATTGACTTTATACATTTATATTTTCTACATTATACTTATTCAGAGTAAAAATTATCAGAAAATACATTTTCGAATAAACCAGCGTTCTGACAGGTGACCGCCTGCTGAATAAGTCATTCGAAGAAATGATCTTTTGGAAATAAGAATTTCGAATTAATTTGTCTCTCGTTATTTTTGTATTCAAATTTTTAATATTCCAATTTTTGGCCGTTCTGAATTCTGATCTTTCCAAATATCGACCACCACCCGTTTTGTGCAATATCTACGAATCTGAGGCGCTAACGAGGATCTCAATTTCCATACAAAGTAAACCACCGAAAACCCTCAAGAACCTCCCAATGGTAGGAATTGGAGGCTCAAAGCAGGCGTTAAATTCTGACTCGGGTTCTCTAAGATTTTCAGACCGTCGGCTCTTGACCAATATCCTCAGCTTGTCGTTCAAGCCTCTGATGAAGATATTGACAGCTTGTTTTCTGACCTGGCGTTTCAGCGTCGATTTCGAATCCTCTTCTGCGGCTTCCTTCATCGTTACTTCGATGACCTGTGCAGTTAGTTTCTCGACTCGTGTTCCATATGACCTCGCGTCCTCGTTCTGACGTTGTCTACAGCTACTGAATTCCACTTGTAACGAAGCTGATGTCCATGTATCGATGCTCATCGACTTCAGCTCTTCCTCCAGTGCGTTCCAGGTGTCAATTGATTTGTATTCTAAAGGTCGTGCCGGAGCACCTTTGCTTCGGGTGCTCAGAACAGCTTTCAATAGATTTCCCGTATCCGCAGGTCGTATTATCTCACGTGCATACTTGCAAGAGCGAATAAAATCACAAACCTTTCCTCGGTCACTGCTATCGAAGATCTCGATGTCCTTCAGCACTTGTCTCACGGTGGGGGTGTCTTCGGCCATATTGATTGGAGGTTGATTCGCTGCTGTGTTCTGATTCTGTTGTGGTGGTACTTGCTCCCGAGTCTTACTTTTAACAAATTCGCGTAATGCCGCACAAAGTTCGTCAACTGTATTTGCTTCGCTTACGTTCATGCCAAGATGCTCACAGGTTTGGAGAAGATGATCTCTTCGTAATTCTTGAATCCACGCGGTTTTACCTTCTGCAATGCGTCTTTCCACCAAGTCTCTGTTCAATGGCACTCGCTCCTTTTCCAAAGATTCTTGTGCTGCTGCAGCCAGTGATAAATGCAAGGCGTGCCTCTGGCTGGGAGGTAGTACGCCAAACAACGGTGAATTATCCCCAAAGCTTACTTCTCCTTGTAACTCAGGTTTAGTCGGAGAGTCTACGGATGCTGAACGTTCTATTCCTTTCTTTGACATGTGAGTTCACGGTGATTTCTTTAACGATGCCAGCTTCCGGTGCCACTATCACTATTCTTTTAATTCACTTGCTCGATACTTGACACTTGATTTATTTGTACGATTCGACGATCTTCGCCGCTGCCACAAGTTGTTGTAATCGGGATTCTGAGATCTTTCATACAACTACAATTTATTTAGAGGTTCGTTGTCGAATCAAGAGTTGGAAGTCAGTCGTACAAAGTAATTCAAGTTTATTTGATATATGAAGTTTTACAAAGGCTTTACTAATTTCGAACTAATCTCTATATGATGTGTCTTGCTTCTGGTCGCGATGTTCTGACGACGGGCGCATCGTCTGCCTGCCCTTTAACGACTCTTTTGGTGCTGCGTCTGCACATTGCTATGTATTTCGCCGTACGATAGAGTCGTTGCCCTGCTATACCGGATACGAGGTGTCGCAATAGCTTGGTATTCGAATTGCAACACCTAGTATGCCGAGACACGAAGCTACCGCCAACCTCCTTGTGGATCGACGAATGATGTAAGGCCCTAGGAGAAATATCGGGTGGCCGGGCGAGCGAGGCTCCATGTGAGTCCAGCGCCCGGGGATTCAAAAGGAAGGCGGTTAGAGGAGCGGTATTAGCCGCGGCAGGGGTGAGATAGACTTCTCCTATTTCACGTTCGTCAAAATCTGTCGCTCAATGACCAATTAGACTACCGATATGTCACGTGATTACGCAAATTTGAAGGATGAGCTGAGAGCTGAAAATAAAGACTATATAAGGAGGGTACACCTGTTAATCGGTCTACTCTTCGCTCTGGTCTACGCCGCACGTCAAGTATCACCTCGCTGATCGCCTATCGTATCGAGTATTTCTATAATATCGTACTGTCTATCGTATCAAATATTATTCAATAGTGTAGTGTGTTAAATTAATTGAACAACTTGATTTAGGTAAGGTCTTAATTCTTTTGTGAGGACACGAGGTCGTTCGTATAAAGTTCTGGTTATTAATTTGGTTATTGAGCCAAGAGGCTCGTTTTTGGTTTTTGAGCTAAGAAGCTCGTCTTTCGTTTTTGTTTAAATGATTTATCGAACAACCTCGAGTCTGGCTGAGCTACATAGATCTTTCATTGCTTTTTGGCTATAATTTATTGCTTATCGCTTCTCGTATGGCTTCTAGTTTTGATTCAGTTTGTTAGAATTATATTGTGCATGAAATACTATAGAAAAATACCTTTCTCTGGAGTACCCTGAGCGAAGATGGCCGCGAAGGCCTAGCCTTCGCGTTATAGTTAGTTTATTAGCGTTATTTTGTTAGGTTAGTAAAGTATGGTCAATTTTGGATAATTCGTTATCGTATGTAAGATCTAGTATTGTTTTTGGATAATTTAGTATCGTTTCGATCAATATAATATTGTCAGAATTTGGTTAAAGATCAATCTATCGTTCTGGATTGATTAGTAGGGAAACTGTATCGTTTGTTATCGACTTTATTGCGTAATATCTCAGCAGTAGAGCATGAGACTCTCAATCTCAGAGTGTGTTATGAAAGTTAAACTTTCGCATTCATTTGGGTACGATGTATCGCTCTGTGATACCAAGTCTGGAGTCTAGTTTAATCGTTTTATATCGGGTCACTTCTGACACACTCCTCTGATTTAATTGCATCATAGATGAGTGAACTCTGTTCTGAACAGTTAGGAAACCTATCGTAATGAATTGTTAACCTTATCGCCAATTCTGTACCGATTCGTTCAATTTATCTAATTTCAATAACAAATAATTGATTGATGTGATCTCACATTTCTCGAAGAAATAATATTGTTTTACCTGGTGTACCCTGCCCCTCTATCTAAGGCTTTGTTATCTGAGCTAGTCGAGTTGTCGCTCGACGCATTTCCGTAAGTTTTTGGCTTTTATTAATTTGTTTATGGTATCGTATCGAAACGACGCAGTAGCGTCTGGCGCCCAATACTTTGGTAATTAAGTAAGTCAACACGGAAAAGTGCCGAATTGTAACCAGGTCTGTAGTTTTTCCTCTCCAAATTAAAAACTGCGTTACAACATGATTCATCTCACTTTTTTCATTTTTCAATAAAAAATATTCAATCAATTACAAACTCGTAATTTTTTTCCATCAAATCCTCAGATTCTCATCTCACCTTACTATTTGTTCAATGAGAAATATTCAATAAACTACAAACTCATCATCATTTCTTCACCTCATCCCCAGATCCCACTCAAACGTAGGTATTTTACTATTATCATAGTCAATCTCACGTAGGACTGCTAGAAACTCCTTCTGAGTCTGGAACATTTCGTCCTCGTCGTCGCTTTCGGCACCAGCTGGAATGCAACGAACTGCTGGCAGCAGTTGAGTCGAGCTTTTTTCGATCTGAAATAGAATAACTTTCATGATTTACTTGAATATTGAACATAAGTGGGTGATGGGATTCAGGGGGTTACATCAGTCCGATCTCCAGAAATAATTGAAAATCATATCTCAGGTGAAAACAATGACAGAAGAATAAAATTTTTGACTGATACATACGTCTCTGTCATTATCGCTGCAGCTGCTGCTGATACCACTGCCTTCCATTGTGAGATATCCACGCCAACTAACTGAATGGATTATTCAGCGACTGGTTAATAATCACTCCCTTTATAGGCACTGTACTAATTTTTACCATTAAAACCAGTTTGATACAAAGTCTGCAACGAGTTATGATTTTTCATGGATACCCGTTTGTTGGTGAGGAGACTCGAAATATGATTGCGTGAGATGAATATATACACATGCTCTTTCTACTAGCGCGTTGCAGTTATGCTACCACGATCTGGAGCCTGAACTGCGGATCCGAAATGCACATCAAAATTCTGATACCCACCCCACGTACAATAATGTGATGCATATTTATCAAGATACGTCATTACAACGTGATTTGGTCACCACCACCGCCGCACAGTGGGCGAAAAGGCTGAAAATCCGCGCATAATCAACCGTTCGAAGGCCTTACTTACGATTCACTCAAAATTTGGTACTCAGAGGTTTTTGGGGTCGTTGATCACGAATCCGATCTCAATATTCGAAAGTTCAGAATGGCGAATCCAATATGGCCGACTTAAATCGAAAAAATTACTCGAATTGGACAAAACTCATAGCTTTTGGGTTTTTAGGGTCGCTGATTACGAATATGAACTCAAAATTCGTAAATTTAAAATGGCAAATCCAATATGGTGGACTGAAATTAAAAAATCTACCTGATTAGGACGAAACTCGCAGCTCAGGGGTTTTTGAGGCCGCTGATTACGAATCTGAGCTCAAAATTCGAAAATCCAAGCGTGCGTATGAAACCTGTCAATAACTGCATGATTACATACTTTTTTTCAGGCAATCACAGGTCGAAGTCCAAGCTTGCCTTCCAGATATTGAGTCGATTGAAAAGAAACTATACCGAAATTTTTCTCAAATTACTCGAATACCCGCAAATCCCCGCACATGGAACAAGATGGTACTCAATCTTGAAGGTTCGATCTTCTAATTTTTACAGCATTCAGTGTAAAACCTCGTAAAACAAAAAAGATGCAGACCTTTTAAAATTGCAGACCATATTTCTCCTCTTGAAAGAAGAACTTTATTCGACAGGCTATATCTTTTGATAGGCAAAACATAATTGGATTGGTTTTTTACGAAAATGGAGGTTTTTCAATACTGTAAATAGATATGCAAAAACATAACATCATCCATACTGTACATGATTTTATGCTGTAAAGAGTAAGCTTGAAAATTACGAAACACTCGCGATAATTCTTGCGTTATAGAGACACTAAGTTTAATGGTTTTGTTGAAGAACCCAAACTGCAGATTTTAATGCTGCAATACTGGTTTCTTTCTCGTCGAAGTATCTTAAACCAGTGTGCCAAATTGCAGAAAGTCTGGAATAAAACAAAAAATTCCACCCATGCGCGGATTTTCAGCCATTTCGCCCACTGTGCGCCGCGCCAACCAACCAACCGTAAGCTCATCACAAGTTTTGCAAAATTTTTGCCAATTCATCATATTCGGATAATAATTTTGGCTCCATGTATTTGGCAGTGCCTATTACCTTGGACTATTCAATTTGTCAAGAAGCCAACGTGGAATATGATTCCCATAGTGAAGGTAACTGTTACACCTTCAAGTTGAAGGCCTCATATACATACTCTGAGCCCGAGAAAAAATATTTTAGATCTAAGTAGATCTAAAGCAAGAGATCAACGTAGATCCAAATTTTGGGATGGATCTAACTAGATCAGATTCTCCTAATTAATACCGGGGGACAGTGGAAAATAAAACATTTTTAGTAAATATATAATCATGGGGTTTTTTGTTTTTTTTATATTTATCTTATCAATAATATCTTGAATGAATCAACAATATGATATTCTATTATAACTAGGGGGGCTCCGCCCCCCTGCGCGCTTCGCGCGCCAACCCCCCATATTTTATCAGATGTTTTAAGACCCGAATAATCCGCGGATTGTATGTTCTTCGGAAAATGACCGAATTTTTGATGAAATCTAGTGTTTGTTTTGTGACTCCCGATTACATATTCTCCTCGCATTGGCTATTAGGTACTAAGGATTGAGAATTTATATTTTGAACTTTAGACTTCATACTCTTTACTTTATACTACAAAGAGCCGTCGCCGCCGTGTCAGTATCGCAGGGAATCATGGGCAATAAAAGGTGCAAACTGTGACCCAATAACAATGAGTAACTATGTTCGGTTTGGTCGAAACAAAAAATAAAAATACGAACAGTAGAAGTGAAGTTTGATAATATTTCAGTTCTTCCACGTGAATCGGATTCACATAATCTATGTGACTACTATTTTTGATTTTTTCACTTTCGATAGCCGAGGAAAACCAAGGATACCCGAGGATAGCCGAGGATACCTGAGGATACCCGAAGAAAACCGAGGATACACGAGGATACCCGAGGAAAACCGAGGATACCCGAGGATACCCGAGGATACTCGAGATACCCTTCGGTGGGTTGGGTTGGGTTAGGTTGGGTTAGGTCGGGTCAGGTTGGGTCGGGTTAGATATTGAGGATACCCGAGGATACCCGAAGATACCCGAAGATACCCGAGGATACCCGAGGATACCCGAAGATACCCGAAGATATCCGAAGATACCCGAGGATACCCGAGGATACCCGAGATACCCTTAGATGGGTTGGGTTAGGTTAGGTTGGGTTAGGTTGGGTAAGGTTGGGTTAGGTTGGGTTAGGTTGGGTTAGGTTGGGTTGGGTTGGGTTAGGTTGGGTTAGGTTGGGTTGGGTTGGGTTAGGTTGAGTTGGGTTAGATATTAAAGATACCCGAGGTTAGCCGAGGATACCCGAGGTTAGCCAACGTGAGCCGAGGTGAGCCGAGGTGAGCCGAGGATAGCCGAGGACAGGGGTCAGGTTAGGTTGGGTAAGGTTAGGTTAGGTTAGATTGGGTTAGGTTAGGTTGGGTTAGGGTGGGTTGGGTTAGGTTGGTTAGGTTAGGTGGGATATTACCTAGAATTCCCTGGAAAACTGACACGGCAGCGGCGGCGTCGGCGAGATATCTTCATAATATAGAGAGATATACATTTTTCATGAGATCCAGTGTTTGTTTTGTGACTTCCGAACATATATCAGAGGTCAAAGGTCACAGGTTGAAGGTCCTACCCAGCAAACCAATACATAACTGATACATAACTGTAAGAGCACATCTAGAGATCGGAGTAATGTAACATAGTTATGTCTCTGATATGCGACATATCTTCAGAATGTAACATATTGTTTACATAACATAAGATGCATGAATGATACGTAATATTGAGGGCATCACGAAGTAACAATGTAATATAACAAAGTTACGTAGAGGAGAAATCACATAACTTCAATTCCGTGATGTATCATGTGCATTACATGAGACCCACAAGTGATACATAAAATTGAAAGCATCTTCAGGGATCCGGAAATATGACATAGTTACATACATGGAACATAATATTTCTGCAAATATAACATGTGTCGTATATATAACATCAGACCCATGAATGATACGTAACAGAGATGGCAACACCAGGGAACAGAGTCACATAACATAATAACATCTATGATACGTGCAAAATCTTTAGTTCTGCAATTAAAACATCGCAAAATAGGATATCCGTATCTGCTGGCGATAATTTTTGGGACGTATGTAAGTGACTCACATGATAGTACGCATCAATCGAGGCATAAACGCTTTAGAGCTGTTAGATAGCGAGATCGAAAATATAGAGAAATCTGGCAGTATTCACTACACGATACTGTGGTGTAGTGGCGAGAGCGTGCGACTACTAATCCAAGCGAGTGCGAGCGATCATGGTTCGAGCCCGGGTTAGGTCAAAATAATGATGTCGTCTTGAATGAACTAAAAATGCGTTTTAATCTATCTGTGGTTGATTATAAATTGTTACTATGTCATATATACACCATAGATGATGGAAATTAGTAATAATAACGGCTTTTTATTTAGCTTTTCCAGTGTGATAGTTAATTGTATCAGACGCATCTCCAATATGTATCTGATACATCTTTCAACATGTCTTTGACATATCTTTGATATGTCTATGATATATCGGTGAGCCGTCGCTGATATGTATCACCAGCATATATCTAATACATTGATGATACATCCAATATTGCTGATATCGTGCTGTACCAGTAACATATTTTCTTATGAGTTTGATACATAACGTGTAACATTCGTTACATATTATATACGTATTTGATACATATTTTGGTTTGCTGGGTAGGTCTAGGAAAACAAAAGACTCTGGAATACTGGAGAAAACCCAGGAATTCTGGGGAAAACAGAAGAATTCTGGGAAAAACAAAAGAATTCTGGGAAAAACCCAGAAATTCTGGGGAAAAAACAAAAGAATTTTGGGAAAACCCAGGAATTCTGGGAAAAGCAAAAGAAGCCTGGGGAAAACAAAAAAATTCTGGGGAAAACAAAAGAATTCTGGGAAAACCCAGGAATTCTGGGAATACCCAGGAATTCTGGGAAAAACAAAAGAATTCTGGGAAAAACAAAAGAATCTGAATTACCGACATGGCGGCGGCGGCGGCGGCGAGATATCTTTATAATATAGAGAGATATTCTAACAATAATATCCTAAATGGAGTAACCACAATATATAATATACATGATTATATGATAGTATTTAGTAATGGGTAGTTTTGAGTATTGTTATCAATTATGTATAATCACGGTTAATTGAAATATATCGTTGGCCTAATTCTCAAATGTCGTAAGCCACAAAATTTCGGAAATTGATTTTTTCGTCTCTTTGCCTTTTTTTTCGACGTTTTTAACTAATTTTCACCCTCTCTCAGAAAATTTTTCATTTGTGGGTTATGACATTTGAGAATTAGGCAATCGATATGCAACATCATTGTATTCCCCGTTTTCTTCCGTAATCTGATCTCCTAAACAATAGGGCATATTTATTATTCACTTGAAACGGATTTGATCACTGTTTCTAAACCTGCTCTAATTAATTCGCAATCAATGATTGACTCTTCATCGAAATCTTCTGAAGTCATCAGTAGCTCCCGGCACTGTTGTTCGTTGAGCGCCTCATCCTCTATCGCGACGCAAAGTTTGCCAGCAAACGTTGTGATCCGTTTTTTCATCGCCTCTCGTTCCAACATGAATCCAGTTGTGATGATTTGAATCGCAGGAATCTGCTTCAGGAGTTGGTCCCACGTAACTCAAAGGATCGTAGTGTTCGGCGTAAACGGTGAAGAAAAAATCAGCGCATTCATATCATAGAACTCACAACATTCAACTGATAAATCGTAATCAGAGATCACAGTGTATTGCTTCGCGGAGTCTGGTAGGTTTCCAAACTCGAACCATTTAATTATAAGTGCCCGGTTGGATATGGACCTCTGCCACGTACCATGGTTGAAAACTATCTTTTCATTTCTCAAGTTGTTGACAATGGATATCACAATTTCACATGTTGAAAGACTTGTTATTAAAAGGCCTAGCTCTAAACTCTTGGAGCAACTTTTGTTGAGTTGAAACTGTCGTTTCAAGATGCAGGTTGACTCTGGTACAACTTTTGGTTCTTAGAACGTACGTTGTTTCTTCGAGATAGATGATTCCGATCTCTGCAAAGGTTGAGTCCGCTTACAGGTGGGATTGCAAGAGGTTAACGTCTGCGTTCTTTTGAACATCTCAGGTGCTCCGCAGAGTACCTAATGTCGGTTATCGTCACACACTTCAGTATGGTGCTCTGCTGCATGCGTTGGAGAGTTGTTTGTGAAGATGCCATCGAAGCTGCGAAAATGTAGTATTATCGACTGGTGCTTGGAACTGGTAGAATTAATGCTGATGGTTGAGGTCTTATATATGAGGTATTCCACGTGAAACCAAAAGTGATTTGACTTTCGGGTTTTTGATTTCGATTGAAAATTTTTTCGGATCACTTTTTGCAATAGACCACTCATAAAAATATTCCGAAAATTAAATTTTCCTTCCAGGAAAACAAGCTTCAGACCCTAGAAAAAAATATAACACAAATTCGTCCCATCTTGATTGGAGGCTTAAAAGTTTTGTTTTCTTGTCTACTTTAAAAAAAAAAAAAAATCAAAATTAAAAATGGCCTTCTTTTGGAATTTCAAATTTAGTGTTTACACTCGAATATCTTCTATGATCGTTAATGGCGCAGGTTTGAAAAAATGTTTTTCGGAAAGTTTAATCAAAAACGAACATTTCGTATCTGGGTCATTTTCACCCCAGGGCACGAGGTTTCGGAGGAAAAAATGAAAAACTTGGTCAAATGGTAACTCTGGGATATTTTCATTGATTGATAAATCGAAATAAACAGCTGCAATCGAAAAACCCTTCGGGGTATCGTTTTAGCTTGCAAAAAGTGATACGAAAAAAAATTTCGATCGAAATCAAAAACCCGAAAGTCAAATCACTTTTGGTTTCATGTGGAATACCTCATATATTCACGTCGGGGTAAATGTGGTGGGGGAATAGATGTAGTTTTATTTTTGAACTGATATATGATTTCAAGAATTATAAGCATAGATATATAAATATCATAAAAGTGGTTGATGCTCAAAGATGGATAGGTGGATTATATCAGGTGGTGGGGGGTTAGATGTAAAAATTATAACCCGATTTCAAGGGTATAAAAGACTCAGATTAACATTCAGATCGCTAGTCTCCAGTCTTTACTCGAGTATTTAGAAACACTTGGGGTGGTGTCGTTGAATTATTGCACAGCATACATTTTTTGATGAGCAACGTCATGGACTTATCCAAAATCAACAAGTTGGGTCGATGCGATGAATACCTTCCGACGAAGAAATTGGCATATCTCGAGGTACATAAACACTATCCAATCACTTGCTCGCGGAAAGTGCAAACAAGATTTGGTCAAAGAATCACAGTCGACATAGACAACACATTTTCCGCGTTTATATCCGCACGTATGACGAAGGCGTTGGTGGAGGATGATGACATCTGCCAGAAAATGATACTGGCTGCCGATGAAAACCGTCTTTACATGCATCACCTTGGAGGGCTTCACGATCGAATTGAATTCAACTATATGTAATCAATACGATTCGCTTCCCGTTATACCATGACTTCAAACGTATCGATTGTCAAAATAAATGATCAGTATAGAAAAATGCAATATTCCATAATTTCATACAACTCCACTCCTTTAGAATATTTATCAAATCTAAGCTATAGGATAGTTCTAATTCGGTTCAGACCATCTGATGTCTCATCAACTGTTGGAACTGCCAGTAGTAAATGTCTGTTGCTGAAATACAGGCACCTGTTAGAGATTTCTGTGAAACACGCAGATTACTTCTTGCACTGGATATTAGTATGATATAATTTTTCGCAAAAAATGGACGAGTCAGGTAATCGAACCCCGAGTCTCTACGTGCCTGCTCACCTCTCGACATCAGGGAGAAGCCCTGATTAAAACCAAGGATTAAACCATGTAGACCACCTAGCTCGTCCTCTCGTTACGATTCCTCAAAGCTATAAGAACAAGATTTTTCCACCGTATGTTTGCGCAGGATATTAGATATCTAGTAGAACAGAAAGACAGCATATCATATGCCGTATAATCAGAATAAACGATGGAGCAGGGTAATTATAGTGTTGCAGAAGAAATCTGTAAGACGCATCTCTGCAACAGTGTTGCGGGGGGTGACAAGTCACTCTGTAAGACTGCATGTTAAATGCTGTGTAATCAGGGACCTGAAAAATCAACTTATCTGATGCGGCGGCATGGGGATAAATTATAAAAATCTGTTGGTATCGTAATGATAGTGTTGCAGAAAGTGAGGAGTCACCAATTATCAAAATTAGTAGTATTTATCGATAGCAGATAGCAAGCCCCCGATGGGCCGCAGCCTGCCAGCACTAAGCGACGTATGCGGCGCTAATTGGATAAAGGCGTGGGTTCGAACTCCGAGAAAAAAGGAGGTCAAAGTGAAGGCGCTGTCATAGGTGGAAATATCAGGTGATCTAGTATCCGCCTGAGTGAGAGGCCGTCTACTTATACTACTCGAATCCGACAAACTCAGAATCTACCGGAATCGGTATTGAACTCACAGTCGATCCTCCGGATCTAATTCCGTGTCAGACGGCTGATTGCAGTGCGAATCCGGCAAACTCCGAGTCTGCGGCAATCGGTATGGAATCCAAAGTCGATCCCTCGGATCTAATACCGCGTCAGACGGCTGCTTGCAGTGCGAATTCGGCAAACTCAGAATCTGCCGAAATCGGTATGGAATTCAAAATCGATCCTCCGGATCCAATTTCGTGTCAGACGGCTGCTTGCAGTGCGAATCCGGCAGACTCAGAGTCTGCCGAAATCGGTATGGATTGGGAAGTGGATCCTCCAGATCTAGTTTCTAGTGACACGGCTCCTTGGAGCCCTAATTCTGAAGGCTTTCGGCCGACAGAACTTGGCTTGGAATGTGAAAGTATTTTTCCAGAAAATTTCGATGATGATGTTGAAGATTCTATTCCGGCGGCCAGCAAGCAGATCGCCAAAAAGCCAGCAAAGCCCAACAAAAACAAGACACTGATTGCTAAGCAAACTGAGCAGAATATTTATGCGACGTGGGTCGGAAAGGATCCATTAATTGTCCCAAAAGCATTTTGGGATGAATATTGGAATCCGGGGAACTCATTAAAAGACGGATGGTCCGATGCATTTAACACAATATTCAATGATAAGTATCCATATTGTGTGCTGGCATGCGCGTAGCATAATTGTTCGCTCTCACTAAGAGGTGGCTGTGGCTTTCAAGCTGCGGCCCCATGCAAACATACGACGTGCACGAAATATAAGTTTGAAGTTGAGGAAGCGATAAGGTCCCCCCATACATATCACCCAGTAAAAGTTTGTCAGGAAAAATCTTACGATCACAGCGGTGGTGAAAGTCATCGTCGCCACGTGCGTGGAGAGTTCCGCGAATCGTTGGCGTCTGAAATGGAAAAAATGTCTCCTGCTGTACTAAAAAACGAACAGTTAAATAATACGGCGGATGACGTTTTAGCGGCCGGAAATCTCAACACAGCACCATCTCGGCAGATTCTCGACAAAATCTCGAGTCAAAATAAAAGCAAATACGACCTTCATGAGTCCTTTGTAACTTTTATGACTAAGCTGGACGAATATTTTATTGAAACCGTTCGCGGTTCAGTATTTGACGGATATATATAGGTTTTTTCAGTCAAACCGTTTTCAGTAATGATGTGTACCGAACAACAAATCCGGTACATGTTGTCACAGAAATATCGGTCCCTACATCTTGACGCCACTGGATCTTTGGTGAAATGCCCGAATATCATTAACTTGCATTCGCAGACGATATATAATTATGCGCTGATTCTACGAGGAGGCGATGATTTTGGACCTCTAGTCATATTAGACATATTGTTAGGTTTTCACGATACTGTGACAATTGGAGAGTTACTGAAGGCTTTTTTTGCATTGGTAAAAACAATCTCGCTGAATAAACTGGTCCACAAGATTGCAACTGATTTCAGTCTTGCGTTATTGCAGGCAAGCTCATGGGGAGTTAATAACATGAGCTTTTCGCAATACATACAAGTCGTGTACAACACCCACGAAAACGGACCTGCAGATGCCAAATTGTCATTGACAGTGCTTCATGTGTGTTCGTCGCACCTGATAAAAACCGTGGTGCGAAAAAGTAAGAAGTGTTTTCCTAATCGAAACACGCAAGCTCTCGAGCGACGAACTGCTGGCCTTTTAATCGGTAAGTTGATACACTGCGACAATTCTGCATCTGCTTTAAAAATTCATCGACAGTTCGTTGAAGTATTCGGCCTTCAGAAAAAAATACAAGATTTCGATACTGTTATTGAAGATTTGGTGAATTACGATGGCACTGATGAGCTCCTAGACACCGACAACGATGATAGTAGTTTTTCCAGTAAAACAGTGCAAGACCATTCGTCTGAATCGCTCCTGCATGTATTGACGACACAACCAGAATTATCGGCTTTAACTAGAAAAGACTCTCCATACTTTGAATTATTCAAAGCAGTGGAGAAGGAGGTGACAAATTCCAGCAATTGCACCGACGAAAAAAATGAATTATATTCTCCAGATTTTCTGAAGTATGTGAGCGATTTTCTCATGCCGTACTTTCCGTGGTAGTCCGCTATTTGCATAAAACAATTCGGATTGTATCGGGACAGCAATGCTCCGGTTGAAAATTATTTCAAACTTTTGCAGCATTACAAAATGAAAAATGACAAAAAAATATCTGCCCCACGATTTATTATGCGAAATTATGAATTCGTAAAGGGAGGCTTAAAGGAACGGCAGTATCCACTTGTAACGACTAGGCAAGCCAAAAAAACCGTCACAAACAGACGATAACCCGCAGGAAACCTGGAAACCTCAAAAGACAGATAAACGTCGTAACAGTTACCTGAAGCATAAGAAATTCGTAGGTGATGCTCAGGAGGGCGAATTTACTTCAGAAATTAAGAAGATACACAATAATTGGGTCGTTAATCTTACCGACATTCCTATTCCGGACAACGTGAGGGAAATCATTCAACTAGGTCCCAAATTTGGTTCACCTTTTAACAATAGATCTATCCCGACAAAACGACTAGTAGCACAATTTGAATCTGAAATTTCCGCTATTCCGTCTGAACAGAGGAATGAAGCCCGGTTGGACTTCACTAACACAATCAAACGTTTCAAGAACCGATCTTTCAAAAGCAATAACTTCAATCGTCTTGCTGATAATATCGCTCAAACCAAGACCTTCCGCTTAGCTCACCCTGAACTAATGTTTGTCAAGGCTGATAAAGGCAATACTACAGTAGTGATTTCTAGACCTGTATATATAAGGAAAATGATGGAACAGCTTTCTGACACCAACACGTATAAAGTAGTGAAGTTTGATTTAACTAGAACTCTACAGGACGAGATTTCATCTCTCGCCTCTGGTTGGCTGAACAAAAAATTCATCACTAAAGCTTGCGAGTTCTCCATGGCCAAAAGTGACTGCGTACCACCTAGAGCCTACGGTTTACCTAAGATTCACAAGGAGGACACCCCCTTTCGTGTGATTGTATCTTTCATGAACAGTCCGACTTATTTCTCAGCAAGAAAGTTGGATGATTGGATCAGCAGCAATGCCATACCGCTTGCATCTAGAGTCAAGGACAGCTTTAGTCTGGTCGAGAGAATCAGAAACGTAGTCTTACCACCTGATTATATTCTAATTTCTCTTGATGTCATATCGCTTTTTACTAACGTCCCGCAGGAGTTAGCGATAGATTCTTTAACCAAACGCTGGCCTCAACTCAAGGACAACATACCTATACCTCAGGTAGATCTTATTTGTGCGTTAAACATCAGCTGTAAGGCTGCTAGATTTGAATTCAATGACACTATTTTTGGACAACGACATGGACTCCCCATGGGTTTCACGCTATGTCCAATCTTGTCCGACATAGTCATGGATGATCTAGAGCAATCATGCATCAGACAATTAGATTTCGACCTTCCGTTCTTCTACCGCTATGCGGATGACATCCTTACCGCCGCTCCCCAAGATTCTATTATCCACTTGTTGCACATCTTCAATAACTACCATCCGAGACTTCAATTCACATGTGAAACTGAACACCAAGGCCATATTAGTTTCCTGAACGTCAACGTCATCAATAACAATTCAGTCATAAAAACTGACTGATACCATAAAGCAACGTGGTCACAACGTTATTTGAATTTTACATCACACCACCCTATGTCGTACAAGATTGGCACGATCACCAATTCAGTCGATCGCGCTATTAGACTTCCCGAACTTGAATACCGCAAAAAGAACCTAGACCTAATATACCAAGTTTGACGTTTTAACGAGTATCCCGCTCATCAGTTGGAATTCCATATCAAAAGGAGATGCTGGGGTTTGAGTAGGTTAGACCACAACAACAATGGTGATACCACACCAGACTTGAATACACCTTAATCCAAGTTCGTATCTATCCCCTACGTAGCTGGTCTTTTTGAATCTCTCAACAAAACTTTCCATAAGTATAACATCAGCAGCGCCGGATTTAGGCAGAGGCGGACGGGGCGGCCGCCCCGGGGCCTCCACATCACAGGGGCCTCCACAAACTCCGAACTGGATTTTTTTTCTCTCTATTTATGAATACAAAAATGTATAAGATCGTTGAAGATAATATTATTTTCATTTCTTCGTCGCATCTTCAATCCTCATTGCTTTATCGAAATAAATATGATGACCGATACTGGTGACACTCCTATCCGTTTTATATGCGCGTGCGCGGATAGGGGTCAAAATTTTGGAAGTCCAAAACGTAAACTGGCTGTAATCTCGAACTTCAAAATGAGCGAAACGCGAAATTCAGAACAGGCAATATTACGATACTCTATAAAGTATACAAAAGATCATTATGAATACGGAAATATCATAAACGAATTTCATCGAAGAACCAATTTAAGAATGGACAAGATCACGAAGGGCAAAATGTCGAATTAGTGAAAATATCAAATATACGAAATTTGGACTGTTCTTTATTTTAGAATAGCCAATCTAAGAACCGTTTGAAAATTCGAATTCATTCAAACGAAAGGTCAACAACTCGAATGGTCAGTATCTCGAATCGCTTAAACATAGACGGGCCAAAATAGCGAAAGTACTGCAACACTTATTGCAGGTATTTCCTGTGTTCTACGCTACCGGATAAGGCTAATACTTAGGAGCTGATGAAAATTCTATCATTCGAGATTTTGACCTTTCTACATTTTGCGTTTATGAGTTCTGCTCCTTCTAAATTTCGGTTCTCTCTATATTTATGTTTGGTTTATCAGCTGTTTGAAATATCAGCCATTTTCGATTTCTAGTTCTGGAAATATAAACTTTTCATAATGGGAGATGTAGATATCGATCGAATCGAGTCAATGAGTATCATAATGTGGAGTGATCAATTCCAATCCAATATAAACTTTTCATGTTAATATCGAGGGCTTAGGACCAAAAGGTCGTAACCCACTGTTTTTTGGCTTTTGATGACCGTACTGCCATAAGGACGTATCCCCAACTTTAACACGGAAGTTCCATAAGAGAAAAATTACGCAGCCTACGGCCAGAAGGACGTAAGCCCACTGCAATACTGCCAGAAAGACGCAGCCCGCAAAAATAAAAAATAAAAAGTGGGTTACGCTCTTCTGGCAGATCACTGATGATTTTTCTCCAGATTTAAATCGCCTTTTCACAGCCAGAAGGTCGTAACCCTCTGTTTTTCATTTTTCATGGCTCACGCCTTTCTGGTAGATAACCGGTCAATTTTTTTCAAATTTCTATGGCTTCCTTACTGCCAGAAACACGTAATCCATGAAAAATGAAAAAAAAAGTGGGTTACGCTCTTCTGGCAGATCACTGATTAGTTTTTTTCGGCTTCAAATCGCCTTCTTACAGCCAGAAGGTCGTAACCCTCTCTCTTTCATTTTTCGTGGCTCACGTCTTTTTGGTAGTTAACCGGTCATATTTTTTTGAATTCCAATCGCCTCCTTACAGCCAAAAGTGCATAATCCACGAAAAATAAACAACATTCAACACACAAAAACAACATTAAGGAATCAGATGAAAGACATACCGCTCTCACTAGACATATCACAGAATACGATCACTCTTTCAATTATGGTACGTTCGATATATTGGATCACGAACCCCGATACCACAGGCGCCTATTACTTGAAATGTGTAACATAGTTAGCCACCCTTCTGCTGTCAATCTGAGGCAAGATGTAGAACATCTAAGTACTATGTATTCCTCGGTCATCAAGTAAGGGACTCTTCCTTACCGTCGGTCTCACTATTGATTCTAACGTCGATCTTCACTCTTACGATCGATCTAACTCTGGCTTGTCTTTCCGACATAGAGAGTCCCTTCTAGTACTCATTTGGTCTATGCCTACTACGGACACGGCCTGCCTTGCCGCTGTTCAAATCGCTCTATAACTGTTATAATGGAGAAGTGGGCCGTTTTGATAGCCATTATACCGCTTATTCAGCTTAGCTGTATCTGTTCAGGTAAATTCCTCAGTAGTGTTACTGCCTCTGTTTCTGATCCCTTAATAAATGTGATCGACACAACTTTCAACCCAACAGCCGTTACCGCATTGTGGTCCGTTTCGCTACGCGTTTTTAAATTGTTACCACCTATTATGTTTTGAGGTATGAATTATTATTTATAACTTCTCTCTCGCATTCTATACACTCGTCGATAGGTTTAGTTTTACTCTTTTTTTTTTGGAATTACTCTTTGTATTTGTATACCTTATTTAAATTAATAAATTTCCGCTTCTGAGGAGGGTCCTCATCAGGACCGAAACGTCGACTGATGTTTTTTCTTCTATACGAACTTCATCCAAGATTTTCATACATCAACTAGAAGGTCAAATAAAAACTACTTTTTCGTTACACGTTATACTGCAAACTCAAAGACAGGTATATACAACGAGAAGAAGGCGTTAGTTTTATTTGCCGTGGCCGGGTACCTGTATGAATGATTTGACGTTTCAATCATATAAATAATTTTATGTTGAAGTTGATCCGACTGTCGCCGAGAATAATTGCGAACAAAAAAGAGGAAAAGGCGATGAAGGAAATATATATACAGTATCGTACTTGTTCATGATAAGAATTTTTACAGATATAATCATAAAAGATAAGAGTAATAATATTGCTAATAATAATACGTATAAAAATACGGAATATTTCAGGTGGATACACAAATCCCTATCAAAAAAATCCACATGGGAAACCATGTGGGTCTCCCAGGTTCCCAGTTCCCAGGGGAATTTTGGCAGGGAACCCATCTGGGATGTGGGGCTCCCAATAAGACCCATGTGGGATGTGGGTACCCCATAGGACCTGTGTGGTAGGTGTGGGTCTCCCGATAGGACCCATGTGGGATGTGGGTACCCCATAGGACCTTAAAGACGTCTTTACGACATAAGACGACATTTAGACGTCCAAAAGTGAGACATTGGACGTCTATACCACGACTTTAAGACGACTTTTATTTTTGTGTTTACTGGGTGATTTACCAAAACTTCCATGTGGGTGCCTAACAAACCCGTGTGGGATCCCAAACGTCCTATGTGGGTGACCAACAAACCCATGTAGGTTTCTGCGAGTCCCACATAGATTTCCAAGACTCCCATGTGGGTTTCCAGCAAAACCATATGGGTACTCAACAAACCCATGTAGGGTCATCAATGCCCCATATGAGTTCCTAGAAGTCCCACATGGTTTACCGAAACTTCCATGTGGGTGCCTAACAAACCCGTGTGGGATTCCAGACG
This sequence comes from Tenthredo livida, assembly GCA_963992785.1. Taxonomy (NCBI): domain Eukaryota; kingdom Metazoa; phylum Arthropoda; class Insecta; order Hymenoptera; family Tenthredinidae; genus Tenthredo; species Tenthredo livida. The sequence continues at coordinate 7,016,859 of OZ023069.1, read as the reverse complement.
TCCTATGTGGGTGACCAACAAAACCATGTAGGTTCCTGCGAGTCCCACATAGATTTCCAAGACTCCTATGTGGGTGCCCAGCAAAACCACGTGGGTGAACAAAAATCCTATGTGGGTTCCTGGAAGCCCCACATCGATTTCCAAGACTCCTATGTGGGTTCCCAGCCAAACCGTGTGGAAGACCAACAAACCCATGTAGGTTCCCAGCCAAACCATGTGGGAGACCAACAAACCCATGTAGGTTCCCAGCCAAACCATGTGGTTGCCCAGCGAAACCATATGGGTTCCCATGTGTCCCACCTGGATTTTTTCAATAGGGATCAGTGTTTCTAGGTATAGGGTGAGAATGAAAAACGGTATATATTATGGACACAACAACACTAAAGATTTGGGGAATAGAAATAAGAGAATAGAAAAACGAAAGTGTAAAAAAGTGATAAATAAGTAAATAAAAACAGAAAAAAAAAACAGAAAAAAATGAAAAAATAAAAAAATAGAAAAAATAGAAACAAAAACAAAAAAAAAACAAAAAAAACAAAAAAATGACCAAATAGACAAATAGAAAAAAAACGAAAAAAATAACAAAAAAAAGAGGTCAGTACCCGGAACGTCCCCGTCGTTGACCTTGGGTAAAGCTAATATCGGGTTTAATTAGTTCACGTACACCAATTGTAGGTGCTGCGCTGAGCTGCCGCCAATTGTTAGTTAACAAATAAATAAACAACGGAGCCTTGCTACGATAAAGTTGAAACGGGATCGTGTTCCACGATCGAAAAACAGTCTTCGTGAATTTTTTCATATTTTTTCGGAGATGCGTGTAGATTATGATATTAGCAGCCATTGTTAATTATTTTATAAATAAACAACGGAACTCTGCTACGCAAAAGTTGAAACGGGATCGTGTTCCACGATCGGAAGACAACATTGGTGAATTTTTTCATATTTTTTTGGAGATGCGTGTAGATTTTGATATTAGCAGCCATTGTTAAGGGGGGGGGTATACCGGATGTGTTACCGACACCGCCTATATCTCCGAAACGGGGCTATCAATCGACTTGTCCTTTCTGCAGCCGATGTTTGACGAGTAATGAGTTCGAACTGGTACATTTGATCGAATGGAATCGGGTTTTTTTTTTTTTTTTAATCGAAAAGGGTTGGCGTGCCATTTATGTCGACTTATATCAAAGCCTACGCATATAAAATGCAAAATCCAACGAGAGAGCCCGATTCTGTGAGGAATTCCGAACACAACCATCCCAAAACATCTTCGTTTTCGACAACGATGAAGGGGCCAGTTGTATTCTATGTTTTTGTTGTAATTTTCGCGATTGTCAAGGGCCGTGAGCGGAAATGGCCGCTCACAGCTGTTAATATGATGCGGTGGTTCCCAGAACGCCCGTGAGATGTCGCCGCGCGCTGATTTTTGAGCGTCTCCTTTTACCACCGCTGTTACGTTGGTACACCTGGTACCACGTGACTTGACCCGCAGTCAGAGATGATTTGAACACTAACTATACGTGTATTTACAATATAATACTTTTCAACGATTTCTCCAACGTCTCGGTAAGTAAAAATATTGAATTATCAAGCATTTTGTTTATTTATTTCCGTTATTACATCATTTTGCATGGATTTTCAATACTTTTCAATTATATGAAATAACATGTGAATAGTTGTACTGCGTATCATATATAATTTTATACTATACTTTTCCCGCATTATACAGCTATCCATTATATACAATTATATAAAAATGCATAAAATATATCGTTTATACATATTATATGACGATGGTTAGTAGAATATTACTATCTATAGATTCATTTTAAATGAGTGTTGTGACGTGGATTTTATTTAGCCCTCGAACTAGACCGGATGCTAGCCTCCGAGAACCGTCCACTCGACAATTGGCCAAAGTTAATTACCTGAAAAATATGCTGGGCGCCAGGCGGATAACCGCCACGTTCAAAAATATAAACAAAATATAACCTACGGGTACGTAAATCGTCGGCTAGCTACAGTACCAAGGAGAGGGGTCAGGATTAATTGAAAGATTAGCGGGACGTTAAATAACGACTCGAGCGTTTGAATTTGACAATAGAAAAAAATAGAATTTATTCAACAAAATAGAAAAGAAATAGAAATAATAATTTTAACAATCGGGAATAAATTCCCTCGTAGAAAGAACGGCCTCGGGTCGTGTATACGCGACCTGGCCACGTTTGACGAGTTTTACAATAAATGTCAGACTACTAGCTTCCACCTAGGATAGCAATAACAAGGAAAAATCATGCAAAAATCAAACAACTCGACAAACTAGGTCCTCGTGGGACGATATCTCAACTAAAACGTTAACCAGACTCCACGAGGAGAACTTACAACTAATTAACAGGCTAATATTTACAACGGGTGAGCCTTCGGTTCTTAATAACAAATAGAAAAATGAAAATTGATCGAAGCAGTAATATTTACTAGATTTTACTAAAACTAACTTAACCTAACTCTGCGAATAACGCTGCTAATATTTAATAGAATTTATTGACTCGAACCCGAAAAACAAAGACTCGAAATCTGACTAATAACTAGCTGAGGCTCTCCCCACGGGAGGAAGAGAGAGCGACAGTGACTGACTAAGACTATTCCTGTCGCACTCGTGTGCGACAGGTAACACACCCGAACTTAACAGACTTTGAAATACTCAATATTTCTCTATAAAATAAAGACCCAAACGATAAACTCTAATGCATGGGGACACTGGTGACGGCCTACCTCTCGGAAATCGGTTTAATTCGATTCCAAAAATTATCTAGCCTCGTGGCTGCTCAAAGGCAATATGGCTGACGGCCGTTGCCGATTTCAAATTAGCATGGGTAAGAATGGCTAACGCTTACCGTCTTCCAGCCAGTGTAGGAATAGGATTCTCTCCCGTCCCACATTCATCTCTCTCAATTTGCCTGGGATCTTCGGAGATATTCTCCGCCAACTCACGCACAGCAACCCTCGGCTAACCAGAGAGAAGACACAACTAAACTGCCCACGGGGCTTAGATTCCACGCTTTTTTTTTTTTTTAAAAAAAGAAAAAACCTTTTAACGTACGCTCAATATATCACAGTGAACACGGGTGTTCGTGACGCTAGTCTAACGCAGAGTGACTAGACCGCATGGCGCCGGTACTCAGCGCCCTCGTGTTACGGCTAAATATCGATTGTTGTATCGACCGAAGGATCCCTTAAGCATGGCGACCGGTGGTCGCCACGCGCGTAATTCAAAGTTCGCCACGATGATTTTAGCTCGCTACGTCGGAGGCTCACGGGTCGCAGGCTCTTCTTGGTGGCGGGAATCTCTTCCACCACCGATATCCCTCGGTGTGGAATGCCCTTGGCACTCCCCCGTGTCCTCTAGATTAATAGCAGGAGGTAGCGTGGCCATCACTATCCTCCGAAGCTTTTGGGTAGCGTTCGTCGAGTGGGATCCAAACAGTCGATACTGGAACGTCTTGTGTCGTTAGTGGTGTGTCTCTGTCCTAGTCCCTTAGCCGTCGGCTGGGCCTCGTCTCCCACATGTTAGAGAAAAGTCGTAAAACCAAACAAAAGAATAAATAATATGTTCAACAGTTTTTAGTCGGTCACGGTCGCCTCTCGGAAATACTGTCGGACCTCGGGGTCTATCTACTCATTTTCTCAGCCTCATCCACTCCGCTAAGGTCGTTTAAGGGGTGAGGAGCCTGTCGTAACATGCAATGTTACAGTGTATAAAACAATCTGTTACACAAGTCAGCTCTCCTTTTCAACCATGAATTACTCATACCCGATTCGCCAGTAACATTGGTTTTCGTTTAAATAAATACTTGTTATTTGTTTGCAAGTTTTCTGGACACTTCAAAAATCTGAAATACAGCATAATCATTCAGGGTGTACACGAAATTTCCATTTCCAGATACCAGGCATTTTTCATCAGTTCCCGCAGACCAACATTCTATAATATTATCAATGATGTCTAAAATCCTATTGATAAACCTAAACTAAACCGAACCACGTATGTCTTTCAATAGATTGTTCGAAGCCCAACGAATTTTTTTTTCCCTGAATTTGATGCATGGGTGAAATAAGATAAAAAATCAAGCTAGGCGGCTCGTTGATGAAAAAAACATTTGAATTTTGTAAAACTTCGAAAAAACTTGAAGGCTCTGAATAAAATTTCAGGATATATCTGGGTTTTCAGGGCTGTAAAAAATATCAAGCCCAATTCCATCTTTGCCGGGATTTCCAGATCCTGTGATCCTCATGTTGACTGAAGATTTATCGAAGCTAGTAGTCGTCGTTTCTCAGAGATTGGTTGCCGCAGATGCTCTACAGGAGATGCCGTCTCTTGCTCCAATGGAGATAACGTACAATCAAGGACTATCAATGGTTCTCACTCTTGCATTTTTCTTTGGTAGATTCACTGTCGCTTTCTCGTTAATTGTTGTTGATAAATCTCTTGCGACCTCCGAAGGCCCTTCGGTCGAGGTTCAGAATCATCATCTGTATAGGATAAAAATGATATTTATTTCAATTTCTTCATAGTTTATACGTTGCAGGTAAAGTACATACTGAAATAACGTAAACTCATATGCGTTCTGCAAACACCGTCGTTGATTTCACAGGTACTCTCTGGCCTCTATTGTGATTATTCGACGAGACTTCCTCGGCGTCACAGCCCGAGTAAAAATGATTTGATGTAATTATATAGAGTTTTATAGAATTTTATAGAATTATATAAAATAGTATATTGTGTACCAAGGGCGTAAAGTGGGATTTTTCAGACCGAGTGTGGAGTTTGCAGTACGAGTCGGAGGCGAGCTAGCACGAGTCGAAGACGAGTGCATTTGCGAGCCGAGGACGAGTACTGCAACCACACAAGGTCAAAAAACCCACTTAGCCCTTGGTGCACACCATATTTTTTGTGACACGCGCGATTTTCGCGTTTTTGAGCGATTTCAAATAAGCGGGCAAATAAAAACTGAAAACGCCCGCTGCTCGATTTAGCGGGCAAATAAAAAATAAAAACGCCCGCTGCACGAGCATAAGCGGGCAAATAAAAACTGAAAACGCCCGCTAAATCGAGCAGCGGGCGTTTTCAGTTTTTATTTGCCCGCTCGTCTGAAAACCGCCACTTTAGGCCCGCTTAATGGGTCAAAAAAACGCAAAAATCGTGCATGTGTTACAGAAAATATATATAATTGTATAGAATTATATATGAAAATCCATGTAAGTTTTATAGAACTCTATATGATTCTACATAACTTTATCAAGAACAATTCTATATAATGCTATATATTTATACATAATCATTTTTACTCGGGAGCTATTACTTGACGTCTGATATTTCCCTGTCGTTGCGACTGCCGTCGAAATTCTTTTCCGACAGCTTCTGCGTCATCTGTCAAATAAGTAGATTTCCAGTTTCAGAATAGACAGATGAAGTCGAATCGAACTTATCACATGGAATTATCGAGGAGGGTGATTCGGCTCTGTGAATAAATTAGCTAAATATTCATTTCCAATAATAAAAAAAAATCACAGACATGAATATTCAGCGACATAACCGAATATGATTGTCCCCTCTATTCTCTACTGACCCAACCCAACCTCGTGACTTGATATATGAGATATGTATAGTGAGCACTCTCTTCTTACTCTCTGGCCTCTAAGGTGATTATTCAACGAGACTTCCTCGGCGTCACAGCTGTTACTTGACGTCTGATCTGTTCCTGTCGTTCCCAGCAAACCAAAATATGTACCAAATACGTATATATTATGTAACGAATGTTAAACGTTATGTATCAAACTCATAAGAAAGTATGTTACTGATACAGCACGATGTCAGCAACATTGGATGTATCATCAATGTATTAGATATGTCCTGGTGATACATATCAGCGTCGGCTCACCGATATATCATAGACATATCAAAGATATGTCAAAGATATGTCAAAGACATGTTGAAAGATGTATCAGATACATATTGGAGATGCATCTCATACAATTAACTATCACACTGGAAAAGCTAAATAAAAAGCCGTTATTATTACTAATTTCCATCATCTATGGTGTATATATGACATAGTAACAATTTATAATCAACCACAGATAGATTAAAACGCAGTTTTAGTTCATTCAAGACGACATCATTATTTTGACCTAACCCCGGCTCGAACCATGATCGCTCGGACTCGCTTGGATTAGTAGTCGCACGCTCTCGCCACTACACCACAGTATCGTGTAGTGAATACTGCCAGATTTCTCTATATTTTCGATCTCGCTATCTAACAGCTCTGAAGCGTTTATGCCTCGATTGATGCGTACTATCATGTTAGTCACTTACATACGTTTCAGAAATTATCGCCAGCAGATACGGATATCCTATTTTGCGATGTTTTAATTGCAGAACTTAAGATATTGCACGTATCATAGATGTTATTATGTTATGTGACTCTGTTCCCTGGTGTTGCCATCTCTGTTACGTATCATCCATGGGTCTGATGTTATATATACGACACATGTCATATTTGCAGAAATATTATGTCCCATGTATGTAACTATGTTATATTTCCGGATCCCTGAAGATGCTTTCAATTTTATGTATCACTTGTGGGTCTCATGTAATTTACATGATACATCACGGAATTGAAGTTATGTTATTTCTCCTCTACGTAACTTTGTTATATTACATTGTTACTTCGTGATGCCCTCAATATTACGTATCATTCATGCACCTTATGTTGTGTAAACAATATGTTACATTTGAAAGATATGTCGCATATCAGAGACATAACTATGTTACATTACTCCGATCTCTAGATGTGCTCTTACAGTTATGTATCAGTTATGTATTGGTTTGCTGGGTTGCGGCCGTAGATATTCTTCTCCCACAGCTTCTGCGCCATCTGTCAAATAAGTAGATTTACAGTTTCAGAATAGACAGATGAAGTCGAATCGAACTTATTACATGGAATTATCGAGAAGGGTAATTCGGCTCTTTGAATAAATTGGATACATAAGCTGTATCTCAATTGGTCAACGGTGGTAAGTGTAAAGGTCAAGGCGTTTACCACTGATCTATATCTATATATGAGCAAGTCCACCAATTCTGGACGTCGGATCCGGCCTCACCCTCTCAGATCTTATCGAAATTTTGTGTGCTGAAAGTCCTCATCGAAAAACGACCAGCTAATTTTTTTCAGACTTTTATCCCTTTTAGGTCAGAAGTTATTAAACGGGGTATTTCATATAGTTTTCTGCTTCTTGTTTTATTCATTTTTTTTTCTTTTAATTGTTTCGCCACTATAGAACTTTTTTGAGAGAGTAGGTTTTTTGTGTGAAAAAGTCTCAGCTTTCAAAAAAAAATATTTTTCATCCTACATGCGTCAAAATAACCCCATATCGAGCATGTCTTACGGGACAGAAGATTCACATATCTCCCTCGGTCGTGATATGTTATTCGACGCATGCGCAGACACGCGATTTGGTTACTTATCAAACCTAGGGAGCAAAAGTGCGCGTCATAGGCATGATATGAACGCATTACATGAAGCTGTCAGGGAGACAGGCGCGATTTCGATTCGGGTGAAGCTGCCCTCGCTTCGCTCGGTCAGCAAACTTCACCCGAATCAAAATCGCGTACGTCACCCCAACAGCATCGTGTACTAATGCGTTCATATTATCATGCCTATGCGCACGTTTGCTTCTTAGGCTTCACACCTAACCAAATCGCGTGAAAGCGCATGCGACGACTACATATCACGGCCGAATAAGATATGTGAGTCTTCTCTCTCGTAAAACACGCTTGAAATCGGGTTAGTTTGATGCATGTATGAGAAAAAATATCGTATGTCGTTCGGGAGAGAGGCGCGATTTTGATTCGGGTGAAGCTGCCCTCGCTTCGCTCGCGCAGCAAACTTCACCCTCATCAAAATCGCTCACCTCTCTCCCTAACAGCATAATCTACTATTTTTCTCATTCACGCTTGCAAAAAGCTCTTAAAATTCAGTTTAAAATCAAAAAAGCTGTTTTTTTGCCGTTGCCCGAATTTGAAAAAATTTTCAATATTTTCTTAGAAAAGCTGAGAAAATTTTACACAGACCACGTAATTTTCAGAGTGGGCTCTCGATAAATACACGAGAAATGAATTAATGGACGAAAATTGGAATAAATATATGGAATAAATCTGGAAATGAATGTAGAATTTTCTACAATTTTTGTTCATTAATTCATTTCTCGTGTATTTATTGAGATCCCACTCTGAAAATTACGTGGGCTATCTGAAATTTTCTCAGCTTTTCTGAGAAAACATTGAAATTTTCTTCAAAACTTAGGCAACGGCAGAAAAACAGCTTTTTTGATTTTAAACTGAATTTTAAGAGCTTTTTACAAGCGTGGAAGAAAAAAAAATATTTTTTTTGGACAGCTGAGACTTTTTCACACAAAAAACCTAGTCTCTCAAAAAAGTTCTATAATGGCGAAACGACTGAAAAAAAAATGAATAAAGCAAGAAGTATAAAACTATATGAAATACCCCCTATAATAACTTCTGACATAAAAGAGATAAAAATCTGAAAAAAATTGGGTGGTCGTTTATCGATGAGGACTTTCAGCACACAAAATTTCGAAAAGATCTGAGAGGGTGAGGCCGGACCCGACGTCCAGAATTGGTGAACTTGCTCATATGTATATGTATATTCTATATATATAAATATATCTCTATCATAAGGGTAAGTGTATACCCTTACGACCTTTGACCAATTGGAATACGGCTATATTCATTTTATAAACAGTACGAAATGCGCATGCGCTTGAAAAAAAACGACGGTACACGTCACTGTGACATCGTAATATACAAACTTATACTATCTGGCGTGTAACTGGTCACTATCTGGATGGTACTCAGTGCCATCCGACGCTGTATAATCTCAGATGTCACTGAGTAACATCTGAGAAAGTACTGAGTACTATCTGGATAGTAGTGTAAGCTGAAATTTTTATTCACTTCAGATAGCACTGAGTACTATCCGGCTTGGTGACCAGTGCTATATTTTGCTTTTCGTGTAGACATAGGTTATGAGATTTTCATCGCGAGGCTTCTCTCACAGCTTTGTTAGAAAATACAACAACAAAATATTACCTCACCTGAATGTTTATGAACTTTTTCCTCTTCTTGTTTGAACGCACAACAGTACGACCTCGGCTCCAGCATCCGTATTTTGTACCAAGCAACAGAGTTTGTTGCCTTCACAGTAGATGTAGTCAAAACAATTTTATTGCGAACTGAATACGTCCACGAGACGTCTTCTGGAAATCCTGTCAACGCCGGCAGCACGACAGGCGTTCACTGCTGGCAGAGCCATAGAACTTATATTTTCTATGGGCAGAGCACATGGGTGAACAGATCCAACCTCACCCGACGATCAACGAGAGCGCTGCTCTCTCTCCGAGCGCTACCACGTGACACCACGATGCGAGTCGTTCTCTCCGGCACGATCGGCTTCCTATAGAATTCGATTTCACGGCGTGTTGTTTGCAGAGTCGAATTCACTCAGACTGCCGCCCTGGTGCACCGTAAAAATGACGCCCCATTACCTTAAAGCCTATATATAATGGGTAAAGGTTCGGCATACAATTTTCATATGAATAAAAAAAAATTTCGCAGGTATCAAATTTTACCGCCCCTGAAAATTAGCCGCCCTTGGCACTAGCCCCCAGCGCCCCTCGTCTAAAGTCAGCGCTGGTTCTTTGGGAATCATTGAATGCGCTATGATTCTCAGTTGTTTTCTAATTTTTCATCGCGTATTTTCTTTCGCTCACTATAAATAACAATTACAATCGACTTTACGAAAAGTTGGTTCCCGAATGTTCTCGTTCATTCGCTATCCTTCCTGGGCCCCTATTCAGTAACTTTTCGTTAACGAAACGATCGGTTCAGCTTCTTTTGTCTTGTTTTCTATTGGGTAGATTTGTCTTTCTTGAAACCTTATTGGTCGCTGACGTCACACTCGATCGTAAACTCATCCGATACGATCGTAATCGGAGTTAGTGAATAGGGGTCCTGCACTACAACTCCTTCAATCAATCGTTATTTTCTATTATCGAATACTTCTGCGAACACAGAAAAAAAATAACTATAATCGCAGCGGGAACCGAACTGGCGATCCCCGAGCTGTGCGGAATAGACCAACCCGCTACCGATTGCGCCAAAACGAGTTGTTTCGATTTTGTTATCACACGAAGTATATACTGTGCAAGACCAGCTCTGCGATCTATCCGCAGCGAATACAAATTTATAATAATCGAAATGGAATAGAAATCATAAAATGACACACCTTGCACAGTTCACCAAAGACGAAAAGTAATCGAAGCTCGTCAAATATACGAAATCATACTTGAAAAAAAAAATTAAAAAATCAATATAATAACATAGCGTTGATTTTCTATGGTATCAAGTTTTACAACATTTTCTGATTTGCAATCATAAATAGAATGATAACTGTGCCTTCTTCGTGAAATCTTCTGATTATATTTATTCGCATAGGCTGTTACGAGATTGTCAGAAATGACAGGTTATTTTTGGAGAATATGTAAATTCAAATTTTTGCTTTATATAAGAATAGTAATAAGAATAATAATAAACTATGATTTTGTATATCCAGAGAGTCTCGATTATTTTTTGTCTTCGGCGAACTGCGAGTCGCTGCCAATATACCCTCGCTGTAACCTACGCGCGCGGCAGCCAGGCGTTGGTGAAATAAAACATTACCAATTTTTTAACCACTCGTTCGATCGAAGTGAAACTTTCCAGAAAACTTATTCGCACCTTGACGAACAAATTTTCCACTGGAAGTTTACGTTCGCTCGAAATTCGTTCGACTTCCGAAGCGCTCGAAGTTATCCACAACTGATTTCTGCAAAGTCTCGGAAACTAATTAATAACTTTCTTGTAAAAAACAATATAACCCTTTTTCTTTCTTGGTCAATCGTGAAACACTACGATATACGATTGCTGCAAATTTCGTTCAAAAATTTCAAAAATTGGGTCTTTCAGAGCGAGTTGAAGTGAATGAATAGATTATGAATATATAAATGAATAATATAATATAATAATTATGAAATATTCATTATATAAATTATTACCTATATAATATGAATTAATAATTCATTTTTTTTCACTGCGGAACGAAATATGATGTCTCTGGCCACAAACCGCTCAGCACCGTGATTACGGCCGCGCGCGTATCATAGTTGGCCGGTGGCGCGATCAGTTACATGAGCGTTTGCTTTCTGCGTGACTGATATTAGTGTAGTTCTAAGCAACACTGTGTCGCAAAAACAAAGCTCCGCTAGCACTGAACAAGTAACTACGAAAAATATTCCGAATCGATCTCGCACTGTGTATAACTGGATTTCTAGAGTACAAAACTTGCTATTGTTCGCACTTCGTGGATCGTTCGTGTTTTGTTCATACGTATATAATCGAATGCCATTGTGATTATGTCTTTCCGCTAACAAAAATCGATCGGAAATTGTCCCGAGGGAAACAACCTCGTCTATTTGCAAAGCGACAGTCCATGACCGATCGGTAAGTACATATTTGCAATTTTTGCATTGTTTTTCTACGATGCATGACATTGCTCTAGCGTGCTCTCTCATCGTGTCGAATGCCTAACATTTTTTGTATAATGTAACTTTTGTGATACAAGTACAGTTCGATGAATAATTTCCATTCAGCCATATTTCTCTATATGCTGAAATTTTTCGAAAAGATTACTTGTTTTGTACCGTGTTTTTTCAGGGTATTCATACGCAGCATTCTTTGTCAACATATATGAGAGCCAATTTTTTTGGTCGACCTATCGGATATTTTCCGAAATTCGCCGGTTTGTTACTACTTCAGAGAGGCTATGTGATTTTTTTTCAGATTTCAACAAACACCGTTTAGGATTTACCATTTTTGGTTCACATCAGTGTACTGCAGAAAATATCGGACGCTTAAATAATTCATTGAAACATCACTATTCCTATTATTCATCTACTTCCGAATGATGTGGGTGTCTACTACGTAGAAAAGCCTAGAAATCCTGGAATTCTAGGGGAATTTTTCATAAATGTATTGTACGATTAGTTCAAGTTCTTCCGAACTACTTATAGGCCTCTTGGATAACATACAGACACGCTACTAGTGTGCGTGAGAGCTGTGTACATATATGGCCGACAGCGCCGCCTGACGTGGACGTCTGACAAAACTTGGACGTCAATGTTATGCATGTATACGCCACACAAGCTCAGTTTACTTCGTCTGTATGTTATCCAAGAGGCCTATTGGAATGCTATGCTTCTCGATCATACCAGAATTTTGACGTTAAAAAATTTTAATTACACGGTATTTTGCTTTCAAATATCATTTTCGAGGAGATTTTATTATCTTTATCCTATAAATATATTCACATGCATTTGTCTGTTGCGTTTCTGGAAAGTAAAAATATTTTACAGGGTATTTGGCATCGGCTAGAGATTTTGAGAAAAAAATCCCCAACAGGCACTCACGATTCTTGGGTAGTAAAGAAATTAACAAATCAAAAACCCAGCAGAGGGCAAACCATGGAAAGCTCTTCCCAACGATATTGAGTTTATGTGAATTTACATGAATTTGATTTGATATTTGTTCATCTCATTGCCACGTAGGAATCGTAGGTGCCACTTTGCGATTTTTTTTTAGAATCCTCATTGAATGCCAAATACCCTGCAAAATTGGTGGCGGGATTGAAAGTGTGTTCCGGTGAGAAAAAATTATTAACATTTTTATTTCCTCGAAAAATCGAGCTTTCGGTATGGAGAAAATTACGACTAACATGATTCGAAAGTAGATCCAAAATTATAATGTTGATGTACCGACGAATTTCTTGAGCCATCAATATTTTCTAAGATACACGGCTGTAACGAAAAACGGTAAATCCTGAACGATGCGTTTCAAAAATATGAAAAAAAATTCAAAAAGGTCCTCTCAAGTTATAATAGAAACTGGCGAAATGTGAGAAATATTTTTGTATTTTATGGGATGTGACCCATAACCAGCGCCGGATTTAGGCAGGGGCGGACGGGGCGGCAGCCCCGGGGCCTCCACATCACAGGGGCCTCCACAAACTCCGACATAGATTTTTTTTTCTCTATTTATGAATACAAAAATGTATAAGATCGTTGAAGATAATATTATTTTCATTTCTTCTTCGCATCTTCAATCCTCATTGCTTTATCGAAATGAATATGATAACCGATACTGGTGAAACTCCTATCCATTTAATATGCGCGCGCGCGGGTGGGGGTCAAAATTTTGAAAGTCCAAAACGTAAACTGGCTGAAATCTCGAACTTCAAAATGAGCGAAACGCTAAATTCAGAACAGGCAATATTACGATACTCTATAAAGTATACAAAAGATTATTATGAATACGGAAATATCCTAAACAAATTTCATCGAAAAACCATTTTAAGAATGGACAAGATCATGAAGGGCGAAATGTCGAATTAGTGAAAATATCAAATATACCAAATTTGGACTGTTCTTTATTTTAGAATAGCCAATCTAAGAACCGTTTAAAAATTCGAATTCATTCGAACGGAAGGTCAAAAACTCGAATGGTCAGTAGCTCGAATCGCTTAAACATAGACGGGCCAAAATAGCGAAAGTACTGCAACACTTATTGCAGGTATTTCCTGTTTCCTACGCTACCGGATAAGACTAATACTTAGGAGCTCATGAAAATTCTATCATTCGAGATTTTGACCTTTTCACATTTTGCGTTCATGAGTTCTGCTCCTTCTGAATTTTGGTTCTCTCTATATTCATGTTTGGTTTGTCAGCTGTTTGAAATATCAGCCATTCTCGATTTCTAGTTCTGAAAATATAAACTTTTCATAATGGGAGATGTAGATATCGATCGAATCGAGTCAATGGGTATCATAATGTGTAGTGATCAATTCCAGTCCAATATAAACTTTTCATGTTAATATCGAGGGCTTGGGACCAAAAGGTCGTAACCCACTATTTTTTGGCTTTTGATGACCGTACTGCCATAAGGACGTATCCCCAACTTTAACACGGAAGTTCCATAAGAGGACAATTGCGCAGCCTACGGCCAGAAGGACGTAAGCCCACTGCAATACTGCCAGAAAGACGCAGCCCGCAAAAATGAAAAATAAAAAGTGGGTTACGCTCTTCTGGCAGATCACTGATGATTTTTCTCCAGATTTAAATCGCCTTCTTACAGCCAGAAGGTCGTAACCCTCTGTTTTTCATTTTTCATGGCTCACGCCTTTCTGGTAGATAACCGGTCAATTTTTCTCAAATTTCTATGGCTTCCTTACTGCCAGAAACACGTAATCCATGAAAAATGAAAAAAAAAGTGGGTTACGCTCTTCTGGCAGATCACTGATTAGTTTTTTTCGGCTTCAAATCGCCTTCTTACAGCCAGAAGGTCGTAACTCTGTCTCTTTCATTTTTCGTGGCTCACGTCTTTTTGGTAGTTAACCGGTCATATTTTTTTGAATTCCAATCGCCTCCTCACAGCCAAAAGTGCATAATCCATGAAAAATAAAAAAAAAGTGGGTTACGACCTTCTGGCTGTAAGAAGGCGATTTGAATCCGAAAAAAAATAATCAGTAATCTGCCAGAAGAGCGTAACCCACTTTTTTTTATTTTTCGTGAATTACGTCCTTCTGGCAGTAAGGAAGCGATCGAAATTCGAAGAAAAATGACCGGTTATCTGCCAGAAAGGCGTAAGCCTTGACAAATAAAAAAAAGAGGGTTAGGACCTTCTGGCTGTAAAAAGGCGATTTAAATTCGGAGAAAAATCATCAGTGATCTGCCAGAAGAGCGTAACCCACTTTTTATTTTTTATTTTTGCGGGCTGCATCCTTCTGGCAGTATTGCAGTGGGCTTACGTCCTTCCGGCCGTAGGCTTCGTAATTTTTCTCTTATGGATCTTCCGGGTTAAAGTTGGGGATACGCCCTTATGGCAGTATGCTCCGTTTTTCGTGGGTTACACCCATTTGGTTCTAAGCCCTCGATATAATCTATATTCTGCTCATTCGAAGTACGAATGATCTGAAAACACATTGTCGAATTAGCGAACTGTCGGATAAATAACCTTTCGACGAAACACTTATTCGACTCAGTGGTCTGTCGGAAATGAAAAAATTTGAAATCACAATTCTCGTTATTTTGGTATTCGATCATTTCAAAATTCGAGACTTTGGTCAGTTTACGTTTTGGACTTTCGAAATTTTTACCCCCACCCGCCCCGGGGCCCCCACCTCTGTAAATCCGGCGCTGCCCATAACTACCCAAAAAAAAGGTATAGTTAATAGTTAATAGTAACTAAATAATTTTTTGGTAATTTAAAGCACAATCACGCTCGGGATCCGAACGCCGAGTTGGTCGCGATTTTCAAACGTGAATTACCTCTCGCGTGTATGCGCCAGTTCGACAGCCAAGGATCGATTTACAATTCGCTTCGTATATTGTGAGTATTAATGGACCTAGAAAAGTATTACGGAAAGGTCTGCGTCGTATAGATTCTCAATCCAGCGGCTAACACATACAAGGTGGTCCATTTAAGTTGGCACAGCAGGATATCTTGAGAACCACCCATTTTAGAGAAAGATAATTCAGATGAAAATTTCTTGACTTGAAGAGGGCAAGACACTGTGCTATCGTACTTTTCATTTTGTGGAGGTTTACAAGGTCATTAGGCGGTCAACATTGTTTTTTTCAATTGGGACATTCATTTTTTTTTACAGTTCGGCAGCTGACACAAAAAAATGAAACACTTTCATCTTAAGTTTTTTTTTTATGCGACATCAATTTTTCAAGATATCTCAAAATTAACAGAGTACGTATTAGGAAGATCTGGCAACCTAGCAGGCTAATGTACTGGTCTGCTTATGATTCTATTTTCATTCCACGGGCTTATAATCCGAGATTATCTACTTTTGTATCTGTGGACATTCAATCTAGTCTCTTGAGTTATACAATAATGTTCAATGTTTATCAATCGTGTCCCCGAGGCTCACTATTTTTCCTAGCCTTTTTTCAAATCAAATTTGACTCATACAAATATTTTATTCGCCCATGACCAGTGGCTTACTTCGTGGCTCCGCTTCACCCCGCAGCTATCATATTCATAATAACCTGAAGGTTCTACTGGTCATGGGTAAATAAAATATTTGTAGTAGGGAAATTTGATTTAAAAATAGGCTAGGGAAAAATAGTGAGGTACGAGGACACCATCGATGAACATTGACATTATTGTATATCTCAGAAGACTAGATTAAATGTCAACAGATACAAAAGTAGATGGTCTCGAATTGTGACCCCGTGAAATGAAAATAAAAGCATAAGCAGACCAGTACATTAGCCTGCTAGGTCGCCAGATCTTCCTAATACCTGTTTTCTTAATTTCAAGATATCTTAAAAAATTGATGTATGAAAAAAAAGTTTGGATGAAAGTGTTTCATTTTTTTTGTGTTAGTTGCCAAACTGTAAAAAAAAATACATGTTCCCATTGAAAAAAACAATGTTGACCTCCAAATAACCTTGTAAGCCTCCACCAAATGAGAAGTACGATAGCACTGTGTCTTGCCCCCTTCAAGTCAAGAAATTTTTATCTCAAACATCTTTCTCTAAAATGGGTGGTTCTCGAGATATCCTGCTGTGCCAACTTAAATGGACCACCCTGTATATTAGTGTGTTCTGTATTTTGTGAAAGTAAATATTTTTTCTCTTAACCTCCAGATTTCTTCCACTTGGGAAAAAAAAATAAGCGCATAAAAAAGTTTGACAGATCCCAGTGAACACAGTTATGTTACAGCGATATCACGATTACGAAACTCCTGTTCCTTCAAACACGACAGTTACGTACCGTGTAACGTACATGTCACCTACACGGACTCTAAAATGTCCGCCACAAGCCAATGTTACAGTGATGTAACAGGTACAGACTTCGGATACAAACCGGATGCGTCCTGGATAGGTAATAGTGATGTCACGACAATACATAATTGTAACGTCGTGTTGACAGATTATTTATGTTACCCGCACAGCCCATTCACACGAAGCACATGACGCGAAGTAACGTAACAGTTACAAATGCTGGCTACGTAGCAGTTGTGTGTAGGTAGCATTGACGTTACGGTTATATCACATCCGACATTCATGTAGGTCTTCGGTGCTGGAGCTCCTGCCAAACATCGATGTCACAGTTACATGCTATAATTGTTACATTATGGTATGTAATTTTCACATATCCCACGAATGATCAGCTGATAGTAATTCTTTGATACATACATACATTATAGGGTGGTTAAAAAAAGTCGTTATTTTTTTTTCATTACGTGAAAAATGTTGATACATATCCTGTGACTAATGCCATAAGGTCGTAAGCGCCAGAATTTTTTTTCTTGCGGATATGCCCAAAAGATGTAATATTGCATGAAAAAGATTTTGCCACTGAAAAAACGAATTTTTTTATTTTTGACGCTGACGACCTTTTGCCATTAGACACGCGATATAGTAAGAAAGAATGTTCTGTCATTATGAGCTCTATCAAGAGACTCGGTAGATTCATTCTATCTCTTATATCTCACTGGACAGAAACCGTCTGCTACACTAGCAGACGCGTGTTGTCATTTGATGTTTTTAAATCCCAAATAAGAGAAAGTACGAGCAATGCTTAATACAAAATTTGAGCGTACAAAAACTAGTGAATACCCACCAAAATCCCACGGGTGCGAAAACCTTACGCCCAGTACATTAATGTGATAGTCACCAATAAAAATATTTCGATATTGAAATTGAAATTTGAGACTTGGGGAAAATTATGAGCACACGCGTGCTCGTTGCTGTTGACGTTCCTCCTTATCTAGGTACTTCAGGCGGTATGAAATAGTACAAAACAACCGAGCGAGCGTAGCGAGCGAGCACAATTATTAGGTGGTCAAGCAAAATTTTACAAAAAGTAGTGAAATCAACCCCAAAAAGCACGTTTAGTGCAAAAATCTTTCGCCAAGTCCATTAATGTGTAGATCACATCTACCTGAAGATCCGAACGTTCAACTGAACGAAATTATCTAGATAATGAAAAAAAATTATCTGGAGTGTAAAAATGGCCGACTGCCTAGGAACACGACGCAGTAAGATCTCTCGGGACTTCTGCAACTTCGAATGACAATCTCGGCGCAAATAATACTCACTTCTGATATCCTACCCTTATGCAATGTGATGACAATTGAATACTCATTTATCTTCGTAACAATGTGGATAAATTTTTAATTGTAATTTTACTCGTCCCACACTTTATAAAAATTCCCAAAAAATTCAGAAAGCCCTCTTTTTTTAAACCAAAGACGACCGCGATGATTTTGACTCGCGGTCTCACCCCTTAATCCCACCCTTAGTCTTTGATAGTTGATTTTAATTATTCCACACTTTATAAAAATTCCGAAAAAATTCAGAGAGCCCTCTTTTTTTAAACGAAAGACGACCGCGATGATTTTGACTCGCGGTCTCACCCCTAAATCCTACCCTTAATTTTTTTATTGTATTTTATTCATCCCACACTTTATGAAAATTCCGAAAAAATTCAGAGAGCCCTCTTTTTTTAAACGAAAGACGACCGCGATGATTTTGACTCGCGGTCTCACCCCTAAATCCCACCCTTAGTTTTTTTATCAGATTTTAATTATCCCACACTTTATAAAAATTCCCAGAAAATTTAGAGAGCCCTCTTTTTTTAAACGAAAGACGACCGCGATGATTTGACTCGCGGTCTCACCCCTTAATCCCACCCTTAGTCTTTGATAGTTGATTTTAATTATTCCACACTTCATAAAAATTCCGAAAAACTTCAGAAAGCCCTTTTTCTTAAACGAAAGACGACCGCGATGATGTTGACTCGCGGTCTCACCCCTTAATCCCACCCTTAGTTTTTGATAGGTGATTTTACTTATCCCACACTTTATAAAAATTCCCAAAAAATTTAGAGAGCCCTCTTTTTTTAAACGAAAGACGACCGCGATGATTTTGACTCGCGGTCTCACCCATAAATCCTACCCTTAGTCTTTAATAGTTGATTTTAATTATCCCACACTTAATAAAAATTCCGAAAAAATTCAGAGAGCTCTTTTTGTTCAATCTTAAAACGACCGCGATGATTTTGACTCGCGGTCTCACCCCTAACTAAGTTCCACTCTCAATTTTTATATTCTTTTTTGTTTAGCCTACTCTCTCCAAAAATTATTTCATCATCTATCCATTCGAAATGTAATGAATACAACAAATTAACTTGGAGATTTCAACCAAATGTTGCTTTGCAATTCAAAACTATTTTCGTCAACTCTTTAAATTTTTCTTACTTTGCTATTCGCAATTCATCCCGTCGATAAAATTGGAATTAAATAATCACAATTTATCATGATCTTTCATTGGCATTAGTTGGCATATAAGTCAAAAAGCGTGGAGTACATGACATATATTCATGACTAATGCAAGTTACTATTTTTGAACAACGGAAACTATCTACACAGGTAACTCCAAAATTTGCGGATGTTAATAAAAAATTAAGTTACAAAGACTTTCACTACCAACATTGTTACAGAACATAAGTAAAACTTTACATCTTATATATCTGTTATCTCTAAGATCGATTGACAGTTTATACTTATCATAGCTTCGTAAATCAGAGTTTGTTTGGTCTGCTGAACTCTTGGAACTTGGGTAAAATTTGTCGATTACTTTTGGAGCTCTGAACTTATTTATCTTATTTATCTTTATTTAACTTAGCTTTTTCCACTACCTTGACATTTGCTTACCACGAAAATTTGCACACCTATAATAATATATTATTAATATGGCTTTCTACTTTTTTTTTAATACTATTGTAATCTATTTCATATGAAGAATCTATTTCTTGGCATAATAATGGAGGAAAATTACGAATTTTTGGAAGGGCGATTAACTTTTGATAACAACAATTTTTGTACACATTATTTAGTTCATTGTATCTTTATATTTTAAAAATCATTGGCACATAATTTTTTGTAATCTAAGTTTTCTCTGTTTTTCAAAATCAACTTTACTATACTAATACCTACTTATATTATAAATGCAATTAAACTCTACTTCTATCAAATACACGTCAAAACAAAAGTCATACATTATTTTAAAAACAAGTTTGAGATATTTTAGTTTATAAAACTTCGGAGGATCTTACAATGTGGCTAAACTTAATGAATTTTTATATATTACTGGTGAAGGTGTTGCTTGAATGTATCTGTCATAAGAATTAAAGATGTCAGGTCTGTTGGTAATCTGATAAAAAAATAGTATTCAGAATATATTAATCAATCTGATACTTTTTAATACTTAGGAATTATTGAAAGTTGAATACGTTTTCTCTATGTTTAAATTATGTAGTCTTTAGAGTCTGAACTTAATAAATTCTTCATTGTAATTAATATCATTAAATGCAATTTGTAAAATAATGTTTAAAATACACAATAATTTATATGAGCTATCATATCGAAATGAATAAAATTAATTGATATTAATAGAAGTTGTTCGATTTTTTATGTATATGTGGAATAGAAATGCAAAATTGTAAGAAGTACTTGCAAATTATCAGAACTTGATTTAAAATTATCATTCGGAAGAAACTAGCAACAAAAAATTGTGTAAAATAATTCTTTAAAAGAAATGAGAGGGTACAAGTATAAAAATGGTTATTTTGTCTTTAAAGAAACATGCACTTATTAAAATATTTTTGCTTCCTTCATACTTACTTAAAAATACTCCAACGAATTTTATATTTATAACTTACTTTTTGTAACCAACAAAGATTTGAATAGGATGGAAAACTTTATCATTACTCGCATAAATTGAGCAAATCTAGCTGCGCAATAATACCTCAAGCGTTATACAGTTTGCACAGATTACATGTAAACGCTGACAAATTTGATGTCGGTTGGATTTTTTTCTGTTCCTTTCTTGATCGTTTTGTTGATTTTTCAAAATTGTTCTCATGTTCAGACTCATCATTACCATTGGCTTTACAATTTTCGTGGATTTCACGTTTACATATATTACATTTGATTGTAATTGTTCCTGATTCTATTGTTTTAGCACAATATAAGCAACGTACTTGCATATCATCAGCTCTTAAAATCAGTTGACGGGCAATTTTTTCTCGATACTCTTCCGGGTTAAAATTTTTATCAAATGGCTTTTGTTCATAAATGCACTGCAGATAATACATGCAATAAACTCCACAATTGGAGGTATCGTTTTGTGGTTGAAAAGGCCTAGTTCTTGGTCCGTCATTTATCGTCCAATCAATTTTTTTCAATGTACGCAGTGGACCTAAAACAACACAATCTTCGAGTAATTTTGTAAAAGCTCCTTTGATGCGATTGATATCAGTACTTATTGAACGAGGATCTAAAAGTATCAACTGTTTTAATTCGATATCAACCATCAATACCCGCCAATGGGAATCATGACAATATACTGAGAGCAGTTTCTTGCCAATTTCTTGGTTATGAGTATGAATTGCCAGTTTATTGTCTAATTTCATTCCTGACAAACGACCAAAAACTCTTTGTAATAAATAAGAAGGAATGTACGTTATATCACGCCAGTCTACCATTATAGCACTCGCGAATGCATCGATTAAATCATGAGAAACCCATTCATTATAGTCAGCAACCGAGTGTAAGTCGAAGGGTGAAATGTAAAACTCTCGATCTCGGAAGAATGTTCGTTCATTCGCAGTGTAATGTGCCAATCTCATTTTTTTACTGTTTGATGCAAGATAATATTTCAGATCGTCGATCATTCCATTCTCTAAAAATTTTAATGCTGTGGGACTTTCTGTGAACGAGACAGTATTACTTTTATTCCGCTTAATTATTGGTTCGTTCTTGCATTTCACATTTTGTTTTCGATTCCTTTTTTTAGTTTCATTTTCATTGTTTAATTTGTTCTCAGATTCATGATCATCAGCTGACACTTTTTTTTGGACGTTGATAAAGTTACTATTACCAATGTATCGGGCGCGGGTTTTTTTGGGTTTCACTTTATCGAACTCTTTTTTTGACCTTGCCCAAATTTCACTTGAAGAGTGATCTGCAGCTGAATCTTTGGTCGGTGGATATTTAAAAAATTCTTGAGTTTCATCGACCCTTAATTGAAATAAATACTCCTCTTGTAATAAGCATTCGATATTAGCTTTCATAGCTCTTATCGCTTCTCCAACAGCGAGATCTTTCCTGCCTTCAAGAATTTTTTCTTTGTAAGATTTATTATGTGATTCCACATAAGCATTGCTAACTCGTGAAATCTTTGGATCAATTAAGTCCAAAACAATGCCACTCCAGAGCGAAGCATATGGCATGAAAAATGTCAGTAAGCAGTTCAAAAATTCGGGACTATAGTAAATATTAGTAATTTCTGTTGAATCATTTTCCACTAATCGTAACAAATTTAGGATTTGTTCAACTAGGCTAAAAAAATAAATATAAAAGGGGGATTGGCTGTAAATAGAATTTGTGGTTTTGAACTGAATTAAATTTTCCCGCTGGTAGCCCGATTTTTCAGAGTTTATTTTATCAACCTCTTCTAGAAGATTATTAATATCCAAATCCGATTCATCATCTGATAATTTTTCGAATTTTTCGACTGTTTTTTCTGCTGTGGCTTTATTTTTAGTTAATAATAACATTGCTATTAATTTAAATGTCGCATCCATAGTCTTCTTATCTCTACATAATATGAGCTTTCCCATACATTTCATTAAAAAAATTTTTATATGCCCGAGGTCTAAGTCTTCTATTTCAATTGCAACTCTGTGCATTATGTGTGCACAGCAACTTAGCAAAAATGTAATTTTTTCAGGCTTTTTCGAAGGATCTATATGATACTCGTATGTAAGCTTTAAATATTTAGAGATATCCATACCGTTATTATAAGTCGATAAAATACTGTGCATCGAAGGCCAAGACCAGTCCGTAACAACAGCTTTAATCGGCGATGTGGCAAAGTTCTTTATAACAATCTTGTTGTGCTCTTCTAAGAAATGTGTAATAGACGATTCATCTTGCTGACATGTTACCATTTGGGCCAGGGGAATTGTTGATTTCGTGGCTCTATAAACGAACGCATAATAATATACTCTTTTACAGTGCAAATCTTTCGGGATTCTCAAATTTGCGCCTGTAGAATCTAGGTGTAGAACCGCTGGAATGGACGGATCGATCGCTTGTAATTGGCGTTCTGTGAATAATAAAATTGAAAGTGGGAATTTTAGTTCTCTCACATAATTGTCCTTCAGTGTTTGTTCGTCAATCCATGTCTGAGTAAAATCTTGGATATCCGAATTTTCGATTTTTCTTCTACCCATAGCTTTCCTTTCACCATTAATTTTCTGAATGACATGTTGGTTACACTCTTTGTCAGTGTAATTATTTTTCTGCAATTCTTCAGCGCTTTTACTACAGTTGCTTAAATAAATATCTCTAGGACATTTAGTTTCACACAACTGACGCACCTGTTTTCTCCGTTCTCCTCTTATTTGAGTAAACGGTTGCTCATGAGCTTTGTGCTGAAATTGTTTTTCCATGTTACAGGAAACATCAACCTGGATGTATTGACCATCTCGCTCGACGACTTGAAATATATATTTCGCTCCATGGCTCCTTACGTTGCAATAAGCATAGCCTACTGTATTGGTTGAATTGAACCGGAAACCTCCATAAAACGACAATGGGCAATGACACCTCAAATCTGTTCGCATGTATTCCTTAATAACTTTTCTTAGTAATTCGATATTCATCTGATTATTGTGAACAACAACACTCTGAATTAAAAATGAAACTTCACCCACATAGTACGGATATTTAGTCCGATCAGTGGGTGATAAGTTTCCTTTATCTTTATTTTTATCTGGCGGTACATCTGGCTGTGAAGAACAATTACCATCTTTTAAATCATCATCATCCGTATCATGATTGTTATCTTCACATTTAGATTTACTTTCCGAGTCATTGAAAATGTTGTCTTTACCTTGTGAAGAACAATCAATGCCTTCAAAATCATCGACAAGGCCAGAAACCGGAGTATCACCATGAACACTTAAATCAAAATTTTTTTTTCCGCTATCAATCTCTTTTTAATCATTATTGTTAGTATCTTCGAAATTTTTTAACTGTTCCAGGGATTTTAAATCTGTGAGATCGTCAACTGACTTCTTATGAATATTAATAGAGCTAATGTGGTCATCATTTAAAACTTTAACAGTATTGCTATTGTTTTCATTGCAAAAACCTATGACATTGCTATTTGAATTGTTAATTTCAGTATCTAAATTGTCCATATAACTTTTTAAAAAACCATTTTCGTAAAGAGAATGATCTAAATCATCCCAATTTATACAATTATCGTCGGGGATAAGAGGGGTTTCTTTTAAGTCGTTTTTTTTAATTGCGAAAGGTATTGTTTGTACGTATTTTTGATTTAATTTACATGATTTTTTTAGCAGGCAATTTTTGAAAAAATACGCCTCTGATAATCTAAAACAGAAAGTGTTTGGACTATTTAAATTTTCGAGATACTCAAAATGTCCGTTGTCGTAAGTTCCACTATAACGTAAATGTAAACAATCATCTGGATTTTCGACGTTGTCAGGGGGTACCTGCATCATCGGTTGATAATAATCCTTTTTTTTATTTTCATCGAAGTGATCTTGGACAACTCTAACAGGAATATTGAAAATTTTGACGAAAATGAAAACTTCAAATTGTGTCGCGAATGTTGTACTTTTCAGATGTTCCCTTCTATACTCAGACGGAGTATTGTATATGTCATAATCGTCTTTATTGTAGAATTCATAGTCGGATTTGACTGTTTCAAAATTTTTGAAAACATAATCTACAATAATATTTCGTAAATGCAAATATTCCTCTTCAACACCAAAGAAAGCTTGTGATAGAGCTTTGTAGAAGCAACTACCAAATCCGGAATTTGCATATTTTTTAAACAAGGATTTTGATATGTCTTCAGATGCGCAACCTCCACGTAAAAAAATTTTTGACGATATTTCAGCCGGCGTTGAATGACTACTCCTAATTTTCTCAACTTCCTCCTTGAGAGTTCCTTTATCCCATTGCCATTTCAAATAGTCGCGTCGTTGTGTTGAATTTTTCTTCTTTGTTGCAATTGAAACCTAAACCAAAGTTTTTTTTTAATAAAAAATGCAGAATATTCTCAGAGACATTTCTTTGAAGAGACCAACCCTAAAGTTTCTTAATATTTTCGAGCTGTTGTTATACTGATAACCGAGTACTGTCCATTTTTCAGTGAATTAACGATGTAGAATTTGTTTACAATTTTTCACTATGATATTATTGTAGCAAATCATTGTTAACTTTTCAAAATACAAAATTTTTATAGAACAATAACCGAAATTTTTTCAATTTACTTATAATTAATCAAAATTTTAAAATTTTCTTCATCTCTTGTCTTATTAAAATTAAAATTAAATATTTTATAGCAGAAATATTACTATATTATTATACTCTTTGGCCCCCATGAAATATCACTTTCGGTTATAAGAAATAATTCTTTGTAATCAGAATTTAGAAATGATAGACAATAAATACGTGAGAGCAACCCTAATGACTCATTTATATTTGGGAAACAGAAAAATCAGTATAAATACTTAGTTTTTTAAACTCTTATATAAACATATTTTCAGTATTTTTTATTCTCGAAAATAAAAAAAATAAATGTAGAGTTGGTCAATGAAATTAACTTTACTAAAATAAAAAAATAATAACAGATACCAGACAATTCCGATCATTCTACGTGATTTGTGGTGTGTAATTCAGTAGAGTTAAAAAGAGTTCGAACACAGAAAAAAATAAAAAGTGCATCTTATTTTTGATTAAAATTTGCAGTAGACCCCCCCCCCCCCCCCCCCCGCCGTAACAATTCGTAACGATCGTTAAGTCCCCCCCAAGAAAATACGTAACAAATCCAGCCCCCCCCCCCCCATTTAACCTGAAATTGCTAGAATCATGCCAACTTACGGGGATGAATAAATTTTGTGAATAGTTCGAATATCAAATGACGATATTTTTCCCGAATAAGATATAAATTGAAGCTCAACCGTTATTTTCATAGAACAAAAAAAAAAACGTATTAAGAAAACGTTACGTACATTATCCGCCGCCCCCCCTCCCCCCCCCCCTTGTTATTGGTAACGTGACAATTTTCAAGACCCCCCCCCCCCTTCGAGCGTTACGTATTATTTGAACGGCCCCATAGAGAATGGTTGTGTACGGACAAGTCAAATGCGGGGAGCGTCGACTGTAGTCGATATTGCAATTATCTGTTGACTATTAATTTTAATAAATTAGTCGTACTGAACTATTAAGAAAAGTAGTATAGCTATGTTAGTCAAGAACCATGAGAGTCAAGATCCACCCTGTAGAGGAGTCATGACCGCGCCTTTACCTTTTTCTAGAAAGTTCCTTTTTCTAGAAAGTTCTAACCCGCGCCTTTATGGCCGATTTTTATGTGTCATTTTACGCAAATTTTTATGGGAGTAATTCTACCGGTAATCCCACTGGTTATGTCCGATTTTTATGTGAAAATCAATGTCACAATCAATAATCAGATTTTTACGCAAATGAATCGTCCGATTTTTACGCGAATTTCTATGGTAGTAATCCTACCGGTAATCCTACCGGTTATCTCCACAATCAATAATCAGATTTTCACGCAAATCAATCATCCGATTTTTACGCAAATTTCTATGGGAGTAATCCTACCGGTAATCCTACCGGTTATCTACAGTCCAGTATTTTCAGGAGTTCTTACCTACGCGTTCATGTCATTAGTGTGACAAGCAATCATCAGAATTTTTACGCTAATTCTTACCATTTTACGCAAATTTTTATGGGAGTAATTCTACCGTTAATCCCACTGGTTATGTCCGATTTTTATGTGATAATCAATGTGACAATCAATCATCAGATTTGTACGCAAATTTCTATGGGAGTAACCCTACCAGTTATTACAGTCCAGTACCTATGGTGAGTGACGTTACCTTATTTTTAAGAGTTTCACAGTATAGTATCTACAGTATAGTGAGTGAGTGCAAGTTCCCTACAGTGCAATGAAGATTCGAAAGTTCTCACCGGCGCCTTTAGCTTACTTACGTGACAATCCCCCTGGAGAATATTTGTGTGACAGGTGATTATCAGAATTTTGACGGTGGACGTACGTTGGACGTACGTTAATTCCTACTGGTTACCCTCGCCGGAAACATTTTTTTATATCAACAAGTCAATTGCAAGATATCCGACGCAGATAGTGCACATTGCTCAAGGTCGAGATACTACCTAGGTTATATACCTCGTTTCAAATTTCAAAGCTATCCTACAAACTAAGAGTAGATTATCAAATATTGTAAGGCATATGACAACAAATTCATGTTATATTTCAAAGATTTATTTCAAATTATACAGGCAGGTTGGGGATACTTCGCAATGTGAATAAAATTGAACGAAAACGTTTAGAAACATGGCGGTAGTACACGCCTCCGTCTTCAGCAACCGTTTTCAATTTCTGGAATAAGGCCTCATCACTCAGCAGCCTTGCAGATATACGTGGAGGTAGATTTTCGGTGAAGGTTTCGTAAGGAGCGTCCCCCCCCCCAATTATGTCGGCTACTATTCTTGTGCGCCCCGATAATGTTGTCATCTGCCGCAAACTGATGATGATATGCACACCGCTAGTTGATTTTTTGATGGGAAGACGTTCACCGCATAGACCCAACTGACCAATTTTAAATATCTCAGCATCGGTGAAGTTGTGGGTAGAGGAGTCCTCGACTAACTGCCCAGCGTTGAAGACATTGGCATCAGATAGGTCTGTGGTACCAGATAAATCCATGATGTTTATCATTTTCAATAAATCTCCTCTGGAGTTCTATTTGATGCTCACACTTGTGAATTCAGATTGCAAGTAACTCAGATTTTGAGATGGCACCATATTCATACCCAGAAGCAACTAGATGAACCAGTTTCGTAGGGCTTTGAATACCAGACCTTTTCCCCCACCACTAAGCTGTTCGCAAATTATCGTAAACGAATCTTAGCCCTAGTACTATATTAATGTGATGAACACGCACCCTATCGACGCTGAAGGAAATTTCTGGTGAACAGGTCGTAGAACTGCAAGTTCAACTGGTTGATTAGGTCTTTGAACTGCACAGTTCTACACGTTGATCAGAAATCAGATTCTACGAACTGATAGACCCTGAATTATTGTTAAATAAAGGTAGGCTTGAGAGAACAATTCATGTATGATTATTTATTTGTAAGCGTGATACATTTCAGATATTTATTAAATTTACATATAGTTGAATTCTACTCGGTTGTATAGTCCCCCAAGATTATGCATGTGAAGGCGATTCTCATCGGCAGCCAGTATCATTTTTTGGACTAAGTCCTCATCGTCAATCAGCACTTTTGACATGCGTGCAGGTAGAAATGCCGAAAATGCGTTTTCCAAATCAAGGGTTATTCTTGTACCGAATCTTGTTTGTACTTTCCGCAAGCCGGTGACGGGGTAGTGTTTATTGACCTCAAGATCTGCCAATTTCTTGGTGGGAAGGTATTCATCACATCGACCCACCTTGTTGATTTTCGTCAGGTCCATGGCGTTGTTCATATTAATTTTATAGTGTTTAATCTTCTCAAAATATGATCAAGATCTGATTTCGCCTGAATCAAGGTTTTTACTTCACCAATATTTTTCAAAAGCAGTTCGATTCGCAGTTTTAGTTCTCGCCGCTTACGAACAGTGCGCATGGAGTATTAGTTGAAGACTGTCAATTAGCATATAAATCCGGAGCCTTTTATACCCAACCAACGGGGATCATAGCGTCAGTTTTGATCTATGCATGAGCGCCCACTTTTCAATAATAATTAATCTTAACTGACGTGATAAGCTCCATACAGGGTTGTGAGCTGATTGAAAGTACAGGTAAATGGAAGCTGATTTTAATTCGAATATATGCGTCAGTCTTCATACAAAGTTGCAATATCAGAGTTGCAATATACAAGCTGTGGGAATATCTTCTCAATCTTGTCACAACTGATTGGACGCACAAATAAATCTTACATTGTATAGCAATAATCAATGGGGAGGATCAGTCCAAGTCATCCTTGAGCAAATTGATGTGGAAAAAATATTATTCTCGGAGTGAATATAAATACTGCAATGGTTTTACAAACTACATCAGTTCGATCAGTTCCTGCAGCCATAGTCACCATCAGCTTCAATGGCGTCAACATCGAATAATTTTGCAACGCATGCCGATCTACACCACACCAAAATGTGTGATGGAAAACAACATTGGGTTCTCTGCGCACAGCCAGAACCTTTTGAGAAGGCGCAGACTCTCATTTCCTGTCGCCCAGGTTGCAAGCGGCCTCAGTCTTTCCAGAGGGCTGTACCATGCAATCCGAAGAAGCAGCGACCAAATTTTGGCCAACTAGTCGGTGAAGAAGAAGAAGAAGAAGTATCTTTCGGAATCCTCAATCGGAAGTTTCGTTTGAATAAATCTTCTTCCAAAAGTATAGAAGTTGAACTTCTTGTCAAAGGTGATTCATCATGTGAAATTGTAATATCCCTGGTGGACACGGTGCGGAATAATAAAATGGTTTTCACTCAAAGTATTCGGGAAAATTTTCTAAGCAGCCAGCAAGTTCTCAGCGAATGGTTCGAATATGGGAGTTTACCTAATTCGGGAATAGAATACACGATTCCGTTAACTGCGAGAGGAGACTCATTTGTGAATTGTCGCAAAGTCTATAACAAGAATGCTGTGTATTTTTCACCTGCGAATATTACGATCATGGAGGTGTCGTTCAGAACGCTGCAGAGTATACTACCGTGTATTCATGTCACCATATGCAGATTCGTGATGCAAGAACAAACTATTAAAGATCGTGCGAAGTTATTTGTTGAAAAACTTGGTGCAGCGATGGAGGAGGATGCTTTAAGTGAAGTGGAGGCGAGAAACGTCATAATGAATAGCGAGGACTTTGATGTGGATTCAGTCATCGATAATGAATTAGTCTGTCTGGGCATGCAGACCTTAATAAAATACAATAATAAGTATCAATAATTATCAATAAATGTATGATTTATTCGATGTTACACAAATATAAAACACACTTTACAAATCAATCCTTGACTACTAAATAAACTACAAATATGACCCATTTTACTAACAGACTATGAATGTATAACCCATTCTACTAACAGACTACGAATGGATAATGATTGTAACGCTAGAGTTCGACTCACACGTGTGTTTATCCAAATTAACACGAACGATATGGTACCACGACTGAGGTGCACCATCGCGTTTGGGGGGCGAACTCGTAGTTGAATTACTCATCTGCAATGAACAAAAAAATTCATAATTGATTTGGTTCAACACTTTATACTCATAATATGGGAGTTTCCTTACTGTAGTAAAATTTTGTATAAGAAAGGAAACCCCGGAGCCTGATTCGACTCACTTTACCTTCGGCGTCTTCAAGCTCCCACTGAACTGCAAAATCTCGGAAGGTACTCTGATCAGTGCTGGTACGGGCTGAAAATATTATATGCGATAAGAATAAACTCTAAACTTTATATGACATTGATTCGTAGGGGTGTTGTAGCGGCCCGCAAATAAATTTTGAATCAATATCAACTTCATAAAAGAATTGTTTGAACAATCGATAAAATCATAAAACTATGATTAGAGAGCACCAAAATATTAATTCCACTTATTTCAGAAATACGAAAATTTCAAAACCTATTAATTTATATTATCACTATGATATTAGACAAGTACCTATCTCTCCGCAAATAATTTTTTCAATATAAACTTCATGAAAAGGATTGTTCAAACAATCAATAAAATCATGAAATTATGATGAGAGCATCAAAATATTGATTCCACTTATCTTCAGGAATATGAAAATTTCCAAACCTATCGATTTATATTATTACAATGATATTAGACAGGTACCTATTTCAGAATGATTGCAGAAATTCTATTCACTCCAGTCGATTTTACCGCGACCTCATGAATCACAAAGAAAGAAATCAATTTGAGTAAACTTACGTTCAACTGTTGTTGTCGGCGCCGGTGTTGTTGTTGCTAGCGCCGGTGTTGTTGCAGGTGCTGCCGTGTAAATCTGATTTGGGTTGATCCCCCCGTTGTAAACATTCATTACGTTGGTGTATTGGCCATGGGGTATAGATTTTTCCGAACCTCGCGTATAATCGGGAGGTGGGTAAAATTGTTTAAAGTTAAATGATGCGTTTGAGTGCAGGCTAGTTGCATCCAGTTGATGGATTATTCCATTATTCAGCATTTCGCGTTCCGCAGTTGGAGCAGAAATTATTGAATTTACGAGACACAGAATTATAAAGGATGTGAAATACATAATGTTTTTCCACTTTTATTCAAAGTGTATAATGATAATTTAAAATGGAGTTCAGCTTAAACGGAGTTGAGCTTTTAGTGGCGACTGCTCACGTTGATATACTGAAAGCGTTTAATTCTGAATGCTCATTTGCATCATGAGCAGAGTCAACGAGAAAATTAGATCCGAAGTGGGAATAATAGCAATTCAGCAGAAACTGATAAAAATTATTCGATCTAGAGCAGCACGCGCCACGATAATGCTAGTTCGATGGCCGTTCAATCACACACTAACAAAGTATCTCATTGTTATATGGATTCTGTAAAACTATGTAACCTCATTTTACAGAATTGTGTGCACATGCGAGTAGGGATAATAGCAATTCAGCGCGAACTGTTGAAAATTATTCGATCTGGAGCAGCAGACGCCACGATAATGCTAGTTCGATGGTTGTTTAATCACACACTTACAAAGTATCTCATTGTTATATGGATTCTGTGAAACTATGAAGCCCCATTTTACAGAATTGTGTACACATGCGAGTAGGGATAATAGCAATTCAGCGCAAACTGTTAAAAATTATTCGATCTGGAGCACCACGCGTCGCGACCGTTTCATCATGCGCTTACAAAGTGCCTTATTGTTGGAGAGTAAAACTATTTGATATCATTAATCCAATTTTTGTAATTTTGATGAAAAATTGAAGCCTGATTACTCACTTCCTTCAGATACTTGACAGAAATAAATGCATTCAGTGGGAAATTGGTGTTATGACCAATATCGGCTTGGTGTATTTAATTCTTTTCAAATAAATAATGTAGAGGGGATTTCCAAGAACTTTCAACTGCGGAGAATGGATCCCAATCAGTGGTACGTATTTCTCCAAATGCTTGATTTCATTATTAGCATTTCAACTTTTAAGCATTTACAGTTATTCCTTCTTTACAACAAATTTTGTATTAAACGCACTCTTGGATCGATGGGATAAATATGAATTTAGGGTAAAATTTTAAATAAATGGTATGTTGTATTGAATGTAGTTTTTATTTTTGCATCCAACATCCGTTATTCATTCTGAAAACATTTTCAACCGCACAGTCACCTGAATGACTGTTACACCACGGTTGTTGTTTAGTAGACTCTATTCTATCTGCTAAATATGCTGCATCAATATTGAACAATCGTTTTAAAATTAATTTAACAGACATATTAATTACTGAAAATGATGGAGAATCTTGTAGATGTGGGCGTACAAGATACAGCAGTCCCGAGTAGGGTATATTTCCGTCATTTCAGCTGAATCCATGATAAATTTTACTCTCAAGCGCTTGAATCTGGTTATCTTTAGGTAAAACCGACCAGGGATATGGAGGTTGAAATATAAAATGTTGCAAATTAAAATTGTTTCTTAAAACTGCAATTTCTTTCACAATATACGTATCGTTGGGTCCCGTAAACCCCTGAACATCGATAAATGTGGGGCCCATGACTATCCATACCTTTCTGCAAATAATCTGATTTGTCAAGCATTTATAGACCCACAATCCCACCCCCACGTTTATTTAAATCAGTTTTCGAACCACATTTGTCAGTGGACTGTATTCAATAATTTTATCATGAATAATTAGACAATAGGCGGTTGTATTTGGAGGGACATTAACGTTACACTGAAACTCGAGACGTATATCTACAGATGCACTTTTGAGAGATTCATTCTGACGCGAACAATCTATTACCGCGATCGGAGCATGCGTTTTGAATGTATCTAAATCAAGCAATGGTTCTGGGCTACCAGTCTCACCGTAATACGATGCTTTGAATTTGGCATACATACTATAAAGCAAAGCGTATCTTTTTCGCGTGAAATCTAAATCCAAATTATCATAGGGATATGACTCAGAGTTAAGGTATAGGCGAATGTTTGTTAATTCACAATGGTCAAATACGCTGGGGTCATGAGTAAGTTTATTTCTTCGTCCTGTCTGCAGCGCCAGTATCACGTATCGAGGTTTCTCAAGTTGAACGGCTGTTTTCACGGACCAGGTATGGTGAGTAGTTTCTTGAAGCACTGGATACTCATACAAATCCCATGAACGAAAACTAATTTCAATCGATGTGCCGCTCTCAAGAAGATGTAACAGCTCCAATTTTCGCGAATCTTCGACACTTATGTGGGGCATACGCCATTGTAATTTATTTAGCTTTAGATTTACGGCTGCAGCCGTTTCTCCCACAAATATAGCATTCGAATCTGTTCTTGAACGGATTAAAACCAGTTCATGACGTGCATTTGTGATGATTCTTTTATAATCTTCACAGAACCCGAGCAGGATGCGCAGTGGTATGCAATAATTAAAATACCCCCGATCCAATTCAACTAAATTTCCCGACAAATTCCAATTTGCAACCTCCAGGGCTTTACCAGCATTGACATTCAATGATAAATAGTTTTTTATACTAGTGCTGATTCCTAAATTTTTGCATCGATCAATTTCAACTCCATTTAATTCATACCTAATTTCATCGAAAAGAAAAGCCATTGCATTGTTGATTAGTTTCACATTTTTTGCTGGTGCATGGACACCATTCGCATCCGGTACAGAATTCAATAGTGTGCCCTCGATGTATAAAAAACTGTTGCATGGTAATACATACAAATCTTGCTGTTGAATCGGAATTCGTATCTCGTCATTGTTTTGATATGATGTACTTGCATAGGGAGCGTGAGCATGAACTTCAACTCGAGTTACACTGTTATCAAATATTGGTCGGGCATTAATGTTTAGCAGATTTGCGATATCTATCTTTTACATGAAATCCCAAGGATTCTAAAAAATTGACGTTATCAGCCGTAAGCGACTGACGTACTGCGTATGGTGTTGTTCGTTTGACCAAACTTTGAATACTGAGCGATGGGGGTATGGTTGCCACATATTTGTGCACGTTCTCGTATATCAACATGATGAAAAATCACTGCACTTTTACGTGCAAACGGATT
Source organism: Tenthredo livida (assembly GCA_963992785.1). Classification (NCBI taxonomy): domain Eukaryota; kingdom Metazoa; phylum Arthropoda; class Insecta; order Hymenoptera; family Tenthredinidae; genus Tenthredo; species Tenthredo livida. The sequence goes on along the minus strand of OZ023069.1, from coordinate 6,982,287 downwards.
GTTATCTGTTCTCCTCGAAAGTTGACGAGATTACCGTCTTGATCCACAACACGAACTGTTATGTTGTCGATTACACGAGGGCTTACGGGTAAGTAAATGACGTGGTAAGGGGACTCGGAGATTTTATAGCCAGGTGGCACGTTTGCAGAGAATTCGTGGATCGTGTGTACTGGACGATCGTTACTATATGCACCCGCCGTGATGTTACACTCAACTCGTATAATATTAACTTTCAGAATGTTGACAGGTAGATCAGATTCATGCCAGACGTTAGCTTTAAGCTGTCGCTTTGTAAACCCCAGCAGAGAGCCGAGGTGGTTCTCCCCACTAAAGTCAATGTCATACTTGCACTTTAACTCACATTTTAATGTATTGTTGTTCGGACGAAGTACAATGGGGGGTGGTGATTTTGAATCGTCAACTAGCTGTGTCGATAAATATCTATTCAAATCATCAATTTCGTAAGACCCGTCGGGAATAATAATTTCTTTGCCCCCATCATAATAAAATTTATTATTTGCCCCATCAACATTTGGTACTGAGTTAAAAGTTCCAAAATCTACCAATCCTAATACATATTGAGCATTATCGGATAGGACAATCGGTGGAAAATAATTTGCACTAAGAACAGACGTTGACCCCGAAAGCGTGAGCGTCAGCGACATAGCGCAGTCACGTGCATACTGGACTTTGAATGTGAATGTAATTTATGTATTATCACGTAAAAAAAGCAAGCACAGTTGTCCGCAAATTGCAGAATTATAATTTTGATACTGATCGTGATTGTATTCAATTTGCACATTATTCCCAAAATATTCAATGAATTCCTTAGGCGGCAGATTTCCATAGCTATCATAATACTTGATTTTATGTCCACGTTTCACGTATGTCACCCAATGCGTACCAGGCCCCTGCAAATCATCCAAGTTAATAATCCCACACTCATTCGTTTGGATGGGGTTTTTATTTTTACGTAGTTCAGATCGCATAAACACGCCTTTGAAATATGGAATGCGCATACGTTTTGCGAACGCGAGAAGCTCAATGTTAGTTGTGGGACCGTTAGGTAGAATGATTATCTCATTTTCGGAGTTTTTTTTTTTCCTCTACATTTTCCCACCCCACTACCTTTTTTGTAGGGATTCAGACACAGTCCGCGACCACCCTGCTCCATAGCACGATTGTGACGCTCAGTTTCAGATAAAATTTTGCGAGCGTTAGATGCTTGATTCACAGATTTTGCGATGCCTGCGGCTCCCCCCGCTAAACTTCCTACTGCCGACAATCCTGCAAGTAATGGAACCAAGAACGGTAAAAATCCTCCACGCTTACCAGAAGGTAAAATTCGCGGTTTTACTCGTTTCGCCCTTGTCCTTCGACGTTGTGAAACATTTTTTTTTTTAATTTTCTTCAATTTCCCACCTGCATTTTTTTCCCCTCTACCACGCTTTAATCCCGCACCCATTTTCAATTTAACCTTCATTGCACGCGATACTGCCCACGCAGCTGCTCGTTCGAGCAACGCAGCGTCTCCTGCTGTGACCCGGTGTGATGCCTGTTCTGCTAGCTTTTGGTCTGCGTTATGGCGAGCCTGGAGGTCTTCACTTCGTGAATAGGCTATATCATGCCCACGACAAAACTTGTCCAACGGGTTGATTCCCGTGTCACCTCGAGTCAGACGCTTAGCCAGATGTGTACCGGGACCACAGTACTGATAGCCGGGTATGTGTAGTTCAAAGGGTAATGAGTTGATAACGCTATTCAATAGACCTTGTCCGCGCAACCGTGCTCTTGACATCTACTACAATTCCTTATCTGCTTCGCGAGCCCATCAATGTGATGAATGTCTTTATTGTAATCATTCAAACACAGGTGATATTGGGTGAGGTCTGGATTACTCGTTTATGTGTATTGGAAGTTTATTCCACAACATTTCAACAATATAACTTCAGAAACATATTTTAAGTGTTCAGTCGTGAAGAATTGATCTAAGGATGAGGCGACGTTCACATGCATTTCAAAACTAAGGCAAAAAAATACTTGCGTCATCTATAAATACTCTTGATCCCATGTCAGTATTTCAATCACAAGCGAATCATGCATTTTATAAAGCAGCCATATTCGATTCGGGTCGTAAATATTGACAACAAAACAGAGGTGGACATTTCAAAGCGGCACGGTCCGCTGCTGCCCAATACAATCAGGTCCATAATTTGCGGACCTTCTAATTGTGAAAAGACAAATGTTGTGGTGAGTCTGCTGCAGGATTGCAATGGAGTTCGCTTTGAGAATATCTATATTTATTCAAAGTCGTTGGAACAACCCAAGTATCGATATTTGGAAAAACTGATATCAAATATTGAAGAAATTGGGTTTTTCCCATTCTCGAACAATTGTGATGTAATACCTCCAAGCGAGTCATTACCCAACTCAGTATTCGTATTTGATGACGTAGCCTGCGACAAGCAAGACGTGGTTCGAGAATACTTTTCCATGGGAAGACATGCACACGTTGACTGTTTCTACTTGTGTCAAACATATGCACGCGTCCCCAAACACCTGATTCGTGACAACGCGAACGTTCTCCTCCTATTCAAACAAGATAGTATGAATTTACGTCATGTCTATGATGATCATGTGAACAACGATATGACTTACGACGAATTTCAAAAACTATGTGCAATCTGCTGGTCAAAGCAATATGGGTTTATTGCGATTGTTAAGGATAGCCCCCTTCGGGGGGGTCGTTATCGCAGGGGGTTCGATGACTATGTTGTTTGGTGAGCGAAGACCTTCAGTAAGCTTTGAACTTGCTGAGCATAACTATGTCGGAATTAGTGAATGAGTCTGCAACGTTTGATGAGAGCATGAAAACTAATTCCTCAAAAGTTAGTGATGAAAAAGTTAAAAAAGCAATTGCGCGATCGAGTAAAGCAATTCGGGAAAAATATCGGGCATTAAAAGTTAATCAGGCAGAAGCTGTTGATGCTGTGGAAAAAAACCTAGCCCCAATAGTGGGCCCATTAAAAATGTTAGCTGAGAGCAGGGACATTAATACATCGTCTGAACGGCAGCCAATACTGCAAGTAAAACGAAGACTTGATCTGCACGATGAGGATGAGGATTATTTCCAGCAAAGGCGGAATATTCGTTCGAAACCGTCGAGCACCCCAATCGTCACTCGTGCGGCTACACCGCAGAATGCACCTGCTTCGATGGGTTCTCCACCAGCTAATAATGACACCGTTCTTGCGAACTTGGAAACCATTGCTCAGTCTCATCCGGATCCATCACCTGAATCCACTATGCGGTCAATTTTGGAAACCTCCGAGGGGCGGGATCGAGCTATTCAATATATTGAGCGACACTTTGGAGAATTGACTAAAACATATTTCACTGAATTCATTTTTGACACAAAAAATATATATGATACTACGTATGGGGTTCGTTTTGCAGACGGATCCTGGCTACTTGGTGATTCTCCTATCGAAGTAGACAAAAATGACAATATTATAATCAATAATGTGAGGTACAAAGGAACTCCGGGATTATTAGAGCTAATTTTCAAAAGAATTCCAGATGACGCAGACTACAATGACATTGATCTCATAAAATATAAAAGTATATTGCATGCAACCAATGCCCATAAGCGTGGTTACACTTCACACGGTCAGCTTAATGGAAATAAAAGTTACAAGTGGAAACATATAATCGCAAAATTATTTAACAATACGGCTCTGGCTAAGACCTCTGGACGCGGTTTGATTCCAAACAGAATGGTTGTTACAAATCATCCTGTAGATTACATCCATTGGGACAACCCAAATGAACTCGTTGAGAGATTGAGGCTCCTAGTTGCTTCTAGAACTGCCGGTCACACAGGTCACGACAATGAAATAATGTCATTCATAGAGGAACTTCGTGAGGCGGATATTATTCATAAATAGATAGAGCGTCTTCATTGTTTGTCAGTGTAGAAATTTCCGTTGATAAATTCGGAAGACATCTTGATTTCAGTAATAATGGCGGTAGGAATATTTTACAAGTGAATGGAAATTTTGACTTCCGTGGTAAAAGGTTAACAAATGTGGCTATCCCAATCGAGTCGACCGACGTAGTGATAAAAGAATACATTTACCATAATTTTTTAACTTCTGCTGGTGGGGAGCATTATAATTTGAGAAACAAGCGACTTAAACAGCTGCATGCACCACTAGCTGAGAGTGATGCAGTGAACAAGCAATACGTTGATGCGGTGAAAACGAGCACGCTGCGGCTCGCACAACACGACAACCTAACACCGAAGCAGTTCGATGCAAAAACTCTTCGAATAGTTCAAATAGGTACACTTTTAGCTAACGATGACGCTGTTAACAAAACATACGTTGACACACTTCAACAACATATCTTGAAACCGGAGTCCGATGAGACTTGGAATCTCAGAAACAAACGTGTCAAAAATGTTGGAAATCCTGTAGATGGATTCGATGCTGTGAATAAATCATATGTTGATGGGAAAAACTTCACAGTGTATGGTCATTATGATTTAGCAGGTAAAAGACTAACCAACGTGGGTGATCCAATTAACCTTACAGACGCAGCATCAAAATCATACGTTGAAAGAGTGGACGCGCAGACAAGATATTATATTGATGGGAAACCGACTATTAAACGGACGGGCCTCATAAGTGACTTTCATTTCGAAAGAAGGTTATTGCACAACGTGCAGACTCCTAGACAGCCTTTTGATGGTGTGAACAAGGAATACGTCGACTTCCTACACACTGAACTCAAAGCACAAATTCAACTACTTACTGACCGTATAAAATCTTATCAATAAAATGAGTAAAGAAAAATTGCAGTTAGTGAAAGAGCTGCATGCACCTGCGCGACGTAATTATCCGCGTCGAAAGGTGATCACCCGCGGTTACGATGATTTATGGCAAGCAGATCTCGTCGATATGCAACCTTATGCAAGAGTTGACAAGGGATTCAAGTACATACTCACAGTAATTGATGTTCTATCTAAATATGCGTGGGCTGCACCACTCAAAAGTAAAAGCGCAAAAGATGTGTGTGAGGCATTTGCTACGATTATATCCGGCTTTCGAAAACCTGCCAATATTCAAACTGATAATGGCAAGGAATTTTCCAACACATCGTTCAAGTCTCTCTTAAATAAACATGGAATTCATCACTATTCCACGTACAGCGTTATGAAAGCGTCCGTAGTTGAACGTTGGAACAGAACCCTGAAAAACTCAATGTGGATGGCTTTCACCGCTAATGGCTCGTATGAATGGGTGAATATGCTTCATCGATTGGTTGCAGACTACAATAATCGTGTGCACAGAACAATTGGGATGCCTCCGCAAAAAGTTACACCAGCGATTGCCAAGAAACTTCTGACAACCGTATACAGCAACATAAAAATAGCTGGTCTGGCCAAATTGAAAATTGGTGACTTTGTACGAATCAGTAAACACAAAACTGTGTTTGCCCGAGGATTTACACCTAATTGGTCTACGAAAGTATTCAAGATCATTAAAGTGCAAGTCACGAATCCAGTAACGTATTTGCTTGAAGATTTTCGTAGACAGCCTATTGTAGGGGGATTTTATAAACATGAAATAAAAATAGCTAAATATCCAGATGTGCATCTGGTGGAAAAAATCTTACGCAAAAGGGGGAATCAGGTATATGTTAAATGGTTAGGGTTTGATTCATCACACAATTCATGGATAAATAAAAACAATGCTTTATAATTGCAATACATATGTATTTTTAACATTCAATAAATAACAAAAATCAATCAACTGCTGCAACCTTGTCCGAATCACTTTCCAACTCACTTCTTATACTATAATGACCCCACGGCAACGTGTCAGTGGAATTGGGAATTACATAACGTTTAGTATCGTTTGAGCTCAAGGCTATTTTTGTCTCACATATCGAATACACCTTATGCGACTTTGAACGTATGGATTGCTGCTGTTTGTTTAAGTCAAGGTTTGTATTTAGACAATTCAGATAATCCGCGAACGTTATTCCCCTCTGTACAACACGATTTTTTATTCCCTCGGCCTTTTTAATCTCCTTTTCATTAATTCTAATTGAATACATTTTAGATCTCAAACCGACAAACTCAGTCATTATATCGCCATTATTTTCATCTTTCATTAGTCCTGGGACTTTTTTATTTCTGAGGGGAATATTATACAAATTACTTGGACTCTAATCACTTGTGTCAAATCTTTCAATATCGCGCTTCATTATTTCATAAATATCATCACTTTTTATTTCATATATTAAACTATCAGTGTCAGTATACAGTAGCTTGCATTTATTTTGAAATTAAGGTCTCATATATTCATGATGAAACGCGTATAGACAGGTTTTAGATAAATCTAATATACACATCCCCACATAAATTGGTTTGAAGATTTTCACCTTCAACCTCCACAATTCTATTGCAACGAAATTTTCAGAGAATACTGTTCGTCGATGAAAATTTGGTTTTGCGATCAAAGATTTTGCTCCATATCGCCCATCCCACGCACTGATCAATTTTATGTCTACATGATTTCGCACATTTTCCATTGTTTTACCGAATACTGCATTATTCATCAATTTGAACAAATTCTTCTCAAAATTATTATTGGCACGTGTGCGCAAACTTGTATTTAAAGCAATGTATGAACCTAGCCAAGCCGACTGTTCAAACTGTAAAATTCGATGTATTTTACATAATTTCAAACCATGGTTCAAACACGGTTTAAGATTTCTGTAGTGAATGATATATCGTGTTTTATTATGCAAAGTTGCAAGCAGCTTAACATCCTTTGTATTTGGAGCGTTGCTATGAGTGGGACTTTATGGTGATCATGCAATTCCTCAGGATATTCTAAATCAACTTCCAGGATATATCCGATTGAAGCGTCATCGGAAATCAGCATCACATCAAATTGTGATACATCTGCAAGCCATTCAAATTTACTAGTAGGCAGATGTTGAGACATTGCCCAACCATATAAATTATTTACATCAAAGTACATTAAATATTTTTGAGGTGCATTAACGTCATAACACTTCATATATCTATTATTAGCGCATGCATACCTATTCGAGCACTGACTCAGCCCACCTCGTATACCTCGTTCTACAAATAATAACATATCCATTGTAACTTTCTCTGCGTATGTCTCACGGCAGAAGGCCGCGAAATTACGCTAGCTCGCGTGAATTCTTTGTCACGGGTATGATTTGGAGCCCCTCCAAGGAAAAATGTGAAAAACCTATTGTTACCCTAATACAGACTTGGGATTGCACACTCTCAGACTCGGGTACCGATTAAAGCTATACCGTTGCTGCCTGAGTGTTACGCACCGAAGCTGCCTCCCTAATACAGACTTGGATAATCTTACACTCTCAGACTCGGGTCCCAATTAAAGCTGTACCGTCGCTGCCTGAGTGTTAGACTACCGAAGCTGCCTTCTTTTAAGCTAGCTAAACACAATTTTATTTCCAAGTGATTTTAGCTGAAAGGAATTTATGTTAATTAAGGAAATGAATTAACACACGAAATGAAAGACAATTAGATTCGGATTGATTATTATATCTGTGTGATTATTTTATTGTTTTGATTCGATTCTATTTTTCTAATCGATTCCTTATTCTACTATTTACAAAAATGAAATAAACTAAAAATGTGGCTCGATATAATCAAATAATAATTTCTAATTCTAGTTGGCTTTGTTTCTGTTTCTGTTCTGTTTTTCTTTCTTTGTTTGTTTGATCTATTTTGGAGTTATAATTACTGCTTTGGCTAATTATACTTTTTCTTTTGTTTTGAGTTTAATCTAAATTGCTGCTTTAGCCAATTTATATTTTCTCGATTTTTGATTCTACGTGAGGTAAGATCTCGCTTTGAGTAACTTCCTATTTCAATTTTATTCTTTTCTATGGTAAGACCTCGCTTTGAGTGATTACCTATTTGAGGTTATGTGAGTTTATCTTTAGTTATGAGTCGATTGACTGCTCTAGTACTAATCGCTAGCTACTGCCTCAGCGTGCCAGCTTATATAGTAGTTCTCGTGACGTCACGTCAGGGTCTTCTGATCGGATCGGCGCGAGGCTATTTGCGCGGTCGTATGTAGCTTGTTCGGTCGATCTACCGGGTGGTATAGTTCGAACACGTTACATTGCCCCCTTTTTTGTTTACTGACGTTTGATAAAGGTGCACTCGTCATCAAAGGTAAGTGAACAAAAATGTCTTCTAGATTATTAGGCACTGTTATCAAGTCTATGTTTTAAATTTGTTAAGTCTGAGTTATATGATATGTCCGTGATTATAATTGTTTGATATGTCCGTGATTATAATTGTTTGATATATCCGTGATTCTAATTGTTTGATATATCCGTGATTCTAGTCTTTTTCTTTCTTTAGACCGAGAGGATCACTAAAGTCGAAGTGCGCGATGTATTCCGGTAGTTCTACTTCCTTCGGTGATGCTAGTGCAGGCATGTTATTTAGGAAATCTGGACATAACTGGTCCAGGTAGTCAAAATCCGGTAAGCCAAATACGTTCGCTTCTCCACATACATCTTCCATCGGTTCAGGTGAAGGAATATGCAACATTCCTATGATGTCGTCCCCTGTCATTGGATCGTCTGGATTAATCATCGGATCTTGTGTTTGATTTGATTTATCGTCATTAGAAGGTAAGTCTACTGTTCCGAATAATCTGAACAGATCCATTTTCTTCTTATACGCCTTTTTCTCCTCTTCCGTCCTCTCGTACAAATCAATTTTTATTAGTTTCCAGGGTATCTTGTGAATATTATCCCCGACTTTAAAATTAACATTAACCCTATTTAAAGGTATTGCAACTTTTATTTTTTGATTAGGCATAACCATGTCTATTCTTTGTTTTTCTCTAATCTTAGTAATTTTTATTCTAGGATTATTGTCTACTCTGACTATTTTTGGCTTTTCTTTTATTTTTTTATTAATATTTTTGGATTTTTATCAACTTCGATTATTTTTGGTTTTATTTTGATAACTTTCTTTTTTTCTTTTTCTTTAGGTGTCTGGGTGCACTTGCCGTTTCGGTATGACCCGTTCCCGCTTATAAACTTCCCCCTGCACTGCATTACTTTTTCCCGATTATTGTTAATATCTTTAATGCACGGTAAGTTAATGTTTTCCTTTTGCGTATATTTTTCTTGGACACTAATGTAGCCATAGCTAGGGTTATACATCTTGACTTCAACTGACTACTTCTTATGTTCACCCTGTCTTATATAGGATAATTATTTGCACTCTTTTTTGGCAATCTTTGAACGGGGATAATCCCTTCTCAGAATTTTCTATGTTCTAAGGCTTTGTTAAAATTATTTCTATAGTACAAGTTTTTCTTATATTGAGTCTACATACAGTTTGAACATATTTACATGGAATCTTCCACGTTCTACCTCTGTGTCTATTGTTTCCAAAATATAGGTTGCTTCCCCTATTTGCCTTTTAATACGATATGGCCCCTCATATAACGCTTAGAACTTTGCCATCTTTTTATTACCAGTATCAGAAACGTTTAAAGCCTTAACTAATACCTTATCTCCTATCTTAAATTTACTCATTTTGTGCGTAGTATTGAACCTATCGGCCCTTCTTTTACCATGTCTTTTAATATTATTTTCTACTAAGCACAGCTTAGTTTCGTATTTTACGTCGTTATCTGATTTAATAATCCAATCTTCCCAAAACCGCATAGGATTTTGTTTGAGTTGGATTTCGCAAGGCGCGAATCCAGTGGAATCATGGGATATTCCGTTAATGCAGGTTTCTATGATTTTAATCCAATTTATCCATTGGGTATGCTTGTCAGTTAGAAAAGTCCGAAAGAATCGTCCGATCTCTCGATTTACGCGCTCTACTATATTTCCTTGTGGATGGCGAATTGATGAAAATATTAGGGGGAAGTCCCTCAGTACCGGACACTTAAGGTTATTCAATAATAAAACTACAAAATAGATAGGATCTTCAATCTTTTTCAGTTTTATAGTAAACTTTGGAGTATTTATGGTAACATGATAACATTTTGAACATTCATTTAACGTCAAACTGATGAAAAAATATTTTTATATTCAGTATTAAAAACGGTTGCTTCAGAAGAGTGGCACCTAGTACCGGACAGTGGTGGTATGAATGGAAAAAATGATAGAAAGAAATTATTATATCCTGCAGCGATCACACACAGCACACACACACACCACACACATCACACTGCAGTGTTTGGGAGTGGTGAAAGAAGTTCGATGTGTGTTTTCATGTCGTTCAAGCAAGGTACTCCTAGGTACCTCATATTTCACGTTAGCCTGTCTACAAGCCATCTTTTCAGGCAATACTTTTCATATTTTTCGCTAACCATTTTCCCTTTTCCCGTGTTTCGGACTGGTCAGCCATAGTTAGAATACCGCTACAACGAGTAAGAACAATTTCTTTACAAATAACCGAAATAAGTTAAAAAAGCCGTGTCCGGTATTGGGGAACTAGTCGAGTGTCCGATATTAGGGACCCGTAATGCCGGACTAAATGATAAAATCTATGCTAAACCGCAGGAATATTTACTTTCACCTTACATCGTATGAAAGTATACATGCCAACGAACATTCTAATTGAGAAATAAAATAGCAGAACCACCAATTGTTCAGGTTATGTCCACGAGAAAATAAGATGTGACGCAGATTTCTGCAGGGTCAAATGTCAAATGTCTCTCGTCAACGCATGCACGCACAATGCCGCTAGCAAAACACCTCCACTACTGCGCCGGCTAAGCATGTTCGAACCACGCAAAAGAATTGTGAATCATGTTTCTAGTTTGGCTGATACTAGCAGTGTCCGGTTCTAGGTGCCGTCCGGCGTTATGGGACTTCCCCCTAATGTGATTTCTTCCTCTTTTAGTTTATTAACCCATAACGAAGAAGTGAACTGAGTCCCATGATTACACTGGATTCGCCTTGGTTTCCCTAGTTCCGGAATATATTGCTTAAAGATGCAATTAATGGTGGATTGCGCGTTCGCTGCCTTGAATGGATATAATCTAACGAATTTCGAGAATGCATCTATCGTAACGAGAAGCCACTTATAATTTCCCTTGCTAGAAGGTAAAGGCCCTGAAAAATCGATAGATATTAAATCCCCTACTCCGCTTGGAATTATATTCTGCATCTTGGCATAACTATACCGATTCGGAACTTTGCAGTGCTGACATTTATCGCATCTAGCTATTTCCTGTCGTACTCTTTTAGCAAGTTTGGGATAATAGAATCCTTCTCGTAATAATTTATGGCATTTTGCTGCACCCACGTGTCCGTATGCTTCGTGGCATTCTTCAATTAATGATTTCAAAATTGATTCGGGTATGTAAGTCTTTGGGCTGCCCCCTGGACTTTGGTGATACAAAACGTCATTCTGAATAATGAGAGATTTGTTAGTGTTTAAATAGTCTGGATCAAGTAACTCACTAATCCTTGGATCACATCTTTGATGTTCCCTCATTTCTTTTAGACTTTTAATTAAATCGTCATCTATTTCTTTTGCTAATGGTGCAATGGTTTGAATTTGACTCACTAATTGTTCTTTATTTTCCGTTTCAGGTGGGTACCTACTCAACACGTCTACGACTACGTTTTCAGTTCCCTTGATATGTTCGATTATGAAATCATAAGTTTGAATAAACAGCGCTTAACGAGCTAATCGCGAGCTTATCAGTTTACATGAGGAGAGGAAAGTTAAAGCTTTATGATCCGTTCGAATTGTTAATTTTGCTCCGATTATGTAAGACCTAAACTTTTCTAGCGCAAATACGATAGCTAATAGCTCCTTTTCCGTCGTAAAGTAATTTAATTCTGCTCCCCTCATGGTTCGACCTGCGAATCCAACTATTTGTTCTTCGTTAGCATCTGATAAATGATACAAAACTGCGCCTACCGCATAATTGCTTGCGTCGCACTGTAAATAATATCTTTTATTTGGATCGGGGTGATGAATAATCATCTCCTCGCAAAAAATATCTTTCACTGATTGAAACTGCTCCTTCATCTTTTCCGTCCAATCCCACTTGGCCTCCTTTTTGATGAGTGACAATAATGGAACTGTCGCGTCTGAATATGATTTCGTGAATTTACTATAATAGTTGGTTAGGCCGAGAAAGCCTTTTAGTTGTTTAATATTTTTAGGTGTAGGGAAGTTTTTAATCGCTTCCACCTTTTCTGGTTGTGGCTTTATGCCGGTTCTCGTGATTCTATGGCCTAGGAAATCAATTTCCTCTCTAAAAAACTTTGACTTGCTGAAATTTAACGTCATATTGTATTTCCGAAACGTCGCTAATAATATCTCCAAATGAGCCAAATGGGACGGGACGGAATCAGAAAGACACAGAATGTCGTCAACAAAGTTGACGCTAAAATTTTCAGTATTCTTTAAGACCAAATCCATGGTTCGTACCAAACTAGCTAGGCTAGTGTTTAGACCGTATGGCGTAACCGTAAAGTGGTATGTTTTACCCTCGTGCATAAATGCCGTATATTTTCTTGAATCTTTGTGAAGAGGAATTTGCCAAAAGCTAGCCGTAAGGTCGAGACTAGACATAACCGAAGAATTTCCGCATCTCTGGAATAACACCTCAGTCGATTGAGCACAGTCGTGGTCAGGTATTATGAGCTTGTTAATAAACCTTGCGTCTAATACAAATCTGATTTCTCCTGATTTTTTTGCTACAACGACCAGTGGATTTACATATTCACTGTAAGATCTTTCTATTACTCCTAGTTTCAGCATCTTCTCTAATTCAAGTTTGACTTTATCTCTAAGCAGAATTGGAACAGGATATGATCTTCTGACAATAGGTCGATCTTCGTAAATGTTGAGTTTATGTTCGTAAATTGTTACACGGCCTGGTAATTTATAAAAAACGTCTCGATATTTCTTTATTAAATTTGAAAAGGATTTGATTTCACCTGCTCGTAACACCTGACACTCTGACAGCTTCTCATTGATTTCATCATTGGTCAAGCTATAGTTAATGTCAGACTCATTTTCCTGTTTAGCTGTTACGATTTGTTGTATGTTAATGTTTGATGAAACCTCGGCTATTGCATTTCCGTAGTATACTTCGGATTTATGCAACGGAATTTGTCCATAACCGGGCGTTGTCTCGATTCTAAGTTTATTTGTTCTCAGATCTAGATCTGCTTTCCAGCGGTGTAGAGTATCTATGCCTATAATGACATTTTGCTTAAGGCCATTTACAATTAAAAATGTGATTTGATCCGTAAGATACCCTATATTAACTGTAGCTAATATCTGCTCTTTGATTTTAATGGGCTTGCCCCCTGTCACTCCGATTATTTGGAAATTTCCCACTGGTAATTTTTCGCATTTATTTAAGCTTAATAAATTTCTTGTATACCAATCGTGCGAAATGCACGTTACGTGGCTACCGGTATCGACGAGAGCTCGTATCTACCGGTATCGACGAGGGCTAATATCTACCTCTGGGCAAGATATTACTTTATCGTCTATTTTTATATCTTCGTTCATTAAATACTCCGACGGAGCTTCGAACAAATCTTTATCTTTTGAACCTTCTAATTTTCCCGCAAAAACCCGTCAATCGCGCTGTACCGTTATTTCTAACGACTGAATTGGCACAGCGCCATCTAGTTTTCCGAATCTACTTCTTGATCGTCTTTATCGATATGATCTAAGACTGGTTGTTCTATGAGAGCTTGTACTGTCCTTGTGTTTGTCCAGTTAGTCTGTTTACTCTTGTTTAAGTCTGTTTGTCCAAGACTTTGACGCGTTTCCTGAGTGTCCACCGGTTTATAATCGCGTGACGTAGACGGTTTTTGGAAACTATTGCTACCGGCATTATTTCCCGTACGCCATGATAAAGGTTTGATTTTATCGTCTGCTACGCGATTAGTCGTAGGACTTTGTTTGTTCGCAAACCATGCTTGATTTGATGGTCTGGGCGCGTTTGATCGCCCACCTGATTGCATTTCATCAAGAAAAGTTGATAAAGGATCTATTTCCCGGATATTTCTGCATCTGGCCGCTTCGACAACGTGTTCCTCGAAGTGTCTAACCAGGTTACGTACGATTTCTTCCTCATAAATGCGAGGACGCAAACAGACAGCTGCTGCAAACTTCCGATTCGCATATTCTGACCAAGTTAACTTAGAGTCGCTCGAATAATAACCGAATTCTAGCTCTTTACGAATATCTCTTTGTATTTCTTCTCCCCAGAATCTAGCAAGAAATTTTTCTTTAAATGATTCCCAAGTACTAATGACATCGCGGCGCGCAATCCACCAATCCTTGGCATCGCTGGTTAGGCTCTGGCCTATTAATTTAAAAGATACTTCTTCATCAGCTCCTAAAAAGGTAAAGTACTCTTCCAACTCTCTTACATAATTCATAGGCTTTTCCCATGACTTCCCTGAGTATGTTGGCCACTTTATCTGTTTAGTAATGAGTCTAGTGTTTTCACTACTGCTTAACAGATTAATCGGTCTGTTTCTTAGTTTTTTGATTTCCCCTTCTACTCCTATTCTTAGGCTTTCATGTTTATGGTTTAATTCCTGAATTTTTTCTTCAGCAGACTTATCTCCTTCCTTGATTCTACTTTTGAGAAGTTCGAAGTTACCCACTGATTCATTTCTCAGAGCTATTTCTACGGAGGAGATTTTATTCTGACAGCCAGTAATTTCGGCATCTATTTTGTCTACAACGACTTGGACCGTAGTTTCTACTTAAGTGAATTTTCTTTTAGTCATTATACCTTGATAATCAATTTTTTTATTTAATTTTAATTCGAGTGCTACTCGTTCTTCGATACTTCTAACTTCATAAGTATTCAGAGTCCTTTCGATAGAAGCAAACTTATTATCAATTTTCTTTTCTAATCTTTTATTTGATTTTTTCAGGCGTTCAATTGCTGCCAACATGACTGACATTGGGTCACTTCGATCTGCTAGTGGACTACTTGCTTGACTAATCATACTACTGTCTGTAACAATGGACACGTTTTGTTCATGAAATCCTGTGTCCCTGTCGGACGCTACATGAGCCTTATCTTTAGTTTTATCAGAATCATGATCTTGTAACCCCCCAGGATTCTGATCCTTGTCTCTATCCTGATCCTTTGATCCCCCAGGATTCTGATCCTTGTCTCCCATTTCGTGTTATTTATTTTGATAAAGTGATTTGAAGCAAGATTTTACTGAAGTTCATTTTTTATAATGAAGTTAAGTTGATAAAATTTCAAGTGAATTTAAATTTTATTTTGAGGAGCCCCACGTTGGGCGCCAAATGTAACTTTCTCTGCGTATGTCTCACGGCAGAAGGCCGCGAAATTACGCTAGCTCGCGTGAATTCTTTGTCACGGGTATGATTTGGAGCCCCTCCAAGGAAAAATGTGAAAAAGCTATTGTTACCCTAATACAGACTTGGGATTGCACACTCTCAGACTCGGGTACCGATTAAAGCTATACCGTTGCTGCCTGAGTGTTACGCACCGAAGCTGCCTCCCTAATACGGACTTGGATAATCTTACACTCTCAGACTCGGGTACCAATTAAAGCTGTACCGTCGCTGCCTGAGTGTTAGACTACCGAAGCTGCCTTCTTTTAAGCTAGCTAAACACGATTTTATTTCCAGGTGATTTTAGCTGAAAGGAATTTATGTTAATTAAAGAAATGAATTAACACACGAAATGAAAGACAATTAGATTCGGATTGATTATTATATCTGTGTGATTATTTTATTGTTTTGATTCGATTCTATTTTTCTAATCGATTCCTTATTCTACTATTTACAAAAATGAAATAAACTCAAAATGTGGCTCGATATAATCAAATAATAATTTCTAATTCTAGTTGGCTTTGTTTCTGTTTCTATTCTGTTTTTCTTTCTTTGTTTGTTTGTTCTATTTTGGAGTTATAATTACTGCTTTGGCTAATTATACTTTTTCTTTTGTTTTGAGTTTAATCTAAATTGCTGCTTTAGCCAATTTATATTTTCTCGATCTTTGATTCTACGTGAGGTAAGATCTCGCTTTGAGTAACTTCCTATTTCTATTTTATTCTTTTCTATGGTAAGACCTCGCTTTGAGTGATTACCTATTTGAGGTTATGTGAGTTTATCTTTAGTTATGAGTCGATTGACTGCTCTAGTACTAATCGCTAGCTACTGCCTCAGCGTGCCAGCTTATATAGTAGTTCTCGTGACGTCACGTCAGGGTCTTCTGATCGGATCGGCGCGAGGCTATTTGCGCGGTCGTATGTAGCTTGTTCGGTCGATCTACCGGGTGGTATAGTTCGAACACGTAACACCATATCAGTCAACAACTCTAAACTAATTTTCGTATACTTGAGCATTGCATCCCACGTCAGTCCCGGGAGAGTGAAATAGTATGCGGGATCCAACTCATACGTCCTCATGCAACTTTTTCTGAAACTTCCAAATACGTCTGCCAAGAGTAAAACATCTGTTTTTAAATACAAATCGCTGTATTCTCCCAACGTCTTCATGTTGAATAATTCCCAAATATTAATAGCGTGTAAGTAAGCCTCTTCATCATTGATGATCATTGACAGCTAATGACGATCATCCATTAACTACTTGCGAGGACATTTTGATGCTGCTGATATGTAAAGATTTTACTGCGAATTGTTACCTCGGTCCTTGTAACAAATGTCCTGAGATTGATAATTTACGACAAAAGCTATTTAGCGTATTCGCAAAAAATAATGTGGCAAATATCGCCTATAAATGTTGGATATCCACACCACGATGCACACTCGAAGCTAACGAATCATTCACTGCAAGCTTTGTACAAGAGTTTTGTAAGCGAGCACAAACTGTTCTTCCTCACGTGTTTATTGCGAAACAGCAATCAGGTTACTTAAGACACGTGAAAGATAATCTACATGATAATGAATGCATCATACTCTGCGATTTCGCAGAGAATTATGCGTTTGTAGTACAAAGCGCAGCTAGTGGTTTCCACTGGAATAATGAACAGGCTACGCTATACCCAGTAGTGGTTTATTACAAAGCAAACGAAAAATTGGAGCATAAAAGTATGTGTATAATATCCGACTGCAAACATCACGATACAGTTACTGTATTCGGATTTTCAAAAATGATTAACGACTTCGTAAAATCATTCATGCCAAATCCACGTAAATTCATATACTTTACTGACGGAGCTCCACAGCAATTCAAAAATTATAAAAATTTTGCAAATGTTTATCACCATAAGCAAGATTTCGGAGTTGAAGCCGAATGGAATTTTTTCGCCACAGCTCATGGCAAGGGAGCCTGTGACGGCATCGGTGGAACTATAAAACGTTTAGCAGCCAGAGTTAGCCTTCAGCTTCCACTCAACCAACAAATCTTGACACCGATTGATTTGTACAACTGGGCACGGCGACCTGATAACTTGCCTAGTATATCGGTTATGTACTGGGACAAAAGTCACTATGAAATTGAAAATAAGTTTATGTTAGAACGTTTGATGAACGTCAAAACGATACCACAAACTCTAAAAATACACTGTTTGATCCCAAAGGGTAATGGTGAAGTCGAAACCAAAGCATATTCCGCTGCTGAGGTGTCACGTGTTTGCAAAATAATCAAAACTTAATAAGCACTCAAGAAAGTCATTTAATAGTCTGATGGTGAGGTATTGAAAGGAAAATAAAAATTATTGAAACATCCGATAAACCAATCATAAAAAAATTTCAAAAATTAAACTTTTTTTTCCGTAACACAAGCTTTAGACCCTCGAAAAAAATAGAAGGAAAATTCATCCCATCTTGGGTAAGGGCTTAAAAGTTTCGTTGTTTTGTCTAGTTTTTTTGAAAAAAGAAATATTGAGAATCAAAAACGGCCTTTTTTTGGAATTTCAAATTTAATGTTTACACTCGAATATCTATTATTATCGGTAATGTTGGAGGTTCGAAAAAATGTTTTTCGGAAAGTTCGATCGAAAACGAACATTTTGTATCTGGGTCATTTTCATCCCAGGGCACAAGGTTTCGGAGGAAAAAATGGAAAACTTGGTCAAATGGTAACTCTGGGATATTTTCATTAATTGATAAATCGAAATAAACAGCTGCAATCGAAAAACCCTTAGGGGGTATCGTTTCAGCATGTAAAAAGTGATGCGAGAAAAAATTTCGATCGAAATCAAAAACCCGAAAGTCAAATCACTTTTGGTTTCACGTGGAATACCTCATATATAAATGTATATAATTATACCGAGAACAAATCTTGATACTGCACAGTCGATGCGCCTGACTGCGCATGCGCCGAATAATTCAATTTTATTGGTCGGTGAGATGGTCCCGCGATAATATTATGACGTATGAGGCAGGTGTACCAGCTTGCAAGAAATGAAGCAACAGCTGTCAAGCCTTCGTGCGTAGACTAGTCAATTGAGGTTATGTTGTTGTTTATTTTAATTTAACGTGAATTATCAGAATAAAAGTAGCATCGATTAGCAATCTTGAACAAAATAGTTCATATCGGAAGATAATTCAATCGGCACAACGAAGGATTTGATGAAAATACAAAATCAATTGCTACAAAACTCATGATGGAATTATTTATTGAAAAATTAAATCTGAACTTCAATCTGAAACTGGGCAAACTGAGGCAGGTAAGTTAAAATAACGTTTATTACAAAAATATTCTTTATTCACATAAAGTAAAAAAATAAATGGATTGTTGAAAGTAAGTGAAATTGTGAAACAAATTTTTGCTTTACGTTTCATGGTAATGCATTTGAGTAGAAATTAATTGAATCTGAAATCATCAGTAGCACGTCTGTTATTAACACCTTTTATTTTTTATTAGGGAACAATAAAACAGTGAAGTGGGACTGAAGTCGTCAACGTTCAAATTTTCTTCTGACAGAAATCATCATGGCTTGTAAGTATATTTCCAATTCTGTGATCTCCGAGCGATACAACATTTTTGCATTCATTTAATGATGAAATTCGTTCTTTTAGGAGGCTCGAGCTATCAACATTGGTCAGCAGTAGGAAAATCCTGTAAGACCTGATGATTAAAACGTTCTGCCAGCGATCACCATGGTTTCTTGATCTGTTGGTGCTACCATTCTAACCATTCGATCTGGACGTTCCGTCAGGCAACAGGTGTTCAAGTGATTTTGTTGGACCAACACCTTCGTCTTTACTTCATAGCGTCAAGGAGTCATTCGAATATTTTTATTTATTGATATTTTTATTTTGAAGTTGTTGGGTTCAGGAAAATAGTGTTTCAGGTCTCTAATAGAAGTCGGAGAATAGATTTTGCTAGCCAAACTGATATAATCAAAATCTAGGAATGTTGAATACCTTTAGTTGAAAATGTCTTTAAACTTAGTTCTAGCTGATAATTTCACCCGGCTAGCTAGTTACAGCTGTCTCAGGTATCGCTGTCGCTGTCTCTGTACTTGTGTCTTCTTGAAAATCCATCGGCACACCTTGTCAAAGGCTGAAAATGCATTCATTTGTTAATACACGTTGCATTACGATTAATCAATTAAACTAGACTTTCTCAAAAGAAAACCACAATTCAATCACAGATGATAAAATATTCAAAATTCTTAAGGGGAACCACTAGTGTGACATTTTCCAAAAATCGATTTTTTTTTATTTGATATTTCGGTAGTCTATACCTTTAAGAATAACATACCAAGATCTCAAGTATGTATCTCAAATAGTTTTTGAGATACAGCTATCTTAAGAGCAGCTGGTCATCGGTTCGAAAGTTGCGTTAGCTTAGGGACCGTACTAGAGGAAGGAAGGAAGGAAAGAAGGCTTCATCAGCCGTACAGGTATCCTTCGAAGAAGAGGAAGGTATATTGTATGGGCTTGGGATAGCAGATTAGAAGTAGGTATGATATTTCAGGATTTATAACCATGAAATCAGTAACTTAAACTTTGAACGCGTTTATCTCGAAACTACATTTTTCAAATTTGCTGCAGTTGTAACTCGAAGACAAATCATCCGATCGATTTGATTCTTATTGCAGCTTCTTTTAAACATGTTTCTACGTACCATGAACCTCCAGTTTTCCGATCGAATGAAAAATGTGATTTTAGCAGGCCAAAAACCATCAAATTTTTGCGCGAAATTATAACCTTTTTCTTTAAATCTCCGCCATTTTGTTGAATTTCAATATTTTTCAAAACCCGAGGTTCATGGTACGGGAAATACCTTCTAGTTCCATAATCTTTTTGGTTTTTTTCATTTCAGGCACCGTGGAGGTCTGCATCACTGCAGCAGTGGGGCAACAGTAGTATAGCTATGTTAGTCAAGAACCATGAGAGTCAAGATCCACCCTGTAGAGGAGTCATGACCGCGCCTTTACCTTTTTCTAGAAAGTTCTAACCCGCGCCTTTATGGCCGATTTTTATGTGTCATTTTACGCAAATTTTTATGGGACTAATTCTACCGGTAATCCCACTGGTTATGTCCGATTTTTATGTGAAAATCAATGTCACAATCAATAATCAGATTTTTACGCAAATCAATCATCCGATTTTTACGCGAATTTCTATGGGAGTAATCCTACCGGTAATCCTACCGGTTATCTCCACAATCAATAATCAGATTTTTACGCAAATCAATCATCCGATTTTTACGCAAATTTCTATGGGAGTAATCCTACCGGTAATCCTACCGGTTATCTACAGTCCAGTATTTTCAGGAGTTCTTACCTACGCGTTCATGTCA
This sequence comes from Tenthredo livida, assembly GCA_963992785.1. Lineage (NCBI taxonomy): Eukaryota > Metazoa > Arthropoda > Insecta > Hymenoptera > Tenthredinidae > Tenthredo > Tenthredo livida. The sequence goes on along the minus strand of OZ023069.1, from coordinate 6,961,472 downwards.
TTAGTGTGACAAGCAATCATCAGAATTTTTACGCTAATTCTTACTGGTATGGTCCTACCGGTTATTCACAGTATGTACAGTATAGTGAGCGAGTGAGTGCAAGTTCCCCACAGTGCAATGAAGATTGCTCAAAGTCGTGCAATGTGAAAACCTGTTAGCCGCTTCACAGAAAAAAACCCATTGAATATAAATACACCACTACTCGTTGGATAAAACCGCATTCAGATATAAACGTTATAGCGAGTATTCTGAAAATGTCTGCAATATTGGATTTATCACTTGAGATGGAAAATAAATTGACTGAGATGTTCCGACTTATCACTAGTTTTAGGAGTCCTGAGAAGGCTGACAGATGGATTCGGCATTACGATGTCACTATACGTCTGTTGAAAAAGGTGCTGAAAAAATCAAATCTATCATGTGGACTCAAACACAGTCTGGAGTCGCGAATTGGTCGATTGAAAAGTATTAAAGTTTTAGTGCAGCAACGGGTCAGGACGGGTCAAGGAATTGGAAACACCACATCGCGATTACGAAGCAGCCGAATATGCTGGCAGGATACTGAATCAGCATTCAAAGGAAGAATTCGGACGGGATTAGTGATAAATATACAGCACATCGATCCAAAACAATTTTTAGAAGATGCTAAATATCTGGTGATTATTCGTATTAAAAATGCACTACGGAAGCACACCTGTATCAAAGTAAATACAGCGCTCAACGGAGAATTTTTGTTAAAAGAGAAAAGTGAAATAAAATGCTTCAACACGGCAAATAGGCAGCTGCTTTTAGCAAAAAATCTGGAGGAATGGTATTCCAACCACATTGTGACACCCACAATAACTCAGATGGAAGAATTTCAGGAAAGGGATAGTGGCTGGGTACTGAGTAGACTGATTAATTTAGAAGTCAATGTGAATAAATGTGAACCTCTGATTGGATCGAGTTCTGTTGAATTACCTCGTGCGGTTAAAGTTCGAAGAGCAGTGATAAATGTCCGTTCGCGGGACGAAAAATTTGGGGAGAGCCAAGTTGGCCATGACTGAGTGCTAACTTTCAAGGTAATCTCCTGGTATATTCACGTTAAATACATGGATACAGGGTATAATTAAAACATCCACCATAGATATAAGGTTCAAACAATTTTTATTTCTGATAAAATAATTATAATTATTAGTGTGGTAGATTCATTTTTATTTTTTTTTTTATTTTTATTTATCATTCATTACTAGTTTCTACGACGTTTTCTCGGGAGGTTTCCTAAATCTAACGAGAGAAACTGCGCCGCCAGCAGTTGACAGTCGTTGCGCCGCTGCCGGACCGGTTTCGCGGGTGCCTGGAAATTCAATAGACACAGGGTTTAAATTGTGCGAGACGTTAAAAGTCATACGTCCTCCACAAAACATGTTCGTTTTACATGCCGGTACTCTCTAATTTGGAGTAAAACGAACATGTTTTGGGGCGTACGCGTTCGGAATCGCGCATAGAATTGCACGACGGATTATGTTTTATTGATTTTGGTGCGCAGGCAGAGATATTCTGTTTAATAGCAATACGACCTCTTGGTTCTACAACGCGTAATTCAATTACCTGGGGGGCTTCTGCTGGAGGCTCTGCCTCGGCGTCCGCCCGCTCCACCACCGATGCGACGATGGCCTCCATGCTTGTGGCTATGATGGCCGCCGCCTTCGCTTCGGCTTTAGCCTCCGCCTCTGCTTCCGCTTCAGCCTCCGTCTCTGCTTCCGCTTCAGCCTCCGCCTCTGGTTCAGTTTCAGCCTCCGCCTCTGCTTCCGCTTCAGCCTCCGCCTCTGGTTCAGTTTCAGCCTCCGCCTCTGCTTCCGCTTCAGCCTCCGCCTCTGGTTCAGTTTCAGCCTCCGCCTCTGCTTCCGCTTCAGCCTCCGCCTCTGCTTCCGCTTCAGCCTCCGCCTCCGCTTCATCGGAGACCCAGGAAGCGGCTACGATGGTGTCATCCTGCTGCGTGTTTGGAAAATATTGTAAATTGTGCGAGACGTTAAAAGTCCTACCTCCTCCACGAAACATGTTCGTTTTACATGCCGGTACTCTCTAATTTGGAGTAAAACGAACATGTTTTGGGGCGTACGCGTTCGGAATCGCGCATAGAATTGCACGACGGATTATGTTTTATTGATTTCGGCGCCCAGGCAGAGATATTCTGTTTGATAGCAATACGACCTCTTGGTTCTACAACGCGTAATTCAATTACCTGGGGGGCTTCTGCTGGAGGCTCTGCCTCGGCGTCCGCCCGCTCCACCACCGATGCGACGATGGCCTCCATGCTTGTGGCTATGATGGCCGCCGCCTCCGCTTCGGCTTTAGCCTCCGCCTCTGCTTCCGCTTCAGCCTCCGCCTCTGCTTCCGCTTCAGCCTCCGCCTCTGCTTCCGCTTCAGCCTCCGCCTCTGCTTCCGCTTCAGCCTCCGCCTCCGCTTCATCGGAGACCCAGGAAGCGGCTACGATGGTGTCATCCTGCTGCGTGTTTGGAAAATATTGTAAATTGTGCGAGACGTTAAAAGTCCTACCTCCTCCACGAAACATGTTCGTTTTACATGCCGGTACTCTCTAATTTGGAGTAAAACGAACATGTTTTGGGGCGTACGCGTTCGGAATCGCGCATAGAATTGCACGACGGATTATGTTTTATTGATTTCGGCGCCCAGGCAGAGATATTCTGTTTGATAGCAATACGACCTCTTGGTTCTACAACGCGTAATTCAATTACCTGGGGGGCTTCTGCTGGAGGCTCTGCCTCGGCGTCCGCCCGCTCCACCACCGATGCGACGATGGCCTCCATGCTTGTGGCTATGATGGCCGCCGCCTCCGCTTCGGCTTTAGCCTCCGCCTCTGCTTCCGCTTCAGCCTCCGCCTCTGCTTCCGCTTCAGCCTCCGCCTCTGCTTCCGCTTCAGCCTCCGCCTCTGCTTCCGCTTCAGCCTCCGCCTCCGCTTCATCGGAGACCCAGGAAGCGGCTACGATGGTGTCATCCTGCTGCGTGTTTGGAAAATATTGTAAATTGTGCGAGACGTTAAAAGTCCTACCTCCTCCACGAAACATGTTCGTTTTACATGCCGGTACTCTCTAATTTGGAGTAAAACGAACATGTTTTGGGGCGTACGCGTTCGGAATCGCGCATAGAATTGCACGACGGATTATGTTTTATTGATTTCGGCGCCCAGGCAGAGATATTCTGTTTGATAGCAATACGACCTCTTGGTTCTACAACGCGTAATTCAATTACCTGGGGGGCTTCTGCTGGAGGCTCTGCCTCGGCGTCCGCCCGCTCCACCACCGATGCGACGATGGCCTCCATGCTTGTGGCTATGATGGCCGCCGCCTCCGCTTCGGCTTTAGCCTCCGCCTCTGCTTCCGCTTCAGCCTCCGCCTCTGCTTCCGCTTCAGCCTCCGCCTCTGGTTCCGTTTCAGCCTCCGCCTCTGCTTCCGCTTCAGCCTCCGCCTCTGCTTCCGCTTCAGCCTCCGCCTCCGCTTCATCGGAGACCCAGGAAGCGGCTACGATGGTGTCATCCTGCTGCGTGTTTGGAAAATATTGTAAATTGTGCGAGACGTTAAAAGTCCTACCTCCTCCACGAAACATGTTCGTTTTACATGCCGGTACTCTCTAATTTGGAGTAAAACGAACATGTTTTGGGGCGTACGCGTTCGGAATCGCGCATAGAATTGCACGACGGATTATGTTTTATTGATTTCGGCGCCCAGGCAGAGATATTCTGTTTGATAGCAATACGACCTCTTGGTTCTACAACGCGTAATTCAATTACCTGGGGGGCTTCTGCTGGAGGCTCTGCCTCGGCGTCCGCCCGCTCCACCACCGATGCGACGATGGCCTCCATGCTTGTGGCTATGATGGCCGCCGCCTCCGCTTCGGCTTTAGCCTCCGCCTCTGCTTCCGCTTCAGCCTCCGCCTCTGCTTCCGCTTCAGCCTCCGCCTCTGGTTCCGTTTCAGCCTCCGCCTCTGCTTCCGCTTCAGCCTCCGCCTCTGCTTCCGCTTCAGCCTCCGCCTCCGCTTCATCGGAGACCCAGGAAGCGGCTACGATGGTGTCATCCTGCTGCGTGTTTGGAAAATATTGTAAATTGTGCGAGACGTTAAAAGTCCTACCTCCTCCACGAAACATGTTCGTTTTACATGCCGGTACTCTCTAATTTGGAGTAAAACGAACATGTTTTGGGGCGTACGCGTTCGGAATCGCGCATAGAATTGCACGACGGATTATGTTTTATTGATTTCGGCGCCCAGGCAGAGATATTCTGTTTGATAGCAATACGACCTCTTGGTTCTACAACGCGTAATTCAATTACCTGGGGGGCTTCTGCTGGAGGCTCTGCCTCGGCGTCCGCCCGCTCCACCACCGATGCGACGATGGCCTCCATGCTTGTGGCTATGATGGCCGCCGCCTCCGCTTCGGCTTTAGCCTCCGCCTCTGCTTCCGCTTCAGCCTCCGCCTCTGCTTCCGCTTCAGCCTCCGCCTCTGGTTCCGTTTCAGCCTCCGCCTCTGCTTCCGCTTCAGCCTCCGCCTCTGCTTCCGCTTCAGCCTCCGCCTCCGCTTCATCGGAGACCCAGGAAGCGGCTACGATGGTGTCATCCTGCTGCGTGTTTGGAAAATATTGTAAATTGTGCGAGACGTTAAAAGTCCTACCTCCTCCACGAAACATGTTCGTTTTACATGCCGGTACTCTCTAATTTGGAGTAAAACGAACATGTTTTGGGGCGTACGCGTTCGGAATCGCGCATAGAATTGCACGACGGATTATGTTTTATTGATTTCGGCGCCCAGGCAGAGATATTCTGTTTGATAGCAACCAATAGCCCAATATTCTCAGGTCTGGTGAAATTGGGTGGGGATCTTAACGTACCTCGACTGGCAAACATGAGGCCAAATATTCCTGGTGCCCCAGGTGAGTTATGGGAGAGAAATCCGCCAGCCGGATTTTGTGCAGAATTGTGTGTTTGTAACGCTGCACAAAATCACGGATCTGGAGGATCCTCTCCCTTGTGATTTTCCGTTTGTTCTTGTGGACCAAGGCAGCAATTTTAGCTGCCTCGGTCCTGGGGAATGTTCGGCCGGACTCGGCCAGCAACTCGGTCCGGTTCTTCAGCACTTTGATAATCCTGGTCTGCAGAACACCGCTTATGCTTGGCATCTGTTGGAAAAAGAATCACATTGAAGGAAAAAGTACAGGAAACGCATGCCGGAAAATCGGGATTCCTTTTCCCCAACACAGTGTGAAAATAGTACATTTCAGTACGAGTACGGACAGGCTTTTTTGACGAAACGAGAGGTTTACGGCACGAGCTGAAGGCGAGTGCTGTAACGAGGTTCGTCAAAAAGCCTTTACGTACAAGTAACGATTATTATTTTTCATCACGAAAGCCGGGAAATCGCGACTTTGTCAAGGCTAGAATGATAAAAAATTACATACCTTGAACTTGGATTTATTTATTTATTTATTTATTTTTTTATTTATATTTTTTTTATATTTATTTTATTTATTTATTTAATTATTTTATTTTATTTATTTATCTTTCTTTCTTTCTTTCTTTCTTCCTGTCTGGTTTTCTTGTTTTTTTATTTCCAATGTAGAAACGTTCGAATCGACCGTTTCCATTGGAGGGTCAGAGTCGAGTGAGATTCAGTTTAGTCCAATGAGAAATAAGATTTGAAAAGAAATTAAGCGTCTTTTTAAATCGCACTTCTCATCGGCTCAAATTTGCACCCAACCTCACTCTGATCACGGTCTTATCATTGGCTCATTAGAGTTCAGTGGTGCCACCTTGCGAAAAATTAAGCAGGAGCTGTCAAACTCTTGCGCGTAAAGTGGTTAATCGAGGTTATGTTGATATTTATTTTGATTAAACAAAGAAAAATAGCACGGACTAGCAGTTGTCAATAATCTACTCCATATCGGGAGATTATTCAATGGGTGCAATACCCAAGTAGCATTCTGTCACAAGTGCATGTCACGGCCATCTATGGGACCCTTACGTCATGACTTTGCCAGCAGGCCACTATCGGTCTATTTCCGCATTGGTCGCATGGACGTGCGCATGGAGACTTGACGCAAGAGCTTGCTGCAGATCTACGTAAACTTCGTGCATGCCGGCGAACGGCAGACTTGCTGCATATGTGGTAGGAATCTGCAGCGCCAAGCGATTTCCAGATGCGGGGTAGCGTGTCCTTTGTTTTCATCATTTTTCGCAATTTGCTCTAAAGGACCCCGCACAAATCTTATGGAAATTGGATCCCGGTCAAATTTGTGACCATGATGACTTTTGATCAGGATGACCTGAAGCACAACATACTACAATTTTGGACAATTTGACCGGGATCCAATTTCCATAAGATTTGTGCGGGGTCCTTTCGAAACATGATGAAAATAAGGGTGACCCTAATGCGGGGGTACTGGGGTCGGTTTTGTATCACGAAAGATATATTAAGTTGAGTTACCGATGCTATATAAATATAGTAGGGTTGGTATAACTCTTAGGTTCAGTTTCACAATCGAAGGTTAAAATTTGAACTAGGTTAAAACTTACAGATTGCCTGCCATTGGTTAAAATCCGTCGCTAAACCAAGTTTAACCGAAAACTTGGTTTGAAGTCAAATTGTGGACCTTTATCTCTTTCGTGAAATATTGATACATATCCCGACAGTTGTATATTTATAGGGTTTTGTTATTGAAAAATATAGTACTCTCGCACTTCCTAACATTGTAAAAACTTTTATCTGCCAGTCTTTTATGATGCAGTGATTTCGTAAAAAAATGGCTGATCGAAAATTAGTACATTCAAGTGTTGACTGAATATTCTAAAGACGGTTCACCCTGGGTTAATTTATGAGCCGACCAAGTGGGCTTGAACATAGACATAGAGCATGGACTGCGCAATCGGACCGAAAATCGCTCGGTCCCTAGAAAGAGAGAGAAACGGACGCGGCCAAATCTGTTTCTTTCTAACCAACAACGTCAAATGCATAGAAAGAGACAGAGTTGGCCGCGTGTGTTACCTTCTCTCTCACTTTTGGCGTTACCACAGGTAATATAGGGAATGCGCAGTCCATGCTCTATGTCTATGGGCTTGAAAGCTCCATATACTTAGCCCCTCATCTACCCCGATTGAATTGATTTTTTTTTTAATCGATTGCAGGTCGTTTGTAGGTGATTGATATTCTATCCGCGACGTTTGATAGTCAATAGTTTATCTATAAAATAAAAAACAAATTTGTCTAGGGAATTAATTTAAGTTGGCCCCTCATTAATCGTAAATGGCTATCAAATATAATTTTTATCACACGCAATCGTTTGTAGGTCGTTTGTAGGTGACGAATATTGCATTCCTGACGTTTAATAACCAAAGGATCATTCGTAAATTAATTTAAAATTATAAATTATAAACCGAAAGTCAAATCACTTTTGGTTTCACGTGAAATACCTCATATACTTGTACATATTCATATATAAAAAGTAAAATTCTATATATTTATATACGGCCATTTTTCATGTATAATCAGCTGGTTGAAGTTTGGAACGTTCTTCGAACGAAATCGAAATTTCATTTTTTATGGTTTAAAAAATTTTTTTCAGCAACAATCTTCATGAACCTCACGTCAGATGACCGGAAATAATCCGGAAATATACCCGATGAGTACAGAAATCCTCCATAACGATACTTCAAGACAGAAAATATATTTTCAGCTTCACAATAATCGAGTGTGACACTTTCTTTTCACGGAGTCGTTTTCTTTTCATGCCAGAAGTTCGTAAAAAAATTAGGAAAAATTATAAAAAATAGGACAAGGAGTTACATCCGGTTTCACGGCGAAAATGGCCGAACGAAGCGGAAATAAATTACTCACGTCTGCAATTATCGAGTGTGACACTTTCTTTTCACGGAGTGGTTTTCTTTTCATGCCAGAAGTTCGTAAAAAAATTAGGAAAAATTATAAAAAATAGGACAAGGAGTTACATCCGGTTTCACGGCGAAAATGGACGAACGAAGCGGAAATAAATTACTCACGTCTGCAATAATCGAGTGTGACACTTTCTTTTCACGGAGTGGTTTTCTTTTCATGCCAGAAGTTCGTAAAAAAATTAGGAAAAATTATAAAAAATAGGACAAGGAGTTACATCCGGTTTCACGGCGAAAATAGACGAACGAAGCGGAAATAAATTACTCACGTCTGCAATTATCGAGTGTGACACTTTCTTTTCACGGAGTGGTTTTCTTTTCATGCCAGAAGTCCGTAAAAAAATTAGGAAAAATTAGAAAAAATAGGACAAGGAGTTACATCCGGTTTCACGGCGAAAATGGCCGAACGAAGCGGAAATAAATTACTCACGTCTGCAATTATCGAGTGTGACACTTTCTTTTCACGGAGTGGTTTTCTTTTCATGCCAGAAGTTCGTAAAAAAATTAGGAAAAATTATAAAAAATAGGACAAGGAGTTACATCCGGTTTCACGGCGAAAATGGCCGAACGAAGCGGAAATAAACTACTCACGTCTGCAATTATCGAGTGTGACACTTTCTTTTCACGAAGTGGTTTTCTTTTCATGCCAGAAGTTCGTAAAAAAATTAGGAAAAATTAGAAAAAATAGGACGAGGAGTTACAATCGTAATTTTCGCGATTTCCACGGTTGGGAGTTGCATTTCATCCGATCGAACGTACCAGTTCGAACTCATTACTAGTCAAACTTCGGCTGCCAAAAATACAAGTCGATTGATAGCCTTGCTCCGGAGAAGATCGAGAAATGGACCGGTCGGTAGAATCCGAGTCTACCCTCCCCTTAATCAAACCTGCACAGACGGGTGAAAAATAATCGCGAGTGATATTTTCATCAACGATTTTGGAGATGACGATTTGATCTTCAAAAGGCCACCCCCTTCAATTTGTTTTTTTTTTTTTCATTGAGTTATCGCGATTCGTTATCCAACCTATTTCCAGAAAAATCTAAGAGATCCGTTAATATTTCCGCTGAGTATAGCTAGTCTTTCACATGTACGATAATCGATGAAGAATCGTTTTTCTCGATTCCATACGAAGTAAAAGACTCAACTTCTGACAAATTATGGACAATGGATTCAAAACGATACAATAACGATTTTGCATCACGAAACTGCTTTTCCTATTCATAAATAAATAAATTCCTCAAGGTGGACCCATTTTTATTTAATATATTGACTGTTATTTGATATTTCGTTTATTGAATTATCATTATCATTATTATCATTATCTTCATTACTATTTTCTCACATAGGTATTGTAATTATAGGTTATTTTATTTTTAATATAACTCGGCCCGGGGCGTGGGTAAGGCCTGTATGGCCGACCCCACCAGCCTCTGCCGCGGCTGCACCGGTCACCTCGGCCACCTCGGCCACCTCGACCGCCTCGGCCGCCTCGGCCACCTCGGTCGCCTCGGCCACCCCGGCCACCTCGGCCGCCACGATCATCCGTGCCCCTTCGCTGCACGTCAATATCTTCCGAGTCTTCTTCGGTGTCTAGAACGGATGGAAAATGATATTATGAAACATGTTTTTTTTTTCTGGTATGCCGTATGATTTTCCGTTCATAATTCAGGTACAATGAATTATATAGACATACGTTATTAATTGATATTCCATAATGATGCATTCATAATGAGGCAATTACATCGTATTCGGGTAATTTAATCTACGTTTGACTGCATAAACAGTGAATAATTCGTGTATCAGTGAAATCAAGCTAGCAATCTTTATTATTCCGTATGAACGATTCTCATAAACTATCGAATGAGATTATAGTGTATAGGGGAACGTGGGGCAGAACGGGCAGCGGGGCAGAACGGGCACCAAAACAAAAAAAAATAATCTGGTCGGAAATGATTTTTTATGAAATATGGCGACGTATTTTGGATCAATAATGAAAAAAAAAAAAAATCAAAAAAAAATTATTTTTTTTCCGTTTTATTTTACTTTTCTAAAAAAAAAATTTCAATTTTTTTTTTTTCATTATTGATCCAAAATACGTCGCCATATTTTATAAAAAATCATTTCCGACCACATTATTTTTTTTTTGTTTTGGTGCCCGTTCTGCCCCGCTGCCCGTTCTGCCCCACGTTCCCCTACTTGCTCAGCAAGAATACTCACTTGAATTATGTTCGCGCCCCTCGTCCAGCGCTTCGTCTGCGGCGCCCTCTGGCGGACAGCTCTCATGAGATTCTGCGGGAATATATTCAACGAAATTCAAATAAACAAAGGGCTGTAGGTCAAAAAATTCTGAGACACATATTGCGCATTTGAGGAATGTTAAATTGTAATTGATATTTATCAGTTATTTGTAGGTTGAAGATCAAGAAACCGTTTTTAACAAATTGAGGGGCTGGAAATAGAAAGGGCGCGTAACTGAAATCCGGCGGATAAGTTTTGTTCGTAGAGCCTCGAAATCAAGAAATTCTAATCTTGATTTGACCTTGTGGGATCGATAGAGTAGGTCATTCTGCACATTTTTTGTGTTGGAACTATATGAAAATTCTTTTTTTGTTTTCGAGATATGAGAGGAAATAGCCAATTTTTATGACTAGCAATCGGAATACTTTTTTCAGTTCAACCCGTTGCCATTTTTTTTTATTCATGACTTCGGTTTGAAATTTTTACGGAGCCTTCCTTGAAGCCTTTTGTGGGACACAGCATAAGAAACAAGTCTTAATATTGAATAGAAAAAAAATGGCGAATTTACTAGCAAAAAAACTCTGAAAACCAGAGTCATCAACTTCTGAGACAAAAGTTATCGTACGAATTTCCGAATTCCACGAATCTAACCGTTGATTATTAAAGTTAAATAACAAAATAAGTTTTTAAAAAAGATTTTAGATGTCAAAATACCATAGATTCCGAATGACAGCTACTTTTGTAAACGACAGGTTCGCGCGGCGGCAAACCGTGCGTGACTCGCTTACGGTTGCACTTGGACGTATACCCATCGGACGTACGGTCTGCCGCCGCGCGAACCTGTCACTTACAAAAGTAGCTGTCATTCGGAATCTATGGTATTTTGACATCTAAAATCTTTTTTAAAAACTTATTTTGTTATTCAACTTTAATAATCAACGGTTAGATTCGTGGAATTCGGAAATTCGTACGATAACTTTTGTCTCGGAAGTTGATGACTCTGGTTTTCGGAGTTTTTTTTATTGTAAATTCGCCATTTTTTTTCTATTCAATATTAAGACTTGTTTCTTGTTCTGTGGCTCACAGAAGGCTTCAAGGATGGCTCCGTAAAAATTTCGAACCGAAATCATGAATAGAAAAAAAATGGCAACGAGTTGAACTGAAAAAAGTATTTCGATTGCTAGTCATAAAAATTGGCTATTTCCTCTCATATCTCGAAAACAAAAAAAGAATTTTCATATAGTTCCAACACAAAAAATGTGCGGGATGACCTACTCTATCGATCCCACAAGGTCAAATCAAGATTAGAATTTCTTGATTTCGAGGCTCTACGAACAAAACTTATCCGCCGGATTTCAGTTACGCGCCCTTTCTATTTCCAGCCCCTCAATTATACATTGCAATGATTTCAAGCGGTGATGCACACGTGAGGAGCGCACACATATAGGAAAACACGCGGCAAAACGCGCACCGAATCAAAAAAATAATAATTCCATCGGGAATGATATTTCATGATACGGCGACGTATTTTGGATCAATAATGACACACAAAAAAAATTAATCTTTTGTCACTTTCATTCATGTAATTTTTTATTTTTCTCTCATTTTTTGTTCATTTTTCTTCATTTTTTATGTCATTATTGATCCAAAATACGTTGCCGTATCACAAAAAATCATTTCCGATTTTTTTTTTTTTTTTTTTTGATTTGGTGTCCGTTTTGCCCCGTGTTCCCACACATATACTTATAAATACACAGATTCACATAAGACCTACGTACACTCGTACGAAAGTTGTTGCGAATGATTATAAACGCGACAAAATATGCTTTATAAAGTGGAAACGAAATATTTTCTCCGATGCGATATGTTTAGTCATAGTCATTCTATACTCTATAGCGCACTTCTCCGGAGATTCTCCTCAGCATCGACATCCTAGTGATCGAAAATGAAGTGTAATATCGTCATGGTAATTTAACGGCAATTACATGCGTGATAGTAACGATATTGGTATTTCTGTCACTTCAAAGAATAATATCTTTTTGGGACTTCACAAGACCTTTGCCAGTACAGTCAACTGTTGCTAGCGCATGAATGATACTTTGTTGTATCAGCAGTATTCTGCAGCCTAACCTGCCAAAACCGAAGATCTTGTGGAACATATCCAATGTGAAAATATGTTTGTTTTCAGCCACCGCTTCTCTAGTCATACTAATTGAATGTAATACTAATTCATCGACAATCAACTTACCAAGGGGTTCAGACCGTCCGGCCGCGCTGCGCTGACTCTGATCGGGCCCAGCGGGCTTGTCCCGGGGTTTTTCTGAAAAAATATTTTTCAGGAAATTATTACACATGGATATATACATGTGAATCTATATCATGCTGATATGATGAGATATTCATTTCACATGCTTCTATATAGGGGGGAGCGGGGCAAAAAGGGCAGCTCGGCGAAAAAACGAAAAATTCTTGAAAAATTTTCGATTTTTTTTTTTTATTCCAATAAAAATTGTTTCAAAATTATTGGAAAATGGAAAATTTCTTTGGGAAACAATTTTCATTGAAAAAAAAAAAAAAAATCGAAAATTTTTCAAGAATCTTTTGTTTCTTCGCCGAGCTGCCCTTTTTGCCCCGCTGCCCTTTTTGCCCCGCTCTCCCCTATATATACAGTGTTGCGAGTCACTGATTACATTTCTAATGGCATTCCTCATCTAATTACTCATTACTTTGGTAGTGTGTAATCGAAATTAGGTTGAGTTTAATTACACATTACCAAAGTAATGTGATTAAACTCGATTTGATAACACATTAGTAAAGTAATGTGTAATTAAATAAAAGTTCAATTACCCATTACGAATGTGCTGAGTATTAAAAAAATTGTAATTACAATTTTCACAACACTGCATTTATATTCCCTTACTAATTCTAAGCTGACTACTTTAATTCGTATAAGCTCCTCTTACGTTTGGTATTCTTGCCCATTTGCTGTAATGCTCCGTACCCGTCAACGGCTGAGTCTCGAGTGACGCTGCTGACACAGATTCGTGTGCTGCGCATGAGCTCGACGCTTCCTACAACGGAACGCATGGCTCAGCTCTTGCTTGGAGAAAATTTCAAGACCGGTTTGCCTGGTTTTCGCTGCTCGGAGTCCGATTCTTGAACCGACGCCTATGTTCATGACAATGGATAGTTCGGAAAAAATTGGTAAGATTCGAATTGGACATTCTCAGTACACGGAAAAAAATATACAGCACTGGTTACTGTTCTGCACAGTAATCGGCGACAGACGTGACTGATTCATATTAAAACAGGAGTGAATACTGTGTAGCATAGCACAGGTTACTCACTCCTGTTTGAATAGAAATCAGTCATGTTTGACAGTATTTTACGTTATACTTTTCGCCGATTACTGTGCCGAACAGTAACCAGTGCTGTATATTTTTTTCCGTGTATAACGCATTAATTCATTGTCGTGAGTATGAGCGATATAGAGTCTATATTATAAACACTGGTAAATGAGTTATTTCACGTCGAGCGGAACACCTTTTTGACCGCATGTCCTCGAAAATTGCCGTCTTTTTTTTTTACAGATTCTCTGAATAAAATAAATACATGAATCATTTTGTTTTTTCCACTCGAAGGGCTTAGAAGCTACAAGGGGTTGAATTTAGGAAAAAAAAAACACCAAAAATCGGAATTGCGCTCTTCTTTAAACGTTAATATTTTCGGTTCCCTTTGTCGTACAAACTTCGGCAAAATAGTATATTGTGTGCCAAGGGCAAAAAAGTCCTCGCCAGTGGTGCGAACAAGCCACGGTCTCGGCGCGCCCGCGTAGACAGCCGCGCACGACGTACTGCACGGATAATCGCTTTTTGAATATAGTCTTCATGGGAGTTCCATTTTGAAACTTACAGATTTGGTAGAGATAAATCAAGGAACACGCTCGTATTCTTTTTTTTAGAATTTTCGAAGGGGGTTATCATCTTTAAAATCACGTTTGAAAGACGTAATTGTTCATAACAAATGGAAGATTTCTTATCTGATGAATATAAAATTATTACCGTGAAAGTGCGATTCGAGAGCTTCAAAATGAGTATTTTTGCCGATGTCTGTACCTACAACAAAGGAAACCGGAGATATTAACGTTTAAAGAAGAGCGCGATTCCGATTTTTGGTGTATTTTTCGAAAATTCAACCCCTTGTAGCTTCTAAGCCCTTTGAGTTGAAAAAAATATTCCATGCATTTATTTTAGTCAAAAAATCTGTGAAAGAAAGTACAAAAGAATCCGAAACATCGAGGAATATTTTTGGCCAAATCCGTCCCGCTTGACGTGAAGTGACTCATATGCAAGCACGCGGTATGATAATTATATTTGGTACCTACCGTTTATAATCATTGTACAGACGCTACCCTATCCTCATCGAATGCCGCTGAAGGTGAGGACGCAATAAACACGGTTGAAGGGGTAGAGACGCCCGGCAATGTAAAAAGTGAGTATTTCACTAATTGTTCGTTACAATGGCGATGTGCGTTTTGACGGACAATTCTGTGGTATCATATCGAAGGACTAATGCAGAAGAGGCGTAAGCGCTGAAAAAAAAGTCGGATATTGCCAGAACGGCGTTATACCTGGTTTAACCTTTCGTTGGTCGCTCTATGACGGAATCCCCGCCTTTTTTTTTTAATGCAAATATATCAAAAATACCGATAATTTATGTAAAATATTTCAGCTATTCATGAATTGATATGTCATAAGTCAATCTAAAATATTTTTATAGTCGTAACTGTATTCATTTCTTTTATAATAATTTTTTATTGTAAGAAAACCGTGAAATCGCGGCGATTCCCTCACTGTGCGACCACAAACGTAGGTAAAATTCGAAGCGCAACGTTGCCACATATGTAGAAAAATTCTCCCGGCTGCTTAGACCGATATTGGCGCATAAAGTTGACGTGGCAACGTTGCAGTAAAATTAACATTGCGGCGATTCCCTCACCGAGCGACCATAGACGTTCTGGAAGAGGTGCGCGACCAACGAAAGGTTAAAGGACACAGAATCTAATAGGGTATGAGTGCAACCGCGCTTCCGTCTGTATGACAGTATCGACTCGATCAAACTGAGAAATTGGTCAAATCTTACTGTGGGAGGGGCGTATCGCTACCTGAAAAAAGATAGTTGCTCATGCCCGTTTGGCAGTGAGATTTAAGCAATTCCTCAGTTTGATAGAGTCGCTGCTGTCATACACGCGTAAGAACCGTTTCATATGCGCCGTCGTGGCATCTCTTTTCCCCAGGTACAGCGCTTGTGCCCGTCTCGTAGTACGTACTCAATTTTTTTTTGCAATAAAAACGCTCACGTCCCTCTGCCATTGGTGCATCGATATAGTAATAAGAAGACAGTATCTGAAACACCGAACATCAATCGTCGATCCAGTCGAGAATATCTGAATCACTGCATACTTGCAATCATATCATGTATGCAGGATATGACAAAGTTCGCGCCTATATCACCTATATAAACAGGACTATTCTTCGTCATAAATGAGATTCCAATTTCCGTCATCATGTTTTTTCACGGGTCATAGATCTCTTATGATAATTAATCGATAATAGCCAATCGAGTGAGTCGTACAGCTATAGAGTCACTTCTGTGAAATACCCCACATAGAATTACCGGATGTCGGAGATAATGTCAGTTTTGAAAAACAGAGATGTGGGCATTTGCCCTTATACTAGTGCAGCGGACTTATCGCGTCGACGGATCCGCGTGGTCACCTATGCGCTTGACGACGCAGGCGCAACAAGACAGCAAGCTCAGCAAACGCTGTGAAACACGCACCCAACCGCGGTCATGACCAAAGGTGTCCGCATAACGGACGCGCCTGATTAGACATTTTTCAATTAGTTATCACGAGAAATTCTTGCCTCGTAAAGCACCCGAAATTTCGATCTCATTTTTGACAAAGAATTGACAAAGATCGGCCCTGTGAAATCATTAGGCGCGAACTAAAACGCTATAACCTGTCACATGTAATTTTTGAAATTTTATCCATTGCCAGAGCGAGAGCCGATATCACGGGGAAACCCGGGAAAGGGGGCATTGGCACGCTCACGCCGAAATTGCCGCATAAGAAAGCGGGCCGCGGTTAAAGCGGCGAAGGCGGCGCAATGGGCGCTCGCGGCTGAATCGCAAACTTTTCAAAATTGTACAATTACCTATAATATAACCTACAATAAATAATTTGATTTTCTATATTTGTTACCTACCTCGAAGAGTTGATATTGTATATAAGATCCCCCGACGAACGGTCGATCATAGGGCTTATATGCTCCAATAACGCACGACTGCACTCGTCGACTGATTACTCGAGAACCATTGGACGTCTTTACGATTTTTTGATCGTAATTCAACGCTTGTACCTTGAAGCTAACATGTGAATTTTTCCAAATATTTTCCAAGGTTCTCTACAAACGTACCACGAATCGAAAATAATGAAGGCAGTTTAGCACACGATATCTCATAGCACTTGATAAGCCGGAATATTTTCAGTACAGATCATACGATGCGAAATTCTTCAAGCTTCGTAGTGGTCTGCGACCGGAGGGTGTATAATTTTTCTCCATGGAATTATGTATCGTTGAAGACGCGGATGTGATTTCAGCGCGAAAGCTAGTACCCAATATAATATAGGTATATTAGTCCAGTCAATCCAGAATATAACACCGAAATTATTCCCATGGCGTTGAAAAAGGTATCAATCGATTCCAAAAATTCTTCCGAACAATATATCTACAGATGTCCACACCAAGTACTTAGACGTCGAATAAAGAGTCTATAAAAAAATATTAATTGAAAATTGAAATTTTGGCGGCTAGACAGAAAATATAATTTTTCAACACCACGTTTTGACTTTGAACCGCCAAAACTTTCGAACTATCCATCTTCAAAAATTCCAATAGCGCTAATTTTCTAGAGACATTTATCCTCTAAGAACGGGATCCCTTGATATGGCATCGCAACCGCGACCGTTTGCCCGTAATAATCAATCAACATCGATTCACGGCTGAACTAACAATCTACAGATAAACACATAAGTATAGTATTGTATACAGTTAATAAAAAATATAAGTATACCAGTTCAAAAAAAATCACCTTTTTTTTTCTAAATCCCCATTGAAATACTTTCAGTGGCGGCGGAGGGGAAAGATGCTTGTTACAAGCGGAGTTCTTAATATTAATATGTAGAAGTCGCGCATCGCGGATTTCTATTTTTCATTTAAACAGCATAGGATTTTTCGGGGGAATTTTGTAGCCTACAAACCAATAAACAAATCCCAATGACTCATACATATTTGTATAGGGGCAATTCCACCTCAAATCGGCCAATTTTGGGTGTTTCTTGACCTCGTATTTTTTGAATGGAGTTGAACTTTTTTTACGTGAAATCTACGTCAAAAAAGTAGACCCGTATTTTTTCGATGGTCAAAAAATTTTTTTTTATAACGCATGCATGAAAAAGTCGCTTGTTTGGGGCTCTGAAGCGGTTATATTGTGGCACTTTCTGACGTTTGAGTAGGCGATGCCAACATGAAACTAATTGCATGCCAAACGTGCGCACTGCGTTTTGCGCACATCGAGCGTGCACAATATGATTTTTGTTACGCACGGCGTGCGAACAAGAGCATTTTATAATCATTCATCCCAGTCGACGCGCTATCTCCGTGAATCGACTCAATGTTTTTGGTATGGTTGTTTACATTGACAACAGAGCCCCATAAGCAACTTTTTCATGCATTTGTTATGAAAAATAGCGTTCGATACTCCCGCGAAATGAGGCGTTTAGGGTTGTCCGATGTCTTCAGCACTCACTTCGTCTCGGCTGCCGCCTCGACTACGTTTCGTGCTGAAAACATCGGACAAACCTATAAACGCCTCTCATTTCGCTCTCGTATCGAAATCTACTATTTTACGCTAGTTATGAATTATCGCATTCTACTGTGAAAGTAGCGCGCGCGCGGCTTTGACAATTGATATCTCAGGCCCCCTTCACCGTAGAGAGATGTTCAAAAACGCGTTTTGAAGGTCATGAAAGACACTTTCCGATATAAATTTTAAACTTTCCGAAAAATATAATTTTGTTATTTTGATGAGCAATCAAAATGTTTATCGATTTTTTTCGCTAACTTGGGCCATTTTTTAAATTCTAACAAAAATATGATCGCATTCCTTATTCAATTCTGAAGATGGAGAATTTTTTAAATTGATGGAGCGATTTTTCTAAATATTTTTTTTACAATTATTTGTCCGGCGCTGCGTCAGGTTGCCGCGCCGCAAGCCTTGCTACCACCGCGTCGACGGGGCTCGGCCAATGGCGTGGCGCGCGGCTTTCCATACATGGAATGAGTCATTTGGATTTGTTTATTGGTTTGTGAGCTACAAAATTCTGAATAAAAAAAAAAATTATTTTGCTATTCAAATGGAAAATAGAAATCCGCGATGCGCGACCTCTAAATATTGATATTGAGAGCACTGCTTGTAACGAGCATCTCCCGCGCCTCTGCCCCCCGGGAGTTTTTCAATGGGGATTTTGAAAAAAAATAGTTGATTTTTTTAACCGGTCTAGTATAGTATACATTGAGATGTATAGCGTAAGAGTTATGGCAGTTCAAAGTCGAAAAGGGGTCTAAAAAATTATATTTTACATCTAGCTGCCGAAATTTCAATTTTTAATTTTCAATTAATATTTTTTTTCTTCGTCTGTACGTTATCTGTAAGCCGTCTAGATGAGCCATGATTTTTTACAGACTTCTCATTCGACATCTAAATATCGATATTCCAATTGTTATATCCTAGGAATGCATTTTCTAAGAGGTCGAGAACACGAGAACCACGAATTGTCCGACCGCAAGTTCGGACGTCTCCCACGTCGACGGTATTGACGATGGACATATGCCCTCGCGGACTTTTCTATGGGAAATTTTGTGTTCTGTAAGATTGGTCTGATACAATTTTGCTCTATCTTTAGCGGTTCTCGCAGCGTCCGCTACAGAAGCAAACCGTGCAGGAATTTTGGCTCATCGTGGACGGTTTTTCAATTGTCCAACGAACCCCGCAAGAGATTTTGTCCCGGAAACTTGGATTTATACTCAGGATAACCCTCCCGACCACCATGAAATTTTCCAGCCTGGCAGAAATTACATTGATTTGAAGCTCAAAAATCGTTTAATTAGACTGGCCTAGGGTGCCGATACTAGCTTGAAGCGCTGTCAGTAATCTTGTGTCTCTGTCACACTTCTCGACTTTCCTCAAGCTCTGTCTCTCTCCCTCTAGATTTTCAGCGCTTCAAGCGAATATCGGAACACGGCCCTAGTTTACGGCAACGTATTCTTGCGAAACGCAACCCCTCCCCCGAATCTGTAAAGCGCTCGTCTTCTGTACTTCTGTCCTGATCTAGCAGTCTACGAGTAGCGCTGTTACACTTTACTAATTGTGACTGTCTCGGTGATTGGAGACGAGTGTACAGCAGTTTCGCCGACTATCGTCGTACAAAGCCGTTTATAATATAGTATCGTAATAGAAATTTTTATAAAACAATAGTATAATTGTTATTGTAATCGTACACGATGGCGAATTACACTAAGAGTGAAACCTCGATCAAACGCTTAGCAGAGATTATAGCTGATTTGATCGTTGACATTGATGACGTGGTTCTAACGGCGGCCCCACAGAAAAGCTTGAGCGGCCCGGTAAGTGCTAAATTCCTTAATTAATTATTAATTATTATAAATTATTATTATTTATTAATTATTTCATTAAATCATTCTAACCATTTCGTGGTGTGCTTGTAATGTGTGAGGTTTCCTACATTTCATTGTTGTTTAGAATCTGTAATAGATAAATGTGATATTTCTCTAAGGGTTGTAGCAATATTTTCTCAACGATGAAACACTTTCTGATTTTAACCTGTGCAAAATAATATCATTCACGAACTGGTCACTGAAATCTGAACAAACTATAAATTTGAATAATCGACTCGAGGTGATACGCACTATTGATTTAGTTATAAACAGTAGAATGACATCACAAATAGTCCGATTCGATGTATACATTGTACATACATATGCATAAGAATTTTTGAAGATGTAAGTACTGACGCAGGAACGTTTACTTTGTAGCCTTGTTTAGCCGGAATTTCTACAGTTTCTCAGTAATAATATGAACGGATAGCTATTTTACTTATCAGTTTGAATAATATTAACACGTATTCTAATACAGCAGTAATTATATTAAGGGGTTATATACAGTCAGGAGGCCCAAAAAAAAGCGACGTTTCAAGGATTTTTCATGAGAAGACTTTTCAATTTATGAATGTAAAAATTTGTACACATATTATGGTAACTTTTAACTGTATTTTAACATTTTTTATTCGTAAACATGATAATTTCGAAAGCTGCTATAGCTGATCTCCAGGAGCTCCTCTTAAAAAAAGGCGCCTTGCGGTGACCACGATATCTCCGGACTGGATCATCTAAGATGAAAAATGCAAACGGATTTTATTAAAGTCATGTATAATCTTGTACTTAATCGAAGGAATAAGCAAAATGAATTTTTTTGACTAAATGACGGCTTCTCAAAAAAAAAAACGTTGGTGAAAAATTGATTTTTTTTTTTTTTGAGAAGCCGCTATTTTGTCCAAAAAATTTATTTTGCTTATTCCTTCGATTAAGTACAAGATTATACATGACTTTAATAAAATCCGTTTGCATTTTTCATCTTAGATGATCCAGTCCGGAGATATCGTGGTCACCGCAAGGCGCCTTTTTTTAAGAGGAGCTCCTGGAGATCAGCTCTAGCAGCTTTCGAAATTATCATTGTTACGAATAAAAAATGTGAAAATACAGTTAAAAAGTTACCATAATGTGTACAAATTTTTACATTCATAAATTTAAAAGTCTACTCAGGAAAAATTCTTGAAAAATCGATTTTTTGCGCCTCCTGACTGTATATAACCTCTTACCTACAGGTATTTATCTTCCTCTAATTTTCAAAACATACATTTCTCAACCTATATTATTACTGAGTGTTTCTTCATTCACGCATAAAGGATTCAATAGAAAGGCATTCAAATATTAATTTTTTTATGTTTATTTCTTTTCAAACGTAACTTTTGCTGTGATGCAACTTTCATATCGATGGTTTACTAACGCAACCTCGTAATTCGGTTTCCAAAGTTAACACGTATCTCAGAAATTCACTAAAAAACTAAGCTTAAAATATTTTCTATAGTATAATTATCATTCACATCTATAAAAAACGATAAAACTTTCAAATCGGCAACAAATAATTAGAAGTTCTTGATTTGGTTTGTCCCAATAAAATGTTTTTCGTCTCTTCTGTAAACCAGTGATTTTGAGTTAGGAGGTTGCGTTAGTAAACCATCGATATGTTTCACCGATGCTCTACAATTGAGTCATATTTCATCCGATTTTTCAGAATTTATCCAGATTTTGGATGATAGTATTTTTTAAACTTTTTGATTCGATTATGTTGCAAATACGAAGCGTGTAGAAGAACTGAAAAAAATGGGGCATATATTTTTCGACAAGTCTTCGTACAGTACCACCTCGTTATAAGCGACTGTTAGGGCGGTTAGGGGAATAGGATTCCAAGAAATTTGTCGCTGAAGCGTTCCCCCACTACTAGGAAATCGCACATGTGTTAGTGTGTCAGTGAGCATCACCACTGGGAGAACCTTGCGCATACAGGCAGAGTGGGGGAAGCTATAAAACTCGCTCAAGCGAAACGAAGGGGAAATTCGCTTATAACGAGGGCGCTTATAACGAGGTGTTACTGTATATGTATAAAAAAATTGCGGAGCAAATCTGAGACATCATCGTCGGATCTTGAACGAAATGTCATGAAACGCCTCGTATGCTTGTATACCAACTCAGCATTTTTTACACAGATTTGCAATGCTTTAAAAACCAAACCGACCCACAACGTAATGCTGCAAGTCCAAAGAGCCTGGGCGGGAAATAGACATGGCATTAAAGAACGTGTGCAGGAGCAGTTGAACCAGAGGTTCAACAAGGCCGATCAAGTCGATTCGCAGGATTTTGCGAACAACTCCATTGCGAGTGAAAAGGCTCCATCAGATCTGAAACAGGATTTTGATAATGGGATAGAAAATCGTTTCGATGGACCGGTGAGTATGGAAACCTCGGTCGAGACGGTTAGTAGCTCACAGTCACCGCCGAAAGTGACGGAGATTTCGTTCTGTGTGACCCCTAAGTCAAGTAAGAGCCCTACTGAAAATGATTATGTGATAATCCATGTAATAATCCACCTGGTAAATTATGTGAGAAATGACATTGATTTATAATCGATTTTAACATACGATTTATCGCGTAGTTCCTGGTGTGTTTTATCATGTAGTTTATTACATGTTGATCGATCCGGTGATTTATCACACATCGATATTCGTTGTCACCCATTGTTTTTTTTTCTCAATAATAGTATCTCACGAATTAGGTGAATAATATCAAAATAGTTACAGTGATTCCAAACTTGTTGCAACTAAAGAAGTAAGTTTATTGAAATATCTGTCTTACATTTACAACTTGCAGACGTAACATGGTATAATTATTCACAATACTTTACTTATTTTCTTCGCTTTTTTTGTTGTTTTCGATTATGCTCGGTTAGGTTCTTGCTCAGAACACAGAATGACAGAACTTGACAGAATAATCTCACAAAGAATTATTAATTACTATGAATATGATGATAATGAACATAGTGATTGCAACAATTCTTCATGAACAGTGTGCGATTTCAACGAATTACAATGCGCAGTCACACAATTCTTTAACCAATGAAATTACATTATACTGCAAAAACATCTGGTACAGCTTTTCGACAAGATCGGCCCGAAAAATTGTCATTGTTCCTAAAAATTCTCCAATTAAGGGGACCAGTACAGCTTGGTTTAAGATATTTCAAGTACTCCAGAATCACTTTATTTGTCAACCAAAGTTTATTTTACATCAAAAAGAATATTTCTGCAAAAAACTGTGTCGTAAGGTTTCAGGCACACCGTTGATCCAATCCAGTGTTTCGACGTCTCAACTTCTTCAGACAGGAGTTCCACATCTTATGAACGCGGGGATCTGAAAAGAAAAACACATGTGAAAACTTACAGTCATTTATCTAAAATTTCCAAAATTTGAGCCACTAATTTGCAAATAATTTGGCCAAAATAGACACATTCAAAAATTCCCTCGTTCATATCATGAGGATTTGTCGCCCGAACAAAATGAGCCGTCAAAGACCCCAATCGGAGCAACGGTGCTCCTAAAACCTTACGACACAGCTCCAAAAACATAGTTCTGAGATAAACGAGTTTGAAGTTTTTGCAGAAAAATTGGTATATACTCCTCCGGAGGCTCATACATTAAAAAGTTTGTTGTACCAAAGTTGAATGAAATTTTTTTTTTTTTAATTTTCAATTTTCAAAAAGAATTTTTTTTTTTATTGGAAATTTAATTTTTCCTTTTTCTTTTCTGCAAACTATTTTCTCAGAACTTTTTTTTCCCATGTATTTTTTTGCATACATGCTTCTTTCTCTTACTCACTTCTTTAAAAAGCTCCAGCAGCACATGAGGGCCCTGCTGCATCCTCCGCAGACTCATTGCCTTGCCCAATACAACGCATCGCTAGTATGGATCGCCTATTGATTTCATACGCGCTTCGTGTATCATCAATCATAGGGCTACTTTTGAAGATTTTTAGCTGGACACAATTTTCACAAGAGATACCGTATGTTCCACCCAGTCCTCTCAAGCTAACTTCAGTCATAACTATCGACCCACCACATGTCTTGCAAGATAAATGCTCCCGCAGAGCACGGAATAGTGTTTCACGTGAAACAGCCTATAGCCAGCAGAATCGCTAGCCTCGTAGTCGCCACTGATTTTTCTATCCGAAGCTGTTGAAACATGAGTGCTCTGTCCATCAGCCGCTGTTTGCTTCTGCGGAAATGTTTTCGCCCTCTTCTTTGACCGGCCAATGCATCCTTTTGTGCCAACACCAGAACTCCTCTCTCTTCTTTTCATATTGAATATATTGGATATATTTTATATATTTCCTTTCTGTTTTATCAAAAAATCTGTGAACAAAAAGCAAAAAAACTTCGACCGCACACACAGTTCGGCAGAAGCTTAGTGTAGATATTACTATTTTGATTGAATACTTACTTTTAGGTTATAGTTTTCGAAGCACCAAGTCACAACACCCGTACAACGATTACGCGCTATAGATATTAGGTAAATTTATAATTATTTAGTACTGAAAAGTACTGTTTTTATTTATTTATTTCAATTCTGAAACACTGGAAATCGAGCAGACGCTCACGCAACCTCGAAAAGTATTGCACAAGTAATGGCGATCATACACCATGTGATCAATATCGAAATCAAGCGCCAGCGCCACTTGCGCCAAATCGCGATAGCCAAATAACGAACTTTTGACCGTAACTTCTAAACCGTGACGATTTCGTCAAACTCGATTTTTTCACAGACGTAGAAGATCTTTAGGTAACATAAACTGCAAAAAACGAAAAACCAATTTTTTCGAAAATTCAAGCTGTACTGGTCCCCTTAAATATTTTGAATACTTTTCTTCCACATAATGATACTATTAGGCATCAAACGTCACGCATCGGATTTTCAAACTTGGAAATGGTTGTCACAAAACGACATATTTTTGGCGATTTCCCCGCTCCCCCCAAGTAATGACGTCATTTATGCATGGCCCCTACGGGGCATTCCCATCTTATAGTTGTACGCAACTTGGCCTCGAATTTTTTTCTTCTTTTCCTACGGGTTCTTGACATTATTTAGGGGTCAACAAAGAGATTTCTTGAGTATGAAAGGAATCTGACTTCAGTCAATAGGGGTTTTCGTAATTCTTAGATTTTGCTTTGAAATTTTCGAATTTAATCTAACGGTTCAAAAAATCCCCTGAAGTTTTCGAAAATGATGATAATTTTTTTAAAAATTGTCATTTGTAGTACAAAATTCGAAAATATATCATTCAAAATGTCAATTCCACCATGTTCCCAATTGTTTATTGCAAATTGGATTCTATTCTGAAAAATCTGTAAATCTTCGATAAAAAGGATGTCTAAAAATTATCCGCTCGATTATCTCGAAGTCACAATTACGGTTTCAATTAAATTTGAGGGTTTTTTGTCGTTATTTGTGCATTCTGTCATTGTTATTTATTTATTTTTGCTCTAGCCGAAAAGTTTCACACATGCTTTAAATTTGGAAGCAAACTTGATGATGACTATAATTCCCATCAACTGAAGTCAGAGATCTTTCTTACTCGAGAGATCGCTTTGTTGACACCTCAATAATGTAAAGAACTCAGAAATAACATGAAAGATTTCGAAGTCAGATCTGCGTACAAGATTTGTAGTGTGGGAGCCGGTGAATATTTTTGGAACTTATTTCTCGGTTCCATTATTGATGTTTTTCAATAAATCGACAGTCTGGTCACTGAGAACTGATGGATTGAGCGAAGGTGGGCGTTTAAAAAAGTGAAAAAAAAAAAAACGAGCAGGGGTTGAACTTATTTTCGCACGAACGCTACTTATTGTACCACTAAAGGTGATCATGAAAGTAAGGTAATCGGCAGTCTGGCTAGTTTCCGAAAATGGAAAACGAGTCTGGTCAGCAAAAATATGTGGAAATAAGTGCATAAGCTTGTAAATTTCACTCAACAACTCCATCGGAAATCGATTGCCAGACTGTCGATCTGTTGAAAAACATCAATAATGGAACTGAAACAACCTTGGTTCGTACGCGTACGTGCGAAAATAAGTTCCAAAAATATTCACTGCCTCCTGAACTATTGCTGAAATGGCCCACATATTACTATATCATACAAACTAGAGCGAATGTAATATAATAATGTCTTTCCGTGAATTCTACATTCTCAAAAATTAAAATTCACGGAAATAATCAAACAAAAACAATTTTTTTCACAAATGTGTTGTCGATATACTTAGAGATAATTTGTTTGAAAATCAAGAAAACGGAAGAACATCGGAATTTATACATATTTGGTTCATTAAAAACTCATAGGCAAATATAAAATATCAATGATGAAAAATGAAATATTACTCTGCAGTTCCGAATCGGGCACTGTTAGCATATTGTATCAAAATTTTTTAGTATTTATACAAATTTGGTACTGAATAAATATACCTCGAATCTGTAACGTGTACAAAAACACAGATCTTGTCAACATCGATAGTTTTCACAGCGCTCGCTTCAGTATCTATTTTTATAATCTTTTGTAATGCGTCTGAATATTTACTGCGAGTTGTTTGTACGAAATTACACATTACTACTTCGCTATCACTCTCCAGGTCAACAAGGAAAGTAATAATTTGAATGTACCTTTTGTCAGTAAGCTGAGCGAACGAATTACAAGACCGTAAGTTTTCTTTTTCAATGGAAGCATAAAGACATCCACTTTTTATCATCCTCATAAATGTTTGTGTGTTTGATAATAACCTGAACTTATCCAGGACTTGTTGATCAATTAGTTTTCCGCTTCCAAAATACGTGATTTCGGATAGTTGAAGGCATTTTTTTGTTTGCGGTTTTGCTAAAGTACTGCAGTAGTGTTTCACGATGTCAGAAGAATGTGGATACAGATTTTTTTCAAGGATATTTATCGAACGCTGCATATTCAAGTACCGTAGTATCTGTTGATTAACTCCCTTCGCACACTTAATCGCTGTGAGTAAATGGTGATTTCCAGACTCGAATGAGAATGTGGAATGTGCCCACAACGGACCCCAATTACACACACTCTGAGCAATGTGCAAAAGTTGATGGATGTTATAAGTCATGGCGGATTTAGAATACAATTGTTCTGTTTCACACACAAATTCGTGTAGCATACGGTCGGCCTCATCTAATTCAGCATACGTGATATCAGTTTTCAAGAGAATATGAAGGCTTTCAACAATTAAGCTCCAGTGTTTGAGCAGTTTCTCATCTACGATTGATTCAAGAACCGGTAAGCTGTAATATAGGAGCCAATTTTCCCACTCTCGCGCCTTCCACAAACCTCTATCTTTTAGAGCTCTAGATAGGTGACCCAACTGGTTCGGAGCTTTTAGTTTGGATAAGCGTAATTCAAGAATTTGAAAGTCGTTTGCGGAAATACTTTTGATCGTGTACTCAGTCAGTTGCTTTGCAACACCAAGAAGATAGCAATGCAAGTAATCAGGGACGCATCCTTCAATAAGATCGAAATAATATAGCATTATCAGTGGTGAAACATTTCTGACGCCAAAAACGGGAAATCCTTTTTCTACCGCTTCTTTCATTAGTTTGATGGTATTTCGCGTGTCTCTACTCTCAGAAATGCTTTCCAAAACAGGATATCGCACACATCCATCATGCCATTCACCAGGGTGCAAACACCAGTCACACCCATAAAACGCATTGAATTGCATCGTGCCATTCATAGGAGACCGAGCAACAGTATCGACACAGCAAATTAAGGCATATAACTTTACGGAAAGCGATTTCCCTTTAACTGTACACGGAATTCCTACATTTGACAGATGATTAATTTTGTCAACAAACGAATCCAAGAAGATAGTCATCTGAGGCTTGCTTTTGCCGAACCATAAGCCACATACGATCAGGTTTTTTAATCTCTGTTCGACAGGAAGTTCATTAACCATCAGGTATATTGGCCAAATAGAGTAACTCGAACTTTCAAACACTGGAGCTCCATCTGTATTGAATGAAGCCGTCACATACTGATGTTTTGCAGTTTCTGGTAGGTTTTTAACAAAATCTCTGTAACGACTTCCATCATACACGTCTTTTATATGCCCCTTTTCGTGACGTCTTTCGTGCATTATATAGGTATAATAGTCTTCGAAAGCATTCAAGTAGTCAGCTATTGCATCAGAAGGATCGACAATAGCGTAGTAGTTTCCGGAGGATGGCTTTGATACATCCACAATCGTGTGACAATTTGCACATTCTGCGGTAACACTCAACTCCCCAAATTTACCTATATATGTGTCACAATGAGGGCATGACGCATGGAATTCTGCATTGTCATTTGAATTAAAGAACTTATTAATCATGTGTCGCGAGTCTGGTACGATGGGTGTAGCAAATACGCTATTAATTAATTTCATTAAATTTGATATTGACGTTAACGGTAACTTGTTGCTGACGGAATACTTCAGTATCATTAGAAGCAGCTCTGCAGGACTTCTCTCGACCGATGTTGTGATTGTATCGCAAAAGCCTTGGCTCTGCAGCAGTTCTTGTAGATTTTTCGGGTCGTTGGAAGAAACCTCTGATGCATCGAAATCCCCATCACAGGTGCTCAGCTCATTTTTTGCTGTGACACCATAATCAGCTAGCATTACCTATAAAAACGATAAAATGTACTTTGTTTCCCTGACAATCATTTTTAGAGGATATTTTTTCGAGATTAATATTGAAATTGATGGAAAACTCCCGGAGTTATAATGAATTGGTTTTCGCTCTCAAATTCATTGGGCATCAAACATGTTCTCATGCAACAGGATGTATCAATAGTTCAATATAGGAAATAGGGAATTTATAAATCCGATTAATTTAATATAAACTATTTTGATCACTATAACAAATAAAATAAAACTCACGTGATCAGGTTCTTCGATTTTGTTTAAAAGAAAGATGTCTTCAATGTGTGACTGTTTTTGATGAGAGGTATCATCTTGTGGATCCTGAAAATGGATTATCAAAAGAATTAATAATACGTATGAAGATAAACCAGTGAAGTAAGCTTACTACAAAAGAAAACAACTATGCAACGTCATAGGAGTTAAAAGTACCCCAAAACGTCCGCTTCTTGAGCACATTATTCGAAATAAATGAATTAATTTGAATTATTTCAGCAATAAAAAATAATGTGTCAGGCAAATCTTGAGTTATTTCCCCCTCGCGAGCCATCGACACGATATTTCAACGAATTATTTCCCCCTCGGATTCGAAAAGTAGCCCCAGTATAGATCCATGAATAACAAGTAAATGATGTTTCAATTTTGAACCGACTTCAAAAAAAAGGAGGAGGTTCTCAATTCGGCTGTATTTTTTTTTTTTTTAATGTTTGTTATCTCATAACTCCGTCATTTATCAACCGATTTCAAAAATTCTTTCGCCATTCGAAAGGATATACTTTCAGATTGCTCCCATATAAATTTCATTAAAATCGGTTGAGTAGTTTGGTTTTGAAGTAGGTTTTTGTGTCACTCGTGACTCTTGTACACTGTTAAAAATGATTGTGAATTTACAAACATGTGCTATACAAAAGTTTAGCAAAATTACGAATGTGGCGTAGCAAAAGTGAATTGCTAAGCTTTTTCTATAAATTTCGAAATAAATTCTTGATTTTTACTAAACTTTTATAGGAAAAACACAAAATTGTATTCGAATTCACTAAATTGTTAGTAAATTTGAACTATTTGTGAATTAATTTTTCAGGAAATGTATTGGGAATTCACTATTCATGTGTGCGAAAAAAACTTCCAATACTCATATGGAAAAAAAATATACGTAACTTTTACGTGTCCGTTCGACAGCCTTTATCAAATTTTGCTAGCCGCTTTTTGCGACAGGACAGACCTGCGAAAGATGGTATGAAGTTTTTCAGTTGAAAATTACATTTTGGTGGCTGACGAGTCAGTGCAACAAATCGCTCACGAGTACGCGTCACGTGCCTGTGTAGTGTGTACATTATAGCTCCTACACGTACTCGCTCGTATATTGACAATAGATATGTAATTGTCAATTTACCTGTACTTATTTTCCAGATCGAAGAAGCAGATACTGAACTTGATATTTTCAAGATGATCTTTGACGTCTTGGATAATGGTTTAAGAGCTTCATCATATCAGAATCGCGCAAAAATTCTGTATGACATGTTTTCGTCTAAAACTCAACTTGATGGATCATATATTGTTGATTGCAGCATAGTCGTTCCAACATTAGCTCGAAACATTTTCAAAAGCATCCCAAGTTTTACGGAAGTCGTATCGTGTGACAAAGGATGTGAACCAAAAGAAAATACTCGTCTAATACCCGTAATCAGTAAAGCTGATCTGTTTGCGGATGAACTAGATGTTTTGGACATTTTGACACTACCAAGACTACCAATATGTGACGAACCGCGATGTAATGGATCTACGTCCACCAATCTTTTAAAAATTGGTAACATAATTTACCAATAGAGCGAACTGTGTTACTGAAATTTCCAGAACATTTTACGTATGAACTTTGTATGATGTTTCAGGGGATATTGTGATTTTTGAGGTATTCTCCGATTTGGGCGGTACACGAATAAGACTGCAAGATTTGCCGAAGCAATTCCACAGTCCGTTGTGCTCGGATCATACCTATGAACTTGTCGGAGTTGTACATGAAGAGGTTTCACCACATACTAGGCACTCGGACACTTCGGCGCTAAATCATTACG
The DNA here is from genome assembly GCA_963992785.1 of Tenthredo livida. Taxonomy (NCBI): domain Eukaryota; kingdom Metazoa; phylum Arthropoda; class Insecta; order Hymenoptera; family Tenthredinidae; genus Tenthredo; species Tenthredo livida. The sequence goes on along the minus strand of OZ023069.1, from coordinate 6,930,732 downwards.
TCGCTTTCTGCCTACGAGGCGGTGGTACTTGGGAAGAGTATGACGATAACAAGAAAAATGAAAAAAAAAAAAACGAAAAGACTGTGATTAACCCAACGTTACTGATTTACGTTAAATCAAACACCAGGATGTGATATGATATTCAATAACAATAAAAATACGATACTTTTTTTTTCTACGGATTCTTACTCCTCTAAAACCCGAGAGGCAGAGTCGTCTTCTTGACATTCTCGCGGAGCCTTACGTTCGGGTTCGAATACTTTGAGCGGTTGGCAAACTAACAAATTTGACAGCTGATTATGAGTGACTAATTCCAGCAGTGTCAAAATTCCGAAATTCCAAGTATTCTCGTGGCGTGTTAGATCAGGGACACGGGGGGTGGATCATCCGGCCAGGAAGTTATCTCCGAAAAAAATTGATTGAGTCGAATCGGTAGCGTTTAATTAGCGACTAATTCCAGCAGTGTCAAAATTCTCAAATTCCAAGTATCCTCGTGGCGTGTTAGATCAGGGACACGGGGATTGGATTATCCGGCCAGGAAGTTATCTCCGAAAAAAATTGATTCAGTCGAATCGGTAGCGTTTAATTAGCGATTAATTCCAGCAGTGTCAAAATTCTGAAATTCCAAGTATCCTCGTGGCGTGTTAGATCAGGGACACGGGGATTGGATTATCCGGCCAGGAAGTTATCTCCGAAAAAAATTGATTCAGTCGAATCGGTAGCGTTTAATTAGCGACTAATTCCAGCAGTGTCAAAATTCTGAAATTCCAAGTATCCTCGTGGTGTGTTAGATCAGGGACACGGGGATTGGATTATCCGGCCAGGAAGTTATCTCCGAAAAAAATTGATTTATTCGAATCGGTAGCGTTTAATTAGCGACTAATTCCAGCAGTGTCAAAATTCTGAAATATCAAGTATCCTCGTGGCGTGTTAGATCAGGGACACGGGGGGTGGATTATCCGGCCAGGAAGTTATCTCCGAAAAAAATTTATTGAGTCTAATCGGTAGCGTTTAATTAGCGACCTATTCTTAGAGTATGAAAACTTGAAAATTTGAAGTCCCCACGTGGCGTGTTGCGTTTGGGTCTGAGGGGGTGGAATCTCCGGAGGGTGGATGACTTTGAAAAAAGTTGACTGGTCCTAATCGGATGCGATTAATTAGCGAATAATTCCTAGGTCGATGATATTTCGAAATTTTGCACATTTGAAAGATGTATTACGTTTTTATCCCTGGGGGTGGAATATCTGGCTAGGGGATGATTTTGGAAAAGTGTTTGGGGTGCCAATCGACAGCGATTAATAAGCGAATAAATCTTGCGTCGCCAATTTTTTTCTCCTGCTGAATTATTTCGGTTTAATTGAAATGGCCTGGCCAGCTTAATGTTAAGCTGGATCTGCCGCGATTTTTTCGAAAATGGCTCGAGCGAAAAAATTTTTTTTTGCGCAATTAAATAGCGATTAAAAAGCGATTAATTAATAAATTGGTTTCAATCCGTTGTGCTGTATTGGCCTTGCCAGCTTAACGGATCTGGGAATCGGGGCTGAAACAATCAATAAAGTCCAACGTTCAAAATAAAGAAAAATAAAGAAGCATAATTTAATCTACTCTGATCAGTACAAAAATAATCTTATTCTAGTTTTCCCTATTATTTAATGATCTGTGCTGTAACGCTCGTGCGTGTCTTGGTTTTGATTCGATCGTGACGATTTTATATTTGTAAATAAAGCTAGGCGCTTATTTCCTATCCTTCGGAATTTATATCTTGAAACATTTATTCTCTTCTATCCCATCGATTAAATTTAGAATTATCAGTGATGCTATATCTTCTGTAATTTGATGCTAATACAATGAAGTTATTTCCGACAATTAAATCAAGGCGAAATAATGTAAGCAAGTGATTTTATATTAAACAAAGATTGAGTTGTCGAGGCGCTATGCCTTTCGACACTCCGAAACATGAAATGAGTCGCTGTGACGCTTTGTCTACGAACGCTGCCGATGCCTGCTGAGCGCGTTCCTTATGTAGTTGAAATCCCCACTCCTTTGACTTCGCAACGTCGTGCTCGACTGCAGAGGATTAGTATAATCCTCTGGCCTTTTGTTCGATCTATTTCAGCTGATATATTCGGAATATATCGCTGAATATGTTACATTGCCCCTTTTCATCAAGTGAACTTCTGCATCCACAGTTTTTTTTTCGTTGCTGTTGTCGAGAAGCTTCGCTTGATGAACCTCAGTTACTGTTTGTTCCTTCAGTAGGCCGGTCGATGCCTCTGGACTTTCGTGTTTTCGGTGTTTAGTGTTTTACCTTGTTTTTCGTTATCTTCTTTAAAGTTTCTTTAATCCCAATGGATCTGTGGGATCCCATTCCTTATAATACTCTGGCTCATCCGGTGCAGTGAACGGTGTCAGCTGTGGTTGGTTTAGTGCCGGTCTGTCTACACTCCTAGTTTTAAGTGCATCAGACATCTCTGGCGGTGCATGCTGCTGTTTGACAGTTGATGTTTTCGATCCTTGTTGTTGGGTCAGTACCGGTTTTCTATGAGAATCTATAAATTAATACATATTCAATTTATATTCTAACTTCTCTTCCGGCGTCCTCTCTGCAACTTCTAACTTCTGCATTTTCCATTGCAGCCCCAAGTCCACATCAACCTTGTTCAATCGTACCCGTCGGTTACTGCCCAAGATGATGTCCTCTGTTATGGTAGGTAATTTTCTAACCGGCTTGTGGACCGATTCCTCCATTTCTCTGATCAGATCTTCCTTGATCTTCTCAATTTCATCGGGAGACAACGTTCCATCCTTGGTGATCATCTCATCGATGTCGTCAGAACCAGTCTCTTCCGTGATAACAGGTAATGTATTATATACTTCTAGTGGTCCATACGAAAAATTGCCGTTGTGATCCAACTTCTGTTTTTTAATTTTCTTTTTCTTTTCTCCCAAGATTTTCCCAGGTTTAGGAGTCATCGTGTCTTTACCAGGTCGAGCCCTTCCTCTCCTCCTCACGAATCTTCCCGAGGAATAAATAATCGTGTCGAAGTCCGTCAGGATCTCTTCTCCGTCTCCGCAGGTTTGCACCTCTTTATCTTGAACGCTCAAGTATCCGTACGACATCTCAACGATCGCTTGTAATGGATTATGCGCTGATATCCGGGGATTTATATAGTCGATTCTAACAACACTTTATTTTGAATATATCGATCACGCCATAAATTCTGGTTCGAATTGGTTTAAATTCATTGTCTAGCTAACGTTTCTTATAGTTATAATCCTTATGTCTTAACTTAAACGTCTAGCTTATATAATGCTTAAACATATTTACGTGGAATCGTCCACGCTCTTTCCGAGTATTGGGATTCTCCAATATAAAGGTGGCCTCGCCAATTTGGCTTTTAATTCTATATGGCCCTTCATACAAAGCAAAAAACTTAGCCATTTTTTTTATTTTGTGTATCAGATACATTTAAAGCACGCACCAGTACTCAATCATCTACCTTAAAACTAGACATTCTATGTGATGCTGTAACGTTTCAGAAGTAATATTAATGTAATATCTATAGAAGACAGGCCGAAGCGCGCCAACGCCATCTCTGAGGTCCGCGGCGAACCCGCTCGCCGGTCTCGAACCTCTGAGCTCTCCGAAAACCTTTCTCGTTAGTAAAGTAATATCTCGACGTCAATAGGACTCGTGCCGATCCAGGCAATATTCAGAGAAAGACAAATTTATAACTCTCTAGATATTGAGCTCGCATATGCTGATTCGTCTGCATGGCTTGTCTTGGTATATAGAAAGGTTTTTTTTGCTAACTTATAAAAAATTTGTTGTCAGCTTTGTCTCTCTACCTAGGATTGGCAAGTACAGGTCGTTTCGTCCTCCTGACTTGTCCGATCTCGGGCTTTTTAGTTTAATAGTTCCAACTCTTTTGCTTTGCTCATTTTCAAATATAATAATTCATCTGTGTAAAAAATTCGTTACACCAGCCTTCAATTCATTCAAATCAGTCTTGTTAAAATCACCAAAATTAGTATTTCTCTTTTTCTCGCCTTATCCAATAGAGTCAATAAAATAATCAATATAAAACGGTCTTTCGCCAAAACGAAATGTAATAAGTTAGATTCACTATAGAAACGTCCCTGCACATAAATATAATCCTTAAAAAAAAAAAAATAGAAAAGTAGTCAATATAAAACGGTCATTCGACAAAACGAAGTGGTATAAAGTAGAGTCACCGAATTAGACATTCCTAATATTAATTAATAGAATAAGCAACAAACTCATTGCTCATATACTGTCCATCCTACGTATTATCAATAAATAACATTTTATCTGTTAATAACCTACAGCCCACGCATTCATTGTTCCAATTCCTTCCCTCTCTTACTCCTAAGGTCAGAAATTACCTGAAAGAATATAAAGTAGGTCCGCGGAATCAATTTCCAATCGACCCTGAAGACGGGAAACAGCTCTCACATCGAATAAAACAATTTCAAATAAAAAAAAAAGAAAATTGACAACATCACAATGCATTAAAACGATCTGCCCGATATTTTCCTCTTTTCTTTATATTTTCTTTAGCTAGCTTGAGTTTGAACTCAAGTGGTAACTGAAACTGTTTTGGTAGAATGTAACTTTCCCAAAATCTTTCAGGTCTTTCATTTTTTGTAGTTCACACGGTGCAAATCCGGTTGTATCGTGATATACTTCGTTCATACATGACTCTATTACATCCAGCCATTTTATCCAATCTGTATGTTTATCAGTGATAAAAGTTCTAAAAAATCTTCCGATCTCCCGATCCACTCTTTCCACGATATTAGCCTGTGGGTGTCGAATAGAAGAAAATATTGGCGTTACGTTTTCATCTTTTAGCTTATCTAACCACTTAACTGAAGTAAATTGTGTTCCATGATCGAACTGTATCTTTTTAGGTTTCCCTAATTCTGGAACGTATTTATCGAATATGCTACGAATGGTGGATTGCGCGTTAGCGATTTTTAGCGGGTACAATTTCACGTACTTGCTAAACGCATCAATAACAACCAGCAACCATTTGAAATTTCCACGACTAGCAGGTAATGGACCAAAAAAATCGATCGAGATTAAGTCTCCAACACCAGCAGGTATGATATTTCGCATATTTGAATAGCTGTAGCAGTTAGTAACTTTGAATTTTTGATATATGATGCAACGGGCTAGTTCCCTACGTATGACTTTACCAAATTGAGGATAATAAAACCCCTCTCTTAAAAGCTTGTAGCATTTTGTTGACCCTACATGTCCGTAAATTTCGTGACATTCAAGGATTAATGTTTTAACCATGGATTCTGGTAAATATGCACGCAGTTTGCCCCCTGCTTCTCTTTGGTACAAAATGTCATCTTCGTATCTAAACCTTACTTGATCTTTAACTATTCCCTTTTCTACCAGATCAGCAATCCGGAGATCCGCCTTTTGTAACTTCGCCAATGAACGGAGTTTATGCATCAGATCATCGCCGACCCTTTTAGCTAATTCAGCTATTACTTCTACTGAATTTACTGAGCTCGACTCCTGATTCTGTTCCGGTGGATGTCTACTGATTATGTCAGCGACTATATTGTTTTTTCCTTTTATGTACTCGATAGTGAAATTATAATTTTGAATATACAACACCCATCTGGTTAATCTAGAACTCGTTAATCTGCACGTTAAAACGAATGTAAGTGCTTTATGGTCACTTCTAATAACTAGTTCCGCGCCAATTACAAATGTTCTAAACCTTTCAAGTGAGTAAACTATAGCTAATAATTCCTTTTCCGTAGTAAAATATCCAAGTTCAGCCCCCTTGAGCGTTCGACTCGCGAAACCTATGATTTTATGTTAATTTTCATGATTTATTTGATACAACATACCCTCAATTGCATAATTCCTTGCATCACATTCTAAATAATATTTTGCCTTTGGGTCTGGGTGGTGAATAATCATTTTTTCACAAAATAACTCTTTTATTTTTTCAAAGTGATCATTTACTTTTTCGGTCCATTCCCATTTAATCTCTTTACGCAATAATTGTAAAAGTGGATACGTTAACTCTGAATAATCCTTAGTGAATTTATTGTAATAGTTCGCTAAACCCAAGAAACCTTTCAATTGTTTTACATTCTTTGGGGTTGGAAAGTTTTTTATTGCCATGATTTTATCAGATTGAGGTTGTATACCGTCTTGTGTTATTTTATGTCCCAGAAATTCAACTTCTTTTCTAAAAAACTTGGATTTTTGGAAGTTTAATGTTAAGTTATGCTTTTCAAATGTTGCAAAAAGCTCTTCTAAATGTTTTAAGTGGTCTTCGACCGTTGCAGATGTGCATAAAATGTCATCAACAAAATTAATAGTAAAATGCGCTACTTCTTGTAATATAATATCTAATGCTCGAACTAAACTAGCTAGGCTAGTGTTTAACCCGTATGGAGTCACTTTAAATTGATATGTTTTACCTTCAAACATGAAAGCTGTGTATTTTCTTGATTCTACTTCTAAGGGTACTTGCCAAAAACTGGCAGTCTAATCTAAACTCGACATCAGTTTCGTGTTTCCACATTTCTGAAAGAGTACCTCAGTAGACTGAGCACAATCTCTATCAGGTATTATCAAATTATTGATAAAGCGAGCATCAAGTACTAACCGTATTTCACCGTTTTTCTTTGCTACTACCACAATGGGATTAATGTACTCGCTACATGATCTTTCTATAATTCCGTGGTTTAACATTTTATCTATTTCATTTCTAACCTTTTCGCGGTGCATAATTGGCACTGGGTATGACCTGCGTACAAATGGTCTATCCTCATAAATTTGTATTTTGTGTTCGTAAATTGACACCCTCCCTGGAATTTTGCTGAAAACGCACCGGTATCTTTTTAACAAGTCAATAAAGTTTCTTTGGTGCTCGCTTTCAAACAAATTGCATTCTGAGAGTTTGTCTCTGATCTCATCATCGGTTAACTCATAGTTCTCATGATAATGCATGTGATTTTCAATTTCGAAATTAAAAAAAATAATTTGTAAATCTTCATCACCCGATGTTAACTCTTTTGATTCATGTAACTCTAAGTTTTCCGTTTTGCTATCAGTATTTATTGTTAGAATGTTTGATTTTAAGTCTAGATGGGCTTTCCATCTCCCTAGCGTGTCTATTCCTATAATAACCGTTCTTCGAAGATTAGGTATAACGAGAAAAGGGATTTGATCTTTAAATTTCCCTGATTTTATTTTTACGAAAATCTGAGTTTTTACTTTGACTGGTTTCCCACCGGTGGCTCCCACAATCTGATAATTCACCACTGGCAGTTTCTCGCAGATTTTGAAATTTTCAATATTTTCCTTATACCACGCTTCTGATATGCAAGTTATTTGACTACCGGTGTCAATAAGCGCTACATTTTCTATGTCTTCTGAATAAAGTTTTATTATAGGACAATATACTACTTTGTTTGGTTTTACTTCATCCTCCTTTAAGGGGGTATCTACACCTTTGAATTTTCAAAAAATCGTTTTTTTTTTTATAATTTATTTGGAATGCTAGTGACCTACTCTACCTGCAAATAAATCGGTGTCAAAATATCTAGAGGATTTGAAAAGTTACAGCCATGACAGTGCCAGATTGCGAAAAAGCGCCGCGGCGCGGCGCGCGAACCCTCAGATTGGTGCCATAAGTATTGTACAACACCGCCAACACCACTTACACCACTCCTTAATTTTATGACGTTTTTATATATTTTGATTTTGAATTTGATTCTGTGATCTTTTAATTCTTCGTAATTATCATTCTTACACATATTTAATTTTCAATATTCTTTTGAATTGTGATCATTGACAGAACACATGGCTGCGATCTACATTTTTTCGAGGTTAGGTGTCCACTTGTTTGTAAATATTATCGTGCTTTCATTACGAATTCAAACTACTGGTAATTTCCATTATCGAATAAACACAGTGTTTATATATCTGACATGAGACTTCGGAATCGAAAGAAGATGATCCATCAAAAAGCGCGTTTGAAATCGATGCCAGGAAACTACACATTTGGATTTCTAAAAAGATGAGTATTTCTACAATACATATATTAATTGCAAGAGTTCAATAAATATCATAAGAAAAAAGGTATGATTGATGAAAGATGAAAGAATTTTCGTAGTATTGACAAAAATTGTGCTAGCATCTTCTGAATCTCAAAAATATTGAAGATCAAAAATTTTAGAGAATTTTTATGTTGAAAAATTTTGATCAGATTTTTTCTAAAGCAATTAATTATTTTTCTAACAGCCTCACCGGACAACTAACGGACACTGTTGTTGTACAGAACAGGTCAAAACTCACTATGAACCTTCCCCTGGCACATGTGTCTAGACTCGACTCGACTCATAACTCATCGATACGAGAGCAGCTGCGGATCCAGCATATTAGTCACAAGCAAAATCTTGAAACTTAATTTCCTGTAACTACATTTTCTTCTCTTGGAAAAGTATGAAATAAAAAAAAAATTTTTGATAAAAAAGTTTAAAAGTTGATTTCTGGAGATATGAATATTTTGAACGGTTGTCGTAAAGAATCAGGAGCATCGCTGGACCGATTCTGGTGTTTGTGGTTTTCAAATTTGTAGAATCGAAACCTCTATCAGATGAACATAGAACTTTTTGATAAACCCATTTTTAGTTGAAATATTAGAAAAATAAGCAAATTTTTTTTTCATATTCAGAAAAAAAATCGAAAAAATTCAATAACTCAAGTAATTCTTGCAATATCAAAAAGTTCTATGTTCATCTGATAGAGGCATGTCTTATGAACAATTGAGAACCAAAAATTCCAAGATTGGTCCAACGCTGGATCTGATTCTTTACGGCAACCGAGTGATTTTGTATTTTCCTGTCTTCAGCGCAGCCACTATTAGACTGGAAGTAATACATGATGTAAGATATGGATAATGAAGGTCAAACCCTCTCCAAACATGATAATTTTTTTCAATTTTATCAGAGTCTTCAAGTTGAAAAAAAAAGAAAAATTGTTTTTCAGAAATTCAACCCATTTAAAGGTGTATATACCCCCTTAATGAAAATTCGGTAGGATCCTCAAAAGAATTTGAATTTATAAATTCTGCCGCGTTTATTTCTACAACGCGCTGCGTCTTGCGATTCGGCAGTGTTTCGCTCACAGCGCTGATTGGTTTTCCGGAACCGATTCATCAGTCTCGACTTCTGCATTATCGCCGGTATCATCCGCGATCATATTTATCTTTCGGGTATTTGTCCAATTTGGATGACGGTCGCTATCCTGAGGATTTGACTTATATTTATTTTCGTTTGAATCGTTTGACTCGTTACGTTGCGTATTCGGTCTAATACTATTGTTAGGCTGCGGGGTGCCGCTTCGCCATGTGTTTACTTTCGCACGCTCATCAATATGTCGAGCCGTGTTTTGATAACGGTTTGTGTTCTGTGAGTGAAAACTGGATTTCGGAATATTAGAACGTCCCCCGGATTGCATCTGGTCTAAAAAGGTAAGCAAGCTATCTATGTCTCGAATTGATCAACATTTCGCTGCTTCTACTACATGTTCGTCCAAATGACGTATCAAATTGCTAACGATTTCGTTTTCTGTCATGGCAGGAACCAACCCATTGGCTGATGCAAATTTCCTGCTGGCATATTCAGACCATCCTAATTTTCCTTTAGGTATGTAATATCCAAAATCTAAATCTCTTCGGATTTCCCGTTGAGTTTCCTCACCCCAATATCTAGCTAAGAATCGTTTTTTAAATTCTTCCCACGAGTTTATCACGCCGCGACGCGCAACCCACCAATCTTTAGCATCATTCGTTAAACTTTGACCTATGAGTTTAAGACCAATGTCGTCGCTAGTCCCTAAAAACGCAAAATACTCGTCTAATTCTCGAATATAGTTTACGGGTTTTTCCCAAGGTTTGCCTGCATAAGTCGGAAGTTTCAATTGTTTTGTTATTAAACCTATGTTGTCATTTGTTTGAGTTTGACCTCCACGCGATCTTCTAAGACGTTGTATATCAGAATCTATACTTATTTTATATAATTCTTGAGTATGACTAAGCTCGGATATCATGTCCTGATTTGTTTTATGACTTTCTGTGATTCTATTTTTTAGGACTTCATACGTGCTTACTTGCTCGTTACGAAGGATATTCTCGCTAGTCTCTAACTTGTCTCTCAACTCGGCATTTTCGACCTTTAACTTATCGACAACAACATTCAGGTTTGTATTTATTTTATCGATTTTGGTGTTACAGTCAATGATATTATCTTCTAATTGCTTGTCTATTTTAGATTCATATTAAGTTCTTTCTTCTACGTTTTCTGCTTGGAATCTTAATATAGTTTGTTCCATAGACTCGAATCTAACATCCATTTTCTTTTCTAGATTTTCTAAGGAAGCTAGAATCCTGCCCATTTGGTCTGCCGGATTCATGTTTGATTCGGTACTCATCGCTAAAGACATTGAACTGGATCTATCGCCTGTAAAACCTGAATCTCGTTCCCTATCTCCTAAATCGACGACAATGGACTTATTTGTTTTAGTTGGATCTTTATTGGACATTTCAGCCCCGATTCCGACTAATAACAATCCCGAGCCTGCCGCACAGGTCTCTGTCGGTCTATTTTTTGAACTTGAAACTTGACTCTAGATTTTACTTGACTTGACTGATTTTACCGTTAATTTGAATGATTTGACTGGATTGATAGAAATGATTTTATAACATGCTTTTTTCCAAATGAATTTACTAAGAAAAAGCCCGCACGTTGGGCGCCAAATGTAACTTTTGGCGAGTTTCTCAGGCTCAAAGCTATAGAGAAACCCGCAAGTTATTGTGAGTTCTTTACCTAAATTGAAGTGAATTTAATAAAAATAATTAGGGCTTTTTCTTGAGGTTGAAAGGTAGGGAAAAGGATGGGACTTACCACCAAAAGCCACCTATCTAACCTTTTGATTCTATTCTAACTGGGACTCGGGTAGATTTCCCCGCCAGAGCCTCGGTACGTCGACTCGGAAGTTAATCATAGCCGACGACAATTCTAAAGATCAGAACCAGGAAGTTAATCCGGGTCTGATCTGCTAAACTATATTTCTAAATCTCTACGGAACCGGGAATCTCTCGACTGCGAGACCGTGCGCCAGACTCGTGATCGTATGCCTTGGCCCTCGGACACGCTAACTTAATAGAATGCCGTGCGCTCTTTGCATTTATCAGAGCCTGTTCCCTGCTGGCTTTTTATAGGAGTTAAATAGCTGGGAATCGGGGCTGAAACAATCAATAAAGTCCAACGTTCAAAATAAAGAAAAATAAAGAAGCATAATTTAATCTACTCTGATCAGTACAAAAATAATCTTATTCTAGTTTTCCCTATTATTTAATGATCTGTGCTGTAACGCTCGTGCGTGTCTTGGTTTTGATTCGATCGTGACGATTTTATATTTGTAAATAAAGCTAGGCGCTTATTTCCTATCCTTCGGAATTTATATCTTGAAACATTTATTCTCTTCTATCCCATCGATTAAATTTAGAATTATCAGTGATGCTATATCTTCTGTAATTTGATGCTAATACAATGAAGTTATTTCCGACAATTAAATCAAGGCGAAATAATGTAAGCAAGTGATTTTATATTAAACAAAGATTGAGTTGTCGAGGCGCTATGCCTTTCGACACTCCGAAACATGAAATGAGTCGCTGTGACGCTTTGTCTACGAACGCTGCCGATGCCTGCTGAGCGCGTTCCTTATGTAGTTGAAATCCCCACTCCTTTGACTTCGCAACGTCGTGCTCGACTGCAGAGGATTAGTATAATCCTCTGGCCTTTTGTTCGATCTATTTCAGCTGATATATTCGGAATATATCGCTGAATATGTTACAGTATCTACTGGCGATAATTTCTGAAACGTATGTAAGTGACTAACATGATAGTACGCATCAATCGAGGCATAAACGCTTCAGAGCTGTTAGATAGCGAGATCGAAAATATAGAGAAATCTGGCAGTATTCACTACACGATACTGTGGTGTAGTGGCGAGAGCGTGCGACTACTAATCCAAGCGAGTCCGAGCGATCATGGTTCGAGCCCGGGTTAGGTCAAAATAATGATGTCGTCTTGAATGAACTAAAAATGCGTTTTAATCTATCTGTGGTTGATTATAAATTGTTACTATGTCATATATACACCATAGATGATGGAAATTAGTAATAATAACGGCTTTTTATTTAGCTTTTCCAGTGTGATACTTAATTGTATCAGATGCATCTCCAATATGTATTTGATACATCTTTCAACATGTCTTCGACATATCTTTGATATGTCTATGATATATCGGTGAGCCGTCGCTGATATGTATCACCAGCACATATCTAATACATTGATGATACATCCAATGTTGCTGACATGGTGCTGTACCAGTAACATACTTTCTTATGAGTTTGATACATAACGTGTAACATTCGTTACATAATACATACGTATTTGATACATATTTTAGTTTGCTGGGTTGTGGCGGGGAATTTAAAAATACCACGTCACAACTCTTCCCTCCCAGGAAGAGGCTGACAAGGCCGTAATGCTTCAAGTGAGACATGAGTTTTCAGTATCAACTACTAGAGACGATAGTAAACTCGGAACTGGCGAGTACGATAGATTTTATAGAACTGAACTTTAAACACGAGAATTTCTCCAGAGATATCCTAAGCGATAGCCTGACCATATTCATCGAAAATATTTTAAACAAATTCCTTAACTAAAACTAAACTAAACTAACGTAAGGTTGTGCTGGGCACGCAAAACGAAAAAAAAAAAGAGTATTTTGTCGATAGCGCACGTGAAGTTTTTCCGCGAACGGACAATAGCGAGCGTGGAATTTCGGATAGAACGAATGTTAAAGGATCATGGTACTGTTGATCAACCATTATTCAAGTCGATTCAAGTAGATAAGATTAGGTAGGTAATATTATAATTTACGGTATTGTCTATAGGTTAGGTAAGTGGGATGGTTAAGGGGGTATCTACACCTTTGAATTTTCAAAAAATCGTTTTTTTTTTTATAATTCATTTGGAATGCTAGTGACCTACTCTACCTGCGATTAAATCGGTTTCAAGATATCTAGAGGATTTGAGAAGTTACAGCCGCGGCGAGGCGCGCGAACCCTCAGATTGGTGCCATAAGTATCGTACAACACCGCCAACACCACTGCTTACTTTTATGAGGTTTTGATATATTTTGATTTTGAATTTGATTTTGTGATCTTTTAATTGTTTGTAATTATCATTCTTACACATATTGAATTTTCAATAGTCTTTTAAATTGTGATCATTGACAGAACACATGGCTGCGATCTACGTTTTTTCGAGGTTGGGTGTCCACTTGTTTGTAAATATTGTCGTGCTCTCAGTACGAATTCAAACCAATAGTAATTTCCATTATCGGATAAACACAGTGTAGGTATATATGTAGGATAATAGATGAGGCTGGTTGATGTAGTTTCAAAACTGTAACAGTACGTTTATTTAATTTCTACAACTCTTTACAGTTTGACAATGTTAATCTCATCTAAATATTAAATACCTGAATCAATAACAAGCCTCTCATAATCAGGATTTACACAACACTTCTATATGAGAACGTGATTCGTAACTGAGCAGTTTGTCACTGAGTTCGGTATCGCAGTACCAGCTTATATAGACGAACTATCTGAAGTTGTATAGGCTACAAACTTACATCCCCCCCTCCTGGAGTGGACAGGACAAGATTAAGATAAAAGATATGGAACTAATCTTGTTCTGTGAAAGATACGAAAAATTTCCTCATTATCTCCAATATCTACTTTATACATATTTCTAGAAATTCTTTCCACAATCCTAAAAGGTCCATCTCTAATCAATTCCAATTTATTTCTATTTAATTTGTTCTTATTTTTAACAAAGATTAAATCGTCTCTTTTATAATCAATATCTTTTGTGAATTTATCATAGTAATGTTTGTTTTGTTTGTGTATTTGTTGGGAATTTTCTATTGCTGATTTTCTATTTTCTTCTAAGTTTTTATCTGTATTTCTATTTAATTCTTTTAGTACTATTTAATTATTAATACCATTCATCAAGTAATTCGGAGAAAAACCTGTACTACTATGGATCGTGTCGTTGTATTCTTTAACACATTGCTCAGCTACAGTTGTCCATGGTTCCTTTCTATTTTCATATATTTTACATCTTAATCTATTGATTAATGTTTAGTTTGTTCTCTCATTCTGACCATTCGAAAAGGCACAATCTGCAGCTGTCAAAATCAATTTTATTTTGTTCTCCCCCAAAAACTTCTTAAATTCCTTTGAATTAATTGCAGGATATTGATCTGTAATAATTGTATGTATTTCTCCTTTTTTTTTTTTATTACATTTTCCACTAATTTCATAAAATCTTTCGCTAATTGGGTTTTTGATGTGAGAATGAACGCATATCTCGTCATTTGGTCCGCCATCAAGTGCAGATATCTTTTTGGGGATCTATTTCCCGCAAAACCCCCTATCGTATCTAATGATACGATTTGCAAAGGCTCTAATGCAGGACCTAACTGCTGATACTAAGGAGAGGGGGCCTCGGGAGGGCGGCTCTCCAGTCAATGCGGTATTTTGCCTTTCAGCTGTGGTTTATTTTTGGGGGGTGGGGTGAGGATCACCCCGAGAAGAGAGAAAGAGGTAGGAGGTTAGAGAGAAAGAAATAGCTTGTGCTCTATGCCCCGCGAGGCTTTCGGGCTGGAGCGACAATGAGGATTTCCCGTATGGCGGGGAGTGTGCGTTCGGGTCGCGGTATAGTGAACGGACGAATCTTCGTCTTTTTTGCGGGAGTTCTCTGGGAGGTTGGTGCTCTGGTCAGGGTTTCGCGTTTCTTTCCCGAATCCACTCGAGAAGGTCTCGTTGCGCGTCTGGTCGTAGCCTGGGTAGTGGTAGAATCGGGCTGGATCGTGGCCCGTCGGCGAGAAAGGGGCACCGATTTTTGGGTGATTCTCTGGGTATCTCGGCAAGGCGATGCTGGCTTTGGGGCAGTACTCCGGGTATCTCGGCGAGGTTGCTGTACTGTTTGAGGCTCAATTGTAATAGGTTGTAGTCGGCTCATCCATTCAATGATGTCCTGTTCCTTCTGCAGCATCTGTAGTTGGACTGTTACGAGGTGTAACAACTCCGGAGGCCAAGCGGAGTCGCAAGGTGGAGCGAAGAACCCCGATGGGTTATTCATGAAGGCGGATTTATATATACAGGGTGGTCCATTTAACTCTGTCACCGCGAATAACTTGGTTATTGTTGATTCTACTGAAAAGTGTTATATGGAAAAGTTGTTGCATTTGAAGGGGGAACATGAGTTTTGGAAGTGAATGTCATCTGAAGGTCATATCTTGTGAGATTTCGGTATTCCTAATGTTTTTTTAAACGGGACTACCTATTTTTTTACTCACTATGAGGAAGCTGACATCGAAACGATTTCAACCATGTGCAACAACATAACATTCGAATGACTTTCGGCCCCACAATTTATTGAATTTTGGGGCAAAAATTTTTTTTTTCTTCTTTTTTTCCTTCATTTCATTGTTTTTTTCATTCAAATTCATTAATCCATTCATTTAAGAAACGTATCATCAATGCGTGTGCAAGTGTTGCTCCAAAAATCATAGGCAGGGCCAGGCAATTCCATCATTTGATCATAAATTTTGGGGCCGAAAGTCATTCGAAGGTCATGTTGTTGCACATGGTTGGACGCGTTTCAATGTCAGCTTCCTTGTAGTGAACAAAAAAATAGGTAGTCCCATTTAAAAAAACATCGGGAATATCGAAATCTCACAAGATATGACCTTCAGATGACATTCACTTCCAAAACTCATTTTCCCCCTTCAAATGCAACAACTTTTCCCTGTAACACTTTTCAGTAGAATCAATAATAACCAAGTTATTCGCGGTGAAAGAGTTAAATGGACCACCCTGTATATATAAATAAGTGCTTCGTTTGATTTCAAGAGGATCAAAAAATATCTATGGTTTTATTTAATATAGCGAGTGGGTACAGGAGTTCAGCTGCGGGGTGGATCTGCTTTGGCGTCGTGGTCCGTTTCGCTGATTTTACATCAATAATCTATCCCTCATAAGGTTTTAAGAATATTACTTTTACTGTGAGAGAATTTTATCGGCTCTGCAATTGTTTTTTCGTTCGCGCGAGACGCGAGATCGCCGGTTTTAACCGCGGGTGGCGGTGATGTGTGGCTTTTGTTTTTTTATGTTAGTGGCGTGTATGCGCCTTGGAAATTATTTACATGATGTGCGTGTAACACTGCGACAATGGTGCTTTGAACACACCAAATCTAGTTTTGTTTTTGATACAAACCTCACATTTCCTACATATTAATTTGATATGCTTATGCATATTTTTGAAGTAATAGTTTGGTACTATTGTTAGAATCATTTGTTCAATGCCGATATGTCCCTGTATTGAATGTAGTTTCTTTAAAATAGATATCCCGTAGTTCTCTGGTAACCAAATTTTCCTTTTGTTATTTAGAGTTTTAAATATAATATCCTTTTCTTTAGAACAATCATCGTCCATAATTAAATTCTTTTAATCCTTTATAATTTCATCCAGAGCTACGAAATTAGCAATTTTAATTTTTGTTTCACAATCAGATTTTAATTCTGGTAAAACCGGATTTCTCGATAAACAATCTGGTTCTATGTTTTCTTTTCCCGGATTATATTTGATTTCAACATCAAACTGTGAAATATAATTTAATATGTGTGTTACGTGCGTAGATTTCGGTATATATCTTTATACGTGTATACATATCCCGGAATCCTAAATTCCTTTTTCTTAGTTTGATTTCATAAACTCTTTCCAACAATAATTCTTTGAACGCTTAACAATTTGTTTGTCTCATTTTTCAACCGCGTAGAAAGTAACCACACTGAAATATAATATTAACTGCATCGGATGTTTATTCCCTTTTTAAAACGGTTCGTAAGTCACGTAGGTGTTGATAACGGCGAAGCAACACTAGAACCCCAGTCTTGCTGACCCGCCAACCTCACACTACTATAGGCTAGCGCGTAGATGTAATTTTGCTCTCTCCCTAATTTTCAAAGAAATAAGGAAATTAAGGTAACTAGAAGTAGAATAATAAGATTTCAAAAGCAAGAATGATGGAAAACTAAAAAGCCATTTAACGGTTCATAATTCAAATGTAAGTTCGAATTATTAACATGGTTTGAAGATATTCAAACCAAGTTAGTGTGAGTGAGCTATAGGTGAGGCATGAAGTAGCATGGGACCGCGTAACGTCACCAGGGCCCCACTCCTACGCCTAACTGCAAGTAGTCCCTCAAACCAATCAGGCGACGATTAGCCTTTGAGTTAAATCCTAATTGGCTAAGCCACACGCGTAGCAATACATACTTTGTTGCAACCACGGGGACCTCGTCGCCTTTGAACTTGAACTAGCGTCTTTCTTCCGTCAAGTCGCGAAGTGCGTGGTCGTAAAGAACCGTGTGTAAATTCGAGCCACGGGTTGTATTCAATCTTCTCTTAAAATCCAAATCTAACGTCAAGTGGTAATACAAAGGACTCTACACCCGTTAAACCTAAAGTGATAATCGCGACATAATCCACAGCGTGGTGGTCTGATTATCCATCCTTAAATTCAGTGCAGAGACACAAGTTGATTATCTTTATTAATCATCTTTGAACAATTTATTGTCTTCAATATTAAAACCGTAATCTCACGTTCTGCCTTATACTCACTCTGAGTATTTGTAATATTAAGATAACTTCAACTCTCTAAGAAACGAATCAATTTCACTTTCATCATTACTATTTCACACTGACTCCTAGCAACTTCATTCACTGATCTAAAATTTCACTTATTTATAAATCTAGAGTCACTCAAATCTGTGCATCGATCCGTTTACGAACAATAGACATTTGAGCAAATAACATTAGCTTCAGTTCAGGACGCTTAAAACAGTTATAAACATTAAAATTTAAATTCTACGCTAGAAAAGGCTTCGAGGTTCTTAAGGTGAGGGAGGCTAATCAAGGTAGTCCCATGCTACTCCAGATCAACCAAGGCTAAGTAACCTCGATCGCTCACAAATTTACTCACTGATAAATTATCTTACATAAAATAATTGTTATATCGTTTTCCAGAATTCTCTAATTATAAGGATTTTGCATGGCTATAAATATATTGAATAAATTGAATGAGTAATAAGGGAACGGGAATATCGTTCTAAGCTAATACTCACAGGTATTTCGGGGATATCCCCTTGCTTATTAACGAGACCACCCGTCGAGCTTGCACTATTACTCATTGTTCCAATTCTAAATTTTATATCTCTTTACCAAATAACCATTTAATATATAGTTAGGGATTACACTATAATAATAGGTCAAGATTGGTATAATAATAAATTGGAAAACCTACTGTGATAATTCTATAGAATTTCGGGTACCACCCTAATCCCATTGGGTTTCTTTCTTTTTATTATTAGATGCATAAGACTCAATAAGATCCTGACTACCGATCTTGAATCATGTATCTCGTTATAATATTACTATAATTCAGAACAATATATATACACGCATATATTTATCCATATTCAATTTCCTTATGGGAAAATTAAATTATTATTCTTTCATTTTGAGCCAAGATCAGAATCATTGCTAATTCAATAAATCGCCTGGAATAATTCCTAGAATTTCGGGTACCATCCTAATTCCAGTGCAAGATTTCCTCTAAATAGTATCGAGACTTTACTCCAATAAGTAGTCGCTGATCTTGACTCAATTTATATTATTCCTGTCCGAGAGAGAGATAGATCTTATTCCAGTATTTCATCATATTCTTCATGTCAACGCGTGTGAATCGTGAAGAGCCTTTTATTAAATTCGTTATTATTTTTCATGAATAATTCTTATATAGTGACAAGCCTTCACGATCCCCACGTCGGAGATCATTATATTATCATATTGTTTCATTATTTTGTGAATTCATTATTTTATGTTATTCATTTGTTCAACCGACAATCCTTTGTTAGTCGCTTGAACTATATAATTCATATCCATAATCGTTAAAGAATATATATTTGATTTTACCAGTCAATTTCCCATTATCATTTGAATTACCTTTCATTTATTTACTTCATAGTTATTATTTTTCTTTAATTATATTATTATTTCTATATCAATTAGCCTCAACACAATTTAAACAAATCAATTGAGACCTGTATAGGACTAGGCGGCAACGAATCCTATTTACCGATCTATTTCATAATAGATCTCTTTTATAATTATTTATATGTGGATGTGACGGGATGACCAATTCTATTCTAGGGTTCTCTTGTGAATAAACCATAGGGATTAATAACACTCTACCCATACCGTCCGTCGCATGTGTAACATATCATTATCATGACAATTTTTAATATTGAAATTCTCTAATGGTTTGTGGTCTGAAAAAATTGTAATATGATTTCCAATCAAAATATATTGCCAATATTGTAACGTTTCTTTAATCGCCAAGCATTCAATAAATATAGCTTTCTTCTTTTTTTGAGATTCAGACAATTTACGAGAAAAATAATAGACTGGCTTTAGTTTTCCATCAGACTGAGGTTGCTTTAAAATTGCTCCGACTCCAACCAAACTTGCATTGGTGTAAATGTAAATAGGTTTATTCTGATCAAAAATGGCCAAAATAGGTTCACTACACAAATATTGTTTTACTTTTCCAAAACTATCCTTACAATTATCTGACCATATAAACTTGACATTTTTCCTTAAGAGGTTGTGCAAAAGTTCTAACAATACAGCTGAATTTGGAATATATTTCAAATAGAAGTTAATCTTTCCTAAAAATTGACGAACTTGTTTTTCGTTACGTAATTCTGGAAAATTTCTAATACCACTCAAATTATCATTCATTGGTCTTACAATATTATGTGAAATGACATGTCCCAAATAAGAAACTTCTTCTTTTGCAAATAAACACTTTTTTGAATTTAATTTCATACCGCTGTTATATAATACACGTAGGACCTGTTTATTATGTATTAAATGAGTCTCATAATCCTTAGAAAAAATCAATATATCGTCTATGTAGTTAATCGCAAATGCATCTCAATTATTCTTTCTAATGATTCCTGAAAGTATACGTTGGAAAATCGCCGGTGATGATTGTAACCCAAAAGGTAAACAAGCCCATTGCCAATGACCCTGATGTGTAACAAAGGCATTCTTATATTTATCTCTTTCACGTAAAGGAATTGACCAGACAGCACTATTGATATCTAGCTTCGAAAAATATTTACATTGGCCTATTTTAATAATAATATCGTCTATTCTCGGAAATGGATGACTCTCCGGAACAATAATTTTATTTAATTCGTGATAGTCGATACACAATCTAGATGTTTTCCTTTCCTCTTTTTTATATACTAATGTGACCGGTGACCCAAAAGGACTATAACTTTCTTGAATCAATTTTGCTTCCAGAAGTCTTCTTATTTGTGACTCAATTTCTTGTTTATCGTTTATAGAACACTTATAAGGCTTCCTAGAAACCTATTTGTTTTCCTTCAATTTTATAGTAGCCTCATAATCTCTTACTCTACCGATATCAAACTTATTTTTTGCAAAACACTTTTGATATGAATTCAAAATGTTTTCTAAATTGTTATTTTCAGGATTCAATCTATCATGAACTATATCTGATTCAAAACAATCAGTGTATATATTTCGTGTATCCTTCTCAGAATCTAACACCTTATGAAATGTATCCGATTTAAAACAATCATTATATACATTTTGTGCAATCTTTAAATGTTCATTCTGCGATAAACAGAACAGTTTAATGCAATCTAGTCCTAGTAAAATATCTTCACTAAATGAATTCTCATTTACTATAATAAGCGACACAATTTCCTCTTTATGAAAAACTTTCATTTTAGCCTCTACCGTGCCTAACGAGTTTGTGTGTCCATCTAGTGTTTTTATTTGTATCATCTCACTCTCACACTTTTGTATATTGAATTTTTTTAAACAATTCGATTTAATTAGTGAAATATTTGCTCCTGTATCATATAAAGCTGTACCTATTTCTCCATTAATTTCAATATTCAGTCTGATAAGTGAGAAACTATCCCGTTTTTTGAATGCGTTGATTTGACTAACTTATCTTTATTCCAACAATTAACTGTTAAATGATATCTATTATGAAAACCTAATGATGTACATATAGTACACGGTTCATTTACTTTCGTTTGTTGTGAGATTTGTTTGGATTTGACTTTGTTTACGTTTGATAACGGTTCCAACTGACGAAGCCTAGCCATTAGATTATCTATCGATTCTAATTCACTTTTATCAATGTGTGATCTTAAAAATTTTGGTAGTGCAACAACAATAAAATTGATTTGTGAACAATCACTTAATGTTTCATCCGATTCTATTAGTAGGCTTCTTTTTTAGAAAGCAAAGTCTAGAAATGAACCGAATTTATAACTATAGTTGTAAGCATAATCTATATCTGACCATGATTTTTTTCCAAAAGTTTCAATGAATGAATTTTCCCAAAATGTCCAAGGTCTTGTTAAACCAACGATTTTGGAATTGATGTTAAACCAATTTAAAGCCGAACCTTCCAGAAACAAACGTAATACCTCGGCGTATTTATTTTCTTCAATGTCTAGTCTTTGACATTCCATAATAACGATTCTTAGCCACGTATTTGCATTTTTATGCGAATCAGAAAATTTTTCCAAGACCATATTTTTAATAAGGGAATGTATGCTAGAGTTTTTAGAGCTATTAGGAATATTCGATGGACTTCCAGGAGTCAGAGTGTCTGTAAATACCTCCTCCAAACAATATTCGTTGAAAACCGGATTTCCTTCATCGTCAAAATAATTTTTTTGTAATTCCCTGTCCAATGAGACCTTGATATTTCTTGACATTCCTCTTTGTTTCAATGCCTTGATACCACACTGAATCGGTTGTAGCTTAACCAGTTCAAAATGTTTTGAAATTGGCTGGAGATCCGTGGGAAAATTATATTTTGATCCATCCTCCATTGATTCCAATTGTCTCACGTTAATGACTGTTGTTTTTGTATTTTTCTCTGAGGGTTCAGAAGACAAAAAAAATTTTACCCTGATTGAATCCATGTTATTGATTTGTAGGATAATAGATGAGGCTGGTTGATGTAGTTTCAAAACTTCAACAATACGTTTATTTAATTTCTACAACTCTTTACAGTTTAACAATGTTAACCTAATCTAAATATTAAATACCTGAATCAATAACAAGCCTCTCATAATCAGGATTTACACAACACTTCTATATGAGAACGTGATTCGTAACTGAGCAGTTTGTCACTGAGTTCGGTATCGCAGTACCAGCTTATATAGACGAACTATCTGAAGTTGTATAGGCTACAAACTTACATATATATCTGAGATGAGACTTCGGAATCGAAAGGAGATGATCCATCAAAAAGTGCGTTTAAAATCGATGCCAGGAGACTACACATTTGGATTTCCAAAAAGATGAGTATTTCTATAATACATATATTAATTGCAAGAATTAATAAATATTATAAGAAAAAAGGTATGATTGATGAAAGATGAAAGAATTTTCTTAGTATTGACAAAAATTGTGCTAGCATCTTCTGAGTCTCAAAAATATTGAAGATAAAAAATTTTCCAGAATTTTTATGTTTTGAATAATTTTGGTCAGATTTTTTCTGAAGCAATTCATTATTTTTCTAACAGCCTGATCGGACACCTAACCGACACTGTTGTTGTACAGAACGGGTCAAAACTCACTACAAACCTCCGCCTGGCACATGTGTCTAGACACGACTCGACTCATAACTCATCGATACGAGAGCAGCTGCGGATCCAGCATATTAGTCATAAGCAAAATCTTAAAACTTGATTTCCTGTAACTAGATTTTCCTCTCTGGGAAAAATAGAAAATAAAAAAAAAATTGAAATAAAAAAGTTTGAAAGTTGATTTCTGGAGAATGAATATTTTGAACGGTTGTCGTAAAGAATCAGGAGCATCGTTGAACCGATTCTGGAGTTTGTGGTCTTGAAATTTGTAGAATCCAAACCTCTATCAGATGAACTGACAACTTTTTGATATCACTATTTTTGGTTGAGATAATAGAAACAATATGGAAAAAAAATTGAAGAATCAGAAAAATCTCAGTAAAAACTGAGCGAGTCAGGCAATTTTTGCGATATCAGAAAGTTGTCTGTTCATCTGATAGAGGCACCTCTTCTGAACACTTGAAGACCAAAAACTCCAGAATTGGTCCAACGATACTCCTGATTCTTTACGACAACCGAGTAATTTGGTATTTTTCTATATGGAGCGTAACTACTATTGGACTCAAAGTAATATTGAATGTTAGGTATGGATAATGAGGGTCAAACCCTCCCCAAACTTCATGATTTTTTTGGATTTGATCAGACTCTCAAATTCGCTGTAAAACATCAATATCTTTTTCAGAATTTTAACCCATTCAAAGGTGTGGATACCCCCTTAAAGCACACAAAACAGAAATAGGTTATATTACTTTTTATTTAAAGCAATAAATTCGAGGTGTGATAGTGACACTAATAGATAAATTATAATAGTCTTGTCGAATTATTGAAATGGAAAAAAAAAAATAATTTGGTACGATAGGTAGTGGAATTAGTCGGTTAATAACATAGGCGTCGGTTATACTTAATATTAGTGTAGTATAATAAATTTTTGAGTATTCAGTGATTTGAATAGAACAGAGGATAGATAAAAAAACACATAATTAGTAAAAGGTTAAATACAAAAGTAAATAATTAATGATAGGAAATAAATGTCGATAACTGGGTAAGAGGGATAGGTATTCCGATAGCTTTACTTTTCACCCAGAACGAGGTCTTTTTGGGTCGAAGGCCCGAGAGGAATCAGGTGCAGCATGCGTAGAGCGGGTGGATAATCCTCTGGTGCGGCGGCGAGTGGTACACTCGGCCCAGTCGCGACTGCAGATCGGGCACCCAGCTTTAGTTACTCCTTGCTTCTCACATTTAAAGCAGTGCTTCTCGAAGGGGGTACGGGCAATGCGTGGATTGATGGCCGATTCCGCGGCAGTTCCAGCAGGCGGAGGTGACTGGGGGTGTGTAACGGGGAATGCGTGCCAAGGGAGGACGCGGTCTACGCCACTGTGAACTCGAGGTCGACGTCGAGTTCGGGATCGCGGTGTTCGGTAGAACGGTGCATCGTATGAATGGCCCAGGTCGTGGTGTGATAGGGGTGGATGATGTGGATGAGTCGGGATGAATGAAGGAAGTGGTTGGTTCGGGATGAGTCGATGTCGATGGGTGTGGTTGGGCAGGAGTGGTAGAAGCGGGAATAGGAGAGGATTTAGGGAATCGGGGTAGTCGGGGTAGTCGGGGTTGGAATGGCATGAGGTCTGTCTGAGTGGCGTTGTCTCATACGGTGGGATGTGGGTCAGTTTGCGTGGCGATTGAGGTTTCGCGGGCCGGCAGATTGCACTGAGTGCTTGCTTCTATGGTGTCTGGTGGATCATAAACGCAGGCAGGACTGGCGAAAAGACCACGATAATTTTCGCGATCCTCCGCGACTTCAGCGCACGCGGCGATAATGCCCAGCCGGAGCTGTGGTTGTGCAGCGCACAGCACATCTAGGAGGTGGGCGTGACGCCGTAAACGGTCCCAACCTCGAACGACCTCGGGTTCCTCCAAGGGTTCCTCGTCTGACGACAACACGACCGTCGACTCTTCGTCGGATGAGTCCATTGTTCGATAGGGTTGTTAGTTTTGGGATCGATACAGCAATACGGTTGTTCAGCGATACAGGTTTCTAGAGGTCAAGGTACAGTGTTACGATACAGTTTTAAGCCTTTCATGCGTATTTCTCCCATTATTGGAGTATTTTCTTGTTAATTCTGATAATTCATAAACAACGGGAGAGAGGATTCGGAGGTACGATAAGGATTGGCGAATAAGATTCGTGGTGATAAGTTGTCATTTCGGAAACTTGCGGGAGTCTCGTTAGGTCCGGTATTGTATGCAGTATTTGACCTACTGTCTACTATCTATCCGTGTGGATGCGGGGACTGAAGATCATCTCCGGTTGCATTCGGTGATAACAGCTGATTGGTAGGTGTCACCGGGTTCGACCTACACTGAAAGGTGATATGTGTAGGTACTAGAACTCGCTAGGCTAGCAGCGACTCCGCGCGTATGTATAGAGAGTGAGCGAAAAATGAGTAGTGGCATCACATTGGGCGAGAACAGGTCTAGTGTTAGAGTCTAAACCCACGTGGTGCGCTGCTACTATACATTCATGGCTAGTGGCTACACAAAAGTGTGCAGCCACTGCTTATTGTGTACAGCCACTGCTCCTTTTGCGAGATAGCTACTAGTACCCAGTTTTGAGCTCTTGTTACACATCAAGGCTAGTAGCTATACATATCACCTCTCAGTGTATCTCCGCGTTTACTCCGATAGGTGCGAAGTAACCGATCACGTAAGGTGGGAAGGGTTCCGACAGTTGATAAAAATAACCGATATAATTCGAATCCTAATTCGTCAGCTGATAGCATGCGTCTACAGACGACGGTTGTGACATAGTTTGTAAATAAGCGCCGAGAATTAATCTAGCGGTCGTAAGTCGGTATGAGTCGAATTGAAAACGTGTAAGAAAGGTAAACACGGTACAGGTCCTAAGGCTTCGACGTAGTCAACAGCTTTTGTTCGGCGGATTATTTTAATCCCTCGGTTATATTCAACAATCATATGGTTAATAACAGCTTTTGTTCAGTGGATTATTTTAATCCCTCTGGTTATAGTTAACAACAGTATTGTACGCGATTAATCCTTTAACGTTCGTTTTTCTCCTTTCTTTTGTTCGTGTCTTATCCTAACGGTTCTGATGTTGAATTTTTCCCCAATTTTTACGCGACTTTTTCGCGATTTCTCCCGAAATTTCCAAAATTTGATCGATGTAACCTCAAGAATTTAATTTCCTCTTTGGCGTGGCCCCACGTTGGGCGCCAATTTGTAACGCAGTGTTTAATTTGGTGAGAAAAAACCACAGACCTGATTACAATTCGGCACTTTTCCGTGTTAACTTACTTAATTACCAAAGTGTTGGGTGCCAGACGCTACTGCGTCGTTTCGATACGATACCATAAACAAATCACTAAAAGCCAAAAACCTCCGGAAATGCGTGGAGCGACAACTCGACTAACTCAGATAACAAAGCCTTAGATAGAGGGACAGGGTACATCAGGTAAGACCCTGGAGACCCTGTCTACGCCACGCATCGTCGCATTTTTCGAGAGAATCGCCTTGTGGCGGGGAATTCAAAAATACCACGTCACAATGTATAACAATTAACATTGTTTTAGCCCACCCATTGTTCTATTACCCTTCTCAACATCTATTACACATAGAAAATACATTTTCAACAGCACAGATTCCCAAGTGATATGCACATCTTGGTTGCTGCTTACTCAAACATATTTCATCAGCTAAGTATGCTGCATCAATATTAAATAGCCGTTTCAATATTTTTTTGACAGATTTGTTCATTACAAGAAACGATGAGCAATTTTGATCTGGAACGGTAGCTCCGAGTAGGGTACATATCCATCGTCCCAGCTGAATCCATGATAAACTTTACTCTTAGGTGCTTCACGACGATTAATTTCAGGCAGAACTGGCCAGGGATATGGGTGTTTGAATATGAAATGTTGAAATTTATAATTATCTTTGAGAATTGCGAGTTCTTTTACGATGAATGTATTGTTGGGTCCCGTAATCGCCTGAAGGTCGAAAAATGTGGGACTCATGACTGTGTATACTTTACTGGATTTAATCGAGCTCATGTCGCATACTTATAGGTTAGAATTCCCCCCTACTTCATACAATTCTAGTTTTTTGTTTCAAATCATTTTTCGAACCACATTTGTCAGCGGGCTATATTCAATAATTTCATCATGGAAAATTAGACAGTATGCAGTAGTATTTGCAGGCACATTAACATTACACTGAAACTCAAGACGGATATCTAGCGAGGCACTTTTCGGTGATTCATTCTGACGTGAACAATCTATTACAGCAATTGGGGCATGCGATTTAAACGTATCCAAATCGAGCATTGGTTGGGGGCCTCCACTCTCACGGTCATATGATGCTTTGAATTTGACATATATATCATAGAGCAAAGCGTATCTTTTTCGGTTGAAATCTTCATCTGAATTATCATACGGGTACGATTCAGAATTCAGGTACAAGCGCACGTTTGTCAATTGACAATGATCGAATACACTGAGATCATGGGTCAGCTTATTTCTTCGCCCAGTCTGCAACGCGAGAATTACGTAGCGAGTTTCTCAAGTTGTACTGCAGTCTTTGCGGACCAGGTATGATGCGTCCTTTCCTGAAGCACCGGATACTCATATAAATCCCATGATCGAAAACTCATTTGAATCGATGTACCGCTTTCGAGAAGATGTAACAGCTCCAATTTTTGCAAATCTTCAACACTCACATGAGGCATACGCCACTGCAATTTACTTAGCTTCAGATTTACGTTTGTTCCATCAGTTTGAAATATTGTATTTGAATCCGTCCTTGAACGAATCGGGACCAGCTCATGACGCGTGTTTGCAATAATCCTCTTATAGTCTTCGCAGAAGCCTAGCAGAATGCGTGGGGTATGCAGTACTTGAAATATCCTTTATCGAGTTCAACCAAATTACTGGTCATCGTCCAACCGGCAACCTCTAATGCTTTACTCGAATTGGTACTCAATGATAAATAATTTTTGATTGTAGTGCTAATTCCAAAATTTTTACACCATTCAATTCATATCGGATTTCATCGAATAGGAAGGCCATCGCATTATTGACAAGTTTTGCAGTTTTAACAGGCTGATAGATACCACCCGCATCTGGCACTGAATTCAATAGTGTGCCCTCAATATATAACAGGCTGTTGCAAGGCAATGTATACAAATCCTGTTGTTGAATCGGAATGCGTATCTCATCGTTATTCTGATAAGACGTACTGGCGTGGGGGGCATGGGCATGAACTTCAACTCGAGTTATACTGTTATCAAATACTGATCGAGCATTAATATTCAGCAGACTCGCTATATCCAGTTTTCACAATGAATTCCAATGATTTCAGAAAGTTCACGTTATCAGGAGTCAGCGATTGACGTACAGCGTACGGTGTTGTTCGTTTGACCAAACTTTTGACACTGAGAGAGTTGACTGTGTTAGTGGGATATTTGTGGGCATCTTCATAAATCGGCATGATGAAAATCAATTGTTCTGCTCTTTCACGTGTAAGCGAATTGTTATCTCTTCTCCTCGAAAGTGAACTAGATTACCGTTCTGGTCTAGAACTCGAACTGTTCTGTTGTCTATTACACGCGGGCTCACGGGTAAGTAAATGACATGGTGAGGTGACTCGCAGATTTTATACCCCGGTGGCATGTTTGCTGAAAATTCATAAATCGTGTGCACTGGTTGAGCATTACTGTAGGCTCCAGCGGTAATATTACACTAAACTCGTGTGATATTAACTCTGAAAATGTTGACTAGTGAATTCGATTTGTGCCATACGTTAGCTTCAAGCTTTCGTTTCGTAAATCCTACCCACGAAAAACATCCAAAGATGTAAAAAAAAGCCGCCAAGTACTCACACGAAAATCACAATTGCTTTATAAGCAAAACGGTTTACCAGTCTCTATCGTGAAATCAAGAAAAAAGCCAAGCACCGAACGTACAACTGCGATCTCTCAGCAATTTGTTAAAAAAAAATAAAAAAACTCAAACTCAAACTCAAGTCTACGTCGTGAAGTCGGAGTTTCGTGTGAGGATATCGAAGCATCATTCCAAGAGCTACGTACCTGGCGGGCACATTTGGTTCCTTAGAGCTATACGGACAACCCGCTTCGATTTACGATCATACACCATGTGATCAATATCGAAATCGAGCGCCAGCGCCACTTGCGCCAAATCGCGATAGCCAAATAACGAACTTTTGACCGTAACTTCTGAACCGTGACGATTTCGTCAAACTCGATTTTTTCACAGACGTAGAAGATCTTCAGGTAACATAAACTGCAAAAAAGGAAAAACCGGTTTTTCGAAAATTGCAATAATTCTAAAAATATGTTGACAATCGGAACTATCGCCCAAACTGATATATTCGATGGGAACTGACTCAGAACTCACCGAAACTGTCGTCGGAAGTTTGGAAAAGATCGGCGCCGCGCGCTTTTTCGCGATGAGGTGCTGTTAGATTATTTCAATAATCGTGAAAAAATGTTAAAGATCGGAAGTATCGCCCTAACTGATATATTCGATGAGGACTATCTCAGAACTCACCGGAACTGTCGTCGGAACTTCGAAAAAGATCGGCACCGCGCACTTCATCGCGTTGAGGTTCTGTTAGATTATTTGAATAATTCTTAAAAAATGTTGACGATCGGAACTATAGCCCAAACTGATATATTCGATAAGAACTATCTCCGAACTCACCGAAACTGTCGTCGTAACTTCGAAAAAGATCGGCACCGCGCACATTTTTGCGATGAGGTGCTGTAAGATTATTTCAATAATTGTGAACGAATGTTGACGATCGGAACTATCGCCCAAACTAATATATTCGATGAGAACTATCTCGGAACTCACCGGAACTGTCGTCGTAACTTCGAAAAAAACAGGCACCGCGCACTTTTTCGAGATGAGGTACTGTTAGATTATTGCAATAATTCTAACAAAATGTTGACAATCAGAACTATCGCCCAAACTGATATATTCGATGGGAACTATCTCAGAACTCAACAGAACTGTCGTCGGAACTTTGAAAAATATCCGCACCGCGCACTTTTTCGCGATGAGGTGCTGTGAGATTATTTCAATAATTGTGAACAAATGTTGACGATCGGAACTATCGCCCGAACTGATATATACGATGAGAATTATCTCAGAACTCAACAGAACTGTCGTCGGAACTTCAAAAAATATCGGCACGGCGCACTTTTTCGCGATGAGGTACTGTTAGATTATTGCAATGATTCTAAAAAAATGTTGACAATCAGAACTATCGCCCAAACTGATATATTCGATGAGAACTATCTCAGAACTCATCGGAACTGTCGTCGGAACTTCGAAAAACATCGGCACCGCGCACTTTTCCGCGATGAGGTACTGTTAGATTATTGCAATAATTCTAAAAAAATGTTGACAATCAGAACTATCGCCCAAACTGATATATTCGACGAGAACTATTTCAGAACTCAACAAAACTGTCCTCGGAACTTCGAAAAATATCGGCACCGCGCACTTTTTCGCAATGAAGTGCTGTTAGATTATTTCAATAATTGTGAACAAATGTTGACGATCGGAACTATCGCCCGAACTGATAAATTCGAAGAGAACTATCTCAGAACTCACTGGAACTGTCGTCGGAACTTTGAGAAAGATCGGCGCCGCGCGCTTTTCCGCGATGAGGTGCTGTTAGATTATTTCAATAATTGTGAAATAATGTTGAAGATCGGAAGTATCGCCCTAACTGATATATTCGATGAGAACTATCTCAGAACTCACCGCAACTGTCGTCGGAACTCCGAAAAACATCGGCACCGCGCACTTTTTCGCGATGAGGTACTGTTAGATTATTGCAATAATTTTAAAGAAATGTTGACGATCGGAACTATCGCTCCAACTGATATATTCAATAAAAACTATCTCAGAACTCACCGGAACCGTCGTCGGAACTCCGAAAAACATCGACACCGCGCGCTTTTTCGCGATGAGGTGCTGTTAGATTATTCCAATAATTGTGAACAAATGTTGACGATCGGAACTATCGCCCGAACTAATATATTCGATGAGAACTATCTCAGAACTCACTGGAACTGTCGTCGGGACTTTGAAAAAGATCGACGCCGCGCGCTTTTTCGCGATGAGTTGCTGTTAGATTATTTCAATAATTGTGAACAAATGTTGACGATCGGAACTATCGCCGGAACTGATATATTTGATGAGAACTATCTCAGAACTCACTGGAACTGTCGTCGGAACTTTGAGAAATATCGGCACCGCGCACTTTTTCGCGATGAGGTGTTGTTAGATTATTTCAATAATTGTGACAAAATGTTGACGATCGGAACTATCACCCGAACTGATATATTCGATGGGAACTGTCTCAGAACTCACCGGAACTGTCGTCGGAACTTCGAAAAATATGGGCACCGCGCAATTTTTCGCGATGAGGTGCTGTTAGATTATTTCAATAATTGTGAACAAATGTTGACAATCGGAACTATCGCCCAAACTGATATATCCAATGAAAACTATCTCAGAACTCACCGGAACTGTCGTCGGGACTTCGAAAAAGATCGGCGCCGCGCACTTTTTCGCGATAAGGTGCTGTTAGATTATTTCAATAATTTTTAAAGAATGTTGACAATCGGAACTATCGCCCAAACTGATATGTTCGATGGGAACTATCTCAGATCTCACCGGAACTGTCGTCGGAACTTCGAAAAAGATCGGCATCGCGCACTTTTTTGCGATAAGGTGCTGTTAGATTATTGCAATAATTCTCAAAAAATGTTGATAATTGGAACTATCGCCCAAACTGATATATTCGATGAAAACTATCTCCGAAATCACCGGAACTGTCGTCGGAACTTCGAAAAACATCGGCACCGCGCACTTTTTCGCGATGAGGTACTGTTAGATTATTGCAATGATTCTAAAGAAATGTTGATAATTGGAACTATCGCCCAAACTGATATATTCGATGGGAACCATTTCGGAACTCACCAGAACTGTCGTCGGAACTTCGAAAAATATCGGCACCGCGCACTTTTTCGCGATGAGGTGCTGTTAGATTATTTCAATAATTCTTAAAAAATGTTGACGATCGGAACTATCGCCCAAACTGATATATTCCATGAGAACTATTCCAGAACTCACCGGAACTGTCGTCGGGACTTCGAAAAAGATCGGCGCCGCGCACTTTTTCGCGATAAGGTGCTGTTAGATTATTTCAATAATTTTTAAAGAATGTTGACAATCGGAACTATCGTCCAAACTGATATGTTCGATAGAAACTATCTCAGATCTCACCGGAACTGTCGTCGAAACCTCGAAAAAGATCGGCATCGCGCTTTTTTTTGCGATGAGGTGCTGTTAGATTATTGCAATAATTCTAAAAAAATTTTGACAGTCGGAACTATCGCTCAAACTGATATATTCGATAAGAACTATCTCAGAACTCACCGGAACTGTCGTCGGAACTCCGAAAAAGATCGGCACCGCGAACTTTTTCGCGATGAGGTGCTGTTAGATTATTTCATTAATTGTGAAAGAATGTTGACGGTCGGAACTATCGCCCGAACTGATATATTCGATGAGAACTATCTCAGAACTCACCGGAACTGTCGTCGGAACTTCGAAAAAGATCGGCGCCGCGCACTTTCTCGCGATGAGGTGCTGTTAGATTATTTCAATAATTTTTGAAGAATGTTGACAATCGGAACTATCGCCCAAACTGATATATTCGATGAGAACTATCTCAGAACTCACCGGAACTGTCGTCGGAACTTCGAAAAAGATCGGCACCGCGCACTCTTTCGCGATGAGGTGCTGTTAGATTAGTTCAATAATTTCTAAAAAATGTTGACAATCGGAACTATCGCCATAACTGATATACTCGATGAGAACAATCTCAGAACTCACCGGAACTGTCGTCGGAACTTCGAAAAAGATCGGCAACCCGCACTTTTTCGCGATGAGGTGCTGTTAGATTATTTCAATAATTCTTAAAAAATGTTGACGATTGGAACTATCGCTCAAACTGATATATTTGATGAGAACTATCTCAGAACTCACCGGAACTGTCGTCGGAACTCCGAAAAAGATCGGCACCGCGAACTTTTTCGCGATGAGGTGCTGTTAGATTATTTAATTAATTGTGAAAGAATGTTGACGGTCGGAACTATCGCCAAAACTGATATATTCGATGAGAACTATCTCAGAGCTCACCGGAGCTGTCGTTGAAACTTCGAAAAAGATCGGCACCGCGCACTTTTTTGCGATGAGGTGCTGTTAGATCATTTGAATAATTCTCAAAAAATGTTGACGATCGGAACTATCGCCCCAACTGATATATTCGATGAGAACTATCTCAGAACTAACTGGAACTGTCGTCGGAACTTCTAAAAAGATCGGCGTCGCGCACTTTTTCGCGACGAGGTGCTGTTAGATTATCGCAATAATTTTTAAAAAATGTTTACAATCGGAACTATCGCCCAAACTGATATATTTGATGAGAACTATCCCAGAACTCACCGGAACTGTCGTCGGAACTTCGAAAAAGATCGGCACCGCGCACTTTTTCGCGATGTTGATCCTTTGAATGATTTACAAGAATTGTTTCACACTAAAACGGTTATCGAAACTTCGAATCCTCGTGAGAAAGATCACAATTCGCGATTGAGTTGTCTACAACACGTGGAAATACATTCTTTTCTCGTAATTT
The DNA here is from genome assembly GCA_963992785.1 of Tenthredo livida. Classification (NCBI taxonomy): domain Eukaryota; kingdom Metazoa; phylum Arthropoda; class Insecta; order Hymenoptera; family Tenthredinidae; genus Tenthredo; species Tenthredo livida. The sequence goes on along the minus strand of OZ023069.1, from coordinate 6,897,061 downwards.
GAAATAGGGTGAGGTGCCAGAATTTTTTCTTTCTCTCGTCATTTCTAAAATCAGAAATCGAGAACTTTTGTTTCAAACTGTATGGAACTATAGAACTCTCCGAGAACTATCGAAGGCAACAAAAAAAATATTTTGTTCCCAAAATGAGGTGTTACGGGAAGCTGTCACCTTATATTTTCGAATTACCAATTTTTCGGATGAATCGACGGAACTATTTTTTAGAACCATCAGGAACTATAGAACTATCCCGGCTGCCAACGGAACTGTCGATAAATTTTCCGAATTTTGAAAATGCGGTGCCAGGTTCACACACGTACGGAAATACTCATTTTGATTTTGTGTGATTGCACACTCGCCTTCGGCTCGTGTTGCCAACTCACACTTGTCAGAAAAAATTGTATCGATTTCACACCATAATGTACCATCCCTTCATTCAGTATGATAATGGATGTTTCACGCTTGCTTTGCGTGTGTGAGAATTTCATACATTATAAAGTGAAATTTTGTATAATACTGACGAAAAAACTTTTTCTGACCTCGTGTTATTGCAACACTCGTCAAAAAAAGTTTCATCACTCCCATATCAAACTGTACTATTTCCAACTCAGTGTGTGATACTCGATTCCTCATGCCTGTTGGTAGTGTGTGAAGTGTCCGATTCATACACTTTCATATGTAAAAATAATTAATTTCTCTCAGTTTAAAAATAATAATTTCTCAAATATTTTTCTTCCATTTAACTTTCTTAATTTCGTGTTGAATTGTGTTGACATACATATTTACTGATTGAATGATAGTGTCACTAATATGTCAAATCAACATTATGTTATTTATAAATCAAAAAAATTTATGTAAAACACAATATAATTCTATGAAAATCAAACAAGCCTCACTTTTCTGATCAAGATAACTTCACTGAGAAAATCATTCTGCTGTGACAACGTTAGAGCGCTCCGTCATTACTACTCGATAGCCAACACAGTAGAATTTACTCTGCTGGTCACGTTATTCCCCACCATGTTCTTCCGTATAAGGCACTGTGTTCATTTTACGAGAGAGGCAACGCAGTGCCCTATACTGGATAACATGGTGGGGATAACGCGACCAGCAGAGGAGATCCTACCGTGTTGGCTATCAAGTTGTAATGACGAAGCGCTCTAACGTTGTCATAGCGGGATTATTTTCTCAGTGTTGTAACTCGAATTTGCGTTTCTATCGATAGACGACGAAAAGGGATGTATAGAAATGGAAGCAGAAGAGTTGTTTATGTCTTTGATTTCCTCATTTCTTCAGTTTCGGAGACTAATCAAATCTTATGCTATTGAAAATCTTATTTGGAAGTATTTTGTTTCTAATGGGGGGGCCCTGCCCACCCAACCCCCCAGCGGGGGCTTCGCCCCCTGCACCGCCAGCAGGGGCTTCGCCCCCTGCACCCCCAGCAGGGGCTTCGCCCCTTGCATCCCCAGCGGGGGCTTTGCCCCCTGCACCCCTTGGACCCTGTCACCACCCGGCCGCTCTCACTAATATTCCAATATATACTATACTTTCCTATTTTTTTAGAGTTTTTTACAGGTAAAGAGTTTCGCACACTGAGTTGAACAAAATAGTATATGACATGTGTGTGCTACCTGTATTGTGCTGTACTATTATAACACTTTTGTTGGTCAGTAATTCTTAATATATTAGTCTGTTTGATAATTAGTTTGTGGTGCTGATGTATAGGTAGGTGATGTTAGTGGTTGGTAGGCCGGTCGAAGTTGGTTCATTTGGAGAAGATACGTAGAATGTTATAACTTTGGAGCAACTGTAAACTACTTCTGTTATGGGACCCCGTCTTGCTTGAATGTTATGCTTTTCTGTTCCAATGGATTAATAATAGTATAGGAATGGTCCAGGTGACTGTAAAAGATATGAAATAAAGAAGAATTGAAGGAGATATTTTAGTATATTAGTATTAATTTTCCTAGCATTGTTATCATGTCGCAACCATGAACTGTGGGCTACCTTTGTTTGGGACACTGTTTTGCCGAAGTGATATCTTCGACTAGTCCAAAGGATCGATGATAAGATAGGAAAGGGCCAGGTGACTTTGGAACATGGAAAATGACGAAGGATTAAATGAGAGGTTTCGTATCATTACTAATTTTCCTAACATTGTTATCACGTTGGAGCTATGAACTGTAGGCTACCTTCGTTTTGGAACGATGTTTCGCCGGAATGTCATCTTCGTCTATTCCGACGGATTGGTAGTCGCAATCTTTATTTTGGGACGTCTTTTTGTCAGATCAGAGTGTTATCTTCGTCTATTCCAACGGATTCATAATAGGATAGGAATGGTGCAAGTGACTGTGAAACATACAAAATAATAAAGAACTGAAGCAGAGGTTCTAGTATATTTTACTACTAATCTTCCTAGCATTGTTATTACTTCAGAGCTATGGGCTGTGACCTACCTTTCTCGTAGGATGATGTTTCGCCGAAGTGTTATGAAGAGTCAGGATTTCCTTGTCTTCAATTATTAATTGTCAAAACTTATAGGGGCAAGCGAAGGGAAACAGGTGTAGCAGGGAAACTCAAAGATAGCATGGGCACTGAAAGTTAATGCCGGCGGTATGTTCAAGCCAAGAGATCCAGAATCGCATCGCAAGTGATTATAGGAAACATTCAAATCAATAAACAAATAACGAGTCATGAATTTAGTGGAAATAAAGAAGTTGAGGCTGGTTCAATTCATCTATTATATTGAAATCTAGTGAAAATCAATGTAGGTACATACCGTGTAATAAGTCATCATAACCTTCTCTTCGCTTGCTTCGGTTAGAAGTGAAATAATATTTTGCCAGGATCGATGGTTTATTCTTTATGGATATTTGAACCCAGCTTAGAGGATCTGTTCCGTGCAATTACAACAGGCCGTCATGCAGATTCATTTATTAATAATAACATTGATCGGCGTGAAACCACGGTCGGCGCACTATTTCACTGATTATTATTCACTGATTCACTGATTTACTGTTATAAAACTATTAGCATGGCCGATAACACCTTATATAATTATATAATACAAATATATAACTATATAATACGATTATATATAATGAATATTGATGTAATATAATATGATTATATATATGAATCTGGATCCGCAGTCGGTCGGTATGTGATGATAAAGTTACGAAGTGAACCACAGAGGGTCGACGAAATCAAAATGGCCGTCGGATAGCTCTCAGAGATCGCGTTGTTGACAGTTAAAATATTCATAATTATGAATAATGATTATAAATTATGAATATTTTAACTGTCAACAACGCGATCTCTGAGAGCTATCCGACAGCCATTTTGATTTCGTCGACCCTCTGTAGTTCACTTCGTAACTTTATCATCACATACCGACCGAGTGCGGATCCAGATTCATGCTAAAATCAATAGGGGGCGAGATTCCAATGGCTTGTACCCACGTTTCAAAGTTCAAGTCCAACCGTTTCACCGTTCGTTCAGAAACGTGAGGACAAGCAAGCGTCTAGCGACCGGGAAGAAGAAGAAGAAGAAGAAGATGCTTTTTTAACAACCTTCGTGACTGATATCCCGGAAACCAGCGTACCGATTTCGATCAAATTTTTACAGCGAAGTCGTGTAGTGGGGGAATATCTGTTCTGTGAATTTGATCGAAAAATATTTACGCGTTCCGCAGTTATGACCTCGTGTTTACAGGTATGAAGAGTTCCCCCGAGAAAATAGAGTCCCGGCTAGCGCTCGCCTCCCTACGGGTACCTATACGGGTATATATAGGGGTACGGGTACTTGGCGGCGAGTGGCTGCCGCGAATCTTGATTCTTTGTTTTGTGGTCTTCATCTCAGGATTGGCTACATATTTGGTTCTTTCATGGGTGTGTCTGATATTAGGATTCACTGTGTATTTTATCCTTTCATGTGTTTTTTTGATATCAGGATTGGCTGCATATTTTGATCTTTCATGGGCCTGTTTGATATCAGGATTGACTGTGTATATTATCCTTTCATGTGTTCTTTTGATATCAGGATTGGCTGCATATCTTGTTCTTTCATGTGTCTGTTTGATATCAGGATTTACTGTGTATTTTATCCTTTCATGTGTTTTTTTGATATCAGGATTGGCTGTATATTTTGTTCTTTCACGTGTTTCTTTGATATCAGGATTGGCAGCATATTTTTGTCTCTCACGTGTCTGTTGGATCGTAGCATTAGCTTCATATTTTTCTCTTTGAGATACAGGAGTTGTCTTCTTCTCGTACAATGTTTTTTGTTCTGCATAGACTACGCGTCTTTTTTTGTTCATTCGGTCCTTGTTAGTGGCCCACCATCTATTCTTGCGATTTGTCTGTGTTGGGAGAGTTATTTTTGTTTCACCGCTATTGCATTGCTGTTTGCTTTTTTTTACTACCATCGTCAATCGTACTTTGTGAAGCAAGTGAAACGGTATGCCGTGGTACTGTTCGACAGACCGTTGCATACGTTTTCGTGGGCGATTCTTTTATTTCCGACCGGTCTGTATTTTGGTCTTGTACGATTGTAGTGATGTCCGACTGTACTGTTGTGGTAATTTCCATTGCAGAAAACGCACTTATTGTCTTTTCGTTGAGTATGCGTAGTAAATGCTGTCTCATCGTTAGTGTCGTTCTTCTACGCACATCGTTATCTACGTAATAGCGCTCGGCCACAGGGTCCTTACCTAGTGCAAGTGATGTTGCGATTGCACATGCAAACACCCCGCATGATTCTAAATCCGGTTGTATTTGTATATTTTCGTACGTAATTCAATGTTTTTCATATAGACGATTTAATATATCTTGTTGGAGCGGCGATAATTGGTGTTTCAACGTATCGTACACGTGTACTACTGACCCATCGTAGTATATGCAAGTCCAGTGACCGATCTCGTCTGGACCAATGTTTCCGCTGTAGAGGATCTGAATATCCCGATCGTTGGTAACACGTTAATACCAATGTAATCCTTGATAGAATATCGGATCTTGTGATTTAAAAGTCGTCGTGTCAGTTAAAACGTCCAGAAATGCATTTATACACTTGTCATGTAGCTCCTCTGCAATGTTCATAATGCAGGCTGCGATCTGTGCCTTATTTGCACGTACTATTGCATTAACGTCTATTTGTTCGTCAGTGTCATCTGTAATGTCTATTATAAGTGGCAAATTTACGTTAGCTGTTTTATTGCGTTTTGGCGTGTCAGCTTCACCTATTCTGGCAGATCGCTTGGCCTCTTTCTGTTGTTGCTGCATTTTGCTGTGGCTACGTTTCCTATTATTCGGCATTGTTATTTATTGGACTGCCTGTATTAAATACTACTCAACCTATACTTAGGATTTGTCTATTTATCGTATATTGTGTATTGTATTTATCGTATGTTCCGACTTTCTTGTATTTATGAATTGATAATTGTTATTGAGTGTACTCACATATAGATTTTTTCGGGTCTTCTGATTTAACTGTTGCGTGAATTCTATTTTATACACAAATATACAATAAAATTTTTCATGCACGTATGTGGAAAATCAAAGAAATCCACTATGTTTATTCTCGTAATCGTACGTCGATTTTACAGTCTTTAATACCGTTTGAGAAACGATGTGTGAAAATTAATTTTTGCCGGCACTGCAGTACGCTGACACGAATAACCTCGAAGTTGTCGATTGGGAACAATTGCGTACTGACAATCATACAGAATTATTTATATTATTGTTACAGTAAAGAAAATGAATAAATTCGCGTGTCTGTGTGAATTCGAACGATGTTCAAATGTACTGAAATAACACTCACTTGTTGAATAATTGCAATATTCATCTTTCGATACGCGCTTTGCAATATCTCCAAGTGGAATGAAAGTTCTTCCTATTCGCTGACTTTTCTAAATGACGTTCCCAAAGTCATCTATTTGAGTTGATCTCATCTGTATTGTACTTGTTATTTCTGAAATTTGTCAATAGAGTGCAGTCCTATTGACGCGTATTTTATGTGGACAACTTATTCATCACATGTTTCAATTTAATTACTCGTTGTTCTATTTTTTTGATGATTGCTCCTTAATTAATTTACTTAGTTGTCTTCTCAATATAATTCTGTTGTGATAATAATTGCAATACGTAAATAGATGGATAATTTTGGTTGAACTGAATTTGTCCAGTCAGTGCTAACAGGACATCGTCATCTGGACAAATTTTTATGCAGTTGGACAATTTATTTCGAATTGTTTGGTTGTATCTGTGAGTATGTGATCTCGTCAATTTATATAATACTAGATCAGCGGTTTCAACCCTTCATTCTGTATTCAAATCTCGAGCCAGCAACATGGGTAAGTATACATACACGTTTTCATACATTGTGTTACGGTCTGTTCTGTTTCAATTGTGTATTCCATAATATTTTTCAAACAAATGGAGTATTCTGATTCAGCTATTATTCGAGTACTGTATATACATGCGAACAATGAGTCGAGTAATAGAAAGATGCGTGTTCTAATTTTTTACGGCCATTCACTCCCTTTCGTATTATCACGTGTTGAGTTGATTGGTTCAAGCTGACATGGTCTAATTTTGTAAATTGTCTTTTATGGTTATGGCATTGCTTATGCGTTATCTTTATATTTCATTTAATTTGAAAAAAATTGTAGGATCTAAAGTAGGGCTGCGTTCTAAGCTAACTGCTGAAAGCCAACTTACCGACACCATTTTGTATTACTATTTTATTGAACTCAATCAAATCCAGAATTGAGAATGGAAGCTGATTCAATTTCGGAATTCTATTTTTCTGATTAGCTTGATTCTTTGCATAGCCATTAATTATGTACGAGAAGTTAGCATGGCCGTTTTGTATTTTGTGAAAAAGCTTGAATGTGCTGTAATGTGCTCGGCTTGTGCTTCAATGTGCCGCAAACCGCAAGTTCCGGTCCCGAAAAACAGACCACTAACCTTCAAAAAACCGTTTTTGGGTCCAGCATGGCCATGTCTTTTGAAGAAAAAACAAAAATTGTGCCGTCATGTGCTCGACTTGTGCCGCGATGTGCTGCAAGAATCAGGCGACTTTTTTGGAAAACATGGCCGCTAGAGTAACAAAACCGATTTCAACGAAGTCAATACCAGAAATATCGATCTATTCATTTTAAGAATTGCGCTATCGCGATTCTGATGCTTATGCCGCAATGTGCTCGACTTGTGCCGCGATGTGCTGCAAGAATCAGGCGACTTTCTCGAAAAACATGGCCGCTAGAGTCAAAAAACCGATTTCAACGAAGTCAATTCCAGAAATATCGATCTTATCATTTCAAGAATTGCGCTATCGCGATTCCGAAGCTTGTGCCGCAATGTGTTCGACTTGTGCCGCAATGCGCTGCAAGAATCAGGCGACTATCTCGAAAAACATGGCCGCTAGAGTCAAAAAACCGATTTCGATTAAGTCAATTCTTGAAATATCGATCTATTTATTTCAAGAATTGCGCTATCGCGATTCTGATGCTTGTGCCGCGATGTGCTCGACTTGTGCCGCGATGTGCTGCAAGAATCAGGCGACTTTCTCGAAAAACATGGCCGCTAAAGTAAAAAAACCGATTTCAACGAAGTCAATACCAGAAATATCGATCTATTTATTACAAGAATTGGCTGTCGCGATTCTGATGCTTGTGCCGCGATGTGCTGCAAGAATCAGGCGACTTCCTCGAAGAACATGGCCGCTAGAGTCAAAAAACCGATTTCAACGAAGTCATTACCAGAAATATCGATCGATTTATTTCAAGAATTGCGCTGTCGCGATTCTGATGCTTGTGCCGCAATGTGCTCGACTTGTGCCGCGATGTGCTGCAAGAATCAGGCGACTTTCTCAAAAAACATGGCTGCTAAAGTCAAAAAACCGATTTTAACGAAGCCAATTCCGGAAATATCGATCTATTTATTTCAAGAATTGCGCTATCGAGATTTCGAAGCTTGTGCCGCAATGTGCTTGACTTGTGCCGCGATGTGCTGCAAGAATCAGGCGACTATTTCGAAAAACATGGCCGCTAGAGTCAAAAAACCGATTTTAACGAAGCCAATTGCGGAAATATCGATCTATTTATTTCAAGAATTGCGCTATCGCGATTCCGAAGCTTGTGCCGCAATGTGCTCGACTTGTGCCGCGATGTGCTGTAAGGATCAGGCGACTATCTTGCAAAACATGGCCGCCAGCGCCGGAAAGCCGATTCGAACGGAATCAATTCATGGAAAAACGTCCATCGTTTCCAAGTCTCCAATCTTTCTGCATTTTTGCCCTTATCACAGATTGGTGTGAAGTTAGCACGGCATCTTCAGAATCGGTTAAAAAAGTCACGGTTCCGGTAGATGAGGCTGAATCTAGTGGCCGGAGCTAGCGGCCGCTCGGAGCGCGCAAAGTTGTGCAAGCGAATATCGAGTGGAAATTCCCTATACATTCTCAGGACTCACATTAGAACTGAGGAAAAAATTAAAATCCCGGGGGACAATCATCTTTGGAAAATCATCAAATATCGCTGACTAACGGGCTAGCGGCCGCTAGATTCAGCCTCATCACTAATGTAGTGTAGGACTGCATCAACCTGCAATTCTTCAATTGGTGCGTTAGACTTTGTTCGTGCGATGGAATGATTTGGCAGCTCTGATAAGAGCCTATTTTTCTGGCTTTTAGAAGAACGGACTTTTGTTGGTAGCATATACTGCCCATCAGAAAAAAGAAGTGTAGGGAAACAAAAGAAGCAAAATGACGTGCGAATGTTACATGTCGTATGATCGATACGAGCAATAGTATAAGTTTTTTGTTTGTTGTTTTTACGAATTAAATCCCCAAACATGGAGCACATTCGTTAGTTACAGTGATGTAGTTCATAAAATAATAAAATTTTTTAAATATCGACAGAATGTCAGTCCCTGTGATGTCCTGGAATATTTGAATTTTTGGCACTTAGCACATTTTGCATATTATATGATACGTGAAAAATGAACATAAGAATATGTACGAAAAAATTGTAGATGTCACATTATGGTGGTCCTTATTTGGGGGTCGGTGGTATTTTGTCCGTGCCGCCCCCTCGAAAGATTCGGAATAATTAGAAAGAAATCCCCTCAAAATTGCAGCTCTCTATCGCGATCCTAAGACGCCCCCCAAGGACGTTGTGTTTTGCCATAAGACTAACACGGGATTTTCACGAGAGTTTTGAATCTATTTTTTTTTTCTTCGTAGTATATCGCTAAAAATATTGCACATATCATTAATTACTGAGTAAATCAACTATCTTTCACAGGATTTTTTCGTTTTTTATTCACATCATACAATGGTGCCGTTATTGCTGAATTACAATCAATGGAAATTCACTTTTTCATAGCTTTTCATGACTGACAGTTTTTTTCACATAGAACGAGCACTCCTAAGACTAGGAAATGTTTTTTTTCTGTGTATTAAAAAACAAAAAATTATTTTTTCAATTTATATATTGTGACGTGAATTTTATTTGGTCCTCGGACTAGACCGGATACTAGCCTCCGAGAACCATCCACTCGACAATTGGCCAAACGTAATCACCTGAAAATAATGCTGGGCGCCAGGCGGATAACCGCCACGTTCAAAAATATAAACAAACTATAATCTACGGGTACGTAAAGCGTCGGCTAGCTGCAGTACCGCGGAGAGGGGTCAGGATCATGTGGAGGATTAGCGGGACGTAAAATAACGACTCGAGCGTTTAAATTTTAACGAAAGAAAAGTAGAATTTATTCCATAAAAATAGTAGAAAATAATAGGAAAAACATCGAAATAATAATTTTAACGATCAGGGATAAATTCCCTCGGATATATGACCGCCACCGGCCGTGTATAGGCGATCTGGCCACGTTTGACGAGCTTTACAATATCTAATAAGCTACTAGCTTCCACGTGGGATAGCAATAACAAGGAAAAATCATGCAAAAATTAAATAACTCGACAAACTGGGTCCTCGTGGGACGATATCTCAGCTAAAACGCTAAATAAGCTCCACGAGTAGAACTTTCAACTAATTAACAGGCTATTATTTACAATGGGTGAGCATTCGGCTCTTATTAAAGAACAGAAAATATGAAATTGATCAAAGAAGTAATATTTACAAGAGCTTACTCAAACTAACTTAACCTAACTCTGCGAATAACGCGACAAATATTTAATTAGAATTATTTACTGACTCGAACCCGAAAACACAAAGACCCAAAATCTTAACAATAACTAGCTGTGTCTCTCCCCACAGGAGGAAGAGAGAGCGACAGTGACTGACTAGGACTATCTCTGTCGCACTCGTGTGCGACAGGTAGCACACCCGAACTTAACAAACTACAAAGTATTTAATACTTCTCTATAAATAATTGACTCGAACGATAATCTCTACTACACGGGGACATTGGTGACGGCCTACCTCTTGGAAATCGGTTCAATTCGATTCCAAAAATTATCTAGCCTCGTGGCTGCTCAAAGGCAATATGGCCGACGGCCGTTGCCGAATTCAAATTAGCATGGGTAAGAATGGCTAACGCTTACCGTCTTCCAGCCACGCGAGGAATAACACCCTCTCTCGTCCGTAATTCATCGTCGGATCCCACGGGGGAAAAATTCCTCGGGGAAACACACTCACTCACACAAATACGGTGAGCTTGTCAAGGAAGCCCACGAGGCTCGAACGTAAAAATATCAGATTCTCAAAAAAAAAATCAAAAAGGTAGACAAACAAAAGGCACGAGTGCTCAGTACGCTAGTCTAACGCAGAGTGACTAGACCGCATTGCGCCGGCAATCAGCGCCCTCGTGTTACGGCCAAATATCGACTTTTGTATCGACCGCAGGATCCTTAAATATGGCGACCTGTTATCGCTACGCGTGCAATTCGAAGTTCGCCACGGTGATTTTAGCTCGCTACGTCGGAGGCTCGCGGGTCGCAGGCTCTTCGTGGTAGCGGGAATCTCCTCCACCACCGATATCCCACGTTGCAGAATGCCCTCGGCACTTCCCCGTGTCCTCTCGTTTAATAGCGGGAGGTAGCGTGGCCACTACTATCCTCCGGAGCTTTTATGTGATGTTCGTCGAGTTGGATCCAAACAGTCGATACTTGAACGTCGTGCGTTGGTCGTGGCGGGTCTGTATCACAGTCTTTTAGCCGTCGGCTGGGCCTCGTCTCCCACATGTTAGAGAAAAGTCGTAAAACAAAACAACAGAATAAATACTATGCTCAACAGTCTTTAGTCGGTCACGGTCGCCTTTCGGAAATATTATCGGACCTCGGGGTCTATCTACTCATTCTCTTATCGTCATACACTCCGCTAAGGTCGTTTACGGGGCGAGGAGGCTGCCGTAACATGCAATGTTACAATATATATATATATATATTTTTTTTTTAAATATCTTTCATATGTATTTATATATTTATATGGGCATATCTCACGAACAGTTGACTTTCGCAGCTCAAAAAAAAAAAATGTAATTTGGGGAACACAGTTCCGCCAATTTTTTTCTCGCATTACAAGACTTTCATAAAGTAATATCTATTCATGTACAATTCATATTATACTGGGTGCGTGCATAAAAAATAATATTGCCATTTTATATTCGCGATTATTCATTTTCTTTAGGTTTGGTGTCAGAACTATCTTCATCATTATTCTGCACCTAGAGTACCATTTGCAAACCAAAAAAAAAAAAAAAATCAAAAAAAAACCAAACTTGAAATTAAAAAAATTAATTAATTTTTATTATTTTTATTATTATTAAAATTATTTCACTTCAATCGTATACAGAAATGTTGTACGGTAACTGCTACAAAGGCTACTGACTTAGAAAATAATTCAAAAATGAATAGTTGCGAATTTATGTTACGAATTTATGAATCTGACATTCCCGAATCTGACATTTCAATACGTTTTAAACCAGAGAAAAGTCATTTTTGATAAAACAATCGCGCACATCTTTGGAGATATCATTCGTGATATGAGCAATATACTGGTAATGAATATGAGCATTTTACTTGACCAGATTATCAGGGTAACGACGTGACATTCCTGACATTTATTCTCCACGCATCAATATGTACCCATTGTCAAGAACACTGCGAGTAAAGAAATTGACTCTCCGACGTAAATTTCAGTGCGTTCGATCCGTGATAGTTCTACTTCCATGTGCATCCAGATGAATACATCCAATCAGCTTGTGCTAATGTACTTTAATGGTGAAACATTGGGTGTCAGGTGCGATATCGAAACCGAGTGACAGTACTTCGTACTGTGTCCCTGGTATCGCAGACGAATCTTGGTGACTACAATTACGTACATTATGTTCATACTACCTTGCTCGTAGCCAAGTATTTTTTTCCGATTTTTCTAAAGTTGCATATCAATGCAAATCCCGTACGAAGTTTTCTTGAAGTCATAGTGACACAATGCAACGTAGCTAATTTCTGCATTTCAATTAGGGACAAGAAGTTTGTAGATACGGTAAATAATTTTTTTACATTGATTATGCTTCGTGTATCTCAAAAATAATTTGCTACATGCATAAATTAGTATATTATGTGGCATGCCCGTAAACCAAGTGTTTTTCGGCGAGAATAATGATTTCAGAACGAGCTAAAGGCGAGCCGAAAGCGAGTTCTGAAGTCATTATTCGAGTCAAAAACGGTTTACGGGTGCGCCCCATACTTAATTTTTTTTTAAATAGGCATGAAAAGTCACTTTCACGCCTGTTCAGATTCACAGACGAAGAGTGAGGCTATGGTGCGATCTGTCACGCACTTCGAGTTGCGCATCTCAACTGCCGTATAAAGACTTTATACGGCAGCTTTGGAATGCGCACTTCGAACTACGCATCCAGACTGCCGTATAAAGACTTCATAGGGCAGTTCTGAAATCAGCCATATAAAGTGCTACTTTATGGATCGAAAACAGGCGTCATAAAGTGACTTTTCAATGCCTATGCCGAAAAAACCCAATTCTTTGCCTGCAAGTGAACTTTCGCAAGCCGTAAGTCAAGTTACATGAAAGTTAAAGGTTTGTGAGATATGCCCATATACATGAAAGATTTTTTTTTAAATTAAAAAAATAATTTTTTTTTTCCAATTCACACAAAAAAACGTTTTCTGGTCTTAGGAGTGCTTATTCTATGTGAAAAACTGTCATTCACGAAAAACTATGAAAGAGGGAATTTTCATTGATTGTAATTTAGCAATAACGGCACTATTGTATGATTTGAATAAAAAAACAAAAAAATCCCGTGAAAGATAGTTCATTTACTCAGTCATTAATGATAAGTTCAAAATTTTTAGCGATATACTACGAAGAAAAAAAAATAGATTCAAAACTCTTCTGAAAATCCCGTGTTATTCGTATGGCAAAAAACAACGTCCTTGGGGGGCGTTTTAGGATCGCGATCTCTAGCTGCAATTTTGAGGGGATTTCTTTTAAATTATTTCGAATCTTTTGAGGGGGCGGCACGGACAAAATTCCACCTACCCCCAAATAAGGACCGCCCTAATGTAACATGTATTCATTTTTCTCTTTGAAGAGAGGTGAAGAGAAAACAGAACACGATCAAAAACCAGAAAGAATAGGAAAGAAGGCTGAAGGAATAGAAGAAGAATAACTGCATTTTGTATCGGCATTTCGTAGTTTCCGATCGTCTACAGGCCCACTTGTTACAATAAGTGAGTTTGCGTTCCGGATTGTCTGTAGGTACGCTCAGCGTATTTGATTCTGTCGGCAACACAGTCTTCTGTCTCTTTCTATCCTTCATCATAGATGATAGATAGATATTGGTCCATTAGCCTTCTCGGCTATTCAATGGACAATGGTTCACGTGGCTACATAAAGAAGAAAAGAGACAGAGGCGACAGAAACAAATACGCTTTGTGTACGTGGTAAGGAAAAATACTGTAATTAATCTTTTGAGGTTATATAGACGTATGTACCGTGTAATTCCTCGCTTACATCGCAGTGATTTGGGTAGCAGGCTGTCAGGTATGCATGCAAAAATTATCCGTGATCGTAGCGGCTAGTTCTTGTTTGTTTTATTGAGTTCTGACGGGTACGGTGAAGTGGTGTCATATAATAACGGAGAAGAATTATCACACGCACAAACTGTTCTTTATGCACCGAATGATCGTTATCCAGGGGATTGCGACTGATTAGCGTGTCGATGGATGAGTAAGTAAAACTATTTTTTATAATTACGAGTGCATCTGTAAGAGCGTAACCTCAAAACGGCAAGTAACCTCAAGGACAAGTGACCGTTTTCAGGTAGGCCGAGGGGCTTTACGGTCCTGGTAATTGACACTTATCAGTTCATACTTTGTGCATTATAATTATTAGTAGTTATTATTCCAGAGAGCATGCAGCAGCCTCGGGATTTCTTTGACCTGGCAGCTTCATAGCTAGACTCGTACTAACACAGGGTGTGAAGGTGTTTCATGCTGCCAGATCATTCTACGGAAAACTGAAACACTAATATCGCACACCTAGATCTAAACTAGGACAAGTCAAAAAATCTAATTTTTCAGTATTAGGAAAAAACGTTTTGCTCCAATTATGCCTTTGGATGATTAGTTAATTAAATAATTATTATTCATACTAAATATAATTATATAATATTACCAATGATAATTATCATTAATCATAATTATTAATATTATAATAATTATATTATTATATAATTATTATTGATTATTTAATAATTCAGCAAAACCAAGTTAGTGCAATCTGTCGTCATGATTATGAACATTGAGTTGAATCTGTTCTTCTGGTCAGTAGCGTATGGTATCTGAGTATACAAAAATGACAATAACTCAAAATTCAAGTTTTTTGACTTGTCCTAGTTTAGATCTAGGTGTGCGAATTATGTTCAACGAGAAGGACATCAAACTGGGACGTCGGTTGCACAATGCTGAAGAGTAGGGGCATTTTCCACCGCATACCAATTGAAACTAGTAACATGCTAAGCAAGCATGTTCATAATCAAAAGACAAGGCGAATTAATTAGGTATAAAGAGAAACATTAACGGGCGGTATACCCACCTTGAAGATCATTTTTTCAAATCACTGCTACGCTCTGATAATAAATTTTAGTGACTTAGTTTTTCTATAGTTGATTAGTGCTGTTTTGATACAGAGTTTATGATTTCTTTCAGATTTTGTGTCCTTCGCTGAACATAAATTCAGTCCATCGAAGAAAAAGTAGTTATCGTAGGGTACAGGCTGCTGCGTTGCATGAAGTTTCTTCAACTTTAGAGGATATATTCTGTATGAATGTAACTTAGGGCCAAACCAATAATATCTCATGAATTTAAATTTTAGACATAGAAATTTTTGCTGGTAAGACTTATTTTTTCCATTGTTTTAGAAAAAATGATTTGAAATCAAAAATTTCCATGTCTTAAAATTGGACTCATGAAATATTATTGGTTTGTCCCTAAATTACATTTATACAGAATATTTCCTCCATAGTTGAAGAAATTTTATGCAACGCAGCAACCTGTACCATACGACAACTACTTTTTCTTCGATGGACTGAATTCGTTTAGCGGAGGACACAAAATCTGAGTGAAATCAAAACTATGTGACAAAATAGCACTAGTCAACTGTAAAAAAATTGAGTCACCAAATTGTTTCCTCAGAGCGTGGCAGTGATTTAAGAAAAAATATTTTCAAGGTGGGTATATCCCTTAATCCAGCGACGGGCATATGTGTGTATTTGATAGTTATTCGATATGTATTCTATTTCAAGCAATATATTAGATATGTATTCTATTTCAAGCAATATTACACTCACAAAACTTTTAATTGGATGTTACGTCGATGTAGTTATTCCGAATGAATATATTCAAATAAACCAATATCTTAGCGAATATTTAATACTATCTACAGGAAATTGAAAGTTGAGAATGTTATGGCTGATTACAGCAATTACGGAACGATTGATTTTCCGTGGAAATATCGGGGAACAAACAAGAATTCGGAACACAGCTGTTGATGGCTTTAAAATGATTTAATTGCAGACCGCACGAGGCTTCATTAATACAAAGATTATTATCTGATCTTGCAGAATCATGATCTTTTACAGAATCTCAAAACTATGACCAGTTCTGTTATACCAAGCTAGCTCTATTGTACTGTATCGGTGGCCTGAATCGTAGCTTGGAGTTTCACCGCTGATCAGAATTAAAGTTTAGGAGCCATCTGTATCGTGTGTAGGTGAATATATTTTTTCTTATTGAACATAACTTACAGGTGCTGTGCATCTCTGCAGTATACAGGAATATAGTGTATTGTATTGTATTGTCACTACATGACCTGATTGGATAAATCGTTTCGATGAATAAAATAGATAAATATATGTAAGGATGGTTAATAATAATCAGTAGAAGCCGCACGATTAGATTCGTCTAGAAATAAGAGTTTTATTTATTCAATTACCTAATTACCTAATTACCTAATTACCATACTTACAAAGTGAGCGCGTGTCGTACTAACCTAGAAATAAGAGAATCAACAATCAAAGCTATTGCTTCACAGATCTCTGTTACTCCTTCGAAGATTGGAGGTTCTTAATTATTCCGATGTTGTGACTTAGTTTCTATGTGGAGGTTTACTTTACTAACTATTATCAGTTACCCATTTAATAGGTTATTTTATGTCTCGAGTCAAGGCTCGTGAAGGGTTTCTATGTCTCTCTCTCTCTCTCTACTCTCTACTCTCTACTCCCCGTGTAGCCAGTGTCACGGATCATGCGCACAAAGCTTACATCTCCGCCCTTCAAACATTAATTTACCTGTAAATTAGTGTCATAGCGATTAGTCCACAGGGATGAGCTTTGTGATATGATATAAACCCATTGAACTTTTTTTGTTATCTGTTTTTATCTGAAAGATCGAGTCCGAGATTTTTTTCTGTATTTTGAAGGGCCCGACTCTAATCTCGTCCATTTTCTTCCTGTTCAGCTTGTTCTTATTTTCCACGTACACCTCGTCGCCCTCGTTGAATTCATACTCTATTCTATTTTTATCATACAGCGATTTGTTGTATTCATGTGATTTACGGGTTCGGAGTAGTGCCAGGTTTCTGTCTTCTTCCAAATCTCTTCTGTTGTTTTTTGTTAATTCTGCTGGAAGTAGATCTGTGGATTTTCCATTTAGCAGGTATTCGGGTGAAAAACCTGTGACTGAGTGGTCTGTTTCGTTATATTTTTTTCTGCACTCTTCTGCTATTGTGGCCCATGATTTCTTCCTTTCATTTCCATTTAGTGTACATCTTATTTTGTTGGTTAACGTTCGGTTCAGTCTTTCGTTTAGCCCGTTTGAGACCGGTGCGTCCACGGCTGTGAAAATCAATTGTATGTTTCTTGTTTTAACATAGTCTTTGAACTCCTTGGAATTTATTCCAGGGTATTGATCTGAGAGTATTATTTCCATTTTTTCTTCCTCCGGTATTTTTTTTATTATCTTTATAAAGTCAGATGCGTTTTGATTTCTTGAGCATAAAATATAAGCATATCTAGTGAAGTGGTCCTCTAGTAGATGTAAGTACCTCTTTGTCGACCTTTGTCCACCAAATCCACCTATGGTATCAAGTGACATTATTTGAAAAGGCCTCTCTGCTGGTCCTAGGTATGACATAAGTCCGTATTTTCTGTTCAACCTTGCTTTGTTTTTAATACAAATTCCGCAATTTTTACATATATGTTGTATGTTTTTAGCTAAATTTGGTGCGGTATAGAATGGTTTTATTTTAAGTGTAGTTTGGTTAATTCCTGTGTGGCAGTATTCTTCATGGACGCGTTTTATCAGGGTTCTACTGTATTCTTCACTTAGCACGATTTTTTTCTTGTTTTTTAATTTTTTGTAGTGAATTTCATCTTCTACTGTGAACTTGTGTATGTTCTCTGTTATTTGTTTGTTTAGTTTTTGATCGTCTATTATTTCTTGTATGGTTATATTATTTACTGTTTCTAGGACGTCTTCTGAATTTTCATCTGGTTCTAAGATCGGGTTTCGACTAAGGAAGTCTGCCTCTGCATTATTTTTTCCCGGATTATATTTAATAGTACAGTTATATTGAGATATATAGTGTATCATATCTCCTAACTCGTCATCCGTTCTATTTTTCACATTTAAGTTCTCCAAGGGTCTATGGTCGGAATATATTGTAAAGAAATTTCCGATTAGCCAGTACTGCCAGAACTTTATACTTTCTTTAATGGCTAGGCATTCTAGGAGGATTGCTTTTTTTTTCTTCTGCGTTTCATTTAACTTTTTTGAAAAGTATGCGACCGTTTTTATTGTGCCATCCGCTGGAGGCTGTTTTAGCTCTGCTCCAACACCCTTCGTGCTTGCGTCTGTGTATGTAAAGATATCTGATTTCGGATTAAATATGGCTAGGATTGGTCCTGAACACAATATTTCTTTAATATTTTCGAACGCAGTTGTGCAATCCTTTGACCAGTGGAATTTTACATCCTTTCTGAGCAAGTTGTGTAAGGGCTCAAGAATTTGTGTTATTTTCGGTACGTATTTCCTTTCAAAATTTATCTTTCCTAGAAATTGCCTTATCTGTTTTCTGTTTTTTGGTGCTTCGAAATCCTTTATTGCCTTTAAGTTATCTTTAAGTGGTGTAATTGTGTTATTTTTTATTAAGTGACCTAGATATTTTACTTCATTTCTTGCAAATTTGCATTTCGTAAACTTTAGTTTTAATCCTTCTTTTTTAATCGCGTCCAGCAGTAGTCTAATCTGGTTTAGGTGTTCTTTAAATGTATTTGAAAATATCATTATATCGTCTATGTAATTTACACAGAATTTAGACAAATTATATTTTTTTATTATATTTACCAAAATCCTCTGAAAGATCGCCGGTGAGGTTTTTAAACCGAAGGGAAGACATGTCCAATGATAGTGGCCTTCTTGGGTTACAAAACCCGTTTTTTGTCTGTCTCCGACTCTCAATGGAATGGACCAAAAAGCTGAGTTCACGTCTAATGTTGTGAAGTATTTACAACCTACCGTTTTTATCATTAGGTCTTCTATTAACGGGAATGGCTGCGATTGTGGAACAATTATCTTATTTAATTCCCTAAAATCTACACATAGCCTGTTCTTTTTATTTTCTTCTTTTTTGAAGGCTAGTGTGACTGGTGCCGCGAAGGGGCTATATGAGTCTTCAATCAGACCATGTTTTAAGAGTTGTGTTATTTGTTCCTCTATTTTGTTGAAAAGGTCATCTACCTCCTTCAATTCTTCTCTATCTATCTTATCGGTAACAAAGTTTGGTAGACCGACGGCAATCATGTCTATAAGTAGTGAGTTATTAATCGAGCTGTTTACTTCTAGCAGTAATCTCTCCTTTTTTAGTGCGTAGTCTAATATTGACCCCTTTATATATTTGAAATTCATTGCGTACTTGATCGGCGACCAACTTTTGTCCGCATATGTTTCTTTCAAACTTTGTACCCATATGGACCAATCTGATTCCACTGTGTTTTTTATCATCATTGATAGATACCAGTCTTTGCATGAGTCGTCCAGCAGCAGCCTTAACATCTCAATCTTCTCTATATCTGTATCTAATTCCAACCGTTCACATTCTTTTTCGAAAGTGTCTAGCCATTGCGTAACATTCGTTATTGATTTTGAAAATTTTTCTATGGTGAATTTTTCCACTAGTTTTAGTTTATTTTGTTTTTGTTTTATATGATCGGTGTTTGTTGTTTGGCCTTCTTTCTCTTTTTCTAACTTTTCTAGAAGGAAACCATTAAATTGTATATTTCCATCGTCACAATAAATTTTTGTTAATTCAGAGGTTAGGTTTACCCATACTTCCCTCCTTTCATGTCTTTTTTTTATCGAATTTTTTATCAGCTCAAATACTTTATGTTTTATTACTTCTCCATGTAGATGTATTGGTTGATATTCCTTCGGCATGATGTAAGAGTCGTTTTCTGTATCTGTAATCGATACTAAGCCGTAGACATTTGATTTGCTATCCTCTGGCTTAGGTATTACAGCGAATCCGAATTTTAATTTTTCCATTTTCCACAAAAATTGATTGTTGATTTGTAAGGATGGTTAATAATAATCAGTAGAAGCCGCACGATTAGATTCGTCTAGAAATAAGAGTTTTATTTATTCAATTACCTAATTACCTAATTACCTAATTACCATATTTACAAAGTGAGCGCGTGTCGTACTAACCTAGAAATAAGAGAATCAACAATCAAAGCTATTGCTTCACAGATCTCTGTTACTCCTTCGAAGATTGGAGGTTCTTAATTATTCCGATGTTGTGACTTAGTTTCTATGTGGAGGTTTACTTTACTAACTATTATCAGTTACCCATTTAATAGGTTATTTTATGTCTCGAGTCAAGGCTCGTGAAGGGTTTCTATGTCTCTCTCTCTCTCTACTCTCTACTCTCTACTCCCCGTGTAGCCAGTGTCACGGATCATGCGCACAAAGCTTACATATATACCATTATACAATTATACAATTATTATATCTACTACGAACTCCAATTCCAATCCTTGCACTCTCTGACGCAGTCACGGTTGACTTAACCATTGTGAGCATTGAGAACTGTGACTGCCTCAGTATTAAAATAGTTATTTATGTTCAGCGAAGGACACAAAATCTGAAAAAAATCATAAACTCTGTACCAAAACAGCACTAATCAACTATAGAAAAACTGAGTCACTAAAATTTATTATCAGAGCGTTGCAGTGATTTAAAAAAATGATCTTCAAGGTGGGTATACCACCCGTTGATGTTTCTCTTTATACCCTAAACAATTCGCCTTGTCTTTCGATTATGAACATGCTAGCCTAGCATGTTACTCGTGTCAATTGGTATGCGGTGGAAAATGCCCCTACTCTTCAGCATTGTGCAACCGACGTCCTAGTCTGATGTCCTTCTCATTAAACATAATTCGCACACCTAGATCTAAACTAGGACAAGTCACAAAACTTGAATTTTGAGTTATTGTCATTTTTGTATACCCAGATACCATACGCAACTAACCACAAGAACAGATTCAACTTAATGTTCAAAATCATGACGACAGATTGCACTAACTTGGTTTTGCTGAATTCATAAATAATCAATAATAATTATATGATGATATAATTATTATAATATTGATAATGATAATTAATGATAATTATCATCGGTAATATTATATAATTATATTTATTATGAATAATAATTATTTAATTAATTAATTATCCAAAGGCATAATTTGAGCGAAACGTTTTTTCCTCATACTGTAAAATTAGATTTTTTGACTTGTCCTAGTTTAGATCCAGGTGTGCGATATAAGTGTTTCAGTTTTTCGTAGAATGATTTGGCAGCATTAAACACCTTCACACCCTGTGTTAGTACGAGTCTAGCTATGAAGCTGCCAGGTCAAAGAAATTCCGAGGCTGCTGCATGCTCTCTGAAATAATAACTACTAATAATTATAATGCACAAAGTATGAATTGATGAGTGTCAATTACTTAGACCGTAAAGCCTCTCGGCCTACCTGAAAATGATCACTTGTCCTTGAAGTTACTTGCCGTTTTGAGGTTACGCTCTTACAGATGCACTCGTAATTATAAAAAATAGTTTCACGTACTCGTCCATCGACACGCTAATCAGTCGCAATCCCCTGGATCACGATCATTCGGTGCACAAAGAACAGTTTGTGGGTGTAATAATTCTTCTCCGTTATTATATGACACCACTTTACCGTACCCGTCAAGACTCAATAAAACAAACAAGAACTAGCCGCTACGATCACGGATAATTTTTTCATGCCAACTATACCTGATAGTCTGCTACCCAAATCACTGCCATGTAAGCGAGGAATCACACGGTATAATCGTTTTTACGTTCTGGGACACGGTTTCGTGAACGCGAAAATATATACATTAGGGTGGTCCTTAGATGGGGTATAAAAGAATTCATGTTGGATTCCCCCAAATCAGTTCCAAATAATTAGAAAAAAATTCCGTAATTTTTCCAGATTTTTATTTTATCACCCTAGTCTCCCTATTTGAACGGGAATTTTCAAATGAGTTAAAAACATGCTTATTTACTTTATTTCATACTAAATTCTATTTCATGGTTAATCGGGGGCGAAAAATTCATATTCTCGATTATTCAGTGAGATTCATCTTCTTTTCAGTGAAAAATAAAAGAATCATAAATGGGATATCCCACGGGTATCCCAGGGGAATCGTGTGCTTGATTATTATTTTTTTTTTTTCAATTTTTTCTAATTTTTTTATTTTTTTTCATTTTTTTTCATTTTTGTTACGTCTTTTATTGGGGTCTTGCCCCCTGCTTTATATACCTGAGTATAACTGAGCGATTGTTCATGTGAAGAAGGTTTAGTTAGCGATCTAATAACTTTTATTCGGGTTAACAGTTGGTTGTTATAAAGGTAGTTGTGTTATATATGCTATCTTCGCACGAAGAGGTATAGTTGAGAAGTGAGTGAGGAACGAGGGAAGCATAGCTAGGTAGGTAGTTGCTAGGACAGTAAGAAAAAAGGTTTTGCTGACTCGTTGCATTTGGCAGTGCCGGGTGCAACGAGTCTTTTCTAGAAGTAGGATCTGGTAGCAGGCAGATAGGAAGAGTGGAGACGTAGAGGGAAAAGGGGGAAAGCGTGTGAAGAGTTGAGGTACTAAGTGAGTGAGGGGCGAACGTACGGGCGGTGATGCCCGGACGTAACACCCCCCCCCCCCCCCCGTTAGAGGAAACATATCGCTTGTATTCAAGCGGTATGCTTCCTTTTAACGTAGTTATCCAATATTATCTAAGATTTATGTCTAACAATACGTGAGTGATTACAATTTCAAATTAAGAAATAGGAAAAAAAAAAAGAAACATTGGCATTGGTCGTAATATCCTAATGACAAAGGTTTGAATAACATGTTAGATGCTTATGCGTCTAAGTAATTGTTTAAAACATTGGTAATGGCTTGATGACTTAAATCTATCGTTAATCTATCGTTAAAATCAAATGAGCGTACCGACTTGTATATTTAATCGTAGTATTTCACCGGTTCGAGCGGGTGCGAGCCTGCCCTGATAAAAATCTCTTATAGAAACCTTGTGACGTGGATTTTATTTAGCCCTTGAACTAGACCGGATGCTAGCCTCCGAGAGCCGTCCACTCGACAATTGGCCAACGTTAATTACCTGAAAAATATGCTGGGCGCCAGGCGGATAACCGCCACGTTCAAAAATATAAACAAAATATAACCTACGGGTACGTAAAGCGTCGGCTAGCTACAGTACCGCGGAGAGGGGTCAGGATTAATTGAAGGATTAGCGGGACGTTAAATAACGACTCGAGCGTTTGAATTTGACAATAAAAAAAAATAGAATTTATTCAACAAAATAGAAAAGAAATAGAAATAACAATTTTAACAATCGGGAATAAATTCCCTCGTAGAAAGAACGGCCACAGGTCGTGTAAAAGTGACCCGGCCACGTTTGACGAGCTTCACAATATCTAATAAACTACTAGCTTCCACGTGGGAGAGCAATAACAAGGAAAATCATGCAAAATAATTAAATAACTCGACAAACTCGGTCCTCGTGAGACAATATTTCAACTAGAACGCTAAATAGACTCCACGAGGAGGACTTACAACTAATTAACAATCTAATATTTACAATGGGTGAGCCCTCGGCTCTTAATAACGAATAGGGAAGTGAAATTGATCAAAAAAAAAAAGTGATATTTACAGATCTCACTAAGACTAACTTAACCTAACTCTGCGAATAACGCGACTAATAATTAACAGAATTTATTCATTGACTCGAACCCGAAAAACGAAGACTCGAAGTCCAAATAACGAATAGCTATGTCTCTCCCCACGGGAGGAAGAGAGAGCGACAGTGACTGACTACGACTATCTCTGTCGCACTCGTGTACGACAGATATCAAACCCGAACTCAACAGACTATAAAATACTCGATTTTTCTCAGGAAAATAGTAACTCGAACGATAAACTCTAATACATGGGGACACTGGTGACGGCCTACCCTTCGGAGATCGGTTTAATTCGATTCCAAAAATTTTAATTAGCCTCGTGGCTGCTCAGTAGACAATATGGCTGGCGGCAGTTGCCGAATTCAAATTAACATGGGTAAGAATGGCTAACGCTTACCGTCTTCCAGCCACACGAGAAAAGCGGTCTTCTCCCGACCAAAATCCATGGCTCTCGATAAACAAAATACCCTCGACGGGGATTCTATCACACTCCTCCCACAACCACACAACCAAACTAAACCAAAAAAAAAAACTAAACTGCCCACGGGGCTTAAACGCAATATCTTCGAAATATCTCGACGCAAAGTAACACGAGTGTTCGTAACGCTAGTCTAACGCAGAGTGACTAGACCGCATGGCGCCGGTAATCAGCGCCCTCGTGTTACGGCCAAATATCGATTTTCGTATCGACCGCAGGATCCTTAAATATGGCGACGTGTTTTCGCTACGCGCGCCATTCGAAGTTCGCCACGATGATTGTAGCTCGCTACGTCGGAGGCTCACGGGTTGCAGGCTCTTCTTGATGGCGGGAATCTCTTCCACCACCGATATCCCTCGTTGTAGAATGCCCTTGGCACTCCCCCGTGCCCTCTCGTTTAAGAGGTGAAGGTAGCCTGGCCAGTACTACCTTCCGGAGCTTTTTGGTGGCGTTCGTCGAGTAGGACCCCAATAGTCGGTTTTTGGCGTCAGTCGTTGGTCGTGGCGTGTCTCTGTCAGAGTCTTTGGCCGTCGGCTGGGCCTCGTCTCCCACATGTTAGAGAAAAGTCGTAAAACAAAACAAAAGTATAAATAATATGTTCAACAGTCTTTAGTCGGTCACGGTCGCCTCTCGGAAATTCTGTCGGACCTCGGGGTCTACCTATTCATTTTCTCCTTTTCATTCACTCCGCTAAGGTCGTTTAAGGGGTGAGGAGCCTGTCGTGACATGCAATGTTACAACCTATAGAAAAAAAAGGTATCGGTTCTTAGGTGGTTTCTGTCACCGGATTTTCGGTAGCGGTTACTGTTATGGTGGTATAAATATCCATACCTCATTTCCAGATACAATTTCAATCAATTATTTATGGTTATTCCTTGTAATAATATTTGGTGTTCCAACGAATGTATTTCATATTCAGATAGTTCAGTTTACTATAAGAATGATATATCTTATTTGGTCTATCTCTTATCAGAATGTATAAACAATCAGCACAGGTTTTCTATTCGTTCAGTACCGCGATTGCTCTACAATATCTATCAATTCTATGAGCTATATTCACATACGTCTGTATAAGTTCCTTGCCGCAACTGCGGTCCGGTTCTATGTGATCCTATAAACAATTGGTAGTATCTATCCGTTCCCCATCGCGATTGTTCTACAATATCTATACGATTCTACGAGCTATATCCACATACGTCTGTATCAGTACCTTACCGCAATTGCGCTCCGGTTCTATGAGATCCTATAAACAATTGGTGGTTTCTATCCGTTCCGTACCGCGATTGTTCTACAATATCTATACGATTCTATGAGCTATATCCACATACGTCTGTATCAGTTCCTTACCGCAACTGCGCTCCGGTCCTATGAGATCCTATAAACAATTGGTAGTTTCTATCCGTTCCGTACCCCGATTGTTCTACAATATCCATACGATTCTACGAGCCATATCCACCTACCTTTGTATCAGTTCCTTATCGCAACTGCGCTCCAGTTCTATACATCTTCTCTCGGCTGACCTAATCTATCCCAACCTTAAACATCCTATTACTTATGTTAATCATTCGCTCGCAAGTCCGGATGCATCGCAGTGACATATTGGTATGGCTATCGCCTCTCCCTTATATACAAACGTTGATCCAGTTTAGTGCTATTGAGAAATATTTTTCCGTCTGTAGCCACCTATCGGCGAAGTGAAGCCCGCAAAATTCACATTCTTATTCAACTCTCACCGATTATGATTGCACCGAATTTTATGAGATCCCGTACGATGTGAACTGTATCCGTCTCTTACCGTATCTCCGGCACCCACGAATAGCAGATTCAACGTGTGCCAAAGTGCTATGAGTTCCTGCTCGTTTTTGACCGATTATGGTTGTATCAGATTTTATGAGATCCCATGCGGAGTGAACTGTATCCGTCTCTTACTTTATCTCCGGCGCCAACGAATAGCAGAATCAACGCGTGTCGAAGTGCTATAAGTTCCTAGTCGTTTTTGACCGATTTTGGTTGTATCAGATTGTATAAGATCCTATACGAAGTGAACGGTGTCCGTCTCTTACCGTAATGAATTAAATGTATACGCTACGCTCTCGTCATCTGAGCCAGGACCACCGCTACGTCGGTTTCCTCCTCCAGGTCGACCGCCTCGTAGCTTCCGTCCTGCAGGTCCACGGCTACGTAGTTTTCGTCCTCCAGGTGCACCGCTACATAGTTTCCGTCCTCCAGGTCCACCGCTGCGTGGTTTTTGTCGTCCAGGTCCACGACTACGTAGTTTTCGTCCTCCAGGTAGACCGCACCGTAGTTTTCGTCCTCCTAGTCTACGGCTACGTAGTTATCGTCCTCCAGGTAGACCGCACCGTAGTCTTCGTCCTCTAGGTTCACGATTATGTAGTGTTCGTCCTCCAGGTCCACCGCTGCGTAGTTTTTGTCGTCCAGGTCCACGGCTCCGTAGTCTTCGTCCTCCAGGTTGACCAAGAGGAGGAAAACTATGGTGCGGTCGACCTAAGAGACGAAAACTACGGTGCGGTCTACCTGGAGGACGAAAACTATGTAGCGGTGTACCTGGACGACGAAAACTACAATGCGGTTGACCTGGAGGACGAAAACTACGTAACCGTTGACCTAGAGGACGAAAACTACGGTGCGGTCCACCTGGAGGACAAAAAGTACGCAGCCGTTGACCTGGACGTCAAAAACTACGCAGCGGTGGACCTAGAGGACGGAAACTACGTAGCCGTGGACCTGCAGGACGAAAGCTACGGGGCGGTCGACCTGGAGGACGAAACCGACGTAGCGGTCGACCTGGAGGACAAAACCGACGTAGCTGTGGTCCTGGCACAGATGACGAGAGCGTAGCGTGCACATTAGTTCATTACGGCAAGAGACGGATACCGTTCACTTCACATAGGATCTCATACAATCTGATACAACCTTAATCGGTCAAAAACGACTAGGAACTTATAGCACTTTGACACGCGTTGAATCTGCTATTCGTTGGCGCCGGAGATACGGTAAGAGACGAATACAGCTCACTTCGCATAGGATCTCATAGAATTCGGTGCAATCATAATGGGCGAGAATCGAATAAGAACGTGAAGTAGTATTGTGCACATTCAGTTCATAACGGTAAGAGACGGATACAGTTAATATCGCATAGAATCTTATCGAAACTGATAGATTCGTGATCAGTTAAACACGCATTTTAACTCATAATAGTCTTGTACACATTCAATCTAATACGTGTACTCGTCGAAAAGACAGTAGGAAACGGATAAAGTTCCTATCTCATAGGATCCCATAGATTTGTGATGAAATTATGATCGGTGATAAACGAAAAAGAACTTATTTCTCTCAGCCACACATCAGGTCTACTACATTTGCTCAACTGAAATGCGATAAAAGACTGATACATTTCAAACTTCATAGAATCTCTTCGAAACTGATAGATTCGTAGCCTATCTCGCACATTTAGTCTCCTACGTATGCTTGACGGATAAACGGTAAGAAACACATACCATGCGCACGTATTAGCACTGATGAAACGAATACGTCTGAAATGTGGAAATTTCAAGTAGAAGCTCATATTGGAATGCAACGAATAAATTAGGATAGTTTCAGCGAATATTGGTATGCGGATTTTCAGCAAAGATCTGATACCTTTAAAATGAAATTGAAACTCTAAGAAAACGAGGTATTTTCTAATCTGAAATTTGTAATAGGATCATGTGGTTGTGGAATTGTACATTATATATTATAAAAACTCACTGTTTATTTATCAGGAAAGTCACATAGAAAACAAGTCTGATAGAAACTGATAGAATAATATAAGTGATCTATCTGAGCAAATTTAAGTGCAGATAGGCCATATAGAATCTTATGAAGTCGCATAGCAATCCTTTATGTTTGTTTGCTTTTCTATGAGAGATTTTTAGCGGAATGTCGCTGTCCGGTGTAGTAGGTGGGGCTTTCGGGTCTTGCTCTTGTGCACAGACGGGCCCATTGGCGGAAGTGGTGGTGGGATTGCCTCTGGAGGAGTGTTTTCGTTTAGGTGTGGGTGAATAATGTTCAATTTGATAGGTTTTTCGTAAGTAGGTGACTTTGGGCGTCCGCTGTCGCGTCTTGTCTTCCCCAGGCCGGAGAAGACCGCTGCTATTTTTCCGAATATTGAAAATTCAAATGCCACGAACAGGGCTGCTATAATTCCTAGGCCAATGGCTGCATAGGAGAGACTAGTCGTTAGGCTGTCGGTGTTTTGCTGTGTGCGTTTGTGTGTACTTATTTCATTTGCCTGTTTGATTATATCCTCCAGTGCTAGGCTGTTAGATTTTATGTCATCGGCGTTTGGGGGTGTGGTTTTGTATTGGTGGAATATGGGAATTGTCGATAGGTTTACGGTATGGTTTTTGTTCAGGTCCTGATATATCTCGGTTAGGTTCAGAGTGAATTCTGGGACGTATGAGTGCATTTCTGTCGACGTCATGGTATTAGAGGTACTAAGCGTTACAATTTCTGAGTGTCGTGGCGTATCTGTAATTATTTGTCGTGTTAATTTCGTGTGTGTGCTAACTTTGATTTGTTTAAGTGAACTATCTTTGTCTTATTTTGTGTAATGTAGATTTCTGCATTTATATTGTCAATTATTCGTTTAATGATATATGGACCTTTGTAGTGATCTTCAAATTTCGTTCGTGTTTCATTTAGTAGAGAAACCTTTTGTCCTGCTTCAAAGAGCTGTGGGTTAATATTCCTATCGTAATAAGACTTCGACTTTAATTTTGCTTCTCTTAAATTTTCTATAGCTCTCTTACGAATGTCTGTAAGATTCGTTAATAAATCGAGAATAAATGTGTTGTAACTACTAGTCATCCCGATTGTTGGGATCATATCTGATGGTCATCGTGTTTCTTGACCAAAAATGAATTGATGTGGAGTAAAGCTAGTGCTTTCGTGTTTTGCAGTATTGTAACAAAATATTGCGAATCGTATATATTCGGCCCAGTCATGACCGTTCTTTGTGTAATGTTTGATATGTTCTATAAGTACGAGGTGGCTCCTTTCTAGGGATGCATTCGATTGTGGGTGATGGGCAGTCGTTCGCACTTGTTTAATTTTGAAAAGTTTACTGATTTGTTTGATCGTGTTGATCATAAAATTTTGACCTCGGTCCGTTAGGATTGTTCGCGGAGTTCCATAGCGCGTAATATAGTCTTCAGCGAAGGCTGTGCCTATTGTTTGAGCTGTCGCGTTTGGAAGTGGTATGGCGTCAAGCAATTTCGTTAGGTTGCACTGTATAGGAAGAAGGTATTGATTGTTTGATTTTGTTAGTGGCAGTGGTCCAACAATATCAAGTGCC
The DNA here is from genome assembly GCA_963992785.1 of Tenthredo livida. Taxonomy (NCBI): domain Eukaryota; kingdom Metazoa; phylum Arthropoda; class Insecta; order Hymenoptera; family Tenthredinidae; genus Tenthredo; species Tenthredo livida. Next base: position 6,867,418 of record OZ023069.1, on the reverse strand, counting down.
ACCTTATCAAATGCATTTGCAGGAGTGTCCGTGATCATCATTGGTAATTTCGTCTGAACTCGAACTAACTTTTTCCTTTTGCAACTGTCACAAGTTTTGATAAAGGTTTGTAATTGAGATTTGAGGGTTGGCCAAATGTACTTTTCTCTTATCCGGTTAAAGGTCTTCGTTACCCCTTGGTGGCCTCCGATTAGCGATTCGTGGTATTCTTTGATTATCTCGTGGCGTAGGGTTTCGTCGGGCGTGGTAATTTCTTCGGTGCAGAGTGTGATTCTAATGATCGTATTTGCGAAGAAGTAGTAAAACAGTTTTTCAATCGTTGACCGCTGAAAGTTACGTAGCTCTACGTTGTTTTTTGTAAAGGTGGGGGAGTTTATATTTTCGCGTATTAGGATACGTTTCAAGTTGAGGAGTATGTTATAAAGGTCTTCCAGATTATCTTTGTCTGTGTGTTTGTTTTTGATCTCAAGTGTGAGGATATATCTTTCTCTGAATTTTTTCAGAGCTATTTCTAGTTTTTGCGGTGTTCGAATTGTGAACGTTCTTCTGTTGAGCATGCCCTTGTCTATTAGTTGTTTTGCCAATGGGTCATCTGTAGGGTGGTCCGCTGGGACGCAGTGAACGTAGTGGTCGTTTATTAGGAACATTTGGTCTTTTGATTCCTTGACGTTAGTTACAGGTATTATGTCATCTAGGTTATTTATAAAATGGTTGAAGTAATCAGGTGTGCTGTTGGTATCGCTATTTTGAATACCTGTATGTTGTAGAGTGTTAGTGCGGGATGGGGTGGGAGAATCATTGTTGGGTAGGTCTCGAAAATCTAGGGTGTGTAACGAACTCAGTTATTGAGTAGTTCAAATAATGGCGCAAAATTTTTGAGTTACGTAGTTTCGTAATAAGACCTACTTTGACTAAACTCGTAAACACCGGTTGACCGGACATGTGTCAGTGATCGCTCTCTCGGCCGAGAACCATCATATAGAGCAGACGTGTTTTTAAATCTTTCACGAATCGTTAACTAAAATCTTATAAATCCATTTTGGGAAATGTTAACATAAATATAATCAATCTAATTCAAATTACAACTATGAATTATATGTACTAATGACATTCATCAGTTCATCGAAATCAGTAAATGACGACAACTACGTGAAAGATTAAGTATCTGACCATGCGGTCGCATTGCCATATTTTATCTAATATGTTGACGAGCTCGATATAATTATCGTTATATGTTCTACGTAATTTCATGATATCGCATGTGTTGTCCGTACTCGAAATAAGCGATATCATTATTTTTGTGAATACACGGATTATTACATCCCTATAGAGTACTGTGCTGTCTGTATTGTCCACATAGTCAATTAATTTCATTAATGAATTTATATTATATTTTCATCAATTTAATTATCTAAATATATTATAAAGAAAATTATAATTTAATATTTCTGAAATCATTGACATTTTTCTTCTAACTACAAGACTTGTTTCTACAACATAATTACCTTTCGTTCATGTCAATGTTTGAAACCATTAAGAAAAAAAATTAGTATGTCAATATTTTACTGAATATTAAAAATTAAAAACAAGATTCAACAAGTATCTCACAATAATAAATATATTTGACAAAAATAAAACATAAAATGTTTTCATGACTATTCCGTGTATGTATAAAATTCTTGTCTCCCATAATTTATAATTATTAGTGAATATTTTAAATGTAAGAAACAAAAAAAGTATTACAGGTGTCTATTGCTGAATCGGTGTCGTCACTTTCTGTTAATCTTGAGTTCTTGGGATCTGACGAGTAGTCTGTGTTCGTCGTGTAGTCGGTAGTGTTATTTACTTCTGTTGGTGGAATGATGTTATGTTCTGTTGTTGGGTGTGGGGTGACCGTTACTGGGTTTGGTCGTTCGTCGATTTCGAGGGTTGGTCGGTGAGATATCGGATTTTCGTATACACAAATGGTGATTTTGATGTCTGTGTCCTTGAATATGTAATGGATTATACGACTAATTAGGTCCCAGCTAAGTTCATCTAGGCCGCAGCCTAATCTTGGTATTGATAGTGATTTCACTCCTCCTTTGATAAGTGCTATTTTTAGTTTGGCTAGTATCTTGTACATGACTTCTTTCGTAGGTTTGTCGTAGTGATGTTCTTTTGTTACTAAATTATAGATTATACGTCGTGGGTATGTGACTGTTATAATGTCTGTCACTTCAGGCTACATGGCTAGAACTTGTTTACGTTGTATCAATCCCTGTTTCACCATCTGATCCGCGACACCTAGTGAAGCTTTACAGTCTGCTGAAATGTAGTGTGCGAGGTTGTCTTTTTATTTTGATATGTCAGCGTTTATCTCTGTAATGTGTTTATTGTAAGCCAAAGGTAGAAATTCTAGATCTACGAGAAATTGGCCGTATGGGGGTGTGTTCTCTGGATTCTGGTTGGTGGAGGTCCCGGCTATATCTTCTCGTCCTCCTATATCAGATCTAGTGGGTGTTGCTGTTGACTCTGAGTCCGTGATAGGATTTGTGTTCGAGAGGTTTTTATAAATTTTCTTTCGTATGTAGGGCGCAGGTCTTGGCTTCTTATTTTTCGACGTTCCCGGTTCAGCATTGAGTGGTTTGTTTTGCTCATTTGTACTACGGTCCGTACGAGTGTACGGGAGTTCACGTTTTGTTTGTTTTCCTGCGGTTTGTTTGCGAACTTTTTTGTGAACCCTTCGATTTGAGCTGGACGAGGTCGTGATAATGCGCTTACGGCGGATGTGTATCTGAGTGTCTGAGTCGTCCGTAGAGTCTGAGTCATTATCTACGTTCGGTTTACCTCGTGGTGCCGGGTTACCTGAGATCGCGTATCGCGATAACGTTCATTCGGTTTTGTAACGCTAGGGTAGGTTTCTGGAGAGTTTGTTCGTTTATCGTTGTCTTCTTCTGGCGGTTTTGAGTCATGAGCGAACTCGGATAGGTGAAGGGTCTCTTTCTTTCGTGGGAGCTGGTTACTAGAGGACTCGGTAGTCTTTCGTTTTTTTGGGGGTTCAGGTTTCTGGTGGGTAGCTTCAGTATCTGAATTGTCCGAGAGAGTTGACGTTGTCATAGTTGGCGTTTGTTGTTCTTTAGGTCTTTTGGTTGGGGCAGGGTTAATGGATTCGTCTGTGGTTTGTCGGGGACGTCTTGGGAGTCGATGTGTTATCTTTATCTTTTTTTTCTTTTCCTCTGAGGGTTCGGTATCGGTTCTAAGGCGCTTTGAGTCAAGAGGTAGGATTTGGATTGTGTCAGGTGGTGGGTTTCTGGATAGCGCATCTGCGTTCGAATTCATCTTTCCTTTTTTGTAGATAACGTTGTAAGAATATTCGTCGAGTGTCAGGCGCCATCGTACCAGTCGTGAGGTTGGGTCTTTCACATTGTTTATCCAAACTAGTGGTCTGTGATCTGTGACGAGTGTGAATGTTCGTCCGTAAAGATATGGTCGGAAGTGTTTCACGGCGAAGATGATTGCTAAGAGTTCTTTGTCAATCGTCGAGTAGTTGACTTCCGCTTTTTCGAGGGATCTCGAGGCGTATGCGATAGGTAAGTCTTGGCCGATTTCTCCTTGGCTGAGAATTGCGCCTACGGCGCAGTTAGAGGCATCGGTCGTCAATACAAACGGTTTCTCAAAGTCCGGTTACTGTAAGATAGGTTCTTTACAAAGGCTATCGCGTAGTGTTTCGAATGCAAGTTGGTGTTCGGACGTCCAAAGAAATCGGTTGTTTTTCTTTAGTAAGTTGTTTATGGGCTTTGCGAGTTTTGATGAGTTAGGTATGAATCTGCGGTAGTAGCCGATCAGTCCGAGGAATTGTTTGATTTGCTTCGGATTCGTAGGGACGGGGTAGTTTTTGACGGCTGCTATTTTGTTGGGATCCGGTTCTACTCCGTCTTTTGTGATAACGTGGCCTAGGTATGCTATCTCTTTACGTAGATACTCGCATTTGTCGGGCTGAAGGGTTAGTCCGGCATTGGCTGATCGTTCCATAAGTTTTTTTAATTTAATGGCGTGTTCTTCTAATGATCTCGCATAGATTACTATGTCGTCCAGACAAACGAAGTGTTCGTTGCCGAGGAGTCCGGAAAGTGCCTGATCCATTAGACGTTGGAAGGTTGATGGTGCATTTTTTAGGCCAAAGGGCATTCTGTTGAATTCATAGTGGTCATGTGGCGTTGAGAAAGCCGTTTTGGGACTGTGATCAGGATGCATCGGTATCTCGTGGAAACCTGACGCCAAATCGAATTTAGAAAAGTATTTGGCGGATCCTAATTGATCTGAAATGTCCGTTATGTTGGGTAGCGGATAGGCGTCGCCGATAGTTTTTTCATTTAGTTTACGGAAGTCTATGATCATGCGCCATTTCTTTTTGCCGGCGGCGTCTGTTTTCTTGGGTAATATCCAAACTGGGGAGTTGTATGGTGAAGAAGAGTGTTTGATGATATCTTGATCAAGGAGTTTGCTGACTTGTGTATTTATCTCTTCTTTGTGAATTTGAGGATATCTGTACTGTTTTGTATGAATCGGAATGTCATCTGTGGTAGGGATGGTATGACTGACCAGTTGTGTATGTTTTAATTTGTCGCCCGGTAGGAAGAAAAGGTGGTTGAATTCTATAGCAAGGTCAGTTATCGACTGTTTTTCTTCGTCGTTCAAATGGTTCAATCGAAGGTTTTCCATAAGGGTGTGGAGGCGTTTCGAGTCGTAGTTAGGGGAGAAGTGAAGCGAACGGGAAGTGTTATTGGTATTAGTTTCCCGAGCCTTGGTTAGTGTGATTGATTGAACGCTGGTGAGTCTTGTGTCGGTCAGCTGGGGTCTCGTATCCTCGAGTTCGTCGACTTCTTCTAAGGTTACTACAGGCCTCCTTAACTCTACAGCTGTTTCGCTGGAGTTAATCACGTAGGCATATGCTAAACCATTTCTGTTCGTGACTAAGGCTTTGCCGAGAAAAATACTGGGGCCAAGGTCTATGTTATCAATGAATCCTGTTTTCAACGTCGGCTTGGCGACTTTCAATGATATTACTTTACCAGTTCGGCTAGGGATAGATACAATATTTTCGTCTAGTATTTTCAATGGTTTACAGTTATCCGTTGTTACTGTACCAGTTTCGAACGAAATTGTGGCGTTCTCAGTGTATAGGAATATCGTACCCAAAATGCCGTCTTCTTTTATTGGGAAAGAATTATCGACGAGGTGGAATACGTGCCAACTATTGTCGATTTGTACGTTGACGCTTCCTAGAGTTTTTATAGCACCGTCTGTTGTGCCGGTTATCTGGGTATTGTCCGTCGGGGTGTAGTGTGTGTTTGGTTTGACTGCGTTAAGTTTTATCACGCTTATGTCGGCTCCGGTGTCAACCAAGACTGTGCTCATCTGTTTTTCGAGTTGAGGCGTGTGTAGGTGTATCTTAGGTGTTTGTGTTGCCGCTGTTGTAAGGATGCGGGATGTTCTTATATTATTGTTCGAGGATTTGTAATGTAGTGGGATAACGCCTGTGTTTCGCGAATGGAGTTGGTCGTTTTGAAAACAGATTGTTGCTTCCTCGAGTCGCAGGAAATCGGCGCTCAGGATGCCGTCTTCTTGTATAGGAAATTCGTTGCTCATTAGGTGGAATTCGTGGCAAGTGCCCGCGAATTCTAGATTGATGCTACCTTGTGTTACTGTGAACCCTTCTGTTATTCCCGAGATGTAACGTTTATCCCTTGATTCGACACGAGTGTCCGGGGTGATAATCTTTTGTTTTATTAGGTGTGAATTGGCACCGGTATCTACTATTAGTGTTCCAGTGTTGCCGATGATTTGGGGTGATTGAATTCTAATAGTCGGTGATTCTAAAAGGATCCTTTTTACGTATTCGGACGCATTTCTAGAGTTCGGGACGTCGTTGCGTCCGTATGGTGGTCCCGTTACTCGTTTAAAGTTAGCGATTCTAATGCGAAGTTGTCGGTATTCGCGAAGTGAGTATTTGTGTTTGTAAAGTTTATGCCTGCGTATCTTGGCTGTTCGGAGTTTGGTTGGTTTCGGTTTTGGTTATTAGGTTGATTTGGTCGCTGACCAGAGTTGTTATGTTGAGGTCTGTTGTGTGCCTGAGGTTGTTGGGTGTATTATGGAGCGTTTGATTGGTAAAATGAAGGATTCTGGGGTGTTTGTTGATTTTGGTAGTTTCGCGCGCGGCACCTTTCAACCGTATGACCTTTACGTTTACAGTATGTACAAGATAGATGGTCGGTACGCTCTCGTGATCTACAGTTATCTATTGAGTGCCCAACACGCTTGCAGAACCTACAGTTCAGCGACGGGTCGTGAGGCGGTGTTCGTTTTGAGCTATTAATGCTACGGTTTTGAGTCGATTCATTTGTTTTTGGTGTCTGCGCTCTTAGTTTTTGCCTTTCTGATACTATTTTTTCCGCGCTCACCGCCTTATCGACTGCCGCTCGCAGCGTGTTTGGCTTCTCAGTTAACACCCTTCGTTCTAGCGCGTCACACAGACCCTTTATGAATGCGCGTACAGCGTTTTCTTCAACGTTTCTTATTAGTATAGTCGCGTTTTCAGTAGATTCTTTTGACTCTATAATGTCAATGGCCGTATCTACGAGTTCTTCTATCCTAGTTCCGTAATCTAATGCGGTCTCGTCTTTCTCTTGGCGTGCACACGCTATAGCACATTGCACGTCTGATAGTCTTTGTTTCGGTTCAAACGTGCGTTTCAAGTTGTCCATAAGAGATTGTAGTGATTGGAAGCTTTCTCGCGGGAGTGCCCTTTCTGCGCGGCCTTCAATTTTTGATCGTACGAGTGCAGCGAATAGGAGTGAATCTCGCGGTGCTATTAGTAATCTTATGTTTTCGATTTTTTTAAGGAAAGATTTTATCGTGATATTTGTTCCGTCAAAAGTTGGAATCGCTGTAGTCGCGACTTTCAAATTCATTAATGCTGTCTCTGTGTCAGACATGGTTTCCGGCGGGGTTTATGACTTATCTTAAATGGTATACGTATGTTAAGGTAGCTTACGTTCTAGAAATTATGGTGAGTCCAATGAGAGTCATTTTTCTTAGCATATCTGTAAAGTGGTGATTGTTGCTGTAGAGATCTTGACTCTGGATCTGAGGGTTGAGCGATAGCGTTGGTGATATTGGTGTCTTGGAGTTGTCAACAGGTTTCGGGTCGTCGTTGGAGCGAGTTCGCTCTTCGTGGGGCTCAGATGAGCCTTTGGGGGGCGAGGTGCCTTTGAGGTTCGGTTGCTGCGATTTGTGTTAACAAATTCTGTGATTGCCAATTATCGCCAGGTTGATAATAGCGGTTTAATAGTTTACACTTTTCGCGTATATGAGCGATTCAGGTCGTACAAGATGTATCGTGCAATGTAACAGGACACCGTTTTTTTTTTTTTTGTATTAGGCGCAGTGGTTTATACCGAGTGTTGCTTTCTTGGTTATTAGTTCACACAACTGATTTCGCACATTGGTTCACTATTTGGTGTCACGAATCGTTTAGTTAGTGGTTTATATTTCGTTTACTTTTCTTTCACATGCCCTCATTAACAGGGGGACCACCGCTGCCACCAGTGTTACGTCTTTTATTGGGGTGCTGTCCACTGCTTTAAATATCAGAGTATAACTGAGGGATTGTTGCTGTAATGAAGGTTTAGTTAGTGAACTAATAACTTTTATTCGGGTTAACAGTTGTTTGTTATAATGGTACTTCTGTTGTGTTATATATGCTATCTTCACACGAAGAGGTATAGTTGAGACGTAAGTGAGGAAACGAGGGAAGCATAGCTAGGTAGGTAGTTGCTAGGACAGTAAGATAAAAGGTTTTGCTGATTCGTTGCATTTGGCAGTGCCGGGTGCAACGAGTCTTTTCTAGAAGTGGGAAGGGAAGACGCGGATGATCTGGTAGCAGGCAGATAAAAAAAGTGGAGACGTAGAGGGAAAAGGGGGGAGGCGTGTGAAGAGTTGAGGTACTGAAGTGAGTGAGGGGCGAACGTACCGGCGGTGATGCCCGGACGTAACACAACTTTCACCAAAAAATCTCTCTAATATTGAAAAAAAAAAACTCATCGGCATTATTTGGGATTCTTAGAAAGTGACATATGATGAAAAACCAAAAAAAAAAAAAAATTCTTGAAGAAAATCGTTTGTCGGAAAAAAAAATTTCCAGGGAAAAAAATCGTTTTTCGGAAAAATGGCTGAGGAACTTTCGATCCCAATTTCGACCAGGATTAACCTTACGAGAGATTCGTCACGAATTCTGGATCACCCTGTATAAATAGGTATAACAACCGAAATGAGAATGAAACTGAACAGCATGAAACCACGTAACCGAATAATACAAAATATCAAATTCAAAAACCATAGCAATATAAAACTGAAAGGAAACTTATATAGGTATAACTTGTATAGTATGTACGTACGTAGTAGAGGAAAATCAACAAGTAGGGGGAAGTCCCTCAGTACCGGACACTTAAGGTTATTCAATAATAAAACTACAAAATAGATAGGATCTTCAATCTTTTTCAGTTTTATAGTAAACTTTGGAGTATTTATGGTAACATGATAACATTTTGAACATTCATTTAACGTCAAACTGATGAAAAAATATTTTTATATTCAGTATTAAAAACGGTTGCTTCAGAAGAGTGGCACCTAGTACCGGACAGTGGTGGTATGAATGGAAAAAATGATAGAAAGAAATTATTATATCCTGCAGCGATCACACACAGCACACACACACACCACACACATCACACTGCAGTGTTTGGGAGTGGTGAAAGAAGTTCGATGTGTGTTTTCATGTCGTTCAAGCAAGGTACTCCTAGGTACCTCATATTTCACGTTAGCCTGTCTACAAGCCATCTTTTCAGGCAATACTTTTCATATTTTTCGCTAACCATTTTCCCTTTTCCCGTGTTTCGGACTGGTCAGCCATAGTTAGAATACCGCTACAACGAGTAAGAACAATTTCTTTACAAATAACCGAAATAAGTTAAAAAAGCCGTGTCCGGTATTGGGGAACTAGTCGAGTGTCCGATATTAGGGACCCGTAATGCCGGACTAAATGATAAAATCTATGCTAAACCGCAGGAATATTTACTTTCACCTTACATCGTATGAAAGTATACATGCCAACGAACATTCTAATTGAGAAATAAAATAGCAGAACCACCAATTGTTCAGGTTATGTCCACGAGAAAATAAGATGTGACGCAGATTTCTGCAGGGTCAAATGTCAAATGTCTCTCGTCAACGCATGCACGCACAATGCCGCTAGCAAAACACCTCCACTACTGCGCCGGCTAAGCATGTTCGAACCACGCAAAAGAATTGTGAATCATGTTTCTAGTTTGGCTGATACTAGCAGTGTCCGGTTCTAGGTGCCGTCCGGCGTTATGGGACTTCCCCCTAAAGATGGACAGAGCAGATAGCTAGAACGAAAGCGAAGAGCGCTGCAGGATACAAGCCTAGCTATGGATAGGAGTAGGCTTAGCAAAAGAGCCAGAGATAATAAAGAATAAAATTATCAAAAGTTTCAGAGAGAAACACAGCTGAAACGCAACGCAGACTAGCTGTTGAAAGCCTAGGAAATGAGGCGGCCAACAAATATAATAATAGAAAGATCATGTACGATTGGTAAATTTATATCAAGTTAACCCGAGTACTATCGAGAGTATATTCGAGGAAACGGGAGTAGTTTTGTTGAGGTCATCTCCCTCGCTTGACAAACATGTATTTGGAATGAACGATTGGAGGAAACGGGAGTAGTTTTGTTGAGGTCATCTCCCTCTCTTGACCAACATGTCATTAAGGGGGTATCTACACCTTTGAATTTGAATCAAAGAATCGTTTTTTTTTTTTTTTATAATTTATTTGGAATGCTAGTGACCTACTCTACCTGCAAATAAATCGGTGTCAAAATATCTAGACGATTTGAAAAGTTACAGCCATGACAGTGCCAAATTACGGAAAAGCGCCGTGGCGCGGCGCGCGAACCCTCAGGGGTGCGTTCTGAATAAACGCCTGGATGCTCTCGGGTGTGTCTCTATCCTTTCTTCACTCATGACAATAGAGAAAGATACAACATTCCCGAGTCCACCCAGGCGTTTATTCGGAACGCACCCCAGATTGGTGCTATAAGTATTGTACAACACCGCCAACACCACTGCTTACTTTTATGACGTTTTTATATATTTCGATTTTGAATTCGATTTTGTGATCTTTTAATTCTGTGTAATTATCATTCTTACACATATTTAATTTTCAATATTCTTTTGAATTGTGATCATTGACAGTACACATGGCTGCGATCTACATTTTTTCGAGGTTAGGTGTCCACTTGTTTGTCAATATTGTCGTGCTTTTATTACGTATTCAAACCAATAGTAATTTCCATTATCGAATAAACATCGTGTTTATATATATATCTGAGAGCAGACTTCGGAATCGAAAGAAGATGATCCATCAAAAAGTGCGTTTGAAATCGATGCCAGGAGACTGGACATTTGGATTTCTAAAAAGATGAGTATTTCTATACAGTGAAACCTCCCAATAGCGGACACCTTCGGGACCGGAAATTTTGTCCGCTATTCAGAGGTGTCCGTTATTCGGGATATAGCTAGCTAGGGGATGAATAGCTAGGGGATTTCTAACTTGTCCGGTATAAAGAGGTTTCCGCTATTAAGAGGTGTCCGTTAAGGGAGGTTTCACTGTAATACATTGCAACGTTTAGGGTCTTTTTAATTAATTATTCAATTAGAAAAGTGGACAGAAGGTCGTGGTTGTTGCATAGAATTTATTTGTTCGAGCGTTGGCTTTCTAAAATCACGGTAAGACAAGCTAAGACACCAGAGCTGAGAGCAGACCAACAGTAGATGCAGATCACACTGAATATGATCGGCACTGATGCAGTATGCCTAAACCTGAGTGCAGGGAAAACCTAAAATAGAGTGAACTAGCAGCGAATGCGGATTGTAGCAAGTAGAATCAGCAACGATGCAGTGCACCTAGTTCAGGAGTAATGAGGAAAAATCATAAAAGCATCAGATGAACATCCAGTTAATTATTTAATCAAAGAAAATCAATAAAGAAATTATACAAAAGAATCTACAAAATTTAATCTTAACGCTATTCTTTTAATTCTAACGGTTTTTCTTATTTACAAAGTGCTTTGCTAAGCTAAGCTTGTTTCTGTTTTTTCTACTATTCCGACAGGCAATAGGGTTAATGACTCTAGTTTTTCGATTTGATGCCGCGTTTGGCGTGTGCTAAGTTTAATATGATATTTGATGAACCCGACAGGCGTTACATCTAGCTAGTGGCTCGAAATTGAATGAAGTTAAATAATCGTTCGGAGAAGACCTCCGATCAAGAGACTCGGTAGAGTCTCGCGCCAAGTACATTAAAAAAAAATTTTTTTCAAGCGCGAGACTCAACGAGTCTATATACCCGAGAGGCAACTACCCTAACCTATACCGCGAACTAGTATCGTCGTTTTCTTTCACCTCACAATATACACAGATTGAAACTAATCTAATCTAGGATGTGGGCATGAAAAGCTTTCATTTGAGCCTTAGATCGATTAAATCGGTGTCCGGAGTGCTGAGATATGATTAACTACCAATTCTGATACCCCGTTTCCTCGTAAAATTTTTCGTTTTCGTTTTCGTTTTCGTCGTCGTCAGACCAAGAACATTAAAACCATTCCCATATAAAATCACTAGACGGGAAACCCACCAAAGTTGTATAGAGTGACGTCAGTATACGAGATAGTTCCGATCGGATAGATCGCGCCAATAGATAGCGCCAGTATCGCAGACAGAAACCGTCCGCTACACTAGCAGACGCGTGTTGTCATTTCATGTTTTTAAATCAAAATAAAGGAAATAAAAGAAAGTACAAGCAATGCTTATATACGAAATTTGGAGGTACAAGAACTAGTGAATACCTCCCAAAAGCCACTTAGGTGCGAAAACCTTACACCAAGTATACATTAATGTGATAGTCACGAACAAAAATATTTCGATAGGTAAATCTTAAATCCTACGATCTCGAGCTTTTGAGGTTATGCGAATCGACTGACGTGTAAAATTCACGGTGATAAATAAAATAACAATTGTAAACGGACAAGACTGTCAGGTGACTATTAACTGACTATTACCTCTAAATTTTATTCACTTATACATTGTAGATTCGGCTTATTTCCATTCATGAATGCAATTATCGGAGGAAACGGTGTTTCGGGGATTCAATTTTCTAGCAAGTCACCGCCTCAGGAAGTCTGACAATAGAAAACCAAGAAAAAATGTTGAAGTTGAAAAATATCAGGATAGCATGATTTGATATAAGTAACGGCAAGGAGCCAGACCAACAAAGCCGAGTTCAAACGTTGGATTGCAACAAATTCCACTTCAAGCTCGATGTTAGGCTCATTTCTAGAGGCTCGTCTGCTCGGACCTAAACTGTGAGCCAACGTTATGTGTAGGATTTCAACGAGTTCTATATTTTATCTCGGTATCCTCTGGTCCAAACGAGACTGTAGGTCGACGTTGTGTGTTGGACTACGATAGGCTTTATTCTACACTCCACGTCAACGTAATGCCTTGACCTTCGGTGAAGATAATTCTTTAATCCATGTTTTACAATTAGCTTAGATTCTCCGCTCAGAAGCTCAATCAAATTCAGATTAGTGCTATCACGACAAATGGTGAAAATGAAAATACTTATTCAATATTAAAGAAATGATCGATCGACTCCCTCTTTCTCAGATGATAGAGATTCTGATTTATATTTATTTATTATTTGTAGACTCAGCGTATAATCATTTAGGAATGGAAATATTGGAAAAAAATCTTTCTTATGGATTGTTCAATCTTGTAGCGGGTCGCCGTATAAGACGTGAGGATGATGAAAGATAACGCTTGGACTGCAAAGTATCGGTATAGTGTGATTTGATACGAGAAACGGCAAGAGTCAGACGAAGAGAGCAGAATGCGAGTGTTTGACTTCATAAACTTCCATTTCATGCTCTACGCTAGTCTTGCATGAATAGGCTCAATTCTAAATATTATTATACCTTCTGTTCAGACCTGAATTGGAAGTTGACGTGATGAGTACGGGACGCGTACATGTTCTTTTTGTAGAGGACCTACGAAAAAAACTACCTACGAATTGCAATACATACATCTGATATTTATATATTTAATCATGAGCAGCAGCTATAACCCTGCGTGCAAGTAACTCCGCCATTGCTGGTCCCAGGCCCAGATGAGACAGGAGGAGGGCTGCACGCAGGGTTAGATGTTGTAGGTATAAAAAATTATCGTAGTGAAACAATTTGTAAACGCTATGATATGAAAGTACATTACGCGTCAGTCTACAAATTTGAGACTTGGGGAAAATTATGAGCACACGCGTGCTCGTTGCTGTTGACGTTCCTGCTTATCGAGGGACTTCGGGCGGTATGAAATAGTACAAAACAACCGAGCGAGCGTAGCGAGCGAGCACAATTATTAGGTGGTCAAGCAAAATTTTACAAAAAGTAGTGAAATCAACCCCAAAAAGCACCTTCGGTGCAAAAACCTTTCGCCAAGTCCATTAATGTGTAGACTACCAAAACATAATCAAAAGTTGTGCTCGTTCGCTCGCTGCGCTCGCTCACTCGATTGGTTGATGATTAACAACATACAAAAGCATTGAAATCAGATACAACTGCCAAGTACCTGTAGAACAATAAAAGTTTGGAATTGAAAAATTTTTTCACACTAAATAACGTTGTACTCGTTCGCTCGCTGCGCTCGCTAACTCGATTGGCTTATGATTATTGGTTGAAAAAAAAATTCGGATGAAGAAATTGAAGAAGTCAACATTTATCCAAAAATATTCATAACGAAAAAATCATTTAAAGAAAATTTTTAAAGAAAATTTGGAGGTAGTGGCACTTGGCGGGCCTTTTATAGAAAAAGAACTATGTGATATCGATCGCGACCCTGTCAATGTCATCTGATGGTTATTCAAACATTGGCCCGCCAATGTACCACGGACTCCAAATTTTCTTTAAAAATTTTCTTTAAATAATTTTTTCGTTATGAATATTTTTGGATAAATGTTGACTTCTTCAATTTCTTCATCCGAATTTTTTTTTCAACCAATAATCATAAGCCAATCGAGTGAGCGAGCGCAGCGAGCGAACGAGTACAACGTTATTTAGTGTGAAAAAATTTTTCAATTCCAAACTTTTATTGTTCTACAGGTACTTGGCAGTTGTATCTGATTTCAATGCTTTTGTATGTTGTTAATCATCAACCAATCGAGTGAGCGAGCGCAGCGAGCGAACGAGCACAACTTTTGATTATGTTTTGGTAGTCTACACATTAATGGACTTGGCGAAAGGTTTTTGCACCGAAGGTGCTTTTTGGGGTACGATTTTACAAAAATGACTCTAATAGAAAATGAGCGAGATTATCCCGACAGGCGATAAATGCTGACGAGCAGCCTGTGAGCGGCGAATTTATACCTGCAGTGACGTCATCTTAGTCTATCGCTCGGTCGTGCTGCCGATGCGCGCGCCGACCTGACTCGTAGACAGCTGATATGTTACAACATATATTAATTGCAAGAGTTTAATAAATATTATAAGAAAAAAGGTATGATTGATGAAAGATGAAAGAATTTTCGTAGTATTGACAAAAATTGTGCAAGCATCTTCTGAATCTCAAAAATATTGAAGATCAAAAATTTCAGAGAATTTTTATGTTTTGAAAAATTTTGATCAGATTTTTTGCTCAAGCAATTCATTATTTTTCTAACAGCCTCACCGGACACCTAACGGACACTGTTGTTATACAGAACAGGTCAAAACTCAGTACAAACCTCCGCCTGGCAAATGTGTCTAGACTCGACTCGACTCATAACTCATCGATACGAGAGCAGCTGCGGATTCAGCATATTAGTCATAAGCAAAATCTTAAAACTCTATTTCCCGTAACTACATTTTTCCCTCTGGGAATAGCAGGAAATAAAAAAAAAATTCAAACAAAAAAGTTTGAAAGTTGATTTCTGGAGAATGACTATTTTGACCGGTTGTCGTAAAGAATCAGAAGCATCGTTGGACCGATTCTGGAGTTTGTGGTCTACAAATTCGTAGAATCGAAGCCTCTATCATATGAACTGTGACGTTGCATTTTGCAACTGTCACAGTCGGGCCACTAAGATCAGTGACGACGTGAGGACGGACAACTCCAGAAAGTAGCCAAGGTCTCAGGTCAGAATTTAGTTAATTATCGCTTATATTATTTATCATTTCTTGCCTTCTATTCTATGAAATTCTGTAAAATGTCGACGCTCGGAGGACTACGCCAGGACGTCGAGGGATTCACCCGACGTCTAAATCGAGGTCCTTTCCGAATTATTGGTTCCCGTCTCTCTCTCCAACGCTCTCAGTCGTGGATGCCGCAGGAAACGTCGAATAAGGGCGACTCACTGAGTCCCTCCTCCCGCTCCCGCAGACTCCTCAGCCTGGTGCTGGACCACTTCCCGTCAACTATTTCTGGACGTCTCGGCAATGGTTGAATAAAGCAGGGCGAACACCCAAAAGTAACCCGACCAAAGCTTCCCGTTGCCGAAGACTTATCGACCTGGAGTCGAGCTAGACCATGTCATCGACTTTCTCGTCATCGTCACGCTATCGTGGGGTTACCCAAGAAAGGTCCCGATAGTAGAACTGCAATCGTATGATGCAGGCCTGTCCGTAAGCCTTCCATACCGCCCATGGGGAATTCTGGATGCACATCCGGTTATTGGGGCATCAGAACTTCCGCCAGATCCTCTAATTGGTCAGTTTTCTAGTTAAAGCGCAACTAGGGTGCACTTCATCCCGACGATGATCCCGAGGAGTCCCGAGACGAGAGACCAGAGCAGAAAAGAGAAGAGACGAGGAGAGAAACCGTCGAAGTCCAGTCTACTACATTTGAAATATCCCGCCGTACCGTGTAGCTAACTACACGCCTGGACAAATATTCAAAACTCAGGCGAAATAGGACAACGTATTCCCGAAAGTACGTCCAACCGTACTCGGCGCCTGATTGGTCGCCTAAGCTATGTGCGAAGATCGGCTCATGGCATGGAATTCCCGAAGCTATAAAATGTAGGACGACACAGGACTCGATCTACTTCTACGCTCGTCCGTCTTCACGTCAAGACCATCAGTGATATCCCGACAATCCCGACTATACCGAGTTCATAGTGTTTTATATCTCTTCTATTTTTCACTTTCATTCTTTCTTCGCTATTCTGTCATCTTTAGTCGTATATAATATTTAGAATCAGTTAAAAAGAACACTCAGTGTCTTAGTTAATCCCGTACTTGTACGAGGAATTCTCTATTTCTTCAATAAGGTAAGACCTATTTTCTGTAAAGCCACGAGCTAGTTCACGAATCCCGTCTAGTTATTTAGTCTGTTATATATTATATATTTGGTGTGACGTAGGTCACGAAATAACGGAACGTAAGTCTTCGACTTCGTCCCGAGTTTTTAGTATTTTAGTAGTCTGATTAAGGACGGATTCACGAGCTGACTCGTGCTTAGCATCTCTTCGTGGGTTTCCTTTTCTTTATTCTATTCTATTCTTTCTCTTACGCTGCTTAACGCATGCCGTAGGGTATAGTGGCTATTCTTTTCTTAGTAGTGAATAAAATCGGTGCAAAAACCTTTCGCCAAGTCCATTAATGTGTAGACTACCAAAACATAATCAAAAGTTGTGCTCGTTCGCTCGCTGCGCTCGCTCACTCGATTGGTTGATGATTAACAACATACAAAAGCATTGAAATCAGATACAACTGCCAAGTACCTGTAGAACAATAAAAGTTTGGAATTGGAAAATTTTTTCACACTAAATAACGTTGTACTCGTTCGCTCGCTGCGCTCGCTCACTCGATTGGCTTATGATTATTGGTTGAAAAAAAAATTCGGATGAAGAAATTGAAGAAGTCAACATTTATCCAAAAATATTCATAACGAAAAAATTATTTAAAGAAAATTTTTAAAGAAAATTTGGAGTCCGTGGTACATTGGCGGGCCAATGTTTGAATAACCATCAGATGACATTGACAGGGTCGCGATCGATATTGCATAGTTCTTTTTCTAAAAAAGGCCCGCCAAGTGCCACTACCTCCAAATTTTCTTTAAAAATTTTCTTTAAATAATTTTTTCGTTATGAATATTTTTGGATAAATGTTGACTTCTTCAATTTCTTCATCCGAATTTTTTTTTCAACCAATAATCATAAGCCAATCGAGTGAGCGAGCGCAGCGAGCGAACGAGTACAACGTTATTTAGTGTGAAAAAATTTTTCAATTCCAAACTTTTATTGTTCTACAGGTACTTGGCAGTTGTATCTGATTTCAATGCTTTTGTATGTTGTTAATCATCAACCAATCGAGTGAGCGAGCGCAGCGAGCGAACGAGCACAACTTTTGATTATGTTTTGGTAGTCTACACATTAATGGACTTGGCGAAAGGTTTTTGCACCGAAGGTGCTTTTTGGGGTTGATTTCACTACTTTTTGTAAAATTTTGCTTGACCACCTAATAATTGTGCTCGCTCGCTACGCTCGCTCGGTTGTTTTGTACTATTTCATACCGCCCGAAGTCCCTCGATAAGCAGGAACGTCAACAGCAACGAGCACGCGTGTGCTCAAAATTTTCCCCAAGTCTCAAACTTGTAGACTGACGCGTAATGTACTTTCATATCATAGCGTTTACAAATTGTTTCACTACGATAATTTTTTATACCTACAACATCTAACCCTGCGTGCAGCCCTCCTCCTGTCTCATCTGGGCCTGGGACCAGCAATGGCGGAGTTACTTGCACGCAGGGTTATAGTTGCTGCTCATGATTAAATATATAAATATCAGCTGTATGTATTGCAATTCGTAGGTAGTTTTTTTCGTAGGTCCTCTACAAAAAGAACATGTACGCGTCCCGTACTCATCACGTCAACTTCCAATTCGGGTCTGAACAGAAGGTATAATAATATTTAGAATTGAGCCTATTCATGCAAGACTAGCGTAGAGCATGAAATGGAAGTTTATGAAGTCAAACACTTGCATTCTGCTCTCTTCGTCTGACTCTTGCCGTTTCTCGTATCAAATCACACTATACCGATACTTTGCAGTCCAAGCGTTATCTTTCATCATCCTCACGTCTTATACGGCGACCCGCTACAAGATTAAGCAATCCATAAGAAAGATTTTTTTCCAATATTTCCATTCCTAAATGATTATACGCTGAGTCTACAAATAATAAATAAATATAAATCAGAATCTCTATCATCTGAGAAAGAGGGAGTCGATCGATCATTTCTTTAATATTGAATAAGTATTTTCATTTTCACCATTTGTCGTGATAGCACTAATCTGAATTTGATTGAGCTTCTGAGCGGAGAATCTAAGCTAATTGTAAAACATGGATTGAAGAATTATCTTCACCGAAGGTCAAGGCATTACGTTGACGTGGAGTGTAGAATAAAGCCTATCGTAGTCCAACACACAACGTCGACTTACAGTCTCGTTTGGACTAGAGGATACCGAGATAAAATATAGAACTCGTTGAAATCCTACACATAACGTTGGCTCACAGTTTAGGTCCGAGCAGACGAGCCTCTAGAAATGAGCCTAACATCGAGCTTGAAGTGGAATTTGTTGCAATCCAACGTTTGAACTCGGCTTTGTTGGTCTGGCTCCTTGCCGTTACTTATATCAAATCATGCTATCCTGATATTTTTCAACTTCAACATTTTTTCTTGGTTTTCTATTGTCAGACTTCCTGAGGCGGTGACTTGCTAGAAAATTGAATCCCCGAAACACCGTTTCCTCCGATAATTGCATTCATGAATGGAAATAAGCCGAATCTACAATGTATAAGTGAATAAAATTTAGAGGTAATAGTCAGTTAATAGTCACCTGACAGTCTTGTCCGTTTACAATTGTTATTTTATTTATCACCGTGAATTTTACACGTCAGTCGATTCGCATAACCTCAAAAGCTCGAGATCGTAGGATTTAAGATTTACCTATCGAAATATTTTTGTTCGTGACTATCACATTAATGTATACTTGGTGTAAGGTTTTCGCACCTAAGTGGCTTTTGGGAGGTATTCACTAGTTCTTGTACCTCCAAATTTCGTATATAAGCATTGCTTGTACTTTCTTTTATTTCCTTTATTTTGATTTAAAAACATGAAATGACAACACGCGTCTGCTAGTGTAGCGGACGGTTTCTGTCTGCGATACTGGCGCTATCTATTGGCGCGATCTATCCGATCGGAACTATCTCGTATACTGACGTCACTCTATACAACTTTGGTGGGTTTCCCGTCTAGTGATTTTATATGGGAATGGTTTTAATGTTCTTGGTCTGACGACGACGAAAACGAAAACGAAAACGAAAAATTTTACGAGGAAACGGGGTATCAGAATTGGTAGTTAATCATATCTCAGCACTCCGGACACCGATTTAATCGATCTAAGGCTCAAATGAAAGCTTTTCATGCCCACATCCTAGATTAAATTAGTTTCAATCTGTGTATATTGTGAGGTGAAAGAAAACGACGATACTAGTTCGCGGTATAGGTTAGGGTAGCTGCCTCTCGGGTATATAGACTCGTTGAGTCTCGCGCTTGAAAAAATTTTTTTTTAATGTACTTGGCGCGAGACTCTACCGAGTCTCTTGATGATAGTGATCGACCTGTAGACGAATAATTTCTGGAGATAGCGAGTGTAGAAGCAAGCATTTATTATTTAATTTATAGTTCTTAGTTATTAATATTCTGTCTGATTTATTCCGCATGATTATTATAATATAATATTATCGTCTGATATCTTTTCCCGTTCAATTGAATGGTATATTCCGTATTATATCGGATCGCATTGCTTTGATATTTTTGCTATTATTCTATTGTATTTTCTGTGAATATTATTTACGATCTAATCCCGATATTCTTGAAACTGTCTGAGGCATAACGATAATTTTGTAAATCGAATTCTATATCCCGTAAAATACGGCAAATTTGTTAATAAATCAATCAGATATGAAATGTTGAACATTCTTGTCTAATTTGGCACCCCGCCCCTCTACCGTAATTAGTTGATTATATTCTGAGCTAACTGGCAAGTTCCGCCGTCAATCGTCTGGTATTTGTTATATTTATTATATTTCAAGTGACGTTTTCACGTCTGGCGCCCAACTCTAGTTTTTGGTCTTATTTCTTCAATTAATTTATTTCTCACGTATATTGACGCTGAAGTGCACGGATTACCGGGTTACCCCTTATCCCCGAAAAAGTGGTATTCGTTGCAGAACATAGAACTCTTTGAAATGACTATTTTTGGTTGAGATAATAGAAAAAGTAGAGAACAAAAATTGAAGAATTACAAAAATCTCAGTAAAAACTAAGCGAGTCAGGCAATTTTCGCGATATCAAAAAGTTCTATGTTCATATCATAGAGGGATCTCTTCTGAACAATTGATGACCTAAGATGCCAGAATCGATTTACCGGTACTACTGATTCGTTACGACAACCGAGTGATTTTGTATTTTTCTGTATTCGGCGTAACTACTATTAGACTCAAAGTAATATTAAATGTTAGGTATGGATAATGAGGGTCAAACCCTCCCTAAACTTCATGATTTTTTTGGATTTGATCAGACTTTCAAATTCGCTGTAAAATATTAATCTCTTTCTCAGAATGTTAACCCATTTAAAGGTGGGGATACCCCCTTAAAACAAACTGGTTGCTCACTTTTCATAATCATATTTTGATTAGGTCATTGGTGATGGTTTTTTTATTCACACCTTATCGCTATGTCCTAAATTGTGTATATACAAGTGTCAATTTCTATTAGTGTGTTACCACTAACAATTGGCGTGACATTTTTGCGTGCGTTGTCATTGTATCTTAGCCAGTGACTTCCACTCCAGCAATAAGCGATATAATGACCCAGAGAATTATTGCGATTTGGTCCTTGGTATTCTATACAACCAGCCAGTTTGTATCGTTTCTCATAAACGCTCAAATTTTGCGGTACGTCGCAAAGTGCTTGTTTGGCACTTCTACCGGTATCAACGTCGAGAAATAAATGTGGACCGTATTCACCTGTTTGCGTCCCCAAAAGCCCACAGCATCGCGGGAGAACGCACCGCCCTAATGTCACCGCCTGATCAAAAGCTGTAATCCCCACTGATGTCAAGGGGTTGTAGTTGACATCTAAAAAAACGCGACGATGCTCAGTCTCAATACCACGATTAGGACAACTATGTCGTACTATACAACTCGGTATATCAGCGAATAGATGTTCTATCATCGGAGTGATACTGGAATCAGCTCGAAGTTCAATTATATGCCCATTTTTTTCTTGGACTAAATTTGGAACAGCACGTAATATGGTAGCGCGTTCTGTGAAAACCTGGGCGATTAGGCCTTCTTCTATGAGTAGCCCGATACACGTGTATTGTAACTTTATGGCAGTTTCGCGACTCGCGGAACTGTCAGTTATTGTGAGTCTTTTGCTCGTAAGAAAATTTAGGACCTCTTTATCTAATTTCTGACTAATTACGGACTTTGAACGCCGTGCGTTCGCAGCCGTCTCCCCTGGTTCACGGACTTTGTGCACGTAGTGCACGCAGCCGTATTCTATCCCTAGCACCGGACCTTGTGCACTTAGTGCACGCAGCCGTATCCCGTCTATCCACGGACCTTGAACGCAAGGCGTTCGCAGCCGTATTCCTAGCTAAAACAATTTAATATGACCGTGAAATGGCGGAAAACGGAACCAGCATTGAATCTTAGCAATTATATTAAACATAAGAAGACATTTATTTATTAAAATAATATCAAATACCGGTTGCAACCAAAACTAAATTATATTTACAGAGTTGCTTAAGCTATTAATTTGAGGTTATAATATCTGGTGCGTGAGATATCTCATCTCACGTCTTTATGCAAGAATTTAATTATGATTTTTTGAATAGTAACGATTTAAATAATATAAGATATTTGTAGCAAAAATAAGGTATGAGTGTATAAAGTTTTCAGAATTCTGAATTCTCTAAGAGATTGACGTTAGACGGCTAGGCAGATCACCAGGCGCTTTTGCCTATGATGTCTGATGCAAAGAGAGATGTGAGTCAACTCAGCGCTATGCCCGAGATTGCTGCTGAGCTGAGTGCCGCCTCGACTTATATACAAGTCGTGACGTCACCCAAACTCATGCTGTTGTGTCGAACGTTCTAGACTATCATCGAATGTTCGCAACGGCTGGTGTTTGAATGCTAACGGTCAGGCCTATCTGCCTGTCACGTTACATTGCCCCCTTCGATTATCTGGTGTTCTGACGATCTTGATCTCGTCGGGAAGCTGATGTTCGATCTTCTTTTTTCCTGCCGTCGATATGGTGATTCGGTTTCCCTCATCCTCGCTTGAGTCCCAAGGGATCCGTCGGATCTATCAATTTAGGGATCTCTACTATCTCTCTCATCGACGGTGGTTGATAAGTGGTTCGTCGACTCGCCGGTGGTCTAGCCTGAACCACAGCTGTTTTCTGTTGCTTCAGCCTTCGTAGCCGTACCTCGTCTTCGTCGTCGGATAAGTCCAAAGTTCCGAAGATCCTTAGATTAGTTATCAGTTCCTCGGGTTTGCGATCCTTCCTTCTATCGAAATTGGCTAGCCGACACCTCTTCTTAGTTGATGGTGCGGCGACTTCCGCATCGCCATCGCTCGCCCTTGGTGCATCTGAGATGGAAGTTGCTGCACCGTCAGTTGAGCTTTTGCTAACCCTTGGAATTCTATAACTCCGGAATCCTGGTAGCATCCCAGACACCACCTCACTTCGGACTATGGTAGGTTTACTTTTTAATTTCGGTTTTTCAACCGTTGGGGCTTTCATCTCGTTCTTCGGATCGGGTATTTTGATGTTCGGGAGTGCACTTAGTGGAATGCTGACCTTGATACTTAAGTTGTTATTGGTATCCGGCACCTTGAGCTGCATCCCCTGTACCTCCGCTACGATGTCCTTCGCCACAAGATTTCCCTCAGGTTGACCGGCCGGTGCATCGTCTGACGTTGATTGTCCCGTCAGGCGGTGTTGCACGGGCTTCCTGCGGTGCAATCGTTTCGGATCCAGAAGGTGAGCATCAACTTGATATCCTCGTCCCTTCACGTATCTTCCGAGTCCCGATTTGAAAGTTCCCGACGTATTAATTATTTTATCATTTTCAGATATCGCAAATTCTTCGATGCAAGCTTGGACAGACTTGTCTTGGACGCTGATATAGCCGTAACCGAACATGATGACCGATTGTAAGGACTTGCGCTTCACCTCGAGCTTTATATCTCCTATGTCGGTTCATTCGACCTGGGTACGTTAGCAATTCAAACACAACTGTCGCGAACGATGACAGTCAACGCCTCTAATTTCAAAACTTAGGTGTATTATAATGTTTCATCATCTGAGTATGAAAACGTCCACGCTCTTTCCTAGTGTTTATATTTTCTAATATGAATGTAGCCTCGTCAACTCTATTTCGAATTCGATACGGTCCTTCATATAGTGCAAGGAACTTTGCCATTATTTTATTTTTTGTGTCTGAGACATTTAATGCTCTGACTAGGACTAAATCACCTACGTTAAATTTCGTTAATCTATGACTCGAATTGAACTGTTTGGCTCGACTACTTCCGTTTTTCTTAATATTATTTTCAACTAAAATTAATTTTAATTCTAATGAAATATCATTCTGATCAATCTCGAACCATTTCTTCCAAAATCTGGTTGGGGGTTCTCCTAACTGGATTTCGCATGGACAAAATCCAGTCGACTCATGGTGCACTTCATTTACGCAGCATTCAATCACTTTCAACCATTTAATCCACGAGCTGTGTTTTTCAGTCAAAAATGTTCTAAAAAACCTTCCTAATTCTCTGTTCACTCTTTCTACCATATTTCCCTGTGGATGCCTAATTGAGGAGAATATTGGCGTGATTCCTTCATCTTTTAGTTTATTTAACCATAAATCTGACGTAAATTGTGTACCATGGTCGAACTGAATTTTGTCCGGCTTTCCTAACTCAGGTATGTACTGTTCAAAAATGCAACGAATAGTGGTTCGCGCATCGGCCGTTTTTAATAGATGTAAACGCACAAATGTGCTAAACGTGTCAATGGTTACTAGTTTCCACTTATAATTTCCTCTACTCGCAGGTAACGGGCCTAAAAAGTCTATAGAAACTAATTCTCCGACTTTTTCTGGAGTTATGTTCTGCATTGCTGCATAACTGTACGTGTTAGGAACCTTGAATCGTTGACATCGATCGCAGCTGACTAAGATTCGCCTGATGCAACGCGCAAATTTCGGGTAATAAAAGTTCTGTTTTAACATCTGGTAACATTTTCCAGGTCCCACATGACCATATATTTCATGTGTCTCTATCACTAAGTTTTTAACTAAGTTGGCGGGGAGATAGGCCCTTTGACGGCCCCCTGGCTCCACATGGTACCAGATACCCTTTACTTGTGTTATACGTTTTTTTATTCTCGTAATACCTCTATTTATTATGTCGTTTATGCGTTGGTCTTGCGCTTAATGAGCTGCAAATGTTTTCAAATCGTTATCTAATTCATCAGAGACATTTTTAGCTAACGGCGCTATAATCTGTAATTGACTGATCTGTGTTTCTATATTTTTATTTTCAGGAGGATAGCGGCTTAAAATGTCGGCTACCAGATTATCTTTCCCTTTTATGAACTTTACTTCGAACTCGTACGTTTGAATAAACAGAATCCAACGAGCCAGCCGCGAATTGATCAACTTACACGTTGACATGAATGTTAGCGCGCGATGGTCGGTTTGGATTGTTAATTTTGCCCCGATCACAAACGTCCGGAACTTCTCCAGCGCAAATACTATGGCCTAAAGCTCCTTTTCGGAAGTAAAATAGTTTAACTCCGCCCCTTTCAAAGTCCGACTCGCAAATCCGATTGTAAGTTCATCATTCGTGTCAGATAACTGATACAACACGGCACCGATTGCAAAATTACTTGCATCACACTGTAATTAGTAACGCTTTTTAGGATCTGGATGGTGAATCACCATTTTTTTACAAAATAATTGTTTGACTTTCTTAAAATGCGCTATCATTTCTTCGTTCCAATCCCACTTAGCATCTTTTCTTACTAACTTAAGTAATGGAGCTGTGGCATCGGAATAATTCTTCGTAAATTTATTATAATAATTGGTTAATCCTAAAAACCCTTTTAGTTGTTTCACGTTTTTTGGTTCAGGAAAACGTTGGATAGCATCTATCTTTTCTGGTTGTGGTAATATATCGCTTTTAGTAATTCGATGACCTAAAAAGTCTATCACTTCCCTGAAAAACTTCGATTTATCAAAATTAATCGTCCTATTATGCCTTCGGAATACTTCAAATAGTTGTTCAAGATGTGCTAAGTGAGACTGGAACGAATCAGATAAGCACAAGATATCATCAACAAAGTTGATGGTAAATTAATCAGTATCTGTTAAGACTAAATCTAAAGTGCGGATGAGACTAGCTAAGCTGGTGTTTAATCCGTAGGGCGTTACCGCGAATTGGTAGGTCTTCCCCTCGTACATGAATGCAGTGTATTTTCGTGACTCTTTATGTAACGGAACTTGCCAAAAACTAGCGGTTAGATCCAGACTGGACATAACTGACGCATTTCCACACTTTTGGAATAAAACCTCAGTAAACTGATCGCAGTAGTGGTAAGGTACTATCAGCTTGTTTATGAACCTTGCGTCTAATACCAACCTAACATCGCCGGATTTTTTAGCTACAACCCCCAACGGATTGATGTACTCGCTGTAAGAGCGTTCGATTATACCGAGCTTTAACATTTTTTCTATTTCTTGTCTTACTTTGTCTCTATGCATGATAGGCACTGGATATGACCGTCTTACAAAAGGTCTGTCTTCATAGATCTTGATTCTATGTTCGTATATTGTAACTCTACCTGGTATTTTTGAGAAAATATCACGATACTTTTTTAGTAAAGTTGAGAATTTATTCATCTCACAAGCTTCTAGTACCTGACATTCCGACACTTTGCTGTCGATCTCGTCATCGGTTAGCTCAGGATTATGTCCAGCCTGAATATTCTTACCCGATTCTATAGTTGAGATATTAATCTGATCTAGGCTTAAGTCGTTAATACCGTCTGGCTTATGGATTTCGATCTGATCTATTTTTTGTTTCATCTGAATTGTTAATTTATTTATTTTTAAGTCTAAATCTGCTTCCCATCTACGCAGAGTGTCTATGCCTATTATAACGTTGTGCCTTAATCCATGTACGATGAGAAAACCCACCTCATCGGATACCGACCCTACTTCGATGGTTGCTAAAAACTGTTCCTTGATTCTAGTAGGTTTGCCCCCTAGCACGCCAGATACTTGGAAATTCGCCACTGGCAGCTTAGCGCAATTGTCGAATAATGTTTTATGCCGACTGTACCAGTCACCCGACACGCATGTGATTTGACTTCCCGTGTCTATTAAGGGGGTATATACACCTTTAAATGGGTTGAATTTCTGAAAAACAATTTTCCTTTTTTTTTCAACTTGAAGACTCTGATAAAATTTAAAAAAATCATCATGTTTGGGGAGGGTTAAACCTTCATTATCCATATCTTACATCATGTATTACTTCCAGTCTAATAGTGGCTGCGCTGAAGACAGGAAAATACAAAATCGCTCGGTTGGCGCAAAGAATCAGACCCAGCGTTGGACCGATCTTAGAATTTTTTGTTCTCAATTGTTCATAAGACATGCCTCTATCAGATGAACATAGAACTTTTTGATGAACCCATTTTTAGTTGAAATAATAGAAAAATAAGCAAAATTTTTTTTCAAATTCAGAAAAAAAATCGAAAAAATTCAATAACTCAAGTAATTCTTGCAATATCAAAAAGTTCTATGTTCATCTGATAGAGGCTTGTCTTATGAACAATTGAGAACCAAAAATTCCAAGATCGGTACAACGCTGGGTCTGATTCTTTGCGGCAACCGAGTGATATTGTATTTTCCTGTCTTCAGCGCAGCCACTATTAGACTGGAGGTAATACATGATGTAAGATATGGATAATGAAGGTCAAACCCTCCCCAAACATGATGATTTTTTCAAATTTTATCAGAGTCTTCAAGTTGAAAAAAAAAAGGAAAATTGTTTTTCAGAAATTCAACCCATTTAAAGGTGTATATACCCCCTTAATGCTCTGGCTTCGACCGTTTCTATGCGCGAGAGAATCTCCGGACATTGTATCAAGGTTTTATTAAGTTCTGTATTTTCATTGATCAAATAGTCTGCTGGACTTTCAAATGAGTTATTATCTGTATTACTGTATTCAAATTTTGCCGCAAAAATATCTACATCACGCTGTACTGGTGTCGGTAATCGCGTGTCCAGTACAGCGTCTCTTAGTTTTCCGTTTCTAGGTTGTTTTGATCCGTTACCGACGCTGAGTCCGCGCTTACAATAGTCGCACTTATTTTGCTATTTGTCCAGTTCGACCTATTAGCTACGTTATCGGCTTGGCCATGTTTATAACGCGTCTCATGTTCATCGGTCGCCGGTTTTAAATTCGAATTACCAGACTCGTTCCGCCATGACACTTGTTTATCTCGGCTCTCGGTTCCGCGACTGACTGTTGCATTCTGCTTCTTCGCGTACGTAGTTTTTAATCTAGGCGCGTTTGATCTTCCTCCGAATTGCATTTCGTCAAGGAAACCCAGCAGTGCGTCGATGTCAACGATATTCCTACACTTCGCCGCTTCTACTATCGGTTCATCAAAGTGACGGATTAAGTTTCTGACAATCTCTGTCTCTGACATGGTTGGACTTAGTCCGGCCGCGGATGCGAATTTTCTATTCGCATATTCAGACCACGTTACCCGCGAGTCTGGAATATAATAACCGAACTCTATTTCTCGACGTAGATCTCTCTGGATCTCTACTCCCCAATATCTGTTTAAAAACGAGTTTTAAAATCCCCCCAAGACCTGATATTATCGCGACGCGCGATCCACCAATCCTTTGCATCATAAGTGAGACTTTGGCCTATCAGTTTTAAACGAATATCATCTTCACGGATATCTAAAAAGGTGAAATATTCTCCTATTTCTTTAACGTAGTTTGCCGGTCTTTCCAAGCCTTTCCCAGAGTATGACGGCAGTTTGACATGTCTGGAGATTACATGATTGTACTCGCAGCCTTGACTCGAGTTTCCCGATTTTACTTTTCGAATTTCTGCATTTATGCTTGATCTAAATTTATCTTGTTTTTCCTCAATTTCTATTATTTTATCTAAATTGAACTTTTGATTTTTATCAATCTTCGATTCCAGACTTGTCAAGCTGTCGCCAAACTCCTCTCTGATATCATTATGAGTTTCGTTGAACTCCTGTCGACATTCTTTAATTTTATCTACAAGTTTTTCACTTGTGACGTCTAATTTTTTATCCAAAGCTTCTAACTGCTTTTTATATTTTAAACTTTGCTCCCCCAATCTTTTTCTGAAATTATCTTCGCGTTTTAACAAACTATCAATACTTTCCGATTTTGAACCTATTATTGTGCTTTCTATTTTTGCAAATTTTTCATCAAATTTTTTACGTAATTGTTCTAGCGATGCCATCATACTGAACGGATCGAAGTTTATCTGCTTATGTCGTTGTGTATCTTTATCTTTTTCAATAAACGTTATATCTAAACCTGAATTTCGTTTATCTTCATTATATCTACCTTTCTCGCTATTTCCTACATCTAAAGTTGGGTTATTGCTGGCTCCCTTGCCCGCCATTTGCCTGGTCGTGACACTGGATTCTGCCATTTTGCAAGGTGAAACTACTTGTAAAGAAAATTATTCGATTAAACGCAAAAGAAGTTAAGTTGATTAAATAAATGACTTTAAGTTTTATATGCAAAGATTTCAACAAAAATTTTATTAGAGAGGCCCCACGTTGGGCGCCGAATGTAACTTTATGGCAGTTTCGCGACTCGCGGAACTGTCAGTTATTGTGAGTCTTTTGCTCGTAAGAAAATTCAGGACCTCTTTATCTAATTTCTGACTAATTACGGACTTTGAACGCCGTGCGTTCGCAGCCGTCTCCCCTGGTTCACGGACTTTGTGCACGTAATGCACGCGGCCGTATTCTATCCCTAGCACCGGACCTTGTGCACTTAGTGCACGCAGCCGTATCCCGTCTATCCACGGACCTTGAACGCAAGGCGTTCGCAGCCGTATTCCTAGCTAAAACAATTCAATATGACCGTGAAATGGCGGAAAAGGGAACCAGCATTAAATCTTAGCAATTATATTGAACATAAGAAAACATTTATTTATTAAAATAATATCAAATACCGGTTGCAACCAAAACTAAATTATATTTACAGAGTTGCTTAAGCTATTAATTTGAGGTTATAATATCTGGTGCGTGAGATATCTCATCTCACGTCTTTATGCAAGAATTTAATTATGATTTTTTGAATAGTAACGATTTAAATAATATAAGATATTTGTAGCAAAAATAAGGTATGAGTGTATAAAGTTTTCTGAATTCTGAATTCTCTAAGAGATTGACGTTAGACGGCTAGGCAGATCACCAGGCGCTTTTGCCTATGGTGTCTGATGCAAAGAGAGATCTGAGTCAACTCAGCGCTATGCCCGAGATTGCTGCTGAGCTGAGTGCCGCCTCGACTTATATACAAGTCGTGACGTCACCCAAACTCATGCTGTTGTGTCGAACGTTCTAGACTATCATCGAATGTTCGCAGCGGCTGATGTTTGAATGCTAACGGTCAGGCCTATCTGCCTGTCACGTTACAGTATATACCTGCCTGGCCTTCAACACATGTTCTATACTGTGCATTATTGCACACCGCCATCGCTACAATTTGACACGCACTGTCGAACCCACACGTATTTTCGACTATTATAATGGTTGACTTAATCGAGATACTCTCAGAATGATTTCCATTAGGCAGCAGTGGAAAGGAAGTATATTTCTCGATATTAGACGAATCGAAATTCGGGCATGATTTGCTATATCCAGGCTTCTTTGAAGAGTTATTTTTGTTCCTCCAATTATGTTCCTCTCTCAACTCTTTTATTGAATCATTGACAGATTCAAATATTTCTTCGGCAGTCGCCAAAACCAATCGTCTTTTTTTTCGAGCGTCACAGATTTTCAATACAGATCCATAATCTTTATTCGCACAGACAGAATCTCACGGCAGATTATTTGTATCACTGTACCTAACAGATTCACTTACAGTGCCTGGTTCCGTAACTTTGGCATGTTCGCAATGACTATCGAGTATCGTTACTGCCCGATGGTTGAGATCATAAAAATCATTCGAATAGGAATTTGGATCAAAGTTGACATGATTTGAACCATTTGTTGAATTTCTCTGCGAATTTTCCACGAAATGATCAGTTGACTGTTCAATAGTCATTTGCGACGACTCTGCTGGTGGAAGGACCGACTCGTTATTATTTGTAAAGGATTCCGTGAAAGTTAGATCTGTATATGTTGGAAAACTGATATCTTCCGCATCGATAATTGCGAAGTCAGGGTCTTCTAATGTTTCAAGTAATTCATTATTTTTGTCCAGGTGGTCTTTGCTTTTTGCTATGCACTTATTATTCTTTACTCGATTGCCTTCATTCCTAACCACTACCTTATGAGCCTCTTTCAGTTTTTCTAGTTCTACGAGTGCATCTCTCTCTGATTGCCCTGCTAGTGCTAGCTTGATTTTTCCTGGGAATGATAAAATGTGCGTGGCAACAAATCTGTCTGCACGTAAAGGTAGTCGTACGTTACGCAGTATCACCGTAATCAGTTCAGATCATTAAATTCCGATTCGACAGCAGCTGATGAAGCATTTCTTCATCCGCGTCCACAGGCTATGCGCATGATTTCGGAAAATAGCGGAAAGTATGGTAGAAGATTCTCCAAATGCTTCGCAAACTTTGCATTGTAAAAGCCATTGATTTTTCCACTATTGCTGGTTGGCTCATTTCTTATCTGTACAATACATGCGTCGTCAATATGCTTCGTCCATTCCCATGTATTTTTCGGTACGTCTTCCGTAGAGTTCAATAATTGGTCGTATTTGGAATTCACATTATCTTTTTCTCCATATTCATCGTCCGTTTCTTCGTCTGCATCTGTTTCGTCTTGTGCATCCGATTCGACCAAGTCGATGGGAGGAATCCCTCTAATCAGTCCCGTGAGGCGAACGCGTGCGCTGTCAGAGAGACTGCCAGTGTCTGCATTTCGGCTCAAGACAAGCAGGAAAATTTGTTTAGCAACGTCTTCGAGTGTGGCTAATGTTTCCTGGCGTTGGAGTACCGCCATTGCTCTGACACACATCGACTTTGCACCAAATGGTGTACCACGATAGCATTTCCACTTTGCGACCATATTCATAAAATGACATATGTCTAGGCGACGAATGCAAACAGGAGGTTCTGGAGCCTGCTCTGTCAAAAATTCAAAACAGCCAGACAAATATCTTTTCAAGCTAGACGTTTGCGCAAATGCCCTGGCAATCCCACCTAGAAGCGCTTTGTCGAAGTCGGTCACTACTTCTCGTGGTAGAGGAAAGGACGATGTTTCCTTCGCACCTTGTCGCAAGAATTCAAAGAGCCATTTTGCGATCGCGTCAGTATGTTGATCGGCCGATATCTGCTGGCAAACAGGCACCGTTTTGTTGTTGACTTGAGTAACAATTTGATATAAATATACATGGGGGCTGTGACCAGAAAGCCGTTTTATGTTCTGTACTACGGACCCAGTTCCATCGATGTAAATGGTATCGTGAAATTATTTGTATACTGCTACTTGTTCTCTAGTCCAATAGTGTACGAAAAATTCGAAAAATTCTATGGAATGAATTGATGTCTCGTATTGAGGATCAAATTTCATAGCCTGCAAACTTTCAAATACGTCATAAGTACCAATCAATCCAAGGATCTTGTCCCGCATTTCTGTAACAGCCTTGCTGATAACCGGGTTACTAGGAATGTTCGCAGGTTCGCAATCCCCCATATTCTGAATCATTTCGTCAGCTTTTTTCCGCTTCTAAACGCAAGCCAGGGAATTTCCGTCTATTATTTCTTTCGCGACTTTCTATCTTCGATGCCCCTTTAATTGTCTTTTCGTCGTATGTCTAACCGACCTGTCAAACCCATAAATGTGGCATTCCATTACTATTGGTTTGCCTTCAGATGGGGCGTTAGCAATTATTCCACGGAATTCGGCTTTGCAGTCAGGACACGTTCCAGGTAATTGAACGTAAAAGCCACTATCTGACATTTCGTTGGCTTTGAAATTTAACGCACATGGATCTTAGTCTTGGCAGATATAGCATCATACAGGGCATGTGTCCACGAATGTCTTTTCAATTTCTGCAATTCTCGATTTCCTCGTGACTGGAACTCGTAACTCGCAATTTCAGGTTCCATATTAGCCCAAACTAATGTCAAGTCAACTTCAAATTCTATGACAGTGTCCAGCGTGGAGTTGAGCGAGTTATTTAAGGGAGCTTTCCAGTGTGAAATTTTCAAAAAATCGATTTTTTTTTTTGCTGAACAATCCATTGAGCATGATCTTTTCGAAGAAGCAGAAGGGATATTGTATGGACCTGGCATCTCTGATTGACCGTAAGTAAACGATTTACCTAAAATTTTCTCACTTGAAACTTTGAACGCGTTTTTCTCGAAACAGCATTTTTCAAAACGGTGTCCAACTTGGAGGGCAGAGTTTTAAAGCTATCGAGTTGAATTTTTTACACAATATTCTTAACGTCATTGTTTATCGTGCTATGGAAGCTTTTTTTTTTTTGACATCTTCCTATTTTTTTGTAAAAAAAACTGGCAAAAAAAAATGCTAAAATCGATACTTTTTGTTCAAACCGGCGCCATTTTTGCAAAAAAAAAAAAAAAAAAAAAGCCTCCATAGCACGAAAGCCAATTATATACCGATCAATAATCTTTTTGTGTTTTTTGTTTCAGATCAAAATTGTGACCCCCAACGTGGACACCACATCCAAGTGCATTTTCTGCAACAATTATTTCATCATTTTTATAGATATTAATTAATAAATAAATCGATCTTTAAAAAATTGTTTTGTATTCTTCAATACTCAATTAATATACCAAAAAAATAACAGACCGATTAGATTATTTTTTCTTTAAAAAAAAAAATCGCGAAAAACAGCGATTTTTCGGGCTGTCACACTGGAAAGCTCCCTTAAGATCGCCGAGCTAGTATTCTGCAATGTAATATTCTTGGCATGCAAGATTTCGTTTAATGTGTTGTACCTGTTCTCCAAAATATTGGTGTAGATATTTTTTGGCTTTTTACACAATGATTTACTCATTGCTTCGGAAAGTCTTCGAAAAACATCGGTCTGAGGAGGAAGGACTTTGCCGCTATTAGTTACTACCTCATATTCAGAAGATTTCAGCAATTCCTTAAGCTCAATGATAGCAGGAGGATCTTTACCAGTGACAATTTCTATGTTTTGATTAGCCATTCTATGTAATTTGATGGGTGGATTTTCTGTTTATAATGTTCTTATTTCGAAATAAGGATCTACAACGTTGCCAGGTATGTTCGTCTTGCTCGAGAAAATCAGCAAAGCATAAATCACCCGACGCAGGCTTATTCTATAGTGTGCAGTAGTTGATAGCGCGGCCACAAGCATCAATCTGTAAAGTGAGCGCCACGTAGTGACTGAGTAGAGAAGTATCGACTGGTGATGGGGAGAAAGTGGACGAAAACTTGCTAGTTCCCGCGATGAGTCACGAGTTGGGCCGAGGCGAGAGAATGATGGGGTGAAGCGTGCTTGGCAGCCAGTCACATAGAGATATTACCATATAGTCTAGTCGAGAAGTGAGTTTCCTGAGAAAAATAGTTCGAATTCTCTTGGAAGTATGAGCGATAGCTCATTCGATTCGGAATGCGATCCTGAAAAAGACGTATTTTTTTTCCGGAAAAAAAAATTGTAATTGTTATTAAGGGCCATCCTTAGTCGCCCACCTCCTTCCACCTCCTTTCACCTCCGCCCACCTCCTTTTTGCCGAAAAAGGGGCGGAGGGGAAAACATATCGATTATTATCCGAGCCCAGGCGTCGAAAGTGCAAAAAAAAAAATGCTCAGCGCAACTTCCATTTCAATTCCGAACACATACGTCCAAAAACATGTTCGTTTCATGCGGAAATAGAGCGTGAATATCGATTTTACTTTTTTCGCTGTCAATTTTCTCGACTGGCATGATTATCAGTATCCTTCACTATGTTCACTCTATGGAATGACGTCGACTCGTCGGACGAGTTCAGTCATGTGGTTGGACGGTGCGTGATCTACCGGGTACATCGATCAAAATAGTCAGCTGTCAGTAATAAAGACACGCGAGAAGCCCGAGTCCTTGGAAATGGTTACGGAATATTGTTAGTGCGTTCAAGAAGTGCAGAATACTCATAGAACCAGAACATTTCATCGGTAAGTGTATGGACAAAATATATAATATAATATAATACAGTTGTAGTGTAAATTACCTTGGTTAGGTTAGGTTTTCTTCGTTTGTTTACGATAAATTATTTCGCTAAAAATTCGTTGAAAACGCGTGTATATGGGTATGTATGTATTGTACGAATACAAACCCGAGTGATATACGCAGAGAATACTCGTGACATAGAATATTTTTCATCCCGCAGGTTTGCAATTCAGCCAGACCTACCCCAATCACGGTCGAAGATCCGTCAATATTTTAAAGTCCTGAAAATTAGAAGCTTGCACTCCGGCCAATTCTGACGAGCATACGAAGCACGTCCAATTCTCCGTGGTGAATCAGTCCAAGGAACATACAACGTCAACCTTTGTGGCAGACAGGTATTCATGCACTTGGCGGAGCATGAGAGTTATCAATAGCACCTACAAGATGAACATGTATACATTAGGGAGGTCGTTGAAAAAAAATCTATCTCGGATGATCTTCAATCGGTTCCAAATGTGGAAAAAATAATTCTCTAATTTTTGCAGATTTTTATTTTGACTCCCTATGGTCCCGATTTTCACATGAACTTTTTCTAAATCGTAAAAATCCTAAGTTGAGTTGGGTCTAATTTGAATCAGCAAGATTGCATCGGATACGTTTTATTATTGTATATTATACACAGCTCGAGTGAGAAAATGAAATTATTATATTCATAATTTATTATTTTCCATTGATTTTTCTTTCAGATATAATTTTTCATTACATCATTTTTTGATACAGCTCATTTTCTTGTATCAGTAAACTTGATGTTACATTGGGCCTCCGTTTCAGGTCTTTCATGGAACAAGAGACGACTGAATTCCATCTTCGGACTGCGGAGTCTCTCAAGGGTAGACTTCGGAGAAATTTATGAAATGGCTACAGAGGATCCGACAACAACATTCTTCCAGCCATTTATAGATTATGTTGGCATACGTGCATAATGTGAAAACAATCTCAAATTTTTATTGAAAAGAAAATTATCAGGCTGACCGGGAATCGAGTTTTCAGAAACAGTATGTACGTGTTGCAGGCCCGAAATTGATCTATCTAATATCACACGACACAGGAAAAGTAAACAAGCGCATAAATGACAAGAGAAGTAGAAAGGTAACATTCGTTGGGCGGCTAGGTGAGATCCGGATTCGATTCCCGGTCTGCTCGATAATTTTTCTTGTCAATAAAAATTCGAGTTTATTCAATCCACATAAATTGACGTACCATGGCGATAGAGGATCTACCATCTGTAGCGTAATTATATTATGATGTAATTACTAGGGTATGCCAGAAAAAGCTTTTTTTTTTTTCTAATTTCTCATATCAAAAATCAACAATTATACTATAATTACCGTATTGTTTTGAGCATAAGTCGACCCTGAGTATAAGTCGACCTCCGAATCTGAGGTCTGATTGGGAGACATTTTTTCAGAAACCGAATATGAGTCGACTTTTACAAAGACATTGTCATTTATATTTTTATGTATATTTAACACCTCTGGTGCACAAACCTTTCACCAAGTACAATAATGTGATCACTACCCCCAAAATAATCTACCAATGAAAATTCCTCCTCAACGAAAGTGATACTATAAAAATGTCTGCCTACAAAATGATTGAGATCAGATACAATTGCCAAGTGCATGTCCGCCGTACAATTATAAAACAGAAGATATAAAAAAATAAAAATTTGGAGTACGTGGTACTTGGCGGGCCAATATTTCATATCACTTCAGGATTATTCACATAGTTTAATGGCTGTTTTCTCGTACTTATCTCTAAGAGGCCCGCCAAGTACCACTACCTCCAAATTTTTGTTTTTTTATATCTTCTGTTTTATAATTGTACGGCGGACATGCACTTGGCAATTGTATCTGATTTCAATCATTTTGTAGGTAGACATTTTTATAGTATCACTTTCGGTAGGGAGGAATTTTCATTGGTAGATTATTTTGGGGGTAGTGATCACATTATTGTACTTGGTGAAAGGTTTGTGCACCAGAGGTGTTAAATATACATAAAAATATAAATGACAATGTCTTTGTAAAAGTCGACTCATATTCGGTTTCTGAAAAAATGTCTCCCAATCAGACCTCAGATTCGGAGGTCGACTTATACTCAGGGTCGACTTATGCTCAAAACAATACGGTAATTATAGTATAATTGTTGATTTTTGATATGAGAAATTAGAAAAAAAAAAAAGCTTTTTCTGGCATACCCTAGTAATTACATCATAATATAATTACGCTACAGATGGTAGATCCTCTATCGCCATGGTACGTCAATTTATGTGGATTGAATAAACTCGAATTTTTATTGACAAGAAAAATTATCGAGCAGACCGGGAATCGAATCCGGATCTCACCTAGCCGCCCAACGAATGTTACCTTTCTACTTCTCTTGTCATTTATGCGCTTGTTTACTTTTCCTGTGTCGTGTGATATTAGATAGATCAATTTCGGGCCTGCAACACGTACATACTGTTTCTGAAAACTCGATTCCCGGTCAGCCTGATAATTTTCTTTTCAATAAAAATTTGAGATTGTTTTCACATTATGCACGTATGCCAACATAATCTATAAATGGCTGGAAGAATGTTGTTGTCGGATCCTCTGTAGCCATTTCATAAATTTCTCCGAAGTCTACCCTTGAGAGACTCCGCAGTCCGAAGATGGAATTCAGTCGTCTCTTGTTCCATGAAAGACCTGAAACGGAGGCCCAATGTAACATCAAGTTTACTGATACAAGAAAATGAGCTGTATCAAAAAATGATGAAATGAAAAATTATATCTGAAAGAAAAATCAATGGAAAATAATAAATTACGAATATAATAATTTCATTTTCTCACTCGAGCTGTGTATAATATACAATAATAAAACGTATCCGATGCAATCTTGCTGATTTAAATTAGACCCAACTCAACTTAGGATTTTTACGAATTAGAAAAAGTTCATGTGAAAATCGAGCCCATAGGGAGTCAAAATAAAAATCTGCAAGAATTGGAGAATTATTTTCTCCACATTTGGAACCGATTGAAGACCATCCGAGATAAATTTTTTTTTAACGACCTCCCTAATGTATACATGTTCATCTTGTAGGTGCTATTGATAACTCTCATGCTCCGCCAAGTGCATGAATACCTGTCTGCCACAAAGGTTGACGTTGTATGTTCCTCGGACTGATTTACCACGGAGAATTGGACGTGCTTCGTATGCTCGTTAGAATTGGCCGGAGTGCAAGCTTCTAATTTTCAGGACTCGAAAATATTGACGGATCTTCGACCGTGATTGGGGTAGGTCTGGCTGAATTGCAAACCTGCGGGATGAAAAATATTCTATGTCACGAGTATTCTCTGCGTATATCACTCGGGTTTGTATTCGTACAATACATACATACCCATATACACGCGTTTTCAACGAATTTTTAGCGAAATAATTTATCGTAAACAAACGAAGAAAACCTAACCTAACCAAGGTAATTTACACTACAACTGTATTATATTATATTATATATTTTGTCCATACACTTACCGATGAAATGTTCTGGTTCTATGAGTATTCTGCACTTCTTGAACGCACTAACAATATTCCGTAACCATTTCCAAGGACTCGGGCTTCTCGCGTGTCTTTATCACTGACAGCTGACTATTTCAATCGATGTACCCGGTAGATCACGCACCGTCCAACCACGTGACTGAACTCGTCCGACGAGTCGACGTCATTCCATAGAGTGAACATAGTGAAGGATAC
Organism: Tenthredo livida; assembly: GCA_963992785.1. NCBI lineage: Eukaryota > Metazoa > Arthropoda > Insecta > Hymenoptera > Tenthredinidae > Tenthredo > Tenthredo livida. The sequence continues at coordinate 6,829,016 of OZ023069.1, read as the reverse complement.
TGATAATCATGCCAGTCGAGAAAATTGACAGCGAGAAAAGTAAAATCGATATTCACGCTCTATTTCCGCATGAAACGAACATGTTTTTGGACGTATGTGTTCGGAATTGAAATGGAAGTTGCGCTAAGCATCTTTTTTTCGCAGTTTCGACGCCTGGGCTCGGATAATAATCGATATATTTTCCCCTCCCCCCCTTTTTCGGCAAAAAGGAGGTGGGCGGAGGTGGAAGGAGGTAGGCGACTAAGGATCGGCCTTAACAAAAAACAAAAAAAAAAAACGTCTGCGGTTTTTGACTGTAACTAAAAAACTTTAAGAGATAACGATAAGTGGAAAAGATCATCTTGAAGAGGAGGACATTTCTAATAAAAAAGTCTTGACTCCCGGAACTCCATCTCCATCATTTATAATTTTAATTTGACGCTGAAAATAGAGTTCCGCGCGGCCGTTTCAGCACTGACGTGTCGCCGCTGAACAGAGAGTGCAATAAAAATTATTTATTTTTCACTATTTAATAATAATTTTAAAATTTTTAAAAATTATGCTATCATCAGAACACTCCAAAGAATCTAGCCACGCAGAGAAAAAAATTTGAAACTTCATTTTTCTGAAAGCTATACAATTGTTGATTAACTCATTTTTTTCGGAAAAATCTCCAGCTGTAGAATCATCTGGTGAAGCGGTGATACAACATTAAGTTCCACCCTGTATACGGACGTTGAATGAAAAAATGAAAAATTAACTTACCGTAAAAAATATCAAGGTAACATATTCAGTTGGCCGTCTAAGAATTTGGATACATTGTATATTTTTATTGGATGAAAAAAAACGAAAAATCCAAAATTAGAACTCAATAGTAGATAATAACAACACAATATCAATGAGATATAAATAAATTATAATAGAAATGATTTATAACATACCTAAAGATAATAATAAGAAAACTTGCAGATTTATCAAAGTATAAATATCATCGAAATTACTTCGAGGTGGAACTAAGAAGTGATCAAAACTTCAGCCTCCCGTTTTTCTTCTTATTTTTTCCAAAATTCGGCGAGCATGTAAAACTTGGGAAGAAACTTGATTCCATTTTTTTTCTACTTGAAGGGTCTGATGGATTGCCTCGAAATTTTCAACGAAATGACTTCGAAGTGCCACAAAGAAGTGATAAAATTTCCAGCCTCCCGGTTTTCTGTTTTTTTTTTTTTGCCAAAGGCGGCATTCAAGTATTACGTAACGCTATTCTTGAACATTTTTGACCCCCCCTCCCCCATGATAATACATAGTAACGATTGCGCCCCCCCCCCTCCAGTGTTACTTTACGCGACTGGGTGGGGGTCGAAAAACCGAAAGACCAAAATTCATAACGACCGAAATTCCGAAAATCGCAATTCCGAATACCATTTTCACCGATCAGTCAATTGATCCTAATTCAAATATTCCGAAAGACCATAATTCCGAAGTGTGTTTTCACAATTCGTGAAAATATGCGAAGCACGGTAATACCGAAAAAACTCCTTCCGAATTTCAAAATCGCGAACGTAGCGAAATGCAGATTGTATTAAAACAGAAAGTTCAAATACCCGAAAATCAGATTTCCTAACAGCCGTTACCTCGATGGAGCAAAGTTCCGAAATCAATATATCCGATATTAAAAGATCAGACGTGTCAAAATACCGAATCACAAAATACCGAAAAATCAGAATCCCGAAAATGCCACCGCAGAAATGCTAGTTCATTCAATCAACGGCAGTGGTATAATTTCGATTGATTCGTAATATTTTGATAGATATTTCTTGAATCGAAAGAGTTTCGGTACAGCAAGGGATATTGTAAAGACTCTATGACCTAATACATATCATCGATGATTTTGAACTTTCTTAGTGGTTATTTCAAATTAGTGCACATTTGTTGAAATGTTCTGCACAAAGAACATCAAAATGCTGTATCAAAAATCACTGAAATTGAATCAGGGTAGCTGTCTCAGACTTTTCAGAATATTATAACACGTAACTATCGATGATTCATCTGAACACAGAGATAAAAAAATCCTAGTTTCAAGAAAAAGCTTTCTTGTTTTAATAAACTGTAGTATCTTGGATGTTTTTCGATTGAATCAAGGAAATATGTTCTCAATTCGAAGTAGGAACATATTTCCTTGATTTAATCAAAAAAACATTCAAGATACTACAGTTTCTTTAAACAAGAAATCTTTTTCTTGCAACGAGGATTTTTTTTCTTAGTGAAGTAGGAAGGGGTATTTAAAATGAAGAACACAAATTATTTTTTTCATAAAATTTAATAATTTCCTTTGAATTCTTAACAATGCGTTTAGAATCATAAGACATATCTGTTAAGGTATGAATGTATAAGTTTAAGTAATCGAGACAGGTATGTGTCTCCATCTGTTTGTATATGTTTAGCGCACTTCGAGCGTTATAGTTCAATCTGGATACAGTAAATACCGACCAAAGGTCGTCACGAAATAGGTAGTAGCTCGCCGACGTCTGTACTGTGTACACGCACGTTCATATCAATATCATAATTAATGTATAATCTTTGTAATTGCATAATTAAATAAAGTAAATATTTCTGACAATACTGAACAATATCATTTAACTAATATCACAACAGTCATGAAACTTAACGGTAGTGACATACATCGTCGCTTTATTTGTCTTGATATTTTTTTCATATGAATAAAACTAGTCGTATGTCATGATTGCATTACTTTAGTTGAAAGCAAGAGTTTCACTTTTATTTCTCTTTGGTAAAATAGGTATAATCACCCAGGTATACAACGAATTTCATTAAAGCTTATTTTCCTGGTTATCCTGAATATCTATGTCTATAAATATATTCTAATAACAATTTGCGATCTCCTAATCGGCAATATCATAGCTAGATTCATATACATATATACATCTTATTTATGAAACTAGGTAACACATGAAACATATCAGTTCCGGAAAGCAATATCGAACGAGTTCTTCTTGTCTCAATTACTTCACTGTACGTTTCATTGAAAATACTTCGCTTCGTGCATACCGTGCGTCTAAAAAACTATCGTGATACATAACGGATGAAGTCGAGCATCAATTTTATGAATCACATATACCACGCGATTGAGGTTCATCAATCATGAAATGTATTACTTAGGTAGTACATGGCAATGAAATATCGCACTTGAATAAATGAATGAAAATGTTTTCAAAGTTCATTGAACTTGCACATGATTCGCGTTTCTCAATATATAAATAGTAGCTAGCATGGTAGACTATGAGGGTGCTATGAAATAATAACGTATTTTGTTTTGACTGGCTTTTTATCCCTTTTCTTCAGCGGGATGGAATCATGCTCTTACATCCTTTGTAAATATTGATTAAATCAATGCCTTAATATTATCAGTAGAAAAGAGAGAGTATATCAACTTCAAACTCCATCAGGTAATACCAGCCTGTATAGGATGGAGATTATTCCAAAGAGCATCCCCATTGTACCAACATGTGCATAGAATCTCAACATGATTAAATAATAATTTGACCGAAGGTAAGTCTTCAAACTTAGGCTCTATCTGCAGAAGCGTCATAACGAATAACTATGTACCCCAAATGATTTCAAATATTCACAAAGTGTATCTTTTGAGATACGAAACGTGTGTGTGAAACCTCATCTCTAGATGAGAATTTTTGAAGACTTTGCAGATTTCAGTATCTCCTACCCTTAATTGCTAAACAGCTAAACTATACACAGTCATACTACAAGACTATACTCAACATCTCGACTATCAAGAGACTCGGTAGAGTCTCGCGCCGAGTATATACACTATACAGCTATACTACAAGACCAGACTTAACAGCTAAACTATGTACAGCTACACTACAAAACTAGACTAACTATACAGCTAAACTATGTACAGCTATACTACAAGACTAGACTAACTATACTGCTAAACTATGTACAGCTATATGTACTACAAGACTATAAACTAACTATACAGCTGAACTATATACAGCTAAACTATGTACAGCTATACTACAAGACTAGACTAACTATACACCTAAACTATATACAGCTAAACTATGTACAGCTATACTACAAGACTAGACTAACTATACACCTAAACTATATATAGCTAAACTATGTACAGCTATACTACAAGACTCGACTAACTATACACCTGAACTATATACAGCTAAACTATGCACAGCTATACTACAAGACTAGACTAACTATACACCAAAACTATATACAGCTAAACTATGTACAGCTATACTACAAACTAAACATCTTGACTATTTACAGGTATATACAAGACTATTAGACTAAAGAGCGTAACTATGTACAAGTAAACTGAATAACTAGACCGTCTAAACAAATATTTTACACAAAGACGCGGACCGGCGATCTTCCGAGAGCAGTTCGGCATGTCGGACATGTCCCGAGATCGGCGTCACTATATATTCGTGTGCTGCATGCACCGCAGCAGCACCGATGACCGCATGGCAGAAAAGCGTGTGTTATCGGGCTCATCAGACATACGCGGCACATTTGAATAGGTTCTGTAAAAGTTTTAAAAATAAAATTAAGTACAGGTCACTCGATAGATTTAAAAATTTAACGAGTAATGACGTCATCATGGGTACAAACAGTAAGAACTAAAGAATACAATGACCAATTATGAAGCATCTACGAGTTTAAAAATTATGATTAGTTCGACGTCAGCAATCAATTGAGACAATGAGGATTATGTAACGATGACTCGAATTTCAAAATACCCTTTTGCCATGTTCTTGCGACTGTGTGTGAACGATTGAATGTACGTCTTGTCCCTAACAGACAAAGATACACCGGCCTACCAAGAATTTTAACGAACATGCCCGAGCGTTGACAATTATTGTATGTTACCTAGCGTTCGTTATCGGGGACAAACATTTCTCGCATCATAAGTAGTTATAATACCGAGGCATCTTTGCAGCTCGTTCCGATTCACGAGAGGTTAACTAAAGTCAATCGTTGCTAAAAATTATGCAAGCCGAATGGTAAAGATTAGTACTTAAGGGCTCGGTACGCTAGTGGGTGTGTGTGTGTGGGGGGGTATAAGCTGAGAAGGATAAGGAGACGTCGAACAGTATACGTGCACGAGTCCGATATCGTCATAAATAATTGAAATCTAAACGAAAGGTAAAAATCCGAAATCAACGTTATTGACCGAGAAAAAATAGCACTGTTATTAGTCCGAGTGTAAGAGTGCGCGCGAATAAATTTGCTGCGATGGTAACAGGTGTATCATCAGTCCTTACTAGCCACACGGCTGAATTTCCAAGTGATCGCTTCTGTCGTGTGTGCAAGGATGGCCGAATCGCGTTTAATCACCGAGATTTTTGTCACGAGCGCACACGATTGCGAATAGTTCAAAAAAATCCTCATCCGGCAGCCGAAGTTTCGACCTACAGTCTACCTCAGCGCTTAGAAAACACTGGCGAAGCCATTGCGAGACCACATCCGAGGTTCAAAGAAGCACACCGCATGACTTCGCGTACCGCCTGCAAAGGCAGCACAGGGTATCATCAAGGTCGTCACTCCTTACTGGCCACACGGCTGGATTTCCAAGTGATCGCGTACGTCGTGTGTGCAAGGATGGCCGAGTCGCGTTTAACTACCGGGATTTTTCGTCACGAGCGCACACGATTGCGAATAGTTCAAAAAATCCTCATCGGGCAGCCGAAGTTCCGGCCTACAGTCCGCCTCAGCGCTCAGAAAACATACTGGCGAGGCCACGCGAGACCGTTCTGCCGTTCAACAATGTGTGCATAAAGTGAGAATCTTCGCGTCCGCGAGCTATTCCGATGAATAATCTGTTTCTCCGCGGATTCTGAAGTATATTTCAATATGTTTGATGAGAATTGTAATATTTCCGGTAATACGCGTGCGATTTAAAAAACACCTAGATCATATCATTCCGTTAGGGATTTGTGTATTATAATTTTGATTCTTTGAAGTCTACGTCTCTTCACTCCCCTGTACAAGGCTAATTTGACCCCAAATAATCAAGTTACATATCTCTGTTCAACTGTTACATTTTGTTGTGTAAATCAAAATCAGACACAGAGTTCAAAAAGCTTACTGCGAATGGTTTGTACCTATACAACGACGTCATTATGAAAAACAAGTGACATGTAATCGTGAAAACATTATTATCTTTCCAAAGTAGGTTATCATAATACTACTTTTTCAATGACCAACTACTCTGGCAGAAACTCCACAATTATGAATGAAAGCGTTGGTAACATTATTTACCTTAGCTCAAACATTGAGATGATATCTTTTCTACAGATTGTATGCGTTTTTTTATGATTATTGAGCTGTTAGTATTCTTTGTTACATCTTCATCGATATGAGCAACTAAAATTTTACCAAGTTGTGCATGGCGATGATGCAAACTTATTTTTGGTGAATGACTAGAATTGGAAATGTCAACCCGGTTTTGATTTGATATTGAATTATGGCGAGGCAAAGTTAAAGCATTTTGATTCTGGGAAAACAAATTTCAAATCATTTATTGTGAGACATTATGGACGCATAAACTATCTTTATGTGCTATTTTAATTCATAAAAACAGACAATTTGCGCGTAGCTGCCATTTCACTTATGTTGAAGTATAGCATTGAATTTTTTAAATTCATGTAGTACAATTATTAGTGGAAACTCCGAAACTTATGTGGAATTTTTGCCACAGTCAACCACAGTAATGTCATGAAATTAATGGAAAATAATGTTTTCACCTTCAGCGTTCGTTCTGCGACGCCTGCGACGCGAACGACCCGCAGCGGCAGGAACACCTCGAGCGTTCGCAATGGCATTGCGTCGTCTTTCACGTTGCCTCTTACGACGTCTGGACCTGCGCGAACCACCTCAAAAAATACGAACCACAACTCAAAAATCATAATTCTGAAATGAATCATATTGTAACATCGAAATATAAATTTTCACCACGTGTACATCAAAAATGAAAGACACATACCAGCAACTACTTCTTCTCCTACTGCTTCGCCTTGGCGTAGTGGGCGATTCGATACGACAGCTTCTAGATATTTGGAATAGAAAAACGTACGTTTTTTTTAGCATTATCGCCTATTTCCTGATGAAAAACGACTAGGCGCAAATTTTTGGTACTTTAAATTGAAGTCCAAAACGAAGGTAAAACGTTCAACTAAACTATTTCTAGTAACGATTTTTTGTATTTGTATTGCAATATGTCCGAACAAAATTACCATCTTCGCGAACTACAGCCTCCGGAGTTACAGGCACCTCGTACACGTCGGAATCTGTGTCTGAAAAAGATGTACAACTTGAATTTATAGAATGTATACTCAATACAAACAATTGAAGAAAAAACTATCATCTATAAGTGCAATGACTCAAATTTTCATATAATAAGTAGTCAATCACCTGCTTCGTCTTGCAGTTCCCCCGCTGGCGTATGGGGACGTTCGGGCATTGGATCAGCTTCGTTAACAAAATGAAAACAAATAATATATTTTACTATTCATGTAACAATCGAATGGTTATTAGATCAGGTTGAAACGAATTTTCGATTGAATCGCGATCCTGATAAAAAAAAAAAGTAAAACAAGATTTACACGGACCGTGCAAAATTGCGGGGTTCGCTTCGAGGCTTGTTTTCTCACTCGCAGTCTCATAACTAATATTTTAGAGCCAAAAGCATCAGAACTTGATTACCTAATGCGCCGGCCTGTTCCGGTATTTCGGGCGTCAGAACACGATGCTCTATAAAATCTTTACCATGATCCAGATCATGATCCTCTATGTCTTCGTCTTGACAGGACAAAAACAATTAATCAACGATATATTTTCCTGATACAATTATTTACTGTCGCTATATTTAAATCAAATTACCCCATGATAACTCTCCATCCGGCCTCTCAGGCGTGCGAGGGTGTTCGAGCACAGGAGCAACTATTTCATAAAAAATTATACATTGCTTCGTACGTGTGTGAAATGATTTATTGAATCTTTTTCATCCCGGTAAAGAAGTGATTTTAATACAATATTAACGTCGCAAATTAAATAACCGATGATTCTCCGTCAACTATGATAATTTAGCCTAATTTTATTTGAGAAATAATTTGTCATGCCAGATGGGGCATTCAATTACCTAATACGTTTTCCGCCACTACTGGCCTCTCCGTCGAAGGGGGCCGCTCGGGATTAGCAGCAACTTTATTTTTACGAGAACAAGGAATGTATCAATATTATATGCTTGACGCATATCATACTACATCTTCATTTATGAATTTTAACGATTTCTAATAGCTTATTTCATTCATTACCATTTGCACGCCGCGCTGGCTGCTGCGGAGATAGATCTCGCATAAAATCGCCGGGCAAAACACCATGGAACAGTGGAGCGTCGCAATCGGGACCGTTTTCTTGTAAAATAAATATAGAAATTAAATATCAGATATCTTGATTAAGATCGCAAGAAATCTGTGATACATTCATATCCACGGTATAGTTATTCCATCTGACCGACCGATTTCAGCACACAGTAGTATGGCGTACTAATAAAGATGGCAGTAAGATATAAGAAATATACGAATATTTCAATAAGACCGAATACTTACAGGTTTTCCAACAATTATCACGCAAGCAATAAAGATAAGAAATTTGCATGAGAATCTAACGTAATCACTATAATGATTTTCGAGAAACGTGAAATGGATATTAGTACAGTACATGGTGAGTCTCTTCGAGTATCGAGAATGGGAGGAGCTTAGTTTGCCAATATATATTGACAATTTTTATTGTCATTTCTCATTACCTTGGTTTTTACGCAGTCGATGATATAAAAGTGGCCTACAAGCAGAGCCGATTCATCAACTAGGCTCCTACCATTCTCGATACTTGAAGAGACTAACCCTGTATACACGGAAAGAAAATTGCACTAAAAATGACGACACTTACATCGTAATCCAGGACTGGACTTTAGACATCTTCATATTTATAATAGTTAATTTCAAAACTTACTATTTATATCTGAATTTTTACGATATTTATAATAGAATTTACAATGCAGCATCGTAAAAATGAGAGTTTTTTCGTTCTAGTCCGGCTACAACGAAGCTACAACGTAATTTTTAGAGAAATTTTCTCTCCGTGTACAAGTACAACCCTTTTTTCTAATTCCACTCTGCGATTGAATGTTCAAGTCTGGAAAAGCAAGATTCAGCAACAAACTGCCTCTTTAAAAATCTTATTAATAATTTACCTAAGCGTATTTGCCTTGGAGTCACCATTAGTTCAAAATCCTCGCCCTCGCGCTCATTTGACTCTCTCGCGATCTAATAGTTGATATTTCCCTGGAGATGGATTCCTCTAATTAGGAATTCATCAACCGTGATATTCCGGTAGTGGAGCTCTTTCCACGCTACGAGAGATCAAGGAGTTCACTCAAATGTGACAAAGAAAGTACATATTTATCACATCGAAAAGAGGGGTGCCCACATGATATCATTAAGGGGGTATATACACCTTTAAATGGGTTGAATTTCTGAAAAACAATTTTCCTTTTTTTTTCAACTTGAAGACTCTGATAAAATTTAAAAAAATCATTATGTTTGGGCAGGGTTCGACCTTCATTATCCATATCTTACATCATGTATTACTTCCAGTCTAATAGTGGCTGCGCTGAAGACATTAAAATACAAAATCACTCGGTTGCCGCAAAGAATCAGACCCAGCGTTGGACCGATCTTGGAATTTTTGGTTCTTAATTGTTCATAACACATGCCTCTATCAGATGCACGTAGAACTTTTCGATATTGCAAGAATTACTTGAGTTATTGAATTTTTTGACTTTTTTTCTGAATTTGAAAAAAAAATTTGCTTATTTTTCTAATATTTCAACTAAAAATGGGTTTATCAAAAAGTTCTATGTTCATCTGATAAAGGCATGTCTTATCAACAATTGAGAACCAAAAATTCCAAGATCGGTCAAACGCTGGGTCTGATTCTTTGCGGCAACCGAGTGATTTTGTATTTTCCTGTCTTCAGCGCAGCCACTATTAAACTGGAAGTAATACATCATGTAAGATATGGATAATGAAGGTCAAACCCTCCCCAAACATGATGATTTTTTTAAATTTGATCAGAGTCTTCAAGTTGAAAAAAAAAAAGGAAAATTGTTTTTCAGAAATTCAACCCATTTAAAGGTGTATATACCCCCTTAAGTAACATCGCTCGTGTCTTTCGAATGATATAATCGGTGCTGAATTGGGAAAGATGTATGAATAGAGAATAAGATGATTTGCAATCAATATCCAAATACATTGGAACGTGGATTGATGATTTTTATTGACCTGAACGGCTCACATGTGTCTATATGTAACGCAGCGCCTTTGGCAGGCCAGACAATGCCCTGATATGGGCTCTGCGTTACATCAAGCGCCATGTCAGGGCCATTTCAAGGACCTATTTGAATTTCTGCTCGGGTTAGTCTGTTTATTTGTTGTGAAACGCATATAACGTCGCTATAAATAATGATAAGATACCGGTGTATTGTTTCTTCATATTCGTTGCAAAGATTTCTGTATTTTTTCTTGGAATTGTGTTTCTATATTTGAATTCCCAGACTTATGTCCGAATGCAGGATTTTCTCAGAACTTTATACCGGAATTATGGAACTATTGGCGAATATTGAAGTTAGAATATTCGATACACAGCGACGTCGTTCCAGCACCCCCTGAATTGACCTGTATGGAAAAACTGACCTGTTTGAAGCCCATTATTCTTGTATACGGTCTGATACCGCGCATGTCGGGTAATGCCTCCTGGACGTCGTTTCAAACGTTCTACGTCACATTTGGCGTGGGTTTGAAGTTTTAAAAGTTTACCTAATGACAGTATTTTCAAATTAGTAAAAACGAATTACATTTTTCTGCTGCGCTCAAAGTAGAAAAGCCCCACCCATAAGGTCATATAGGATAACCGATGCTTGTAAGTATGCCAAACAGCATTTGATTCATAAAAAATGTAATAAACATTGTCACGGTCAAAAATATACACCTTTATCGATACACCTCAATGAGGGGAACGAATGAGGAGAGCTTCTTGGATAACGAGGACCCTCACGTCAATGATACTCACTAATGAATTCCCAAGGTGAAGGGCGTGCTTGTAGTTGGTATCCCAATTTGCTGTTGTATGACTCCAGAATATTATTTGTCCTTCGAGAAAGGCCAAAGACGCTAAAGCCCGAAGGTGAAACGGTTCTCAGCCAATACCTTTCGTAATATGCGAAAAAGCCATCGAAGCTTCTTCTCAGATTATCTGGTAAACTTGTTTTGATCACCTGATACTGGTTCACAATAATCTCGGCTGGTAGATATGCCAGTACCAGTATCTTTTTGCTCAGAACTTTTGCGTCGTCATTATCGCGGATTAATGGATCAAGCCGAAGAGACTTTAGCTTTTGTAGTATCGCCTTGAATGAAATGTAATAAGGAGGCGTAATGAGGGATTTTGTTAATGAAATGAAATTAATGCCCTCAACAAGCTTTGAATCTGCCAGACAACCCAGAAAATAGGTGGATAGTTCTGAATGGGGGTATAAACACCTTTGAATTAATTATTTTTGGAGAACTAACGTGTCACAAAATTTTTTCAAAATCATCTGGTTTTATGACAAAAGTTAGGTTTTCTTTTGAAGCTCAATCAGGTGCAAGTTGAGATATAGGTACGAGCGATCGCCTCTCAAATTGAGATGCAGCACTTATTGTAAAGATTAAGGTAGATCGCTACATGGATTTTCGATTTTGTGATCTATCATGGTCAAGAAAACAAACTTTCATCATATGAACATGGAACTTTTTGATACTGCGAAATGTTCTGATTCAATATTATAAAATTTACAAACTTTTATTGACTATTTTTTAATATTCTGGGATAAAAATCAGTGTATCAAAAAGTGCTATGTTTATATAATAAAGATTTGTTTTCTAGACCATTACAGACCAAAAAATACAAAATGCATGCAGCGGTCCAGCTGAATCATTACAATAGGTGCTTCTTTCTCCGCTGCGTCTCATATTCAGAGGCAATGGCTTATACATCTCAACGTGCGCTCGATTGGGCTCCACAGCAATACTAGACTCATGTTATATAACTGGGTGATTGAAGAAATTTTGCAGTAGTTTAACGCCATCCCAAATCATCGACACAGGAAAAAGTTTGAAAGTTCACTTCTCAACGAGGACTATCCTAACCGGTTGTCGTAGAGAATCTGAACCATCTTTGGACCGATCATTGAATTTTTGGTCCTCGATTGTTCATAGGAAACGCCTCTATGGTATAAGCGTGAGAAATTTAAATAAACCCATTTTTGACTGAAGTGATGAAAAAATATGAAAAACAAATTGAAAATTAAAAAATTAAATGTTGCAGGTGATATTTGCAATATTAAAAAGTTCTACGTTGATACCAAGGAAGCATCTCTCATAAATAATTCAAGACCAAAAATTCCAAGATTGATCCAACGGTAGTCCTGATTCTTTACAACCTAGTGATTTTGTCTTGCATATCTTCAGCATAACCATCAGTGTTGCGAGTAATTAATTACATTTGTAATGGAATTACTCATTTAATCACACATTACTTTGGTAATGTGTAATTAAACTTGATTTAATTACACATTACCAAAGTAATGTGTAATTAAACTTGGTAAATCGAGTTTAAATACACATTACCAAAGTAATGGGTAATTAAATTGAATTTAATTACACATTACCAAAGTAATGGGTAATTGAATCGAGTTTAATTACACATTACCAAAGTAATGAGTAATTTAATCGAGTTTAATTACACATTACTAAAGTAATGAGTAATTGAATCGAGTTTAATTACACATTACCAAAGTAATGGGTAATTAAATAAAAATTTAATTACACATTAACAAAATAATCATATATCGTGATATTAATCGCAAATCATAAACACGATGGCCCGAGTCGACTTCACTTACACATTATCTGTATGATTAATTTGACACTACCTGAGTAAATTAGTAGTTCAAATAGATAAATTAACAAATGATTGTTTGTACTAACGAACAGGAAATTATGCCATAACGTGCAGGTACTTCCCGCGAATCACGTGGCATGTTATTCGTTTCGACGCCAGCACTCACAGTGGCGGTAAATAACGTTTTTGTCCTTACAGTGGACGAAATCCGGCACTTGTACCAGCTGGTTTCGAATTCCGTATACGCTCTCTCTCTCTTTCCTTTAGCGACTTAACGCCCTATGGGAATTCCGTATACGCGTCACAAAATTCTACCAAATCAGACCGAATTCTGTCGCCACAGCTTATGTCATTATTCGTCACTTGTGGCGCTATACGTCTCTTGACGCGTTGCGCGTGTACGCAGCCGACGCGCAGCCTGAACGCCCGGAACATCCGGTTGCTGGTCGCTCGGGGGATTCCCCACAGTCCCGCATTCGGTAGACACGTGGTCGTCTTTGTTACAACGGGTAGCACAAGTCAATGAAGAACATCAGTATTTCTATAGTGGTGACCGATTACGCATATTTTATTATGTGTACGTAAAATATAGGTCTGTGGAATGAATATTAGTGCTACACACCGCGAATTACACATATTTTTGAACAACAATTCATTAAATTTCAGAAAAAAAGATATAAAAGTATATGAGGTGCAGAAGAGAAACACGTGTTGTGCAGTGGCTGGAACCACATTGAATATTTGAATTATCAGTCGTACGTATATTAAATACATACGTGAGTGCAATTTGATTTGTACATTGATTTGTGTGTATAGAATTATATGTAGCTTGGCGAAAAATGAGATAAAAATAATAACTAGAAGATGAAGAAGAAAAGAACAACACGCATTTGTCTAAGGGCGACGTCTACAAATGTAGTACGTGAATGATGTAAGTAAAGATATTGAATAGTGATATAATTGTTAAATATAAAAAGTTAAATATAAATATAAAGAGTTAGATGTGAATATACATAGTTGAATATAATAAAATACAGGTGTAGTTATATAGAGTGTAGAATTACATACAGGTATAAATTATTTCAGAAATAAAAAATGGCTAAGGGTTGAGAATGAACATTTGTTATAGGCTTCCCCAGGTATACTATAACATCAAGCTTAAAACTAATGAGTGATCGTCATGTCACAGTTAATATTTTCAAGTATGGGTTTATTTACAGGTAGGCTTTCGATGAATTTGCTTTTAATAGCACTCTTCCCTCAAAATGTGCGTCAGTGAATCTGTTATATTTCGGCAGGTTCATCATCGTAGCATAGCTAAACAGTCGTTCCACCGAGGCTGAAGATGGCAGTGGAGTATTATATCTAACGAACAATGCCCGTACCAGTGGAAACTCGTCCAGAATGTTCGGGTCAGTGCCGCTGTGTTTAATATACCTTGTAACTTCTAATTCTGCAGTTACGTTATTGGGAAAGAGCTCATGACTACCAGACATGGCATTATCTTCACCGAAATCGAAATAATCCTCCATCGGAACACCTACATCGGCCTGGGCAGGTACAGTACGATCTACTAGGTCAGATGCAGCCTTGATGAAAATCTCTCGCACTTTATTCTGCAGCTCTCCACTCAGGCAAGGAAACCACCGACATTTAAACTTGGGATGAGTTACTGCTGCTATGGCTGCCATTTCTCCTTCGTTGACCACTTGGAAGATGTTTTTAAACCTGACTTCTAATGAGTTGATCATACTTCTCAATATAGGTAGGCAGAGCTGAACCATATTTGCGGTTTGCAGCTGAGATAATTTTCTCCTGAGCGAAAGTAAGGTGGGCAGCAGGTAACCATAATAGCAATATGTTTCACCCTGCAAAATATCAAGAGCCTCGGCGAGAGGTTTCATACACAGCAGGTATTCCTCTAGATACCGGAAGTCGGCATCTCTCAATGGGATCCGGGTTCCGAGGATACGGTTAGCGTCTACATCGGTGATTTTGGCTCTCAATGCTACTATTTGTTTCAGAGCATCGTATAATGAGTTCCAGCGAGTCACAACTGGCCGAAGTAAAGCCACACCCAAGTACGCCCTCAACTGCTCATTAATTTTTGGTGAGCGCAAGGATTTCCATAATGATGTGCATCGTTCGAGGCATTCAGAATGGGTAGCATTGAGGTGTACTGAACCTCTGATAGCCCTCACGACATCAGCGGTTGCAACAAGGTGTAATGTGTGGCTCGCACAACGAAAGTGACGAGGTAACTTTGCTCGGATCTCTTCAATGGCCTCAAAAGTTTCCCATGTAGCTTCATCACACGAGGAGTTTTCGTCGTCCAAATCAAATGATTCTGCGTCCTCGTCCAATTCGACTGTCTCAGAAATCTCTCCTATACGGTGACAGAATATGATCGCAATTGCTATATTATAATTTACAAACTTGATAATACTACGCATTCAAATCATACAGCGATTCATATTAATTTTCAGGCTAAAAAGTGATTATTATATCAATCGGTCAATGATGCCAAGGAATAATGAATTGAATACCGGCGAGCAGTGTGTCTGAAACGTCGGGGCCGGTTCAGAGTTCCGAATCTTCAAAGCTCCGAACGGTGAAAATTCCGAATTTATTCTAAACGATTTCGGAATTTTGGAAAGACTAGGGTTTAGAAAATTAAAATTTCGAATGGTCTAAATTCAGATAGCTCAAGGCTCCGACAGTCCGATGTTCCGAAAGTCCAAAATTCCGAAAGTTTAAAATTCCGAAAGATCGAACGTGTTCTTAACGTGTCGATTAAACGACGCGCGACGGCTTGATGTTAAATAGTTTCGAAGTTTTGGCCTTTCGGATATTCAGCTTTCGGAGTCTTGACCTTTCGGAATTTTGAACCTTCGGTATGCTGCGATTCAGAATTTTTTAAATCGGTTACATAGACTGTCGGTGAAATACCTTTTCTGAAAACTGTGAGTTCGTTGCATTTAAATTCGGAAATTTAAACGTTCGGAGCTTTGAAGATTCGGAACTTCGAACCGGCCCCGAAACGTCAACACCAAATTTCTTGAATGCCTTTACAAAGTTTGCGCCGTTGTCTGTGATCGTAGCGACTATCTTTTGAGGGTTCAATCCAAAACTTGTATGAATCTCAGTCAGTAGACTCGCTATGTTTTCATGAGAATGAGTTCCCGGACAACGTCTACATGCAATAGCTGCGGATTTTCTATGTAGACTTGTTTCGTCAATCTAGAAATTTGAAAAATAGTGAGATCACTGCTGCCACGAAAACATGTGAATAAGTACCTATATTTATAGAATATATGGGACTACTAATTGATTTTTTTTTTTTTTCAGATAGGCTGAAGGTGAACAATGAAAAGCTTAAATCCTCACCCAGTGAACTGTCACACCCATGAATCTGCGATTCATACCTGTCCACACGTCGGCAGTTGTACAAACATATGATGTGGTTCTCGACAATACAGTTCGCAGAGATAATATGCTCTCATCACAGGCGTTTTTTATTCTTTTACTCAAAGTGTATCGTGTCAGATGCTTCAAATTACCACCGCTCTTTTTTATTTTCAGATCTAGAAGAAGAGTGGAATGTATAGGTACGAATAGTCTATTCATATTCCATTCGTAAGAGATATTGGTAAGTAGTATCATGCTTGCTCGAGAGTAATTTTACCGTCGAACATCTTTCTAAATGATGGCATTTCCACGGTTCGGAGTGGCGCCAAGCTGTCTAAAACATAGCTAGTGACGTTTTGTTCAAACGTCTCTTGCTTAAAAGAGCATGTCACCCGTCTGCTAACGTCATTTGATCTTCCTCTTTTGGCAATTTTGTGCTCTTGATATTCCGCGAACAAATCTGGATGCTTTCGCTGCAACGAATAATCGAACAATTAATTAATATGCATGTACAGGTAGACATTGACTGTGTTCACTATCTTTTATTTCATATTATTTTGTGTGTATTTCATAGTTTTTAAGTATTTCATTCATTTATTAATTAGGTATTGCTAGAATAAGCTTTGCAAACTTCGAACTCTGTTTAAGAATAAAATATCTCACTTTCAGATGCGTAGTGAAATTGGAAGACACCGTTAGCTAGCCCTTAATTACTTGGACTGGGCGGCATACTTTGCATGCCGCAAAGATTGGTCCATTTATTTGTGATTTCACAACATCCACAGAGAAGTAGGTCCCATCTAAATATGGCGTCTTAGCACATGCTTCACGAAGGGCATCCTCCTCACAGACATCTTCCTCACAGACATCTTCGTCCTTCAGCGACAGCTGACTTAACCCGGTACTCGTTCGCTCTTATTCATTAGCAGATGACAATGTCGCTAATGAAATTGGCCTCGCAGCCTCTGATGACCTTGCCGGGTTCGATGCATGTGAGCATGAAGGCAGATCTGACGAATTATCCATATAATCATTGAACTTATAATTCACAGTCATTTTGTAATTTCTTATAATAATTTCAGAAACTTGACGGAAGAAAAATATCTCTCATGAAAATTGGTATGAGCACTTCGGACTTTGTGATTGAATCCATGCATGCCTACTACGGTGACAATATTTTTTCGCTTTTTTTTCAAGCTCACATAAAGATTTGTTAGTTTGATTGATTGATTGATTGAATATTTATTTATGCCCTGGTGAACCTTGAGGCAAATTAAAACAAAGTACATGCGAATAATAATAAAAAAAACAAGATGATATAAGATAGTTAGAAAAGTAGAAAGAAAAGTAGTAAGAACAGCAGAGAATTAGCACACACAGTAATCACGCATGGTACAAGAGAGAGAGAGAGAGAGAGAGAGATACAGTAGGTAAAAAATAGAAAGAATAGAATAAGATCAAAGTATACGATAGCAACAAAAAAATAAAAATAAAGTAAAGTTTGATGCATTTGGGGAGCCATCTTCAATTTTCAGCTGAGTTAAAAATTTTATGGAGGATGCTCCAGAATCTTGAAAATGTCAAAACTCGAAGAAATCGTTTTTTCTTTTTTTTTTATATTCTTCACTTGCTCACTAATTCAATCTTTTCTAGGCAGATTGTAGAGAAACATACCGAAATTTGAAGTAAAAATATTAGTATTTAAGGGTTAGTTAGCAAGTGAAGAATATAGAAAAATAAAAAACGATATCTTTGAATTTTTACATTTTCGAAATTCTTGAGTATACTCCACAAAATTTTTAATTCAGCTGAAAATTGAAGATTGCTCCTCAAATGCATCAAACTGACAAATTTGTATGTGAGCGTGAAAAAAAGTGAAAAAATATTACGACCCTAATGCCTCCTGTATGTTGACGAAATGTGACCAAATTCATATACAACATTACACTTAATTCTCCTATTTCATTCATGATTTCTATATTTCTGATTAAGATTTGATGAAGCTTTACTCGATTTAAGTCTAGTATCATTTCTCCCTTGCGCTCTTTCGGTGATAGCGAAAGTTGAGAAATGACGGAGTTAACTCGAGAAATTTTATTTGAAACATACTAGAATAAATATTGCACATACCATGAGTTACACATCTACAACTGTGTATAAATATTACTGTGTGCATCACTTACCTTCAGGTGGATCTGGTTGAAACGTTATTTTGTTTCGGTCTTCTTTTTTATCGTTACACAAGTGCACTGTGGGATGGACGTGATAATTTCAAACGGTCAGAAACAATCGAAAGCTATCGATAAATTTTCACTTATACGCGGCAATCGCGCGCAGGCGTACGAAGCAATGCTATAGTATATCGACAGTTTCGACCGCGATCTATACGCAACTCCAGTCATAACGCTCGGCATGTTCGAAAACTTTCGTAGAGTTGTATATGCATTTACGAAAGTTATAACAGTTAGCTAAGGGTTCGAAAAGAAATTTTGGCACCTTCATTAATATGAAACTGTCCGTGACAGCAGGTTACAACCAATCAATTCATGATCACTAATTATTCATTAGTTAAGTAAGTGAGGTTAGTCAGATGAATCTATCGGGATTGTGAGATTTAAAATTAAAATTTAATTAGTTTCACCATTAATTGTCAATTACATTGTAAACCTATTTTTTTTTACAGCTACTACAAATGTAATCGATAATAAATGGGTTATTGAATTGAAGAAGTAATTGATAGCTCTCAATCCTGCATGGCATTGTGCCACAGTGCTTTGATTTCGACATCACTTAGGTCGACGAATCAAAAGAAATTGAAGCTCAGAATTAGCAATAACTAATATTCAATTTAACAATTTTTTTTTTTTGTAAAATGTCAAAAGCGAGAGTTGCCTACAAGATCCCAACCACCGTGGGATGCGCTACAAGAAGAGATGTCACCTAATTGATCTTTATTCTGAGGTCCTGCTACCATTATTTGTTGAGCCAGAAGACTACAAATAGGCATGTAACCTTTGTTTCGCCATCTCAACATTGATTACAATAGCTTTACTCAGCAAGGAGGGTAACCTCACCGCCGAGTGGTTCTTCTTCTTACACCTTTGGTTTCACCGAGTGGTTCTAAAAGACAGCATATATAGGGTTGTATGGCCAGTACATCGAAATCATGCTATCATCTGGACGACTCTGCTGCCTAAAAGAATCACTGGCTCAGGTTGGCGTGACAAAGGTATCGACACAGTATACGATTCTCTTGCTATCCGGACGAAATTAACATCTGCTATTTCGGAGAGTTTCATCGTGGTCAGGATTGTCGCCAAAAAACTACCAGACCAGAGATTTCCTCCGTCGAAAGCCTTCGTGAGCAAGGCCCTCGTATACCTCGTATATTGCCTATGTAAGGCTATCAGCGTACAAGCAACATCTCTGGTCAGTGAGAATTTTAGCTGAATTCAATGTCAGGAAGCTCCCAAGGAACTGACCAGGATGACCATGACTCGTTGCGATCCTCATCTACATATTGGGATCAAGCTTGATCCTCGATCCACCGGGCTCACTAGGTAACTAGATTACGTCTCGCTCTCGCTTTCGACCACTCATGTTTTCATGGTCAACTGTACATGCCGAGAGGATTTGATGAAAGTTAACAAAAGTCACAGCCAACTCTGTACACTCCAGGTTTTTCGTCTGTTTATTGCAAGCCGGCCATCTGCATTTTTTCTGTGGTGAATGTATTCGCTGTTTAGAAACATCGATTCGAACATGAAAAAAAAGAAAAGTGGATGGCCAGCCTGTAATAAACTAACGAAAAACCTGGAGTGTGCCGAGTTGGCTGTGACTTTTGTTAACTTTCACTATACCCTCCTCTCGGTACAGAGCTCATAAGCTTATTTAGTATTACGTATTGCTTTAGAAACCAATTATTGATAAGATGAGGCTCATTCTTCTTCCTAATTTTTCTTTTTGTTCGCGAAGTCACGAAGTTGCGGTTGTTGGTTGATGAAATCTGGTAAATTTAATTATGTTGGAGCCAAGTAGTCTCATCGCTTACGTTAGTCTGTCGTGCAACCTCGTGGCTGGCCACAGTTTTCGAAGCATTTGTAGAGTGAAATTTTGTTTGCAATTGTACGTATCTGAAAGCTATTTGAGGTGTTCACAATTTAATTCACTCAGTGTGATAATGGACGCATTACGTGCGCTTCGCGTGGGTGAAACGCCCATTTTCACAACTCACACAGTAAAATTTTATACAATACTCGACGGAAAAACTTATTCTGATCTCGGGTGATTACAACACTCGCCTTCAGCTCGTGTTGCAACCTCACACTGTCAGAAAAAGTTTTGCCGCACTCGTATCGTAATGTACTATTATTTCATTGCATTTTATTGTGTTATTTCGATTAATACTGTTTTCTTATGGGTGCCAAAGTTTCCTGAAATACCCCGAGCAGAGTTAGCCACGGAGAGAGCTTAGCACGTCACGTTGCAGTAGGATAAATTATCGAGAAGATACTGAGTTATTAAGGGGGTATATACACCTTTAAATGGGTTAAATTTCTGAAAAACAATTTTTCTTTTTTTTTCAACTTGAAGACTCTGATAAAATTGAAAAAAATCATCATGTTTGGGGAGGGTTTGACCTTCATTATCCATATCTTACATCATGTATTACTTCCAGTCTAATAGTGGCTGCGCTGAAGACAGGAAAATACAAAATCACTCGGTTGCCGTAAAGAATCAGATCCAGCGTTGGACCAATCTTGGGATTTTTGGTTCTCAATTGTTCATAAGACATGCCTCTATCAGATGAACATAGAACTTTTTGATATTGCAAGAATTACTTGAGTTATTGAATTTTTTCGATTTTTTTTCTGAATTTGAAAAAAAATTCTGCTTACTTTTCTAATATTTCAACTAAAAATGGGTTTATCAAAAAGTTCTATGTTCATCTGATAGAGGTTTCGATTCTACAAATTTGAAGACCACAAACACCAGAGTCGGTCCAGCGATGCTCCTGACTCTTTACGACAACCGTTCAAAATATTCATTCTCCAGAAATCAACTTTTAAACTTTTTTATCAAAAATTTTATTTTTTTTTCATACTTTTCCAAGAGAAGAAAATGTAGTTACAGGAAATTAAGTTTTAAGATTTTGCTCGTGACTAATATGCTCGATCCGCAGCTGCTCTCGTATCGATGAGTTATGAGTCGAGTCGAGTCTAGACACATGTGCCCCGGGGAGGTTCGTAGTGAGTTTTGACCTGTTCTGTACAACAACAGTGTCCGTTAGGTGTTCGGTGAGGCTGTTAGGAAAATAATTAATTGCTTTAGAAAAAATCTGATCAAAATTTTTCAACATAAAAATTCTCTAAAATTGTTGATCTTCAATATTTTTGAGATTCAGAAGATGCTAGCACAATTTTTGTCAATACTACGAAAATTCTTTCATCTTTCATCAATCATACCTTTTTTCTTATAATATTTATTAAACTCTTGCAATTAATAGATGTATTGTAGAAATACTCATCTTTTTAGAAATCCAAATGTGTAGTTTCCTGGCATCGATTTCAAACGCACTTTTTGATGGATCATCTTCTTTCGATTCCGAAGTCTCATGTCAGATATATAAACACTGTGTTTATTCGATAATGGAAATTACCAGTAGTTTGAATTCGTAATGAAAGCACGATAATATTTACAAACAAGTGGACACCTAACCTCGAAAAAATGTAGATCGCAGCTATGTGTTCTGTCAATGATCACAATTCAAAAGAATATTGAAAATTAAATATGTGTAAGAATGATAATTACGAAGAATTAAAAGATCACAGAATCAAATTCAAAATCGAAATATATAAAAACGTCATAAAATTAAGGAGTGGTGTAAGTGGTGTTGGCGGTGTTGTACAATACTTATGGCACCAATCTGAGGTTTCGCGCGCCGCACTGCGGCGCTTTTTCGCAATCTGGCACTGTCATGGCTGTAACTTTTCAAATCCTCTAGATATTTTGACACCGATTTATTTGCAGGTAGAGTAGGTCACTAGCATTCCAAATAAATTATAAAAAAAAAACGATTTTTTGAAAATTCAAAGGTGTAGATACCCCCTTAAGTCTTTAACCGTTTAATGTGCTATGAGTTATAACTTGGAGCCTGTTCTCGTGATTATTGTGTGTTATAGTCTGTCCCCCAGTAACGTGCGTTATTAGGCAAATTTTACCCACGTACAGAGTCCTACATTGCGATACCTATATTTTAGTCACCTCAGTTTTATACGGAGTCAATTAAAATACATTACATGTCTTGTGAAATATCAAAATCGTATTAGAATTTGTTTGATTGTAGATTATCGATTGAAAATTATTCACTAGGAAGTTTGTAATTAGGAAACTAGTTTATTACTGAGTTAATGGTTGTATTACCAAAATTGTTTGATCATTGATGTTTAATGGCCTGGCTCACAGAATTTATTTGATACATACCATACTGTTCGTATGCTAGACAATCCCACTGTTCTTTGTGTTTTTTTTTACTGAATACATGGCCGTCTGGTTCGTTGAAAGAATTACAATTGTTTTTAGTCTATGGTGTACCCTGCCCCTATTTGCACCTTAAGTTAACGCTGGTGAATTAGCCGAGCTTGAAGCAGGCGACTCTCAAAGTTCCTTGCTGTCATTTAAATTATATGTTGAAGCAAGTGGATCGACTCGTCTCTTTCCCTCATTCAAAACTGTTGAAAATGAGATATAGTCTCTCCCTCGCATACATCTAATCATTCGTCTACCTTCCACCCATTCCTTCCTCAAATATGATCCAGTTACTATTAACATTCGTTGGGGCAAAACCCATGTTTGAGTCGATGATGGAGGGCTGTTGTATGTTGAAATTTGTACAGCCTAAAATTTAAATCCTGATCGATGAAAAGTTTTACGGGGTAAATCATTTTTGCACTCCCGGAATTTCATCAAAATCTTACTATTGGTAGGTACTGGTTGGCATATTACCTCACAATTTTGTCTATCACTCATGAATCGTTCACATATATACTCACGCCGTTGCTCAGCGCAAGCTGAAACCGTTTTTCATGAGACCCCATTAT
Source organism: Tenthredo livida (assembly GCA_963992785.1). Classification (NCBI taxonomy): domain Eukaryota; kingdom Metazoa; phylum Arthropoda; class Insecta; order Hymenoptera; family Tenthredinidae; genus Tenthredo; species Tenthredo livida. The sequence continues at coordinate 6,805,470 of OZ023069.1, read as the reverse complement.
GTATAACAACAGTTTGACGAAAAATATTTGTTTGCTCATTCATCTGAAATACTGTTTCATTTAGGTAATGTCAAACAATGACACAGATCATGTGTAATTGCAGTTAACTCAGGCCATGATGCTTATGATTTATGATTATTTTGGTAATGTTTAATTAAATTTTCATTTAATTACCCATTACTTTGGTAATGTGTAATTAAACTCGATTTAGTTAGGTAATGTGTAATTAAACGGGATTTAATTACACATTACTTTGGTAATGTTTAATTAAATGAAGTTTAATTACACATTACCAAAGTAATGTGTAATTAAATAAAAATTTAATTACACATTGCGAAAGTAATGAGTAATTGAAAACAATGTAATTACAATTTTCACAACACTGATAACCACTATCAGACTCAAAGTAATACATGATGTAAAATATGAATAATGAGAGTCAAACCCTCCTTAAACATTATGATTTTTCTGGATTTTATCGAAGTCCTTAAGTCGCAGAACAAGATGAATCCTTTTTTTTTTTAGAATTTCAGGCCATTCCAAGGTGTGGGTATATTAGGGTGCTCCTTAAATACCATCTTGAGGAGTGAAGTATGATTACCTTGAGACAGAAGATCAGAAAAAATTGTCTCAAATATTAGATTTTTGAAAAAATTCGCCCAAAGGGGTTTGGCGGTCCCCGTTTTAAATAACATTGGGATCTTACGAATTTTTTGTCGACATTCGATTGTTGGGTTAATTTTGCTTAAAAAAAAAAAAAACCGCTATATAGAGAAAAATCAGGGAAATTATTTAGGTCGCTCTGTCTATGATGTCAACTCTTGAGCCTTTTTTTTTCAGAAGTATAATTTCACGAGGAATGCAGAAAAATCAAAAGAAAAAAGAAAAAACTGGAAGACTCAGGCTTCCTCTTCAGGCACCTGTTAGAATTTTTTTTTAAATCTAATATTTGGGGACAATTTTTGTTGATTTTTTGTCTGAAGGTTGCCATACTTCACTCCTCAAGCTCCCTAAAGTATACATACCCTCTCAATATCTGCTTATGAGTCAAAACATCTGTAATTAATACACAGAAAACTCACCCTATCATAATGCGTGTTGCACCGTGCGGAATGCGCTTGTAGAAAGACTTGGTTCGACGCATTCCTGATCGCCGCTTCAAAATCACTCATGATTAAATCAATGCGTGCTTCCGGTAAAAGGTTGTCTTTGATGAATTGAAAAACGCACAAATAGGATGATTGTAACTGTCGGGACATTATCACCAATACGAATGGTATGCCCTGTAATTTGTAAGAAAGTATCGTGCTTTAAATGACGTACATAAATGAATGAGAATAGCGGCGGACTTCAAAAAAACAGATGGCCGAAAAAATTATGGCGACATTATAACCGATCAAACTGGCAGCAATAAACATTAGTAACTCGCGTTTTGATTCTGGTGAGTTGATCGCAAAAATCGTCCTGCGTGATTCGATATTTGTATACCTGTACTCACTAGGGTGGTCCTTATTTGGGGTGTTTTAGAAATTTTCTGCGAACAAGGCGTAAAAAGCGTGCAAATAAATTGTAGAAAAAAGTATGCAAAAGTTGAAGTCTGTAGGTCGACTCACAGTACTGCCCACGAGGCAGTGAATTTTTCCATTTAATTTACATAGGAATTCCGACTTTTTTTTGTTTCTCTGCCTTAAAAGTGCTTCGAAAAATCTGAAATTTGGCATACTTCTACCCTATAGTCATAGGTATTCCGTAAGAAATTGGGCGATTTTCAGCGATAAAAGTTTCGAAGTTCCAGAACGTCAAACTTGTGTTTCGAAGTCGAAAATCACCACTTTTCAAGGAGATTTTTGAAAAATTTCAAATTTGGGAGAAAAAATAAAAAATAAATTTCTTTTTCCAGAAATATTGTGTTTCTTCGCCTCCCCAAGGCTTGAACCTTAGATTTACCCCTCACAATGCACCATGCAAAAGGACAGCGCGGAAAAACTATCCTAAGAGGTCGCTCAATCGATGTGTAGTTTTATCGGTAAATATCGATTAGCACATCGTGCGAATTTTTCTCAGCAGATTCTATTCGCGAGGTGTACTTCGAGATCAGGATACACACATTCGGCGGTCAAAAAAGTAAATTCTATTTTTTTTCTTATACACCCTAGTATATATATGCAGAAACCATGTGCGTAATAGGGTGGTAGTTAATATATTCATTCGAAAGTAAGAAAAAACAAAATGAAATTTGACCCCAAATTGAACCCTTTATCTCAATTAGAAAGGGTGCCTGTAAAGGCTCACTTTTTTGTATTGATTTTACATTACTTTCGGCTACTTTTTTGTTAATAGCATATTACAGTACGAGTCTGGTAAAACTTTTTCTGAAGAGTGTGAGGTTGCAGAACGAGCCGAAGGCGAGTTTAGCAATCACACGAGATCAGAAGAAGTTTTTCCGTCGAGAACTGTACAAAATTTTACTTCAGGAAGTGTGGAAATGGGGGTTTTAGCCACGCGAAGCGTGGGTAAAATGTCCAAAATCACACTGAGTGAAGTAAATAAATATTTCGGCACCTCTCAAACGGCTGTGTGACGGACGGTATGGGTCGAGTGTTATTAATCCCTATGGTTTATTCACAAGAGAACCCGAGAATAGAATTGGTCATCCCGTCACATCCACATATAAATAATTATAAAAGAGATCTATTATGAAATAGATCGGTAAATAGGATTCGTTGCCGCCTAGTCCTATACAGGTCTCAATTGATTTGTTTAAATTGTGTAGAGGCTAATTGATATAGAAATAATAATATAATTAAAGAAAAATAATAAATATAAAGTAAATAAATGAGAGGTAATTCAAATGATAATGGGAATTGACTGGTAAAAACGATAGTATATTCTTGAACGATTAAAGCAATGAAAATATAATTCAAGCGACTAACAAATGATTGTCGCTTGAACAAATGAATGACATAAAATGTTGAATTCACAAAATAATGAAATAGCGAGACAATATAATGATCTCCGACGTGGGGATCGTGAAGGCTTGTTACTATATAAGATTTATTATTAATGAAGAATAGTAATGAATTTAATAAAAGACTCTTCACGATTCACACGCGTTGATATAATGAATATAATGAAATAATGAAATAATCAAATAGGAACTACTGAAATAGGAACTCTCTCTCTCTGATAGAAATAATATTAAATCAATGGTATTATCTATTCAGATCTATGAATAGAATTCCCCTAGGATTGGATCAAGATCGATGATTATGAGCTTAATACGCTTAATTGAAACGCTAGTATGAAACTCTGTGCTTGACATAAAAGATACTCGCACTGGTATTAGGGTATCCCCCGAAATTCTAAGAATTATCCCAGGCGGTTGAATGGCTTGACAATCATTCCGATCTTGCTTCAATTAAGGGAATAATAATTGAATTTTCCAAAAAGGAAATTGAACATGGATAAACATGTGCTTAACTATATAATTATAGTAATAATATAATGAGATATAAATCGAGATCGCTAGTTAGGGTCTTAATGATCTTCAAGCTTTAATAGTGGAAGAAATAAACCCAACGGGATTAGGGTGAAACCCGAAATTCTAGGAATTATCCTGTTTGGTTATTAATTTTACTACCGCAACAATCTCGAGTTATTCTATTAAAGCAGTATATATATATATATATATATTTGTATATTATATTATATGAATAACTGGTAATAATATAGGCATTAAGATTGAACAATGAGTAGCAATGCAAGCTCACCGGGTGGTCTCGTTATTAGGAAGGGTCTCTCCCGAAATACTATTGGTATTGGCCTATAACGATATTCCCGTGGTTATACTACTCATCAGATGGAGTTATATTTTGTCATGCATATAATTAAAATTAAAGAATTCTGGAAAACGATATAACAATTCGAATATGTAAGATAATTTATCAGTGAGTAAATTTGTGAGCGATCGTGGTTACTTAGCCTTGGTTGATCTGGAGTAGCATGGGACTACCTTGATTAGCCTCCCTCACCTTAAGAACCTCGAAGCCTTTGATTCACGTAGAATTATAAATGGGTTAACACCTTTTAAGTTGGTTATGATTTATGCCGAATGGTAGATTTGGTTAATGTCTATAAACTGAAGCTAGTTTGTATTCAAATGTCTATAGTCTTTGTTGATACTCACTGAGTTGAAATAATGAAGATTTTGAAATGAGTCTAATTCATATAACAAGTGAAGTGATATTAATGCAAGATTCTAAAGATTGGAAATATGACTTATTTACTACAAATACCCCAAGAGGAGTATAAGGCAGAACTTGAGTTTTTGATGTTAATTTGGATTATCAGATTGTGTGATAACCCTTATGTGTCTATGCACTGATTCTACTTATTAAACAGATCACTAAGTTGATTAGTTTGTATCTCGTTTAATTTTTAAGTTAAGATTGACGAATGCCGAGTCCTTTGTATACACTGACTTTAAATGAAGAAAGCTAGATGGGATACAACCCTTGGCTCAAGTATAACACACGGTCTCTTGCGACTACGCACCTCGCGATTTAACAGAAGAAGAGCAGTCGTTAAAGTTCAAAGGCGACGAGGTCCCCGTGGTTGCAACAAAGTATGTATTGCTACGCGTGTGGCTTAGCCAATTAGGATTTAACTTGAAGGCTAATCGTCGCCTGATTGGTTTGAGGGACTACTTGCAGTTAGGCGTAGGAGTGGGGCCCTGGTGACGTTACGCGGTCCCATGCTACTCCATGCCTCACCTATAGCTCACTCACACTAACTTGGTTTGAATATCTTCAAACCATGTTAATAATTCGAACTTACATTTGAATTATGAACCGTTAAATGGCTTTTTAGTTTTCCATCATTCTTACTTTTGAAATCTTATTATTCTACTTCTAGTTACCTTAATTTCCTTATTTCTTTGAAAATTAGAGAGAGAGAGCAAAATTACATCTACGCGCTAGCCTATAGTGGTGTGAGGTTGGCGGGTCAGCAAGACTGAGGTTCCAGTGTTGCTTCGCCGTTATCAACACCTACGTGACTTACGAGCCGTTTTAAGAAGGGAATAAACATCCGATGCAGTTAATATTATATTTCAGTGTGGTTACTTTCTACGCTCTAAGTCGCGGTTGAAAAATGAGACAAACAAATTGTTAAGCGTTCAAAGAATTATTGTTGGAAAGAGTTTATGAAATCAAACTGAGAAAAAGGAATTTAGGATTCCGGGATATGTATATACGTATAAAGATATATACCGAAATCTACGCACGTAACAGCTGAAGGGGGTATCTACACCTTTGAATTTTCAAAAAATAGTTTTTTTTTTTATAATTTATTTGGAATGCTAGTGACCTACTCTACCTGCAAATAAATCGGTGTCAAAATATCTAGAGGATTTGAAAAGTTACAGCCATGACAGTGCCAGATTGCGAAAAAGCGCCGCGGCGCGGCGCGCGAACCCTCAGATTGGTGCCATCAGTATTGTACAACACCGCCAACACCACTCACACCACTACTCAATTTTATGACGTTTTTATATATGTCGATTTTGAATTTGATTCTGTGATCTTTTAATTCTTCGTAATTATCATTTTTACACATATTCAATTTTCAATATTCTTTTAAATTGTGATCATTGACAGAACACATGGCTGCGATCTACATTTTTTCGAGGTTAGGTGTCCACTTGTTTGTAAATATTATCGTGCTTTCATTACGAATTCAAACCACTAGTAATTTCCATTATCGAATAAACACAGTGTTTATATATCTGACATAAGACTTCGGAATCGAAAGAAGATGATCCATCAAAAAGTGCGTTTGAAATCGATGCCAGGAAACTACGCATTTGGATTTCTAAAAAGATGAGTATTTCTACAATACCCAGATAACAAAACGTGCGGACTCATGGCAGCCGCACGACGTGCAAGCACGATGTGTCGGCACAAGTTCCGCATGATGATATCACGACGTGAGGATTGTGAATGAATCCTCACGGTGGCCGCACTCGGTCAGCACAATGTGCCGCATAGCGTGCGACCATCATGAGTGCACATGATCCTCTCATGGTAGGCGCACTCGAATAGCACAATGAGTAGCATAGTGTGCCGTCATCATGAGTGCGTCCTGATTGAGTGTAGTCCAGGATTAATTAAAATTAATCGAATTCCGAAAGATATATATTAATTTTTTTTTTTTCAATATATCTTGGAAGTGATTATTTTTAGTGAACTACAAAATCAAAATATTTCCAAATATTCATTGACAATGCACACCAAATGTTATTCAAGGCATGATATAAAATTAAACGCATTATTGAGCGAATTGTATACATATGATTGCGAATAATCAAAAAGTTTCAAGTTCGGGATCGTTTTGAATAACGCGCATGCGCCACGCTTCCTCGGGGCCTCAAGCATGTGAAGACTGGTGAAAACGTGTTGATACTTACATCGAACTTCCATGTGGCTGGACCCGTGCAATAAGATCGTGGTGAGTATATATATAAATTATAAACGCAATTTATAAGTTTGTCTGAAATAGTTAATTTTTCATTGCTGCATGTCACAAAATTATTTTTCGACTGAACATTATTTCTGTAAGTGAGGAAGTTGTGGGGTTGGAAAAATTTCATAACCTCAAAATTAGTGCATAAAGCAATTCAGCTATATCATATTCATCATTAATAACTCCTTTCAGTAGTTAGAAGACTTCATCTATCCATTTCTTATACAAATATAAAATGAAAATCAATGGTTCATCATTATATCCCACCACAGCTGACTATTCCAAGCTTCGAAAGTTATTTGTTGAAATAACTATAGTAGAATATTAGGAAATGTCGAGAATGGTGGAAAATTGAATTTGGAAATCACATAATTATTGATAAGGCAATTTAATACTGTGATCATATTCATTTATCCATCGCCATAATAAGATGACGAGGTTATGGTTTAATGTTTTTACTATCTTGCTTGTCGCAGTTTACAATTTCCACAACACAAAAGACGACCACGACTCGTCAGAGAGTTCAAATAAAACTTAAATTGCAGTTCGCAGAAGATGATACTCGGTGCAACAGGACAACCTGTCTCCGAGTGTCCGTCAGAAATAAAAATCCTGGATCTGAGAAGTCAGCGGAGCCCAAGAGGAATCGATGAGTGTGAAGGCTGCTTTCCAGCCTTACCGAGGAAAGAATTTTCAATCTTAAATGGCAGCAGAACTAACCAAGAGGCCGTAAAGATATCCTCGCACTGATCTCGTCTCTTGGCTTGTTCCGCTGCCATTCAAGATTCAAGATTTTTTCCTTCCGCAGGGCTGGGAAGCAGTCTTCGCACTTATCGATTCCTCTTGGCTTGTTCCGCTGACATTCCAGATTCAGGATGCATATTTCTCAAAAACGCTTCTAGACACATTGTTCTATCGGACCGAGAATACAATTTACAAAAACAAGATTAAACGTTTCCTAATATTCTGGTCATTTCGACGACTAACCTTCGAGGTTAGGGTTAGCCTATGGTGGGGGGATACCGTGTACAACCTGGACACGGGGTATAACACCGGTCGCCTGCTGGGTCGTTCCGCCCTTAAGAAAACTCACGATACTTTAACTTCTTCAAATTCTTAGTTTGGGTTGTAATAGATAAGATTTGAAACATTTTTAGATCTGAACAGGTAGACCGTCCAACTTGCAAAATATACAAAAATGCCACCAAAGTTTGAAGACTTCAACCATCTCAGCGACAGACAAAAGAGGAGGCGAATTTCTTCACTTCGGAGAAATTCAAGAATTGAAAACCATGTAGAAAATACCAGTTCATCATCTGAAGTATCAGCCATGGATATTTCACCCATTGTGGAACCTGGAGAAGACAGAGCCAGTAATATCGTTCGAGCCGAACAGAACGAAGAAGTACAAGAGCTAAGGCACAATGACTTTCAGTACGATGAGGAAGCAGAGTCTTCTGATGGAGAAACTGTGTCTTCTCATGAAGCAGACACTGACGAAGAGGATTGTGAACTTATTGAAGTTGATGAAAATGCAGTAGTATATAATACAGACCAAAGCAGTTCGGATGAAGACGTGAACGATCAATTCCAAGAAGATATTGCAAGCATTAGTAGAAGAAAAATGAAAAACGCTTTTCTGAGTGCCGGATTGACTCACACACAAGGAAATATAATTTTAAAAACTTTACGTGAAAATCCTTTTCTATATGAGCATTTACCTAAGGATAGTAAAACTGTTTTAAACACTCCCACTCTTGTTGCTAGTAGACTTGTGCGAGAAGTAGCTGGAGGCGAGTACTTGCATATTGGATTCAGAAGCGGTATTTTGAAAAAATTGGAGGTGATACCAGACAATAAATTGCCAGAATACCTATCAATTGATTTCAGTATCGACGGAGGGGCGTCAGATAATGGTGGCAGGTGGTAATTTTGGCCACATCAGTTCAGGATATTCAACATTGTGGATAACAGACCTATGATAGCTGGAATTTTCAAAGGCCGTCATAAGCCAACCAACGCACATGATTTTTACGACATGCTCGTTACGGAAATTAATGCAGTTATCGCAAATGGCGGAATTGATATAAGGGGTCGAACAATTCCTCTACAAATACGATGTTTCATAGCCGATGCCCCTGCTCGAGCAATGGTTTTAAATCATTACAGCCATAATTCCTCGCATGCGTGCTCCAAATGCAAAGTCGAGGGTCATCGATGCGAACTCCAAGGTTATCGGGGTACTATGGTTTTCCTTGGTACTCGGCACCCACTTTGTACAAACGAAGAATATAGAAATTGTACTGATGAGGATCACCATCGAGGACATAGCCCATTATCTTTGTTACCAATGGGTTTGGTTACTGGAGTGCCATTTGAAAACTTACACCTAACGCATATCGGGAATGTTAAGAAGGTAATTGGAGCACATGTTGAAGGCAAATATGAATGCCAGAGACTGAGTGGCAGGCAATTGAACATTCTCGATTCATGAATGATTGCACTTATACAATATTGTCCTACTGAATTTGGTCGACGCCCTAGGGAAATAACGAACTACAGTAGATTCAAAGCGGTCGAATTTAGGCAGATATTATTACACACTGCTCCAGCGGTTTTCATGGATGTATTCCCCGAAGAATATTATCTACACTTTATGATATTACATTCTGCAATGCGTCTTCTCGTGGCTGAGGGTACATCTCCAGTTATGTACGATCTCTGTCAAGAAGCTTTAGAAACATATGTTAGTACATGTGAAGCACTGTATGGAGAACCTTTTCTATCATATAATGTACATGGCCTACTACACGTTGTCGACGATGTTCGAACTTTAGGCCCTTTGGAAACCTTCAGCGCTTACTGCTACGAGAATAACATGCCTCAGTTTCGCAAATATCTCCGTAAGCCGGATCTTCCGCTTCAGCAGTTCTACAAGAGAATGTTTGAACTGAACGATCTCGCTCATGCGGCCATTGATGACGAGGTACAAATTCAGCCAACACAAATCCACGCTGGAGGACCTCTTATTGAACATATCCCGCAGAACTGCAAACAATTCAATAAAATTGTTATTGGAAAATCTACATTTGCAACAAATTTGCGTGACAGCTGTTTTGTTTCTAAAACTGGAAAAATAGGTGTCATTCAAAATATTGTTCAAATTGACGAAAACTTCCTGTTCACAACTACATATTTTCGAAATATGCAGCAGCTGTATGATGTTGGTCTCACATCTCAATGCGTCGGTGTTTATCATTGCACTAATTTATCAGCTGATTTTAGCTTAGTACACCTGACTGATGTGAAAGCGAAATGTTATCGGATGCCAAAATGGAGCAGTGCAGAAGGTCGAGAAGACCAAGTTATTGGAAACGAATGGATTTGCGCTATTCTTCTAACACCAGTCTTACTTCCTCAAAACTAATCTTGATATACATAAATACATTTTTCAACTTTTTTTAGTGCTCCTCAGAAATTTTATGTTACATGGAAACTACTTTTTGTCCTACAATGACGAAACTTGCTTGATTTATTGTAGTTTTTTTCAGATTTACAATAACGTATCTTTTCTTTCATTTTGGCCTAGAACAATGGCTCCGGTAAAAGATAACAATGTTGAAGGGAAGAAGGACAGTGTGACGAAGAGTAACAAAGAGTCTAAACATCCTACCAAATTTACCAGCAAGGGAAGACGAGTGATTGTTCCAAAGAAAATTCTGACAACATCATCATCAGATGAAAAGCCTCGTCGGAAATCAAAGGCATCGCTATCCGTACTAAAAGGCATCAACCAATTACGGGCGCTTGTTGAAAAGAATCCAGAAATAGCAGGATTGCTAAAATCGAACGATAGCATTAGTCTCACCCCTCCACACCAATTCATAGACAAGAAGAAAAAACAGAAGCATAATGTTCCGGAAAGTGCCTCCTTTTCTACCTCGCAGTCTACAAAAGAAAACATGCCACCGCCAAACACGGAAAAAGTAAGCGTTCCAACTGGAAGTTACAATAACACAGATGAACAAACTTCACAGACAGAACAACAAATGCAAGAAATACCAAATAACTCCAAGAAATCAAAGGTCCCTTCTACGTCCATACCTCAAATGGAAATACCTGAAAATCTGCTGTCAGAAAATGAGCTGAATCATAAAGCAGATTCAAATAACCTTTTCTCGTAAGTACCCACAGCATTTGACATGCTGTAATATAATAGATTGTAAGAATTTTTATTCGAGTCCCTGACTACAGAGTTATTTCTAGTCCACCGAAACGCACATTATGATAATGGATGTATAAAGTATCTCTTTATTAAGAGAATTCTTCCTCACGGCTACTTGAGTGATATATGTTTACTATCCTCTGGATTTCGTTATCTTATTTTCAGGCAACATTGTTCAGAGAACGTGAAGTCGTTTCAAATCAATAAAGATAGCAACTATCGTAACTCACAATCCGAACATCGGTTTTTGGTCGATACAGAAAACAATCTTCCTTTGGACAATCCTGCGAAGCATTCTTCAGTAAATAGAATCCTGGCAGTACGGGATAGCATTTTGAACGAGATAGCGCAGCGTCTTGAGTAAGTTGATAACAGCTGTTGCAATAATTACTCTTATTTAATAAAATGTCGAAGTAAATAGTTATCCTTTATTCAAAATATCATAGGTGGTCTACTCAAAAAACAGTAGTTCATAAATCATAATTTTCATCAAAAATCGTATCAATAAATATCTAGTGAGCCGAGCCGATATAATGAGTGTAGTTTGAAAGTTCAATTTTGGAAGTCGTGAGTTCGTGTTCTATCAATTATTCTTGAAAGTATTCAATTCAAATGGCGAATACGAAAGCTCGATGCGGCACCGCTTAAAAAAATCGCACGGCGATTTCCTTTCACGAGGTTTAATATTATGTTAAAAACTATGATTTTTTTTTTTTTTAAGCAGTCTAATGTATACTTACAGGAACTTGGAGAAAGCATCCCGCGAGATAAAAGATACCCTCAAAAAAATTCAAGCAGATGTGGAGAGACCATAAAAGCTGACTGTAACATGGCAAATGTCAGACCGCTGTTCACTCCATCAGAAGGGTTTCCCCTCCAGACAATGCAGGAATTTGATTTATTTGAAGGAGACAGTGAGCAACAGAAAAGACTGGTATGAATATTCGGACTATAGTTGCAGACTGAGGAAACTGGGATAATTTTCGACTATTGAATCACTTATTCCATTCCTACTCCATTTTTCATACGTTTCATATTTGAACATGTTATAAATGAGAATTTCGAGAGTAATATATTGAAAAACATATTTCTTTCATTTACAGTACTTACATCTACGAAATTACGGCGGAGCGAAATTACGAGAAGCACTGAGCACTGCTTTCAAAGCCGGTATAACGGATAAACTGGCAAATGAATTCACATGGCACGGTGACAAAAATACCGAGAATTTCGGCTCCTCGAAAATGGCTTCCTCATTACATCGTAAGTTTTTACAAATATATTCCAGCTGTACATAAATAATGACTTAAACAGTCGATTTTTTTAAATGTATATATCTGTTCCTCTTATTCCAGGTGTGATGAAAAAGTGTAGAAATTTTCCGGGCCCAGAATCACAGAGTGAATTTAAAGTTGAGATGCAGGAGGTGCTGCGAGCAGCCAAACAAAGACATCGCAACACTCTTGCTAAACAACGACGCCAGCGTTCTAGGTTCAGATCTAGAAATCTTGAAGAGGAAAGTGCAAGCACTGATGATCCTTCTGACCACGATACTGAAGATGGGCTGGCAAGTGATAGGGAAGAACATGGACGCGAGACTTTTGATACTGATGGAGACAGCAGTGACCGACAACTACCCCTTGGGTAAACCAACACAGTTTAGCTAGCCATTATCAATCTTGATGTTACTTGTTATCTGTTGTTTATTATTAACTTTCTAGTCTCAACACTATGCATTATCTTTTCACAATTTATATATCGACATCCCATACTTCGAGGGCACATCTAAAATTATTCAGTTGAAAAAAGTCACATCTCAAAATTTAATCGTGATGAATAGAGAGTTCGACGCCTATCCTAGATTCAGCTGGAATATTCATATGAATCATATCAGATACTCTTTACAACTTATTATTTAGTATGAAATTAACAAACTTTGATAAATATTGATAACATATTAAAGATTATAATGTTATTTTGCTTCTACCAAAAATTTTGAATCGTGACCTTCTTCGACCAGGAACTTAAGCTCGTATGAAATGCGACCTTTTTCTTCAGAAAGGCTGAGAAGTGACTTTCTTCGAGAACAATTTTAGATGTGCCCGTATTTGTATGGTACGTCAATATATATTGTTCACGTTCAGGAAAATTCATGTTCGGTTCAGGGCCTACTTAAACTGAATCAAAAATATGTTTTGAATGTTTTAAAATATGGTTATATGAAAGGTCAGATCCTAAAACACATACCTCGTTTTTAAGAGTCGTAACATTTTTGTAGAAAAAAATTATACCTCCAATTGAAGTTGTGGCGCACGAAACTTCAAAGTTTTGCGAAGAGATTCTGTACAAAGTTCTCTGCGTCTGAAAGTTTAATAGTGAAAGGTTTGAATTTTTCGCACCCACATGCTACCATGATAAAATTAAGAAAGTATGTATTTCAGCATCAGATCTAACATAGCCAGCTTAGGCATAAGGAAACAGTTTTGGCCCAGTTTGACTAGGTCAAACAAAACTTCGATACGATTGTGATTTATCAAGTACTCAGTTGTCTGTGATTGCAAATGTATTATTGATAGTGTACCTGAATATATAGATAATATGGAATATTTCGTAATTTTAAGTTGATAAGAAAATATATAACGCTATATAACCATATATATAAGGGAGGATGGGGCAAAATGAACCCCTTGGGCACTTGCGGTTTCCACACCAAATGTGAGCGTTATGTGAAAAATTTTACTGCATTTATATAATAAAACAGATTCAAACGGTTCATATCCATTATTATATTAAATCCAGTGGTTCATGGGATTGTGGATAAATGCTACTTGGTTATTGGTTAATGATTTTATTAAATCTTCGTACGACGTTTCGTCCTTCTCAGGACTTTTTCAAGTACTGTAACAAACAATTATTACAAGTAAATACATAGACTTCACACTCAGGTACAAAAAATCGTGAAAATTTCTACTAGTTGAAATTATTAATCTATAATGACTTGATAATTCGACAATTACAAGTGTAAATTACAAACAACAATTACCTCGATTGCAAATCACTAATCGTCAACAGAATTATATACAACGCTGAGATATGAAGATAATAAAACTTCGGCAACTCTAAACGGTCGTTTCATCATTAGGCTTAACATAACAAATAAAATTACAATGGGAAACAGTTAACAAGTTAAAAACACTCCGCCTGACTCAACTGTCGACAATCATACATCCTCAGTGGCGAACAGCTGATGCCTTCGCCTCCATTCCATATCGGCGCCCTCTCACGCCAGTTGAGTGAAGTAAACCGCACGGCGCGTTTACATATTCAAAATTAAATTATAGATACTATTTAAATTATTTGTGTCAGACCTTAAATTTACTGTGTCATTGGTCTTTATAAAATACATCTCGCTAATATTCCTCTTCTTCCAATGTCTTTCTTTGTCTAGGATTTTCACGTCATTGAATTGAAATTGATGGCCTGTCTCAAGGTGGTGTAGAGATAATGCAGTGCTCCCCACTGGCGGGTTGTGATCAGCAAGACACTGTTGTTGGAGTAAATTAACGCTTTTACAGTCCCGTTTGTGTTGAGAGACTCTTTTTCTCAAGTGTTGCTTCGTTTGACCTATATAGGACTTTCGACAATCACATGGAATCTTATATACGACGCAAAACTGGTCACCATCCGCGGTCTTATCTTTTAATTTTGTGTAGTACGACTTAACTTGTTTTAGATTGTAATACACTAGCCTGATGTTCACATCCTTAAAACAATTGTTAATTTTGTGTGAAACTTGCTCAATGAACGGGAATCTCATAAACTTTTTGACCGTACGAACTCCAGACCCATTTTCGTTGTTATTATGATCAGCATTCATATTCCTACGACGTGTCTCCATGAAACTATCAAAGCATTTGCTAATAAATTTCACTGGATAGTTATTCTGGCGTAGTAAAACACTTTACCGTTGTAGATTATTTTCATGAAAGTCAGGGTGACTGATGGAGACAATTCTATTCAACATTCCTTTGATTACCCCGATCTTTTGCTCTATTGGGTGGTGAGAGCGATAATTAAGAATTCTACCTGAGTGCGTGGGTTTAACATACCAATCCGTCTTCAATAATCCATCCTCCATGCGGATGATCTTGACATCCAGGAACGGGATGCTGTTGGCAACTTCTGACTCCATGGTGAACTGAATCTTAGCATGGTAACCGTTAAACTGATCTAACAGCCCTCCTATATGTTTTTCCGGGATAGCCAGAATTGAGTCATCCACGTATAGTTTCATGAATGGGATATTAAACGGAAGGTCCTTCATTATTTCAGTGATGGCGTCGTTCATCACGATGTTCGCCAATATCGGACTTGCTGGATTGCCCATCGCACTCCCATCAAGTTGTTCATACAGCTCACCATTAAAACGGAAATAACTACTATTAAAACAGTACTCTACTAGTTGTATCAACAGTTCCAGTGGGATCTTCACCACTAGTTTCCAATGATCCCAATTCTTCTTAATGATCGCCACCACCAACCCTTTCGGAATGTTAGTGAACAGAGAGACCACATCCAATGACACCAGTCGGAACCCATCTTCCAACCTGATGCTCTTAAACAAGTCAATCAGTTCATTAGAGTTTTTTAGATTCCATTTGAACTCACTCAGAAGCGGAGTGAGAGACTCATGCAAAAACCGAGTTATTTTGTACCCTGGTGAGTCCAAACAACTTACTACCGGGCGTAACGCTAGTGTTGGCTTGTGAACCTTTCTTAGTCCATATAATTTCGGTGGTAATGCCTGTCTTGTGATGAGAGTCTTCTTAATACCTTCTGAAATAATGTTGTTCACAAATAAACTGTTGACCAGAAGTAGAATCTTTGACTAATGATCAAACGAAAGTATTGACGAATACCCACAACCAGTCATGTGTTTACAATTTTACTACAGTCCAATTGCCAGCTGGAGTGAATAGGGTTTTATGCTTGGAACCTAACTTTGGGGTGCCCATCACAAGGAAAGACGAGAAAGTGAAGTCTGTTTCTCTAATAAAGGACGTTGAAGATGCAGTGGATAATATTAGAATAGATGGTGTAGACCCGAAAACACTTGGGGATGAGCAGATTAATATAAGAAATAGAATAGTCAACGTCCTGACAAACTTTTATAACAACAGCAGGTTAGCTAATAAAATCGTAAAAGAGAACAGAGTGCTATTGTCGGATCTCAAGGCTACTAAACAGTTTATTAAGGATAATGAGGATTTGGTTATCTCGAAGTCTGATAAGGGTAATTGCACAGTTGTGATGTATAAACAGGAATACTTACGGGAAATGACGGAAATGCTAGGGGACGTCAATACCTATGAGAAGATAAATAGGGACCCAACTACCAGATACATGAACATGGCGAACAATCTGGTCAACAGTTTATTTGTGAACAACATTATTTCAGAAGGTATTAAGAAGACTCTCATCACAAGACAGGCATTACCACCGAAATTATATGGACTAAGAAAGGTTCACAAGCCAACACTAGCGTTACGCCCGGTAGTAAGTTGTTTGGACTCACCAGGGTACAAAATAACTCGGTTTTTGCATGAGTCTCTCACTCCGCTTCTGAGTGAGTTCAAATGGAATCTAAAAAACTCTAATGAACTGATTGACTTGTTTAAGAGCATCAGGTTGGAAGATGGGTTCCGACTGGTGTCATTGGATGTGGTCTCTCTGTTCACTAACATTCCGAAAGGGTTGGTGGTGGCGATCATTAAGAAGAATTGGGATCATTGGAAACTAGTGGTGAAGATCCCACTGGAACTGTTGATACAACTAGTAGAGTACTGTTTTAATAGTAGTTATTTCCGTTTTAATGGTGAGCTGTATGAACAACTTGATGGGAGTGCGATGGGCAATCCAGCAAGTCCGATATTGGCGAACATCGTGATGAACGACGCCATCACTGAAATAATGAAGGACCTTCCGTTTAATATTCCATTCATGAAACTATACGTGGATGACTCAATTCTGGCTATCCCGGAAAAACATATAGGAGGGCTGTAAGATCAGTTTAACGGTTACCATGCTAAGATTCAGTTCACCATGGAGTCAGAAGTTGCCAACAGCATCCCGTTCCTGGATGTCAAGATCATCCGCATGGAGGATGGATTATTGAAGACGGATTGGTATGTTAAACCCACGCACTCAGGTAGAATTCTTAATTATCGCTCTCACCACCCAATAGAGCAAAAGATCGGGGTAATCAAAGGAATGTTGAATAGAATCGTCTCCATCAGTCACCCTGACTTTCATGAAAATAATCTACAACGGTAAAGTGTTTTACTACGCCAGAATAACTATCCAGTGAAATTTATTAGCAAATGCTTTGATAGTTTCATGGAGACACGTCGTAGGAATATGAATGCTGATCATAATAACAACGAAAATGGGTCTGGAGTTCGTACGGTCAAAAAGTTTATGAGATTCCCGTTCATTGAGCAAGTTTCACACAAAATTAACAATTGTTTTAAGGATGTGAACATCAGGCTAGTGTATTACAATCTAAAACAGGTTAAGTCGTACTACACAAAATTAAAAGATAAGACCGCGGATGGTGACCAGTTTTGCGTCGTATATAAGATTCCATGTGATTGTCGAAAGTCCTATATAGGTCAAACGAAGCAACACTTGAGAAAAAGAGTCTCTCAACACAAACGGGACTGTAAAAGCGTTAATTTACTCCAACAACAGTGTCTTGCTGATCACAACCCGCCAGTGGGGAGCACTGCATTATCTCTACACCACCTTGAGACAGGCCATCAATTTCAATTCAATGACGTGAAAATCCTAGACAGAGAAAGACATTGGAAGAAGAGGAATATTAGCGAGATGTATTTTATAAAGACCAATGACACAGTAAATTTAAGGTCTGACACAAATAATTTAAATAGTATCTATAATTTAATTTTGAATATGTAAACGCGCCGTGCGGTTTACTTCACTCAACTGGCGTGAGAGGGCGCCGATATGGAATGGAGGCGAAGGCATCAGCTGTTCGCCACTGAGGATGTATGATTGTCGACAGTTGAGTCAGGCGGAGTGTTTTTAACTTGTTAACTGTTTCCCATTGTAATTTTATTTGTTATGTTAAGCCTAATGATGAAACGACCGTTTAGAGTTGCCGAAGTTTTATTATCTTCATATCTCAGCGTTGTATATAATTCTGTTGACGATTAGTGATTTGCAATCGAGGTAATTGTTGTTTGTAATTTACACTTGTAATTGTCGAATTATCAAGTCATTATAGATTAATAATTTCAACTAGTAGAAATTTTCACGATTTTTTGTACCTGAGTGTGAAGTCTATGTATTTACTTGTAATAATTGTTTGTTACAGTACTTGAAAAAGTCCTGAGAAGGACGAAACGTCGTACGAAGATTTAATAAAATCATTAACCAATAACCAAGTAGCATTTATCCACAATCCCATGAACCACTGGATTTAATATAATAAAACATTATTCCAAAACATAATTTTACTATGCAATTGAATTATATAGATCTCATTTTTATTAATATATAAATATCACGTAATAATAAACTTTTCGAAATAATCCGCAACTGTATGTAAGCAGTGTGCCGACACGAGCGTGTCTACACGACGTGCGGCTAATATGTGGCGCATATGAGGACACATATGTCGCAATAGTGAGAGCACGACGTGCAGATTAATCCGCATGTCGTGCCCTCACCATGCAGGCATCATGCGGACATATTGTTATCTGGGCAGTTAAACGTAAGTTTACTAAAATTGATTTCTTTCTTTGTGAATAATGAGGTCGCGGTAAAATCAACTGGAGTGAATAGAATTTCTGCAATCATTCTGAAATAGGTACCTGTCTAATATCATTGTGATAATATAAATTGATAGGTTTTGAAATTTTCGTATTTCTGAAATAAGTAGAATCAATATTTTGGTGCTCTCTAACCATAGTTCCATGATTTTATTGATTGTTCAAACAATTCTTTTATGGAGTTAATATCGATTCAAAATTCATTTGCGGGCCGCTACAACACCCCTACGAATCAATGTCATATAAAGTTCAGAGTTTATTCTCATTGCATATAATATTTTCCGCCCGTACCAGCACTGATCAGATTACCTTCCGAGATTTTGCAGTTCAGTGGGAGCTTGAAGACGCCGAAGGTAAAGTGAGTCGAATCAGGCTGCGGGGTTTCCTTTCTTATACAAAATTTCAATACAGTAAGGAAACTCCCATATTATGAGTATAAAGTGTTGAACCAAATCAATTATCAATTTTTTGTTCATTGCAGATAAGTAATTCAACTACGAGTTCGTCCCCTAAACGCGATGGTGCACCTCAGTCGTGGTACCATATCGTTCGTGTTAATTTGGATAAGCACACGTGTGAGTTGAACTCTAGCGTTACAATCATTATCCATTCGTAGTCTGTTAGTAGAATGGGTTATACATTCATAGTCTGTTAGTACAATGGGTCATATTTGTAGTTTATTTAGTAGTCAGGGATTGATTTGTAAAATGTGTTTTATATTCGTGTAACATCGAATAAATCATACATTTATCGATAATTATTGATACTTATTATTGTATTTTATTAAGGTCTGCATGCCCAGACAGACTAATTCATTATCGATGACTGAATCCACATCAAAGTCCTCGTTATTCATTATGACGTTTCTCGCCTCCACTTCACTTAAAGCATCCTCCTCCATCGCTGCACCAAGTTTTTCAACAAATAACTTCGCACGATCTTTAAAAGTTTGTTCTTGCATCACGAGTCTGCATATGGTGACATGAATACACGGTAGTATACTCTGCAGCGTTCTGAACGACACCTCCATGATCGTAATATTCGTAGGTGAAAAATACACAGCATTCTTGTTATAGACTTTGCGACAATTCACAAATGAGTCTCCTCTCGCAGTTAACGGAATCGTGTATTCTATTCCCGAATTAGGTAAACTCCCATATTCGAACGATTCGCTAAGAACTTGCTGGTTGCTGAGAGAATTTTCCGAAATACTTTGAGTGCAAACCATTCTATTATTCCGCACCGTGTCCACCAGAGCTATTACAATTTGACATGATAAATCACCTTTGACAAGAAGTTCAACTTCTATACTTTTGGAAGAAGATTTATTCAAACGAAACTTCCGATTGAGGATTCCGAAAGATACTTCTTCTTCTTCTTCTTCACCGACTAGTTGGCCAAAATTTGTTCGCTGCTTCTTCGGATTGCATGGTACAGCCCTCTGGGAAGACTGAGGCCGCTTGCGACCTGGGCGATAGGAAATGAGAGTCTGCGCCTTCTCAAAAGGTTCTAGCTGTGCGCAGAGAACCCAATGTTGTTTTCCATCACACATTTCGGTGTGGTGTAGATCGGCATGCGTTGCAAAATTATTCGATGTTGACGCCATCGAAGCTGATGGTGACTATGGCTGCAGGAACTGATCGAACTGATGTAGTTTGTAAAACCATTGCAGTATTTATATTCACTCCGAGAATAATATTTTTTCCGCATTAATTTGCTCGAGGATGACTTGGACTGGTCCTCCCCATTGATGATTGCTATACAATGTAAGATTTATTTGTGCGTCCAATCGGTTGTGACAAGATTGAGAGGATATTCCCACACCTTGCATATTGCAACTCTGATATTGCAACTTTGTATGAAGACTGACGCATATATTCGAATTAAAATCAGCTTCAATTTACCTGTACTTTCAATCAGCTCACAACCTTGTATGGAGCTTATCACGTCAGTTAAGATTAATTATTATTAAAAAAGTGGGCGCTCATGCATAGATCAAAACTGACGGTATGATCCCCGTTGATTGGGTATAAATGGCTCCGGATTTATATGCTAAATGACAGTCTTCAACTAATACTCCATGCGCACTGTTCGCAAGCGGCAATAACTAGAACTGCGAATCGAACTGCTTTTGAAAAATATTGGTGAAGTCAAAACCTTGATCCAGGCGAAATCAGATATTCATCATATTTTGAGAAGATTAAGGGGACCAGTACAACTTGAATTTTCGAAAAAATTCGTTTTTCGTTTTTTGCAGTTTATGTTACCTATAGATCTTCTACGTCTGTGAAAAAATCGAGTTTGACGAAATCGTCACGGTTTAGAAGTTACGGTCAAAAGTTCGTTATTTGGCTATCGCGATTTGGCGCAAGTGGCGCTGGCGCTTGATTTCGATATTGATCACATGGTGTATGATCGCCATTACTTGTGCAATACTTTTCGAGGTTGCGTGAGCGCCTGCTCGATTTCCAGTGTTTCAGAATTGAAATAAATAAATAAAAACAGTACTTTTCAACACTAAATAATTATAAATTTACCTGATATCTATAGCGCGTAATCGTTGTACGGGTGTTGTGGCTTGGTGCTTCGAAAACTATAACCTAAAAGTAAGTATTCAATCAAAATAGTAATATCTACACTAAGCTTCTGCCGAACTGTGTGTGCGGTCGAAGTTTTTTTGCTTTTTGTTCACAGATTTTTTGATAGAACAGAAAGGAAATATATAAAATATATCCAATATATTCAATATGAAAAGAAGAGAGAGGAGTTCTGGTGTTGGCACAAAAGGATGCATTGGCTGGTCAAAGAAGAGGGCGAAAACATTTCCGCAGAAGCAAACAGCGGCTGATGGACAGAGCACTCATGTTTCAACAGCTTCGGATAGAAAAATCAGTGGCGACTACGAGGCTAGCGATTCTGCTGGCTATAGGCTGTTTCACGTTGAAACACTATTCCGTGCTCTGCGGGAGCATTTATCTTGCAAGACATGTGGTGGGTCGATAGTTATGACTGAAGTTAGCTTGAGAGGACTGGGTGGAACATACGGTATCTCTTTTGAAAATTGTGTCCAGCTAAAAACCTTCAAAAGTAGCCCTATGATTGATGACACACGAAGCGCGTATGAAATCAATAGGCGATCCATACTAGCGATGCGTTGTATTGGGCAATGCAATGAGTCTGCGGAGGATGCAGCAGGGCCCTCATATGCTGCTGGAGCTTTTTAAAGAAGTGAGTAAGAGAAAGAAGCATGTATGGAACAAAAAAATACATGGGAAAAAAAAGTTCTGAGAAAATAGTTTGCAGAAAAGAAAGAGGAAAAATTAAATTTCCAATAAAAAAAAAAATCTTTTTGAAAATTGAAAATTAAAAAAAAAAAAAATTTCATTCAACTTTGGTACAACAAACTTTTTGATGTATGAGCCTCCGGAGGAGTATATGGGTGGATTTCAAGAAGTGGGCCAAATTGGTTTTACACTTCAGAAGAAAACAACATTGACATTTTATTAGAGTAGTATACATTTTCGAATATTATGATGCCCCTACTTTTAATATCTGACACACGCAACGCTCTTTTTGAATGAAATTTCGTAATATTTCACATTATGTATTAGAAAACTGCAGGTTGGTGTAATTTCGGCGACTTTCTTTGGTTGATCAGCATTTATTTCTTTTGCATTTCCCGATGATCGAAAGTGTGCTTCTTTCGAACTTTTGGTCATAAATATGTGAGAAAATATAATTGATACTGATAAGTTCAATGCAAGTTTCAAAATGTCCTAGAGTTAACGAATATTTCTAAAATATAGGATTTTTCAGTTGAAAATTCCCTTTCATGAACGGAATATTTTTTAAAAAGTGTGATGTTTGTATTTTTCATGTAAAGTAAACCTACTAGATTTGAATTAATACCTCTTTAACTTTTCACGAGCACTTCAAGAATACGAAAAATTCAACAGAAGGAGTGTCGCCGGAATTACAATGGATCGCCGAAATTACAAATACGTCGCCGAAATTACACATGCATCACATAAATTACTTTCTACAGCATTTCGTGGTAAAATAATGGGCTCTTTATGGAACAACATGAAATATTTATTGAGATAGATGCATACAAAAAAACTTGACTTGAACAAAAGAAAAATAGTTTATGTATTAAGAACTAACATAGCATAATAGAAAATAAAATAACACTTTAAAAATTGGGAGAATAGAGAATGAAATATTTATACAATATGCCCCATTAGATTTTCGATTTTCTTCATGTTCGATACTGTAAAGCACCTAGAGCTGACCTGTTTTGGGGGCTCTATAACACAGAGTATTTCATCTGCCCAGTCTTTATTTGTCTTTATCTTATAATTTTCGGTTTGGTCTTCACAAGTCTTCGAGTGCTACTGATGGTGCTTGAAGCAGAGACGCATTCTAAAGGAAATTAGTTAAGAAACAAATAACCCACAACTACAACTACTTCGACAATCACAGTACAGGAAGCGACGGAGGTGGCTCTTGACACTACCATCTCTAGAGATGAGAATAAAGGAGGCTCTCTTCGAAACTATGACTTAACTAAAAATAAAATAAGTATTAAAAAAAGGATACTGTAAAATTTAATGCGAGCATGTTTCTGTGGAGAAAAATGTTTGCACACGTCTCCCAGCGGGCACTCAAAACAAGATAGTGTACGGGTAAAAATATCAGTAGCACACTTCTTAGTCCAAGTAATCTGATGATACGACATGATGTTTGTGATTGGCGGAATATCCTTCATTGATGGCATTACGTCCTTCATTTCATCAATATTTTCGCTTTGCACAAGAATTACTGAAGTACTGCTATCTTCGAAAAGTCGAACGAAATTTGCTGCTGATACGATGTCGTGAAAGTGATTCACGTGTTTGTCAGCTTGTCTTTTGAGGGATCCCCCAACTCCATCCATTGGCCCCTTTCCGTGGCCACATTCGTTAAAATTCCACGTTAAAACTTCAATTTGCGGAATCCATATGGTTACATTTTTTAACATATAGAAAATGTTTGCGCGGTTTCTGTATTGCGAGGTGGGCCCATCAGAAAAGAAATTGATTGTTTTTATATTTATCTGAAGTTTTTCTTGAATTTCGATAAATATAGGTTTTAAATGGGCCCATATGGCATGAGCCCCATGTTCAAGATTTTCGGAAATAGTAGCAAACGAGAAATGCTCCGTAGTTTCTTCTTGACTCTGGCCTCTATAATACACAAGGCCGGTATGGATGGACAATTGTTTTTTAGATGCACCGAAGTGCATGGATTGCACTTCTTCGCTTAATTTGCACGTGTAGTTTTCTGAAAAATCTATCATTAACAATATTTCATCATTTTTTAGATTTTTCCTTCTCATCTCTATCGCTTTTTGTTGATGAAACATATTGTAGACATGCTGTTTCATCTCACAGAGCGAATCATTGACATTATTGACCAGCTGTGTAATCAAACTCCTCTTTATAATTTTTTTCATGAATTTCACGCGTTTTATATTTCCTTTGATTAGGCGATCCTCGGCAACGGTTTCCCATTTTTGGTAATCACCTTCTAAATCCTGAAACTCTTTTTCAACTACAATACAATTTTCCTTGCAAATGCCGCACTTGTTAGTCATACAATTTGAATTGTAAATATCACAACATATATTTTTCAACAATTCATTCACATTTGCAGAGATAATTACACCCTGTGCCTTTAAGCTTTTTAGCATATATTCAAAATTAGAATGCTTAAGACACAGGCACGTTTCTCGGTCAGTTGAAGTCGGATCTATCACCCAGAATGGCTTTGCGCGCCAAAATGAAGTATACGAAACATCAAAGCCAGTCTCTTTCACAAACTGTTGGTGTGCTTCTTTCACACTCATTAGAAGAAGCCGTTTTTGCTGTTGAATGTTGTCTTTAGCGATAAAGTCCTTCTTACCAGGACACATGCGGCTTATTAAATCGTTTTCAAAAAACTCTTTAATGTTCCTTATCAATTCATCAGTGAGCACGAAGTTTGTATTTCGGCGCCCACATTCATCAATAGTTTTTACGTTGTTCATCTTTCTGTTCTGTTTATACGATATTATGTCAGATAACTCCTTTTGCATTCCATATTTCTTTAATACATCGCCGCTGAGACATTTGTTAAAGATTTGCTTCTCTTGCAGCTTGTTTGATTCTTCAATATTTTCTTTTGATCGTTTAAGTTGGGTGCGTAAAGCTTCACCGAACAATAATTTTTTCTTGATTTCTGCTAGCCCTGGCTGTCTTTCAATTATTTGTTGAACTTTGGTCTTTGGCGATGGCGAATTATTTGGATTACCAGAATGCAATCGCTTTAATTTATTTTGCTTACGGTGTAAACTGCATCTAAGAGTTTTTAGCTTTTTGTTCAACCGACTGATCTCATTCTCTTGTGTATTGATTTTTCTGTAGGCTTTACGCTGGTCTCTCCTTATCTTTTTCCGTCCCCTTGTTTTACTTGAGGAAGTTCGTGGACCGGCTAATTCATTATCACTCTGCGGAGGTGTAGAATCAACAGCATTTTTCAGTTGTCTTTGTCTTCTTCTATAATTTGCTATGTTCTCTCTCCATCGTTTCCTTTGACTTTTTTTTTCTCTATCAGACATATCTGCAATGCATTTGATCTTTTTCTCTTCTTTCTTCCGTTTATATAGTTCCCGGTCCTTGCGTCTTCTTTCTTCTCGCTTCTCATCACTTAGATTTGCTAGCCATTTTTGATGCCTTTTGTTTGCTTTCTCTCGGTAGTTTTGATACCCAGCCGAGTCTTTGTTACGCGCTTTTACTTTTCTTTTTAGCGTGCCTATTTTTTCAGGGCGTTTAACGGGCTGTACTTCACTTGCACCAGGCGCATTTTGTCCTTCGCGAGAACTTGTTGCAAAGTCGGCGCTGACAATTTCCTCGAGGCTCTGGTTATCACAATTTTTAATAGTATTTTTTTCTGCCTTCAATCTTTCATAATTTTCCTTCGCTCTTGTTCTTGCAATGGGTTTTCTATCTTCTTCTTTCGATTGCCTATTACTCTTATTTTTTATTTTTTTTTCAGTCGACTCTTTAGTGAGCGCTTTTCCTTTCATTTTCGGTGTGCTCATTTTTTTAGGGCGTTTAACGGGCTGTACTTGACTCAAACTAGGCTCATTTTGTCCTTTGCGAGAACCTGTTGCAAGGTCAGCGCTGACAGTTTCCTCGAGGCCCTGTTTATCACAATTTTTAGTGGTTTTTTTCTCTGCCTTCAATCTTTCATTATTTTTATTTGCTTTTGTTCTTGCAAGAAGATTTCTATCTTCCTCCTTCAATCGCCTCTTAATCTCATATTTTTTTAAAGTCGCTTCTCTATCATTCTTCAGCTTTTTAATCAAATTCTGCATCTTTCCAGGGTCTGTATTACTCATTTCAAAAATATCTGCGATAACAACAATATTGATTAAGAAATGACGGAACCAATAAACTGTGAAAAATGTAAACCCTAGTGCCTTTATTCGGTTTTTAGAGATTAAAGTGATTTAGTATAATCATAAAACGGAATTTCGACGAATGGTCGCAATTTTGCGACCTAATGTAATTTCGTCGACGTCGCCGAAATTACCGTCGCCGAATGTACATTTTGACGTTAAAATATTTCTCGCCGATTTCCACGTGCAATAAGAATATCAACATTGAGGTTAGCTCACACAAACAAGCAGAGTATCACATGAAAAAAAGGATATTGGAATTCCCATAATAAATAATCGTTTTAGCCCAGTCGCCGAAATTACAGTGAATAAGTGTGACATGCAAATTATTGCTTAATAAACTGTATTTTGTCTGTGGAGGATAAAATAATGGAGAACTTACCTTACGGAGCCGATATCACAAACACATCCAGAAACAAATGACAGTCGCAACATACCACTAGCGATTTCCGTCGAGCGTTTATAATAGTAAACTTGAGCCGTCGCCGAGATTACTAATAAAGTAGGCTCACGGGTTTGCTCCCACTTTTCTCACATTTGATTGAATACTTTTCAAAACTGCTTGTCTTTTATGTAAACTAAGGTCTTTGAGACTTGAAATAAATAGGTACAAAGTGCTCCGACATAGCATGCCATTTTTTACAAACGTGTCAAGTTGACAAACGGACTTTACGTCACGTCGCCGAAATTACATTTTGGCTCTTTAAGAGTTAAAAAAGGGATGTTAATCTTCTTCGAAATGCATCACGATTTTTTTCTGAGTAAAGTGAACCAGCTTACACCGAAAAAAAACAAAATCAGGCATATTTAAATGAACATATTGGAAATAGGAAGTGGTTTTACACTTTGGCCCACTTCTTGAAATCCACCCATATACCAATTTTTCTGCAAAAACTTCAAACTCGTTTATCTCATAACTATGTTTTTGGCGCTGTGTCGTAAGGTTTTTGGAGCACCGATGGTCCGATCTGGGTCTTTAATGGCTCATTTTCTTCAGAAAATGAATCCTCATGATATGAATGAGGGAATTTTTGAATGTTTTTTTTTTGGCCAAGTTATTTGCAAATTAGTGGCTCAAATTTTTGAAATTTTGGATAATTGACTGTAAGTTTTCACATGTTTTTTTCTTTTCAGATCCCCGCATTCATAAGATGTAGGACCGCTGTCTGAAGAAAGTGAGACGTCGAGACGATGAATTAGATCAACGGTGTGACTAAAACCTTACGACACAGTTTTTTTGAGAAACATTTTTTTTGATGTAAAATAAACTTTGGTTAACAAATGAAGTCATTCTGGAGTACTTGAATTATCTTAAACCAAGCTGTACTGGTCCCCTTAAACACTGTAAAATTAATATGAACAACGCCATGGACCTGACGAAAATCAACAAGGTGGGTCGATGTGATGAATACCTTCCCACCAAGAAATTGGCAGATCTTGAAGTCAATAAACACTACCCCGTCACCGGCTTGCGGAAAGTACAAACAAGATTCGGTACAAGAATAACCCTTCATTTGGAAAACGCATTTTCGGCATTTCTACCCAGCGCCGGATTTAACTTGGAGCCGCCTGTAGTCCCGAACGTATTTGCCGCCCCCCTACCTAGTCATCTGTTCACCAATGAGATTTTGTCAATCAGGATAGATCAATATTCAATAATTTGTATTACACATGCTTATAAACAGTCGCTTCATTGAAGATCTTCCGATATAGCTGCATATTAGAGTGTCCGTTATTTCCCGAATTGACTTTTTCTACTTGGGTATGGGCCAAATTATTAGTTCATAGCCTGAAAACAATTATGCTATTTTTTTTTTTAAGTGCTATTAACCCCTGTCTGTAGGACGATACTTGTCCCATTTGATTAACATGGGATTTTTGCCCTTTTTAGATTCAAATTTGTTTTTCGCTTACTACTTTCATTACCTCGTCAAATATTGTTGATCCTACAACTGTTCTGACCTTTTTGAATGGACATATTCTTACATGAGTGAAAAAAAAAATTTCATAAGTTTTGAAGTTTTTTTCAAAATTTATTTTTACCGTATTTTTCAGAAATTTTCGAATATTTTCGAGTATTTTTGAATTTATTGACTTTTCAATGCTGTTGGTTTAAATTAAAAAGTATTCGAAACATATTGAACACTATGGTAAAAAAAAATTTTACCGCGTCAAAACTTAACATTTTTTTTCCATCAATGCAAAAATATGTCCATCCAAAGAGGTCAGAACAGTAGTAGAATCAACAATATTTAGTGAGGTCATGGAAATAGTAAGCGGAAAAAAAATGAGAGTCTAAAAAGGGCCAAAATCCCATGTTGATCAAATGGGACGAGTATCATCCTACAGGCAGGGGTTAATGGCACTTAAGAAAAAAAAAGAAAACAGCATAGTTGTTTTTAAGCTATAATAGTATATTATGTGGCATGCCCGTAAACCAAGTGTTTTTCGGCGAGAACAATGATTTCAGAACGAGCTAAATGCGAGCCGAAGGCGAGCCGAAAGCGAGTTCTGAAATCATTATTCGAGTCAAAAACGGTTTACGGGTGCGCCCCATACTTTATTTTTTTCGAAATAGGCATGAAAAGTCACTTTCACGCCTGTTGAAATTCACAGACGAAGAGTGAGGCTATGGTGCGATCTGTCACGCACTTCGAGTTGCGCATCTCAACTGCCGTATGAAGACTTTATACGGCAGCTTTGGAATGCGCACTTCGAACTGCGCATCCAGACTGCCGTATAAAGACTTTATAGGGCAGTTCTGAAATCAGCCATATGAAGTGCTACTTTATGGATCGAAAACAGGCGTCATAAAGTGACTTTTCAATGCCTATGCCGAAAAAACTAATAATTTGGCCCATACCCGAGTAGAAAGCGTCAATTCGGGAAGTAACGGACACCCTACTGCATACATATGATAATAATAATAATAATTCTGTTTCATATTTCATGGATGAGAATTTATATCTTTTCATAGGCACATTTTTCTAACCTTAGGACTTCTTCATTTGTACAAAACAAAAAATAATAATTTCATCATACAAGTTGCATATAATTTGCATTGTCAAACCCAATTTTTGCCGCCCCTAGATAATGCCGCTCTAGGCCCGGGCCTCTCGGGCCTATAGGTAAATCCGGCGCTGTTT
Organism: Tenthredo livida; assembly: GCA_963992785.1. NCBI lineage: Eukaryota > Metazoa > Arthropoda > Insecta > Hymenoptera > Tenthredinidae > Tenthredo > Tenthredo livida. The sequence goes on along the minus strand of OZ023069.1, from coordinate 6,776,244 downwards.
CTACCTGCACGCATGTCAAAAGTGCTGATTGACGATGAGGACTTAGTCCAAAAAATGATACTGGCTGCCGATGAGAATCGCCTCCACATGCATAATCTTGGGGGACTATACAATCGAGTAGAATTCAACTATATGTAAATTTAATCAATATCTGAAATGTATCACGCTTACAAATAAATAATCATACATGAATTGTTCTCTCAAGCCTACCTTTATTTAACATTAATTCAGGGTCTATTAGTTCGTAGAATCTGATTTCTGCTCAACGTGTAGAACTGTGCAGTTTAAAGACCTTATCAACCAGTTGAACTTGCAGTTCTACGACCTGTTCACCAGAAATTTCTTTCAGCGTCGATAGGGTGCGTGATTATCATATTAATATTGTAACTTTAGGAGTTACAAGAAAAAAGGAAGCTGAGAGTCCCCGAGCGAAATAAGACGACTTTTAGGACGCTAATAAATTAGTTTCAACGAATTGATTTTATTTGAAATACAGGTGCTCGTGTTAGTGTCTACAGCAAGACTGTTCATTGAAACGATTGAATTGACGCAGCAACCAATACCTCATTTGTTTAAAAGTATGTCTTTTGTGTATTCGTACATAATTCGGATGTTTGAGACTACTAGACCGTATACGCTAAATATACTGGGCTACACCCTTTGTAACACTATCCCCCCCCCCCCCCCCCCCTCCCCCTGAGAGAAAGAGTCGTCCCGACTCGCAAAATAGATAATATCTAGAAAAAGAAAAGAAAGGTTCGAAAAGAAATCAGCGGTCTAGCAGTCACAATGTGTATGTGAGTGTATGCTCTTTTTGGGAAAGTTGGAATTTACTTTAAGGTGGAGAAACTTTCCCAAATACTATCCGGCATTTGCCTTAACTCACAAGGGAAAACCACGAAAAACCTTGAAAAGATAGCTGAGCTCAAAAATAAAAAAAATGAAAGTTAGTAATTTTAGTATAAAAAGTGTTCAATCTTCAGTGTTGACAAGTCGTTGGTAGATTCAACCTCGAAGAGAATAGGGATATCTGAAAACTGGAAGCCGCCTAGGGTTGAAGTCGGATCGAAATTCGTCATGGAGAGACAGATTGGTCCGGGGGTAGGAAATTGGGGAACAGGTATCCGGGATCAAGAAACGCTCCCAGGAGGATCTTAAAAATGGCAGCACTCCCTAGAGTGGAGGACAAATATTAGTTTGAAAACGGTTGCTGAAGACGGAGGCGTGTACTACCGCCATGTTTCTAAACGTTTTCGTTCAATTTGATTCACATTGCGAAGTATCCCCAACCTGCCTGTATAATTTGAAATAAATCTTTGAAATATAACATGAATTTGTTGTCATATGCCTTACAATATTTGAGAATCTACTCTTAGTTTGTAGGATAGCTTTGAAATTTGAAACGAGGTATATAACCTAGGTAGTATCTCGACCTTGAGCAATGTGCACTATCTGCGTCGGATATCTTGCAATTGACTTGTTGATATAAAAAAATGTTTCCGGCGAGGGTAACCGGTAGGAATTAACGTACGTCCACCGTCAAAATTCTGATGATCACCTGTCACACAAATATTCTCCAGAGGGATTGTCACGTAAGTAAGCTAAAGGCGCTGGTTAGAACTTTCGAGTCTTCATTGCACTGTAGGGAACTTGCACTCACTCACTATACTGTAGATACTATACTGTGAAACTCTTAAAAATAAGGTAACGTCACTCTCCATAGGTTCTGGACTGTAATAACCGGTAGGATTACTCCCATAGAAATTTGCGTAAAAATCTGATGATTGATTGTCACATTGATTATCACATAAAAATCGGGCATAACCAGTGGTATTACCGGTAGGATTACTTCCATAGAAATTTGCGTGAAAATCTGATGATTGAGAATCGAAATATGCGTAAAAATCGGATGATTGATTTGCGTCAAAATCTGATGATTGATTGTCACATTGATTATCACATAAAAATCGGACATAACCAGTGGGATTACCGTTAGAATTACTCCCATAAAAATTCGCGTAAAATGATTGATTGATTGACACATAAAAATCGGCCATAAAGACGCGGGTCAGAACTTTCTAGAAAAAGGAACTTTCTAGAAAAAGGTAAAGGCGCGGTGATGACTCCAGACAGCTCTACAGGGTGGTTCTTGGCTCTCATGGTTCTTGGCTAACATAGCTTTACTACTGTTCTGTTAACTGAAAATTGAAAAGTGAGTTCATTTTCAACACACCCTGTTTTTCTATTCTTCATTTGCGTATTTCCGTATCTTAAATTCAATTTGACAGATCATGTTCATTTTCAGAATTTTTTAAGGTTCCATCAGTTTCTGGAATTGATTATTTATATTCGAATCAACAACCAATACTTGTAGCAATTCATTTGAGACTCAATGATACCCTGGAGACCTTGTAAACTTAAAAAAGGTGACTATTGTAGTGAAAAATTTGCAAAATAAATTGGACGAAGGTAGGTCAAAGAACGACCCATCATTGTTCAGGGGATGAGTCACGCTTTCAAATGAGCCGAGAAAGACAGACACCGGACATTTTTTGATTGCCTGACATCATTTTGAACGAGAAACAATATTTTTCACGTGCTAATTGAATGGAAATCCTAAAGCTTCGTTGAGCGGCCTCTCAACTTCAAGCTACAGCACCCTCCTTGAACGAGAAGCTCTTTAATGTCAGAACCTAAAGTTTTGAGTGGTAGGAGCGAAAAAACGAAATCAAAGTCAATTTTCGACACACCCTACTATATACGATACCCTAACCTATATACGATTTTTTTTTTCTTGAAGGGAAAACTGAAAAAGAAACCACCACCACAGAAACGTTGGAGAAAAAAAAATTCTTACTGCGCGGGTGAAACAAAAGATTTCATACCAATCTCATCGGCTCTCCATACCTCTACGTGTATAAGAAGCAAACTGAAAAATGAATTCATCAAAAACGGTGTGGTGAATCGACTTGAAATTTTGGCCGTAAGCATTTCCTTCCTCGATCTTTCGATGATGAAACTTCCAAAGATTTCTTAATGTTTGCATTTGGGTGCCTAACCTCCTTCATAAAATAGAAGATCAAAGCGCTGACGTTGACGGCTGTGCCGATGCTAAAAACAGTCGAACAATAATATTATTTATCATGTTTTTCATTTTTTAACATGTAATTTGATAAATACATTGTATTGTTCATTAGGGTGGTCCTTAATTGGGGGTCGGTGGAATTTCGCCCGTTTTGCCCCCTAGATTGGTTCGAAATAAATTCAAAAAAACGTGGGTAAAATTTGAGCCTTCTAGCTCAACGGGAAACCGTGCCGGTACGCCCATACTTTTTCCCGTTTGAATAACATGGGATTTTTCGTCAACTGAATGCATTTTTTTTTTTACAAGCCTATCGTTCATCGGAAAAATCTGCCATTGCGTCACTTTATAGTTCTATAGTGTGTAAGTTAGTGCAAATTTTTTAGGTCGACTCAAATCATATTCCACAGAGTAATTGCATCAACAAAACGACGATTTTAAAAAATTACAACTCCATCGATCTGAAAAGGCTGGTATCATTTTTTGATGTTGATTTCCTATGTTTGGTGGAAAATTTGCACCAACTTACACACTATGATACTATGACGTGACGGAATGACAGATGTTCCCAATTGACGATGGGCTCGTAGAAAAATGTATTTAGTTGATGAAAAATCACTTGTTATTTAAACGGCAAAAAATACGGGCCTACGCACGCTTTTTCGTTGAGCTAGAAAGCCAAGGTATCGCCCAGATTTTTTCAAATTCATTTTTTTTTTTTGATCCAATACATGGGGTGTTGATTATAATCCATCCAAAAGGTATCACTGTTGTACTTTAGGGTCGCTCTTATTTTGCGGTCGATAAAATTTTGTTTGTGACGCCCCCTAGCTCAGTTCGGAATGAATTCAAAAAAATCTGGGCGAAACCTTGACTTTCTAGCTCAAGGACAAAGCGTGCGTAGGCCCGTATTTTCCCTGTTTGAAAAACAAGTGATTTTTCATCAACTTAATACATTTTTCTACCAGCTCATGATTAATTGGAAACATCTGTCATTCCGTTGCGTCATAGTATCATAGTGTGTAAGTTGGTGCAAATCTTTCACCAACTATGGGAAATCATCATTAAAAAATGATACAAGCCTTTTCGCATGGATGGAGTTGTAATTTTTGAAAATCGTCGTCTTGTTAATGCAATTACTCTGTGGAATATGAATTGAGTTGACCTAAAAAATTTGCATTAACTTAAATACTATAAAACTATAATGTGACGGAATGGCAGATTTTTTCGATGAACGATAGGCTTGTGAAAAAAAATGCATTCAGTTGACGAAAAATCCCGTGTTATTCAAACGGGAAAAAGTACGGGCTTACCGGCACGGTTTTCCGTTAAGCTAGAAAGCTGAAATTTTACCTACGTTTTTTTGAATTTATTTCGAACCAATCTAGGGGGCGAAACGAGCAAAATTCCACTGACCCCCGATTAAGGACCACCCTATTGTTCATACTATTATTGCCCAAATAAATGAATAAACCATTATTTCCATCCTCTGACAAGTATTCAGATCGATTTGACGATCTAGTGGCACTAACTGACCCCGCACGTGGCAGAAACTGGCACATACCGTTTGGAGGGTGGCGTAAAACGGGACACGGAAGGGGTTATCTTTAAAATTCTATTTGAATTCATTCTCACATTTTTGTGGAGGAATAATGTGTAGAATTTGAAGTAATAGTATATAGTCCAGTCGGAATGTACAGAAATTTCGCCTAGTTCTATTCTTGAATATGTCCGAGTCGGCAATTTTTTTACAGCTTCATTGGATACCCAGGAACATATTCTAAAAAACTCGGTGAGTAGATAGGGGCAGCTATGGGGAGACAGATATTCCCCCTTTCCCCCCCCCGACTCATCCTGATAAGGGATGATAAGGGGTATGTGGGTCAGTGTGTTATCTTATCAGTCTGGCCCACATCCGGTCTGGTGTGTACGGGGACCTTCTAATCAGCTCCCCCCTCCCCCTCCCCCTGTCTGCGGTCACTGGCCCTGACCATGCTACCCCTTACCCCACCTCCCCCCCGGGTCAGTTGTGGGGTGAGTGCATCGCTCTGTCTCTTTCTAGTCTGGGTCTGTCTCTCTCTAGTCTGGGTCAGCTATGGGGACGATGACGCGTTCTACCGCCCACACACACACGCGCTTACCTCACCGTGTCCGTGTGTTCTAGAATGTTCTAGAATGTTCTAGAAGCTTCTGGAAAGCGATAACGATGATATCCCTACTCCAAAATTTTTGTACTTGGAAATATTTCAGCGGCATCCCCTGTTTACTATATCTACGCTTAAAACTACAGGAGGCGGGGGTGAAGGAAAGAAATTTGATGACGCGACAAATACATATCGTACGTTTCGTGTCCGTGTGTTCTAGAATGTTCGAGAATGTTCTAGAAGCTTCTGGAAAGCGATAACGATGATATCCCTACTCCAAAATTTTTGTACTTGTAAATATTTCAGCGGCATCCCCTGTTTACTATATCTACGCTTAAAACTACAGGAGGGGTGAAGGATAGAGATTCGATGACGCGACAAATACATATCATACGTTTATTCAAAAATCTTAATGCTACGTACAATTATGCGATTATTCATTAGCGATACAAAAATGAAGGGCAATATAGAAAAATGACATACAATCAAAACTATAACTACGATTAGATTAAACGAAATCAAAATGAGAAGAGTAAAATATATAGAGTAGTATAATATTATAAGCAAAGAAAAATGACATGCAATTAAAGCTAGGTATACAGTGAAAGCTATTACTAGGATTAGATTAGGTGAAATCAAATGAGAAGAGAAAGAAAAACTTAAAAATATTGTGTAATGTGATTTTAAAAGCAAAGAAGAATTATAATCAATTAAAGCTAAGTATACAATCAAAACTATTACTACGTTTAGATCAAGTGAAAACAAAGGAAAATAAAAAACTTAAATCTAATTATACCTAACAAATCCGTACAAACTATGAGATATTACATTTTTTTCTAGAAGTACAACACTGTAGGTGACAACCGATCAAATCTAGGTCTTCGCGGGACTTGCAATTTCGGAATGAGGTAAGTTGTTTGTAAAATGAAGCAGCTATCGAATCATTTTTTTCATAATTATCGGTAAACATATCAAGAAACTGATGCAAATCAAATCCGGCAGCCATGAACCACACAAACATAACACAGTATTGCCCGCACACGTTTGACGAGAAACTTTGCAACCGTACGATGTTCCAGGTGTACCGTTCGGAATTTCTGCGTAAAGTCCTATTGTGATGAGGCACGAGCGGTGGTATGCCAAAACTGTCAAAGTATATTCCATGTCCGGCTGCGTTGATGTAAAATGCCACCCAGTGTGTACCGGGTTGTGTGTGGTCATCCGTGTTAGCAACAAAAGCCATCGGTCGTGTCCATACCAACGGTATCCGATCTGCGGGGAAAACCTGGATCTTCTTTTGCTTGAGAAATGTCCGCAACGCTTTCCGTATCTGTAGACTGTCCATTTTTCTCGTCGACAATATTCAGAGACGATGGTGTGATAGATAATTCCGTCGTGACTGTGGAGAGACTCGTGTCCTGGGACTCTGTACCCACTATAGTTTCTGTGGAATCGGACATTGACCGATCAGGTAGATGAGAGGAACTGTCACACGTGTGGGCCGTATGATATCCACTGGAGCTGTTGCTGTCAACACTGGTACAGGTTGAACTCTCATCCGGGTTCGAACGACGACTGCCAATTATCGTATTCGCATGAGCTTCATAATCATACTTGTCGAGGATGTTCTTCTCGTTGACCCAATGTTTTAACTTGAGGGCATTGTTTAACGCACAGGCGAAATATTCTTCTTTCCTGACTCCGTGATGAATACAATATTCAGTATTTGGCTCCAGATCGGGAAGTGCAGGACAGTCATACTCTTCGAGGTTGACAACTTGGCGTGACGTAATATCCTGCAGATACTGGGCTTCGTATTTCCCTCGTGTTACAATACGGTACGCGCTTCGAGCTATGTCCCGTAAATTGAGTTCCAGCTTTTTCACAGAAGTATCCCCCTCGAACCACTCGATACCGTGCTGGTAACACGTGTTATGATTATTAGCTTTGCGTTCTCTTTGAGTCAGGCTGGTAAACGGATAAGGTGGCTCGATAATCCAATGGGCGTGGAACGACTTATCCAGGCAGACTACGGCCACCTCTTTCGGTAGCAAATTTCCAAACACATCACTAAATCCTTGAATATCTACAACGTAGTCCATATTTGTGAGTAGGTGGTTAACACTGAGTATATAAGTTCCGATCGCGGTGAGGTTTGTAGAACAACTGACTCTATCGTCGAATGTATAATCGTCCTTTTCCCCAAAAACCTTACAATCACCCCCGTTTCCTCCTCCATCTTCGTCTTCTACAGTTTTCCGAGGGTTGGTGTTTCCAGCGATAAAGTTGTCGGTTGGACCACACGATGATAAAGGTTGCCGGTTTCTGACGAAAAACAGGAAACTCCGCCTCCCACCCACCTTTTAACCGCCAAAGTCTGTGATAACTTGCCTCGCTGCGTCTATTTCTATGAGATTGTCGAACTCTGCGTAAACTATGCAATTTATGGTTTCATCCAGAGCCTTGTCAAATCGCATTTCGATCCTGAGAGTACCGTGTTTAATTAGCGACCAATGCGAGGGACAGTTGGCCGAGAGGTCAGGTGTGAGATCGAAGGCCATCAAACAGTTGCCTTTTTTGTACTGCGAACGGCTAATTCCGTTGCCTTCGTTGAGAAAATGAATACCGGTGCCGGAGAACAGGGTGTGATACGCGTCGACGTACAGATTATCTTTACTGAAGTTTGTTTGCAGAGGTTTTGAGGGGATTTGCACACCGTCCACGTACAGCGACAGGTAGTTCAGCAAGAAACTTTGGAAATTGAACGGGTTGCGTAGTCTGTCTCCGTTGAATGCCTTGTTACTGACGAACCCAAGAATCACACGTTTCGGCAGTTGACCCAGTACCACGTTGTCCAACGTCTCCGCTTGTACCCCAGCGTGAATGGTGAAAGCTTTCACTTCCACTCTTGTAACGGGATACTTGGCCGTTCCTTGGGCAAGGGTTCGTGCATGTGCCAGTAGGATACCTGGGCTGATCTTTACGCGGCGAACCATTAGAGAAGTGTCAACAATGTGCAGCGTGTGAAGGGGATTTTTTTCCATTAGACAAAAGCTGTCTCTTGACCTTACGAGGCGTAGTCGTAACTCCACACCGTTGAGCAAAAACTTCTCTTGATTAAATACGTCGCAGTGGAGATGTCCAATTAGATCGACTATACGGGCGTCTTGCATCATACGTTTTCGCGTAGTGAATCCTTCGTCGGCATCTTCGCTGTCGGCATCGCAGACGTCCGATACGGTTTCTTCGCTGTCGTACCACATGGCGCACGAGAGATGCGAACGTTTTGCGGGCGGGGCGTAATTCAATAGAGTCTCAACGTAGGCACGATAAGCGTAGGAGTTGTTGGCTGGTGAAACAAGTTTTTGATTGAAGAATATGTCCACTTGGTTGAACATCGAGTGTAGAAGGTTGTTCACAGGTGTAGCGTACCGGGTGGTCACAGCTTCCGCCGTTGCTGCTGTTGGGTTATTCTCAGGTTTAATCAATTGCACCTGCACGCGTACGCTTAACATGGTGTGGGCCAAATCAATGTACTCGTCACCTTGGCCCGGTACCGCGAATTCGATTGGCGAATCATCGGTTAGCGAAGAGACAGGTTTGTAGTGCACCCACTGACCACCCTCAATAGATGTTTGCGTAGGAGGGATAGTGAACAAATCTAGCTCAGACTTCATACACTCGCCAGAGTGTGCGTGTAGGAACGCCATTATCCGTATATGCGTGTGTGTGTGTGTGTATGGGAGATAAACTTATCGGGGTCCAAATATGTCGGTCAAAGCTCGTTTTTTAGAGGTCTTCTTTTTATTTCCTTTTTTTCTGGACGCACTTACTTTCTTCTTGTTCTTGCTCTTTGTCTTCTTCTTCTTTTTCTTCTTAACTGATTTCTTCGGTCGTCTTTTGTTAATTCTCCCCTTTTTGGCAGAAGCTCCAGCGTCGACTAGTCTGTTTACGCGTGCGAGCATCGACTGATGTCTCGTTCCTCCCACACCGCTCATATACCCCGAGCCCTTCATCAATTCCCCAATTTTTTCTTCAGCTCTTCGTTTCAGATTCCGAGTCGATTCGTTGATGCGCGTCTGCAGAGACTTTTTGAGCGGTGTGTCGCTCTGCATATCCGTCCTAACGTTCTTCCCCGTGCGTAGAATCTCTTTTCCGACAGCCCTAGCCCCACTTTTGAACAATGGTAATATCTTACGGAATAATCCTCCCAAGAAGCTACCGATACCGTGACCCCGCTGGTGAGGGTGGCCTCGGTAGAAAATCTCCATACCTCCTCCCAGCTGACTCTCGTAGTGTTCGGTGTAATGGTCCATGGTCTTTTCCCCTACGATATGATGACAACGACGACGATGATGTTGATGATGACGATGAAAGGGTTCTTAAATCAGCGAACGCGTCTAAAGTGAAGTGTGACGGTCAGCGTCCCACCTTCGAATGGCACGGGTCTGCCAAGATGATCCCTTATATTGATTTCGACGGTTCGGAAACTTGTAAGCAACAGTGGTAAGTAGTACGGCGGTGATAGGGTCTTTATTTCCGATTCTCCGCGAGTCGAATGCGAGTTTCCACAGGCATGAATAACGCGTAACAAAGGTGCGTAAACATCACCGACGATGCGAGGCTCGACAAGATCACAGTAGACAAACATCTGACACGACGGTATTACCGGAAAGGGGTTCTCAGTTTGGGGATCCCGGGACAATATATCCGTTCGAGTGACGTCATCGGACCCATGAGCATTTCTCCATGATTTAGGTCTTGCGGTGATAGTCTCGGTTCGTTGCGACGACGATGACGACGGCGATGAAAATGTGAGCGGATAATGGATCTCTGCGAGACCCACCTCCCACTCACCGTCCAATTCGATAGCACGCGGTAACTGTGTCATGTAGCAGCAGGTACGGTTATCGGGAAAAAACTGCATTGAACTGTCGCTCGGTAGAGTGATGTAAAATTGATTAGCCCTCATAATGAGTTGAGAACGTACGCCGGTGTGTATAGTTCAATCAACGTGCACACGCCTACTGACCGTCTCCTCCTCCTCCTCGTCAGTTCTGAGTAAGCGTGTCTCCTATTTTTCCCCCTCCGCCACCCTCTGAAGCTCGGCTTCGTAGAACGCACCGTCGATTTCCTCTCCCTCTAAATCCACCAACACGTAGACTACCGGTGAACGCGCGAGTACGCGGTGAATCTTGAACAATTCCTCGCTCCAGTTTGCCACGTATCCCTTCTCGAACGTACCCTTGGTTCTGCTGATTCGTACAGTGTCACCCTCGTGAAATCTTGGTTTACCCTTTGACCGCTGTGGATATCGTCTCTGCATGAAGGCACGAGCCTCGGCGACGTTGCGCAACGTCACCGACGACGGAGCCATTCCGATACTCGAGTGTACGGTATCATTGTACGCCTGTACGATTTGCGGAAGGATATCCACGTAGCGACGCGTCTTCTTGTGCGTAAAGTATCGCCATAGGCGTTCCTTGAGCGTACGATTAAATCTTTCAACGATTGCCGCTTTTATGTCAGGGTTTCGAGTGACCCGATACCGTATCTCGTTAGCGTTTAGCAGGTTCTGAAAGACAGAGCCGACAAATTCCTTACCCTTGTCTGTCTGTAGTAGTACGGGCCTGCGTCTGGTTGTGTTCAACACATGTTCGAATCCCTCGGCAACAGCTGTTGCTGTCTTACGCTTCAACGGAACTACCCACGCATACTTGCTCAGAACGTCAATGACCACCAGCAGATAGCGATACCCATTGTTATGTTTCTTTTCAGCGTTCAAATCGGCCAGGTCAGCCTCCCACACGTCGTCGATGTTGGAAACGTTGTATCTTGCCCGCGGAAATCTTCTTCTCACTGATTTGTGTAACGTATAGGCATCTTGACCGGATAGCCAGTTTCTGACCGTTTTACGCGAAGTATCCCCCCGTGAGACACGTTCGAGGTTCCGTGCTCCCGTGTAGCCAGCCGGATGTGAGGGGTCGTAATATATTTCTTCAAGACTCGACATCTTTATTTCTTCAAGCGGAGTTCCATCCACCCACTGCGCCTCTGCCTCTTCTTATCGCTGCTGCTGTTGATGCTGTGTTCTTCGCGTAGAATGTTTCGCTGGCTTTTACGTTTAGTCGGTACAGGTGTTTCGGTTATACCACCGTCCTCTATTTCACTGTTGCTGCTGCTGCTGCTGCCGATATTTTGACTGCGATGATTACCGTCAACACCCCTACCGCGTGAAAAACCCTGAGCGCTTGCGAACGATCCCTGACTACCGTTACCCGTGCGTCGGACCGTGGACGATGACGACGACGGTTGATGTGCAATAGCCGAAGAAGCGGCATCCGCCAGCTTATCGTTGTCGAAAAGGCGTATGTCTTGCCAAAAAGCCTCGTTACCCACGTAATCTCGCGGTACGTTGACCGCGTGGAGAAAACGAGCGAACTGAGACCTCCCCACAGGATCGAAACTTTTTCTCGAACGCGTGGCAAGATTAGTCAGATCGATAATATTTGCTCCGGGTACCGTTACACCGTCGATCGCTATTGCCCCGTCACTATTCCACGTGAAGCGTGTCGGCATATCGCCCAACATTTTTACCAAAAGTTTCGCTTTAGTTAGAAACTTTTTCGGAATGGTTCCCAGTATTCGCCCCAGATCCATTTGTCCCTCGTTAGAAGACGTGGCTCCGATCTCCTGTTTCAGCGGTACCCCCTCAGCATTTTTACCCGTGTCCTCCTCGCGAATGAGCATCTGTAACGGTTTTCTAGACTCCTTGATAAAATACAGATATCGTTGCAGCACTTGTTGATACAGCTTCCATTTTTCGGCATCCGTCGTTGTTTCTGATTTCAAAATGTTTCTCATCTCGTTATCTAGACTGGTGATGGGATCAGCGTGGCCAGAATTGGGAGTATCCGTAGCAGCAGCAGCAGCAGCAGACGATATGCCGGCAGCTACACCATCCGTGACTCGTCTTTGGAATCTCTCCATACTTTCCATTGGAATTAAAACCATTTTCTGTGCCCGTTCCATCGTACTCACCACACACACACACACACACACACACACACAGTTATTTCGAAAACAGTCTAGAAATCAGGCTTCCAAGTATCGGGGCCAACAGCAGAGCAAAGAATCCACTTCCCTGTTGAACCAGAATTTTTTTCTTGGTCTTCCAGCTACCTTGATTACGGGCCAATCGACGAAGCGTCTGTCTGTGACGACGGAGCCGTGTCTTCTGCGAGTGGGAAAGCACGACGTTGCCCTCCAAGGTGTTGAGCGCGCACTCGCAGATATTCTTAATCAAAGTATTATCGGCTGTACGTAGCAGAGCTGTTCGCTGACTCGGTTTTAATTTCTGCAGAACGTGCAGCAGTAGAGTGTTTATTTTACTAAAGTTGGCCCGGCACTCCTGCTCACACGTGCGACGAGGTGTCTTAGCCATTATATCCGTGCTACTGGTATTGTGTGAGCACTGCTCGTCTTTATATCCTTCCGTGGAACGTAGACGTAATGATGTACGTCGGTGGGAAAGATACTGGTACGAAAACGGCAATTTTCAGGCGTTGATTGCTTCAGATCCAGCAAGAGATAACCGTGTGGCGCGGAGGTAGCCTCGTGATAGGCCTCCTGAAGGAATCGTGAATCTTCGGGGTAGACTTGTCGCGCGAGGTGTTGAATCTGACCACGATCGCGGGGATTCTTAAAGAAAACGATATAATTAGCGTTCAGAGAGATGTCTCGTTGACCGTGTCCCTGGTGAAACAAATTCTGCGTGATGTAGAAAACACTGAGATTCTTGTGATGACAGACTTTGGTGAACAGATCGACGACCACGTTGTTTGACGCCTCGCGCATCAGATCGTCGATCACCAACAGTTTGGGCTTCGTGTCACCGTCGTAGTCGGCGTGCTGCGGTAATCCCTCTCGGTATTCTATTCCGTTACCCGATTCGTACAGCGGCTGCCACTCGTCGTAGTACCAAATCACGCGACTGAATTCCGTATCGCACATACTCCTGCTGTGTCTCAAGAAATTCTTTACAAAATTGGATTTTCCGCAACCCGAAGGACCGGCTACGATCGCAGAGAACGGATGCTTCCATCGTGTGTCCATCATCCTCGATATAGGTTCAGTTTTCCCCTTCTCTATACACAGAGAGTATATATATCTTCGTCCGAACGTGTAATCTGTATACAGACGTAGAAAAATCAGAATTAAAAACGTCCGGGGTAACTGTATATGTTCCGCGGGGATCAGCTTTTCACGGGGCGGCGGCGGCGGCGGCGGCGGCGGAGCGCGCTGAGCTATGAGCCTTATATCAGTGCGCGCCCGTACGCGTCGAGGGTATCAGCTAATACCCTCGCACGCCCGCGGTACCAGCCTCATGCCGCGGGATGGATTCATCGCGGGGACGAGCTTGTCCACGCGCGTGCCCCTTGAATCAGCTTATTGCATCCCCGCGCGTGATAATTGTTTCTATTACTTTTTTATTTTTTATTTTTATTTTTATTTTTTCAGAAACACAGATAACGTATATATATATATATATATATACTGACCTTATACTGCGTAAACGTATATCTGTTATCTTCTATATTTATCTTCTGCGGTAGTGTGGCCGAGAGGTTTGAGTCGGAGAGAGATAGAGAGAGAGAGAGAGATAGAGAGAGAAAACAAGAGACAGAAAGTGCGATAAAGTTAGAAAATAGAGAGTTTTGCCGAGTGAATGTAAGAGATTATGTAGAGATTATAGATTACCCCGGTACCGGGTGCGTTGGGAGCTAATCCCTGTTGCACGGATTACTTTTGGAGCGTTCAATGTTTGACGGGAATTCCCTGTAGCCGTAGGGTAAAGTCTGAAAGTTATCGGGGCAACGACGCCTCTTGACAATTACCGGTCTGCAGGTCTTAGACTCTGTACGCGTCACCACCTGGTGCAACACTGTCCGACGGATGGCGCGATACTGTAGTTGTATCGGCTCGGTGTTATCCACTACCATTCGCCGTATCGAGTCAAAGTTGACTCTGAGACGATTCGAGTAATTTAATGTAATACCCTTGACTTTGCATACCTCCGTCTCCTCACCGCTAGCATGTCGAACGATGTACGCGTAAAACTTTGCTCCTCCTGAAACGAACGCCCGTATGTAGCTACCTTTTCCGTAAACCTCTAATTCGTCTGTAAGATCACCCAAAAAGTTTCCCGTCTCTGGCTCGTATTCGTCAGGACGGTTCGCACAGCGTGTGTAGATAACCGAGTCTGTATCATAGTACAACACCCTCCGATCGAGTTTCTCGAGATACGAGTATAACTTGAGGCGTGCTTGGGCGGTTGTATATGCCGCTATAGCTACATTTGCCAGGGGTGTCGGTTTAACACTCGCCTCGGAGTGAACCCATCGTATGTATAACAGTTTCTCGTTGACGGGTAGGAGATCTGTAACTTCGATCTCCGGATCGGTTAATATTCTTAACAATTGTCTACGGGAATTTACAACCTCGGTCTTTGACATATTCTCACGCTGACCAAACTTTCCCCAAAACGAGTTGAGACAGAGTTTTGAGACGGAACGTAGGCCTGGATTCTTTGATATCTTATCGCGGTCTAGTCGTATGCCCTCAATTCTCTCATATTCGGACAAGTAACGACCCCGCGATTCCTCGTCTACGCACCCGGCCGGCCATCCGCTAGCCTCCTGTTTAATCTTCAAAAAGGTGTCTATATAACCCGCAAAGTGACCACCCTTCCGAGTATGAGGGTCAAATCGTGTCATTGTATATTGCCAGATTTCGCGTACGTTCACCACCGTGTAACCTTTTTCCACTGCCTTTTTCAATTCATCGGACACCCAAGTACCCTCGAACCAACGCTCGAAATCGTTCTCGTGCGGACAGTCTGTTTGGAGCATTTCCTCACAGCAAGTACGGCACAACGCAAACATTAGTTTACCGTGCATGCGAATCGGTAATACGGGATGAAAGAGATCTCGCGGCGGTAGAACGCAACACTTGACCAATCCGTCGATTCGCTGGATATCGGTACCCCTGCCTCCTGTTAAGAATTTACAATCGTCGCCGACATAAACTGTCGGGTGTCCCATGGGAAACCGTCCGTTCTTACATATGTAGGGGTACAGAGAGCATACGTCCACGTAGCGTATTTCCTCGCGTACACCCTCATCCACGTTTGTGTTCACTTCGCGATAGCAAGACGTGTTACCCGTACGGCCACCGTAGAACGCGTCACGCGGATTTAACGCCTTGTACGAACCCGTGTTTGCAATTAATGACTGATTCGAAATATATTCACGCATTTCTTCGCTTTCATTTCTGAGTAGATCCCATTCGCATTCCCAAATCTCTGTAACGATGTATCCCAACCCTGTCATTTTAGCAGTCTTTGAGCGTGTTTCTTCGAGCCGCCTATCCATCGTGTCACCGGCGGTCAGTTTATTATCTCTGTTTATCTTGTAGCACAGCGGGCAGCCGTGCCAATAACACCCGTGAAACTCAAACACGTGACGTACGCCCGTTTGTTTATTTTCATAGTAACCGTCAACAGGACGACCCGTTTCAGGTATACGGAACTCGCGTGCCCGTGCCGCATGGGTGATTACTATATCCAATTCATGCTCCTTCCAGACAAGCCATTCGAGTGCCTTCTGGGATTGATTATCGACACGCCTATAACCCCCGCTGGGGATAATACCTATTTGCGACGGCTGTAAGAAATTTTTCCTAAATACCGTCATGCAGGCCGACGCTATGGTCGTACTCTCTGTGAACGGACACACACACCCACACTCGAGAAAGATGTCCCTAAACGCGATACACGCGCGTCGAAGAATATCTACATCTGCCTTGCAGTAAGTCATCAACTATTCGTCAAAGTCAAATTGACGATTTTGTGCAACCTCGCTATTGTACCAGTTGTAAAAATCATCTCGAGCACTCACACTCATACTATCCGGTATGTAAAATTTAGCCGCAGGAAGTGGCCCCACGTAACCGCTTTTATCGGGTGTGTTGAAAAGATGAGGAAAGAATCCCTTGACAGTGCTCGGAGGCAGACCGAAAGCTTTGGGTAGAGCAGATAACGCCATGGGCATATAGGCTAACGAGTCAAGGAAGCGAGTATGTCCCGTCTCTAACATTATGATTTTACTTCCGTTCAAGATTACTTGTGGTGGTTCGTTGCCTCGCTCGACTAAAAATCGCAATATGAACTGAGCGTCGAACCCTTTTGCGTTGTGAGCTATACAAATAATTTTAGTGAAATCACGGATCGGTCGCGTGACAAAGTCAACAAATTGTTTGATAGGATCGAACTTGAAGACATACTCGCGCGTGAGACCACAAGAGTCGCAACCGTTTTTTATATCCAAATCGTGAATGCACTCGCTACAAACCTGATGAGCTACGCACAGATTAGGCACATGTATGTTCGTTCTTTCATCTCCCTCAACAGTCTCGCACTGCTGTGTCTCAAGATCGTAAAACACGAAGATATACCGGGACTGCTTCTTATCGCGTTTGATAGTGGGCATGTGACAGTTATGATTATACGGCTGCTGAGAACAACAGGTGGCACAGTACCGTGTCTCGCACGAGTGTACACCTTTGGTACGATCCGTAAAACGCGTACAGTTACCACAGATCTGAAGAGTTTCGCACACGCTGCGACGTGGACTGAACGACCCCGTTTTCCGATGCCTCGCCAGACATTCGTTACCGCGAAAAAAACGTCCGCAGAATCGGCAGTCTAGACTCTCGTTAGCTGAATCGCAGGCGGGAACCGAAAGACATTGAGGACATTTGCGCGAACATCGGTGCTCGTTACCGGTCCTGTACCCTTTGTTACAGGATTCGCAGAAATATCTCGCTGCCGCTGCAGCCGTCAGACTCAGAATAGGTTTGTAATGCCGTTTAGTGGGAAAGTAGAGGATATTCAGTTTATACGTAACACCGGGGCGTCCGCTCGCCGTAACCACATCCGTTCCGTCATAGAGCGTCTCTCCGCCGTTCCCCAGTTTCCCATTTTCATACACCACGATCGCTATACCTTCGCGAGCCAAATAAGTTTGAAACAGATTGATCTCGGGTACGCCGCAACCCTCGATCGGAATTTTTACACCCGCGTCTTCTATCAACTTACAGGCGGCGATGCGTTGAGACGACGATGCTTTATGTCTAATCAAACCCCAACGCGCGTGTAACGCCCCGCTACGGATGGATCCCCTCTCGGCATGAGCTCTGGCTACAACAAGAGCACGCGGAAGACACATATTGTCAGAGTTTCCAATTTCCAAAACAGAGCGTTTTCCTACACCGTCGTGCGTCAATCTCATTGCCTTACCCCGCCCCGACGGAACTCTAACGGTATTCACGGTCACGGTGATCGTCTGATCTACGGTAAACTCGGACGCGCTTTGTGTCACACCGTACACAATTTTCCACAAATCTTCGTAGCGCAAATCTTTAACAGGTCGAAACGAAAGACCAGCGGCTCCAAGATTGAAAGACCCTGCATTGAAACTGATTCCAATGTAGTCTGATTCGCGACACGAACCGGTGGCATAGGCATGAATATTCCTGAACGCCCCCTCTAACCATTCGACGGGATTTGCACCTTCTGCAACCGGTTTTATCTTGATAACAATCTGACGACCGTTAATTTCGAATCGTTTGTAATATTTTCTAAGCTCGCTAATCACTTGGAAACGATCTTCCGTCAAAGATGACCCATTCTCGAAACTTCCCACCCCGTTCACCCCACCAGGCTGTTCTACCAACGAAGAATTTTCCCTAGCTATTCTCTCTGAACTCTCCTCGCTATCATCCTCGCTATCATCCTCGACAGTACTTCCGTCCTCGTCAGTATTATCTGTGACAGGTCTGTTTACGTGTCCGCCGTGTTGAATCCCCGAGGTACTGGCTCCTTCGTTAACACGAAATTTACGAAATCCCACGGCTGTGGTCTTTCCATCTGTTTGTATTTAAGATAGAGTTGGTCAAGAGTGAAAGTAAATAAAGGATGTTATATTGGATGTATTTATAACTTATTTAAAATTTATTTGAAAAATTGTTCATTTATCTGGTTTACAAGCCTTACAAGTAGAGTCAGGATAGTGCTCGTTTGGTAAATTTTCAGCTACAGGGTCCTGATGATGATGATCATGATGACGAGGTTCTTCGTCCGCTTCGTCACGACGTTGGGTGCTTGATCCGCGTGCGTCACCCCCTGTTACCGCGTAGTCGGAAGAATCACCGGATGAAGCCGCATTGCTGCCCCAAGTTGGCATAGGTCGAAGGACCCAATTTTTATTTGGGATTTTCAAAACAGTCGATAACCAGGGATGACGAGATTCTTCGCTGTCGATCGAGGAGCTGGGTATAATTTCATACATTTCCGTATCACTGTCGACTGTCGCCTGTTCACCAGCTGTCCGGGCCTCGTATTGTTCCACCACTGCACACAGCATCTCATCGGTGATACTGTTATCTTCAAACATATCCGTGTCATTTGAAACCGGCACGGGATTCGGCCGAGTTTTCGGACCCCGTTCTTGCACCCCGTTATCGTCGTCTTCAGCGGTAGCCACCCTAGCCTTTCTCTCGGTTCTCCCAAGTCTTGACACCTGACGTCGCCGCGGGGTTTCATGAATGTTATTCTTACTACGTGCACGGATCACATTCAGACACTCGTAATACTCTGTCATCAGTCCCCGCAATATCCAGAAGGTAGAAGTACCACGCGAAATCACCGTTTCGGCAGCGATTCGCAAACATTCCCACGACTCCGCGAAAACGCCTTGATTATAGAGACGAGAAATAGACCTCTCATCGCACTTAGCAATCATTCGTCGCACCTGACGCAACAAATTTTTCCGAGTCATTCGGCCAAGCGATCGTGTCCATCGTATACCGCAGGACCTATCAATAGCGCTACTCTTACGTCTGGCATAAGAGACCGCCTTTAGCACTATAGCGCGATACTTGTTGTTCTGCGTATCAGGCATGATTTAAATTGAACGTGGTTATTCTTGGGAGATCACACAAATCGACGTCAACTCCGACACATGTACCGTGCACTTACTCACACACACATACAGACATTATACAGAGTGTAAGATTGGAGCTTGTATACAAAAATTTCCTACTGAAAAAATATCCCTTGTGACAAGCTATATATCGGTTTCCCAAGGGACCACGTGATTTGAATGACCAATGAACTAAACCTCAGAACACAGCATTTGCGGCTGCTTAGCTGACTGATATGCTGGAAATTTCGGGAAAATAACCTATCTCTCGTTCTGTTTCCGAATTTCATCTTTCTATCTCTATCTCCGACTCTATACCCTGTTTCTCGCCGTTGAAAAAAGTTCATTTCATGCGATCTGAAAAAAGTTGAGATGCGATAAACGATTACCGTAGTCTCTCAGCGTTTTACACTCTGGACCAAATTACCGTACGCCGTCATCAAATTGCTACCGACGACGCCCCTAGTCAATATCGCAGGACTTGACCCTCCTACCGTTAACGAGTACCGATGCTTGGATTTAGCAAGTAAAGTTACACAGTAATCTCTTAACCACATCCGCTCATCAGCGATTAAGAACGTTTCAAAATTTTGGTATTTCCCATTCATTAGTCTGTTGTTTTTGTTCCCCGGACACACCGCTTCAACAATGGAGAGTGGGTGTAGGTCTGACTTTTCGTATATGTGTTTGAAAAATTTGGAGAGGGGTGCAGAGCTGGCTTTTCGTATATGTCTTTGAAAATTTTGGAGGGGGTGCAGGACTGGGTTTTCGTATATGAGTTTGAAAATTTTGGAGAGGTGTGCAAGTCTGGCTTTTCGTATATAACGACGTGCAGTTTTCACCAGACTACTCACAACCATCAGCTAGCCTGAAAAACGTTTTCCAACAACCAGCGAGAAAAAATATATATACAACTTTCATCATGGCCGGAGAATCGGGACTTTACTGCACATCGGCAGGATACACGCACGAAATGGGTAAGTTATACTAAATTTTATTAACTTACTTGTAATACTATCACGCTGCATTACAACTCTAAACAACATTTCCGAGACTGTCATTTTTTATTATTTTCTCGAAACATTGCCTCATACACACCAGGTGTTTTTCCTCAATATTATACAAATAACTTATTTAATTGTTATCCTAAATTTCATCAGATTACCGGTAATACGTAGCATCATAACTTTAAACTACATTTCCGAAACTGTGATTTTTATTTATTTTTCTCGAAACATCACGTAATACACAACCGACGTTTTCCTCAATATAACAGAAACAACTCATTCAATTTCGTAATTTGCAGGTACTGCTTTGTGGAGGCAGAAGGTGGCGGAGGTGATGCTGGCCCTGGACCCGCAGGAGGCCCGAATGTATTCTGTGAACGAGGTGGAGTTCGCGGCGGATATTTTCCGCCAGTGGGCGTTAATTCGCAAAGTCCGCGGCATGACGATGTTGCGACGGCGCTGGGTCGCCGAACCGTGCGAGACGTGCCGCTCGATGGTGAAGGAGGCCATCGAGAAGCTGTTGGGGGCGGGCGAATTTCGTCCGTTCCCCAAAAATTTCCCGGCACGCCGGTGACATCAATGTTTTTAATATTATTATAATTTGATTTAATATGTGAAATCTTCAAATTTTGAATAAATAAGTTTAGTTTCGTTTATGTAACTGTTGCGTCATCAAATCTCTAACCTTCCCCAATACTCTAGTGTAAATATAAGTATATATATAAGATTAGTTTAAAAATAATATTATTCAAATAATATTCGTTGCTCAGTTTCCGTTAGTGATATCAGTCTGTCGTTGAAATGTTCGAGCTAAGCTTATCACCTTGACCGGAAATATCTCTACAACTAACACATGGGAATGGTAAAACAAGAAGGAAGTGGAGGGGGAAATCGGAGGGTCCAGAGGGTTGTGTCGTCTAGATTTTAATCAGTATTATTGTAGCCGCGATCAAACCGAGTCGTAGTACAATGTCGACACCTAAATCGAAAGTACCCATGGGTAACGCAAGTAGAATTTTTAAGAGTTTTACAAAGCCAATGAAAAAATCTCAAAGAAATCTTGTTCTCGCGACTACGTACGGCTTGAACAATTCTATAACTAAAAAGATTGTTGTCGGTCTCGGACTTGGTGCAGACGAGTCATTTGTGCCAGTGATCAAACTCGAGAGCAATGCCTCGTGCTGCATATATTTCAACGCATCGGAGTGGTCTTTACTGGCAGACGAGTTGGACACCATCAGTGAATATCTGGATTCGAGCGGCTATTCAGCTGCAGATTGGTATTTCGAACATCTTACGCTAGGCGGTTGTACCATAACTTTCACCACCTCTCACGGTTCGAAAAGTATCAGTTTTGAAGCAAATAATATCGCCGAAGAGACGGATGGTGCTGATCCTGAAGAAGAAGAAGAAAACTCCGAGACGAGCAGTGGGGGTGTCAAGCGGAAGCTGTCTTATCGTCCCACGATAGTGATGCAGAAGACTACGTTTGACGGGTTGAAGACGGTGTTTGTGTGTGTAGAAGAACAGTTGCACCGCCTTCAACGACTTGCCCACAGTGTCAATCAGTGTAAGAAACTGTACATCGAGCATATAGCGGAGAAGGTGAAACTACAAGGCCCTCGAGAGCCATCTCTTCATCGAATAAATCTGCTCTCCACAAGGGAGTTTGATTTTGCAAGGGCACACGTCAGGTTACAACTAGAGGAAGAATTTGTGAATAATTATTGCGACATCGTTCTGCTGGAATTGACAAAATTATTCCCGCATTATCTCGCAGTAGGAATCAAACAGAAGGTGGAAGAGGAATCGAGCTGATCGTCGTTTGCAAATTATCGTATACGCAATGTCGATTTACGTTCCTATACGTTCTGGTTCTCGCTCTGCAGAAGAAACTCTCGACGCAACGGCAACGGTGACATTATTGGATTCTGATAACCAGCAGTCGTGTATGACATCACACCACTCAGGTGAAGAAACACCCTGTGTTAATTACCGTGTAACAAACATCGATTCTGAAGTTTTGGAGACCTACACCTTGTTGTTTGTGTCGGTGATGATGTTAATGCTGTTATCTTTTATATTACCTTTCATTTTGTATCGCTCATTTGAATGTCATGAATGATCGCATAATTGTACGTAGCATTAAGATTTTTGAATAAACGTATGATATGTATTTGTCGCGTCATCAAATCTCTATCCTTCACCCCTATTGTAGTTTTAAGCGTAGATATAGTAAACAGGGGATGCCGCTGAAATATTTCCAAGTACATAAATTTTGGAGTAGGGATAACGCGTCATCGCTTTCCAGAAGCTTCTAGAACATTCTCGAACATTCTAGAACACACGGACACGAAACGTACGATATGTATTTGTCGCGTCATCATATCTCTTTCCTTCACCCCCGCCTCCTGTAGTTTTAAGCGTAGATATAGTAAACAGGGGATGCCGCTGAAATATTTCCAAGTACAAAAATTTTGGAGTAGGGATATCATCGTTATCGCTTTCCAGAAGCTTCTAGAACATTCTAGAACATTCTAGAACACACGGACACGGTGAGGTAAGCGCGTGTGTGAGTGGGCGGTAGAACGCGTCATCGTCCCCATAGCTGACCCAGACTAGAGAGAGACAGACCCAGACTAGAAAGAGACAGAGCGATGCACTCACCCCACAACTGACCCGGGGGGAGGTGGGGTAAGGGGTAGCATGGTCAGGGCCAGTGACCGCAGACAGGGGGAGGGGGAGGGGGGAGCTGATTAGAAGGTCCCCGTACACACCAGACCGGATGTGGGCCAGACTGATAAGATAACACACTGACCCACATACCCCTTATCATCCCTTATCAGGATGAGTCGGGGGGGAAAAGGGGAATATCTGTCTCCCCATAGCTGCCCCTATCTACTTCGGTGTATCGGAGGTGCGGGTTTGAGAGATAAAAAATTATTAACAATTGAAAGTGCCTGATTTTGACGCAATCTTTTCATTTATCGAGTTTAGAGAAAAAAGTTTCAGACAGAAATTGTAGACCTCATCATTCTTCACAAAATCGCTTCCATAAAAAAATCACGTAGCGTTGATGGTTTGACTGTAAATCGCAACGGAAGACTAAGCACTCCTAAAACTCGATTCTTTTGTTTATTGCACGCAGGTCAGTAAATTATCCACGCACACTATTGGAACTCATCGTCAATGTAGAACCATCTTTTCTTAAGAGAAGTGCGCCAAGTTTGCCCGGCTATGTCATAGAGTTTAGCAACAATGAATTTTCCCCTGAAATCCACCCTTCCCCTATAGTTTCTAGCTGAATGACCCGGCAGAGTGCAGCAAAAAACGTAGTGGTACTTTTTACCACCCTCTTTCAGGATCCGGTGAGAACATTTTTTTTTTTCTGCAAAAAAGGCCGTTAAAAAGGAAATAAAATTTGTGCCTATAAACAAATGGTAATAACTTCGTCAATTTTCAAGTTATCGGAAGCATTCTTCAAGGATCTGATAGGTCTTGTCGAGACGCTTTTTTTGGAAAAAAATCATCTCCTAATCTCTATTAGAACCGGAGATACAGAAAGGTTTACCTATGAATTCATAATTGTCGATCTAATTAACATTTTAAGATGATTCAAGTTCGTGCGTATTCTGGAGACATTCGAGTATGATATGCAATTTATCTCATATTTCACGAATCATGCATTTAATTGCAACGACTGGTTCAATATAGCGGCGCCGATGACATCGCACCGTCCGCCGAGTGAGTCCCGCCGGGCCGCGCGGTGGGGAGCGACTCGGCCAATCGCGTTCGACGTCGCGCCGCTTCGTTAACAATTGGAATATCACCCTTGATAATTGTCGTACAAACTTGATTTTTTTTGTTAATTCGGGCTACTTTTTTCTCACCATTCCGATTATGCTGTCCAAAATGAGCATTGAACCATACTCGTCGAACCACTTAACGTTTTTTTTCAATATTTCATTTGAAAGTTGTTATAACTAAATAACAATTCTTTTTCTGTGATTGCTCATCAATATAATATGTGATACTACGGTGTACCTGGGCATCGCAGGTATACTCAGGCAGGAGCAGGCCCGGATTAAGTAGTCGCGATACCTGAGGCTACTATACAAAAAAGGCCGAATGTAGATCCGATAGAATATAGATGAAATTCAAAAATCGACGACGAAAAAATAAACTAAATTCATGCAACTCTTTAAAGATTACAATTAAAAGTTCACGGTATAATTTAATAAAAATTAGATCCTATTTTGAAAAATTGAAGGGCCCAAAATTTCGAGGGTATAAGGCTATAGCCTTATTGTTAATCCGGGCTTGGGCAGGAGGAATTCAACCAGCGAACCCTAGCAGGTTGGAGTACGCTGCAGCTGGGCCCGCTGTTCTCGGAAGGGCACAGGGAAAGAGGGGGCCGTTCCTCAGGGCTCAGACCATTCCGATGCGTCATTTTCGGGTAAAACTCCGTCTGCGACAGTCGTTCGTTTTATAGTGTTTGTGTTCTGATTCGAAAACTTGCGGCACCTTTAAGCTCACTTCGCTAGGTAAGTCTTGATAGTATTATTTAATTGAAATAGAAGTACATGCCAAACAACAGAGTGTATTCAATATCAAGTAAAATGTGAGTTATCATAACAAAAATGCATTACAGAACGCCTGCCACACAGCAAAATGCGATTGCAGTGAAGTATTGTATTTGTATTTTGGAATCTCTGGACGTCCAGCATTTTGGTGAATGAAAACATTTACTGATTTGACATAGCCTAATTCGAAATAACATAGTACCGTGATTATGTATTAAAAATAAAAAAAAACTCCTATAATTATGTGTTACAGATTGTCGCTAACTGATCCCTATTTACCGGCATGTATGCCCCTATGACAACCACAGAACTTTGAAAATGGACGCAAATATTTGTTTTATCTGTGGGGAAGTGTTTGAGGACGATACAAACACGTATTCCGTACAGAAGAAAGGCGTGGAAAATTTAGTCTCCGCCAGCATTGCTAGACAAGACAAGAAGTACCATAACTATAAATTAAATGACAAAGAATCTGTGGTCATACATGAAAAATGTTACAAATGGTACACCGACGCCAGAAACATTGCAGCGTGCAAAACGCGGAAAAACGAAGCGTAAATTGGAGGTATGTCAACGCGCGCTACTCCCAACAATTTTGATTTTGAAAAAAGATGTCTGTTCTGCGGCAAAGATGCTTCTGAAAACTTTGTTAAAAATCAGGCTAAAAAGAAAAACGTGTCAAAGCGCCAACGTGTGACACATGTTATGGCAGAAGAACTGAAAAATACTATTGTAGAGAGAGCACGTGTACGTTCAGATCAATGGGCCGGTGAAGTTTTGAGTGACGTAGCTTCAGTGACGAGTTTGATTGATGTGCAAGCTCGTTACCACGCTTTGTGCTATGTGCATTTCTTTACTTCGGAATGAAAGTCGGCTACTGGCCAATTATCAGAAACCACTCCACATATGATCGACCTGATCGAAGAATTTATAAAAGACAATCCGGACGAACATAATTTTTCGCTGAAACAAATTGTCGATGCTTACGAAGGCGAAGCCGTAAATAATCAATGGCTAAAAAAAAAATTGTATGGAAGGCTTGGCGACAATATAATAATCACCTCAAACAAGGGTTC
Organism: Tenthredo livida; assembly: GCA_963992785.1. NCBI lineage: Eukaryota > Metazoa > Arthropoda > Insecta > Hymenoptera > Tenthredinidae > Tenthredo > Tenthredo livida. Next base: position 6,750,310 of record OZ023069.1, on the reverse strand, counting down.
AGAACCGATAATTTATTTGCGGGACAGCTGCAACAAAATTTTATTGAAAAATTTTAAAGACTCTGCGAACGACGAGTCAGATCGGATTAAAATAGTTGCAGCAGCCGCGATGATTACAAAAGAAGATATTCGTGCTGAAGAATATGACGTACAAAATTATCCGTCTCCTTATTCATTTTTGGTAAATGTGGAGGAAGTTATACCTAATTCGTTACGGATGTTCCTAGACGACATAGTTTTAATCGATCAACGGGGAACGGACTCAGGTAAATTCCTATCTAAAATAGTTGGCATTGCACATGCAATTATGAGTTGTGTCCGCCCGCGCAGTTTCCTATCCTCTCTTAAAATTGGTTTGGGTGCAGTATTAAACAAAAAATTCGGCTCCAAATCTTTATCAAATATTTTGTCGTCGCTAGGATTCTGTTGCTCGTATGACGAAGCTCTGTTGTTTGAGGCATCGGTGGTCTCTGAGCCGAATAATGTTGCTATCGATCCCGAATCGTTCTCCCAATTTATTTTCGACAATGCTGATCATAATGTTAATACCATCGACGGTTTACATACGTTTCACGCGATGGGTGGCATTGAATGTGTTACTCCAGCATCAGCTGTATCATGCGACTTCAAAGTTCCGAAATTGAAGGCAATTCCTACGCGAGATACAATGGGTTCATATGGTACACTTCCTTTAAAAACATTTCATGGGTATAAGAAGGCAGGGCTTGGCAATGTCCCGATTGTGGATTTAAATCTTATGAATCCGGCTTTTCGATATAATTTCGACATATCTTTCACTGACTTTTTCTGGATCTATAATCACAAGATATGTTCGATTAACGTGCAAGGATGGAATGGATTTATGGAGAATTTAACTCAAGATAGACCCTACACAAAATCACGTATTGTATGTCTTCCTTGTTTAAATCATCCCCCAAGCAATTACGATACCATTTACACGGTTCTTAGTCTTGCAGCGGAGAGAATTGAGAACACAAAACAGAATATAGCGTTTGTAACCTTTGATCAGCCTTTGTATTGGAAGGCCAAAGAAATTATACATTCTACAGCAGATCCCAAACTGAAAAACGTTGTAGTGAGATTAGGAGGCTTCCATCTCATAATGTCATTCTTAGGCTCTATTGGTCAAATTATGGACGGTAGCGGACTGAAAGAACTGTTTTCCGTGTTTTACGCATCGGCTTCCGTTGATAAAATGTTAGCAGGACATGCTTATTCTAGAGCGGTGAGGGTCCACATTTTAGTACACTGCGCGCTAATCTAAATCATCCTGTGTTCAACAAACTACCCAATAAACACCAGTTCGTATATTATACGTATTATACACGTCTTTTTCGTTGATTTTTGGTATCCATATATCATCATACTATTATAAAACGTATATCATACACGTTTATAAGTGGTCCAATATTATCCGTTTATTAATCACGCTTTTTAAACGAAGAAATAACTTCTTGTACCTTTAATATACACGTATGATTCGGACAACGAATTCGTTGAAAATTTACGTGATTTATACGTTCATCAACCCGGACAAGTAGACGTGTAATCAACTGCGCGTACGAAACGCTCTAATGTACGTATACTGTTATACATATCATATACGTATTACGTACGTTTCCGCGAAACCTGTCGTTCACACGTTATTTATACGTTTGTTAAACTGCACCCGGATACGTGTATTCAACTGCACGTACGAAACGATCCAACATACGTATACTGTTATACATATCATATACGTATTGCAGACGTTTCCTCGAAACCTGTCGTTCGAACGTTATTTATACGTTTATCAGACTGGACAAGAATACGTGTATTTAATTGCGCGTACGAAACGCTCTAATGTACGTATACTGTTACACATATCATATACGTATTACGAACGTTTCCTCGAAACCTGTCGTTCGCACGTTGTTTATACGTTTATCAGACTGGACAAGAATACGTGTATTTAATTGCGTGTACGAAACGCTCTAATGTACGTATACTGTTACACATATCATATACGTATTGCGTACGTTTCCTCAAAACGTCTTCGAAAACCAAAAAATCAACGAATACCTCGCGGATTTTGAGTTACACTATAACAATGTTCAGTTCCTTCAATAATTATACGCTCGGAACTACACGTCATTTATACGTTTTTTCCAATATAATAATGAACGTGCAATATAATGAAATCGAGTGAGAATGTGTGGAACTCTAGGCAAGAAATTAAATTAAAAAAACCTACTTGCCACTCGGATGTTTAGTTAAGACATCTCAGCTACATTAAAACACTGATATCACTAAGACAGATGCAAAATCCAGAGTAATTACGAGAAAGTGACTGACTTTGTCAATGAGTAGTTTGGCGTAGTCGATAGAGCGTGCCAACAGTAATACAAGCGAATGCGAGCGTCCCCGGATCGAATCCCGACCACAACAATAATGCGAAGTTTTTCTAATCTCAAAATTCTTACTTTGTAACAAAGTGCGATTGTTTACGATTAGTAGTTGTTGATCAACGCCTCATATATTGTAATTAATTCATTTTACGTATATCTCAATTTTTTTTTGATCTAACAATTATTTGGTCCAAATTCAAGTGGTACACGTGTATTAAACGTTGTTTATTGCGTAAAGTTAAACGTATAGACGTAACGTTTTCAATCAACGCTGCTTATGCGTTTAAGGGGGTATCTACACCTTTGAATTTTCAAAAAATTGTTTTTTTTTTTATAATTTATTTGGAATGCTAGTGACCTACTCTACCTGCAAATAAATCGGTGTCAAAATATCTAGAGGATTTGAAAAGTTACAGCCATGACAGTGCCAGATTGCGAAAAAGCGCCGCGGCGCGGCGCGCGAACCCTCAGATTGGTGCCATCAGTATTGTACAACACCGCCAACACCACTTACACCACTGCTTAATTTTATGACGTTTTTATATATTTCGATTTTGAATTTGATTCTGTGATCTTTTAATTCTTCGTAATTATCATTCTTACACATATTTAATTTTCAATATTCTTTTGAATTGTGATCATTGACAGAACACATGGCTGCGATCTACATTTTTTCGAGGTTAGGTGTCCACTTGTTTGTGAATATGATCGTGCTTTCATTACGAATTCAAACCACTAGTAATTTCCATTATCGAATAAACACACTGTTTATATATCTGACATGAGACTTCGGAATCGAAAGAAGATGATCCATCAAAAAGTGCGATTGAAATCGATGCCAGGAGACTACACATTTGGATTTCTAAAAAGATGAGTATTTCTACAATACATATATTAATTGCAAGAGTTTAATAAATATTATAAGAAAAAAGGTATGATTGATGAAAGATGAAAGAATTTTCGTAGGATTGACAAAAATTGTGCTAGCATCTTCTGAATCTCAAAAATATTGAAGATCAAAAATTTTAGAGAATTTTTATGTTCAAAAATTTTGATCAGATTTTTTCTAAAGCAATTCATTATTTTTCTAACAGCCTCACCGGACACCTAACGGACACTGTTGTTGTACAGAACAGGTCAAAACTCACTACGAACCTCCCCCTGGCACATGTGTCTAGACTCGACTCGACTCATAACTCATCGATACGAGAGCAACTGCGGATCCAGCATATTAGTCATAAGCAAAATCTTAAAACTTAATTTCCTGTAACTACGTTTTCTTCTCTAGGAAAAGTATGAAATAAAAAAAAAAATTTCGATAAAAAAGTTTAAAAGTTGATTTCTGGAGAATGAATATTTTGAACGGTTGTCGTAAAGAATCAGGAGCATCGCTGGACCGATTCTGGCGTTTGTGGTATTCAAATTTGGAGAATCGAAACCTCTATCAGATGAACATAGAACTTTTTGATAAACCCATTTTTAGTTGAAATATTAAAAAAATAAGCAAAATTTTTTCTCAAATTCAGAAAAAAAATCGAAAAAATTCAACAACTCAAGTAATTCTTGCAATATCAGAAAGTTCTATGTTCATCTGATAGAAGCATGTCTTATGAACAATTGAGAACCAAAAATTCCAAGATTGGTCCAACGCTGGGTCTGATTCTTTACGGCAACCGAGTGATTTTGTATTTTCCTGTCTTCAGCGCAGCCACTATTAGACTGGAAGTAATACATGATGTAAGATATGGATAATGAAGGTCAAACCCTTCCCAAACATGATGATTTTTTTCAATTTTATCAGAGTCTTCAAGTTGAAAAAAAAAGAAAAATTGTTTTTCAGAAATTCAACCCATTTAAAGGTGTATATACCCCCTTAACTGAGGAACATTTTTCCTCGGAATAAACGTAGAGTATATGACCTATTTATACGTTTTTTATACGAACTAGTGTTTATTGGGTACACAGATGAAGAATCATTAAAGCTGAAAAGAGTTTTGGAAGAGTCCAATAACATTTTCGAAACCATCGGTGCGGACGTAGAATTTCAAAATATCAAAGTTAAATTCATTGAAACTGTGAACAATTTTTCGGGAAAAAGCGACACTTCAAAATTATGGGTCCAGTACGTGCAAATGGTTTCGCTGTTAAAAATGTTGATTGAGGCAGAAAAAAGTGGCAATTGGCAGTTGCACCTTGATACAGTGCAAAAGATGTTGCCACTTTTCCACGCAAGTGGTCATTTTTTGTGTGCAAAATCTGCGCACTTATATCTCCAGGAGATGTACAATTTGGAAGAACGAATGAACAAAGCGGAATACGAACAGTTCGTGAACGGGGGTTTCACCATAAGGCGGACTGAAAAATTCTGGACCGGAATTTGGTCAGACATGACAGTTGAGCGATTCTTGATGAAAGCGCTTAAAGATATTGGTGGGCCAACCCGAGGTAGGGGAATGGCCGATAGTGTTCTATCTAAATGGTTAATGTCAACGCCAGCCTTGGTAGACTTACTAGATGCACTTACAGACTTTTGTGAAGTTTTTCTTGCCACGACCGAACAGCACGTTGATGCACGCGCTACGCGTATAGCGAGAGATATCGGGGATATTAGAAAAATTATGCTATGGTTCGCAGATCACAATCCTTTTCCAGAAACAGAAGGTCTTATTTCCCCGAGTACCGGTGTAAAATGTGGTAAAAACGATAACATCAACTGCCACCAAGCTTTGGAGGTAGGGTTGCGGTGCATGGTCGGAATGATGAAGGTGGACTCAGATGGAACACAGAAGTGTTTCGGAAGCGTGAAATACAAGCGTAAGAATAAAATTGTTCCGCTGAAGGCACTGGTTTCCACTGTTAGAGTTTCAGATACTCCTGTTACAATCGATCCGTGTTTATTATTTCAAAGACTCTGTATTCTCAAAAAGTCTGACGAGGAATTGAGGGCGCACGTTACTCACGAAATGGCGCCGTTTCCTTTATCCATGTTCACTGAAAAAGGATTTCGAAAAAACGTGAAATCAAAGCTATACGATTCTTTCACACCCATCGATCCCCCAATAATAAGAGGCAATGTTATTTATGTGATTGACGGTGGATTTCTTTTGCACAAGGTCGTATGGCACCATAAGGAAATGTTCAGTGACATCTTGACTCGCTACCACGATTACCTGTCTAGAAATTATTCAGATAATTGTATTGTAGTTTTTGACGGATATCCAGAAGGGGGGGAAGGGAAATGTACTAAGAGTGCAGAGCGTTCACGTAGGGCAACGGTTGTTAGCGCCCCAGAAGTTGTCTGCGATACAAATCTCCCGTCTACCTTACCGCAGGACAAATTTTTGTCGAATGATAAAAATACGCTTCATCTCATTAGCATTCTCACAAATAGGTTGCGTGAGAAGGGATTCGTTGTGAAGCAAGCTGTTGAGGACGCAGATACCTTAATCATAGAAACGGCGATTGGGGTTTCAGATAAATATGAGTCGGTGTATGTATATTATCTCAAATAGCGAAAGATAGAAAGAATATTTATCTTTTGAGACCTAGCCGAGGAAATGTTGAGCAGAAAATCTACTCCGTCGATAGTTTTAAGTATCCCGAGATACAACATCTCATCTGTTTTATTCATGCGTTCACCGGTTGCGACACAACTTCAGCGTTATACAGGCCGGGTAAATCAAAATTATTGCGGATTTTGCAAAATAATTCGACTCTGAGGAGGTTCGCTAATGTTTTTGACGAAGAAAATGCTTTAAAACAGTTTCTGTGCGCAGCTGGGCAAAAACTCATTCTGTCTTTATACGGTGCCAAAGGCAAAGACGATGATTCTCTTGAAGTCCTCAGGTACAAGTGCTTCGTGAAATCAAGCCTTAAAACTACCTTCGATTTGAGCACTCTGCCACCGATTGTTGATGCGTTGAACGAGCATTGTCTCAGGTCGTATCTACAAACGCGCGTCTGGCAGGGTGACTATTTTCGTGATCCAATGCAATAGGGGTGGAAAAAATCTAACGATATTTTAGTACCGATCACTATGCGCAATGATCCAATACCACAAAGCTTGTTGGAACTCATTTCATGCAGTTGTGATAAAAGTAATTGCACCGGTAGATGCTCGTGCCGTAAAGTTGGGCTAAAATGCACTGTGCTGTGCAAAACGTGTAACGGCCAGACTTGCTCTAACGTTAATGAGCCGGATGTAATATTGACAGACGACGAAATTGATAACGATCTGCTCGTATTACATGAAGATAGCGTCGACGACGGTGCGACTCTAAACTATTCATACGCACAGAACCCGGACGAAAGTGAGCCTGTCGCGAAAAAAAAAAGGAAAATGTAAATAGGTTTATAAAAAGCGAATAAAACGAATGGCATATGGAGTAGAAACTAAAAAGCATAAGTAACATAAGTGTAGTAAGTATAAGTGTAGTGTAAGTAGTCTAAAGTAGCTGTGAATAATTGTAAAACTGGACGTATTGTAACGGGTTCTCCCTGGGTTCGGGTACCCAAGAAGTTAAGTCGAATACAAACCAAGGCCCAACGGATAGGTGGGGGATTTTGCTGGGCGCCAGACTTCGTTAGAAGTCCTCTCTCTCTCTCTCTCTCTGGGACCCTCCGACTAGCTACAAACGATAGAGGGATTTCGTAGGGGCGAAGAATAAAGACACAAACTGATTATTATTGACTATTGTTTAAAGAAAAAAAAAAAAGGTGGCGAATTATTTTCACGCCCACTACCTGGCGTATGGCAACAAAAATAAATTATAATATTGACTCTACTTTACTAATGACTCGACTAATACTTAATGACTCTACGTTACGTTAAATTACTACTAAATTATTGAATAAGGAAGATATCAAAATCACAAAAAAAATAACGGCTCTCTCTCTCTACTAATAATACTGTTGCAGTACTGCTTCTGCACTCGCTGGTGCTCTAGGTTAGTTAGACGGTAGGGAGGACTAAGTCTACTGAACCTACGGTCTAACTCGCGCTCTCTTTGGGGGGAAAAGGCGACAGACTCTGACTCGCAGCAGCTGAGTGCGACGCGTGACGTCAGAAGTCTGTGGCGATATGGCGTCGGCTAGCTTTCTGCTGTAATCGGCACAGCGGTGACCAAGATCGACACGGCTACGCGCAACGAAAACAACTAACCGGTGCCGGCTTTGAATCCAACGGTTCGCGGGGAACGATGGAGATTCAGGCACGGGGTTTCTCGAGGCTCAGGGTTGATACGGGGGCGGGTTGGTACTAGTGGGGGGTTAGATATTAAATGAATTAGATTGATCCTACCTGGTACAAAGACTATTACCAATCCGGGTGCGACGGTATTAAACAATGAAACGATCGGAGAGCCGGGGTGTTGCGTAGGTCGTCTTGAGCCAAATCAGTAGTCCAATGTTTCACAATCCAAATCAATATCCAGGTAAAAAAAGCACGGGTCGTTATAAGGCACAAGTAACACAAAAAGGAACTCCTCACAATATTAACACAACTCTCTCTCTCTCTCTCTTTCCTTGGATTGAGGTGTCTTCAGAGAGTGGGGTCCTATTTTGGTGTGTTTTCTGGTGCTAGAGAAGTGAAAATCTTCGGCGAACAATCGGGTCAGGATCCACTTAGCTGCAGTTCTTCGCAGACATGAAGGTAGGTGTCTACCTGCCTTAATTTTCCTGTGATTCTGGTCTTTTCTTTTCACTTTCGTGTCTAACCTCAAAATACGGTGACTGGTCAGAAATCGCAAAACGCTAGTTTCGTTGCAGTTTGACGCCAGCTGGTGTCATCTGTCGTTTTCCTTTAATCATCGATCGATTGATCGATAAGTGTCCTGTTGTGTCGACGTGTTTATGAGTTATTGGCATCTGCTGACAGCTCGGTATTTGCATACCCTTCGGGGTCGATAAGGTGACAGAAGGATGTCGGACAAACGGGCAACGCGCTCTAACACTGCCAGTAATGCCAGTAGTGCGGGTTGCCCGTCCTCCAGGGGCTCACCGCGGCGCGGCAGGCTAGAATCAGGACCCGATCTAGATAATTCCGTATTTTCCAGTCCTCTTAGATCGGATGGCGAACAACCTGTCTCCTATAATAGGCTCAGGGAAATGCGTTCACAATTGAGTGTACATGACGGTACTCTTGCACGGCTAGTCAAGACATCTAAATTAACATCAGACGAGAAGCAGGCTCTCAATCAGATAGCTCTTGACTATCAAACTTTCTTCAACATTGTTTCTTCGGCCTATGCCAAACTAGCCGCGGCGTCCGGGACAGCAGACGAGGTTAAGCGCGCCGTTCTCAAAGCATGCGAAGCTGTAACTAAATCTTGTGTCGAATCCGTGAATACTAGCATCAAGCGAAGCATGCCGGCAATAATAGAAAAGAATCTTCCAGATATTACAGCCATCGTAAAGGAACATTTACCCGAGACAACTGTTGGCAAAGCGGGAGAAGCTAAGTCTTTTGCAGAGGTTGCCAAATCATCAGGCTCTAAAATCCAAGTACCGAAAGGGCCTACAGTCAGAGTTCAAAATACCCAAACATTCATCTTAGCGCCTAAAACCGGGTCCGTGGATAAATATCCTAATTATGAAAAAACTAAGGAAGCGGCAATAGGAGCTCTCAGAGCATCGCAAATGCGGCTGAAAATAGAAAACATTCGCAGTGCAGGGAAAAGTAGCGTCAGGATAGAGGCAAGGTCGGTAGACCTGGATAAGGTGAAGGCCCTTCCGGCCCTCGCTGAAGCCGGGTTGGAGGTAAAAGAGGACGCCAAGTACAATCCCAGGCTAATTCTTCATGGCATTCCAGTCGCTTTGAGCACGGACGATATTAGGTCGGACTTCATAGCGCTAAACTTAGACGGCGTAAACGATGAGGCTCTTAGAGTTGTGTACGTCTATCCCCCGAAAGGAAATAAGGCCTACACCAGCTGTGTAGTAGAGGTATCTCACGAGACTTGGGCTTCTCTCAAGGGTGAGGACCGAATCTACATAGGTCACACGGCGTGCAGATTTGATAATCATGTCAAAATACTCCAATGTTTCAAGTGCCTAGCTTTTGGGCACTTTGCAACAGATTGTAAGTCAGAGACTAGCTGTGGCCATTGTGCTGGACCGCATGAATCAAGAACCTGCCCTGTCATAGGGAATACCACTGGGTACTCTAAATGCCATAACTGTATCAAAGCAAAACTCGGCGATGACAAGCACTCTGCTCTCCACGGCAAGAAGTGCCCCCTACTAATCAATAAATTAAAAGACAAGATTAGTAGAACAAACTATGGCTAGCAACACAGCATCCAGCTTTAATGTCAAACATCTTAAAATCTGTCATGTAAACTGCCAAAACCTTCTAGCAGCTAACCACTTTGTGGAATTTAAGCAATTCTTTACCGGTTCTGATTATCACATAATCTGCATGTCCGAGACCTGGCTCACTTCTGACATTTCGGATAGTTTCGTCGATCTGGAGGGATACAATCTATACAGATGCGATAGAACAGGCAAAAAGGGCGGAGGCGTAGGATTCTATGTTAAATGCAATCTTCGGACGCGAATACTCCAGGACTCTGGGGGAGAATACTGTCGCAAGCCAGAGTTCATCATCGCGGAGCTCGAGGTCTCTCGGACAGAGAAGCTAATGCTGAGCGTAGTGTACCGGCCCCCGGATACGGCGTACTTGAGTGATTTCGAGAACTCCTTTCTGCAATTCTTCGTGCATTATTCCTGCCATGTTGTAATCGGCGACCTCAACCTTGACCTTAGACCACAGGCATATCATAGTGACAAAATGCGCGATCGGTTATGGAATTTCGTGAATGGTTCTAATCTGTATCTTGTCCCGTTCGAGCCTACGCATAATCTCAAGAATAGTGCGACGTGGATAGACCACTGCATTGTTGACGGTCCTGACGAATTAGTTTCATCTGGGCAATTGGACGTATCATTTCTTTCAGCGCATGACCTCATCTATATCGTGCTGGATGTAGGAGTAGAGAAGGAAGCGAGAGAAATCTCCTATAGAGACTTCAAAAACTTCTCGATAGACAACTTCCTAGGAGATTTGAGTAACGTTGATTGGAAACCTTTCTTCTGTAGTGATGACATTGACTCGAAGGTAGATTATATGAATACCACCGTGACTGTCTGCCTGGATAGGCATGCACCTCTAGTTAAAGCAAAGACAAAACCAAATAGGGCTCCTGCGCCTTGGCTGACAACAGAAATTAGAGCTCTCATGAACGAGCGTAACCAGGCACGTAGAGCCTGGAGAAGACAGAGATGTCCGACACTACACGACAGGTTCAAACATCTTCGTAACCTGGTCAGGACCAAAATAGATAGTGCTAGGAATGAATTTTACACCACGACTCTCAGCACCTCGAAATCTCCATCAGAGGTATGGGCTAAACTCAGGAGGCTAGGACTCGTCAAATCGAAGTCGTCGGCGCGTAACTTACATTTCTCGATCTCTGATTTGAACAAACACTTCGCGTCTTCCGATTCTGTACAGGTGGGCTACGGTCGACAACTGGCGCCTGAAACCCTCAATAAAGCAGGAGAGGAAGCATTCGATGATAATAAGTTCCATTTCTGCAACTTCGTAACAGAAAAGGTCCTCAAAGCCGTCTTCCACTCAAAATCGAACGCAATTGGAATAGACGGAATTCCAATTGATGTGTTTAGGAAAAGTCTTCCCGTTCTCCTGCCCATCATAGAGCACCTGTTCCATTTCTCGCTTTCACACGGGGTGTTCCCCTCCTTATGGAAAGATTCTGTCATCGTGCCTCTTCCCAAAAAGAAATCTCCGATGTCGTGCAACGACTACAGACCCATTTCTATTCTATGCGCACTTTCTAAGTGTCTCGAGAGGCTGGTAGCCGACCAAATCTCTGACTACCTTGAGGAACGAAACCTCTATGACCCATTCCAATCGGCCTACAGGAAGGGACATAGCACTCATACTGCGCTCATTAGGGTCGTAGACTACTGCCGCCAGGCGATAGACAAAAGAAAGGTCGTTATTATGGTCTCATTTGATTTTTCCAAAGCCTTCGACAAGGTTAATCATTCCATACTTCTCACAAAGCTGAGGAAGCTGAACTTCTCACCTCTTGTCCTTAAATTTCTTCATTCGTATCTCACCAAGAGGCGGCAGGCTGTCAGGGGAACTAACGGGGCCTTATCTGAATGGGTCAATAAGACGCTGGGCGTGCCCCAGGGATCGGTTCTGGGACCCTTGCTCTTTATCATTTATGTTTCAGATCTCCGCAATATATTATGTAACTGTAGCTACAACTTCTACGCCGATGACCTCCAGCTGATGATCGAGTGCGAACCAGCAAACATCCTCAGTGGGATTGCGAGGGTCAACAGAGACGTCGACGCGGTCTGCGGATGGGCAGATGACAACGGGCTACAATTGAACAGTGGTGAAACTAGAGTGATATTGGTTGGGACGACCAGGTACATAAATTCTTTCGATTTTAGAACTATGCCGCGTATTCAAGTACGGGAAACAGGGATTGAATATTCATCCAATCTATACATATTGGGAGTCACGCTGACGAGCGATCTCACTTGGAGGCCTCATATAAATAACGTTACTAAAAGAATATACAGCACCGCGTGTCAATTACGCCTTTGTCGCAAACTATTGCCCGAACAGTTACGCATACAGCTAACATCAACTCTGTTTTTTCCTCTGATCGATTACTGCTGTATCATACACCTCGACCTGACTGACGAACTCACGCTTTCGCTACAAAGAGCCTTAAATTCATGTGTTAGATTCATCTATAATATCCGTAGGGACGAACATATCACCCCCTACTTTACAATGATGGGGTGGTTGAAAGTCAACGCTAGAAAAGAATATCTACTAGGCTGCATGATGTACAATGTATTGAAGACTCAGATACCACAGTACCTGAAAAGCAAGTTTAAGTATAAAACAGAAGTAGGGATTAGAAGCACGAGAGCACCATCCGAAAATCTAGCTATCAAACCGTGTAGGACTTAATATTTCCAAAGCTCATTCACACACGGAGGTGCTGCATATTGGAACAATATACCTTTGGACGTCCGTAACTGTGGAACTCTAGTCACTTTTAAATATCACCTGTTCAATCACCTACTCTCTAGTCAGACACAAGCTAATGCTGTCCTTTAATCTAGTCACCTAGACTGAGTCCTTCCTTAGGTTATTTGGGCCATGGTTTTCCCTGTGGACTAAGGGCAAATGCCGGGACTCGCTGAGTGGGCCTCCATGGCATATCTAACCCACCTCACTCAGCCTCGAACATGCACGATCTTATAGGTATAGGCCGTTAGCCACGATACACACACACACACACATACACTCTTGTACTTACACACACGAAAACACACAAATAATCAAATAAATTCGAACTAGTCAGCTTAGATTTAACGCTGTGAATAGGACTAGCCAAAGTCAAAATCAAAATCATGTCATACCACATCTTAGTATATATTAAAATCGTAGTATATAGTATATTATATTAGATTAATCACTTAGTTATATATAAAGCCAGCAGGTATATGATACCTTAAGTACAATGTATCACAGGCAAATGTAAAACTTCTGCTATAATGTAATCTAAAGTGCCAGCGCTTGAGGGGATCCGTCCCAGAGCGCTTAATAAATACTCTATCTATCTACTCTATCTATCTCTCTCGATTTCACTTTCGGCAACTTATCAATACACGAGGTACTCGCTATAGCTCCCAAAAATGGAATGAGCTCCTCTTCCTCTATCTCTAGTACCAACCGGCGTCGCCCGGTCTGCGAGCGCTGGCGGCGACCTGCTCGCCATGTGCGAGGTGCAGCGGCCATTAGGACTCGGCAGAACGAGGGCGGCACGATTTGAATCGTGCGGCCGGGCTTAGGTACGTCCGTAGGCCGGTTTAGGCAGAGGTCTGACGTCTACCACGTTACAGTATATAATAATATAAAACATGTAAAAGAAATGTAAAATGGATGGGAAGTTATGTAACCCTAAGGGCAATCATCGAAAGTACATAAATACATTTCACGTTATATGAATAACTCAATCAACATGTCATTTCATGACCACTATTTGATTACGAAGAAAAAACGTCATTTAGTTCGACGAATATCGGTCAACGCTCATTTTGAACAGCATAATCGGAATGGTGAGAAAAAAGTAGCCCGAATTTAAAAAAAATCAAGTTTGTACGACAATTATCAAGGGTGATATTCCAATTGTTAACGAAGCGGCACGACGTCGAACGCGATTGGCCGAGTCGCTCCACACCGCGCGGCCCGGCGGGACTCACTCGGCGGACGGTGCGATGTCATCGGCACCGCTATATTGAACCAGTCGTTGCAATGAAATGCATGATTCGTGAAATATGAGACAAATTGCATATCATACTCGAATGTCTCCAGAATACGCACGAACTTGAATCATCTTAAAATGTTAATTAGATCTGTTCGGGCAAAATATAATCGATCGCTTAGATCAGCTGGACGGCCAGTCTATATCGAGAGCACACACACCATCGTGCAGTGTTTACCCGCCTCAAATCGAACTTTCAACTCATTATTGCGCACCGAGCGTTAGAACTATTCAATGTATATGTTTATGTGTATTCCTGCGGACTAAATCGAAGTCCATATGTATATCAGTATGTCTCAGATCTCCCTGTGGGAAACATTGTAATATCATCTATCGGCCTCGTGGTCAAATATCTGTACATATCTCATCGTGAGAATTTAATAAAGACGCGAGTTTTAGGTAAATACGAATAAAACCCCGTGTAAGGCTTTTCTTAAACATTAATCCCGTCAGTCACTCATCCTAGGCTTCCCTCTCGCTAATTTGTTCACCCACATCTAAAGAACCTCTTATCGTCTCTCGCAATAAGATCGACAATTATGAGTTCATAGGTAAACCTTTCTGTATCTCCGGTTCTAATAGAGATTAAGAGATGATTTTTTTCCAAAAAAAGCGTCTCGACAAAACCTATCAGATCCTTGAAAAATGCTTCCGGTAACTTGAAAATTGACGAAGTTATTACCATTTGTTTATAGGCACAAATTTTATTTCCTTTTTAACGGCCTTTTTTGCAGAAAAAAAAAAAGAATGTTCTCACCGGATCCTGAAAGAGAGTGGTAAAAAGTACCACTACGTTTTTTGCTGCACTCTGCCGCGTCATTCAGCTAGAAACTATAGGGGAAGGGCGGATTTCAGGGGAAAATTCATTGTCGCTAAACTCTATGACATAGCCGGGCAAACTTGGCGCACTTCTCTTAAGAAAAGATGGTTATACATTGACGATAAGTTTCAATAGTGTGCGTGGATAATTTACTGACCTGCGTGCAATAAACAAAAGAACCGAGTTTTAGGAGTGCTTAGTCTTCCGTTGCGATTTACAGCCAAACCATCAACGCTACGTGATTTTTGTATGGGAGCAATTTTGTGAAGAATGATGAGATCCACAATTTTTGTCTGAAACTTTTTTTTTCTAAACTCGATAAATAAAAAGATTGCGTCGAAATCAGGCACTTTCAATTGTTAATAATTTTTTATCTCTCAGACCCGCACCTCCGATACACCGAGTTTTTTAGAATATGTTCCTGGGTATCCAATGAAGCTGTGAAAAAATTGCCGACTCGGACATATTCAAGAATAGACCTTATGTACATTCCGACTGGACTAATATTACATATCTAGGACAAACATGTGATCTGGGGCTTTCTTATTTACTGCCCGAGGAGTGTATACGATTTTTCGCATCGACGGAGCCGAAAAACGGGAATTTCGTTCCGCGCGGCGGGACGAAAGTTATCGCTTTCGGCCCGGAGGTGAGGAAAAACGATGTACTTGCTCCCTATCCCCTTCAAATTTGAACTTACATGAAAAACATACATTATCCAGGTGAAAATACGACAGCACTGGGCTCTTGGTGGCGTTAACCAGGACATTCGCGGTATATGCACGCTCCATACCCTTTCTCTCAGGCATCACTGGAAACTTTCAGGTCAATCCTTTGAGTAGAGTTATCTGGATTGATATTTCGTGGAATCCTGAGTACGATGAGCTTAGGTAAGGAGCTATAATATGTACACCATGTTGTATAAAGCGACTGGGGTATTCACTCATCCCAGAATAATTGCAGTTTCCATAGTTCTTGCATTATCATCTTTACGACTATTGTTATTGGACCTAGAAGTCCAAGAGGGTCATATATCTTGGCTATACGGGATAGGATACTTCTCTTTGTCGGCTTGCTTCGCTCTTGGATATCTATTGAATACTGGAAATTGTCTTCTGCAGCGTTCCATAATAACCCTAGTGCTTCATGTCTCCATGGTTTCCCCTGCATCTGTCGAACGTCGGCTCACGCGAATATTTCCATGTCCCCGGAGCCGGTTGAATTCGACCCCGCTCCGTGCAGCTTTTGTCCCATAAGAGCCCGTGTTAAAACCGGGTACGCTCCGACGTCTGAGCGGGACCCTTCCTTCTAGTATGGAGCGAGTCGTGTCGAATCGTCCGTCCCCGACTCCGTCTCACGAGTATGCGCGTAAACGGGACATCGGGAGTATCCCGTCCGAGCCGTACCTCGCTTGTTCACCGAGACACCGGAGAGGCAGGCTCCGAGTAAAGAGAGGCCAGACGGACGTTCGAACCGGGACGGCTCCCACGTCCGAGTCGTGACTCGCGCAGCGGTTCGCCGGTCGACTCGTGGACTTTGAATTTTTTTCGAAATATAACCTCCGACATTCACAAAAATACGGACCGAGTCAAGAGCCGAAGTGTCGAACGTCGGCTCACGCGAATATTTCCAAGTCCCCGGAGCCGGTTGAATTCGACCCCGCTCCGTGCAGCTTTTGTCCCATAAGAGCCCGTGTTAAAACCGGGTATGCTCCGACGTCTGAGCGGGACCCTTCCTTCTAGTATGGAGCGAGTCGGTCCGAATCGTCCCGAAGAATCGTTGCCGCCGAGGAACAGAATTCTGAACGTAGTTTCGTTCTGTATTCTCGTACGCGGCTACGAACACGTCGTCGGACAATTTCGGTACCGTTATCCCGTCTCACTGAGATACACAAAATATTTGAATTGTGGAACTCTCCGACCGTGACATCGGCGGGTATATTCACTCGCTCGCTCGAGCTTCGAATTTCTCGTCGACGGTCGTCGGACGCGTCCAATATTGTCACAGCATAACCGCGGGTCGGTGTCACAGACCGAATGGCCCATATGCGGTAACCAGACTCTCGCCGTCGTCTTCGGACGACAGCAGCTATCTCACAGAGGCATCGACTCTCTCGTATCCGAGCAACCAGTCGTCCGCGACTACCGTCACTTTCACGTCCCCGACGCTTGTAATCTAGCCGAGGGGTACTGGAGGAATGTTCGAATATCTTACACCGGGTTTTTACCGTGCTGCATTTACGGCTGAGGTGCCCGAGAAAAATGTATCTTCGGATAACATGATAAACGAAAAAACGTTTGGCCGACCGGCCGAAGAGCCGGCGGTCGAGTGCGATCGTCAACGTCGACGCACTTTACGAGCAATATTGAAAAATAGCTCCCTGGTTGATCCTGCCAGTAGTCATATGCTTGTCTCAAAGATTAAGCCATGCATGTCTCAGTGCAAGCCATATTAAGGTGAAACCGCGAATGGCTCATTAAATCAGTTATGGTTCCTTAGATCGTACCCACATTTACTTGGATAACTGTGGTAATTCTAGAGCTAAGACATGCAAACAGAGTTCCGACCAGAAATGGGAGGAATGCTTTTATTAGATCAAAACCAATAGGCGGCGGGTTTCCCCGTCCGACGTTTACCTTGGTGACTCTGAATAACTTTGGGCTGATCGCACGGTCTCATACCGGCGACGCATCTTTCAAATGTCTGCCTTATCAACTGTCGATGGTAGGTTCTGCGCCTACCATGGTTGTAACGGGTAACGGGGAATCAGGGTTCGATTCCGGAGAGGGAGCCTGAGAAACGGCTACCACATCCAAGGAAGGCAGCAGGCGCGCAAATTACCCACTCCCGGCACGGGGAGGTAGTGACGAAAAATAACGATACGGGACTCATCCGAGGCCCCGTAATCGGAATGAGTACACTTTGAATCCTTCGAAGAGGATCCATCGGAGGGCAAGTCTGGTGCCAGCAGCCGCGGTAATTCCAGCTCCAATAGCGTCTATTGAAGTTGTTGCGGTTAAAAAGCTCGTAGTTGAATCTGTGTCCGACGCTGCCGGTTCGCCGCTCGCGGTGTTTAACTGGCATGATTGTGGGACGTCCTACCGGTGGGCTTAGCCTCTCGGGGCGGCCCAACTAATATCCCATCGCGGTGCTCTTCACTGAGTGTCGAGGTGGGCCGGTACGTTTACTTTGAACAAATTAGAGTGCTTAAAGCAGGCTATTTTCGCTTGAATACTGTGTGCATGGAATAATGGAATAGGACCTCTGTTCTATTTTGTTGGTTTTCGGAACCCCGAGGTAATGATTGATAGGGACAGATGGGGGCATTCGTATTGCGACGTTAGAGGTGAAATTCTTGGATCGTCGCAAGACGGACAGAAGCGGAAGCATTTGACAAAAACGTTTTCTTTAATCAAGAACGAAAGTTAGAGGTTCGAAGGCGATCAGATACCGCCCTAGTTCTAACCATCAACGATGCCAGCTAGCGATCCGCCGAAGTTCCTCCGATGACTCGGCGGGCAGCTTCCGGGAAACTAAAGCTTTTGGTTTCCGGGGGAAGTATGGTTGCAAAGCTGAAACTTAAAGGAATTGACGGAAGGGCACCACCAGAAGTGGAGCCTGCAGCTTAATTTGACTCAACACGGGAAACCTCACCAGGCCCGGACACCGGAAGGATTGACAGATTGAGAGCTCTTTCTTGATTCGGTGGGTGGTGGTGCATGGCCGTTCTTAGTTGGTGGAGCGATTTGTCTGGTTGATTCCGTTAACGAACGAGACTCTAGCCTGCTAAATAGGCGTACTTTCCGGTATCTCGAAGGCCCCCGGCTTCGGTCGGGCGGTTTTTCCCACCGGCATACAAATAAATCTTCTTAGAGGGACAGGCGGCTTCTAGCCGCACGAGATTGAGCAATAACAGGTCTGTGATGCCCTTAGATGTTCTGGGCTGCACGCGCGCTACACTGAAGGAATCAGCGTGTCTTCCCTGGCCGAAAGCCCCGGGTAACCCGCTGAACCTCCTTCGTGCTAGGGATGGGGGCTTGCAATTATTCCCCATGAACGAGGAATTCCCAGTAAGCGCGAGTCATAAGCTCGCGTTGATCACGTCCCTGCCCTTTGTACACACCGCCCGTCGCTACTACCGATTAAATGATTTAGTGAGGTCTTCGGACTGGTACGCGGCAATGTCTCGGCATTGCCGATGTTGCCGGGAAGATGACCAAACTTGATCATTTAGAGGAAGTAAAAGTCGTAACAAGGTTTCCGTAGGTGAACCTGCGGAAGGATCATTAATGTATCGTACTGCAGAAGCAGCGATTCGATAAAATCGTAGGCACCCACTTTCATCCAGTGATGGAGAAAATGTGTTCGTGCTGCGAAATGACAAAAAACCAAAATAACTCTTAGAACGACGTAACGACCGGCCGTGTGGCGCGACGCAGAGTTGTCGATCCGTTAACGGGAGAAATAGTCGTACGCAGTGTGTACCCGATTGGTATACCGGACGTCGCTTCATGCCCCCGGGTTCGACGACGATGTTCGGAGCCGTTTCACGTGCCGGTGACCGGAGCACATATCCGTCGTCCATATATTATACCCCGCCGCCGTAATCTCATGTTTGGGTACACGGTGGGGAAAGAAAATATGTTGGACGCGCGCGCCCTGTGTGTTCCGGTGCCGCTCCAACCGGTCGGCCCAACCGCCCTGTGCGAGGCGGTTGGGTTCGACCGGTTTTTTTTTTTTCATATATTTTTTTTTCTCAGAACATTTTTCGGGTAACCTGCGAGGTGACGGACGCCGGACGATATTAGTCTCTCGTGTTCGTACCTCTGACAAGGTTGATGAATATGAATTTTCGCCCGAAATGTTCAACTTGTCGTCGTCCGGCTTGCCGGAAAGACGATCCTCGAACGAATCGTACAAAATTTGAACGTTTGACGCGACCGAAGATTTTCCGAAAGGAAAGGATCCGTTCGCGAGCCGTGAACACAACACCCCCCGACATTGCCATTTTATAATGGAACATATACAATGCCTGAAATGATTACCCTGAACGGTGGATCACTTGGCTCGTGGGTCGATGAAGAACGCAGCGAATTGCGCGTCAACTTGTGAACTGCAGGACACATGAACATCGACATTTCGAACGCACATTGCGGTCCACGGATACAATTCCCGGACCACGCCTGGCTGAGGGTCGTTTCAAAACGACACACTGCCCCGATTTTCAACCGTGTTTGACACGTATGGAAAGCCGGGGCGAATGGTTGGACGTTCGCCGCACGGTCGTGGGTGGGCTCTCGTGTGAATATGTATACATATTACGTATATTATGTACGCGCTTGTTGTCCCCTCGTCACGTGGCGTCGTCCCAAACGATCGAAGATTGTCACGGTACGACGCGTCGCCGCAATTTCGCGGGGCCTCGCTGTCGTGGCCGGTCCGTCACGTCCCAGTGCTAGCAATAGTCGAGCGGAACGACGGTCCTCGAGCCACGGCACATACGAGATTGTCCGCGGTCGCGGCAGCCGCTCGAATAAAACTTTGAAACCTGGGTTGTCGGATGTTGAGGTTTGTCAGGGTCCCATGGGGGAGGGGGGTGTGTTGTGGGGTGTCTCCCTCCGCGCTCTCCTTCTCAAATTCTTTTAGACTCTCCGCTTCGTCACACCGAGTCGTTTCCGTGAAAATATAAGATTGATCGTTC